>OU963907.1:8563397-11063397 GCA_902850365.2 Chilo suppressalis
ATATTAATTATCAATATTTGTTATTGTGTGTTTATAAATGTTTGGTTTTTATTCTTGAATTAGCGGAGTGCTAAAAAGGGTTCCAAGTTATTTTTGCAAACCGTACTTTTCAAGCGACATTTGACAGATAGAGCTCATTGGCTTTCCTATTCTTATTTGAATCGCATTATACATAAGTATATTTTTTTTCTTAACTCGTTAAAAATGACTTGTTAAATGATGTGCCAGGAAAAAGAATCAATCTATAAAACACACACACTTTCGCATTTATTCATGATATTAGTATGGATGGATATAGAAGTATGGATTTGTAGATAGGAAGTAAATAAAGTGTTACCTGTGTTGTTACAGGGCGGTTATCCGGCCAAATTGAAGAAAGTATTGATAGTGACCGCGCCGCTGTGGTTCAAAGCGCCTTTCCGCATCCTGCGGCTGTTCGTGCGCGAGAAGCTGCGCGAGCGCGTGCACACGGTGAGCGCGCCGCAGCTGGGCGTGCACGTGCCACGCGCTAGCCTGCCGCGCCAGCTGGGCGGACAACTCGACCCCGACCACGCCGCTTGGTGGGTACAAATCTATATATTTATATAAAAAGGCAACCGTTACTGACTGACTGATCAACGCACAGCTCAAACCACTGAACGAATGGCATTGAAATTTGGCAGACATATAGCTACTATGATGTGCGTGCGCTAAGATTTTTTAAACCCACCCTCCAAAGGGATACAACGTTTTTTTTATTATTAATTGAGTGTGAAATTCATTCATTCACTTAAAATTAAATCTTACGCGAGCTTAGCCGCAGGCAAAAGCTAGTAATAAATAAATATTTCCACTCACACCACTTCGCCTAGTCCAGTGGCATATTTATAAATCGGTAAATCAAAGCAAAATATAGGTCAGTAAAGAATGCCTTTTTAAAACTTCTCCAGCCCCTCGAAGCTCCTGCAGCCGCCCCTTGCAACCTGCCGCCCCGGGCCATGGCCCTTTTGGCCCTTAGGGTAAATGCGCTGTAAGGCTTGTGTATTTGGGTAACGGATAGAATGCTTATACTGATACATATAAGTATATCTATTTATTTAGAAATATATACATGTTCATGACTTAGAAAAATGCTCGATTCATCATACTAAGATTTGCCCCACTGTGATGCGAACTATCAGTAGGCGATACCTTGAAATTCGGTGTCATTCCTACCGCTCGGCCACGGAGGTCGCAATACGTGTAATAATGTATGTGCAATATAATGTATGTTAGCCCGATTTGGCCAGTATGTTTTTGTAGTGACATGTAGTTTCCATTTAATTTTAATTCAGTATAAAAAAAAATCATCCAACTTTTTAAAGAACGGAATACTATCATACTTATAAGTTTGAGGAGCGCAAGTTTGTTTCTCGCTACGCGAAGTCCCTGGGTCACGCTTTCATTTCCAAGTAATCTCTCACTTTCATTCCCAAACCGCTTAATGTTCATTTCAAAGCAATGAGTCAAAATTAGTCTTTTAATCTGTTAATCATCTTTCGTTAAAAATTGGTGTAGCTGTATTTTAAAAATAATACACACATCAAAAGTGTCTAGGGATCAAGCATTTTTATGCGGATTTCTTGAGATTGAGATGTGGCTTTGTAATAAATTTATGATTTTATAAATTTATATGGATCCTTTTTGGTGCATTTCATAATTTGAATCAGGAACTGTGAATCAAATTCGAGTAAAAGATGAAAATCAGCTGTCAATATTTTCCCTATAAAAACATACAACGCATTGAAGACATTATTAGTGCTACTGTTTCCCTACTACTGATTAAAACCAACGTTATTATGGAGCGGCGACGTCATTTAAGCAGGGAAGAAATGCTCAGTGCCGTGGGAATGATAGAAGCTGGTTCCCGGCAACGTACTGTGGCTTTAGCTCTGAATACAAGTCAGAGTGTTATCAGTCGACTTTGGACACGATACCGAAGCACTGGTACCGTGGCTGAGCGCCATGGAGGACGGTATCGCTGCACCACACGGAGACAAGACCGATACATTCAAATCTTAACTCGAAGAGCTCCAACAATAACCGCCATGATGTTAGCCGTGAGGCTTCATCACTCTTCAGGGAACTTAATTAGCGACCAAACAGTCAGAAACCGCTTGCATGAAGTGAACCTTCATTCCCGAAGACCGCTACGGGTACCACCTATAGCAATGCACAATCGTAGGATTCGATATCAATGGGCTCTTGAACACAGAAATTGGGCAGAAGAACAATGGCGTTTCGTGTGCTTTTCTGATGAGTCTCGTTTTGGTATGAGACCGGATACAAGACGTATACGACACTGGAGAACCCCTGGACGCCAACAGCGATTAAAATCCTGCCAGGAAGTCCATCCTTATAGTGGTGGAACCATCATGGTATGGGCGGGTATTTGGATCGGCGGAAGAACTGAGTTGATTTGGATCAGAGGCAACCTCAACGCTCAAATTTATGCTGAGACGATTGTATCAGACGTCATCGTTCCTCTACAAGTGCAAATCGGTCCCTTATTTCAGTTAATGCATGATAATGCACGACCGCACACCGCAAGAGTTGTAAGACAGACTCTCGCCGCAGCTAACATCAATGTCCTGCCCTGGCCTGCTCAGTCGCCAGACTTGAACCCGATTGAGCATGCATGGGATATGCTACAGAGAAGAGCTCTGCCGAATATGGAGGGTATCCAGTCGCAAGAAGACCTTTTTTTGTTGTTGCAACGAACATGGGCGGCCATTCCACAGCGTGATTTGGATGAACTCATTTTGAGTATGCCAAACCGATGTTCTTGTGTTGTTAGTGTTCGCGGTAGAAATACGGATTATTAATTGTTTAAGTTACCCAATAAAATTTTAGAGAAAACTGTTATTTCAGTCTTTTTTTCGAACTTTTGTGTTAGTGGTTCAAATGTCAAAAATCCCTTTATTAGGAAAATGGCAAATTTCTTTATTAATGCAAAGGTGACTTGGTTTATCGTTACTGTGACAAACGAAAACACTTTATTTGATGAATCCTTAAAGAAAATTTTAATTAATATCAATCAGGAGAAAAGTTATTGCAAAAATATATGTTGATCCCTAGACACTTTTGATGTGTGTATTTGGGATTCCGTATCCAAATAGTTATAGATGGAACCCTATTAAAGGATTTCTGAAAAGTCGCCGTCGCAAGATGTTGTAAATTAGGTTAACAAACTTTTATGGCTTGGTGCCTTCAGTTCTTTGATATTTTGATATGTGATTTTGTGAGCTTTTATGCTTATAACAAGTAACTCGCTCTCGCTTCGCTTCGGTTTGGGTTAGATAGACCTTAGATACACATCCTCTATCCCCTAAAACTGCTGTACCGTCTATCGTAATACTATCGATAATCAATATAAGCAACGGTATCATTCAGCCAAATCAGCCAATTAAGTTCCCCTTCCCCACTGCTGGGGCACAGGCCTACCATATGGATGGAATAGAAAAATTGGGCCGTGTGTTACCCACCATGCGGTACCAATGCGGATTGGTGGGTGCTAACGACTGCAGATGCAGCCGGGACCAACGGATTAACGTACGTTCCGAAGCACGGCAGAGCTCGAGATAATAAGTTTTTGGTCACCCATCCAATAACCGACCATTGCGAAAGTTGATGAACTTCCACGGTCGTAGGCCGAACGCGCTAACTACCTATGCCATCTAGCTTCTCCATTATACGTAAAATTTTGTATTTAGATAATAATAATAGTTATAGGTTTTGCTGTTATAATTATAAGTCGACCTATTTAAAGATATTTCTTTTAATAACGCAATGTAAAGTGCCGGTCACTAGGGTACTTTATCAAAATAGCTTGATAAAATCAAATGGGAGCGCGGAGCTGACGATGTCAGGCTAATCATGTTTGCCGATTGGCTACGAAAGTCGTCAAGCGCGCTTGATCAAACACACGTACTACGTGTTTAAATTCGTCTCATATGACTGAGTCGCTTGGGCACATTAATACCGTGCTTACGTAACCATGATTTGATTGTCCACGTACCATATCTGTACTAGCTAAATAGGGCAATGACTTCACTACGCTTTGCAATACGCATAACATTAGTTTTGTAAGTACCTCCTTCGCCCACTCGAAAGCGATCAATGCGGATGCCGAAGGTATTTCGAACGTGTTACAATGCTAAAGGTTTTTTTGCAGGTTGGAACATTGTAGAAATTGCTACACAAACAACATTCAAAGTTCAAAGTTAGACGGAATTATTGACGAATATGTAATAAGCAACCATATACCCCCAGCAAAGCCACAAAATGGTAAGCACACGATGCATTTAAATATTTTTTACATTTTAGAATAGGTACTTTAAACTACAAGCATAAATATTTGAATTGTTAATACTTAATTTTATACATATCATTGGAAATAATGACTCAAGCAGCGCTAATATTGAAAATTAGCAAAACATAAAGCACTTATATTAGTAGTATTGACTTCCATTCAATGGCAATAGGGATGATAACTATTTTTTTTTCTTCGTTTATCAGGTAGATTATCAAAAGTATTGGACACGTATTTTTTCTTTTTTCACATAATATAAACATTGCAGAGATATATTGATTTGAAAATTCGCATGACGTCACGTTTTACAATTAAACAAGTACAATTTTCACTCAAAAGTGACGTCCCGAGCCCCTACTCATAAACTTTGACGCGCTATAACTTTGTCATTTTTTGGTTGATTGTCCAAAGAAAAAATACGTGTCCATTATTTTTTTGATCATCTAACTGACGGACTAAATAGAATTTTGTTTAATGTACCCCGTCATCACCCCTATTATATTTCCCTTTCAAGTCATGTTGAAACTACGTATCTGCACTTATACTCATAAAATTTTTTTAGCAACATGTGCTGTTTTGAACTTTTGAACGATTTTTACATATTGTAATATCTTTATGAAGACAAAACAATCAAAAAGTTCCTTTTTTTAAATTAGCCAATTTATTTTTTCGAGAGCAAAAATATTGTATATTAGTCTACTTTGCTAAGAAAAAATGCAATTAAAATAAAAACAGTTTCTGTAAATGATGCGTGTTGCTTAGGCTTTTTTGACGTGTGTATAATCATAATTTTAGTTAAGCTGTTTATAATTTGTTAATTATTTTGCATACTTTGGTGTCAGGTATAATTGACCACGAGGTCGGATGTGACATGACGAGTGACCGCGCGGCGCGCCTGTGCGACAACTCCGCGGACATGCACATCAGCGGCGACCCGCCTTACACCTGCGACACCAGCCCGCTCAGGTATATTCACCACGGAATACATACACATAGCCTGT
This sequence comes from Chilo suppressalis, assembly GCA_902850365.2. Lineage (NCBI taxonomy): Eukaryota > Metazoa > Arthropoda > Insecta > Lepidoptera > Crambidae > Chilo > Chilo suppressalis. The sequence continues at coordinate 8,568,729 of OU963907.1, forward strand.
CATCATTCATCATCATCATCAGCCTATTAATATCCCCACTGCTGGGGCATAGGCCTTCCCTATGGATGGAACAGGGAGATTGGGCCATGACCCACCACGCGGGCCCAGTGCGGATTTGTGTTGCGCTGACAACTGCAGATGCAGCCGGGACCAACGGCTTAACGTGCCTTCCGAAGCACGGAGGAACTCTATATAGAAGATTTTTGGTCACCCATCCAATGACCGACCACTGCGAAGGCTGCTTAACTTCAACGATCGCAGCCGAACGCGCTAGCCACCCGCGCCATCGAGATCCTCATCATTATCATCAGCTTATTAATGTCCCGACCCGGCTTACACCTGCGACACCAGCCCGCTCAGGTATATTCACTCCGGAATATATATACATAGCCCATCATCATTAATGTCCCCTCTGCTGGGGCACAGGCCTTGCCTATGGATGGAATAGGAAGATTGTGCCGTGACCAACACACGGTCCCAGTGCGGATTAGTAAGATTGCAGGTGCAGCCGGGACGTGTTCAAGAACTTCGAGATAATAAGTTTTTAGTCACCCATCCAATGACTAGCCCGCGCAGTAGCAACTTTACTTACAAAAATATCTGCGGCGCTAGTCTGTATGTCTATTGTTTTTCAAGAAGTTTCCCGCTACCTATAACAACGTAATCTACCAATATGAATATATACCGGATGTACAATAACAGCATTTCTCACAACTAATTAATTAATTGGTTGACTTATGGTAAACTTGTTATGACTACATATCTGAAGTTATTTCATTTATATGAAAGTGCTTCACTGATGATGAAACATTAGATGATTAACTTCAAAACGGAACACAGACGAAATCGTTTTTTTTACAATGTAAAGACCTATAAGTACTTCAATCCATTACACCTACAATAATTTTTTTTACAACCTGTATATAGTATTTCTATGTTCAGCAGTGGGCGTCGTACGGCTGACATGTATATAGTATATCTTAAATACCGTTGCGGCGTCGACAAAGCCTTAACAGTGATGTGTACAAAGAAATAAATAAAACACGCTCATAAGTATGAAACAATATAAAGAAAGATACCTCAAGGAACGCCTTTGGCATTGTTGTTGTCTGAAACATCTTTTCGTAAACATTCCCATCGCTTGCAATAGTTTCCGAAACAAATTTGTCCGTTGAAAGACTTCTTTTTCATAGATTTTTTCTATTTTTTTTAATTATTTGTAATGTAGTTTTCGAAATCAGAATACTGTATTTTTTTTGTTACCTTTACTAATCAGTCCTCTTGTATCGGAGTAGATGAGGGTATTTTGTCTTAATAGGTACTCAATGCGTGCCTAGTCAGATTACACAATATAATTTTAATCGTGACACGATAATGTGTTTGTACCTTTTGTTTGATATTTCGGTTTTTTAACTCTCGTCGTCAGTACGAGAAAAGTTTTTTTTTGTTTCTGATGTGAAATGTAACGAAATTATTAAACAGTACGTTATTTTTATTACGTCATTCATTAAGAAATTTTCGGTTATGCTTTCTTGCTTCACACAGATGATATCTAACGTTATTTGCATTAATAGTAAGACTACAAAATGTAATGTTGATTATGACGCAGCTCGCTCGGGCATCGGGGCATGATCAGGAAGTGGGTTATTTAATCAACAGGCTGCCCGTATACTCTGTTGAGTACGCCCTGCCGAGCCAGAGTATCATAATAGGGGAATCGAATAACCCATTACATGTTATGACTTTTTCAATAATATAATGAATTTTCAGTGAGGAGAATTGAGTTCACAGATTTGGTAACATACGTCGGCATTATAAGGGCTTCTACACTTGAGAGAAAAGAAATGGACTTAATTTTTTTAAACCTTTATTAGGGAAATAATTTGATGTTAAGAATTACAGTTTATTGAATTATCTCAACTGATTTTGTTTTTAGAAGAACATAAAGCTGAAACATTTCTCTGCTTATAATTGAATATAAAATGATTAGTGAAGATTAAACGAATTAAGATTTTATTATTTAGATATATTTAACGATTAATAATTATTAAACGAAAAAAATAACACAAGCAAAATCAAGGGTGAGCCATTTGCAAGTTATAAAATTTTCCACGCAAATAGAGAACACAGGCAACGGACAGGCGAGATTCAGAACTCATTATAGGCGACGCACGTCTAGATTTTGTTTCCGGGACATTAACTTACACTCGGCTAATGCCATATGTAATGTCGTGTCCTGTTATATGGGATCTTTAATATTGTCATGCTTAGTAATGCTTAGTAAATACGCAATAGTATTTAAATGTAAATTTTCTGATTTGCCACCATACATTCTAAAACTGTAAAGATAATTTTCGTTATGGCATCCTTAAAGTATTCTAATATAGAACTTTTTTTATAAATAGAGACGACAAATTTATCCACCCCACCACCCGCCACTGATGTTTATCTACAGCTTAAAGTGGTAAAATCTAGATGAAATATTGCAATATCATATATCTTATACTAGCTGTGCCCCGCGGTGTTTCTCGCGGTTTATTTAGGGTATTTTCCCTCAATAAAACGTAGCCTATATGTTAATCCAGGGTGTCAGATAACTCCATACCAAATTTTATTAAAATCGCTCCAGCCGTTTAGAAGTGAAGAAGTAACAAACATACACACTCACAAACTTTTTCGCCTTTATAATATTAGTGTGATACGATATGTTGACCGTATTTGAATTTCTCGGAATTTTTAATAGAAACACACGAACTGCTGCGCGAGCATTGCAAAATAGTTATTTATGATATTAGTGCGGTAAGTTGGTTATTACAATCGAGTAGACGAATAAAAGCCCGAAACGAAGTCGAGGATATACCATAGTCACTAGTTTGTAATATCAATCCGCGGGAATGTCACAACGTTTTTCAACACATTTGCAAAAACATTATACAGAATTTAAGTAATGAAGCATTTTTTTCTAATAAGAAAACCGCGCGCTTTTCCAAATGGCGCCACGTGCGGGTGGTGAAAATTGGAGCTACATCGTCAGTATGAAAGTGAGAGATAGGTATAGACTAAAAGCGATTCCGAGGAGGTTCGTTCGAATTTAAAAAAAAAAACGAATCGAATTTAAAAAAAGAATACCAACGATGCCATGTATGGGAGAGTGCGTAATGATTTTTTTAATACAATAGCTCAAAACGTGGCGTATTGTAGGGACGTATAGCGTTCGGGATGTGGGCTATTACATATTCCAGCTTTTTCTTTACCTTTTCCGAACTCGTGCGTTCTCTTTCCCAACTGTCAAAATAATGTCTATTAAAAAGAAAAAACCAACCACGAAGTTTTTACTAAAAATATTCATAGAAGTTTTTATGATGGAATGCATGCAAATATTTCTAAAAAGAAGCTACTAATTTGTTTCAATATCAGATTTAATGATTTGATTTTTTGTTACGTTTCATCTCATTAAATTGCATTTTCATTACCTATCAATAAAAAAAATCTACTGAAGACTTTGCTTTATGGGCGTAGTTCCCTTTGAAAAAAAAATCTCTGCTTATATTATTTTATGGATGGCGCCATTTTCCAAAAATTTAGTTTATTAAATTGCTTAATTTTTTCGCAACTGTATTAAAAATTGTTGTTCAGTACACGTGCGGAACCGTTGCAACTTGTTTCAACTGTCAACCCTCACCTTCGGCTGCGCCTCGACTCGGGTAGACATTTGTCGGAACTCTGCAATGACAGGCTTTCCGCACTCGTAATGAAATATACTATTACCGCACGCACCACTGTGTGACCCGTAATTGCGAATTTTCAAACAATGTATGCAGTTTTTGAGCAAATGTGTTGAAAAGGTGTATTACAATTTGCCGGATACTTGTTCTATAAAGTTGGGAAATTACGATTCATTTTATGGAAGCATCTTAGAACACGGAATAATATACTTGACACAGATCTACTTACAGAAATAGGAAGACAACTCTTTTTGGTTATATTGAAAAGAGAAAACAATGTCTGCAATAAGATAAAGTGGATGGGAGCAGACCTCGATAATGTGCGATCATTTTTCAGAGTCACTGCTACGTCTTTAATTTAGGTCGATACTGAGACTCCGGGAAGATTGAGTTGAAGCTACAAAAAGCTGCTGCGAAAATGATTGTGTCAGTATAAATATTTAAGATACCTCATGTATTATACTGATTTCACTGTAACTACTACCACGTAAACACCTTGTCACTAGTCAATTTGTAGATTACTACATTCATTACTAGTAAGTAGCATATGCGTCATTTATCGAGGTATTTTTTAGTGAAATAAAGCGTTCACATCTCTGTGCAATATTATTTTCCAGTTTCGCAGATCAAGTTTAAATTTTTATAGACATCAACATTCGTTTCAATTTAGTTTTTTTCAATTTTTGTTTTAAGCTTGAAACTGCTTGATTAACAAATCTACAGAATACTTTTACTAGAAAGCCAAGTAATCGTTTAAAGGTTTCGTATTTGCCGATTGAGGTACGAAACTCAAAAATTTTCCAGTAAAAGTTTTCTCAATTCGGTTTTTTAATATGTGCAAAATACAAATAATTATAATATATAGCGTAGCATATTCAATAAGTGCACGTGTATAAGATATAAAACCGTTTTGTGTCTTCCCAGAAATCATGAAATTATATCTTGGCACACGTGCATAATAAATTTCGTAATGTACTTTACTGTTAATACCACAGATGTAATGGAAATGTTTTTTTACAGAAATTCACATGGCTATAATGGCGACATGAAGAGCAGGCACATAAATTCCGGAGACGAAGATGAAATAGACATAAGCAGTAAGTGGATATCTTTTGTTTTGTGAAATATAAGATAATATCAAATACGTTACTCAGATCCCACTGATGCTCAAACACCCAGATTATTCTGTATTAACCTGATGACTGGGAATTGAATTTGAAAGCTTAGAGAGATCGCAACACCGTGAATTGGTGTGCGGTCGGCCAAAAATGTGTTGTTTATCACTATAAGTAGTTTCCAATTCGTTGTTCTATCACCCTACGGTTGATTTGCTCTTGCAATAACATTCTGGAAGTTACTAATGTTGATTCAATAAACAGAGTGGAAGAAATTCATTACAGAAGGATCGGCATATGGCAATAATAGACGAATCTGATTTATTACGAAATTAAATCGAAATTCATTACAGAACCATCCTGATACTATTTCGCAACCTTTTAATTTTAATGCAATGTGCCAGATAATGTAGGCTACGCGTTTATTTTTAAGGTTCCTTACTCTAAAGGGTAAAAGCGAGACCCAATTACCAAGACTCCACTGTTCGTCTGCCTGTCTGTCTATTTGTCTATCAGCAGGCTGTAGCTCATTAACCGTGATAGCTAGACAGTTAAAATTTTCACAGATGGATGTATTTCTGTAGCCGTGTACAACAAATACTAAAAACAGAATAAAATAACTATTTAAGGAGGGAGATGATTTTTTTTTCCTGCTTTTTGCTACATATTAATAATGGCAACAGGTAGACGCTTGAAATATTCACAGATATTTAGTTGTATATTCACTTAAAAAATAAAATTTATATCTAAGGGGGTTTCCCATACAACAGACTTAATATATAACATAATATAGTGTCTAATGTTGTATAGATAATGGTACGGAACCCTTCGTGCGCGAGTCCGACTCGCACCTGGCCGGTTTTTTATACTTAATCTTTGATATTTCATTGAGTGCTGCGTACACCCTAAATAATCTTGTTTATTTAAGAAATCTTTCGTCCATGTTTTTACCAACGTTGAGTTTATGCAAGTTTTGCTTGTCAAATGTTTCAAAATAGTTGTCAATGTCTTATGACAGAAGGGTTTTATTTTGTTTACAAATCCTGTAGATTTAACATGAATGCTAATGGCCCTGATAGAAACATTGTAGGTATGTTTACCGTTGTTGATATTATTGAAAGTTTATGTACTTACCAATGGGACAATCAATAAGACACAGAATACTATTATTTATAGGTATGTATATAACAATTTGTTTGAATACAATGGAAACTGCGTCGTTAAAATTTATGATTATTTGTTCCGTTCGATTCGAAAGAGTTACGCTTGAAGGTAAATATCGTAAAACGACTTTATTTAAAACCGCGGAACGTTTATAGGCATACGTTCGATGAGATATCTGCTAGTATGGTTTATTTTACGGGAGTCGCCTATTATTTGTACGTAGTAACTAGACCTACAATATAATCTAGCAAGATTGATCGTCTTTAAATCTGTGTTAAGCTAGCTTTTTATTTAAACTTTAACTTTGGACATAGCTGACTTCGTCTGTATTGTGATAAATAAATTCATAATTTTTACTTCAATTTATATGTATAACTACATGATAGTTTTGTTTACCTGTGATGCACCAAATCCTGCTGACTTCGTATGTATTGTGATAAATTCATAATTTTTACTTCAATTTATATGTATAAGTACATGATAGTTTTGTTTACCTGTGGTGCATGCACCAAATCCGGTATGTGATCATTTTGAATCAAATTTAACTACGCGTTAAATACGTAGGTATATGTACGCGTGAATACAGTAGTTTATACTTATACTACAACTGCTCTCGGAAAGTGTTTTATTCTTGTTTTAAAAATGATGCAGAAAGAACCTCATTACTGTTGTACTACTGAGCGAGCAGGAAAAGTGTAAATAAATTCAATATTAATGCGCTGACCGGGCAGAAAAGTCTATGAAATTTCATTTTTAACATGCTTTTTTTTACTATAGATTATATATTATATTATATTCTGAAGCTTAAGGGTATAATATAAAGCACTATGTATCCTCCGAAGAACTTAAGTAGGTGTATTAAGGCCCTTGGCTTCACCTCGGGCCTCAAACTACACCCTCGTTGGTAATTGGTCAGTCTCTCCTCTCGGTGAACAATGTACAATTTTATCACAAAATTGTCAAACATTTACGGTTAAATAATTAAATCAGTGCCTAGTCAAAAATATGTAGAATAATAAATTCGAGTACAAGTACGAAGGCTTTGTAATATTAAAATATGAATTAGCAATACCTATACACTACGTAGCCATGGTAACGTTTCATGCATGAAGACCCTTTTATTTTCATTATTTTTAATAGAGGCAATAAAAATAGTATTCATTCTATGAACGTTTCAATTACATTTTTTCCTGTTACTGTTCATAATATACGACCCGTTGACAGGCTGTGAAGTCTTCGTAATAGGGGTTTTGTTGTGACATTTTCGTGCTCACCGCAACGGCGCGCACATGGTCTTATTGACTTCATCTCTATCACCCATCGAGATACCAGCCGGCCTTGTCGATAATTTTTTAAACATTTAAAGTGTGTAACTAAGGAGAAAATTGCATATCCATCGATACTTTTCATAAGAAGTATCTTAATGGCGTTATGATAAAGCAGTAGTGGATCACTAAATAGCTCGGTGATTATCACTTCGATCTGTCAAAAGCAGTTAGTGAATAGGCCTACTGGGTGTTGATTCTGCTATAACTAAAAATGCATATAGATAACTATAAAAATAAGTAAGCAAGTAAGTTTATTATTTTGTGTTTTATTAAAATATCGTTGACACACGATTATTACTTTATCTTAGCAGAATACGTATATAGGGTGCTTGCGAATGCGATGATTTTAAAACAAAGTATATTGGCACCGGGCGTTTGTTGAATTTCGTCCCATCCGCTTCCGTGGTACATTTTATATATCAAGTCCCATAACGTACGGTTTTAGTGGTTTTTACAAGTTATGGCGCATGTGGCCCGTGTCGGCATACCGCACAATTTATTTACGTCATCCGCATATAACTTTGGGCATTTTTACGGATCTTTAAATGAATATTTTACAGTTATCTAAAAAATCGTGGATAACATTTTGTTTAATTCAAGTTAAAGTTGTATAATATTTTAAAAGTAAAACAAAATAAATAGTATTCTCTTCCTCGTTGCACGTAGCGCGTGGTACGTGGTCGTCTGGCGAGGCGTCGCCTGGTCTGTCAGACGAAGAGTGCGGCGGCGGCGGTGGCGAGACGCCGGCCGCGCTGCTGGCACGCGTACGCTCGCTGCGCCGGCGCGGGCTCGCCGCCGAGTACGAGGAGATCCGCGCGCGCCCGCCGCACGGTACCTTCCACCACGCCAAGTGAGTGTGCGCGCGAATCATGTCATCCTCACTGTATACAGCGCTGCTAGCACGCGTGCGCTCGCTGCGCCGCACAGTGGGCTGAAAATCGGCTTTCATAGACTTAGGGATTTCAATTTGCAAGTGCTGTATTTTTTGCTGGTTATCGCTTCTATTAGTGATCACTATACACAAAAAAGATATCAGAGTTAATTCTGCACAAAAATGAGGATATTATATTTTTTTTACGAATAATTTGTATGAAGGTAGTATGAAAAATAGAATTATCTCTTAAACGGCAAGGAAAACCGTAATATCCTTACAGGTGATTATAGTACTATTTATTTATGGTTTTTTGACATAATTCACATAACGGTTTTCAATGCCGTTTTTTTTTAAAAAAATCATCAAAATATTTTTATATAATATCAAACCTTCCGATCCTTTTAGTGTTAATGTTAAGAACATCCGTATGAGGAATGTTATCGATCCAAAAATTAAGAATGTATAAAACAAGAAATTACATAAAAAAACTCTTTTTATTGATTATAACTAAAAAAGAGGTAACAAAAACCGTATTTAAGTACTTTATATACAATAATACAAATTTTAAGATCAATTAATTTAAGAAAGAAATAAACTAATTGGTACAATAAACAATCAACTAATAAATAAAGAAATAATACAATAAACAAACCATACAATGAACAATAAATAACAACAAAACATGAAAAATTATAATAAGAATTATAAATCTTCCCTGTCACTCTCGTTATCGGTCTCCAATTCTGAGTCAGAATTTAGATTGGATATATCTAGAAACTCGAACTCAGTTTCCTGAATCTGAATTAAGTCGAGAGTTTCAGCAAAAAACATCTGCTTTTTCTTGGCATCTAATTTAGGCCTTTGTGCACTTAGGAAAGGATCCGAAGAAACAAGAAGCATGTTTAAGATATCTTGATTAGAATCTTGCCTGCTTCTTTTCTGCGAATGATGGTCCCGGAACCTCCTAAAATCTTTATTTCTAGACTCTGAGGCTTCTTCTGAGAGAGTCCCAATTGGCACGATATCATTTTTTTCGATTATATCAGCACCGTGTATTAATAATTTATGTACGGTTGACGACATATAGTACCAGTTATATAATTCCACGTACCAATCTGCTGTTTTACGGGCAAAATCTCTAAATTTCATTACGTCGATCTTCTCGCCAGATGTTATTGCTTGCAAAATCACTGCAAATCTTTTAATTAGCTCTTCATCCAGCCCGGTAATAGCTGCAGTTTTATTGGGAGACTCGAAAAACTTTCTTGCAGTATTCCCGTCATTCGTAGTTCCCGAGCCTTGTTTAACTATATCAATCAACAAATTGAGCTCATTTTTGAATTTATTTTGAATAAATTTTTTTCTAGTCTGCAACATTTCTTTGTGCTCGTTACTTCTCGCTGCCCACTGTTTGAAGTCGAGCCTGTACGCAATGTGTAACAGACATTCCATGCAATTTATGCGAGCGTGTAGGGATGACAAGCCAAATTCGTATAAGTCAGAACATACATTCTTTGATGTTACAGCATCTAAGCGATTCATTTCTGTAGGTTTTGCTAGGCACAGGTAGCACGATGCATTTGATCTGGCTTCGGAAAGGTACGTGCAGACTTTAGCATCGATCATAGTCATCATTAGTTGATGGGTCACCTTGTTGCTATTACTGCACTCTGTGGGGATAAGGGCCTTAATTTCATCATCCATTTGTCTTTTGTGATCAATGACAACTGCTTCGCTCTCCTTTACAAAAGTGAACTGAACTGGACGACAATACAAAGCTGAGCATGGTTTTGGGTTCATCCATACAGTTTTATCTCCATCTGTCAGTTTTAGTGGCACCAAGGAGGTCATGAAAATGCTTGAATCATCTTGCTCACTCTCCATTTTCTGCTTGTATCTTCTTTGGTTGGAGGCACCATCAAATCCCCACTTCGATAGCAGGTTTAGCTGCTTATTTTGCACATCTTCAGAAAGACTTTGAATAATCCTCATCACAGTAATGTCGAGTAAAGCTTGAAGTGTAATCCTGGCTGATGAATCCGTAACTGACACTGATTGCTTCGGAGGGTAGCAATCAAGCTTAGTTTGTTGTAGTTTATAGTAGGGTGGATAAATATCCTTAGCACCTTCTCGAATGGCTGCTTCTCGCAACGTAATATATTGCCACTTTGACAGTTTTAGTGAAACAAACAATCCAAGCGCTTTCTCTGGTGTAAATATAACTTTTTTCACTGGTTTTATAAGCGATTCATTAATTTTAACGGCTGCTTCAGGATTTTTCATCATATATTCGATCACAGATGCAATATGAGGATGCCCTTCTTCTCTTAAACGTGCTGCAGCTGCATATACCGATTCATCGTCAGATCTTCTCTTTTTCTGTTTGCTTCCCAGCTCTTCGAATGGTTTTCGTGACCTTTTTGTCATTGTTCCAACAGACGATGACGTCGACGGTTCTTGAGAGACAGAGTGTGCTCTTGGTATCTCATCAATAGTTGGTTCTTGATTAAATAGAGTTTGCACACAACTTGGCCAATCAATATTTGCTTGCAACCAATTTCCGTACAGTGTTCTGAAATTATCAAGGAATCGGTTTGATTTCTCTGATTGATCTTTGTAAAGCTGCTCGCGTGAATCTCCGACAAAATTCTTTGAGAGTTACACGATCTTCGGCAGAAAGGCAATCGCCTATGCGTGATACGATTGCACCAAACAATGCTTCATGATTAAATGAAGTACTCTCACTTTTTAGAAGAACAAACAAGTCCAAATTGGTTATTAAACTTTCCATTCTAAGATTTTGTAGTAGCAGAGTTATTCGCAAGATTAAGTATTAGCAGTTACACAGTTGTGAACAATCTAAATTATAAAGCACAATATTATCCCTTTTATAGCAAAACGTCGATAATTAGTTAACTACCCTCATTAAAGCTAAAAAAGATTTCCTAATGATAATATACAATCGTCACAATGTTCCATAGAACTCATAATAGCAAAACTAATTAACAAATTAGCTTAATTATCGGAAGAAGGTGAATGTAGTCTATAATTAACATTGTTTCGTAATATTGCAAATCATTGTATCACCTATTCAGACTTATTTAAAGACTAAATGATTATAATTATTCAATAACTTATTTTCAGACTCATTGGTGTCGATTCTGGCATGATTCTCAAAAGCTAAACTTAAATTTGACAACAGTGTATCCTTGTCATTCTCTATATAGAATAAAAAGGACAGACTGATATTAAATTTAGTTTTAAGTTTAGAGAATGCTGCCAGAATCGACACCATTGTAAGACTAAACCATTTGTTATTTGGTCTTATAGTCGTATTTCAAACTCATTTTATGTTGATAAATATCTAGTTCAAATATACATAGTGTGAGTGTACTATAAACCTCTACTCCTTCGAGAATATAGGTGATGCATATTTATGTCATGCTGTTAAAAGTCTCTCTCTCTCCCAATATAGACACCAAGCGGAATGTTTTTTTTTAAAAAAAAGCGGCATTGATAACCGTTACGTGAAGAACGCTAAAAAATCATAAATAAGTAGCACTAAACACTAAGTAGACAGGGAAGATTTATAATACTTATAATATTATTTCATGTTTTGTTGTTATTTATTGTTCATTGTATGGTTTGTTTATTGTATTATTTCTTTATTTATTAGTTGATTGTTTATTGTACCAATAAGTTTATTTCTTTCTTAAATTAATTGAACTTAAAATTTGTATTATTGTATTTAAAGTACTTCAGTACGGTTTTTGTTACCTCTTTTTTAGTTATAATCAATAAAAAGAGTTTTTTTATGTAATTTCTTGTTTTATACATTCTTAATTTTTGGATCGATAACATTCCTCATACGGATGTTCTTAACATTAACACTAAAAGGATCGGAAGGTTTGATATTATATAAAAATATTTTGATGATTTTTTTAAAAAAAAACGGCATTGAAAACCGTTATGTGAATTATGTCAAAAAACCATAAATAAATAGTACTATAATCACCTGTAAGGATATTACGGTTTTCCTTGCCGTTTAAGAGATAATTCTATTTTTCATACTACCTTCATACAAATTATTCGTAAAAAAAATATAATATCCTCATTTTTGTGCAGAATTAACTCTGATATCTTTTTTGTGTATAGTGATCACTAATAGAAGCGATAACCAGCAAAAAATACAGCACTTGCAAATTGAAATCCCTAAGTCTATGAAAGCCGATTTTCAGCCCACTGTGCGCCGGCGTGGACTCGCCGCCGAGTACGAGTAGATCCGCACGCGCCCGCCGCACGGTACCTTCCACCACGCCAAGTGAGTGCGCGCGCGAATCATGTCATCCTCACTGTATACAGCGCTGCTAGCACGCGTGCGCTCGCTGCGCCGGCGTGGGCTCGCCGCCGACTACGAGTAGATCCGCGCGCGCCCGCCGCACGGTACCTTCCACCACGCCAAGTGAGTGCTCGCGCGAATCATGCCACCCTCACTGTATACAGCGCTGCTGGCACGCGTACGCCCGCTGCGCCGGCGCGGGCTCGCCGCCGAGTACTCGGCACCTTTAATGATTCACTTCTTCCACTGTTTCAAAGCAATGTTGTTAATGTAATAGATATATGATACAAACTTACCTATTCATTCCGAGTGGTCATGAAACTACGTTTCAGAATAAAAAAACTTGTAACCAACCGCCTGGATTGCGGATCAGTTAATTAAATCCTTTAGTTAGATACTTAGAGGCCCGTATTACAGAATGACAACTAAGTGTTGATCTTTACTTAAGTACAGTTAGAAAAGGATATCGCTGTATATATCACATAGCGATATCCCTTTCTAACTATGCTCAAGACTAGATCAAACACTGAGAATCTTTCTATAATACGGGCCTTAGAAGAGATTGTTAAATCTGAAAACTTTTACAAGAAACAATTCCACTCGGTCCAAGTTTTAGACTGGATTCGAACCTGAACTTGGCGGTTAATGAAGTTTTTTTAAAAGCTGTTAACAAACATTGTTTGTCACGTTGTCAGATTGCCCAGTAACCTCGCCAAGAATCGGTATACGGATGTGCTGTGCTACGACCACTCGCGCGTGATCCTCTCGCAGATGGACCCCGACGACCCCACCACGGATTACATCAACGCCAACTATGTAGACGGGTACAAGCAGAAGAATGCCTTCATATGCACGCAAGGTAAATATTATACACTAGTGGATGCGCGACTTTGTATGCATAAGATTATTGGTTACCCATACAAAGATTCATTCCTTTTTTCTGCCTCTTAAGGATGACTTTTACGATAAAATTCCTATCCTATGTCCTTTCCCGGGACTCAAACTGTGTCTATACCAAATTTCATCTAAATCGGCTCAGCGCACAGTGTGTTATGAGACCGTAAAATCGGACATTCTCATTTATTTGATGAATCGTTTAGAGTTCATTTATGCAAATATGATAAAAAAACTTTTGTTTGAAAATTCCACTTAGTTTTCGAGATACAAAAACTCAAAAGTTAGTTATTTTTTTCTTTTAAAAAAATGAAAAGCATTCTTACTCGTAAACTAATAACATTTAATTTAGAGCCGTTATAATACTTCATAGAGCTCTTAAAACTACACGTAATAAGCGTTTAAAGTGTTTTGTAAATGCTTGCAGTTAAATAAAAAAAAAACTTTGTTATATTTGTTTTTATTTTTTTTTCTCCATTATACCATAATATATGCAAACTTTTTTAATCGCAAGATATAGTCTGATATTTTTTCTAGTTGTATAAAAAAAATCAGCATTAAATTTCGTGGTATATTTGAGAAAAAACAAACTGAAAATATGCACCAGGGCTGTCACATAGAATTGTAAATTTCTTATAACTTTTTAAAAGCAATATTTCTTTTGGATTTTTAAATATTTTATTAAAATCACACATATTAAGATTCAATCTTGTGTTCGATTATAGACAATGCCAGAGATGACAAAGGTTGAATGTCGGTGGAAAATACTTAAGCCCAGTAAAATTAGCTTTTAACCTTGGAATAGAAAGCGAGATATTTATGAAAAACCCGTTCTTATAAATATCTCGCTCCCTATTCCTATCTTTTCCCGTTCGAACTTAAATAACTTAAGACGCAGAAACTAGATCTTATATGATTATGAGATTTATGAGGTAACCTTTAAAACGTGAAAACATAGATTTGTAAAAAATATCAGCTTATCCTATGAAGGAAGATATCCTTCCCGACATTTGACCCTCTTTTTGAGTTAATTTTATTGGATCTCAAAAAGTTTAATCTATTGATCGATATTAGTTCGATATTACAGAACAATGTATCGAAGATCAGGTTGAAGACCCAAGTGATGATACAACAGTCCTATCATGTGAAAATAACATTTTTATCAACTGAAAATAAATTTACATTAATATAAAATAAAAATTTAAAAACAACTGCAGGCGCCGAATATCAATTTTTAGACCTTTAAATACTATGAATATAACAGGTGGGATTCGATTAGTAGACGCGTAAAAATTTTGTGAATAGGTTTAATTTTTTTTCTCAAATATACCACGGCATTTTAAGCTGATTTTTTTTATACAACTAGAATACATATCAGACTATATCTTGCGATTGAAAAAGTTTGCATATATTATGGTATAATGAAGAAAAAAATAAAAACAAAAATAACAAAAATCTTTTATTCTAATTAACTGCAAGCGTTTACGAAGCACTTAAAACGCTTATTACGTGTAGTTTAAAGAGTTCTATGAAGTACTGTAACGTTTCTCAACAAAATATTATTAGTTACAGAGTAAGATTGTTTTTTTCATTTTTAAAAAAGAATAAGAATAATATTTTTCAATTTTTATATCTCAAAAACTACGTGGAATTTTCAAACGGGAGTTTTACTTTCATATTTGTATAAATGAGCTCTAAAGAGTTCATCAAATAAATAAGAATGTCCAATTTTATGGTCTCATAACATACTGTGCAGCGGCTTAAGCGTGAAGAGGTAGAGACAGGGAAACGCACTTATAACATTAAGTAAGAAAGGTTTCTTTTTTCAAAAAGAGTGACAAGCAAGCGTATGTCGCGTCTACCATAAGGTATCATTTGCTCATTGCCTACCCTAACCACATCTCTTTCCCGCTATATATTATTTATAATGCGTCATTCGCACTGATTTATTCTTTAACACTATATGTGACATAACAATTTATTAGTATAATAATTTATTTAATTTTAAAGCTCTTCTTTTGGCTGTTTTTAAGAAATCGCTATGTTAATAGGTAATAAATCATTCACAAAAAGTCACAAGTTCGTTGAATTTACTTTATAAAATTACTTTATTTTCTTATTTTGGTTATTCATTGCATATTTTACATAATAAGTTCCAAATATTGTAGTGTTTGTTTTTAAACAGGGCGTGACACTGACACTTAAATAACTGACACACGTAGGACAGCTGTTTTGTCTATGATAGCGAACCGCTGGCGTCGGCGTAGCTGTCAAACTTCATTGATTGGGTTGGTGGCATTGAGGGAATAGTTGCTTTCTTTTATTCGACTAAAATATTCGACTGGAGACTTATAAAAAAAAAAAGTAAAAAGGCAGTGAATCTCTGTTGGTGCGTGTGGATGAATGGATGGAGTTTGACAGTTGTTGAATTTTGAACGATTTTTCCCATATCGATTTGAGTTCTCCATCGGGCGTTGTTTTTAATTGATTTTGGATTTTACTCGAAATTGAACTTCCTCGCTGATTTGGGTAGGTACTCTCTTTTCCTCCGCTTACGGCGAGCATAGTTATATAGTTTTGAGTTGATTCGTTGTTTCATCTCGAATGCGGCGGCTCTCTGTTTGACTGTGGCCTTTGCCTTCGGTTGGAGAGAGAAACAAATCATAGACACATATTCGGGAGTGGGCGGTCTATCATCTATGCTCGGTTGTCAAAACAACATTTAAAAATTTCACATTCTGTTTTCGGAAAAGTTTAGTTCTTCTGCCCAAAGTATATTATAAGGAGGACCATAACCCCGTCGTCGGAGTCGTGAAATAGATCCGAAAAGTTTATATTCTGAAGGATATTGGCGGAAATAGCGCGGAGACGCTAACCGAACTGTAATTCGGGTTGATAAAGTTTCACAGGTGGACGGTTCTGGACTCTCGCAAGGCGGGGCAGAACTTGTGATAGGAAACAAAATACTTACGGATAGTTTTATATTTCGAACGGCTTATACGTTCTCTTCAAGAAATACTGGAGGAATAACAAGGAGATTCTCTCTCTGTACACGGACCAGAGGGGACTCGTGAGATCATTACAATAAAGGTTGCAAGCCGCTCTAGGGTTTCATGTAACTGCGGACAGATCATACACTGCTGAACCTATCCTAAACAAGGTATTTTTATAACTAACACCGGGCGAGCGTGGAGCAGGTCCCACAAGGCGAGGTTGGACCTCGACCTACCCCTTTCTATATATATATATATATATATCTATATAACTGGTTGTCTCATTAAGAACTATAAATAACTAAGTTTATCACCAATATCGATCAAACGAGCCGTAGAACCTCTGAAATCCACTAGATAGCTTATTAAGTCTAGTCTTTGTGGTCTCTCAATGGACAGTCCATTGCAGAGTGGATAAAATACATTAGATATAGTTTAAGAACTGATGTAAGTACATGGTAGATTGTTATGAATGTCTGATGTCTATATAATTCTAAGATTCATGCTAACTTGTAATTTATATAAACTCTCACTACTCACAACTACTATATTCAGCTTAGTTAGGAGAGTGAAAGTTGGTAAAATATAGTATAACATTTCTTGCCCACTGGGGGAATTTGTGTAAACTCTAACATTAAAATTACTGTATTCAGCCTCGTTGTGACATGCTGGGTTAGTAAAATATAGTTATAATGTTTCATGTCAACTTGGCAATTTATATAAACTAGAACTTAGAACTACTGTATTAATCTTCTTTAGAATCCATAGTTGGTAAAATATAATTATAGCATTATTTGAATTTTTTGGTTGTCTTTCATCGCTTACCCTGCGCTCTGAGGTAGAGTAAAAGAGGGCAGTGGAAAAAATTAACATCACAATATATAAACCAGCATAGTTCTTCATATATCTACGATATCATCATCAAATAGTACGTTTAGAAATTTATTTGATAATCGCTTTTTCCTTTAAAACATGATACAAATAGGGAATTTCCCCAAAGTAAATCATTTTTCAGATAAGGGCCATGAGTAACATGAGAACACCTATTGTGACGTAATAAAGTAAGAAAAAGCGATAATTTTGATAGCGATTCTCAGAAAGTTTGTAAATAAATCCAAACAGTATTTCCTCGAACGGCGTTTTACTGAGAAAACATTGTTAATGTTGTTGTTATTTCAAGATTTGTTTTGACGAAATACCGTCTTTAAATAGAGTATTCGATAGAATATTTCGAGTTAGTTTACTTAAGCAATTCAATATAATAGATTGACTAACTGAAATCTTCATTATCTGTTTCCTGTATTGCATACTTTCGTGTTGAAATTGAAATACGAAGACTTGTTTCTAAAAATAAATAAATTGCGTGCGTTTGATATTGATAAAATGAAGCTAATGGCTAGTTCGTTGGCCGTCACTTAGACGCCTCGTCACTACAAAGGTTCTCAACATTTTCTTGGATGGTTTTGAGAGATGAAACAGTACCACAAATACGTAAGTCCATCAATGCCTAGTTGTAGCCAAGGCTTGTACAGTACTTTTCAAAATCAATGAGGAAGAATGAACAACAACACTCATTCATATCTTTTTTTTCAATAAACAGTTTTCTATTTGCAAGTCAGTTTGAAATTTAATTAAAACCTTTGATGAGTTACCTCTTTGGTTGCCATGTTTCGGAGAAGTAGATCGTTCCATTTTTAAATTACACATTTATTTGGCCGTTATATATATTGATTTTTATACAACTTTTGCCGGCCGCTGCTTGCGTGTATGTCAGAACAGCAATTTCGATTTATCTCAAAGAAGAATGTCAAAAATAATGTTTACATTTCCAAGCATTTTTGAGAAAATTATCATATTGATTTATTTTGGTTGGTTTCGTATATGACCCACGTATACCACTTGATACTTAGAATATCGGAGTTTCCTCTAATAAAAAACAAGTATTTAAACAATTTAGAATGTGTTCCATGGTTTATGTTACTGCACGATAAAGTGCGCCTAAGCAATATTATGTAAAAAAAAGTGTAATGCTAATTTTAGTCGTTTGAAATCTATTCAGATTCGTTTTTAAATATAATACTTTTTTTATTTGTACACAGAGAAATATGTTAAATAAAAACAGATAAATAACATCGGCATGTTTGTAAACAAATTTATTTTTGGTATATCAAAACAAGTTTTGTTTACGCTTTTTAAAATTGCAATGTTTTATACGTAACAAAACTTGGCATTATTATGAAACTTACGTAAACTGTAGCATGTTTTGGCAGAATGATGCGTTTTCACAAGACAAACATTACATAATTCTTCACCTCAATGCGACGACGACGCTACAATTGGCATTGATGGAGCCTCACATCTTCCCCGAAATAATTGTAGATTGAGTTTGACACCTATCTGTTATCGGTGCGAGAAAATTAGGCACTGTACTCTACACAGCGCTTAGTATCTTTTTCCCTATATACAGCGCCAAATAGTTATTTCTCTCTGGTCTTATTTTACGATAAGTCGTATTTAGGAGGTAGTGCAGAACGGATAATATACTCCAGGACTCATCTATCGGCCACCTAGCATTTTAAGTTTTGACTTATATGGTATTGACGATGCCTAGCTATAAATAAATGTTACATGGAGTAACGTAAAAATATATCTAATAACAAACAAACATGATGTTCACAGGATATGCCAATGTCAACGAAATTATAGTGCGCGTGCGTAGATTGCGTATGCGTAGATTAATATAAATAACACTATTTGTATTTATACTGTATGACACAGCAATCAAAATGCAGGTAAACAATTAATGTATAATTAATCATTATGTAATGAAAGGTGACTTCATGAATCATCTAAATCATAAATGTTGGTCCATTTAATGTTGTGGAGTTTTTTTCGCTCGTTTTTCTCCGCAGCTAAAATATATGTCCATAACGAGTGGTAGGGAAAAAATTTTTTGGACTATTCAAAAGAGTTGTACTATACATCCAATTTGAATAAAGATATATTGATTTCTGATTTCTGATCTCTGAAGTCATTTTTCAATTTGATGACTCTGTAAATAATCAAGCGTTTCTTGCCGGTTCTTCTCAGTACAAGGTCTCCCGTCGTAGATTTACGAACCGATGGCGTAGCTTCTAGACATTCATGAGTGCTTGTAACAGCCTAAGCTGAATAAATGATTTTGATTATTATTATGATTATAAGATCTCAAAGGCGTGTTCCACTTAGACACGGAGTGCAACTTTTCGCTATGACATTTAAAGGACATGGCTAAGAAACTGCCCTTAAGACGCCGTGTGTAGCGTTAGTTTAGGTATTTGAGGGGGTGAAGAAGGGGAAGTGAGTGACGGGTACTGTCAGTCGTTCCGCCCAAACCCCGTTGACTTTCAAAGCTTTAAGGTTGATTTATACTGAAGCGGACCGAGAAATATAGTCATATAATATACTACATACAATACATTACATACGAAACAAATAAATAAATGATTACTAAACTGTTTTTTTTTTTGACTTCTTATACAGTGTAAACTCTATATAACGACACTAAAGGGACTGTACATTTTATGGCGTTATAGAGAGTTGTCGTTAAATGGAAAAAAGAAAAATCACAATTATGAAAAGAAAAAGTTCATTTCAAGCTAATAGTTATGTTCTTAAAAAAAAAACGTATTTGAACGCTATTGCCTGAACTTTTGTTGTATTATATTTTTTTTAGTCATGATCAACAACAGCCTACACGTGCAAGCCCAATTTGCAAACAAAAGAACGAATTTCTTAGAAAGTTTGGTTTGCATGATGCCGATAGTCGAGTTTATTACGGCGGGCTAGGATAATAAAGCGACAAAAGAACGTGTACACAGCTGCGCGATTTTTACTAATTTTGGTAACTTTAAAGGTACTTTTTATTACGTAATTGTTGTCGTTATTGAGAGTGGGTGTAATGCTATATGGAGTGTATCATTGTATGGAAAACAAACGCTTTAGGGAGTTTGTCTTTAAATCGTGTGACGTTACATGGAGTTTAAACAATTAAAAGGGTAAAATTAAAAGGTAAAAAAAATATAATTTATAATCACGATCACTTCATTAATTGACGAGCTCCGTGGCCGAGTGGTTTTTACGCCAGGTTTTTGAAGGTGTGGCCGACTCGAGAGGTCCTGGGTTCCAATTCCGGTGGGGGCAGATGTTTGTGTGATAAATACCAGCATTTGTAATCAAGTTATGAATATTTAATATGTATTTCTATATAAATATACTTATATATGTACAGTATATGTATTCTATCCGTTACCCTAGTATCCCATAACACAAGCCTTATAGTGCTTACTTTGGAGCTAGGCTAATTGGTGTGGGTGTTGGAAATATTTATTTATAGGTTACTTCCGCAGACGGGCTAAAATCCGCCATGCCCTACCTCTTTTGGGGGTTCCGTACACAAGCAGGTGTGAGTAGGGTTGCCACCTTTTTTAAGTCCAAATAAAGTACATTGGATATGAAAGGTAGAAAAAAAAGTACATTGTGTCCAAAATAAAGTACATTTTAATCCACTTTATTAGTAAGCTTAAAATATATTTTACGGTGCTTATAGCAATATTTAATAAATAATTTGTGGCTACTAAAAATCTGTAGTTCTTATCCGCAATGGGTAAGACCATTGTACAAAGCCATACAGCCGCGACAATGTTGCAGGAATGGGCTAAGGGCGACATATTATACATACTGTTGTTCCGTTTTACGCAAAAAATCTTCCTATCCTCTTTATTTATATTATATGTAAAATTAATTCCCAAGTAATCAAATCACATTAAATAAAGTATTTTCGCGTACTTTATTGTTGGCATAAAGTATAGAGTACAATTACCCGAAATAACGTACAATACTTTATAGTAAAGTACGGGTGGCAACCCTAGGTGTGAGGTCCGTTCGGCGGTGTGCCTCATAAAGGCGCCGTCGTCTGTAAACAGAGGTTTTGCCTGCGTCACAAAAAAAGGGTTCCGTACACAAAGGGTAAAAATGGAACCCTAATGCTGTCACCCTGTCGTTTGTTTTATTGTATAAATTAAATTGTTATGCTCTATAGGTCCATTACCGAAGACGTTCGGCGATTTCTGGCGGATGGTATGGGAGCAGGGCACGCTAGTGATAGTGATGACGACGCGCGCGGTGGAGCGCGGGCGCGTCAAGTGCGGGCAGTACTGGCCTCTGGCGGTGGGCGCGCGGGCCGTGCACGCCGGGTACGCGGTCACCAACGAGGCGGTGCAGCAGGAAGACGACTACACCGTCACGCGGCTGCTGCTCACCGATTTGAGGGTCAGTGAGTGTAGGGTGGGACGAAAATGTACATTTCTATTAGTTAGCCATACGAGAAAGGGCCTTTTTAAGTATAATTGCAGGATATAATTATATTAACTATTTAAGTATTTTTTAAAGTCATCGGATTTCTTCTATCTAGGTAGTATACTACCTTTCTAGATGTCGATGAAGGGAAGCGACCTATTATATGATCAGGTTACTCATTTTATTTGTTATGCCATTGCTAGTAGCTGTAAGAATGTGTTGAATGTAACCGGGATATTGTTGCGTAGACGGACGAGTCCCGGCACGTGTGGCACGGGCAGTACACGCGGTGGCCGGACTACGGTGTGCCGGGCGGCGGGCGCGCGCTGCCCGTGCTGCGCTTCCTGCAGCAGGTGCGGCGCGCGCAACACGCCGCGCTCGCCGAGTGAGTATACATACATAGACGCGGAGCCGAGGGCGCGCGCTGCCCGTGCTGCGCTTCCTGCAGCAGGTGCGGCGCGCGCAACACGCCGCGCTCGCCGAGTGAGTATACATACATAGACGCGGAGCCGAGGGCGCGCGCTGCCCGTGCTGCGCTTCCTGCAGCAGGTGCGGCGCGCGCAACACGCCGCGCTCGCCGAGTGAGTATACATACATAGACGCGGAGCCGAGGGCGCGCGCTGCCCGTGCTGCGCTTCCTGCAGCAGGTGCGGCGCGCGCAACACGCCGCGCTCGCCGAGTGAGTATACATACATAGACGCGGAGCCGAGGGCGCGCGCTGCCCGTGCTGCGCTTCCTGCAGCAGGTGCGGCGCGCGCAACACGCCGCGCTCGCCGAGTGAGTATACATACATAGACGCGGAGCCGAGGGCGCGCGCTGCCCGTGCTGCGCTTCCTGCAGCAGGTGCGGCGCGCGCAACACGCCGCGCTCGCCGAGTGAGTATACATACATAGACGCGGAGCCGAAAGCGCGCGCTGCCCGTGCTGCGCTTCCTGCAGCAGGTGCGGCGCCTCGCAAGAGCGTCCGCTTTTGCGGGACTGTCCGGCTTGGCCCCCGTCTGGCTATCCTTGATAGTAAGTCCGCCACTTATTCCTGCAGCTGGATCTTCCCCCTGGCCATCTCTATCACCTTGGCGTATGTGAGCCCGTCCTCCTTCGCGCCAGGCGTCAGGCTGATGGCCACTGCCGCAGTGCTAGGTACTTTCACTCTCGGCTTCCCGCCCCTTCTACTAGGTTGGCGCCTGCGTTTTCACCACCTCCGGCACAAGGGCTTGAGCCTTTTTTTTGTCTTCTTAACTACAGCACTCCAGGTTCCTTGTGTTGTGGTCGTCTCCCTGTCTTTTACCTCCGCACCCTGCCGGTCCGTCGCCAACGTTGGTCAGAGTTTCTTCGGCAGCGGGAGCCGGGAGAAAATATAATTAGAAAAATCCACGCGGACCAGGCAGCAGACTGGTCAGAGCAGATTGGTCAGTGCATTCGCCCGGATAGCGAAGGGTGCGGGTTCGAGTCCCGTCTGCTACCTGGTCCGCGTGGATTTTTTTTCTAGTTATATTTTCTTTAGATTTAAACATCAAGCAGATGTAACTGCTTAAAAAAAATATATTTTATATTTAGGCACTTTTACAACCATTAAATTTTAAAATGTGTGACGTGTCTTCATTACCGCTGTCTGGCACTATGCCGTGAAAATTATGTATAGGATTATATAGATTCGATAATGACCCATTGAATATTATTTACAGCTTAGGAGATGCGTGGGCGGGGCACAGTAGAGGACCTCCAATAATAGTTCATTGTTCCGCGGGCATCGGGCGTACAGGTAACATTTGAAGTATTTATAATTTATTGCATTTTTTGTTTGTCTTTTAGAAAACATTCAGTCATGTCTGTCCATGTTTCACGATATTTTGCACCTACATGAATATATATATAGCAGTAAGGTCAACTATTGTATACTCTTCTTCATTTTATGTTTATGTATTGTTTCCTTTGTTGTGTGCAATAAAAAATATTATTATTATAATATTATTTATAATTTCTGTTAAACAAATTACAAACCTAAGTCATATTAAATTATTAGTGTAAAAAATCGAATTGTGGTATTAGACTGTGGATTAAAATATAAAAATTAAAAATACATTTTTGAATATTAATAAAAAAATACATAATTCGAATGTCAAAATATCGAATTGTTAGTATAATCGCCTACGCAGTCGGAGAACTCTTGTCCACAGACTACAAAAGTCCCCGAATCGGTAAGAAAATGCCCGCCGAGGACTTGTTACGGACTCAACGCACACGATGTGCGAACAGTTGTCTTCTGAATATTTAGAACAGCACCCGCTATGAAAATAAATATGCGACGATTACATTGCGTTGTGACTAAAATAAGTTTAAGAAAAAGAGTAGACGTTTTAAAGGATAATCCATTTCTTTAAATCGAATGTAGCGCGCCACGCAGACTTAAGTTTATTGTGTGCGTTACTGCGCCTAGTCACATGAGCACTGAATAATACTTAATAGTTTCTACATGAGTTCAATTTTTTTTGGGGTCACCTGTACCCTTAGTACCAACGAGTTTTACAATTACGGAAACTATGATAGTTTTATTATTTTACAATTACTTTTACAGTTACAGTTTTATTATATTTTACAATTACGAAAACTATGATAGTTTTCGTGAGCTCAAACTCGTACTAAGGGTACTGCGTAATTTGGTCGTTTCCGGCCTCTCGGTGTCCTCGGTTGGTCAGGGGACTTTTTGAACGCGGTACTTTTAATCGCTTACAACTAACGTAAACAAAGGGGTTACTCGTTGCAGACGTAAGCGATCTTTTTCGGCTTCGGCAGTAACTCGATATTCAGGCGTAGGTAAACAATGTGCAGATGTTAATTAACGGATAATTGTTTTATTTTAAAAACGATCTTCAATCAACGATTCTATAGATAACGGGTCAGTGTGTGATCCGTCTCGGTAAATATAGGCTCACTTGAGGCGTGAAATCTTAATTAAATTAGTTGGTAAATAGAAAACGAAGTTACTTGCTGGCCAATGATTGGTAAAAATACTTTATGAGGTGGGTCATAATGTTGATTTCACATTTTCCTTTTTTCACTTTTATCGTTTTTTCCAAGTATCAGATATAATTTATAAAAGGAACAAGAGTTCGTTTTATTGTTCCTTTTATAAGGTCTTATGTGCGAAATAACATTTTGTTATATGTAACCTTATTCCTTTGTGAGGTAGTTGTTTATAGGTTCAATTTCAACAGTTTTAAAACATTTATCTTTGTTCATTGGGAATCGAATGTAGCTGCATAAGTTTAAACATACGCGGACAGTTTTTAGCTTTTATTTTGTATGCCACCCGTTATATATAGAATTAATAATCGAAGGATTAACTATGTAGTTATACACAAGATATTAGGCCGTATACAGAAAGAAAGCCGAAAGCCGATCGGCGCCGATCAGCGCCGATCGGCGCCTATTGACGCTGATCCTTTTTCTATGGACCGGCGCCGATAAGCGCCGATAAGCGCCGACACGCGCTGGTCCGAATAATAAATAATTTGTATTTGAATTATTATCCTTAGATTAAATCAATCTAAGTTATAATCTTTTTATAAATCTAATAATTTTATCTTTTATTAACTAAGCGCTAAAATTATTTGTTTCGTACTTACCGAATGGTGACAACAAGTCTTTCTTCTGGAAGGATTGGTTGTTTATGCCAATTGCCCCAATTTTTCGTCAAACGGTTTTTCACTAAATCCAAAATGTAATAAAATGTTTCTTGAATCATTCTTGTATATGTATAAAATCTTTGTTCATCAAATTTAAATTTTTTTACAAATAAATGATGGTATTCTCCGAAACGTTTCCTTTCTCTATTTATAGGATGTATAGCTGTTTTTCGCATTTTTAAATAAATATTTTCTAACAAAACCAAATCATCGTCCGATGAGTCCGACATTTTGCTTGATCTGCTTTAATCGGCTTCCTTTATGTAGGAAGGATCGGCGCCGATAAGCGCCGATCGGCTTTCGGCTTTCTTTCTGTATACGGCCTTAGAGTAGTAAAGTTATCAACAGTAAAAGTGATACTCTGGTCTAGTTCTAGTTAATTTGACACAACACAACCTTGTGGTTAAAAAAATATCTGTAACTGTTTTGTTTGCAAAACGTTGTTTATTTAGACATCAGGACACGGTTATGATGAGGGCTACCGTTTTTTGTCTAACCAGATGGCGCCACTGTTGAGTGAGGTCCTGAAGTGTAGCTTTTGAAGTTTATTTATACGCGCGAGAAATCAAAGTTTACATTTTAATCATGTTTTAATACAAAAGCACCGTATCGTAAATATAATCCGCCATGCCACACTGTTGCGCAGTTCTGTTTTGTTCGGAAAAAGGGGTCATACATACTAAAAGTCCGTCATCTGCGCATACTTTAAAAATGTCCTTATGTTATAATACCGTTTTTTCATCAAAACTCGTAAATATAGTTTAGAATTTTATGTCGTCTAACTTCATAAGATTATCAGGCAATTTATAATACAGCCGAGCCAAGATTACTTCACTCTTCTCCACCATGGTTGTGGCTGTGTTTTGGTTTCATCAGCTGTTTATTGCAAGTGTTATGACATTGTGTCATGTCGTGGAAGGCAGGTTCTTTAGGCCGCCATTCCACTCGCAATAAAATTTCTGTGTGAAATGTCCGACAGCAACTTGCAAATGTAAACTGCGTAACAGTACGACAAGGATCTTTATGATTGTAACGAAAATTTAAACTAACGCCGCCGTCTTTGCAAATGTCACATTTTGTGTGTCAATTACGGTCATTTACATATCCAGTGACGTAATAGGCTCGCGACAGCAAGTTGCTGTCGGACAGACTGTCGGGCATTTCGCACATAAGTTTTCTTGCAGGTGTAAACGCGGCCTTATGCTTTCATTCTTCTCCTAGTTTCGTGAGCTGTTTATTGCGAGGATTTTATCATTGTATCGTGTTGTGACAGGCACGTTTCTAACGCTGGACATCTGCACGATGCGGCTGGCGGCCGAAGGATTGGTTGAGGTGCGTGGCACTGTGGAGCGGGTCCGAGCGCAACGAGCGCACTCCATACAGATGCCTGAGCAGTACGCTTTCTGCCACCTGGCTGTGCTCGAGTACGCGGTCAGTATCACCATCCGCCCGGCCTATTGTCCAAGCACACTCCATACAGATGCCTGAGCAGTACGCTTTCTGCCACCTGGCCGTGCTCGAGTACGCGGTCAGTACTACCCCCTCGCCCGGCCTATTGTCCGAGCGCACTCCATACAGATGCCTGAGCAGTACGCCTTCTGCCACCTGGCCGTGCTCGAGTACGCGGTCAGTACCACCCCCTCGCCCGAGGCCTATTGTCCGAGCACACTCCATACAGATGCTTAAGCAGTACGCCTTCTGCCACCTGGCCGTGCTCGAGTACGCGGCCAGTAACCGAAAGGAGATCGGTAGCGCATTAGACCTAGAATCGTGGAAGTTAAGCAACTCGTAAAGGACTCATTGGACGGATGACCAAAAACTTATTATCTGGAGCTCCTCCGAGCTTCGGCTGGCACGTTAAACCGTTGGTCTCGGCTGCATCTGCATTCATTGACATCCACCAATTCGCACTAGGTCACGGCTAAATCTCCCTATTCCATCCATAGGGATGGCCTGTGCCCCAGCATTGGAGTCATTAATAGTAGGTTCATGATGATGATAAACTTTTCTTTAAATTTCAGGTGATGCAGGGGTACTTAGAGTCGGCTGATTTGTCGGGCTTCGATGACGACAACGAAGAGTCTGAATGAAGAGTGTCGCGCCCGCCCTGCCAACTACTGTAACCGGTCAACATTTTATTAAAATGTTCGCGAAACATCCTTGAGCCAGAAATCTTCTCAAAATATATACAAAGATTTTTATTGACATACAGCAAACACGATTAACCATGTGAAGTGCCGGTATAATACAATTAATCATCTTGTTCCTTTTTGTTGATATTATAATCAATCGTACTTGGCAGGTCTTGGACTTTACCAGTGAAAATTATCAGCATGTTATTTTTTTCCTTGTGGACAATAATATTTAATAGTGATTCGTCGGATAAGGCAGGGCGAACGCTAGTGTAAGTTTAGTGAATATTGTATACACGGAAGGAACGTTCCCACAGCGCGAGTTTGCCGATAGTAATATTATATTCGGCACGCGCGATTCGAGTATTTATTTTGCATTATAAATCATTTTGTAACCAAAAATATTTCCGTAATTATTTAGAATTCTATTTATTTAGTAAGAAATATGGCTGTGTGAAGTTTACGTCTGTATAGTTATGTTTGTTTCGTTATGAATCATTGCACGCCACTTTCGGTTATAAATTAACGCGTTCGATTTTGTAATACATGAATTTTTATACATAATGACGACGACGTCGCGAGTTTGATACGTTTTTATATGTGGAGGTGCTGGTAGTGTAAATCGTTCATGTCTCGACCTTTCATTCGATTGTTTCATTCATTAACTTGCATCGTAACATTTTTATATTCGCTGCAATTGCCGTCTCTCGGATTATGCACTGAATCATGTATGATACGAATTACTATATAAAATAATTTATATAAATGCAGGCTGTTTCACTCACGACGGCTGCGCGCCAACGAGTGAAAAGCTCTGTACCTACATAGACTGAGTAAAGTTAATATGCTCCAGAATTTTACTAGCGGCGTTCAAATCATAGAGGTATAAGAACAGAGTAGGGGAGACATAGACTCTACTAAAAGTAGAAGTGTCCCTCTAATAGAAAGAAAAAGAAGATGAGACACCGCTAGCTTTCTCTCTCTAATCGCGCATGCGCATTCGCAACCGTAAGCATCTTACTATTTCGATGTGATGCCATTGGATGCCATGCGTCACAAGAGAGAGAGAGAGATAGCTAGCGGTCTTTCATCTTCTTTCTCTTTCTACTAGACGGACATTTTTAGAGCCGCCTACCCCACACTACTCTTATACCTCTATGGTTCAAATAGATATTTAGTCGCCACCGCACATCAATTTAGTTAAGCGTGATGAAATATTATGAATGAGAAAGATGTTCAATGTTAAATCTAACGAAACTAAAGTATATAAATAAAACGAACTATTTACATAAATTAGAAGAAACAAGAAATATTATGAGAGTGCAGATGCATTATTTATTTTTCAAGCTGTGTATTAGCGACATATCTGTAGTGAATCAATGTTTGAAATCACCGTCCTTTCGCGCAACTTACATATCGCCGTAGTCGTCTCGAAAAGTATTATAATTTAACATCAATCTACTTAATAATTGTTCTCAGTCTTCAACCTAGTGAGCTGCTTTAAAACACAACTAACGAATACATCCAAAATTATGGAGCATACTTCCCTAGGTTTTGACAGTTTTCTGTTGCGCTAAATTTATATTTAGATAATGCCGATGAATTTTTGAAAGCTTTTTATGGAATGACAATTTTCGCAACAGAAAACCACCTGTCTCAATCTAGTTAATTATAGATATTAAAGTTTCCCATATTATTTAAGAGTAATAAATTGTTGATCTGAAACCACTGTTGATGATGTATCTGTAAATATTATTTTTCTGTTATACCTAAATTAAAAACCTTGTGTAATAAAGAAAAATCTTGTAATATATAATTATCTTTGTTTTATTTATTAAACACTTAACGAAATTAAATTTCTTATAAATTTTCAATTAGTTACTTTGTTTCTGAAGTGAAAAAAGACTGCCTATATTCATAGTGCGAAAGAGAGAGAGAGATCATTTACATTAAATGACTCCAGTGCCCGCCGGGCACCTGCGGCGCGGTCTTTTTGCCCTCTGTGTGCGTTTGTAGTATAGGATTCACTTTGTGCTATCGTTCGCGGTGAAATTGACCGGCTCACTCCGCCCCGCCGTCTGCAAAGCGCCTAACGGACTATTACCCCGTTAATAAAACAAGGAATAAGCTTCGACTAGTTACGCCGTGTTTTACAGAGACAAAATATGGAGTAACTAATCCAAGCTATTTCTTCGTTTATTAATAAGGGGTTTAAAGTTTGTTTTGATTGATTTGTGTGTTTAGACGCCTAGAACCGGCGTGTTATTTCCGCGCACGAACAACATTGGGGGTAAGTCGCGACTCAGCATCTCCAGCCACGCCATGTACAGTGGCGGCGATACTGCGTTCTGGAAAACAGCATGTTAATTTGTTAACCGTTGGCAAGGCCGTAACTAGGGAGGGAGGAGGGAGGCATTGTAGAGCAATGTCTTACCTTAAAATACTAATAGGTTGGGGAGAAAGTCTTCGCATTATAGTACCGTTAGTGAGAGTTACTTTAGCTCGGGCGGGTAACTTTGTCCCAAATCAGAAAAAATATTGAACTTGCCGCCCCATCAGTATCTCTTGGGTGACCGTAATAGTTCCAGTTGAAAATCACAGATAGCCATATAGGCGCGTAGTGTGGTGTTATTTTACCGACATCGTTCCTGTATCAAGTTGTCATTGTAACGCGGGAATTTTTGTAACTGAAATAGTTCGCAAGTTCACGCCCAAATTTTCTCAAAACTGTGGTTTTCGATAAGTTTACAATTTTTGCTTTAACTTAATTATTTTTGGGTAAAAACATCCATTTGTGTATTTAGTATGCTAATGGTGATCTGTTATAAGGGTTACTTAACCCCAACATGGCTTAAAATGAGTTTTTTTCACAGAGAAAACTCAATGAGCTAAAGTAACCCTCTTTGGCCAACTTTGGCCCAAAATTAAAAAAAAAATATATGAACCCTTAAATATTATTTTTTCCTATTTTCGTATGATAACTTTGTAACTTATACTTTAAAGTTCACAATGGACAGATATAAACGTGACATATTCATCAAAAAGAGAAGCTACAATTTTATTTGATAAAAAAGTGCACATTTTAGGTCAAAGTAACCCGCAGTGTATGTATAAACTTTTAATACTTAAAATTCCTTTGGCTATAGCATTTGTATCTGGCTGGTTTTGGTATCATCAAAAAGTTTTAATTAAAAAAAATATGTGATTTTCCTTTGTTTTTCTTACTGTCAAGATGAGTTAATCTAATGAAGAAATTCGATATATTTTAAAATTTTACTACAAAAAAGGTAAAAATGCAAGGCAAGCCGCAAGTGTCTGTGACAGTAGCACAAATTTTGCTGTGGTCGCCCTTTTACGGATAAAATGCATGCCATTTTTTAATAAGTGGAGAAAGTTCGCCATATCAGTAGTTTCGACGTAGCTGTAGAACTGGGTATTGACCACAAAACACGTAATGAAACTGAACCATTTTTGAAGAAGCTGATATCTGATGGTGTATAGTGGATCACGTACGACAAAAACAAAAAGGTCGTGGTCAAGGGCCGGTCAGGCTTCACAGACTGGCGAAATATGGATTAACTCGCAACAAGGTGATGCTGTGTGTGTGGCAGGATTGGAAGGGCATTATTATTATTATTATGAGGACCATCGATTCTGAACTCTATTGCGAACAACTGATGAGATTAAAGCAAGAAGTTGAGAGCAAGTGGCCAAATCAAATCAACAGATAGGGTGTGAATTTTCATCATGATAACGCTAGATCGCACACATCTTTAGCCTCTCAGCAAAAATTAAGAGTTTGACTGGAAGGTGTTAATGCATCCGCCGTATAGCCCTGACGTTGCACCTGTAGATTTCCACCTGTTTCGGTCCCTTCAGAATTCTTTAGGCAATGTCAGGTTAACATCACGTGAGGACTGCCAAAACCACTTGTCGCGATTTTTTGATCAGAAGACCCGAAATGTCTATAGTCATGAGATCATGTCCCTATCTACAAGATGGCAAAAAGTTATTGAACAAAATGGCACCTACATACTTTAGTTAAATGTCAATAAAATTTATAAAAAATGATTTGATCACACTAATATTATAAAGGCGAAAGTTTGTGTGAGTGTGTATGTGTGTTATTTCTTCACGTCTAAACGGCTGGAGTGATTTTAATAAAATTTGGCATGGAGTTAGCTGACATTCTGGATTAACACATAGGCTTCGTTTTACTGCGGGAAAATCCCTTATATACCAGGGTAACACCGCGGGGCACAGCTTGTTTTTATATAAAATTCGAAAAAAAATCCCCCAACCTAATATTCATTACCATATCTTAAAACGGGGCACCACCATCAATGGTACTACCATTAGGTAGTACCATTGATGGAACACATGGCACTGATTTATCCCACTAGCACCATTGAAGGTACACATGGTACCGATGTATCCCATCTACCTTGTGACGCAGAACTTTTAATATCAATATTATCTCTTATCTATTAGACAAGTCCGTCCGTCCGTCCGTCTGCCTGTGGTGCTGTTTCAGCGGCCAAACCGTAAGAGATAGATAAAGAGAATGTTTAAGTTATAAGTTAAGAATAGTCTGATAAGACTACAAACCGGATTTGAGTAACGTAGCACTTCCGGTTTTCGAGAAATCACGAATTTCAAACGAAACCACACAAAATCTCCGAAGTTCTCAATTAATTAAATACATTTTTTTTTAATCAGGTTTTGGTGAGCATTTGGTTAACTGGTTTGCTAGTTATGTATATAAGCGGATGGTATAAACTTTTTAACTAGTATTGTCCGTTTAGTCCAATTAAAATTCATACTGCAAATAGTAGAACTAAACGGATATGATCTATTATTATATTGAAACTTACTTGGTGTTATAAGTAATAGAGTTATCTCATATTTAATATCAGACTCGATAAATCACTTGCACATTATACCCCAATATCAGAAGTATAACTTATCAAGGGAATGTTCCCATGCAGTACTGCTACGAAGCTACTTTATTTTAAATGGTATGTCAAACTGTCTGGGCGTTATATGATAATCATAATAACTTACTCTTCTAGGAATTGGCAGTGACATTACAATCATTCCAGCCTCTGAAGAGTTTTCTAGAACCACTTCCCGTAATCGTAGATATCTGCTCGTCTTTGTATGTTGCTTTATTAATTCTTCTTCAGTAACATAACATTCTGAAAAATTAATAGGTTAGTTTGTAATGTTGAACGTTGAACCTCAACGTTTTGATACGAGGCTGTTTGTGGATGAATGGTGCTCTTTTACTAAAAAGTACATACTACATATTACTCAAAAGCTAAGTCTCGGCATCAACATTTTAAAATCTCAATCGAATAACTTTTTCCTTCAAGTGAGATGCGATACGAGGTTTGTCACACTCTGCTTGTACATTTCATACTAACCGTTGCATATTGATATACCTAGTATGGATACAGCGAAATTAAAGCGGAGTCGGAGCCAAATTAACCCACCACCAATTAGTAACGCTCTTAAACAACTAAATAACAAGGCGCCAGGAGATGATGGAATCACAGCAGAATTCCTGAAAGCGGGCGGAAAATTAGAACGAAAAATCTTTCAGCGATTGTTCAATTCAGTCATTTACGAAGGCATAACGCCGGAGGCATGGCACAGGAGCATGGTGGTGCTTTTCTTCAAAAAATCTGACAACACCCTTTTGAACGCGTATAATATACGGGCGCTTTACGGTATAATATCCGCTAAAAAAGTCCTGCGAATACCTTCAACACTGCTTAGTGCGGAGCCGCAGGGTCTCCGTTAGGGATTCTACCACGGCTCCGCCCCCAGCAGCTTCCCGGCCTCGCCGGGGCTCCAGGGCAGGGGTCTCCCGCAGTATTACGGGGACCCCGCAGACGTGCGCAGGTAGGCCCGCGCGTGGGGGCTGAGTACGCGGCCTAGTGCCCACCGTACCGCCCCCCATCCGCTGCGGAAAGCTAAGGCCCTCCGCAGTGTCAGTAGACCACTCCCGAGGTGGACTGATGACATCCAGCGAGTCGGGGGGACCCACTGGATGCGAGGAGCGCAGGATCGTTCCATGTGGAAATCCCTTGAAGAGGCCTATGTCCAGCAGTGGACGTCCATCGGCTGATGATGATGATGATGGTCGCCTCGCAACTTAAAGCAATGGGTTGCACACTGTTGTAATTTGATTCATCAGGATTATTCACAGACAGCCAGTTTCAATAAATCTACCTGCAGTAAAAAGCAAGGATTATCTGGATGATTTCTTAGCAACAATTGTTATTATAAGTAATCTAAATATTAATAAAAAAAATATCTAGTCAACAAAGCTATAGTAAACCTATTTCTTACAGGAGTTTGATTATTGAAACTGGCCATTAGTAATAAAACTAGCATTTCATCAATAAAAAGTTTGTAATAAAGCTTACCACTTTGCTCTTTCGATTTATAATGTCCCACTATACTTTCAAACAGTGCCCAACTGTCTTCATCTGGGGCATCGTAGAGGCCGTTTACTAATTTAAGTTGAGAATAATCTATTCGATACATGGCAAGCAGCGTTTCAATGCTGTTGAGAGATATTAAATTTATTGGTTAATCAAAAACAGGGTTAGGTTAGGTTAGGCTCTTCACATGGCTATTTGTATTTGCTATTTGTGTTTTATTTAACTTGATAACAGACTTTCCCTTTCACTCCCTTTAAAGTATGATAAGGAAAACCTGCTGTAAAATGACAAATACGAATAGCCATGTGAAGTGCTGACATTATATTTTCGCATTCAACTCTCCTCATAGTACTCGATAGCTGAGTGGCTAGAACGTGGTGGGGTAGTGGCTTCTGTCAGGTTTGTTTTCTGTGTACCTGCATCGTGCTCAACAGCAGCTAATTAGTAAGTATGTAGTAGTATCGTAGTTGTACAGAAGTCGTTTTCGATATTCTTAAGTTACATAATATGAAATACTTAATACCATTCCATTATTTTATATTTTGAATAGTCAGTAATTAAAAACATAAGTAAGTGACCGCGCCGCTTGTGGTTTAGGTACCGCACTGTTATCATCAGGAAAATGTCTTCCTTGCTATGCCTTTAGGGTGTGTCCTACCTATGTCCTACAGTACACACGGTCGTAATATAATTACCCTGCAGTCCAGTAGGACAGTATTCTGAAAATCCTTCAAATAAAATACAATATTTACCTTTTCTGTGACTCTTCCAATTTACAATTTTGTTTTGGTAGTGCAAATATTCTTAGGGGTAATTTTTCTTTGACAACACGATTTGTTAAAACATAAGGCAATAATATATTGAGACCTCCATCGTCGTACAACCACCACGTATCAACGTTGCTGGTCTGAAATGCATTCTAATAATTAGTTATATTCTATCACGAAACCGATTAAAATTATGCGCTAATCGCATACAGTAAAAGCTTCTTATGTTCCATAAATATGCCGCGAATACAGAAACCATGAATATGGATTGGTAATTTATATTGGATTACGGGGATACGTTCCTAGGTGGCAAAAAAAGAAACAATATTTTTAAATAATCAATTTAATGGAAGTTTTTCACAATATTGATAAAATTTTACTCAGTCTTTGGCAAGGGCTTAAAGTACTTTTACTTTAAGCTGTAGCCCTGTTTTCGCGTCGGACATTTTTTTCTTTTTTTAGTCGACATTAAAAATTAGGAACACAGCGGAAGAGACGTGTTACCCGATCACAATGTTTAATAAATTTATGGTGGTAGTATTTAATAATATACCTACTTTAGGCATAGATTAATAAGATTGTTTTATTTTTAAACATTATTCTGTTTATTTACAGTCTCAAAAACACCTACCGAAGCGAAGGCGGTTCATATCAAAGGGAAAGGCGATAGGCCGTATACAGAAAGGGTGCGGCCAGAGTGCACTCAGATTCAGACTCAGATTCAGATTTCGAAAACAAGCGCGAGAAATAAACAGTGTAGTCTAAGCAGGTTGCCTGCTTTTTCTCGCGCTTTGTTTTCTGAGTCTGAATCTGAATCTGAATCAGGAGTGCAATCTGGCCGTACCCTTCGACTACACTGTTTATTTCTCGCGCTTGTTTTCGAAATCTGAATCTGAATCTGAATCTGAGTGCACTCTGGCCGCACCCAAAGAAAGCCGAAAGCCGATCGGCGCCGATCGGCGCTTATCGGCGCCGATCCTTCCTATATAAAGGAAGCCGATTAAAGCAGATCAAGCAAAATGTCGGACTCATCGGACGATGATTTGGTTTTGTTAGAAAATGTTTATTTAAAAATGCGAAAAACAGCTATACATCCTATAAATAGAGAAAGGAAACGTTTCGGAGAATACCATCATTTATTTGTAAAAAAAAATAAATTTGATGAACAAAGATTTTATACATATACAAGAATGATTCAAGAAACATTTTATTACATTTTGGATTTAGTGAAAAACCGTTTGACGAAAAATTGGGGCAATTGGCATAAACAACCAATCCTTCCAGAAGAAAGACTTGTTGTCACCATTCGGTAAGTACGAAACAAATAATTTTAGCGCTTAGTTAATAAAAGATAAAGTTGTTAGATTTATAAAAAGATTATAACTTAGATTGATTTAATGTAAGGATAATAATTCAAATACAAATTATTTATTATTCGGACCAGCGCGTGTCGGCGCTTATCGGCGCCGATCGGCGCCGGTCCATAGAAAAAAGATCAGCGCCAATAGACGCCGATAAGCGCCGATCGGCGCCGATCGGCTTTCGGCTTTCTTTCTGTATACGGCCATAGAATTAGACACAAACTTTAGGCTTATAACAAGATCTATTTTACTTTTATAATTACTCTGTCAACGGGTTAACAAAGAGTACTGAATCCTTTTTATTTCGATTAGATATAGCCGTTTTTTTTACTAAGTATATAGGAATTTAATCTGCGAATAGTAAAAGCGTGAATAAGAAGTTTTTATACTGTACATGATCAACGTGAAAAGCCATTTTCAGGTAAGACTTTTGGGGCCTGGGATATTTTACGATATGGTGAATGTCTGATTCAGCGAGTTCATGTCTCGGCATTGTTATTTTCAATAGTTTTTCTCGGCTCTCTGAAAAGATAAGAAAGATATATTTGTGGCGTTTCCGAACGCCACGATATTTTCGTTATGTTGGCAACCACGCCGCAATGATCGGGTGGTTGGCAATAGAACGCGACAGCGATCTCTCTTGCTCAGGCGCGACTCTTCGGTACAGACGTGTCGCGTAGTAACTGTTCATACTATGTACCTAAATTACGTAACTGAATCTTGTATTGTGAATGTGCATACATTAAATATATTCTACGAAGTTCTGTGTTTCGTTTCTTCGTGCCTGCGTTCCTCAAGAAAAGGGAAGGCCGCCTCCGCCGGCAGTCATTCCCATATTGGTGACTCCGATAGAAAACCGAACGCGTTTTTCATCATCGCAACACGCCGCCATTTTTGCTTCGACGCGCACCACAACGAACGACGATAGACAATTACGCCACGCTCGCTCGTAGGTACTGCCTACCTATGAACAGCGTCCGCAACTGCAAACAACGCAACGAGACCTCATAACGTTTCCTGAAAGTCGAGCGACTCCCAACGACCCGGTGAACTAGGGATGTCGAAAGTTGAAAAAGATATCGATATATCGATACATCGATATTTTAAAAAATATCAATATCGGCTTCGATATATCGCGAAAAAAACATCGATATATCGATATATCGGACCAATTTTCCCAAATATATCGCTCACGAAATATGACACGCGGAATAATAATGGAACGAAAATTATCTCCCTAAAAATAGACCCTATTTTCGAATGATGACATAGACAATACTAAATACCGCACAGATCATAGATATGTTGTATATCATTAATCTGAGATCCAGTTACGATTTTTCCAGATACGAATTTAGTTAGATCGTGATATGCCGCTAATAATTAAAAAAATATCGTTTTTGATACGAATTTCGATATTGGTTATTTTGTATCGATATATCGAATCAAAATATATCGGCAAAAAATATTGATATATCGAACAAAAAATATCGATTCCATTTCAAAACTATCATTAATCCAAGCTTTCAACTAACGCCCGCTATTTTTTTTCTTCTTTGCATTACTGCTGTGAAGTGCTGTGACTTATTCGGTTCCACTCACCGCAAATTCCGTGCCGTGACGTACGACATAGGAGATAAAATAGACCTAAGTGACAGTGTCATTAGTGATTCAAGGAATAGAGCGACCAACAAGGTTTGCCAAACACTAGCAAAACAGGTATCTATAGACTTTTATTTCTTATTTTATGCATCAAGATCATTTAACATTCTACTGCAACTTAATCTACTAATTTACGTTTATTCAACTAATGTTTACTTTTCATGGTACTGAGTTAGTTTTTAAACTTACTTAACATATTCAATAGTCAGATTTATATTTTACAAGATCTAATATATTTTTTTTAAAAAGACGTAATTTGTTATTTCATAAGATTATAATATTCTTGCCTAAGCTAATTAAGTTAGATATCATCAAGTAAGCGATTTTTTTTGTCTGTCACATTTCATTCCAATATATTTTGTATAACCGAAATACATGCTAGCAATTTTTATTTTAAACAATTTATTATTTACTAATTGTTGCTGTGTATTTTCCATTTTAAACTAATATTGCAACTAAGGCCATTGATTGATTTTTTCCACGACTTACCAATATATTTTTAATAAGTAGGTATTTTTTTAGATATCATTTTATCTTTGTTAACGCATTGACCAATGGTGTAGCCTTGTAGTTTTTTTGTGGTGTGCATAATTTAAATTTTTTTATTGTTTACTATCTTTTGTAATTTTTAAGTTGTAAATAATTATGAGGTATAAAAAAAAACTTATCAAACTGCCTATTTAAACTTAGGTTATGACAATTTCTATGTAATTTAACCAATACCTACTTGCACATTTAACAAGTATTACATATTTTTTTTTTGCATAACCACTCACTACGGAGAAGGATTTTATTATTTTTTATTATTGTTTCTTTCTGTTCCTTTTTATATAAATAATATAATTAATAACACAGCAGTAGGTAATAATGGACGAAGACATCCAAATTCTTCGAGCTCGTTTAAACCAACTCGAGCAAAACGCAGCCTTGATGGCCGACGTTGCTGCCCAACACGAAGCGAAACCACTTTGTGTGTCCAAAGTATCAGTAAAGCTACCTCCATTCTGTTAATTAATTTAATAATTAATTAAAATATTATTATAAATAATAATTAATCATTATTAATAATTTATTAATTCCACCTGGCTGGGATTACCAACACAGAGCAAACCAAATTTAATCACGTGTTGTCTGTTATCGATCAACGCATGATTGGAGAAGTCGAAGATACTCAATCCATCTGCTACAGGAGCCTACAACAAACGCAAGGAGGAACTCATTCGCTGACTTACAGCGTCAGAGGAGCAGCGATTACACCGTCTCCTTAGTGATGAGGAGCTTGGAAACCGCAAGCCATCCGCATTCCTCAGACACCTTAGGTCCCTTGCTGGCACCTTAACCAAGGATATAAACATACTTCGCCAGCTCTGGTTGCGTCGTCTGCCCAACCATGTACAAGCGATCCTCGCTGCTCAAGCTGACCTCAACTTAGACAAAGTCGCGGAGCTCGCGGATAGAATCATGGAGCTGCCTACTTCTCCTCCCCATCATGTGGCCAGCGTGAATGAACACTGCTCTACCCTTACTCTCACCTCGCTTGCGGAGTGTGTTGACCGGCTTTCGAAGCAAGTTGCAGCCCTCACTTCTAGTAACCGGCAGCGAGGCCGGTTCAGGGGCCGCAGTTTTTCTCCGAACTGGAGGGCCCGCAGTTCCACACCAGCCGAAAGCACATCCAGACTTTGCTGGTACCACAGCAAGTTTGGTACCCAAGCGATAAAGTGTATTCAACCATGTAATTTTAAACCGGCTCAGGGAAACCTGAACAGCAGCAGTCAGTAAAGGTGGACACGGACTGCTGCTCAATCAACTCCACCGGCCGCCGCCTTTTTGTGACTGATACTACTTCCAAGCGCCAGTTTCTCGTCGACACAGGCTCCGATCTGTGTTGTTACCCACACCGTTGGCTACCTAATCAGAGGGTTTCCTGTGACTGGGAGCTCAGCGCCGCAAATGGCAGCACAATCAAGACCTTCGGTCTAATCACCCTTAAATTGGATTTCGGACTGCGAAGGGACTTCACATGGCAGTTCGTGGTTGCGGAAGTAGAATTAGCCATTATTGGATCCGATTTCCTCGCCTATTTCCATCTACTTCCTGACTGCACCAGCAAGCGTTTACTCGATGGAAAGACCGGGCTCTCTTGTGTAGCCGCTGTATCTTCTGTTGACCAGCCAAGCGTCAAAACAGTAATCGGAGAAGACTCGAAATTTAGACATATCCTGTTGGAGTTCCCCAAAATTATGCAGCCCCCAGGCACACCTAGAGTCACTAAACACGATACTGTGCATCATATCCTCACCACTGATGGTCCACCTGTTTCCTGTCGACCACGCCGCCTCGCGCCCCATAAACTCTCCGCGGCGAAGAAAGAGTTTGAGGCCATGCTGCAATGCGGCACTGCTAAGCCATCCAAGAGTCCCTGGAGTTCTCCATTGCAGATGGCAGTAAAAAACGACAGCACTTGGCGACCGTGTGGCGACTACCGTACGCTCAACGCGCGAACTATTCCGGATCGATACCCTGTCCCGCACATTGCAGATTTCACTCATCAACTCTCGGGATGCACCATCTTCAGCGTGCTGGACCTCGTTAAGGCCTACCAACAAATACCAGTAGCCACCAGGGATGTGTGCAAAACGGCCATCACCACCCCATTCGGACTCTTCGAGTTTCCCTTCATGTCGTTTGGTCTGCGCAATGCTGGCCAAACCTTCCAACGCTTCATTAACAAAGTGCTCCACGGTCTCACCTTCTGTTTTGCTTATGTAGATGACATTCTCGTTTTCTCCCAGAATTCCGCACAACACGCCGAACATTTGCGCCAAATCTTCAAGCGTTTTGAGAACTACGGCGTAGTACTCAACGCCGCAAAATGTACACTCGGCGTCCACCGGCTTACTTTCCTGGGTTACAAAATCAGCGCTGCAGGTACCCAACCACCCGCCGAACGCATCCAGGCCATTAAGGAGTTCCCACCGCCGAAAACCGTACAAGGGTTACGCCGTTTTCTTGGTATGCTTAATTACTACCGTCGATTCCTTCCTCAGGCAGCGAAAGTCCAGGCCCCCCTCAACGACGCTATTGTCAGCATCAACGGCAAAGGTGCGAAACCTGTGCCATGGACACCCGAACTGCACAAAGCATTCGAAGTGTGCAAGGAGAGCCTTTCCACGGCAACCTTGCTTGCTCATCCCATCTGCAATGCTCCATTGGGTCTCTTCACAGATGCATCCAGCATCCATGTCGGTGCCTGTCTTCAACAACGTGTTGGTGATGCTTGGCAACGACTCGGTTTTTTCAGCAAGAAGCTAAGTCCACGACAATCTCAGTGGCCTGCATATTATAGGGAGCTACTGGCGGTGTATAAAAGTGTGCAGCACTTTCGACACATCCTGGAAGCCCAACAACCACAAGCCCCTCCTGTTCGCATTCAAACAGCGTCGTGAAAAACTTCCGCCTGTCTAACTAAACCAGCTTAGTTTCGTCAGCCAATTTACCACCGATGTAGTTTATATCAAAGGGGAAGACAACGTAGTCGCTGACGCTCTCTCTCGCGTTGAAATGACCTCCCTGGAAGAAGACTCTGCTGCACTCGCCATCTCGCAGCAGCACGATGACGAGCTGCGCAACATCGTTCCCCAATCATCTCTAAAAATCGAAAAGATCCCAATACCTGGAACTGACTTGGACCTTCTCTGCGACATGTCCACTGGACGACCACGCCCCTATATCACCCCGTCCTTCCGACGTGCGATATTCCAAAAACTGCACAACCTCAGTCACCCTGGCGCACGGGCAACCGCTCGTTTGGTGTCTGAACGCTTCGTCTGGCCTTCAGTCAAAAAGACTGTCACAGATGGGTACAATCCTGCATACCTTGCCAAAAAAGTAAAGTCCCAGGCACAATGTCTCGCATACTGGTCACTTCAGCAATCCGTCAGCCCGCTTGCAACATGTCCATATCGACATCATCGGCCCTCTGCCGATATGTAAAGAGGCTACTCTTACTGTTTAACTGCCATCGACCGTTACACCCGCTGGCCGGAGGTTTGGCCGATGGTTGGCATAACTGCTGAAGAGGTTGCCGACACTTTCATGCAGGGTTGGATTTCTCGTTTTGGGGTTCTCTGCAACATCACCACAGATCAAGGGCGTCAATTTGAGTCCGATCTTTTCAACCGACTCCTACACCACTGTGCAGTGAAACGTACCAGAACTACAAGCTATCACCCGTGTGCTAACGGCATGATCGAACGTGTCCATCGCCAATTAAAAGCGGCCCTCATGTGTCGCAGTGACTCTTGGCTCTCATCAGTTCCCCTCGTCCTGCTCGGAATGCGTTCCACCTTCAAAGAGGACTTGAAAACTTCCACAGCGGAGATGCTCTACGGCGAACCTCTACGCTTACCCGGTGAGATGCTTGCTGACCCCTCCACCCGGCACAGAAACATCTGATGATCCAGCAGATTATGTAACGCGACTACGACGAAGTATGGCCGAGATACGACCGGTACCTGCTTCACACC
Source organism: Chilo suppressalis (assembly GCA_902850365.2). Classification (NCBI taxonomy): domain Eukaryota; kingdom Metazoa; phylum Arthropoda; class Insecta; order Lepidoptera; family Crambidae; genus Chilo; species Chilo suppressalis. The sequence goes on from OU963907.1 coordinate 8,611,080, forward strand.
ACAACAAGCAAGCAACCTTTGTCTTTAAGGATCTCTCCACTGCATCCCACGCATTTTTGCGCGACGATACCGTTCGACGTCCATTACAACCTCCCTACACAGGTCCTTTCGCCATAGTAGACCGATCCAGAGATGGAAAAACTTCACCCTTGATATCAAGGGCAAACAGGTTGTGCAACCTACACAGGTCCTTTCGCCATAGTAGACCGATCCAGAGATGGAAAAACCTCACCCTTGATATCAAGGGCAAACAGGTTGTGGTAAGCGTCGACCGCATAAAACCGGCCTACATTGATCAGGACGCTACTTTGCCGATAGCTCAACAAACTATCACACCTGCAAGCCCCTCAGCTCAGAACCCTGTCCCAACCCAACCAATCATCCCTCCCTCTGATATAGTCCCTCTACCAGACAAACAGACAGTGACCACACGGTCCGGCCGGCAAGTCAAATTTAAAGACCAAATTGACTATTTCTACTTTTAGTGTTTACATAGTAATTGTTCCTTTACCATACGTAGTGTAATTAAGCTGTTTTATTTTTGCAATTTATCCTACTCCGTGGGGGGGTGGTGTGGCGTTTCCGAACGCCACGATATTTTCGTTATGTTGGCAACCACGCCGCAATGATCGGGTGGTTGGCAATAGAACGCCACAGCGATCTCTCTTGCTCAGGCGCGACTCTTCGGTACAGACGTGTCGCGTAGTAACTGTTCATACTATGTACCTAAAATACGTAACTCAATCTTGTATTGTGAATGTGCATACATTAAATATATTCTACGAAGTTCTGTGTTTCGTTTCTTCGCGCCTGCGTTCCTCAAGAAAAGGGAAGGCCGCCTCCGCCGGCAGTCATTCCCATATATTCTTATGTATCCTATACTATGTATAAACCTATGTTTAAATAAAATTATCTAATAAAATGAATGAATAGTAGCTATAATGGATAGCCTATATAAAGATTAGGCCCTATTAAGGTTCATCAAAATGAGAAATCTTTTTCTCCTGTTTCCTAAACACATAAACTTAGACCACTGAGGTTTTTGAAATCTCAAATTTACTCTCAAAAGGCTTTTTAGGCTTCCCCGTTATATTAATTTAATGTAGTGTGATGATGTATCAGAACGAGAGAGCGTATGATTTCATTTCTGAGAAGTTCCATTATCTTGCGTACGTATTAGCAAGATCTATAACGAACTTCCCTTAGCGGTTTTCCTCTTTAGCTATTGTATGACGGTCTTCAAAAGACGGGTGAACCTTTTCCTTCAAAACCGGACACCCTGAGTGGAACCCTTGGTGCTGCAAGTGTTCATGGGAGGCATTGACCACTTAACATCAGGTGGATTGTCAGCTCGTTTGCCTGCATAAACATAAAAATGAAACCAAAGGTATCAATGTGCAATAATCTCAAATGATTGAATTATCCTACCAGCTTCGTCCAGTTGGAAGTCCGAGCTGGAGTGCATGACGGCGAACACGGCGCGCGCCTCCGCCGCGTCACGCGATTCCGCCTGCGCCGACGCCGCGGCCGGCCACTCACGCAAGTGGCGCGGCATACGGAATATGCACACTGCAAACTGTCGTTCGAATGCCAACCTAATAGATTGTATTAGCTTGTTTTCATTACACTAGCGATCAGCCCCAGCTTTAAAATAAATAAATTTCGCCACTAATTTAATTTTAACGCAATAAAAAATAGCCTAAGATAGTGGCATCAATTTTCGACAAGAACGAATGATCGACTTCCGTCAGACTTCGTTTCGAATTCCCTTCCGTGATCAATGAAAATAAGAATAGGCAACCGATCACTAAAAATGGTAACAACAACAACATGGTAACATGAAAAAATGTCGATCACGGCTCCTGTCGGTCATTGGTACCTTATCTTACTCAAAGATAATGTAGCATTCAAATAATGGTGGAAGAATGATTGGAATCGGTGCAGCAGTTTTTGTACTTAGTCTTTTCATACATAAAAATCTTTTCTCTACATAATATTAGTATAGATGGAAGGCAAACCAGCACACGGTCCACCTAATGGTAAACGGCACCGTGGTCTATATTTTGCCTGTATTTGCGCTCTGCCGACCCATTACAAATTTCTTCACGCATCTTTTGGAGAAACCAATACTGTATTTCTATGGGGAATATGTAGGACCTAAAAATCTAAATTAATAACCGACAAATGCTTGGAGGAGCTCGATGGCACAATGGCTAACGCGTTCGATCTGCGATCGTGGAAGTTAAGAAACTCCTCGTCTAAGTAGTAAGTCATCGTCATATTATCTGGAGCTACTCTGTGCTATCGAAGGCACCTAAAGCCGTTGATTTCGGCTGCATTTGCCGTGTCGTCAGCACTTACGAATCCGCATGGGTAAGCATAGTAGGTCGTGGCCCCTTCTCCTTATCACATCAGTAAGGAAAGCCTCTGTGTCGCAGCAGTGAGTACATAATAAGCTCATATGATGGTTTTGGTGAAACTTACTCTTGATTTCAATCTTATTTTCTATTAACCTTATTATTTCAACGTAAGATACTAAATCCTGTCCGGGGCTTTCACACCAGTCGGTCTTGTAACCAAGGAGGACAATATTGGGCGAAAATCGACCCAAACCAGCGCATTGCATCAGTGTTCGGGCACCATTTTCCAAATTCATGCCTTCTATGCACAGATAGAACGCTCGATATCTGTGGGAGTGTAACCATTCTACCATTTTATGTCTCTGCTTAAGAGAGTCATCGTTTGACAAAGTATCCTGCAACAAGAATAATAATTATCGTATAATTTTAAATTACCTAATTTCGGTCGTAAGTCGGGCTCGCACACGAAGGGTTTCTTACAAAATGTAACTTTTATATTTACAAATTTTATTAATATTTGTCATAAGGTTTAGTCGCAAACATACTGTAAAATTTAAATCTGTCTATCTTATAATAATAACGCCTAGAAGCCGTGCCTTAACGAAAACAAGCGTGCAAAAGCGTACCGAATTCATTTCCTTGTGTGAAATGCACTCTCACTTTATTTTGTTCTTCATATGTGTAAAAACTATTCTCAAATAGTAAAAACTATCATTTTTTTTGCGAGTATTGTTCGCCACGACGACGCTCCTAAGGTCGCGGAAAGAACTAAGCCATATCTTGCTCACTTTGAGTTGCGCCTTTTTTGTGCGCGTACTAGGATTCTAGGCGTTATTATTCTAAGCTGTCTATCTAACATTTCAGCAGCGGTGAGCAACGTCATCAGGTCGAACAGTGTGTGCTTCTTTACGTGGCTTATGAGTGAAGGAATGTAATAACGCGGACTCACATCGGTAATGTTGGCCGCGATCATGAAGGAGCCGTCTGCGGTGAGCATGGCCGCCAGGTCGAGCAGTGCGCGGCGGGCTGCGGGCGCGCCGCACAGCACCAGCGGCCGCGGGCTGTACTCCTTCACGTGGCCCGCGCGCGCGGACATCGCCAGCAGCGCCGACACCGCCTCGCGATACTTGTACGCGTCCGTGCTGCTGCCCCAACGGGCGTCTCGACAAACGTGACACTACTTTTAAATAGCTTATTTGGTTCTTAAGGAAATTTTACTAAATAAACCACTCCAGACAGGATTTTTGATTTAAAACCTTGTCGAAGCATCTAAAACGTCGCGTCAGACAGACTATTGGCGTGGCAACGGACGCATAGAATATCAAAATTCGAGAGCGAGTGAAGAATCGCTTTCAAAAGTGGAAGGCTGGCTATCAATACTTCCTAATACTTAAACAATAAAGCAAGTTACAATTTATAACATTTATTTTACCAGGTTTCCTGTACACCACCAACAGATAAAGCGTGAAGAAAACCAAAACCGTAATCAGTGCCATCAACCAGCTCATAAGGATCATGATCACTATGCAGATGATGAATCCAAACAGCGACAACCAAGTATTGTAATACTGTAAAAAAATGGTTGCCTGTAAAGTCGGTTTTACGGGCGAAGATTTTACGTGACAACGTCTTTTTCTCGGTAGAATATTTATTGATATGAATATAATTAAATTGCACAATAGGAACAAGGAATTGAATGAAAATAAGAATTGCACAAATTTTAACTATAGAAATATATTTTGTTTACTAAAACATTGTACATGTAAACTTAAACTTAACACGAGAGACTCATCGTAACGTTACCGAGCGTTACACTTTTTCATAAGTGACTCCCAGCCGCAACCTAATTTAAGACGTTGTCACGTCAAAAGGAAAAATAACTATATAATAAGATATCAAAGTATTACTCAAGGGGTGCTCCAAATAAAACACAATTCACTGTTGCATAATTTGTTCTGACTATTAAAACATGTTGGAAACTAGAGAAAATTTAATTATGCAATGCAACAACTGTAGCACGCAGAAGTCCTACCTACCTAGTATCTACCTACCTACCTATTTCCGGTGACGGACTGTAAACGTGTTATATTATATGCAATGCAACCCGAAATATTACTTATTGCCGCCTAATAGCGATTTGTGAATTTGTGACAATGATTTGGGGAAAAGATATATAAATATACTAGTATCATTTAATTTTTCGTTGATACGCTGCCATTACCTATACTAATAGATAATGGCAGCGTATCAACAGGAAAGATTTGATTGTTTGTTTGTTTGTATTGAATAGGCTCCGAAACTACTGGACCAATTCGAAAAATTCTTGCACATTTACAATCTTTCATTATCCGTGATGAACATAGGCTACAGTGTATTTTCAAAAAAGTTTGGGTTCCGTATGAAAACTTCGGCAATGTAACCCAACGTGTGTAAAAAATAACCTTATATCGCGTACGCTGCGGAAGTTATTGACAATAGAGCAAAGTAATGTACTGAAGTTTTATAGAGAACATATTATCTAAAAAAAAAAGTCTGCGATACCATATGCATATCACAGTTATGTCACAACGGAGGTCCCCTGCTGTTTCAGACGCGTTAATTTGAAGAAAAAGCGGACTTTTTTACAGAACTTTTAAAAGGGAACAACTCCGTTATATATGATTTTTGTTTACAAGGGCGTCGTCAAGCGTCGCCGTTGGAGCTAGAGATCAAAATATGTAGCTAGCCGCAAAACGACCAAAGTGCGAGCACTTGACTTCCTTACCTATTATATTGCCCCATTAGTCATAAGCTGGCGACGCCCTTGTTTGTGTAACTAACCGTTTAACCCAGCGTACGTAACAGAATCTCACAAATGGAATATTTTTACCCGTTTTTGCAACATTTTTCATCGATGCTCCGCACTTACTGATTGTAGCCTGATGTTATATAGATAAAAACACTATCCAATACAAAAATATTTTTTCAAATCGGAGCAGCAGAGCAATGGTGCTTTCGCTACAACGGGTCCAAAACTACGCAATAAATTTTTGACTAGGAATGGAAGATTTATAATTATTATGAAGAAAGTTTTTGTGTATTGAACAAAAACTATAGTCTACACTACAGCTTTACACCGAAACGAAGCGAGGGCGGGCAACTAATTTAAGATAACCGAGTGATAACACAAATCGCGTTCCTTATGAGAAACAACGATATTTTCGTAATGGAGACGTAGGGAATGAAAAAATCGTTTAGAAAAAGAATTCCGAGAAATTCTTTGTTAACAAAAACTGTTCAAGGCAATTCTAATTCTTCCGAGTTCCGTTTTTGTTGAATGAAATGAATTAGTTACATGTAATTACGGACATTTGATAAACTAAGGTACTAACCCGGAAAGTGGGACGCCAACTAATTGCCTTGGTGAAACCAGCGTGGAAAGTGCAAAAGTTGATGAGGGCATACGATGCCAGGTAGAAGTTGGTTATCAGCGGTGCAATCGTATTCAAGTCCGCTGGGAAACGTCAAAATAAAGGAGACGGTTCAAATTTGTAGGGGGAGCGGTAGTAAGTCTCTGACAGACTCGAATTTTTTATGAGAAGTAGTGCACTTAATTGTAAATTGTTTACCAAAAAACTAGAATTTATTTCATCTCGGTTTTTTCAGATAATTTTATTATAATATGATATTATATAATTTTTGATTTTCATATACCATACTTATTTATCTATTTTTTGTTGCCAAAGCATCAAATATATTCAATTTAATAGGTAACTAAAGCAGTGTAATTATTCTGTATACCTTTCATTACATTGGTGTCGATTCTGGTATGATTATCTAAAACTAAACTTAAATTTGACAATAGTGGTTCCTTGTCAATTTCTTAACAGAATGAATAGGAGAGACTGACGTGAAATTTAGTTTTAAGTTTAGAGAATCATACCAGAATTCATCCATTATTAGGTATTTTGGGCGTACACATTTTATTTCACGAAGAATCAATAATAAATTGGTATACTAAGTTCACCACTGACATTATCGTTATAAGCTGCCACACACTAAAAATATGACGTAACTTATAACAGGGTAGCCAGCATTCTCACAAAATTGTTAATTTTTTAAATACGATTTAAAATAAATCGGGCAAGTAAATAAAGTAAAGAAAGTGTCTGTTCATGTTATAATATAAAACGAGCTTTCACGAAACATATTATTATGTTTCGTAGATAATATTTTATTACATTCCGAATGTGGTTTCTTAATCTAGGAGTTCTATATTCGTAATTCATGAGGTTATATTTTTTAAGTTGGAAAGGATGGCAAGTCAGCAAATGCCTTGGCTAAGAACTCACGTCGGGATTTTCTCCCACTGTGGGACCGCAACTCGCATACAATGTGGAATTGTAAATAAAACGTAAAAGCAAAACTCACGGCGCAATTTGCGTCCGCAGAGTTCGCGGATGTATGCGGCACCCGCTGCAGGCACGCGCGGGACGCGATCTCCCGCAGATGCGGCGGATTCCAACCGATCTCGGAACCGCGGCAGCTGCAGCATCGCATAAAATCGCTCTACGGCCGCGGCGGGTGCGGAAAAAAACGCTCCGTGAGTTCTTAGTCTAAATTTTCAGTTTTGTATTATCGTACCAATGAGTAGAAAAAGCAAGGAAATACAAAATGTGAGCACGTATCCCCTGTAGGGCTCGCCGTGGCGGCCGTAGGGCTTGGAGAAGAATATGAGTCCGGGGTAGATGCGGTCGACGCCCAGCGCCTGAATGAGCCGCGGCACCGACAGCAGGTTAGTCAGCGCCGTCGACAGCGTCGCCGCCCAGCATCCGCCGTAAATCAGTGGACTCCATAACGCAATCAAATGCATTATCTGGAATTATGTCGTGAATATAAGGCAAAGTGTTCACAGTTCACAATCTTTTACACTCTGCGGCAGATCGAGACGGATGGCGTCAAGCAACAAACTTTCACTGCGAGGAGGTGGTCACGGCCTTCAGCATTGAGGAAACCGAAGCGAGGAGATAGGAAAAATAGAACTGCACAAAAGATAACAATGCCCACTTTTCTGGTACGTTATTTGAAAGATAACGTAAGTGTTAAGTATATATTTGAGGTTGAACTTTTTTTTTACAATTAAGTTGGTTGGTGGCTTTCGAAATTACGCTCAGTTGCTTTTACCACTTTCCTGCACTGCTTAGGACGCGATGATAAGATAACAAGCTAAAGTAATGGCACAAAAAGTCGTCTAAATTGAACTTCATGAAATATTCGTATAATCCGAAAATAAATGTTGAGGTTTCATTTTCGATTAACGATAATCCACCAACGATATTAAATACCCTAGATACACCATGTGCACTTCAAATGTGTCCCAATCAAGAAGTGCTTGAACTCCACTAAAGCACTTCTTGGTTCATAGGCACGCGGGGACCGTTTTAATACCTTATACAGTATGCATTAAAGGTGATTTTCAATGTTTAAATAATGCCTTATATTGTTTTTGACAATGCGATCGTCCAATGTACCTTTTGGACAGGTTTCGGCCACGATTTTGTTCGTGTTGTTGTGTCTCGGGTATTTAATATCGTTGTAACCCAATTCTCTTTTTCCATGGTTCAATAGGGATCTTAACACCTCATAGCTGTTGTGCAGGCCATACGCGCAGTCAGGTTTGCAGGCGGCCAGTGTTCCGTTGAAGAAGTCCGACACGTTGCCCGAGGCGTCCCGTTCCGCGCTCGCGCCGGCCAGCGTCGCCATCACCACGTAGCTGCTGACGGAAATCACCAGGGCTGTCAGCGTGCCTTTAGGAATTGCCGTTGCTGGGTTCTGGAATGGTTGAATATGAATACCTATCAAATTATTACTTTTGGTAAAATTGCAATTGTGGAGCTTGATGGCGCAGGTGGTTAGCACTTCGGTCTGCAATCATAGAAGTTAAGCAACTTTCGCAATGGTCGGTCATTGGATGGGTGACCAAAAACTTATTATCTTGAGCTCCTTTGTGGTTCGGAAGGCATATTAAGCCGTTGGTCCCGCGGTTGCAGCTGCAGTCGTTAGCACTCACCATGAGTACTGGATCATCTCTCTGTTCGATCCATAGGAAAAGCCTATGCCTCAGCAGGGCAACATTAATAGGTTGATGATAATGATAATAAAAATTGCAACTGGAGCAGATTGATCTAAAAAATGCAAAATATTTTATGCGCTATGATTATGCTATAAGATAATAAATACCTAAATAAAGCCTAAAATCATATTTTTCAATTTATTCTTAGAAGAAAATGTTGTTTTTACTTTAAGATCCCCGCATATGTTAGCGCCAGCTTGAACGCCAGTGACGGCCGGAAAATATATAGCGAAAACACTGATCAAATTATGGTTCTGGCTTTCGCTGTAACGAAAATCGGGTAGCCAATTTTGTTGAAAGGTGTACTCTGAAATATAATGGTAAAATACTTATTCAGTAAACATATGATTTACATATAGTAGCAGTACAATATTCGGGCGAAAACATCAACATTAACTAAAAAGGTAGTTAGGTACTTACTATTTATGCCGGAAAATCCATGTGCCTTTTCTGAATCAGAAGACGGTCCCATAAAAGCTCCTATTATATAATTAATGATTGCGAACACAATAATTATAATCAGGAAGTTCTAAAACAAACAAGTACTATGTTTATAACTTAGTGAATAGAATCGAATAATTTCTTAAAAGTAAAAAAAAAATATATTAGACGACAACCAATTGAAGGCTTGCTGATATCATTACAAGATAAAAGAAACTATTGAGTCTAATCAAGGGAGAAATATTGTAACGCAAGAGGTTACAATCCACGAAGTAGCAACAACCCTATACTTCTTTGAACATTATCATGAAATTAAAGTTTACTTAAAACTCAAATTAAGTGTAAGAAAATGTGCAATGAACCTGAGCCCTGGACTCCCAGTCCATACCGATAGCGCAGATGAAGCACATTACGAAAAGAGCTATGGCGCCCACGATGCGGGTGTCGTCAATGCCGTTGCCGAGAATTTTGAAGCCGTGCGACTTGAGCAGCTCGTTCAGTGATTCGCAAAAACCTACGTATATTCATTTGATAATATGTCACAGGGAAATGGTAAAACTAGTGATATTAAAGAGAGTGAATTCATGTAATCTCGGCAAATGATAAAACGGTTAACCATTTTAATCATATTTCAGAAAAAATCTTTTGATTTGATCAAATTCATCACATGGATTAGTTGCATTATACATATTTAAGTAAAAAATTGAAATACAAACAAAATTAAGGTACAAATAAAAAAATAGATATAGACACTGAAGAAGAAGAATATACATATGTCTATAGAATACATTCAGGCAGACGAACAATGCTCAGTATACTTAAGTATTGCCAGGCAGAGTAGGTATATAAGGTTTCTTAGACCACGCTGTTTGAAGCCTTATCCTTTTCCCTCAGATGTAGGTAATACGTACCTATGGTATTCATGCTTGCGGCTACCGCGTTTGCGAACGCGAATATGATGCCCACGGACGCTCCAAGCTCCGCACCAAGACTTCGCGACACCAGGTAGTACACTCCACCTATAAGGAAGAGAAAAGCAAGATAGAGTATGGAAAAAGAGATATTTGTGGTCAAGGTGGGGAAAACCGGGAGACTCGAACAGGTGGGAGAATTGTAACATCTTTCAAAATTGTATTTAAATCAAAACGTCAATTCGTTCATTGGTCACATGCGAGACTATTTTGTTGCGATTGGCGTCTCGCGTGTCCTAAACGCCGTAAGCATCATATGATGCGCGCGCTTACAAACCGTCAACGACCGCTAGCATCATATGATGCTCGCCCGGTAGCCTCATACGATGCTCTCGACTCTCTTCCTTATAACTTCTGTTCTAAGACGTATTTTCGTATACGGTTTTCACTATAACACAGATAAGTTATAGAGCTACGAATGAACGACAACGATTAATGAACGAATTGACGTTTTGTTTACGCAAAATTTAAATATAATTTTGAAAGATGGTTCAACTCTCCCACCTGGGCAAGTCTCCCGGTTTTCCCCTACATTTCAAAAATCTATGTGACTTAAAAATTTATAGTACCTCCTTGCACCACACCATTGGTGCAAATAGCGCTGAGTGATAGAGTGGTGATGACGCACACCATGCTGGCAATGGAAATGATAACTATGGTGAGCCCCATGCCGGCCTGAGCCACAATCCAAGCGATGCGCAGGAACAGCATCACACCCCAGATGTTCAGCAGGCAAGGAATCAACACGCCCTGATGGTAATACGAATATGAGGATAGACATTATATTTTTTTGGTGTTATTCGCCTTTGCTTTTAGACAAAACTTAATTAGGTCCGCGTGGATTTGTTTTCTAGTAAACTTTTCTTTAGATTGAAACATCTAGCAGTTGAAGGCTTAAAAAAAAGAACTAAAATTGCTATTTCTTCTTTAAAATATAATACTTGTAAAAGTATTAATTTGACAGTGTGGGTTAACTACAATGCGAAGAGATGGTGCTGCCTTGCAGCCTAAGGCTGGAGAAAAAATCGACACGGCCGTCAGGGCCGCGGTAGCATAATGGTCAGTGCATTCGTCCAGATAGCAAAGGGTGCGGGTTCGAGTCTGCTGCCTGGTCCGCGTGGTTTTTTTTCTAGTAAACTTTTCTTTAGATTAAAACTTAATTACTTAAACTTACGTACTTTTATTGTTTTAACACCATTCCAACGATATAAATATCATTGCACCATTCATTCAAAAAAGCAGATTTTTCTGTTCATTATAAAACCTGTGATGTGCCTGATGTTATTAACATTCCAGGTCTGAGTTTATATTTTATTGATTTTACCTGAATCCAACCTAGTTTGATGCCATAAGTTGTTAGCTCGGGCGTCGGGTTCGCTTTTGTGATCAACATGTGACCAGAAGAATGATTGCTCATTGCCTGTTGTAGAAGTAATGGAAAGGTTAATTTCTTTTACTTTCGAGAAATATTCTCATTTGCTACAGATAATTTTATTATTTAGCCCTTGGAAGGGTAAATCATCTAATTAATATATTTTCAGTAGACAAAGATTATGCATATCAGTAGGTACTTACTTATATTTGTTATTATGAGGAGTGGCAAACAAACGTAAAGTCAGTCTCATAGTAAGAAACCACCATGTCATATAATATGGCCTGAAGGGAAGACGCTTGCAATATATAAGTATCAGTCGTGTGTTGACGCTACTCCAACCATTGCCCCATTAAAAATAATTTGTGTTGCAATAATCGATTGATTATTGACAAAGTAATAACCCCTTTACGGCTGATGTACCATTAGATATGCATAAAAACGTAGGAGCAGATAACTCAATATTTTTTTCTATCATATTATAAGAGTCTATCAAAGGTCATCAAGCAGGGTAATTACAAACTACCTATATAAATATAAATAGTTCATGCGGTTTCTGTCGATCTTTTACTGCCTATTGTTGCCGATGATCTTAAAGAATGCCTGGCAGCACATAATTAAATACAATTAATGCACACTAACCCTAGTTGGGGTGTGTCTTGGTCTGGGTCATCATTGAGTTATGGCTATGTGAGATTTCAATACATCTATCTACATTTATTCCTTGGGTACATAGTTTCGTAGCTTTTTTTGCACCTTCGACCTCGTATAATATTTTACCACTTAGCTTAAAGCTACTCTATTGTGTATTCTGTGCTACTACTTAAAGTATGTGATGATGACTTGATGAATCCTCTAAGATCAAAATGAAGCAAATATTAAACATAATCTGACTGTACATGTTCAAGTTTATTACTGGAAACCGCTGCGGCGTTTATAGCCACCTGGTAGGATCGTTATAAGGTTGTAATGGTCGCCGGCGCCATTACAACCTTATAACGATGCTGCAATGGAGGAAAAACCCTATATAATTTTTGTAGAAGATGACTGCCATTACTACAGTTGCTTATTTAACCGCAGTCAAAATTACTGCTTCTATTTCTCAAGTATGGACCAATTGGTATTGGAAATGTTATAGGCGATACGCAGGCAAACTATCACTATTTTCTTTCCACTATTTTCAACTCTTGCTGATGCACCTGGTGCTGTACGCAAACATTGCAGGTTTTTTTTTTACTTAAGACATCTTGGATTAAAACTTTAAACTATGTCTATATGGAATCAGGTGCCTAATTTCATCCATGAGGTATCCGCTGTACTCCACGGAAGAGGATATCTCCTAGATGGTAAGCGTAAAATGTAAAAAAATATACGTGTTGCGTACGATTCATCCTTGACCTAAAAACTATTATCCGACCGAAATCGTTGCGACATACCTGTAGAATAGTAACTGCAGTTGTTTGCAATTTTTTTTGTGAAATTTGTAAAGATAGCACCCGTAGGAATGGAAAAAAAAACTAGTTTTATCTAGTAAGTGAAACCGTATTCAATTTCGTTGAGTAAAGAGGAGTCAAACCCGAACGTAAAACCCGAACACCATAGAACCTGGTATATTTACCTTTCTCTATGAGTTCTCTATGCATAGAACCTGAGAGTGAAATTTAAATGTCAAAGCAATAACCATAGAAAAGGTTTCAGGAAAAGGTTACTTCTCTTTGTTGAATATTCTCTATGAATGAAAGAGATTATTGCATATTGCTTGGATTTGAAAGCACCCGCAACAGAAATTCTTCGTCCATACTTGCATTTCAGAATACCGTAGAACAACCTTAGGTATAGTGTAGAACTAGGACGACGAATCTCGCTTAGAGTACAAAATTTTCGTTCAAGCAAAGCTAAAGAAAATAATTTTCTTTCTCTGCGTCCCTATTGTGTCGAATTATTGGGCAATATCTGGTAGTTTTCCAATTACAGCACTAGAGCGCATTATACGGCATAATGCTTAACGTTGAATGTTTTAACTACAGCAACGCTTCGCACAATCGAGCACTGTCAAAACTAATGCTTTCGTGTCATGCGTGCAATCGTACCAACTCAGTGACAGAAAATTAACAAGTGTTTTTTCTTTAAGTTGGCATTGATCGAAATGTTTTATTTATATGTTATCGTTAGTAATATTATTTATTGTTGATAAATTATTAAAGCTTTCGTTTCATTATAGTTTTTTTAAATAATCAAAGTTAATTCAAACTGTGTTAAAAAAATAAATATAAGTATGGATGAAGGTACAAACATTGACTTTTTTTTCAACACTGAACTTAGCGCACTCTGCTGGTGCATTTGAAAACTAATTCATGTTCCTATTAAGCATCAGCATAATTCGACATTGTAAGCCACTGAGTCGCATTATGCTCTGTAATTGGAAAACAACCTCTGACTACTTGTCCCATCCCAAGACAAGACAGACAAGACAGCTCACTATTGCCAAATGGCATCGGTGTTGACATGAGGCTGGCTTTATGGGGGTTGATGAATAGACAAATTATTAATTTTCTTAACTTTTGCTCATGCTTATTCCACACCTGCATGACTAAGCTTTGGTACTAAAATACGCTTGCTCAAAACTCTCTTCAGCTGCACTTACAAATTAAGGCCTTCCCCACATAGCTGCGTTAATACCGGTCGATATATTCGGATGCGTTATTATATTTCATCTATATCGGTTCAACGGTTTAAGCGGGAAGAAATAACAGAGAGATGTTCGCATTTATAATATTAGTATGTATGAACGGAGAAATATTAACCAATAGCATTGCGTAAAATCTGTCCACTGAAAAGGAGCGGAGATTTTCTGCAATCCTATTGGTTAATACTTCTCCGCTTCGCAGCCTCGCTCCGTTTCAGAGGACAGGTAAACTGAGTAGCAGTAAGCAGTTAACTCCTTAATCAAATCAATAAGAAAAGATTGGTAACAATAAAAAGCTAAACTCATTTACAACAATTTATTCTCATACAAAATTGTCTTTCCTTTTATATTAATTTGTCAAGATAATATAAAATAATGAAATTCAATAGATCACAACAATCTTTATATGAAAATATTCACAATAGGTAAAGATAAAACTATTAGTTCATTTTTAGATACTTAAAACTATGTTATCGTACAAAACATTAAATACAAATGTCTTACCCAAGTAGATAAATTATTAACAACTATCACATTCATTCTTACAAGTATTATTAGAATTATTATCGTAATGGTTTAGTTACATGGTGTTTATAGGTATTTTATCAAAAATATGGTTATTAAAGTGAAATAAATAAATTATCGGTTTGTAATTTTAACTGTTTTGATTAAAACCTCGTCGACAGGTTAATTAGAAATACTTAGAAAGGTGGACCAGGCGTGTGTTAGAGTGGAGGTCCCATATTAGCAGCAGATTTTTTGGAGGCCCGCATCAGAGATGGGGAGATGATATCAGATGATATGTGGGTCAAAACTGGATGCTTGAAGCCCAAAAGTGAAGAAGAAGAAACTGGAGGAGACCTATGTCCAGAACTGGACAACAAATTGGCTAGAAGTAATGACAATGATGAGGTACTAAAACTTTAGTAGAAATCGTTACTCGGAATTTAGAACAAAAGTTTTAAAGTAGAATAGTAAAAAAAAATACCTCCTATAGTAATAATCATAAGCATAGTATCAAATGAACATAATTTGTAAAAACATGAAAAGATTATGAAAAAGAGAGCTCACAAATGTTCAAAACAACTAATGAATACACTTTTCAAGTAATGGGATTTGTCTCCTCCCATTAAATATAATACATAATAATGTACCTACCTAGTACTGATAGGATACAAATAAATAATTATAATATTATAAATTTTAACAAATTAACTAACAAATGCTTAATCTCTAGGTATCATCGTACAAAGTGAAAATAATAATTATTTCTGAACAACCATGAATCTTTAGTGTTTTGTTCTGATTATCGTATATAAACAAAGTACCTACCTATACTTTCACAGTTTTATTTCTAGTATTACATTATTTTATTATATATTTAGGTAAGTACATATAATACTAAACTTATAAATAAGAGTAGGTAAACTACAGGCCATATAAAATGTACCCACCGATTCATATCTACGACGATGTTCAAATAAAGTCTGTGCGGAAAGAGAATGGGCGTGGTCAAAAACGGAACTATCATTAAGATTTTTATTTGGCAATCAAACCCAGCAATCTGTCAAACGTCAAAGTTTTGTATTGATACGGATTTGTTTGTTGTTGTGATTTCTTGCGATTCTTTGTATTTAATCATGTCTAAAAGGGGTAAAACCTTACAAATACGGTAGAAAAGCACCACAGCGCCCTCCAATCTAAATCCCATTCTCTTTCCGCACAGACTCTACCTCCTAACTGACACTTTGGGTCAATATACAATATTAGTCTATGGGGTCAATATGAGTTATCTATGCCTTTCGTTCGACGTAGAATTCAATTATGTATCAACTAGTAAAAACTCCTAGGTGATTTTGTGAAAATTGGCGCCACAAAGTGATTGTGAAAATACCTACTAAATTCTCATTTCGACTAAATTGCTGCTGATATATTCTAACTTCTCAAGTTTTGCTGCCAATTCATTGGCGTCAGAACATGCCCGCTGCTGTCTGATAACTGATTGATATTTGATCTCTTCCATTCAAATCCTCTTGGTGGTGTGTAGATGGATGATAGTCAAACTATAGTAATTTTGACAATCATTGCTAGTAAATTTATTTTTTTATAGTTTTTTTTTTCTTCTTTCTGTGGCGTTCTCCGTTTTACACAGAAATTTCGCCAATGTCCAGTAGGTAGTGAGTTTTTTATAGTTAGCTAGGAAAATTACTCTACTCTATCTGATGTAGAGTGGTGGTAAAGTCAAATAGCGAAGATAGCAGGTCCAGCAATTATGTGATATTGTTCAATATAGTGTATTCCGTAATATATATCAGTATACTGGCCAGTGCTAATGACGTCATGAATCGACACTACAAAAATATTGCGAAAATAAGTTTTATTCACCTCATCAATTAAAAGGAATTATTATTCTTTATATAAAAAAGAAATAAAATTCGAATGCATCCATGTCATACGTCATATTCGTTTTCACGGTTAAAATATGGTATCATACCAGTACAATATGGCGTCACATTCGTGACGTCATTACCACTGGCCAGTATACTGATTTGTAGAGAAGGGAGGGGAAGGAATGTAGACAATTTTGCTGTGAAAGTGCAAACCTAGGTTTTCTTAGCATTGAAGTAAATAAGTTCTTATCGAGTTAAAGGACAAGATTCTCCTGCGAAATCAAGGAGAAAAGTCTCCTTGATTTCTTCCAGTACAGTCGCTGTCCGAAATATCCAGCGTCCATTGTAATATCGTCTGCATAGCAATGATTATTCCAAAGAAGAATTAGATACCTAATTGATATGCAGCAGAGAGAGATAGGGAAATGACGGGGCACTGAGGTAGAACGGCATTCTTTGACCTGAGGCCCAAGTACGAATTTTGACAGTTTTTGACGAATTTTGACGATTACGGAGACTCGTATCGTTAACGTTAAATTTTGTATAGTGCTAATTTTGTTCTTACTTACGATAGGGCTTATCTGCTTAGTTGAAATGGAAACTTTGACGACGCGATACGATTACTAAGCTGTCAAACAAGGCGCTTGGGCATTCGAACATCGTCGTCGATATACACTACCTAGTACATATTCATTTATATAGTTTTATGTTAGCTAAGAATATTGTTATTTTAAGTAAAATGTGTGTAAGTACTTACTTTGGTCTAGTGTAATATAATTGTATATTTGTATCTACATACTTAAAACTATTAAAATAAAATTGGCAATATCTTGTACGTAAGGCCTTTTAATATTTTGATCCCATATTATTATAGAAGTGATTCAAAGTTTTAAATAGTTTATTATTTGTCTTCTTTCAGCAAGACAAATAATAAACTATTTAAAACTTTGAATCAGAGAGCGCTCCCACAACTTGTGTTGGCTTTCAAACTTTGACTTTAAGAGGTCAGAGCTAATTTTGAAAAGCTTAGCTAAGACTAAGACAAAACATTTTAAGTTAAGTAGATTGGTAAGTGACCGATCCAAAATACAAAAATAGATGGAATAAAATAATACGATTGGTTCTTATATCATATTAAATGTGTAAATAAAAGTTAAGTTAATTATAAGTAATAAGTGAACCTATCCAAGTAACCTAGATTCGACAATTTAATTAGAAATGTATTATTTCAACGAAATTGTTGTTAAGTTTTCATGATAAAATATATTCGTAATTTCATTAATTAGGTAAGGAGAGTAACTTAGCAGCGCCGTAGGTAATTACTTAATTGTTCCCTGAATGTATCACAATATCAATAGCTCTAAAACAAAACTGCCTTTTAAAGATACAAAGTACATAACCCAAATTATGGTACACATTGCCTGATAGATATTTATTTTTATTGATAGTTTAAGTTTAAAATAAAAAGTTTAATATGACTGTACCACTAGGGGTGAGGTTAGTATCTATATCAAGCATTGTATACTCTTCTAGCATTTTATGGATATGGTGTTGACTGGCTTAGAAAATAATTAATGATGGTTGTAGTTGTACATTAGTACAAAAACAAAAATTTCCATAATAACGGACATGTGCTGTTCACAGACAACACTTGTGTTTAAATCAACTCTCTAGGAAAAAATAAATATTTTATACTAGGTACTTAAATTGTTTCGAAAAATAAATAATAGCTTATTAAAAGAAAAAATAATAATTTAAAAAAATATCGAGCTCAGATCGAACCATCGATCAGTTAGTGTCGACCCCAAGACCGTTACTGTTTGGCTATCCGTCTCTTATGGTAAATGACAAAATTATGGATACCTATCTTGTGTCCAATACTCCACTTCCGTTTCTTCGAGGCTCAAATCACAAAGGTGCTAAAGAAGTTTTCACTTCAAAAAAACATCTAAAATGCTTTGGACAGGTTGGTATGAAGCGTTATAAAGTTAACATAATATTAACTAGAAGAACTGGCACCCTCAATATTGGTGTCGCTATGAGCAGGAGTTTAGTGTAGGAAATTTGCTGCACGGGGTCTGCTCGGTTTACTGCCATAATATTTCGGATTTTGTAGTTCTGCATAATTTTTGTGGTTAACATCAGCCCTGGATGCAACTGCAACTGTTCTACGAGTAGAAGGTTAGTACGGACGTGTGGTTTCCGCGCACGAACAGGGTGGGCGGCATGTCGCGGCTCAACACCTCCAGCCACGCCATGTACAGCGGCGCCGACACCGAACCCTATACACACAATAGTTAAATTTGTAATACGTTCCAAACTTAGATTAAATCAAAAGGGAAGATACGGCACTCGTGGCTTAGAAGTGATCCGCTTAAATTGTGGTGCATGACGAAAAGTCACAATTGGACATTCAAAAACGCTGCATGTGCGTATATTGTGTGTTATAAAGACAAAACAATGCCTTCGATGCTTTTATAAAGAACACAAATATTAAAGATCAAATAAGAAATTTCACGACAACACTTTTCATTTGTAAAACTATGAAAACATTTATTTTTCTCAAAAATCACGGTTTGTCAATAATGTTATTTACTTTTTTGCCATTTGTTATCAAGAAAGGACAACAATACAGCTCAACCGTTTGTAAAGAGAGAAGAGAAAACGCAGTAGCCAAGCGACGCGGACTCGCCGTTTTGCTCGCGCTGTGTTGAAGCGTACAGTTCTGTCTCGCTTGCTCGATTGAATGTTTGTTACAGAAATGTATGCACACACGCATGCGCGTGAGAATTGCTTATGTAGTTGAGACGGAGCATATTTTGTTTCATGCTAGTATGAGCGTTCTTTCCTTTTTGTTTTAATCTAAGGTTTCATATGTTTTAAGAGCAAACGTAAACAAAGCGCTAGGGAAGCCTGCCTGATGTACAAAGCAGTGATGGGAATTCTTCTATTTAAAGAAATACTTATAAATGGTTCTAACCTTTTAAATGCAATTGATCAATTAACTGACAACAGGGTCAAAGGCAAATCAACCGAAGTTCTTATACTTAAATTTTTGACCTTAAACAACGTATGATAACGTTTTAGCAAACCAATACAGTGGAATTTTTGCTTACAATTGCTCTCAAAATGTTAGAAATGGACAACAAATCAAGAAATATTCACCACAGCTTTAAATAATAAAAAAATAAGAAACATAACAAACAGATAAGTAAGGAATGCAAAAGTACTAAAAGTTTTACATTTAAATAGGAATACAAACGATACCTACGTTAATAATACAGAAACCTCAAAGATTTATTAATAAATTACCACCGATGTTCTCAATTGATTACCCAAACATATACTACGTTATTATAATACGTTATTATGAATGAATTTGTATATCAATACGAAATTAGACAGCCCAATTTTTTTAAAATATGTATTTCGATAGTTTTGCTATATTTAAATTTTGACTGAAACAATAATGTTAAAACGTATATATCCCAATTCAAGTTTTGCTCAATGGAATAAAAAAAAAATCGAAATTTATTGCACACAAAACTTTTGATGTTAGTAAAAAAACTATCGATATATCGACGCTAATTTCTCTTTACAATGCCTGCATCCCTAGTTTTCTGCCCATAATTAAAATGCATAGAGATTTAAAAGTGCTTATAGTTTAATGTATTTGTAAAAATGCTATGATAGCATTGGAGACTTACCTTCCTGGGCAAAGGCAGCGACATGACGACGAGGCGCGCGGCGCTAGAATTGGCTAGAAGAAGTTCTCTCAGTCGTAACTGCCTGTTGGTTTTCTCCGCCAATGTCAGCATTTCTGTTTCACTGATGCGACATTCTGGTGAAAAAATATACTCTATTTATCATTTCTATTACATATCCAAAGCAGTTCGATGGCGCAAGTGGTTAGCGCGTTCGGCTGCTATCGTTGAAGTTAAGCAACTTTCGCAGTGGTCGGTCATTGGATGAGTGACCAAAAATTTACCATCTCGAGCTCCTCCGTGCTTCGGAAGGCACGTTAAGCCGTTGGTCCCGGCTGCATCTGCAGTCGTTAGCACCCACGAATCCGCACTGGGCCCGCGTGGTGGGTCATGGCCCAATCTCCCTATGCCATCCATAGGGAAGGCCAGTGCCCCAGCAGTGAGGACATTAATAGGCTGATGATGATGATGATGATCCAGATTTTGGTCTTGTGACCCCTGAACCTGAAATGTGTCCGTAACTTTTGGCATTCGTTTACCTTCGCTTGTAGTTTCTGAGGTAAACTTGTTGATGAGGTCATTGAAGAAGTTCTTGGTGTCCTGCTGCGGCGCCTCCGTGATGTCTTGCACCATCGTCAGCGATGAGTAGTCTATCCGGAATTTGGACAGTAGATTGGCCATACTAATGGACAACATAATAACATTTTCATTCTAATTAAAAGGAAAATATATCTAGTATAGGTAGGGTACTCAATTCATAAATGATTGATTGATTTTATAAAGGGAACACAATTTTTAATGATTCTAACGATTGAAATATTCTATTTTACCAGTGGAAACGATGAAGAAAATTGTTATTTGTAGCATAGCACATCAGTAGTACAGGATTTATTTTATGATAGTCGATGACAGTTTCCATCAGCTATGAGATGAATTTTTGCGAAAACAAATGATGGACTGATGTATGATGACTTTCTATTTTTATTTTTTTAATACTGGATAGAGAATAGTA
Organism: Chilo suppressalis; assembly: GCA_902850365.2. Classification (NCBI taxonomy): domain Eukaryota; kingdom Metazoa; phylum Arthropoda; class Insecta; order Lepidoptera; family Crambidae; genus Chilo; species Chilo suppressalis. Next base: position 8,632,128 of record OU963907.1, read on the forward strand.
ATGTATGCGCGAGGAGCTCGATGGCGCAGATAGTGAGTGCATTCGATCTGCGATCGTGGAAGTTCAGCCACTTTCGCAATGCTTGGTCATTGGATGGGTGACCAAAAACTTATTATCTCGAGGTCCTCCGTGCTTCGGAACACACTTAAACTTAAGCCCTTGGTCCCGACTGCATCTGCAGTGGTTAGCACGCACCAATCCGCACTGTGTCCGCGTGGTGGTTCAGCTCAGCAGTTCAGCAATGTGGGCATTAATAGGTTTATCATGCTGAAGTTTTCTTTAAATTTCAGGCGATGCGAGGGTACTTAGAGTCGGCCGATTCGACGGGTTTCGATGACTACAACGAGGAGTCTGAATGAAGTTTTCACCCACCCTGTCATCTACTTCAACTAATCTATAGGGAACGCATGTGCCCCTTCAAAGTGGATGTAAATAGGCTGATGATGAATGCTTGCTCACTTCCTCTCCTCGAGCTCCATCTCGTGGCGGCGGTTGGCGAGAGCGAAGATGCGCAACTTGCAGTGGGCCCACGCGGAGCGCTGCGAGATGATGTACGGCAGCAGCATCGTCAGCCCCCCGTCGTCGTACAGCCACCACACGTCGATGAAGCCAGGCTCCTGAACGACACCACAATTATTCATAAATAGCCACTACAAAAAATGTGAAACAGGCATTAAAGTCTCGGTAGGATAAACCATTGATAATTGGATAGTCTGGCCGAATGGCCTAGTGCATCTAGATCCACATCACCCGGCTTTGGAAATCTCTGTTAATCTTTCACCACTTCGATTTTTGAAAAAGAAAACTATTAATAAATTTAACTTCAAGCTAGCAAATTATTCAGATATTAACAAAGATTTATCCGCTATTGATTGGGATCATGAATTTAAGAACACGAATGCCGTTGATGGCATGGTTGAAACATTTTACTCGATAGTTGATTCAATAATTGAAAAACACGTTCCGAAGTCGTCTTGCAACTCAGGTAAGTACCCTATTTGGTACTCCAAAATTTCTCATTAAGCTTATCCGTGAAAAGGAAAAACTCCATAAAAAAGTAAAATTGTACAATAATCCTGTTGATAGGTTCGATTACAGCGAAGCTAGATCTCGATGTCATCACCTAATCAAGAAATGCTATACAAACTATTTGAGAGAGGTTGAGGAGTCTATTAGTTGTGGAAATATTAAGGCGTTCTGGAGTTACATTAAAAATAAACGTAAAAATACTGATTCTATACCAGGTCAAATGTATTTGGATGGATGCAGGTATGATACCCCGAGTTCAATATGTAATGCGTTTGCTAAGCATTTTTCGTCTGTTTATGTGGCTGATGCTGATGGATCTCAAAAGCAAGATGTCGATTCAGATTGTTCCTTAAATAATATCCTTAACAATATCTCCATATCAGAAGTTAGTATAGAGAGAGCTCTGAAGGAATTGGATCCAAAGAAAGGAGCCGGACCAGACGGTATACCACCTATATTTCTTCGTAGCTGCGCGTCTGCTTTATCTTATCCACTATATCTCATATTCAGCCACTCACTCTCTTCTGGGAATTTTCCGACACGATGGAAGGAAGCCAATGTTTTGCCAATCCCTAAGACCGGTGTATCTAATGATGTGCGAAACTACCGACCTATCTCATTACTGTCTGGTTTCTCTAAGCTTTTCGAAGCACTTGTTTGTCAGTATTTCGCTAATACTTTTAAATCTGTTCTTGCTTCGCAACAACATGGCTTTCGCCAGAAAATGTCTACTGTCACTAATCTCTCCTGCTTCATAACGGATTTGTCAGAGGAGCTAGACCGGGGCCGACAGGTGGACGCTATATACACTGATATAAGTAAAGCATTTGATAAGGTTAACCATATAATATTATTAAAGAAGCTTCATTCAGTCGGTGTGCATGGTTCCCTCTTGAATTGGTGCCGATCTTATCTTGTTCGAAGGTGTCAAAAAGTTGTTGCATGTGGCTATGAGTCGAGTCCCTTTTACGTTCCGTCAGGCGTCCCCCAGGGTTCTCATCTAGGACCTATTTTCTTTTTAATATTTATTAATGACCTTGTCAATGTCGTTCAACATTCGGAATGTTTACTGATTGCAGATGATTTAAAAGTTTACAAAACAATTGAAAATTTTAATGAATCCATATTACTGCAACAGGATCTCAATAGAATAGCTGAGTGGTCTTCAATTAATAAACTACCATTGAATCCGGATAAATGCAAACACATAAAATTCACAAAAAAGCGCAACGCTTTAAATACATCATATTCTATCAATTCCCATCTTTTAGAAGAAGTTTCGACCATTCGTGATCTGGGGGTTGTTTTAGACCGTAAGCTTTCTTTTCGTCATCACTATGATCACATCATAGCAAAATCTTTAAAGCTTCTTGGTTTTATATGGCGTAACTGCAAGCGTTTTAAGAAAATTGATGCTCTAAAGTATGCTTATTTTGCATTGGTGCGCAGTTCACTTGAGTATTGCTCGAGTATTTGGAATCCTAAATATAACTGTCATATAGAACGATTAGAAAAGGTCCAGAAAAAGTTTCTATTTTTCTTGTCTGTGCATCAGGGTAAAAAATATAATTTGTTATCTTATAGGGATAGACTGGACTATTTCAAGTTTACTTCGCTGGAGGATCGTAGGTGGGTGGCCGACTAGGTCTTGTTATATAAAATTGTAAACAGTGTAGCAGAGTGCCCTAAATTACTAAGTAATGTGAAATTTAAAATACCTCGACCAAACACCAGAATGGTAAATTTTAAACCCTTTTCATTGAAATTTTTTAGAACTAAGTTAGGCGCACATAGTGTGCTCAATAGACTGTGTGACGAGTATAATAGGTTTTGTAGATCGATTGACTTGTATGCTCTTTCTTTGTTACGTTTTCGAAAATTACTGTATCTGATAAGAACTCCAACTATAAGCCAAATTCAAATTTAATTTAATATATATTCCATTTAACTTAGTGTTTTAATGCATTTTTGTTCTAATTTTTAGTATAGTTTAAGTTTCTTGAATGTGCAATGGTTATTTATGATATTGGTGTGGTGAGTTGGTTGTTACAGGCGAATAGACGAATGTAAGAATTATATTAAATATCCTTTAGTTATAATGCCAGTGTAATACTTTATATATATATGTATTTCCGTTTTTTTTTTGTTCATGTTGAGTCTGCCAGTAATTGTTTTTGCACTATGCTGAAAATTGTTACATATAAGTGTGATTATGTAAGTTAAGGTGTAAAATGTTGGCAGACCTTTAATAAATAAATAAATAAATGGCAGAATGCACAGGTTCAGAAACCATCAGCTGTGTTGTTTTACAACGCCTCTCAATTTTTTAAGCCGGACACGTGGCAAGTCACTTAGAAGTAACTCAATATGTAATTACATGAAGAAAACCTAATGAAATGTCTACAGGAAATAATAACTTCTCACCTGTTTCCTTTGGAATATTGTCATTTGAGATAATTGATCTTTGGATATCTCGACACCATTCGAGGCTTTGTAGATTATCTGCGGGTGAACATCAATCGCCTTCTTATATTTTTTCTTGTCTTTTGGTTCTTTTTCTGATATCGTGAACGATCGAGACGTCGTCAGTGCTAATAGATCTGCAACAACAGAAAATGACTTGACTGATTTAAAACTAACCTATGCAAGTGCAGTTCATGCATTCTTTAGATAACATTATGTGGTAGGAAGGTCTACCCGAGCGGCCATTGAGTCGGTCATAGGGCTAGCTCAGTGGGTGGGAGGGATTCGCCAGCCACTTAAAAGTGACCAATAAGTAAGTCGTAGGGCTAATTGAGAATCTCACTCAAAAAGGGATGGTGAAGCATAATTAAGATGCTGCAAGCGTCACGCAACTACTGACTATTGTTTTTGTTAAAATCTTTTGCTCCCCACAAAGTGGATCATGCTCAGTGTAAACTCACTGGTGAGGTTATGCCTGCTGGATGGCTGCGAGTCGGAGGAGCGTATGTCGAGGTCAGAATCCGCATGCATGATGTTGGTATGCGCACGGCGCACGCGCAAGTCGCCGCTGCCGCTGGAGGTGGCGGTGAGCGTGCCGCACGCGGGACCCGCGCTCTCCGCCGCACCGCAGTACAGACCGCCAGCCATGCGGAGGATCGCCACCGCTAGGCGGTTCTCGAACGCCGTGCTGGTGGGAATACATAAATAAATAAATAAAATAAATATTTCCAACGCTCACACCAATTAGCCTAGCCCCAAAGTAAGCACTGTAAAGCTTGTGTTATGGGATACTAGGGTAACGGATAGAATACATATATCACACTAATCACATCACACTAATCACACTAATATTATAAAGGCGAAAGTTTGTGAGTATGTGAGTGTGTATGTTTGTTACTTCTTCACGTCTAAACGGCTGGAGCGATTTTAATAAAATTTGGTATGGAGTTAGCTGACACCCTAGATTAACACATAGGCTACTTTTATCCCGAAAAAATGTTAGGTTCCAGAGGGATTTTCAAGAAACTAAGTTAACGCAGACGAAGTCGCGGGCGACCTCTAGTTGTACATATATAAGTACCTATATTTATATAGAAACGCATATTAAACATCCATGACTGGAGTACAAATGCTCGTATTCATTACACAAACATCTGCCCCCACCGGGATTCGAACCCGGGACCTCTCGAGTCAGCGACACCACGAAACCCGGCGTATTAACCACTCGGCCACGGAGGTCGTCAATACATACATACATAGTAGAAGTTTAGGCTCTTCTTCGAAAAATGTGTTCAGGGACTAATTTAACTGTAAGAAGATTGCCACCTTCCCACTTCTCCCTGTTTTAGGGACTGCGAAGCGCAGGCCGTTAGTTGTTGTTACTTGCTTAGAGCTAGGAGCAATCTGTGTATAATGAAAATTATTAGATACGATAAAGGGAAACCTTTAACGCACACTGGTCAGGTTTTCATAAAATTTGATGTCTGTAGTTGAGCGAGGCGGCCTGCTACCGCGGCCTGCGTGAGCTTCACTTACTGGAGTACGTTGAAGTACGCGTTGAGGTCGTGCGGTGGCGCGGCGGCCCAGTCCCCCTTGTACCCCATGAGCAACACGTTGGGCGCTAGTCGGCCTACACCAGCGGCCTGCATGAGTGCGCGCGCCCCCAGCTCGATGCTGAACCCGTGCACCTCGCTGCAGAAGGCGCGCACCTTGCGCTCGCGCAACCACTCGTCGCTCGTGCGCAAACGTGCTGACCGCTCCTTGTACGAGAGCTTTTTCTGTGGCAAGAAAAAGGTTACATAATTTAAGTATTAATAGATACTTTCGATTTTTTTAATGTTTTCATAGCAATAATCAATTCTTTTCATTTTTTTATTTATTTATTGTAACATGCTTAAAAATAAATTTGCTTAAAAATAATAACATAATATAATTGCGATGATAAAAAGTGTTTTAAAATTAGTTTGCTGAAATAATAACTTCCCACCTAAAAATTTGTTTCTCCCTGATGAAATAATTTCATAACAAATTAGCTTATTTTTTGTAATGTTAGAATAACGCAAGACTGGTTACTGGCGACGAATGGTTTGTTATATGATATGTAATTTCTGCAGTGGTGATGAGGTAGCCCGCCTTGGTGATGAGACTGGCGAGGTCGACGAGCGCTGGCCAGCACCGGCAGCTGCGGCCATTACACTGACCTCAGTGATGTCGGCGACGATCATGAGCGAGCCCGCCTTGGTGATGAGGCTGGCGAGGTCGACGAGCGCAGGCCTGGCGTGCGGTGCGCCGGCCAGCACTAACAGCTGCGGCCAGTAGTTCTTCACGTGCTCGCCGGTGCGCGCGAGGCTGTGCGCGCTCGACAGCGCCGTCTTGTACATCTGCGCCTGAGTGCTGCTGCCCCAGTTCACGTCTGGTCAAACGACAATTTCATTATTTATCTAAAAACACTACATTGAAAATTACGAGTTATTGCCATTGACAGTCACATTATATATATTATTTAAAGTGAGATAAGACTGAAAGTTTTCAGGGAAATCATGCAGAGCGCAATTAAAGACTTCATCGGAAAATTAAAAGACCTACAACTTTGGTGTTTACACTTTTTTTCACAAAATCTAAAAACATTTTTGGTTTTTCATTTTATCTCCTACAATATAAGCTTTTTTCACGAAATTTAGTGAAAATTTTCACTAAAAAGTAACCTCACCTATTAAAACAGGTTTCATCCTGTTCCGATTTTTTCCAACTTTTTACCTTTTTCGGAGGTATCCGCCCTAGCCCATAGCAGGATTAGATACTCATAACTTTATCTGCCCAGTCTACACATATAATTTAACCTCTCAGTAGTTTACTCGTTGAGTAACTACTTATAGCTTTACTTATAAATTTTGAAACTGACTAATCAGTATACTCACCAGGCTTGCGGTAGTGCACTATCAGGTAGAGTGTGAAGAAGATGGCGAAGGTAATGAGCGACATGACCCAGCTGATCAACAGCATGATGGCCACGCACATCAGGAACCCGAGTAACGACACCCACACGTTGTAGTACTGCAATCCCATTGAGATTAACGTCGTCAATTAGTGCCTGTCCACATCTCCACGTCACGATATCGTCAACGTGGAACGGCGCGACAACGCGGCGGGTTGACATAACGTGCAAATTAACGACCTAGGAGTTCTACTCACTTTCTCCGAAACGAAATTTTCGGTAAAGAAGTTCAAACCACATTAAATTAAGATTATACTTGATTTGAACGATAAACTATCAAATTTAATTTTTCATTGAGTAGGCTTAGAGAATATAAACCTCAATCTATATTCGTGCGAACTAATATTATTATAATTAGAAACGAAAAAGAAAAATGGTAACAAACGTGCGAAGTTTCGATCGAAAATTCGTTTTTCGTTGAATTAGAGTAGGCCTCGTTTTGCACGTTCTGTCAACTCACCCTGCAACGTTACCGCACCTTTCCACGTCGACGACGTCGTAGTGGAGATGTGGACCGCCACTAAGACGAATAAATCTTGGAATGTGTATTTAATTTGTTTATTTAACTCTGAAGATGTACAGTACGTACATCTATTGTACATCTTCAGAGTGTCACATACATTAAAATTTTTTGCGTTTTTTGAAGGGAGTGTTCCGATCGGGAAACCTTTCTCATGAGTAAAAGTGTCAGACACTAGTAGACATAATGTGGCAAGAGACGCCAGAATAAGTTATTTGGCTTTCGATAAAATTTTCTTACGTGTGTAGGTGCATAATATGTGATGATGAAAATTTAATAACATTAATAATAAAATTCCACAGACAAGACAAATTAACGAGGTCAGGATGTATTAAGCTGGCATGTTATATTACGCAATTATAGTTTACTTTTAATTTACATTATAATAATAAAAACACTCTCTGTTCAACCTTGTTTCAATTACCATCTCCGATCTTAACTTCATCACCTTGTAATCACCACACGTGTTTAGACACGTTTTAGCGAAAACCAAGGGCCGTTGCTGTGTAAAGCCTACCTACTTGTGGTATTATAAGTATTTTATTTACTAGAGCTGCCCTGCGCTTTCACCCGCATTAGTTTAAGGAAAAGGGTTATAGTGGGTCACCTTTAAAAGATAAACTTAATCATGATTCTGTGTAACTTTAACCATTTACGCAGCGCACGCAGCAGAAGCTCACAAATGGAATATTTATCCTGTTTTTGCAACATTTTACATTAGTGCTCCGCTCCTATTAGTCGTAAGGTTATGTTATATAGCCTATAGCCTTCTTCGATAGCTGGACTATCTAATACAAAAGGATTTTTGAAATCAAACTTCTTTACACACGCTTGACTTGGGGATTAAGCTGTCGAACACGTTACGAAAACTGTGATCGGGCGAGGCGAACGGGAGTTGAGTGGGGGATATAAAGATAGCAAGCGAAAGCAGTGCGCGCGCACATCTTCTTTCTCTCTTTCTCCTATAGCTAGTAAATAAAATATGTATATGTACATACATGTATATATTGTACACACACACACATATATATATAAATACAGATGGAGCTAAAGAAGTTTCTCTTCAGCCGTGTGGTCATACGCACACTCGTTCTTTTCAAATCGGACCAGTACCTAGTTCCTGAGATTAGCGCGTTCAGCAAAACAAACAAACATACTCTTCAGTTTTATAATATTATTATAAGAGTGGATTTCATTCATTTGTAGGAAGAACTCACCCTGAAGGTAGGTCTCCAACCGAGCGGGCGCACCAACGCCGCATGGAAGGTGCAGAAGTTGATCAGCGCGTAAGACGTCAGATAAAAGTTGGAGATCAGAGGAGCAATGGTGTTCAAATCGGCTGCAAAGGTAAATAATAATTAAATATTCAGATTCATTCATTCCTATCTATATTTCATTAGTTTTTGGATGGAAACAGCACATTTTTTTAAGCTTTTTAAATTTATATAATATAGAGAAAGATATAATTGCTTTCGAACTTTTCTGGCAACATCATAACCCACAATGTCAAATGAATACCTTTACAAGTTACCTACAATTCGAAGAAATGTCGCTGCCTTGCAGCTTAAGAAAGGCTAGAGAAAATCGACACGGCCGCGGTGGCATAAGGGTCAGTACATTCACCCGGATAGTGAAGGGTGCGGGTTCGAGTCCAGTCTGCTGCCTCGTTCGGGTGGACTTTTTTCTAGTAAAATTTTCGCTATGTAATATAGACCAAAAACGGCAAAAAAAATCACGTTTAAATAGTTATGTTATTCTGTTTTAGTATTTGTTTGTTAAAGCGGCAACAGAAATACATCATCTGTGAAAATTTCAACTGTCTTTCTATCACGGTTCAGGAGATACAGCCTGCTGACAGACAGACAGACGGACAGTGGAGTCTTAGTAACAGGGTCCCCTTTTTACCCTAGATACGGAACCATAAAAACAACATTGTATTATCTTAATTTATATGGTTTAAAAAAAATAGAGTCATTCGACTTTATTTGGTAAGATTAGTTCAAATCTTTGTAAATAAATAAATAAAAAAAAGAATCTTAAAATACGTTTGAAAGCAAGCATTTACTAACAAGTTCAAAATTAAAAAAAAAAAACAAAATAATTCTATTTGACGCAGTAGGCTTAAAATAGGTACATTTTCAATTTACATGCAAGAATATAAAGGAATATCTTTAACAATACAAAAGAAAATGTATAACGAAAAACAGAAAAAGGTAAATAATGCAAATTTGGTAGAAAGTCTTCGTAGCCTGCCTGCGCCAAATAGGATCTAAGTTCAGCATTGTGTCAGCTCAAAGAGCTGACGCTGGTTTTCAACTAGACCCCGGCTTATAAAATAAATCCCAGCCCCCAATGTATGTCCAAAACACGTTTCCTCCTTACAAATAACATAAAAATAAAATACGTGCCATTTATATAGAAAAAAGTTAAAAGTGTATAATTTTTCCCTTTAAAACTTTATCAATACATACATACTAAAAAAATTACCCAACTTTTTTCATACAAGTGTTTATGTTAACACATAAAAAATACTAATAAAGAAAGGCGAGCTAACCAATCAGGAGAAAAACAAGCGACACCAAGAACGTGAGTACGTATCCCCTGTAGGGCTCGCCGTGGGGGCCGTAGGGCTTGGAGAAGAATATGAGTCCGGGGTAGATGCGGTCGACGCCCAGCGCCTGAATGAGCCGCGGCACCGACAGCAGGTTGGTCAGCGCCGTCGACAGTGTCGCCGCCCAGCATCCCATGTAGATTAGAGGGCCCCATGCTGACATCAACTGCATCACCTGTAGTTAATAATATAGAGATCTTCAAGCCAAGTGTAAATAGGCATTATTTGAGTCTTCGTGCTCCTGCTTAGACTTGACCACATCGTTGCTTAACATCAACTGCGGTCAAATCTTTTATATAAAATAGTTGTAATCGCCAATCGGTGAATTACAATTATATATAAGTGGTATAAAATCGCTCCCCTTGTCTGAATACTTAGACCGGCCATACACGGACAGCTTGAAGCGGTCAGGGTGGACTGCTTCACGCTGCGACTGATTCGGGCAACTGCCCGACCCAACTGCTTGAAATTTCAAGAAGTCGGGAGGCATACATTGACTGTTTTTGCCAGTTATCTCCACCCTGCCCTTCATTCCACTTGGCCCGCGCCTCTCGCCGGCTTGCTTTGTTTTGTTTACACGATCTGCTGGAGCAGTTGGTACGAACTGCTCTAGTAGTTATCTAGTAGTTAGCAATGGCAGCTTAAAGCTGTTGACTCTGACTGGGTACACTGACTAACGACAGTCGTTCTATGGCTAGCCTTAAAAACCTTAAAAATACGCAACTGATTTTAATGCAATCTTCAGTAATGTAGAACTGTAGTCTTCGGCGATGCGGTAAAATAAACGTAAGTATAAATACTCCCGTGTGAAGTTTATTTGTTAGAAATTGGGCAGTTAACCACCATCACCATACTTACATTTAGGTCACATGAAATATTAATATACATACGCATCTGATTTGTGTCCCTTAACCCTTAAACGCGACAGAAAAATACGAAATACATAATTAAAGTATTTTTTTATTCATTTACATATAACCGAATCTCACCGAGTAACTGTTATGTAGTCCGAATGCACACGAGGCGTTGCGGAGACAGTCCCGTAGGCCACTAGTGTCGATCACTGTCCCGTTGGCCATCAGTAAGTCCGACACTTCGCCACTGGCGTCCCTCAGGGCGCCACCCCCGGAGAACAATACCATTAGCGCGTAGCTCAGCATAGATATCAGCAGCGCCAACAGCGTCCCTTTTGGTATCGCTGAACCTGGATCCTGTGCCGAACAGTAAATAAATATAAATCAAGTTTTCAAATTCGCGGAACCGATCGGTGTGAAGACCCTTGGAGCTTATGCTCAGCAGATAGGCGTCGCGTCGTGCGGCGGAGACAAGGCGGAGTTGATGATTAATATTCGCATTTGATAACTTTTCTGCAAAATTAAATAATTGACAGGGTAGTTTCGAAAATTCTTGTAAGATAAACTGGCACCTTTCTACTATTTATATTGTCCGAACTTCGGACCGTGTGTGTGCGAAGTGCCAGATCTGGCCCAATGTTGGCTGCTTTTTTCTGACGAAAAAGGAATTCCTCTTTGGACAGAAAACACCTATGTAATTTTTTGCAAATTTTTTTGGAACAAAAAAAATCTAACGTTATGCAGTTAATTATATATTTAATTTAAAGCATTTGTTTGCTCGATTTATTAATCTAAACAGAGGAATGCTCAATATGCGCTTATCGTTTATTTTAACTTTAATTTTCGTTTCGTTTTCTATTTATAAAATCATTATAACAAAAAAGCACCAAGAGTGCATCATACATGACTAAGAGGTTCGGAGTATAATAATTCTCTTTTTTATCATTTTTTTATAAAAAAACACATAATATCTTCATTGTTCTGGTCAATGGATCTTCTGAGATTTATCCGTTTACCCTTGGCTATAAAAGAAAATCCTAAATTTAGGATTTCCGGTTTTATCAGAAATAAGCAACCTATAATTTATGCTAACGAAAAAGGAATCTGAAGAATGTGTTCTAAATCTAATTTCTTGGCTCTAGCGATATCAATTAAATTTACGTTTTCAGTATCGTTTCGTCTGGTCCATGGTTTAGAGTAATTTGTAATTTTCTATTACTTTTATTGCTATAATACTTAATTTTGTATCTGATGAAATAGATCAATCGTCGTGGAGAGGAGCTATTTATTTCGTTTATAATATTTAGTTATTACTAAAAATACCTTTGATGCAACGATATTAGCTGAAATACAGAGAAGGCAAAGACGTTTTAATTTTTAAGTTTCTGGTCTCTTATTTGTGTTTGCTATTAACATAAAATAAAAATGACAAATTATTACTCCGACCGAGGGATGTTCCCGTCCCGATGTCCCGAAAATGTACTGTTCCCCTTCATCATAAAACCACCAACCTCCTACTCAGCGAAGCTTTAGTAACCATTTTGCAGTCCTTTTCCAAATTAAACCATGAACTCTCAATGAGACGCAAACGTCACTGAATGAATTGATTGATGACACATTGCTGATATACAATGTAGAGCTGGATCACAATTTTAAGATTCATAATCCTGCTTTAGCTATTGCTTTTGGTCGGCCAACAGTTCAGTACCTACCTGTGATCTAAATTCCCCGTTACAGTAATATTGTGGTAAACAAGCAACATGTTTCCCTAATGAGAGGGGCGTTATCCACATTTCTACCAGCCATATCGGTTAGTTTTCATTCCCAATAGAATAGAGCAGATTATAGGTCGCTAGGATAAATACTCGGAAACCTTTAGCTGGAATATTAGCAAAATACTTGAGATATTTTTTTCTTATATTACTCGCTCAAATTTCGCACTTGAACCACAGAATACATTAAAGTACAACTGAAATGAACTCGGCACTTTGTCTTGGAAGGTCAACTAAATCAATATTCTCAAATTGAATCATTTGAAAAACACGTAATAATATTTTCAAATCAACGGACAACAACCAATTGACTTCAATTATTATTGAATCGGCACTCCTTCCATTTCAGTAAGTAGTAGGTATATTCCCGAATTGGCTTAAGGTCAAAGTCGTACGTCTTTTTACCCGACTGCGCAATGAAAGAGCGCGAAGCGCGACGCGCAGACAGGGTATAGTGTTTAACAGTCTATATATGTATGTTTGTTCCTTTGTGGCAAACTAGAGACAGACCAAACGCCTAGACCGATTTTAATGATTCATACATCAATCAATTCGTTTCAATCATGGGAGTGCTACTAAAGATATGATAGTAATCAAAATTCAATATGGGCAAAATTAGGCGCCATATTGTGACGAAGTAAAAAAAACAAGTTGACAAAATATGTCGAGTGGGGTATCACTGTCTAGATAATCGAAAATCATATTTAGGTTCCTAACACCATTTTTCATTTTATATGATTGTTTAGGATCTACAACGCTTTAAAGATGTATATTTACCACTTGCGCTTTTAATTCTAATCTTTCGTTTGTATGGACCTTTGTTACTCTTTCACCTAAAAAATATTAAATGGATTTTACCCGACTGCGCAATGCAAGAGCGCAAAGCGCGACGCGCAGACAGGGTATAGTGTTCAACAGTCTATATATGTATGTTTGTTCCTTTGTGGCACACTAGAGACCAAACGCCTGGACCGATTTTGATGATTCATACATCAATCGATTCATTTCAATCATGGGAGTGCTACTAAAGATATGATAGTAATCAAAATTCAAGATGGGCAAAATTAGGCGCCATATTGTGACGAAGTAAAAGAAATAAGTTGACAAAATATGTCGAGTGGGGTATCACTGTCTAGATAATCGAAAATCATGTTTAGGTTCCTAACACCATTTTTCATTTTATATGATTGTTTAGGATCTACAACGCTTTAAGTGTCACATAAGACGGAAAAAAACTCCCATCTGCGAGCCATTTTGGCCTGCACTGCAAAAACAATAAAAGTTACATAAATGTAATGTAGAGTGAAAATGTATCTCTTAAATAGTTCTAAAAAGAAGTCCGTGACACCATATATCTATTTTTAATGTGTAAGCCATTACCACTAAAATAGTGAATCAAAACTAAAATATTATTTGATATCTATTTCCAAAATGCACATTTTGTATTAACAAATTATTTTTTATCAAAACAAATACTTTTTCATCCCACCACCTCGGAAAGTGTAATTTTGCGCTTCGAAATCTGGCTGGAAAATTCTATTTTATTCGCTTGAGCGGCAAAGTAGATTTGAATTTAGAACATCACATATAATGAGTACTCAATATAATTGTAAATTCAAAACGTCATTAAACCTATTTAATGTAACCTCTATGGTGCCAAATTTATGATTAGAACTTTTTAAATTGTGAAAAAATTTAAATTTGGAACCTTCTTGGTTTCTTTGTTTTATTTGCGTGCTTCGCGCCATTCTAGTTTTTCACGTTTTATTGCTTAATATAATTAACATAACCTAAAAACTGTCCAAAAAAGTCAACTAAAATGAGTGACATTAGCGACGATGAAGTTTATCTAACGCCAACTGAGTTAACTGAAACAGTTAATAATGCGCAAATGAGCCTTCTCCCTCAGCAATCACGAGAGAAGTATTTGAAACAGTACGATATATTTAACATATGGCGACTAGCTAAAGGAGCAAAAACTTTCTCCGAAAACGTTTTGCTGGCATATTTTATAGAATTATCTGAGACCAAGAAAGCAAGCACGCTATGGAGTACGTATTCAATGCTAAAATTAACAATTAAGATGAAGAAAGACGTTCATATCGACACCTATCATAAATTAGTGGCATTTTTAAAAAGAGCCTCATCTGGTTATAAACCAAAAAAATCGAAGGTTTTCACAGCATCTGAAATTGCAAAGTTTATTAATGAAGCACCTGATTCCGTATATTTAGCGGCAAAAGTAAGTCAATACGTGTAATTTTTTGTTGTTGATAAAATTGTACATAGTACTTACAATATTTTTAATTTGATTAATTTATTTACGATTATAAATACTTCTTTTGTTACAGGTTGTTCTTATTATTGGTATAACCGGAGCATGTCGAACAAATGAACTTACACTACTTAATGTCAATAACGTATCAAAATATTCTCATAATTCTGATGAATTGCTATTAATTAATGTACTAAATACCAAGACAAAAAAAGACCGCAACTTCGTTATTCGCAAGGAATATGTAAACATTGTTCAGAAATATCAAGCTTTACGTCCTTCTAACACCCCAATTGAACGATTTTTTCTACAATATCGCAACGGAAAGTGTATCCGACAACCTATGGGTCAGAATAAAATTGGCAGTATTCCACGAGAAATAGCAACTTTTCTCGGACTTTTAGAACCCCCGTTATACACCGGTCACTGTTTTAGAAGAACCTCAGCCACACTTTTGGCCGAATCAGGGGCTGATCTTCTATCGCTTAAGCGCCATGGAGGCTGGAAGTCTAATTCGGTTGTAGAGGGATACATAGAGGATTCAATCCAAAGTAAATCAAAAATTTGTAATAGTATCGTGGAGGCCATAACGCTGAAAGAACCTCTGTCAGATTCTTGGTCTCGCCCTTCTACATCTAAAATGAGCCCCCATAAGATTGGAAACAATAGCCCTCTCTCGCCAACATTTACGCCAATAGAATCCAATGAATCGGCACAACTATTTAAAATTACTGATACGAGTAGTTTACCACAAAACAGCGCACAATTCACAAACACCAACATAACATTACCTAACAAAAATATTAAACTTAACATAAGTAACTGTAGCAACGTTACATTTAATATTTCTTAATTATTTTCTACTTCTTATTATTTTCTTCAATTTATAGATTATCTTAATGTGTTTTAATTGAAATAAAAATATTTTGTCATTATAAATTGTTTTCTTTTTCATTTTGTCATTTCCTCGCTGAGGTGGGATGAAAAGTTACGTATTGCACTCGAGTGGAAAGATTTTTCACCTTGTGCTCGTTTGTTTCCCTCGCTGACGCTCAGGATTCTAATTTAGAATCACTCGCTGCGCTCGTGATTCAACTTTAGAATCCTTCGCTTGCTCGGTCATCCAAATCGAGCACGCGGTTAAAAAGGAACTTTCCACTCTTGTATAATAAATAACTATTATCGCTTTTGATATTTAAAGACGATAAACTTTGCCTTTTACACTATGTCATTTCGACAAATATTTAAAAAGTTACAATGATGACAAAGTGATAGCGCGGTGTACTATGTAGGAGTAGACTGCGGGAATACTAAGAGAAGAAATTTAATTTAGGTGTTTTTAAACGAGGATAAAACCTAGGCGAAAAAGAAAAAAGTGGGCTATTCGCAGTATCTGATCCTATACGAAGTACTGACAATAAAACTGTGATACAGTTCCTTCTTCTTAAATGATGAAAAATAAATTATCATAATACGTATTTATAATTATTGTACGGCATTGTACATTTATTTTATCGGGATAAAATATAGCCTATGTCACTCGGACAAGATGTATTTAAATAAAGAAAAATGTAATAATAAATAATGTAGCTACCTTATGATGAATTAATATGTATTTGAAACCGGTTCAGTAGTTTGACAAATTATTTGTTACAAACATAAAAATCTTGCCTCTTTATAATATAGTAGATAGTTAGGATAATAGTATTTAATTGATGAAAAAGATTTAAAAATAAAGTAAGTAATAGGTTTATTTGATTATATTTGTAAAAGTTACTTAGCATTTGTGCTTAACAGTGATATGTTATTCGGTATTTTTATACAAAAAAAAATTTGGCAAATAATTGCCGTGATTGCACTATTTGCAATACCTACTAGGCTGGTAGCAGCACGCTTGATAGGTGAAAGTACTCTTCATTCGAGCTTTACACTACCAATAAAAAAGGGTTGATCAAAAAGTCTTTGACCTGTTATATGTGAACGCTTTAAAAGAAAACTACAAAGAGAACTATAAATTGATAATAAATGAGATTGCTATGGTGCTCTACCTAACGTTATGAAAATTTTATTATGCGCCTTTAGTTTAATCAAATATTATTAACTTTGCTTTGGTGATTGCATAATTATTTAATTTAGTGATCTACTGCCACCATTGTCCAAAACAACAGAAGGGAATTACTGCTTTCTTCAACCTGCGACTTAAACGTCATTGATTGGTATTGTATATAGGGTGATTAACAACATTTGAAGTTAACTTCTGGCATCTACATATTGGGTTTCTGTGAATTATGTAGATATATCTATAATTCTGTTAATAAGGAACAAAGCTACTTTAACAGTCGGGACCCATTATTGAAAAATATTATGTATTCTTGAATATCTAATGGGTCCCGACTGTTAAAGTAGCTTTGTTCCTTATTAACAGAATTAAAGACTACTGGACTTGTTTTTTTCTTTTCAGTTTTTATTTGAAGTATAATTAAGCAGTCGGGTTTTTTGATTTTTTAAATTTACCTTTTTTACATTAACGTTGATTGGATTTTATCAAATTCAGCAATATCGAAGAACAAATGAAATTACTAAACTCAACACTCTTCACCAATAATGTTTGATACGATACAACACTCTTCACCAATAATGTTATGATTCATGATAAAGTCATACTGGGGCAGTTAGCAACGATATTGATTCATGATAAAGTCATATTGGGGCAGTTAGAAACGATATTAATTCATAATAAAGTCATACTGGTTTCATTTTCCCGTGACGTCAGGTGATGTTTCATCGCTCACCAATATTGTACTTAGTCCATATAATGATGTAATTAAATGAGCTTCCGTTTTACCGCAAAATTACGCGTGTAGATTCGTTTTGGGGTTACCTGCGATGGGTGCTGACGTCATAGTTTGCGATGGTTCATTCTATAGGTATGCACGTTGTATGTACCCACAGTATGTACCCACCGTTCTCGTTGTCACAGCACGGGCACGTGGTAGGGCCAGGGATCGATTACGAGGCCACGCCACGGTAACTAATATCTTTGGATGGATACAAAAAAAATCACAAGCCGCCATACTATTAAATTGTGATTAAAATGTCGGATAAAATTATTCTATAAAATATAATTGCTAATTTAGATTGCCCAGAAATGGCCTGTAAAGTGCCGCCATAGAGTTATTAAGTAAGTATCTCATATTTCAATCATCTCCCTTATTAAATTATTTTCGTTTTTATTTTATTACTTCGGGATTTATATGTTTTTATAGGCATTTATAAATTTATTAGTTAGCAGTATGGAGCTAGCTTTTTAAGAACGTAATTCGTAAACGTAGCATTGCGTTACGTCTTTATAATAATAATGAAAACCTTTGTATGTGTTAATTAATCACAAAAAAGGTGTACAAGTTTAAAAAGCAGAGAATAGTTTTTTGTCGATAATTGACTCTATCAAAGAACGTGCCACGACAAAAGACGATCGTAGAAAAACTGTTTCCGTAAATACGTAGAAAGGTCGTAGCAGACATCAACTCGGTATCGTCATCGTATCAACTCGAGCCGTTCCGTATTCTTTGTATGAAATAGTGTGCGTTGCAGTAGGGACTGCACACAATTCGGAATAGTAACGTAATCGCCTCGCCTCGGGACAAGCTCGTGTTTCTCCGTGAGGCAATTACTTTATACAATTCACGAAGTAACGGGTAAAAGCTAGTTATTTAATATTTACTCTCTGCGGTACATGAGTTAATCATTAAATTTCCTATTTTTTTATTTATTTTCTAAATCGTTTTTCAGGTGACAGTTTGTATATAGGAGCACTTTTTGGAATCGTAACTAAGTAACACGAGTTTGTCCCTAGGCGAGACTTACATACGTTACGATTGCGATAAGTGTGCGTTGCAGAAGGGAGTTCCATACAATAAATACTTACTGAACGGCTTGAGTTGATACTGCGACGATCCCTTTCCGAGTTGATATGTCTGAAAGCACTAGACGGACGTGGGTCGCCCGCACCCACGGCCGACTGCTAATGAAACCATCTTGACGTCACTGAAGCCATCACTTGACAGTTTAGCTACACACTACACTACAACATCAACACACCATCGCATCGTCTGACAAAAACCGCACAACTTATAAAATAGGTATATACTTTGTTCCCAGTTAGATGCCTTTAGGTACATTAGTTAAACTTGGCATAAGACGATATAAAAAAATATTTATATAAGTAAAAACTAAGGGCGGTGCGTCGTCCAGTATATTTTTAAGGTGATGGATATTTACTTACCTTACATACTTTTATTCTTACTTATTTACTTTTTTGAGAATCCCACAATCCAAATTCGTTTAGTAGTTTTTGCGTGAAAGCGTTACAAACAAGCAAATTTACTTTCGCAATTATAATATTAGTTAGGAAGGATACATGTCCTTTTTTTTAACACTATTAATCGAAACGTGTTTTTCATTTCGTTTGAGATATTCTTCATAAATTGTGGAAAAGGATAGGTGTTTTCCTTTAAAGTGAGTATAATTTACCTTGAGGTCGCCAGAGATATTGGCTCCAGCTTGGATGCCGGTCACCGAAGGGAAGAATATAGCGAACACGCTAAAAAAGTCTTGGTGCACGCGTTCACTAAACCGGAAGTCAGGCTTGAAGTTCTCCGCAAATGTCGCCGCTGAAGGAAATAAGTTAATCCTTATTTAATTATTGCCGCAATCCTGTTATAATCAACTCATTGCTGAGATTATAGACTTTGTTTAATCTTTGTTTATATGTATGTGGCTGATAAAGCCACAGATTTTTGATTGAGCCTAGAATTTAGCTGTTCGCATCCTAACACAAAGACAGATTCGGTAGGTTAGAAATGGGTAAGTATGAACAATTTTACTGACGACAATGAACTACCTGCAACTTGATACCCTGACCTAGTTGTTTTTTTAGTAAAAACTTAAATTTATTATCCTGTACGTAGAAAGAAAAATAATCAGTTTACTGCTTAAATAAAATATACTTGGCTAATAATATGAAAATATTTATCAAAACGTGGCGGCGACTGTACCTACTAAAACCTATAAAAATAACTTTATATACTTATAAAAAATCTTTTTAGCATATTTTGTTTTTATTCAATTTGTAAATAAAGGTAAATAGCCACAGATCTATTACTTATCTGTGGTCAAGGAGACTACATCAAAAATTTCCATAGAAGTTTAATAAAAAGGAAGGTTATTAAATTAACTTACTACTAAATCCAACGAATCCCTCCGCAATCTCTTTGACGTCTTTGGGTCCCATGATAGTGCCCACGATGAAATTGAACATGGCTCCCACGATGATGGCGATCAAGAAGTTCTATAAAAATTACAATAATATATAAATATTTCCAATACTCACACCAATTAGCCTAGCCCCAAAGTAAGCACTGAAAGGCTTGTTTTATGGGATACTAGGGTAACGGACAGAATACATATACTGCACATATATAGAACATCCATGACTGGAGTACAAATGCTCGTATTCATCACACAAACATCTGCCCCCACCGGGATTCGAACCCGGGACCTCTCGAGCGGCGACACCATGAAACCCGGCGTACAAACCACTCGGCCACGGAGAGCGTCAAAATAAAATAATAATACAGTGAATACTAAGGAAAAATGCGCATAATTCACAATAAGTAAATATTTCTTGCCATTATCTCTACCTTAAATAAATATGTACATGTATTAGGGTTTTCTGGAATGTTGAATTGTATGGCAGGAAGGAGACCTTATTTTCTAAATACAGGCAGACTACTGCCTAGTTTAGACCCCAGTCTCCCACAGACACTTTAATGGTCAAGTTGTGGACAGTGTATCATAAGAAATATAAATCTTTATTCAATATCAATTATTACACAGTAACTATCTGTGTACAAAATTTCAGTGTAATCTTGAACTGTGAGTTGACAGATCGGCCAGTCTGTAACCGTTGCCTATAAATATGTTAGATGATGACGACATTTGTAAGCACCTTTGAACGTAAACAAAAAACGTCACTTATCAACCTAAAAATACGGAAAGTAACTCAAAAAAATAAAGCCTGAAATATATTTATCTGTCGGTTGTGTTGTGTCGTGACTCGTGACGCGTCAGTAACTATCGGTCATCACATTTAGTATGGTTAGGCTAAGTACGGTGCCGACACATCATCATCAGCCTATTAATTTCCACACTGCTGGACCACAGGCCTTCCCTATTTTCATTTGATTATACTTATATTGGATGGAATAGGGAGGTTCGGGCTTTGGTAGACAAATATATGTAATTCTAAAAGTACGAAATCTATGAAAACGACGCGTCACGGACACGACACAACACGGCAGATAAATATATTTCCGGCTTAAGTAATTGAATGTAATAATTAATTAAAGCCATTTTATGTTTCAAGTTAAGTATTTAACCATTAAAATACTCAGTTTCATTGAAAACCGGCAATTAGTAATGACTATCATACGACTTTTCCATAAGTGTTGGGCCATAATCAAATTAATAAATGGATTGCATACACCGTAATTAAGCTATCTGATCCAAATATTGTTCATCCCTCATGTTTTAAGGTCATGGACTTCTACTTAAATTTGTAGTTAGCAGAGTAACGATCTTTTATTTAAGGGTGAAGCCAAACGTCAACTGTCTGTAACACTTTCGTGGCAAAACCGATCCGATTTTGATGAAATGAAGAAAGGCATTATGCAAATTTGTGCTGCGAGAATACTACTTAAGTAGCTACATAAAGAAAGCGGATTTAAGTTATAAACATGTATCTTAAAATATCAATTTCATTATACTTATATTTTCAACTATTTTGCAACGATAACCGGAACTGGATTCAACAGGTCAATACGCAACCACATATATACCTTACTATAGTGAGTTAATGCTATGTTTGTAGGGATCGAAGGTTTGTTTTCACCGCGTGCATGAAACGGCCGCTGCCCTGTCATTAGGGCAAGGCGGGCGGGGGCGTCAGACCTGCCCCGATTCCATAACAAGTTTACTACATATATGAATGGAGCCGTAAGTGATAATAGAGCAACAGTTATTACGAGCACGCAATCCTTAATGTATATATTAATCTTGTTTTGCTTATGGAATTGTTAAAAAAATATCTACTTAATAAAAAAGTGTTTCTTAATGGAATAAAAATATCTTACGCTTATTAGAGTAGACGATTTTATTAAGTTGGTGCTTTAACTTCTTCTTTGCGATAACTATAGAATGAGAAAACACGTGACATAATGGAGCGTTAAAATAATTTGACTTTTCTGAATACAGCTGTAAAATACCTATATTAGGTTTATTAAGTTTAATATATGTACAGAAAATCAATAATATTTAAATACAAATTTCCTTAACCTACTTATAAATAACCTATATTAGGTAATTAGTAATATTGTGATTACGAAAATAATAAAAACGCGCTTCATACATACTTACAATAACATACCAAAGGAATAAATAGTCTGTTTTAATGAAAAATTAAACCTTGTTTGATAAGTCCTTTATCCCCTCAGCTGTGCAGCCATCTACTCAGCTTTTCACTGCCGGAAAATCAAAAAGTTTTCCGGGCAATTTTCCTCTTATTATTCGAGTTCTACTGTGCATCCAGGCTTCACTTATGTCTTAAATCAATCCTGAATAGTTTCTCTACTAACTTATCTATATATTAGATGTGTAAAATAAAACCATTACTACTCGTAAATATGATAAAACGCAATATAAGAAATATGAAAATAATTTTCTCAACCTCTGGCAGAAATCATCCACTTACACAGCCTTTGTTAACTAATAACATGGCAGATAAGCTTGCAAGAAGAATGAATGATAGATATAAAGCAATATACAGGTGATGTTTAAAAAGGCCATCATAATTTTGATTGTTACACGTATAACAAGCCGGATGTCATTATGTTATAATAATAGTAAAATAAGTCATAAAACATGTTAGCAATTGTCTGTCGTAAAGATACTATCAGGGTTTATCTCAGGATAGTCATACTATACAAAAGGCTATAGGTATACTCGTAAGTAGAACGTAATCGGTTCAAAATCAAATAAATTTTCTGAATTGTTTACTATATGAATGCGGGATACTATTTCTAGCAACGATATGTTCATATTTGTTATGAACGCATTAACTATTTGGATATAAGTAACATGTCTCGAAATAAAACATACTGATCAGCGCAGTTCCTGTGATCAAACGAAGTTGGTCAATTGGTATATATCGAGGTTATGCATATCATTTCCTTCATAGAATACAATTTATAAGAATTTGTTAAGGCTACCCATCCTTACATATTAAAAATGCTTTTGATATCGTTGAGGCTACATACTTAGATTAAAACTAAACTGATCTGTTCTGCAGGACACTGAATTAAAAAAAAACCTACTTAGCTACATTTTTTAAGTGTTGTAGTTTTTCTTTCACCTTTACTTCCCCACAGCTTAAAGAAATTCTGAACTGATTGTAGAAAATCTGAACTGTTCATAGTTTATCTAATATACAGTTGATTTAATATATCCAATCTTAATAAAATATTTTGATTTAACATGTAATCACTAGTTACTCGTGTCATGTGCGAGAGTAATATGCAAATGTACATGCCGTGACGAAAAACTTACAATGTCACAAATTTACCGGCTGGGTGCCATTTAAGTATTCATTTTACACGAGGTGGTTTATGAGTCTATTGTAGTAAAGTGTTAAGTAGACTGTGAAATTGTATGAATTGTATGGATTATATATATAAATTTATATATATTATATATATATTGTGACGAGTAGTGAATTTGAGTATTGAGGTTTAAAAAATGTTTTTGTTACGAGTTGATGATGCAAGCTATCACAGTTTCAATAAGTATTTTTTTTCTAATTTCTCTAAAACGATAGGACAATATTTTATAGATTGTCCAATAAACAAACGGGTAGGTTTAGTATAGCTGCTTTCAGTTATCAACAACAAACTTAATGGTTTTATCTTAGCTTTTCTTGTTCGTTATTTTTACAATACAAGTATTTTATTAATATAAACAAAGAAAACTCTATAATACATGATGAGTAATTAAAATTACAACTAGTGTCATTTTAAAATAATTTCGCTGAAAATAACATATTAAATAAAATTGAACAGGCCAGAGGGTATTATTTGAAATAAAACTTCAAACTTCTATTAATCCGGACGGGAAATAAGGTATTGACATAATACTGTTTAGAAAACTCACAATCATACATTTTGCCTAGAAATTGACGACATGTGCTGCTATAATTCAAAAACTATTTCGAATTAAAATACAATTATCTTACCAGTTTATAGAGAAAAAAATGTAGTTTTCGAAACGCAAATTAAAAAATAAATGGTTTTGCCGACTTAATATCCTATTTTTGTGACGTGCGATTTTGTTGTTGTTCGTTTTTCCCCCCTTGTCTTTGTGTGTGACTCGGATGTTGCAGTTATTATATAATTGTCAAAAAAGTATAGTTATCTTAAATAAATTCATATCTTTTTGACTAGGCCACCATTTTGTCCTACAATGCCACCAGTTCAGAACTTCTTTTAGTTGTGGAAAAGAAAGAAAAACTGGCCAAAGAAACTCCACAAAATTAATAAAATAGTATTATAAGAGGTGAACGTACCAACAGATAACGAAGCAGAGTTTTACCTATATTCGTCCTTTTATGGTTATGCTGGCTACGCTACTTCATTCACATTAAAATCTCTACAACACTTCTCATATACTATATTCTGGAGACTCGTCAGGGACGCAGTATCTTAGTATATAGAATATTGTGCAGGAACTAGATAGTGCACAGTGCAGTAACTAGTGCGCGTTCGTACTGACAATAATGGGTCATACATACGTGACCAAAAAATTATCCTTAACTCCACCTCCGTGGTCGAGTGGTTTTTACGCCAGGTTTCATGGTGTCGCCTACTCGAGAGGTCCGGGTTCGAATCCCGGTGGGGGCAGATGTTAGTGTGATAAATACGAGCATTTGTTGTTGAGCAGTCATGAATGTTTAATATGTATTTCTATATAAATATATTTACATATGTACCGTATATGTATTCTATCCGCTACCCAATTATCCCATAACACAAGTCCAACATTGCTTAATTTGGGGCTAGGCTAATAATTGGTGAGTGTTGCAAATATTTATTTATTTAATATTCAACTCTTCCGGTGCATTTATAAGCACACCCTTATTCGTTTTAAGCCCGCGTGGTTGATAATTACACTTTACCTATTCAGTACATTAATAGGTTGGCGATGATAAATAATTGCACACGCAAAATAATGTTAAAAAGTTACCATTTCTAAAGTTAGTAAAAAAAATTGTCCGTTAGTAAAAAGCAGAAACTTGTTTTTTATTCGATCTTGTGTATAGATAATTATACCGATAAGTGTAAAATATTTTGATTAAAAAGAACTATAAGAGCCTGCGCTTGCTTAAGCGGGAGCACAGAGCGTGCGTCCGCTCCGCATGTGTGTTTCATGATATTTTATAGAGCAGCGCTGCGTGAGGCGAGTCTCACGCGCAGCGGGTCTCTATGAAATCAAATAAAAACTGCATGCGGAGCGGACGCCTGCTCTGTAACCCGCTATATATATATAGGTACAGGTATATTTATAAGATACTAGCTGTGCCCCGTGGTGTTACCCGCGGTTTATCAGGGATATTTTCCCGCAGTAAAACGTAGCCTATGTGTTAATCCAGGGTGTCAGCTAACTCCATACCAAATTTTATTAAAATCCGCTCCAGCCGTTTAGACGTGAAGAAGTAACAAACATACACACACTCACAAACTTTCACCTTTATAATATTAGTGTGATTAGGTTGTTTTATGAGGTTGAATACTGACTTGTGCTTTGCTCTCCCACTCCATGCCGATCGCACAGATGACGCACATGACTACCAGAGCCACTGTGCCAATGATCCGCACGTCGTTCACGTCGTTGTCTATGATAATGAGCCCATTGGTCTTCAGCAGTTCGTTCATAGAGTCACAGAACCCAATAGTGTTCATACTGGCTGCCACGGCGTTGGCAAACGCGAATATAATTCCCACTGATGCGCCGAACTCCGGCCCCAAAGACCTGGATATTATGTAGTAAATACCACCTGCAAGAGAAAGCTTTCCTAAATCCTAGCTCTTGTGTTTGAAAATACCACACAAAATATTTGCTTAATTCGAAAGAAGCTTTAGAAAGACCTCCAGAATTTCGTGTTTTGCATTGTATTTATGCAGTAAACAATCCTTTCTGGCTTTGCACGGATGAATTTTATTTTAGGGCAATGAAATAAGCATATGTCATTCAGAAATAATGTAGGTTTCTGCTTTTGAAATAATTTTCTAAATGGGTTCAGTAGTTCCAGACTACCAAACAAACAAACTTGCGTTACTATGTAGGATGGTTGACCCTATAGTTGACCACGCACCGGTTGTTGACCACTTGCGGCTTTGAGTGTTAATATTAAGCTTTCCCGCGATTAAGCGTTTCATTTCATTTTGGCTACATCTTGTTGGTACTAATACAAATCAACCAATCACATTACGACTAGAAAGAGACAACCAGTGAAAGCTACAATTTAATTTTGTTTTGACTTGTCACTGACAGTTGCCATTCAGCCGCCATTGTAGTAAGGATAATGTTTAGAAAGGTAAGAACACTTTTAATTTATTTTGTATTGTTTTTTAATGAACTTGTTCGGATGATTGTTTTTTGTAATCATTTTATGTTTATTATAAAGATTTTCAATGAATTTCAAATGCAAACGATATATTTCATGAGTTATTTTACTGGTTAACAAAAGGTACATGATTTGATTGGGTGCTCCTGTGATTGACCAATTGGTCAACGATTAGTACACTGAAGTGGTACTCTTTTTTTAACTTTTTTAAACAGTTTCATGTCCAGAATATGAGTTGTAACTCGACTATCAATTTTAAAGGAGTAAATTGCTTACGTTTCCATTTGTTGACCAGTGGTTTGACATTGGTACTGCATACAAATCCTATAATTGACCAAACTCTTAATATGAGTTTTGTTTTCTTGTTTTAGATACAATATGGCACCAAAAAAGAAATTAAAATTAATAATAATGCTTGCAACTTGTCAGATCCTCAATCAACAGCAAATATACATAATAAACGGGACTTTAATTCTAAAAAGAATGCACAATGCCTGCAGAATCACCACTAAAAAAAGGTGGTAATAAACGGTTCAATAGAAAGCGATTGCCAGATGCAGTTACATCAGTAGAGTGGATGCAATACTGGAATGAAAAAAAGTAAGGAACAAGAAGAAAAGAAAATAGGAAATTAGCAAGAGAAGAAAAAAAGAAGTTACAAGAGTTGAAAAATGTTTAGAAACCTAAAACAAAACGAGTAAAAAAGAGAGATCAGAATAGAATTGATTCTGATTCCGATGAGGATAATTTACCTTTGATCAATTTAATTACAGTAATAAAGATAGATCAGACGAGGAAATAGGATCATATGTTATAGTAAACTACGAGAGGAGTATTTTCCCAGGATTGTCAAAAATATTGACCAAAAGTGTAAAGAAGTTAGTACGATGGTGATATCAACTTCTAATACTTTTAAATGGCCAGATAAAGAAGATAAAATTTGGTATGCTAATGACAGCATAGTGGAGAAAATTAATGCTCCTGTGTCAATTAATAATAGAGGTTCATATAAAGTACCAGAAATAACCAAGTATCTTTTTTGGATCTGATTCCTTTTTTAATTTTGCAGTTTTTAATTTTGGATCATTACGTGAATTTAATTATGAAACATAAATATTTTTTTAACAATTAAAAAAAATATTTAATTTTGATATTAACGAAGAATTACTTAACCAAAACTTTAGATTGTTTAAAAAGTTCAAAGTTTAAGTGAAGTTATGATTCGTTATTTTATGGTGATTTGAAAATGTGCCATTTAGATTTAAGATTTACTATTGTGATTGTTGAGACTAACCTTAATTTAATTTACTTATTGATCTCAATTAGTCCTAAGAGCAAACCATAAAGTTGATTATAAAATACGTCTGCTTTTAATTGTGAATGTAGTTATTATTTCACTTTTTTATAAATGGTCAACCTCTGGTACAAATCTTGATAACAACGTGGGCCAGCTGGTCAAATTAGGGTACATCCCAGTTTTATACCGATTATCTTGAATAATAAAATAAACAAAAAGAAATCAAATATTTTCCTTCCCAAATACAACTTATAACTAGATAACTTACAATATAAAAAATAAACTAGCAATAAATATCGCTGTTAGGCTATATAGCAACATTTTAAAGTTAATAATTTCATTTAATTGGTTTGAGACCGGGACATCCACCCTACTACAAATTTAAAACAGAATTTTCCGCTATAAAAATTCGATGAATACTAATTTGTATTACTATCAACATCAGCTTGTTGCTTAAGTGAGTAACGGTATCCTTTTATATATTTTAAGAGATGGACCGAAATTCGTTACACATTCGGTATTACCGAAGTTCGGTAGCTTTTATCAAACTTCGTCTTCGGTCAAATTTCGGCTAGATCTCCCGAATAACGGTCAAAATTCGGGAGCGTAAGTGGATAAAAATAAGAAATAGAAAAGTGAAAAGAAAAGTTTTTATTACCCTAGACGAGAAAAACTTAGCTTAACTTAGTATAAAATATAATATGTTCGATACATTAATGTATCAAAAATATGCTTTAAAAAAATTACAGTTGTAATAAGCACTAGTTAAAGTAACATTCCTTTTTCCTTGCAACTTATTTTAGATAATGATGCGGTACTAAACGATGTTCACTTAGTTTTTTTTTTGTTGTAACAAAATGATATTTCATGTTTTCTATTATTTTTAGAATTTTTTTTGTACGCGAAATTTAACACATATTTAAACCGAATATTCGGCAGAACCCACATTGGGTGCAACATTCATATTTTGTACATAACATAACATGATTTAAAAATGTCATCTATCCTAATGCATACCTCCTTTCACCTCGCCGTTAGTGCAGATGGCGCTCATAGAAAGCGTGGTGATTATACAGACCACCGCCGATATCGCGATGATGACCAGGGACATGCCGATGCCCGCCTGGGCGACCACCCAGGAGATTCGCAAGAACAGCATCACCCCCCAAATGTTGAGAAGGCATGGTATTAGCACTCCCTACAAATAAGGTTTTATTTTATTGTTTTATGTAACTGCGAGATTTATTTAGCTATAGAAAATGTTACTACAAATAATTCCAATCAGTCATGAACTTTGCACTCTTTCATCAAAGGCTTTATGTTTCTAAGTACTCTTACTTTTAAGTAAAAAGAGAAAGGTTTGGACTTTAAATTTCGGTTTTATGTGGCAAAATTATGTCAATCGATAGCAATTCAAAAAATAAATATCAAAGAAAACTAAATTGAAATAGTTCAATGTTAATGTATATTTCAGTATGTTTATTTCGTACAACTTAACTATCTAAGTCGCGATTAAGTAGACAGCAGTTTTCATTGATTTATAAAATAGTTACTTAATATTTATAGAAAAAACTTACTTGAATCCATCCTAATTTGATACCAACGACCGGCGTCGGTGACTTTGTTTCTCTGTGGTCCTTCTCGTCCTGCGTAATAAACATTATTTTGATAAAATATTGTGTCGCAGTAGAGCGAAAAGTTACCAGATCGACATTTGGCAAAAAGTGATTTTGAGGATATTATGTATATCATCAAAATCACACATTTTTCTATTTATTTCAACTTTACAGTCATGTATTGTATACAAGAACAGTTTTGATTTTAGATAGTGCAAAAAAAACACTAACTGTACTTTTGGACTACAGCTTAATTATCTAAGTTGGATAAGTTAGTTTCCTCTTTACAAAAAAAACATAACTAGAACATACTCGTACTTATGTAATTCTTGGCAAAATCAACAAAAATGACTTGATTAGTTTTAGAATGACTGGTTATTCTTTTTAAATGTCACCCAGACACTGATAAGAAGTCAGACTAACTCTATTTGTACACAGCTAACCAAAAAATGTTGGTACTTGATTATAGGTGGAAAAATAAGATGAAATTAATTAATTGGTTAATTTTTTAATGTTAAATTTAGTTTTTTTTTTCATTTTTGTGTACCTAATTATTAAAAACTTTATTATCTAAATTTTATAAGTTATAAAACCATAAAATTAGGATGATCCTATACCAAAAAAGAGTTATAAAACTTAATTTTAACTTAACCTTTAACCTCTATAACTTAAAACAAGTTTTGACCTACACACATCAAAAGTGTCTAGGGATCAAGCATTTTTATGCGGATTTCTTGAGATTGAGATGTGGCTTTGTAATAAATTTATGATTTTATAAATTTATATGGATCCTTTTTGGTGCATTTCATAATTTGAATCAGGAACTGTGAATCAAATTCGAGTAAAAGATGAAAATCAGCTGTCAATATTTTCCCTATAAAAACATACAACGTATTGAAGACATTATTAGTGCTACTGTTTCCCTACTACTGATTAAAACCAACGTTATTATGGAGCGGCGACGTCATTTAAGCAGGGAAGAAATGCTCAGAGCCGTGGGAATGATAGAAGCTGGTTCCCGGCAACGTACTGTGGCTTTAGCTCTGAATACAAGTCAGAGTGTTATCAGTCGACTTTGGACACGATACCGAAGCACTGATACCGTGGCTGAGCGCCATGGAGGACGGTATCGCTGCACCACACGGAGACAAGACCGATACATTCAAATCTTAACTCGAAGAGCTCCAACAATAACCGCCATGATGTTAGCCGTGAGGCTTCATCACTCTTCAGGGAACTTAATTAGCGACCAAACAGTCAGAAACCGCTTGCATGAAGTGAACCTTCATTCCCGAAGACCGCTACGGGTACCACCTATAGCAATGCACAATCGTAGGATTCGATATCAATGGGCTCTTGAACACAGAAATTGGGCAGAAGAACAATGGCGTTTCGTGTGCTTTTCTGATGAGTCTCGTTTTGGTATGAGACCGGATACAAGACGTATACGACACTGAAGAACCCCTGGACGCCAACAGCGATTAAAATCCTGCCAGGAAGTCCATCCTTATAGTGGTGGAACCATCATGGTATGGGCGGGTATTTGGATCGGCGGAAGAACTGAGTTGATTTGGATCAGAGGCAACCTCAACGCTCAAATTTATGCTGAGACGATTGTATCAGACGTCATCGTTCCTCTACAAGTGCAAATCGGTCCCTTATTTCAGTTAATGCATGATAATGCACGACCGCACACCGCAAGAGTTGTAAGACAGACTCTCGCCGCAGCTAACATCAATGTCCTGCCCTGTGGGCCAATCGCCTAACCAGATTGCTTTGGAAAACGCTATCGCTTACGATTTCATTTTGTTATTTCTAACCGCCGAAGGTTTTCAAATACCATTTCTTACAATTTCTTTAACATTGTTATTACCAATGCAAAAGAAAAAAAAAGAGCGCGAGGCATTTGAAAACCTCAGGCGGCTAGAAATAACAAAATGAAATCGTAAGCGATAGCGTTTTCCAAAGCAATCCAGTTAGGCGATTGGCCCCCTGGCCTGCTCAGTCGCCAGACTTGAACCCGATTGAGCATGCATGGGATATGCTACAGAGAAGAGCTCTGCCGAATATGGAGGGTATCCAGTCGCAAGAAGACCTTTTTTTGTTGTTGCAACGAACATGGGCGGCCATTCCACAGCGTGATTTGGATGAACTCATTTTGAGTATGCCAAACCGATGTTCTTGTGTTGTTAGTGTTCGCGGTAGAAATACGGATTATTAATTGTTTAAGTTACCCAATAAAATTTTAGAGAAAACTGTTATTTCAGTCTTTTTTTCGAACTTTTGTGTTAGTGGTTCAAATGTCAAAAATCCCTTTATTAGGAAAATGGCAAATTTCTTTATTAATGCAAAGGTGACTTGGTTTATCGTTACTGTGACAAACGAAAACACTTTATTTGATGAATCCTTAAAGAAAATTTTAATTAATATCAATCAGGAGAAAAGTTATTGCAAAAATATATGTTGATCCCTAGACACTTTTGATGTGTGTATTTGGTGACTTTTCGCTCTCCGGCAACGATTGGCGCTAATTTATAATCACATTCACTCCAGTAATAGACGAGCTCCGTGTTCATAGAAAATATTGTAGAAAAAAAATGATTCTGAAAATATTGATATCAATTAATGAGGACAACATTTTGAGTTGACAGCTCTACCCGGAATTGGAGGAGAAACGAGTCCGCAAGAATGGCAGGTCACTCATTTTATTTAGCATTTAAATGACTTGAAATGCTAGCCAACAATTGCTTCCCATTTGCTTCTATTTGTCTCGTGTTAATAAAACAATAAAATTTCAATATATTGGACGAAACATAGTAATATTTTATTTTTCGTATTATATTTAATTTTATTACAATAAGTGTCGCTAAGTGCGCTTAAACGTGATTCATGTAAGTCCATTTTTCTGAGAGATAAACTTTTTTAATGTAGATACTATAAATTATAATGTTTGTGTACGATAGCGCAATAAATAAATATTGTATTCTACCACATAAATGATAGTACTTTTTTACTGATAATTAAAGCAATTCGTGCAAAATTATTCCCTAACCATTCCAAAATATCAAAAATTCATAACGATAATATTCAAGTTTTCACTTCTGCCGGCACTCCCGGAGTACAACCCGTCGTTTTTTTTACAAGCTAATGGCCCGTCCAATGATAAGCGGCCACTATAGCCTATAGACCCTTGCGATACAAAAAATATCTCTCACACCGTTGCCTACCCTGACCCCATCGCCTACCCCATGGAACCCTGAAACCTTACTCACCGTCAGAAACAGAACACCAAAAAAAGGTATGGTAAGATGTTATTGTACTGTGGTCTTCTGTAAGGTGGACGGGCGCTCCAATTTGAGCGGAAAATCCAATAAGCCCTCTATACCTCTCTTAAAAACATTTAAGATGACCTGCGGTTCTGACGTCAGCATAGATAAATAATAAACCCACCCAAATGATATGAAAACCGACGAAGAGTAGTTAACATTAACAATAGTGTCAGGACTCAAGATGTTAGCCCATTGCCAACGGCAGTTTCCGAAATTGTCGTACATTTCGATATGTTTTCACAATTAACTTCTAAACTTATTTTGTTTTTCTTATTGCATGTGATGTTCAATATTAAAACTTTATATGCTATGGATAAGACCACTGTTCAATGCTTGTTTCTTGGATATAAGCGGATCATTCGACACGTGAAATCATGAGTTACTTTTAGACAAATTACAACGCCAAGTAAGGCGATTGATATGCTTAAATGTTGATATCAGAAGCAAACTATTTTTTAACACGCTTTCATTAGGTCCACTTGTATGTAACTATAATGAAATCTAAGAATCTGAATTACACGCTCTTCTAATTCTTGTATCATCATGAAACTTGGCAATTATATGTAGATAGATGACAATACAATATTATGGTACCATCGAGCTGGTCTGATGATTGGACTGGAAGGTGGCTGATGGAACCTTGGACTGCCTCCTTGTAAACATATAGAGTTTGGGCACATTAGATTCGACTTAACATTTTCTATTCATTTCGCCTGATGACGAGGACTTGACGATGGACTGGAAGGTGGCTGATGGACCTTGGACTGCCTACTAGTAAACAAATCGAGTTTGGGCACATGAGATTCGTCTTTATATAATAAAACTGTGCAATTATATGTAGATTAGTTGACAAAACAATATTATGGTCCCATCGAGCTGGTCTGATGATAGGACTGGAAGGTGGCTGGTGGACCCTCGACTGTCTACTAGTAAACAAATCGAGTTTGGGCTCATGATATTCGCCTTAACATAATAAAACTTTGCAATTATGTGTAGTTTAGGTGACAATACAATATTATGGTACCATCGAGCTGGTCTGATGATGGGACTGGAAGGTGGCTGATGGAACCTTGGACTGCCTACTAGTAAACATATCGAGTTGGGCTCATAAGATTCGTCTTAACATGTTCTGTTAATTTTTCCCGATGACTGAAACTTAAAAGAGTAAAATAAATTAATAGTTTAAAAATTAAAAACACGCTTTATTTACTGCACTAAAAAGCCAAAAATAAACAAAATATACTCTCTGTTTACTTCATTAGGGCCTTAGAGTAAGCCATGTTTATAGTTTATTTTATCATATAGATATAATTGAATTCGCTTCATTATTAAATTTTTACAGCATTATGCGTCACGTAATACATTAATTGATTTGATAAACATTGCAATGAATAGCGCCCCACGCTTTTTCAGTTAAAATTGTTAAAATAAACTACAAACATTATTTACACCAGGCGGGGTCAAGAATTTATAAGACAGCTAAGTTTAGGCTATTGTGCAAGATGAGGCATGGGGGTTAATTGCTCCAGATCTGTTTATTAATATTTACTTTAAGGATTAAATCGTGAAGCTGAGCAGAACCCCTTTTCGGCTCAGATTAGATGACAGATGCGTCAAAAACCTGAGTTCTACAGATGACATGGTGCTACTCAGCCATTCGACTAAAGGCTTGAAGCGTCTAATTAAAATTTGTTAAAAGTATTCATTCCTTAAAGATGATGAGGACATAGAACGATAAAGAAGAGCGTTGGGTGTGGTCAGTAATATAATAAAACACAAGTTTCACAAAACTTATATTTTTCTACGCTTGTCAACTGAGTGCAGACTGTTAGTCAGATCAGTGTAAAAACCATTTTTTCTTTGTCACACTGCTAATACATATTACAACACCATATTATATTCTTTAATGTCATACAAAGGAACCGCGTCGCCAAATTCATGTCTGAAGACGATTGAAGTGTAAATTTTTTATATTTATAGACATCTTTATATTATGGTTTTGCTTAAATAAGTTTATTTTTATATTGATACAATCTATACTTATATTCTAAATGCGAGAATGTCTACCTGTCTATCTGGTTGTATACATTTTAATGGAGCAAATGAAACTCCGAGACGAATCACCATTGACGGTGCATTCGGCATAAGGGGGCTATTCTAACTTAACGTAATAATCTTAGATTAAAACAAAAACAAATAGACAATGTGTTTCAGGCATCAGGCTGTGTTGTTGGTTTGTTTAACCATTAGTATTTATATGGCATATTCATATCGTAATCATCGTGTCAGCGTTTTGATGAGCGACAGACACAAATTATCATCACATGTTTGCAGGACATGATGCATGGACGCCGACTGGACTGCGTTTAATTCTAGCATAATAAAAAAACGCGTGATACCAAACGGTGATAGTAGAGCAACGATGATTAATAACAAATGTTGCACTGACAAACAAAATTGCTCCGATGCTTAACATACAATACAACGAATAAATGAATGAATGTGATCTTCACGCTTTACATCGCAATACCAGTTCGTCTATGATTTTTTTTAAATTATTATATCTAGAAACTGTTCACATAAATAGATTCTACTTGTCAGACGCGGCCTAAGTCTATGTTGCACTAAAACTTTCTGCTCTAATTAAAGTGCTACAGTGAAATCCCTTTTGCATCCAGCAAATATTTTCTAGGAACAAATTCTTTATTTTCCTATGTTATTTTCGATTTTTTTTGGAAATAATGGGAAAACATGAAACTGTTAGTAAACGATATTTTTTTAATTGAAAGGTCCGACAAATGACTCTGTAGTGTACCTACTTATTACAAATTGTTATTTTCTATAATTTATTACATGTTTTTATATGATGTATGTTAAAAGTAAAAATTAAAACACTTATTATATAATACTATATCATTGTCTTTAATAATTATATAATTTAAATATAATGTGTAAAATTGTTAAATATAAAATATGTATTGTAGTCGACAAGCGGACAATCATATTTTGCTTGCGCATCCCACCTGACATGGAGTGACGGTGGAATCCAGACGCGAAAATAGCTGGTACAACAGTTTTACCTACCACACCAGGCATCATCACCCTGCCGACCTGCATGTTGCTTCTTCACTTCTCTTTTAAAGGATCCCGGGTTTTAGGAGGGAGAGAACACGTGAGCGGGCAAAACATTCAATATGCAGATCATGCGACAAAGAAATGAGTCACCAATGACAACGCAGGCCAGTTCAGGGCCAGTCCATTCTGGAGGACCATTCTTCTGAAGGGAAGGAGAAAGTAAGTAATAAGGGAGAATAATTACTCCTCAGAACACTCTCCCAGGTATAGGCTACTATGGTAGTAGAAAGCGTTTAGTGATGCCACATTGTGGTGCAATTGTAGAGACTCGAGGTTCTTACTTACCTCTGCATCACCAATGATACATGATACACGCCGCTGCAACCTATCCAAGGCATCAAGTAAAGTACTTGGACGAGCCATCCCAGAGGTGCGACCAATATTCCACGCAGGACCGTACTTGCGTCTATTACAACAAGTACAGTTAATCGGGCGTGAAAAAACGTCATACCTTGTTCAAGACTCCCAGTTTTCGTGAAGCTATTTTGATCATAGTTTCAATTTAGTCCTTCGATAGACTACCTACCTACCTACCTTAATATCACTCACACTCTCAGTGTATTACACTGACTATCCCCTTTCCCATGGAGACCTGAAAACTTGCAAACTAATAGAACTCAATACTACCAAAAAAAACATATTTTGCAGCGGTAATATTCTGTCAGATGTAGGTTATGTGCCAGACAGGAGCTATCCTATCCTATAAATCCCGCTATAAGTATCACACTACCTTTTTTAAAACATCAAACATGATCAAGTCTGTGAAACAGCGCGGTTAGTCATTCTACTTCTTTTAATATTCCTATGGTTTTACTGAATGACAATCTAATGAACATAGACTACTCGTTGGAGCCGCCAACGGTGGGTTTCCAACCGGACCACTCTGGCTCACACCGCTTCTTTTACGCCTCATTATCTTCTATAGCCGACGTAATCAACGGCAAATACTCACTTAATTGGTGGCAATCAGCATAGTTTCTTATTGAAATAATTTACTTATTAAAAATTTTATGTCGATTAATAAAACTGGCGTTAAACTATATAATCTTATTTAATCTAGCTCATCTTTGTTGTATTAATAAAATTGTAATATTTAGGGTGAGGCAACTCGAGCGTATTTATTGTTGAGTTATTATGCGATAAATGAATGTTTTCCTTGGCTTTCCTACAACGAATGTTCCTACAACTGATTTAGTATCTCCAAGCGGCAAAAAAAAGAAGACTAATAAATTACTGAATAAGCCTATGTCTATTACATATATACTTATTTGAATATTTCTGTAAATAAATATTATTGACAGCTGGAGGAGTAGATAATCCTTATTTTATTGACTCTGCAACTGCGTGACAAATAAATAAAGGATTATAGCACGTGTAAATAATTCCGCAAGTAAATCACACAAATGCAAATGGTGTTAATATGATGCATTACCTGTAACACTTAACGTGTACGGGGGTATGGACGGCGCGGCGGCCTAGATCGGGAGCACAGAGGCCATAAATAACCTGAGCCATTCATGAGATGAATTATTACGTCCGAACTGAAATGCCCTTGCGACTTATCCAATGTTAAATGTTTATCGAATAACGTAAGTAGTTAGGTACTCCTTCGCTCTTTTATATTACACGAGCTATCGCACGCGATTTTGAATATGTAAATTGTCATCCATAACCATGAAAAGTTGCCAAGCCGTAATTGATGCATTGCAAAATAAGTTATCAGAAGAATGTACTGTGCTGAGCTTCGTGTGCGAGTACTTAGGACTTATACTTGACCGGTTTTTTGTAAAACCTCACACACGCACTGTGTGATCTGCTAGACAATCTGGTAGTGTTGCCTTAAGCCTATGCAAAATATTGAGTTTGAGCTAGTCGGTGGTTAAGTGGTGTTAAGTACAGTTGTCATTTCATTTAATGCATAACTTTTTACTTTTTTGTCATACTTACTTACAAGGCGAGTCGAAACGCCTGAAAAGTGTGCCACTCTAGCTATCCTAACCTTGCCGGCCTGAACCCAATCACTAGCCAAGGATAAACTCAACAGAAACACAACACCACCAAAAGTTAGTCTTCCCTTCCCTAGAATTGCCATAAATGATCTATCTACCTATTTATAATAAACTTATATGGGTCAGTATTCAACAATAATTAGGTATCTCACATTGGTATTTCAATCGGAGGGAGAAGAAGGAAACCATCGAACCGACGATAATATAATGAGTGTTTAATGACCCTAGCACATGAGTTTTATTAAAGCAAATGACATTCTTAAAAAACAAATTCGAATATAATGACGGAAATAGATAAAAAATGCATGATTTGTCGTCTGCTTTGATGGAATTTTAAATCTACATAGTTGAATAAATTTTGTGTCTGTGATTTAGCAATTTTTGGGGTAGATTAGTTTTCTCTTACATCTGGGTAAATTCTTTAAAAAGCATTCTGCTCGCCACTTTTGTGGCAAAATTTCATTTTGAATTTTTAGAAAGTATAAAATTATTGCTTTCAATAAGACGCAATAATAAGATACACATAGATTTATTATACATAATTTACCGAGATATTTAATTTAGTTTTCTTGTGTCCCCGAAAGTAACGAAACTGACTGGCTGTACCAAAATAATCACACTTTCAACACAAACACAAACTTTCAGCTAAATCCATCCTCTGCTAGTCCGATAATGCATAGAGTTAGGGGGCTATCCATAAATTACGTCACACATTAATAATTACTAAATGTAAATTTGCAAAATATGTGACGTCACACTAGGGAATTTCACAAATGTGACCAACTGTGACAAGGACGGGTGGAGGGGCAAAAATCATGAAATTGGTGTGACGTAATTTATGGATGATCCCTAACTGCAAACATGGAAACTATAGCCAACTCTGACTTCGCACGATTGAAAAAAGTTTTGTTCATGATTAACTGCCCTAAATCACTCTGTTTCTGAAAATAGTTTATTACATATTACTACATTATGTGTGTATATAGTAGAAACATACAAGAGAATAAGCAATCAAATGTTTTAAAGCTAAAATTAATTTCACCGTACCATGGTTAATAATATAATTTTCGTGTGCAAATCGCCACGAAAGTTGTGCCACAAACTTACGATATTTAACATATTCACGTATATATGTCGTATTTATAGACTTATCCTAACTTAATATACATATAAAAATCTCGATGACTAAAGTTATTAATTAAGTATACTGAACTCCGAAAAGTTTTTTTGTCTATGTATAACGTGACCACGAAAGTTGCCTGCTCTTTTTTTTTGAAGAATAACTTACCGATAATTTATTTATAGCACAGCGACCATCAGTGTATTAGTCCTCCAGAAACGCAGGGTGAGTATCGGTGTGGCTAAATCTTGTAGCTACATGTCGGCACTATTTAAAGATGTGAGCCGTTTAAGACACGCATTCACAAAATTGCTAAAACGTGTGAAAATGACAGAATGCACTCTAACATTTCAATTTTCATCACATTTTTTAGCATTATGAAACATTGGTTAAATACCATTATTTTGACATAAAAAACGTAAAGCTTTGCAGACCAAGAAAACCTAACACCAGAAGAACCGCGTTTTGCTCCCGATTCCGACTTTTAAAAGTAATTTTAAAATCTAATATGATAAATATTTAGTATTTAGTAGTAGTCCTGACAAGGAACGCTTATAGTTTCGTATTGTCACCTGTCTGTCCCCGGTTTTGCTTGGAGACTATTAGCACTAGAGAGCTGTAATTTTGGGGATTATCGTTTATAGGTCCTTTAAAATTACTTAGGAGTTCCTAAGACTATTTTTCAATTAAAGGATCCGTTTGCGAAATAATGAACTTTAAAGTGCTAATATTTGTTCGAACTATTGGCTTGAAAAACCTGGAACAATTCATGTTATTCGCTTTTAATGCTTTTCATGAACTTTTAAGGAAAACTATAACGGTTAAGTTAGATTTGTTAGTTTAGGGAGTAATAGTCGTTCAACTTTGGTTAAAGAAAATTTCTTATCTATTGAAAATTCCTTAGAAATAAACATCAATAGTGACATATATGAAGTTAT
Source organism: Chilo suppressalis (assembly GCA_902850365.2). Classification (NCBI taxonomy): domain Eukaryota; kingdom Metazoa; phylum Arthropoda; class Insecta; order Lepidoptera; family Crambidae; genus Chilo; species Chilo suppressalis. The sequence goes on from OU963907.1 coordinate 8,671,825, forward strand.
TGTAGCTTAAAACCTTGCATTGCAACAAAAAAAAAACTTTAAAAACCACAATAAAATATTATTATTTCCACAACCGCGACTACCAACGGCAACGGCTTCTGAGTTCCGCTAACGTTACGTTTTTAAAACTTAAGATCGGTGGTTATACCGTTTCATCCCCTTCTCAGGGGATGATCGCTTCAAATGAAGCTTGTAAGACCCTTCTGACCAGAAGCATGAACTACGGGTGTGTTTAAGTCAGTAACAGTCTGACATAACCTTGCAGCTGGTTGTAGGGTATCCATGAGGATTTAACACCCGCACAAAAAAACCGGTGGTAATCATTCGTATTTAAAAAAAAAATATATCAATTGATTTTGAGTTTGAGACGAAATTTGACTTTGATTTAGGCATTTTAGTTCAGATACATAGATTGATATTAATTGTTTTTTTTAATTTCCGATACAGAAAATAAGACTCCTGGGGGCCATTCGCCTAACGGAAATGCTTTGGAAAACGCCAACGCTTACGATTTTATTTTGTTATTTCTAGCCGCCTGAGGTTTTCAAATGCCTCGCGCTCTTTTTTTTCTTTTGCATTGGTAATAATAATATCAAAAAAATGAGCGTGAGGTATTTGAAAACCTTCGGCGGTCAGAAATAACAAAATAAAATCGAAAGCGTTAGCGTTTTTCAAAGCATTTCCGTTAGGCGAATGGCCCCCTTTTTGAAATATATTGTGGTAACTACAGGCAACTACGGATCCCTACACTGCGCGTGGCACGACACGCATTTGACCGGTTTTTTTATCATAATTGTATACAGGTATAAATAAAGAATAAATTGGTATTGATTCTAAGACTATATTAACAGAAGGTTAGGAATAACAAACGTGTGACCGCCTAAAAGGGGTCCTTGAAGAACAACTCATCTATCGACACAATTTAAAAAATAATTCATATGCAAAAGTAACTTTATCTGTGTGTTAGTTACATTTTTACTTATCTAAACTATTGAAATTTTTTTTCAACAATTGCGACAACATAAGTAATTTTCGGAAACTGTTCCTAGGCAATGATGGGCTAAATCATCATCATCATAACCAGCGGATGGACGTTCACTGCTGGATAATAGGCCTCCTCATGGGCTTAGAGAGGTTATGTTTTCAAAATACAACTTATCACCAACGTCAAATGTAAAATAAATAAGTAGAACTAAAACTAAAGGTACTGCATACTTATTATAGGTAGGCACGTAAATATTCCTTACCTCCTCAGTGATCAAATTATCTCCATGAAGCTCTCCCAAGCTTGGTCTTTTCAGCGCTCTCTTTGAGTTCCTGTAGTTCTCCATCCTAGGCAGCGCTTCCCTCGTGAGCTGCGCCAGTGAGCGCTTGCGTCGCCAGCCGGCGTCGTGCAACCACGTGTCGGGCGCGGGCGGCGCCGACGGGGGCGCTGGCGTACCCCGCTCCGGCTCGGCGCTGCGCAGCGGCCGGGTTATCATCATCGCTCCCTTTTGGATGCCGTTCATCTTTATTTCGTTCTCCACCGTGGAGACTGTGAATCTGTGCAATCATTACAAAATCTATAATAATAAATATCACAAATCAAAAAGAAAAATAAGAGTATAGGACAATTTTGAAAGGGGTCAAAGCGAGAATGATTTTATTTTCAAATAGGAAGTAGGTTGGTAATACTTAGGTACGCCTATTGCAATGCAATCAGAAATCTATATGTTCTGTAACTGCAATATCAGTCCTAATTAAGGTAAGTATAACACCCTACGTGTGTAGGGTCAATCGTGTGATTATTTGATTAATTTACAATGTTTTTTGTTTTGTCATACATACGAAAATACTTGGGATAATCTATTATCTACTTAGTCTGAAGGGAGATGAAACCGACTGCTTGCTACTATATTCACGCGGCCTTAGAGCTAAGCACGCGGCAGATCTTTAAATTTTAACTCAAGATTATTTAGTTTCACTTATTAAAGGTAAGCACAAATTCTCGGTAATTCCGCCTGGTGTTTGTTAAGTCAGTTAGGCAAATATTTTTTACTACTTCTGTGAATCCTCGGCGTTTTTTATGGGTAGCATAGCAACCATGCTTATTCCGTATCATAACTAGACGGTTGAGATACCTACCCACCATAGTATCGTTCTAGCGTCGCTCCCGTTGTGTAGCTAGTAGTGCTTAGTAACAACTGTACTACGACTACAAATAAATATCGTTCTTATAACAATGCAATAAGGTGCTATTAAATTGTTTTATATCCGCCAGTTTTTTTAGCAACATCTTTTGGCATTTTAGTATCTTTAAACTAGTTAACGAAACACAAATGATTTGTAGAAAATTGTGTTGCAGTGACAGTCAGTACTTTAATTGGAATAATTATTAATAGCTATATATATATAACTGGTAATCGGCCTTCATCTAGCAATCGGCCACACACATGGGTAATTTACCTGTTCCCTTCCATAGGCGGTGTCAATTGACTACCTCAGACTGGATGTAAAGGATACCACTCTCAGCAGTCGTTTCTTGATATTAAGGGGTTGCCTAAACCTCATAATTATTTCAGTTGTACACCTGAAACAAAACAATAATTTACTCGAAACGTCGTCCAGTGTGACGAAATCATCGAATGAATAAAGTTAAATAAAACAACTTTAAAACAAAAGTCCTACAAAAAAGTATTGCTTAGATTTATCCCAATTCAATATCTCCAATTTTTATCCCAATTTTATCATAGTAATAAACTATGATAAAATTGGGATAAAAATTGGAGGCCACTCTATTATTCACCTAAACTTAAGTTAAAGAAATACAAGTGAAAGATAAAAAGATCCATTTTTTTAAACAGTTTTATTGCTTAAAGTTAAAAATAATTTCAAACTGATAAAAATAAACCATATTTGAATCATAGGTTTTCACGCACATCACTCCTTAAATAAAACTAGTTTTAACGGGTTAAGGCACGAACTTTATTTATTTATTGACGTTTCGCAGCCTTTTCAGGTATGCATTGTCAGAATAAGGCTGCGACTGCGAACGTCAATCTTTATATATATAATTCTTCTGTGAGTGTGTATGTCACTGAACTTCTCTTAAACGACTGGACCGATTTTGATGAAATTTTTTGTGTGTGTTCAAGGGGATCTGAGAATGGTTTAGATTCACAATTTTGTCCGCTGGACAACCCCTATTTTTTAGGGCGGTATGAAGTTCGCTGGGTCAGCTAGTAAATAAATAAAGTTCGTGCAATAACCGGTTAAAACTAGTTTTATTAAAAAATAAACCATTTCATAAGTACATTATACCCCATTTTCTTATAAAAACGCGTTAGAATAATAATGTACGCCTTTTTCATTTTTCTTGCCGACAAAATGTAATGTGTAACACGCTTAGATGGTATATTTTTATCAGACTTAATTATTTTTTTTTCAGCTTTTCAGTATTTATCATTCGGAATTTACTACATTTCGCCTTCCTCTATCGTCGTATACTTTATGTAGCAGTTTATTTTTCATTAATTATGTTGTTCTCACAAGTATATGACTTAAACGCTTCATCCAACTAGAGTTGCATATGAATATTATCTCTCTGTCTGTCCGTCCCCGGTTTTGCTTGGAGACTATTAGCACTTAAGAACTGTAATTTTGTGAAGATATGAATATCAATCACGCCGACAAAATAGTAGACTACAATTTTGAAAATTATTTTTTAGGGTAGCTCCCTTACATGTAACCTGGGACTGATTTTTTTTCATTATCCACCTCATCGTGTGGGATATCGTTGAATTAGTTCTTTATAATTACTTAGGGGTATCTTCGACTTGTTTTCGATTTAGGGATCCGTTTGCGAAATATTGAACTTTAAAGTGCTAATATTTGTTCGAGCAAGGGGGCCCTCCCCCACTCTCAAAGCTAAACTATTGGCTTGGAAAAATTATGATAGTAGGTAGTGCCTTTCATGAACTTTTCAGGAAAACTATAATGGTTAAGATAAATTTGTTAGTTTAAGAGTAAAAAATATTCGTTCAAATATGATTAAAGAAAAATTCTTATCTATTAAGAATTACTTAGAAGAAAACATTAATAGTGATATAGATGAAGTTATTATAGCGTAAAACCTTGCATATCAAATGGATAAAATTAAAAAAAAACTATTTAAATACCATAATAAAATATCATAATAGTTCCACAATGCTGCCGTTGGTACTCGCGGTTACGTTGTGGAATAATACCGCATTGATTTAATAGCTACTTAAATGTGACTTTTTTCTGAAATACTATAGAAAAAATTAAGCATTTATTTGGCATAATTTCATCATCAGCCTATTAATGTCTCCACTGCTGGGGCACAGGCCTTCCCTATGAATGGAATATGGAGATTGGGCCATGATCCACCACGCGAGCCCAGTGCGGATTAACGACTGCAGATGCAGCCGGGACCAACGGCTTAGCGTGCCTTCCGAAGCACGGAGGAGCTCGAGATACTAAATTTTTGGTCACCCATCCAATGACCGACCACTACGAAAGTTGCTTAACTTCAACGATCGCAGCCGAACGCGCCATCGAACTCCTCCTGGTCCATTTAACACATTATAATTTTACTATGTATTTGACGTTACATTGACTTATAAAGAAGCTTAACAGGGCTTTCAAAGTTAATTAATAGGTACTCTGAATTTACCGTAACTCGAGCTAATTTGCAAACTCAATCCTGCATCCGGAAGTCCAACAAGTAGGTTAAAATATAGAAATTATATACTGATTACTGTACCCCTAGCACGCACTAGTATCGAATTCGAATAGTTTGCGAGTGCGAAATGTCAATGTCATATTTTGTATGAAAATTTGAACAGTAACACCACAACGGACGTAACGAGAACTAAAAATCAGTACACATTTGACAATGACATTTCGCACTCGCAAACGATTAGAATTCGATATTGGTTTGTACTAAGAGTACTGTTACTTGGTATAAATAATATTGATAATCTGACATTGAATGATAATTGCCACATGTATATTCTAATTCCGAACAATTAAAGCAATACTGAAATCTCATTGTTATCTATGTATTACTACTATATACTGTGTTTAAACTACATCCTATATCTATGGTTAAAGCAAATACTGCAATTCATTTGAGCTGCTAAGTGATAAAACTTCCTTACTGAAGGTGTTTGTTACACGATAGTTACACGTGTGATAAAATGTAATGCCATGCAGTGACGGGAGGTAAAAAACCGCGGATTTTCCTGTCCACTTTGGAACGCATCCATAACAGTAATCTGATTTGTCCTTACTCAGGGAGGGGTAATATAGGGGTCAGGGTAGGCAACGAATCAAGCGTTCCGTTCGGTACTCAGGGTTACGTCGTTGCAAAGTTTTACTAATTTCCTATGGTGATTAATAAATATATAATTATGTTATTATATTTAAGCATTTAACTGCTAAATTTTTAAATCTAAAGAAAAGTTTTACTAGAAAAAAAATCCACGCGGACCAGGCAGCGGACGGGACTCGAACCGGCACCCTTCGCAATGCGGGCGAATGCACTGACCAATTATGCTACCACGGCCCTGATGGCCGCGTCGAAATTTTCCTAGCCTTAAGCTGCAAGGCAGTTCACATATGGAGTGTTTTTATCCGATTTTCTATAATTTTTCATCAATGCTCTACTCTTCTGGTTGTAGCGTAATGTTATTTAGCCTTCCTCGATAAATGCACTATCCAACACAAAAAGTTTTTATCTAATCGAACCAGTATTTCCTGAGACAAGCGTGTTCAACGAAAAAAGTGCATAAATACAAGCCTGAGAACAAAAACTATAGTCTACACTACAGCTGTACACCGAAGCGAAGCGAGGGCGGCCCACTAGTGTAGAGATAAAGACGATAACTATACCTATTATATATGATAACTAGATCTACGATAAGTAAACCTGTACCTACTTAACCATGCTTCAGCCTTGCTTCAACCTCAACTGTCATTCGTAGCACGGGAAAACCTGTGGAAAACGCCTTTTTAAACCCGAGCTTCATATTTATTTATTCATAAATTATAATTTAAAAGGAGTTTTATGTTAGAGAATTTGCTCATTCAATTGTTACAAGTGTGTCCGTTTCAAAATGTTTCCTCTATTTTTTACTGCCAATTTAGTGCCTTCTTATCTATACAAATGTTTATCAATGAAATTCTATTTTTAAAATATCTGATTTAATTTGCTTATATTTAAATGCTATTAACATAACCGGACATTTGTAAATAGCGATAAAAAACAAGATTTTCGTGCAAGTAGATCCCGAGTTGGCTTGGCATAAATGTATAGCCAAATAAAAAAACTCGTTGTTGAGTCATCGTATTCGCTAACGGCCCACACTCGAGCTTGAGCTTTGCAAGCAGTGTTGCCAGATCGTACACCTTTTTCGCTTTTTCTCCCGCCTTTTGACAATAGCTCCGCTTTCCGCTTTAACCTCACCAATGCGGTTCAGCTTTTTTCAAATCTACTAGAACAACCTCTACTTTTCTCACTCACATGATAGGTACTATGCATTCCTTACTTTTTTTTATATATGTTTATGAAATAAGAAATGAAATTTCTCTAATTGCAATTCGTAATAACCGTTTTTTTTGTTGGAAAATCCGCGTTTACCCGCGCGTTGGGATACGCGTTTTTTATTTCGTCATCTGGCAGCACTGCTTGCGAGCAAGTTCTGATCGCGAATGTCCGTTGGCTCGCGGCTGTGCTGTGATAACCACCGGATGCCACCGGTTCTTGGCGGATATGGGAAGTTCAAACCGCTTCGTATTTGAGCTAGGGCTGCTACGGCTACGAGAAACTTTATCACACGTAACGTTTGAAGCGCACGGCTCGGGCGCGGCTATAGATGTAAAACAACTGATTTAAAACGTTTTAAACCCTAAATAAATCGTTTTAAACGGTTGAAAACTGGCATACAAAAATAAAAGAACTATGTATTTTACACTTCATTATGGTCAATTTTTGATCACCTGACGTCATGTTTCGTTTTTTGCGTTGGCAACGTTTGCGTCAAGTAACGACGAGTGACATCAACGAAAGTGCGAGAGTGTGAGTTTGGTTTTAAACCGAATCAAATTGATTTAAATCGTTTGAAAACAATGATTTTTTTTTATTTACCAACACAGAGTTTTTAACTTATCATAAGAGTTTTTATCACTTAGGTAGGTAATACCTATGCTTGGTCGCGGATGGACCAACTAGAACTAAATTCGCTGAGAATATAATATATCTAATATACTTACATATAACACATTTAAAAAATCTTGATACAGTTTATAGGTACTCCGTTATATTCCTACCTCGGTAAAATCAAGACAATGTAGTTATAATGGAGAAAAACATAGTCATCAACACCAACCGTTTTAAATCGAAAAAAATGGTTTATTTCGGTTTTAAACGGTTTTTTTCGTTTTAAACAGATTGGTTTTAAACCGGCCTTACATCTTTAGGCGCGGCGCATCTAATCGATAACTGATAATGCCAAAGATTATTTAATGTCGAATGATATTTAAAAACACTTCACACTCGTACCTTATTGATTTGATATCTATATATTTTATTGAGGATATTTAGTTTTTTTATGATATCGTATGTTTTTTTCAACCGGGTGTCGACTTCTTAATAATTATACAGTTTTCTTTATGATTTATTTTAAGTTTATCAATTGAAATATGTTAACCAAAATGTACCCCAATTACCTTAATATTTGAACAATACTTATATTGTTAATTTCATGGCAAAATACATATCACATTCTTATTAAAGAGAGAGATATTTAAAAAAAAAAAGATTATTTCGCCCGAATTGGAGCGCCCGTCTGGAGAAATAACCTCCATCATAAACATCTTACAGAGGACAAACAGTACAATCTTGGTGGTTTGGTTTTGGTAGGTAGTGTACACCAAAAGGTAGTGATATTTTACTGTTAGTCCTCCGTAAGATGTTGTCTGTCGGTGAGTAAGGTCCCAGATCTGCATGGGGTAGGGGATTGGGTCTAGGGTAGGCAACAGCCCGAGTGATACTTTTGTTCCCGCAAGTGTCTATAGACTCTGGTTGCCGCTTACCATCAGTACCCCTAGCACGGACCAATATCGAATTCGAATCGTTTGCGAATCCGAAATGTCAATGTCAAATTTTGTATGGAAACTTGAACAGCAGCGCCACAAAATACGTAACTAGAACTAAAAATCAGTACATATTTGACAATGACATTTCGTACTCGCATTCGATACGAATTCGATATTGGTTCGTGCTAAGGGTACAGACCGGCTATATGCTTATTTGCCACCTTTTAACATAAAAGATGCACCCAGATAATACGTAACAAAAATGTATCAGGGCTTATCACTAGTTTAGTCGGTTCTTGTAGAAATGTTCTACCCTTGGGTATTTTTTCTTCAGCGTACGGCCAAATTCATTGAGAAGAAAATATACACAGTGAGAATTATTATTCTGTGTATTTCTGAGGTGAGAACTAGCGAAATCTTATGTCTGTGACCACAGAAATTCTGTGTATATGACATTTCGCTTGTTTTCAAATGAGAAGGTGAGAAGCTGGCTATGAAAGGAAATGTGAAAACCTTAGATGGGAACCCAAACAACAGAGAAACCTTTTTGTCATTGCTGTAGTCGTTAATCCTATTTTGATTTAAAATTTATGTACTGGTCTTAAACTTACACAGATATACTTCACATTCTGTTAGTTTAATGAAGCTGAAATCATTTTGGTGACGAATGGACTATCTAATATATAAAATTCTCGTGTCGCGGTGTTTGTGGTTAAACTCCTCCGAAACGGCTCGACCGATTTTCGTGAAATTTTATATGCATATTCAGTAGGTCTGAGAATCGGATGTAATCTATTTTTCATCCCCCTAAATGTTAAGGGTAATCCACCGCAAAATTTTATTTTTTTCAATTTTAGATATATATTTTTTTTTAATTTCTTATGATACATCATACAAAAATAAATATAACCCAAAATTTTCGCCCTTCCACCACCAACCCCTATTTTTTTATGGCGGTACGAATTTCGCTGGGACAGCTAGTAGGTATATATAATTTTTAAAACAGATAGAAACAGCATAATATCATTTATCTGACCTAGAAACTGAGCTGTAACTGTAACTCGGGGGTTTTTATAAGTTACGACACTTCTGTCACACATTATCTTGGTAATAAATGTAGATTTATTCATAAGTTTGGCTAAAACTTTTGCACCTCCTAACGTATAACCCTACACGTTTGGTGTTACTAAGTAAAATTTAAGATTTCAAAAAAAATCTGATCAGTTTCCTTTTTTCTGTAAGAACATACACTTCATAGCATAAGAAAACTTTAATAAAAGATGTATGAATAAAGTTGTCAACAATTTATTAGTTAAATTATTAAATAAATACATTTGTAAAAATAAAATCCTACTGTCAAATAGTCGTTGTGTGTGAGTCTAACACGTAAATTGTAATCGCTTTTATATTATTATTTTTTAATATAAAATATTTGCGTTCTTCATTTCTTTACCACCTAATATCTAAAATTCTCGTGTCACGGTGTGGGTAATTGAACTACTCCGAAACGGAAACCACTTTTCGTGAAATTTTATAGGTCTGAGATTCTGTAGGTCTGAGAATCGGACAACATCTATTTTTCATCCCCCTAAATGTTAAGGGTGGTTCCACCGCTAAATTTTTATTTGATCAACTTTTTTTGTTTTAATTTTTTTATGATCATGGAGTGTAGCGACACCAATCATTTAGCTATAAATGATTGGTGTCGCTACACTCCACCGTAGCGAGACCAATCATTTATCTATGGATACATCATACAAAAATACATACCTAAATTTTAAATTTCACCCTTCTACCACGAACCCCTATTTTTTTATGGCGGTTGGCAAAGTTGGCTGGGACAGCTAGTATTATTATTATAAACTTTTATTATACGAAATCTGACACCACTAGCAAAAATGCTTAATAACGGGTTCGAAACCAGTACGAAAGTTCTTTCCTTGACAGAAACATTTCGTTATGTGCTAACCCAAACTTGATTCTCGATTCGAATAGATTTTTCATATGAAGTGAATAACTCAATTAACTTGTTAAGATACTTCATATTATTTTATTTGTGATTCAACCCTGCCGTGATGGTCAAGTGCGTGACGGTGGAACGATGTGTAGCTCACATGTTTTGTAAGTACTTGTAAGAAAATACATTAAGTACATAGTAATTGTTATCTTTAACTATTTACCAGACGTATATTCATGTTTCTTGAAACCGGAGTTATTAGTTAACATGTAAGTATACTCGATGGAGGAGCTCGTTGGCGCAGGTGGTTAGCGCATTCGGCCTGCAATTCGCAATAGTCGTATTAGATGACCAAAACGTTTTTATGGAGCTCCTCCGTGCTTCAGAGGGCACGTAAAGCCGTCGGTTCAGACTACATCTGCCGCCGTTAGCACCCACCAATCCGCAATGGGCCCGCGTAGTGGGTTACGGCTCGATCTTCGTATTCCATCCATAGGTAAGGACTGTGCTTAGAGATGCAAAATGTTACATTACAGCAGCGGCCAGCAATAGAGGCATTGATGGACGAACGTGTAATTGTCAGCACACACGGCACGACAATGCACACGTACGTACGTCAATCAATGCCTAGTTTTGGACAAGGCTTGTCTAGTACTTTTCTCAAATAATCCGCGAAAATTTAAATAAATGTAAAACTATGTAAATAGTAAATATGCAGCTTATTATTTGAAATAGTACTTTTTTTTAATAAAGAGGTGTCTATTTGCAAACCATTTTGAAATTTAAACAATATCATTGATAAGTTAGATACCTCCTTGGTTCCAATATTTCGGAGTAAAATATCGTTCCATTTTTAAATTACACGACAGATATGAGTTTACTATGTAATGTATTTGGCCACTAAACCACGACAGACAGCTAGGGATTTTGGATTTTCATACATTTTTTAACGCTACTCGCATGTATTTTGGCCAGTACAGTTATTTCGATTTCGTGTGCTAAAAGTTTAACTATTGGCTTGAAAATCTAAAAAAAATCATAATACATGAACTTTTCAGGAAAATTATAACGGTTAAGATAAATCAGTTAGTTTAAGAATAATATTCGTTCAACTGATATTCTAACCTAATTAAAAAGCCTTACAAGAAAACATAAAATTTCCTTAGGAGAAAACATTAACCTAACTTAGACGAAGTAATTGCTTAAAATAAAGACTCCATCTGAAATACATTGTTGTACCTACAGGCAACTACGGAACCCTACTCTGCGCTTGGCACGACACGCACTTAGCCGGTTTTTTTTTATTGAAAATTTCCAACGAAGCTACAACCTCACGACCGAAGCGACGTACGTTAAAATCCTCGAATTCCCCGTTCGGTTTATGAAGTATGAACGCAGTTAACAGAGTGCATTTAAAGAATAGCAGATTTTAAAACAAAATGTGTGTGGGAATCAGACATAACATAGGTACCTACCTACCTACCTTAATAAATCATATATTTTCCAAAAATAATACAAAATAAAAATTTTGGAAAAACATTTATCCTACGTTTTCTTTTCAAAATGATAAAAAAAAACAAAGTTTGTAGTTTTTTTTGCATTCCACGTCACTACCTGTGCCCCTGCAGTGAGGATATAATAGGCTTATGATGATGATGATGCACAAATAGAGAAAATTCCTCTCATACATAAATAGTATTGATGATCTTATTCACAGCAATTACACAAATTATAGATCCAATTATTCGTGACGTTACGGATGATTGACACTACAATCTCCGTAGCCTCAAAATTGAATTGCGAGCGCGCTGTAATACTTACTATTCAAAAATGTTGTATGTTTAATCTGTATGGAAATTAAAATATACCTACATTGATAAACTTAATGATTTCATCGAATAATATTAAACAAGCATTAGACTGAAATCTGCCTATTTGCCTCACTGTCACACTCAGTTGTCTACAGTAGGTATGAACCTACAGAATGTCTAACTAGGGTACAATACGTTTAAACGAATGTTCCTTTAAATTGTTTCCATTGAGGGAATCCATAAATTACTTAATTAGCGCGTGTTAACTTGCGATGCAAATAAATAACGCGATTGTTCGATGTAGATATTCTTTCTGACAAGGAGCACACTGGCGCAGGTGGTTAGCGGGTTTGGTCTGCGATCATAGAAGATAACCAACCTTCACAATGGCCAGTAATTGGATGGGTGCCGATAATTTTTTGCCAATTCTTTGCCCGCGCACGTGTTCCCTTCTTCCTACAATCTGGGGTCCTTTAAGAGAGGTGTGAAGAAGCATTTTTGCAGGCAGGCAAGGTGAGGATGGTTGGTGTAGCAGTTTATAACTGCTGTACCAGCTGTCTTCGCGTTTGGACTTTATCACCACTTAACATCAGGTGGGGTAGAATAATTTGCCAACATCGCTATAAAAAAAGAACGGTATTCTCGAGCTACCGACATCTCTGCATTCGTTAGTCGGCGCGAAGTAGCGACACATACATTTACTATAGCCGCTTGTCCACCACAAGCACGTCACTTCATCTTGATCTCGTACAGAAATAATATATCCGGTCCAGTGACGGCCGTGGTGGACGAATGGCCTTAGCACTAGTGTTGCTAGGTGTCCCGATTTGCGCGGGACGTCCCGATTGTCAGGTGTCTGGGGACGCGTCCCGATTTGTACCTGATCGGGACGCTAAATGTCCCGATTGATCAAAACATAAAATTAAGGTAATTAATATAAGACTATACTTGCACTAATAGTTTAAAACGCAATAAATTAAATTCAGATTTAAAAACCCCCTGTTTTTTGTTTACTGTCCCGGTTTGCAACCCTAAATCCCGTTTTTTGACCTCATGTACTGATTTATAACAAATCGGATCTGGCAACACTACTGAGCACCCACCAATCCGCACTGGGCGCGCGTGATTCATTGCCTAATCTTCCTGTGCTATCCATGAGAAAGGTCTATGCCCAAGCAGTATGGACATTAATAGGCTGATGATGATACATAATAAGCAAAGCTTTGTACCTACACCACTAATTAGTTAAAAAGTCTATTTCAAGTTACCTCGCTAGAACATAAAATTATAGACGTTAAAGGAGAAATGACGTCCATTTACAGTAGTTAATAGAGGGTTCTGTAACAATGATGGGCATGGGAGGCTACGATGAAATACGATCGATCGATTGACCCCACCCACACTTAACCTTAGTAAAGTACTTGTTTATTTTCTACGTACAATACCGCTCATTATTGCACTCGGTATTATAATATAGGTAATTACATTGGTTAAATATATTATCCGTCATCTGTCGTATTTGTACGTATCTGTAGTAGATAATTATGCAATAAACAAAAACAGGGAGCTTACCCTTTAATAAATACATATAAAAGAGAACGTGAATTAACATTTCTTCTTTTTTATAAAACTTGAGTAAAGAAAATCTTTGAACCAAGTTTGTTTTGTCGTTTGTTTTAGAAACTTTTCATTAATTCTTATTTCTTGTCAACGTAGTAGTAGAACTGACCAGTACCTACGCAACTAATAAACGAAGACTACGCTTGGATTAGTAACTCCATGTTTTGTCTCTGTCTATTGGATAACAAATGGCATTTGAGTGACATGAACGAAACACGGCGTAATTAGTCTAAGCTTATTTCTCTTTTTATTAATAAGGGAGACAGTGATTAGTGACTGATAAAATAATTGTCGATCGTGATGGAATCGTCCATCGAATTTTGCGACTTTTTATTATTGCTAAAAGGTTAGCTATAAAAGATTTTGTGTTTGAATCATTCCAAGAATTGACTTTTAATTCAGAATAAGTATTTTCGCCTTGTTTCCTGTCTAGTGGAGACCACGAGCTTTTTCCCGTAGCGTACCTGATACTCTGCTTCATAGATTACGAGAAAGCGTTCGATCGAGTTCTCCACGAGCGTTTAACGTGCATCTTAAGCGACATAGGACTCAACGGAAAAGACATCAGAGTTATTCAAATTCTGTACTGGAACCAACGTGCTTCTGTTCTTGTCGAGGGCGAAGAAATCAACGACGTAGTCATCAAAAGAGGTGTTAGACAAGGCTGTGTTCTGTCACCCACACTTTTCAATTTATATTCTGAAGCTATTATATCTGAAGCTTTGACAGATCTAGACTGAGGTATTAAAGTTAACGGGCGTGTTATCAATAACCTCCGGTATGCTGATGATACTGTCCTCACGGCGTCTTCGGAGTCGGAACTTCAGGTGATAGTGGACCGTTTGAATGAGTGCAGTTTAAGGGCGGGACTAAGAATGAACGCACAAAAGACAAAAGTCATGGTCATCTCAAAAGGAAATAATTTAAGTCCAAATATTAATGTCTCCGGAGCAAAGCTTGACGTAGTGCGCAAATACAAATATTTAGGCACTTGGCTAACTGAAGACTGGGAAAGTGATATGGAAATAAAAACAAGAATAGAGATCGCCCGCAATGCCTTTAACAAAATGAGATCAATACTGTGAAATCGCAATATCAGTATTCCCCTGCGCACTCGTCTACTTCAATGCTACATTTGGCCTATAGTCCTCTATGGTTGCGAAGCTGGGACTATTAAAGAGGACCTTCGTAGACGTATTGAGGCTTTTGAAATGTGGACTTACCGACACATGCTCTCTATCAGCTGGACTCAAAAAGTTATACATGTCGAAGTTCTAAGACGTGTCGGTCAAACTCGCAAATTGATGCAGACCATCAAAACAAGAAAAGTTGCCTACCTCGGTCATGTCTTCAGACACGAGAGATACGATTTACTGCAACTCATTATGATGGGCAAAATTGCGGGGAAACGTCGAGTTGGCCGTCGGAAAAAGTCGTGGCTTCGAAACATCCGCGAGTGGACCGGTGTCAAGAGCGCCGCGGAATTGTTTCACCTCGCCAGGGACAAAGCGAGGTTTTCAAGGCTGATGTCCAACCTTTAGTAATTGGAGATGAACATGAAGAAGAAGACCTGATACTCAGAATTACCGAACGGTATTCGTTGAAGGTCATACAGGTTTACGTACCGACCTCGGCACAACCTGACGAGGTGATTGAGGTTATGTATGAGGATATAACCAAAGACATACATACTGCGACCTAGTACTATACTGTTTGATGGGGGATTTTAACGCAAAACTGGGCGAGCGAGACGAGATGGACAACGAAACCAAAGGGGCCAAATGTTGCATGACTTCATGGAGAAGGAGGGACTCTTTATGATGAACTCTTTCTTCAAGAAGCCGCCAAATAAGAAGTGGACGTTGCTTAGCTCCGATGGTTCCACGAGATTGACTTTATCATGTCGACAAAACGGCATATATTACATGATGTCTCTGTACTCAACCGGTAGCGATCACTGAATGGTAAGAGGCATATTGAATATCAATTTTAAGCTTGAAAGGTCTCCATTGGTGAAGTCAACTCCGACCCTCTCTCGCTCATATCCAAAACCCTGAAGGTTAAAACTCGAACTACAGAATCCCTTTGCTTGTCTGGAAGATTGCGTATCTGTGGATGATATTAACAACAGGTTGGTGGAAACTGTCCACGAAGTGGAGTCCAAGTTCTATAAGACCCATAGAACTAAAGGTCACAAAAGGTTCTCTGACCATACTCTCGGACTCATGAAAGAAAGGCAAAATATGAGACTCCAATCTTTAACGGATGCGGCAGCTTACCGGCTAATTAAGAGGCAGATCTCCAAAATACAGTCACGCGACCTTAGGTTATTTAATACCGAAAGGATTGAAGATACCATTAAGAACAGCAAAGGTACAAAAGTGTTCGCGAGAGATCTGTCTATCAGACAACGCGACGCCGACGATGCGACGTGACGCGGCTGAAGACCGAAAACGGTAGTCTTACGGCCGTAACTTCTATGGTCAGTTATGCATCTCAACATAGAAATCTGTTACTGTTTTGGCTAAAGATCCCAGAGCCAAATTAACCCGACATTATACCAAAGATATCCCGGACGTTAGCCTATACGAGATTAGTATGGCTCACAAACAACTAAAGAACAACCAGGCGCCAGGGGATGACGGAATCACAGCAAAACTCCTGAAAGCAGGCGGAAAACCAGTGCGTTAAATCTTTCAGCGATTGTTCAATTTCGTTATCTAAGAAGGCATAAAACCAGAGGCATGGCACAGGAGCGTGGTGGTACTTTTCTTCAACAAAGGTGACAACACTTTATTGAAAAACTACAGCCCCATCTCGCTGCCTCGAGCCACGTCTACAAGTTGTTTTCGAGAGTCATTACCAACCGTCTCGCTAATAGACTTCCAGCTTCCTGAACAAGCCGGATTCCATAAAGGTTTCAGCACCATGGACCATATTCACACGCTGCGGCAGGTTATACAGAAGACCCAGGAATATAACCTGCCACTATGCTTAGCGTTTGCGGACTATGAGAAAGCCTTTGATTCGGTGGAAACATGGGCTGTATTGAGATCTTTACAGAGATGCCGTATCGACTATTGCTATATCCCAAGTGCTGAAGAGTTTGTACGAAAGCGCCACCATGACAGTCCGTATACAACACTAGAATACGAGACTTATCCAACAGCAGGGAGAAGTGCGACAGGGAGATGTGATCTCCCCGAAACTGTTTACCTCTGCGTTGGAAGACGTCTTTAAGCTTCTGGATTGAGTGAGTGAGTACATCACTCACCTTCGATTTGCCGATGATATAGTCGTTATGGCAGACACTTTGGAGGATCTCAATACAATGCTCAATGACCTCAGTGGAGTCTCTTAACAGGAGGGTCTTAAAATGAATAAGAGTAAGGCGAAAATCATGTCTAACACTCATGTTCCGATCCACCTGGTAATCGTTGAGAACTCAAAACTCGAAATTTTCGACAAATATATATATATACAGGATATAGGACAAGTAGTCAGCTTGGGCAAGTCCAATTTCGAGAAAGAGGTAAATCCATCTCGGCTGGGCAGTGTTCAGGAAACTTCGCGATGTCATCATGTACAAACTACTCGTACTTAATGTAATCACAACTAGTTGTGTAATAGGAATATTTTCGTCCCCTTTAAGCACAATAGGTCTCAATTGTCAATCAATATTAGCTCCCAGATACACAATTAAAAACAATACAGTTTGTAATACTTAATCGCATTTATTTCTTATTTCCCGTTTGACTATTGTATTACAAGGTATGGTTATAGTAAATTTGTTGTGATTGGTTATGTTAATAAAAACATAGTGGATTGACACAACTTGTGCATACATACCTAAACCATAAAATAGACAGCATAATCACAAAATATGTTATACTATCTATTTTTCGCTTAAATAGTCGTTAAGGAAAACGTGTCAAGTCCACTGCAAACTTTGGCTAAGAGACCAAGGATGACTGATAATAATAAATTAAAAATGAATCTATACTGCTGTAAAACTATCACGTGCAATTTTTTACATTAATATATTTATCAACCATTCCGTTAATATGTCTGTAGGTAAATAAGTATACTCGACTAGAATAAAATCGCTGGTCAAACAAAATAAAGGCAAACATTTATAATTTATCTGTTTTACAAGAAGGAAAAATATTTTGTGTATTTACTTACTAAAAACTATTTGTATCTTAAGTTTTCCCGCACACCACTCATAGACGGTACGGTATAGATGCATTCAATAAATAAATAAATCAATGCATCTTTACCCTTGAAACTTGTTATATTTATTTAAAACTATTTTTATATGTAATAATACTACCGTGTAATAATAATTAACTGAAAATTTCTATTTCATCTGTCAATTAACTTTCAAAGACAAACGTTACTGACTGATCTTTCTTGGAGTATCAACACACAGCCCAAACCACACTGGATGGATTGCGCGGAAATAAAATTATTGTTCACGTAGACATAATATGTGTTTATTTTTGTTTATTCATTCCCTATGGGTGAAACATATGGTAAAATTATATTTTGACTATGAACGTCAAATTAAAAAAATCCATTTCATTAGTTTATAGTGCAGCATACTGACGAATATTTATACTGTGTTCATTTAATAATCTGTATTATGTACGTGTAAACGTAACGTTTTCAGTTTATAATAAATATACCTCTGTTTAGAACAAAACTCAATTAATATTCTTAATGTATATCTTGAGGCAGTACGAAAGCCGTAAAGTGCCTTTATTAGTACCAATAATGAGGTGCTGCAAGATGTAATTAATGGTCATTTATTTGTTGTATACAAATATCCGATATTTCAATGACTCGTAGTTTAATAACAAAATATCCGCGGAAACGATCTCTAATAGAATTGCTAATAGAAAACTGAAACTGTATTTTCTGAAATTCTTTCTAGCTGCATAATAAACCACTTATTAGAATTTTTTGAGTTAGCTTTATGAACCAAAAATATTGTTATCATCAACAGACAAAGACACCAATCGAGTTTCATTCATTGCACAAATTTGTACACTACAACATCTTGTCGAACAAGCAGACGTTGAAAAAATCATAGCAGATGATGCATGTTTGAAGCCCTGAAACCAGAGCCTAGTGGAAGCTTATCTATTAAAAATTTCTTTAGATGTAAAAATCCAGCAGTTAAATGCTTAAAAAATGAAAGAGCCACGCAGATCGTCAATTGTCTTCCTGATTCGTTTCATGAGATCACTTAAAGCCAGCTCGCAGACAAAGTTAACGATACGATATATATAAGTCTTCGCTATAATCGATTCAGTGATTGCTTGGTGTTGTTTTAAAATTTCAATAGGTATCACTCAAGTATCTATCTATATATATCTCCTGTATACTTACCTTATAGTAGTCTGTGAATGTAGTTAAAATAATGTGTGTAACTTTATCAAATATTTATTTTGTATTTGAAACATAATTATCCCATAATAATAAATAAAGTTTTATGACTCACCGATGAGTAAGATTAAAAAGACTATGAAGAGTAAGAAATCTATGTAGAGCAAGGTTTACTCAGGTGAAGATTATTATAAGAATGCTTAACAACTTAACGTTTTATCGCTCCATGCAAAACTAAACAGTTTCTTAAGGTGGTAAGTGTAAGTGTAAGGTACTTCCTTACAAAGCGATAGTAGATTCACAAGAAAAATCAAACGGGGTATCAACTTATTCCATTAGTTAAATTTATAGCGAGTCAGTCACACTTATCTACAGATATTTGGCAACTGGAACAACTGAAAACGAATCAACTTATTCCATTAGTTAAATTTACAGCGAGTCAGTCACACTTATCTACAGATATTCGGCAACTGGAACAACTGAAAACTAATCAACCAAAATACTTACTGTTTCTGTCTCAGGTATTGTCCTGCTAATATTATAATTGTAAAAGTTTCTATGTTTGTTACTAGGTCACGCAAAAAACGGCTGAACGGATTTGGATTAAATTTGGCACACATATAATCTATTACCTCGATTGAGATGTAGGATACTTTTTATTCTGAAACAATTTTAGGTTCCTGAGGGATTCTCTAAAAACTAAAGTTAACGTAGACGAAGTTGCGGCCGCTGCCGCTAGTTTTAATATGATTCGAAGCAACTATTTCTTTCTACCTTTAAGCTACATTTATTTGCAATTAGTAATTTAATTTAATTTTATAGCTTGATTAAATTTAGTGTTATGGCACTCACTCTCAACAATGGACTGACTACCAAATGAAAAATGTCTGACTAAATGAAGCACTCAATTTAACTTTGAAGGTCTATGACGACTACTTATTCACTTTGTCCACAGACTAGTGGCCCATCCTCACTTCGCTTCGGTGTAAACTAGTTTTCTTCTTCTAATATAATTATAGCCTGTGCCACTCACAAATAATGGTAAAAGTATTTTCAAAATCGGTTCAGTAGATCTATTGATGAACCCCTACAATATCACAAACATTACCTCCTTATAACATTACTAAAATTTTAAGAACAAACCGACGCGATTCTCAAAACAATTATACTAAAACTAGTGGCCCGCCCTCACTTCGGTTCGATGTATGGCTGAAGTATCATTGTATTATTGTATAGTATTGTTCTTAGGCTTGTATTATACACAATGACTTTCTTAAAAAAAGGTTTATTTACCTTCCATTCCAAGTATAAAATTTTTGCGTAGTTTTGGAACCGTTCGTTGTACCGAATACGCCATTGCCGCGTAGTGTATATATTCTGTGCCATTGCTCTGCTGTCCCGATTTGAAAAAATCTTTTGCTCCTTTTGATATTGCATTTATCGAGTAATTAAAGGTTATATAACATGACGCTACGACCAGTAGGAGCAGAGCAACGATGAAAAATGTTGCCAAAACGGGTAAAAATATTCCATTTATGAGCTTCCGCTGCGTGCGCTGTGTAAAGTTACACAAAAAATTATATGTGACGGAATTGTTCCCCTTCAAACGTTCTTACTAAAAAAAGGTAAATTTAAAAAATCAAAAAACCCGACTTTTAATTATTCTTCAAATAAAAACTGAAAAGAAAAAAACAAGTCCAGTAGTCTATAATTCTGTTAATAAGGAACAAAGCTACTTTAACAGTCGGGACCCATTAGATATTCAAGAATACATAATATTTTTCAACAGTGGGTCCCGACTGTTAAAGTAGCTTTGTTCCTTATTAACAGAATTATAGACTACTGGACTTGTTTTTTTCTTTTCAGTTTTTATTTGAAGAATAATTAAGCAGTCGGGTTTTTTGATTTTTTAAATTTACCTTTTTTATTTCACACTTTTTAGTTAGTATTTTTAGCCGGTATATACCGTAGTCTTGTTACTTCAGTAAGGGAGTTTAAGTCGTTACATAAATATCTCTAATGTATGTAAATTTTATAGTAAACTAGCACTTACTCAAAAAGTCATCTTTTGTTTATGTTTTTTTGAATAGTTTAGCAGTAAATATAAAATTCATTTACTTTTGTTCGTCGTCTATTTAAAATTGGCAGTGGCTGCATTGTCATGTCAATGCCGGACGTCTAAGATTGTGATATACACAAATTTAGTGTCAGTCCCTAGTCTCATAATTTGATATACCTACATAATTCACAGAAACCGAATATGTAGATGCCAGAAGTTAACTTCAAATGTTTTAAATCACCCTATATACAATACCAATCAATGACGTTTATGTCGCAGGTTGAAGAAAGAAGTAATTCCCGTCTGTTGTTTTGGACAATGGTGGCAACTGCCTTAGATCACTAAATTAAATAATTATACAATCACCAAAGCAAAGTTTACAATATTTAATTAAACTAAAGGCGCATAATAAAATTTTCATAACGTTAGGTAGGGCACCATAGCAATCTCATTTATTATCAATTTATAGTTCTCTTTGTAGTTTTCTTTTAAAGCGTTCACATTTAACAGGTCAAAGACTTTGTGTTCGACCCTTTTTTATTGGTAGTGTAAAGCTCGAATGAAGAGTACTCCCAGTAGTGCAATCATGGCAATTATTTTCCAAATTTTTTTTGTTATAAAAATACCGAATAAAGTATCACTGTTAAGCACAACTGCTAAGTAACTTTTACAAATATAATCAAATACACCACCCCCGCCCGCTGAAGTCCGTCGCCCGCTCGCAGGTCGCTCACTGGGCCTCCCTCATGGGTCTCACCCGGTGGGCTTGACCGCGCCGAGGGCGACGTGTGAAGAAGCGGAGGCGGGGGTATAGCCCCAACGACCGTCACATTCGTTAATGTGATGCGCACCCGATTCATCTTAAGTGGCTCACGCCAGAGAAGATTCCAAGGCGCCGGCGACGCGCGAGACGAGGAAAGAGGATATAACTTACTTTATTTTTAAATATTTTTCATCAATTAAATACTTATCTTATCCTAACTATCTATACTAATATTAAAAAGAGGCAAGATTTGTATGTTTGTAACAAATAATCTGTCAAACTATTGAACCGGTTTCAAATATTAATTCATCATAAGGATACACATACATTATTTATTATAACATTTTTCTTTATTTAAATACATTTTGTCCGAGTGACATAGGCTATGTTTTATCCCGATAAATAAATTTCGCCCGTACAATGCCCGGCTGTATCACTAGTAAGTATAATATAATATTATAGATGCGAAAGTGAGTTTGTTTGTTGCGCTTCCGTGCCCTAATAGCTAAATCGAATTTAATGAATTCCCATATAGAAGTAGATGGGAACTTGGTTCTTAGCTACAACATCGCAATACTTATAATGAAAGGGGTGATTTACCTATAAAAATCTACATTATTTACTTTGAATTTTGCATAATTATTACAAAACCAATATTATCGCGAGCTGATTAATAAATACAGGGATTCCAATAAGTATGTACTTACTAGCGAAAAATGGGTTATTTGTCATAATATTAAGTAAACCTTTTTTGTAACCTTAAGTAATATCGTTAAAAAAAATGAAAAACAGTAAAATTCATTAAAATTCAATAATCATAAATACCTGTTATGATAATATATTTTTAATCATTTAATAAGAAGGAACTGTATCACAGTTTTAATGTTAGTACTTCTTATAGGATCAGATACTGCGAATACCCCATTTTTTTTTCTTTTACATAGTACACCGCGCTATCACTTTGTCATCGTTGTAACTTTTTAAATATTTGTCGAAATGACATAGTGTAAACGGCAAAGTTTATCGTCTTTAAATATCAAAAGCGATAAAAGTATTTGTTTTGATGAAAAATAATTTGTTAATACAAAATGTGCATTTTGGAAATAGATATCAAATAATATTTTAGTTTTGATTCACTATTTTAGCGGTAATGACTTACACATTAAAAATAGATATATGGTGTCACGGACTTTTTTTTAGAACTATTTAAGAGATACATTTTCACTCTACATTACATTCATGTAACTTTTATTGTTTTTGCAGTGCAGGCCAAAATGGCTCGCAGATGGGACATTTTTTTCCGTCTCATGTGACACTTATTGCTATATATTGGCCAATTCACTCAATAACTACATAATTTATTATATATATGTAATTATCATATATGAGCTATATTACTCTTAAGTTTCATTAAAATCCATTCAGTATTTTTGAGGTGAAAGAGTAACAAAGATCCATACAAACGTAAGATTGAAATTAAAAGTGCAAGTGGTTAATATACAACTTTAAAGCGTTGTAGATCCTAAACAATCATATAAAATGAAAAATGGTGTTAGGAACCTAAATATGATTTTTGATTATCTAGGCAGCGATATCCCATTTGACATATTTTGTCAACTTTTTTTTTTACTTCGTCACAATATGGCGCCTAATTTTGCCCATATTGAATTTTAATTACTATCATATCTTTAGTAGCACTCCCATGATTGAGACGAATCGATTGATGTATGAATCATCAAAATCGGTCCAGGCGTTTGGTCTCTAGTGTGCCACAAAGGAACAAACATACATATATAGACTGTTAAACACATAACCCTGTCTGCGCGTCGCGCTTCGCGCTCTTGCATTGCGCAGCCGGGTAAAAAGTCGTCGACAGGCGAATGTGCGGGCGGCAGCTAGTCTAAGTATTAATCTTTGTTTCTGTGTCTTCTTCACTTATGTGGTGATTATACCTATCTTTAAGGTTTGACTTACTATAAACTTTTTCCTCAAATTAACTCTGGTGAAACCGCAGGGCACCTGTAGTTGTGACATAACTCTAATAGCTAGACATATAGCATCGCAGACTATTTGGTACATATTGATGTCCTCTATAAAACTTAAGTACATCACTTTGTTCTATTGTCAATAACTTCCGTAGCGTATAAGGGTGTTTTTTGTATTTTTTTAATGTAACCCAACGTGGGTTACATTATCGAAGTTTTCATACGGAACCCTAACTTTTTTGAAAATACTCTATAGCCTATGTTCTTCAGGAATAATGTAGCACCCTAAGTGAAAGAATTTTTTGAATTCGGTCTAGTAGTGTCGGAGCCTATTCAATAGAAACAAACAATCAAATCATTCTCTTTTATTATTGGTACATATATAGAGAACGTCATTTCCATGCTCTACATAATATAAAAATAGGTGTACCCTAACTATTTATTTTGAAATCAAACAAAAAAATATTTACTTACATTAGAGAATATCAAAAGCTAGCCAAGATACAGAATACAGATAATGGCATAAATCAAATGCTATGTTTATGCAAAGTCCTGTTTTATTGACCATGATCTCTTCGACCACTATTTTTAGCCAAAGTAACATAAATAATTGCCCCAGAGTAAAATATTAACGTATCATCATATCTCTTTGTTCCTCTAGAAAATAATTAAAAGTCGATTGTAAAAACCGCTTTATATAAATCATGCATTCTGATATAAATAGTACTTTCTTAATATAGAGGGTTTAACTATGGTTTAACTGCCATCTTCCTGTATTATATCAAATTAAAAGGTACATTACATTGATTTATCATAAAGGTCATCTGTCATATAATTTCAGCATGTAACTAACATTAAATACATATAATAAACACACCATTACAACGATTTATCCGCTGAGTTTTTTTTTTTATATTTTCCCCAATCAGCCTGGTTGGTATAAGACTATTCGCACACTGCATCGCATCACACAGCCTAGCGCAGCAGTGTTTGCTCTTACTTTGCTTGTAAATATCTCTCTTTACGTTGAAACAAGCCAATACTTTAACCTACAGAAAATATTCACGCACCTTTAGATACTGAGAAACACGCGTTTGTACAGCGAAATCTGCGTGATGATGCAGGTCTACACTACCGCAATCATATTCTCGTAGCTCCGTCACCACGCACCCCGCAGCGTACAGCGGTATGGTGTTTTAAAACATTTGGTATTTATTGATGTGTAACATCTTTCCTCTCGCTTTGCTGCAATTTGTGGGAGTGATTTTGTGAAATGGGACGGAAGTGTGTAACAGGAAGCCGCGAAAGCGCGCGCTATTTGATTTGATTTTAGAACATAACTAGCTGACCCAGCGAACTTCGTACCGCCATTAAAATAGAGGCAGATGGTAGAAGAGAAAATTTAGGGTTGTATGTATTTTTTAATAGCACATTATAAAAAAATGAATATTGTCCAAAAAAATATTTAGGGGTGTGTAACGTAGTGTTTTATCAATTTACTGGGATAACATTCCTCCTAACCCATATGAGAACACTACGTTACAATACCCAATAGTTTGAATTTTGGCACGAAGGCGCATTGTAGGTTTCAGAACACTACGTTATTGGTGGACAACCAGTATCACTTAAGGATATGAAAAATAGATAGTAGCCGATTCTCAGACCCACGGAATATGCATATAAAATTTCATAAAAATCGGTCAGGCCGTTTCGGAGGAGTATGGTAACTAACATTTTGACACGAGAATTTTATATATAAGATGTTCAAATGGCTTATTCCTTTTGTAGTAGGTTTTATTTCTTTTTTTACTAATATAAGGTGAGGTTTAAAATGTTACACATCATGTCTGAGATAACTTTTTTTTATTTCAGCGTTGAATTTCCTACTTTACTTAAAAAAATACCATTTTGGATAGTTAAAAACATTACGGTATTATATAAAAGATGCGAGCGATAGGAGCTCGATGGCGCAAGTGGTTAGCGCGTTCCGCTGCGATCGTTGAATTTAAGCAGTTTTCGCAGTGGTAGGTCATTGGATGGGTGACCGAAAATTTACTATCTCTAGCTCCTCCGTACTTCGGAAGGCACGTTAAGCCGTTGGTCCCGGCTGCATCTGCAGTCGTTAGCACCCACCAACCTGCACTGGGCCCGCGTGGTGGGTCATGGCCCAATCTCCCTATTCCATCCATAAGGAAGGCCTGTGCCCCAGCAGTGGGGACATTAATAGGCTGATGATGATGATGATGATAAAAGATGCCGGAATACGGTTTTACCTTTTTTTCTTTTTTTTCGATGGCGGGGAGAAAAAATGCATTATAGCTCGATGACAGATGTTCTATATTTAAGATGAATGTTACGGTGTTATTATTATTAGTTGATAATATAATTTACCAGTGTTCTTCTGTATTTTTTATATGAACAAATATATTATACTTATATTATAACTTGCAGGTTTACTGCCGTACAACTTATTATTACTTTTATTTATATTTACTTATTTATTATTTGGTAGACCTTACTTGTATTGTGTTGTGTATTAAAACAAAAGATATAACGACGATAGTAATACATAGCCAATTATTTCGAGCACGTGATAGGTGTGCATTCTGCCGATAGTCAGTAGACGCTGGGGCTGGAGAGATATTTAATATTATTATAAACCTATTGGAAAGTAGCAAAAACAGAGTGAAAAAAATCTTCATTCGCTACTTTAACAAGATAGCCGATTTTTAAAGTTTAATGATTTATTTTTATGGACTGGCATGCCTTCTTAACAAAAAATAAAATAAAAAGTCTGATACAAGGGACAAAAACAATTAAACATAAAATTGGAGCAAAAATGCTACTTTTTCCAGTAATTATAATAATATTTTACCACCCACGATGGGCAACGGTGGTGAAATTGTACCTAAAGTATTTTTTTAATAAAGTTTGTATTTGTTTTTGTGTTTGTAAAGGTTTTAAAAATAGTTTTTTATATGGCGGAAGAAAAGCAATGGATGGGAATGGATATATAATAGGGGTGATGACGGGGTACAGTAAACGAAATTCTATTTATTCCGTCAGTTTGATGATCAAAAAATAATGGACACGTATTTCTTCTTTGGGCAATCAACCAAAAAAATGACAAAGTTATAGCGCGTCAAAGTTTGGGAGTACTTGTTTAATTGTAAAACGTGACGTCATGCGGATTTTCAAATCAATATATCTCTGCAATGTTTATATTATGTGAAAAAATAAAAAATACGTGTCCAATTACTATTCAGATATATTAGGTTGGGGAAAAAGTACCTAAGTATATGAAAATTCAAAACATTTTTAATAAAGTTTATTTAAATTTAACTTAAGTATGTAGGTGCCACTTTGTTCGATAACTTGCAGATGGCAAGAAGTTATCGAACCACTCGATTGAGTTCCATAACCCACAGATTATCTCGACAGAACACCACTACATACCAAGATTGGTCAGGGAAGCGATTGAAATAACAAAACATAAAAATTTCAGTCGTGACGACGGGTTTAAATTGTCTGGAATCCTGTGGTGTAAAAACCGGAAAAATCAATAACGTGTCGTGTCGCGATCCGATACTTTAAGTGTTGTGTGTCGAGAATAGTTTCGAGTGAATAGTGAGAATGTGAACAGTGGTACGGGTATCGAATGCAATAAAAGACTTCGTCAAAGGGTACACCGATATGTCGGCCAATATAGTAATAGTCTCTATATAGTCTCTCTATATATAGTCTCATGGCGCTTACAACAGTGCCGAAATATCAGAAACTCGCTAAAAACAAGGTACATGGTAACAATCCCGTTAATTACTTATATTACTATAAAAATAGTAATCTGTTGGAGCAAAGTCCGGGGAGCACGGTGGATGTCGCAGACATTCCAATTGTAGCTCATCTGAGTGGTTCTTTGTTGTGCAGTGTGTGGTCTTCTGTTGTCGTGAAGTAGCAGTGGCCTAGAGCGATTAACCAATCTCTGTTGTTTAGCAGCTATCTCTTCCTTCATAGTTTACAGTTGCTGACAATAGATATCTGCCGTAATCGTATGGCCAGATATAAGAAAGCTGTAGTGAACGACACCGGCGCTAGTCCACCAAACACTCACAAGTAACTTTTTCTGTGTCAACTTTCGTTTAGGGCAGGATTTGGCTGGGTCTCCATGGTTCAGCCATTGCGACGGGCGCTTACAATTATCGTACAGTATCCACTTTTCATCACAAGTAATGATACGATTTAAAATCCCTTCATTATTGTGTCGGTTGAGCAAAGTAACACAGCAGTCGACGCGTGTTTGCAAGTTCGATTCACTCAATTTATGAGGTACCCATCGTTCAGTACGAGTACTTCCGTGGCACCAGCCACGGTAAAACTCGTACTCGTAAATATACAGATATTTTTTTTTATTCTGCGGTAATAAGCGACGCCAAAGAAAAAAATAACGAGGAAAAAAACAAATGAATGACTGTTTTCAAAACTCAAATGTACCAGCTAAATGAATTTATAAATTTGAATTTGGAATTCTTAATAAAGAGGAAATATTTCAAATCAAAGTGGTCAGTACTACAAAACGCTAATTTCATATGTAAGGACCTAATATTTATTTTTGATCCATCCGTGATTTTTAAAGCAAACTGTACAAGGAAAAACTCAACTCAGTCTAGGTATCGAGCTTGCAGGGGAATGCTAGGTAACTTATCAAGATAGTAAAATAGTATCTATAGGTAGATTGATCACAAATTCTTATCGACAAATTAAAAATGTACTACATAATTACCATGAGTAGTTATAGTAGGTATCTATTGGGTAAACTATTACACCTGTAAAGAGACTTGTATGATTGTGCTTCGATTACAGCATTGTACGTCACAGTCACAGTAATACTAACATAGTTACAGACAACGTACCTAGTAAGTATGTTCTCTGTTATTGACTGGAGTAGGTGGGTATGTAGTACCTACCCACCTAATCCAGTCAATCGCAATGACGTTCCCTGTTCCCTCAGAAACAAAACAGTTTATACCTACTTATGCCTTAGTTAAAGTTAATGAAATTCTACTTCGTCTTATAACCTACATACTTAGGTTAAATTTAAATAAACTTTATTAAAAATATTTTGAATTTTTATATATTTAGGTACTTTTTCCCCAACCTAATATCTCTGAATTATATACCCAGGTTTTTTTTTACAAAAATTGTAATTTTTAGGTCGTAAGTCAGCCAGAGTAGGTATTATCAATTAAGTATAGGTTATCTGGCCTGCATTATCTTTTCAAATAACAAACACGAATTGAGTACTATTTTTTATTAAGGATTTCCATACAAAACTGATTCAAACAAAAAATAATCATCAATATCGGTGCCCACATCTCTGAGATAATAATAATAGAATAGAGATAATAATGCGCGAACAACAAAAAAAACTGACGAATTGAGAATCTCATCCTCTTTTAAGTCGGTTAAAAACAGCTTTATTTCTCAGACACGGGCGGGCTGGTACATTACCGAGCATATTTAAAGTTGACGTGGGTAAGGCCATTCCACCATCGATCAATCTATAATTATAAATCAATAATTATAACATCAGATTCTTAAGCATAAAAACTGCTTAAATAATTTCGGTGTATCCCCTTACAAATAATCGCTACTTCGCGAATTAAACTTAACCCCTTAAAGGATCACTTTGTTGCCGTCTGTAGGTCGGGTTGCCGTCTTTATCTCGCGAATGCATGAAGGTCTGAAGATGAAAAACATAGACTCCGGCCTACAGTCCCTTAAAGTTGAAAATAAATCTAAGTTAACGCAAAATAAGATAAGGTAGTTTATGTTACGTACCCCTCTTTGGGCGGGTCCGACTTGCACTTCTTTCTTCTTTTCTTATGTTTTTTTTGCTAAATGGCTTCGCAAGGCTTGTGCATATAGCCAATGTCAAGTGTTAAAATGTTTACAAATAATATAGCACTCGTGGTCAAAGTAATAAATCAAGTCAAAGTAAGTGGCAGTCAAGTCAATCCCCCTTTCCCTATGTTTCAGTAAAAGTGTGGGGATTTACTGGAACCTCCCCGTGGACTTCTTGAGGGAACGTCGAAAGACACTTCCCGCTATTTTGTTTCACTTGCCAACACTTATGCATGTTCCCGAACACTTAATCTTAGTGGTTAATAATCCACCATTACTAGACACTAACATCCGCCGCAACACAATTTTCAACAAGAAAAACAAAACTGCTAAAGTGACGCTTCCCGATCCCGCCAAAAAGTCCTTTTTTTATGTTGTCCGGTTTTTTTACTAATTCATTTTTTTTAATAATATTTATATCTAAAGCAGTTGTTTAAGATAAGTTTGCAGTCAAAACTAGGTTGTTGTACAGATTCACCTTGTAAATCGCGTCGTTTTCCTTGATACTTCCCAGGTGATAAGGACAATTTGTAATTACTTTTCCTTGCGTATTTACATCATACTATAACGTACCGTTTACTAACCGTTTGTAAAATATTTGTAGGCACTATAGGATACTCAGTTCACCATAAGGAAACGCTTTAATCACAATGTAAAAAACCATCAAGAACGCAATAAATAGGTCATAATTTTAACGTTATGTTAGCTAACTTGTTGAAACTTTGTGATATTTTCTTTTCCTTTTTAGGGTTCCGTAGCCAAATGGCAGAAAACGGGGTTCCGTTTTCTGCCATTTGGCTTCGTTCTTCTGGATTCGTCATGTCTGTCTGTCCGTCCGTATGTCACAGCCATTTTTTTCCGAAACTATAAGAACTACACTGTTGAAACTTGGTAAGTAAGTGTATTCTGTAAACCGCATTAAGATTTTCACACAAAAATAGAAAAAAAAAATTTGAGGGTTCCCCATACTTAAAACTGAAACTTATTTTTTTTCATCTAACCTATAATTATGGGGTATCTATCTATGGACAGGTCTTAAAAAATTATATTTAGGTTTCTAATAACATTTTTTTCTAAATTGAATATTTTGCGCGAGAGACACTTCCAAAGTGGTAAAATGTGCCCTCCCCCTGTAACTTCTAAAATAAGAGAATGCTAAAACTAAAAAAATATATGATGTTCATTACCATGCAAACTTCCACCGAAAATTGGTTTGAATGAGATCTATCAAGTAGTCTTTTTTTAATATGTCAGAAATCACAATTCAATTTAAAAAATACACTATTATTAAAACATCGATCAGAGTTACTACGAACTACAAGAATTTTTATATTATGTTACTTGCTGCTACGGAACCCTTCATGGGCGAGTCCGAATCGCACTTGACCCCTTTTTTATGATAAACTGTAAACGATGTTGTTATGTTTGAATCATATATAGCAGAGTATAGTAGCTATAATACGAACTCCGATTAACGTAAGTATCTACCTATCTTTTGTTCTTAAAGGTGACAACACAAGCGATACGCTCCTACATACTTACTTACATACCTATCGGGGACCACTCCCGCTGTGAAAACAATTAAACCAATCAATAAATTTGTTAGTCATTGGTATTTTTGGCCATTCGAGATCAGTGTATCGGCAATACACAGCGAACTTCCAGCAATACCGGCACGTTTACTTCATGAATCATTGCATATACAGTTCCGATGACCAGAGTTATTGCGCCTTTCAGCGTAGCTAATACTGCCATATTTTTACACACAAATAGCATCTTTCATGAAAATAACCTCGAGCTGTATTTATCTCGGATACACAAGGAGACTTACTAAACGGACGATATAAAAACTGTTAAGATCATAACATTTTTATATTGTAACAGTGGCCCTTTTGTACGCTGTCGAGTCTTCTCATGGTTCCGAGATCCCACATTTCCAAGGCCCTGGCTTCTATTCGTCGCAATCGCAAAAGAGTAGAAATAAAAGTTTACTTTATTTTTATTTAAGCATTACATTTATATATGTAAAGAACTGAAACGTTACGAGATTTGCAACTAGACCTGCCCCTCTAGCATGACCTACCAAAACGGGATATGATAAAGCTTTTTATCGAGTTTCAACTGTCAAACTCCACTGTAGTCTGACAGTTAATGCCGATATATCGCTTTATCATATCCCGTTTCGGTGGTCATGCTAGAGGGGCTGAGTGCGCAAGAGACTGTTGAAGAAAAACGAACTAAAAAGGAATATCCATACTAATATTATAAATGCGAAAGTTTGTCTGACTGTTGCCTCTTCACGCTTAAATCGCTAAACCCATTTAGATGAAATTTGTAAAGAGATAGTTTGAGTCCCGGGGAAGGACATAGGATAGTTCTTACTCCCAGAAAATATCCTTGAAAGGGGTGAGAAGGGAGGTGGAATTTTGTATGAGTAACCAGTATTTCCAAGCAAACGAAGTAGCGGGTACCCACTAGTACTAGTGCCAAAAGTATTCCACAGAAGAAACCCACTTGCAAAGACCAAAATTCCACGGAACAGACTTTCACTTGCAAAGATTTATTTTTACTTTTTAGTTCGTTTTTGGACAAAGCAGTCGGGATTTTTAATATTTCTTTATGCATATGCAAAATTTTCCGACGAAAATTTTTTTTTTTATATGTACTTGTAACTACTACACCTTTTTTTCTCAATCCAAATCAAATTTAAAGAAAACTTTATTTTATTATCAGTAAGGCAAGTACAGGTATAAATAAATTATACATCTCTTTATGAATATTATCGATGTCAGAGTGAGTGCTCGCACTTGCAAAATCAGAAAATTCTGGAATCAATTTTCATTTTTATTTTCAGTAATAGGGTTCAAAGTTCGAAATCAATTGCCAATATTAAATGTTTTTGTTTTGATGTAAAAAAAAGAAGATAAAGCACCTGGCAGAATGCTTTTATAAATGATTTGTCTCCGTTCGCGGAAACTTTTATCTGTGGTAGCATGATTATGGGTACCTACCGGCACCTACGTATTCGTAAGTTTCCTATCCTGTTCAATAAAGTACCCCGTACGTGATGCCCTGAAAAACTTACGTCACGACGCGACGTAAGTACGAACGTCAAAAACAAAATTGCTAATTGGTCATTGCTGTGTGGTATAAAGGTACTTTCCCAGACAGGTGACAATTCAAGCGGAAAATCCGCTATAAGTATGTACCTCTTATTCATTCATTCTTATTTTGTAGTCATTGTAGTAGCTTGACGGGAACGTATTAGGTACTTAGTTTTTTGTCGTGTTCTCGTAATTTTGAGACCAAAAGTTATAATAAAAGATAATCCATTAGAATGCTCTGATAACGGGATGTATGGTATTTGTGTGTGGAAATCTCAACATTTCTCAATTTCTTCAGTAGTAAATTGCACCTACGCGAGCTGGGGCCGATGGTTAGTTCATCATTATCTTCCGCCTTTTTTTAATGTCCCCACTGCCAGGGCCTCGGCCTTTCCTATGGTGGATGGAATAGGAAGAGTAAGCCATAACTCACCACGGGGGCAACTAGGCCCGGTTTGGTGGCTAGTTATTTTTTCAAAATCAAATAACACTGTAAATTATGGAACCAGCGCATTTTAAGCTGATTTTGTTATGTTGCATTCGGAATTTCAAGAAAAAAAACTGCATGAAACATGAAATTAACTCAATACGGAAATCGAAATTGGAGTTTTTATCCCTACCGAAAAATCCACACTTATAACTATTTCATTCTAGTGTGTAGTAAATAGCAAGCCAAATGAAATCAAATGTGACCATTTAATAAGTTTATAGTGGGACATCATTTGAGCGAACAGCGCCACCGATTTGGCTGACTGTCTTAAAATTATATTTGTAAGTTTTTTTTATAATGTGCGTGCTGGCTAGCCCTATACTAAAGTGCGTTACGCGAGTGCGCGTCCGTTCATTTCTCGAGTGCGGTTGACTCTTTTAAAGTTTCTCTCTCTCCCTTCTTTTGTGTTAGGCTTGTACATAATAAATTACTTTCTTTTGTACCATATTTATCTCTTCCCTTTCTTAGTTTTTAGGTTTTTTCTTTTAAAATTTTTACATTTTTATTCTATTCTCGTAGAGGAGTGTAACGTTACAATGAAGCTACTTATTCGGAAGTGAACACGCCTACGTCTGAATGATAAAAGATCAACATTATTTTTCCATTGTTGTTTTTTCCTCAGTAGTACTGTGGAATTTTATATACGGTTATCTTGTCGATAACAATTTACTTTGAATTATTTAGGGAAATCCTCAGTCTAAGGCATGCGGTTTCCATACACCATGTTTATAAATTATACTTATTTTTTGAAGTTATACTTCTTTAGGCGCGTTATGAAAAAATGATGAGAGTGAAATTTTAAGATGCGCGCGCATCACTGTAACACAAAATTTTAACAGCATGAAGTTGGTCGTTTTAGCGACAAATCTACCAACAAAATAGAAATAGAATCTCTATTTAGTGGGTGCTAACGACTGCATTGTGAAGGCCTATCAAAAGTATTTATTAATCTGGAACAACGGAACCAAAGTGCGATTCAGGACTAGACTACAGCGCCATCTCTTGACCATTGGTGCAGTAGAACCAAAAGCCACATCTTTATTTTTTGTAACAAAGTAACAGTTATAGGCATTCATATTTATAATATCAAAAGTATTTATTAATCTGGAACAACGGAACCAAAGCGCGATTCAGGAGACTACAGCGCCATCTCTTGACCATTGGTGTAGTAGAACCAAAAACCACATCTTTATTTTTTGTAATAAAGTAACAGTTATAGGTATTCATATCTATATATATAAAAATGAAACCCGTTTTCCGTTGTCACGACATAACATGAAAACGGCTTGACCGATTTGGCTGGTTTTTTTTTTGTAGTTTTCTAATACTCTGTACAAGGTTCTTACGGAAAAAAATATAAAGAAAATCCCAAGGGGATAAAATAAGGAATGAAAGTTTGTATGAAACTTTATCAATTTTAAACCGATCGGGCTGAGACTTTGCATGCAGGTATAAGAAGAATCATAGATGAATGTCATTGTGTATAATACAAGCCTGAGAACAAAAACTGTAGTCTACACTTCAGCTCTACACCGAAGCGAAGCGAGGGTGGGCCGCTAGTTAATAATATTTATCCACATGTTTCTAGTTTGTATATTCGGAATACGTGTTTGAGTTTCATACAAGTGCAAATCACATATGTTCTAATAAATTATATTCAGTAGCGATTTTAATTGAATATTTTGATTATTTATTTATTTTTTCAAATTAAAACTGAACTTTATTGACTGTGTCCTTTTCCAGAGTTTTTATTAATTTATTGTAATTAATTATTTGCATGCAATTAAAAACTAATTTTAAACGATGCCAAAGAAGGATAACTTCTCACGCGCCTACATAAGTACACGCACCCATTTTTTTTATTTATCTATCATGAATTGTACTATACCTATGATTGTTCCAGATGTAGTATGTATAAATACTTAGTAAAGTCTAATTAATTTAATTACTTTATTTAGTCATTTCTTGTCATCGCAAAGAAAATGAAATTTAAAACTTATGAGGTGTCTTAATGCGGCCGCAAGAGCAAATAAAATATGTTTCGCAGGATCACTTCCCTCATCAAAATATTTAATATTATGTAATAATTTTAGTTTTAAGGAATTAACTGCTGGATGTTTAAATCAAAATGTTTACTAAAAAAATCCATTCGCTCCAGGTTTTTTAGACGGGATTCGAACCCACCGTCGAATTCGAGACTGCCCGGATAGCGAGATGCGAAGATGCGGGCTCGAATCCCTACCTGAAAACTGAACTGAGAGGATTTTTTTCTAGTAAAATTTTCTTTCAAATTCAATTTTTATATTTTAATTTTTCGAAATAAATTATAATGTCCTAGTACATAAATGTAAGTAAATATATTATGTCAATGTATAGAGTACGTAAAAAGGTTTGGGAAATGAATTAGACAATTACTACAACGGTTCTTGTGATAACGCTGAGCTGAGAAAGAAAACAAAATAAAATCATGCCGTGCCGCAATTAATATGCGAGACGGTTGTGAAGAAATTAGTTGAGATTATTGACAATGTTATTATAGTAAAAAATATTATTTCAGTTATTATTTATAAAATATACTACATATATAAGTATGCAGAGTTAAATTAATAATTAAGTTTATACATTGATTTAATACTCACTTCGTCAAACACCTATTGTTATGACACAAAAAACATTGTTACTCCTTGCAGACACTAACAACACAATTTCACAAAACACACAGAGAGAAAAGAGACGTCGCTTCTTTGGTATTCGATATTGTTTTCCTTTCGACTATTGAATAAATACTGCAAATCAATTTCTTTGGCGGTAGGCGTAAATACTGCGTTACGCGACGCGACGTGTGCTAAAGGCAACGAGGAAAAAGCAACTCGTCCGCGCGGCAGCTCGTCAACTAGCTTACAGCCCCGAAAGCCTTTGCAGCGTCTCTTTATAAATAGATATTGAGGCGCCCTTACACGACCAACGAATACGTTTTAATCACACACCAACTTCGTTCTAGTTAGGACGAGATTTCTTCCAGTTTCAGCGGCGCTGCGTCACGTCACCGTATCCCGTCGGTATAAGTCGTCCGGTCCGATCTCGCCGACCAACCGACGTTTACTTTACAGCCGTACTGTTTATTTTTAGTAAATCCTGTATGAATTTACATACAAGCAATGGTCCACTTTGAACACTTTACTACATACACACACACTTATTATGGTCGAACTTCACTTTTTGAGGTAATTTGTTTTAACTCTAAGTAAATCTAAAGAAAATTTTACTAGAGAAATGCCCACGTGATCCAGGCATCAGACGGGATTCGAACGCGGCCCTTTGCGCAATCCGGCCTGACCACAAACCAATTATGCTATAGTGACCTTAGTGGTCGTATCGAATTTCTTCTAGTATTTCTTAGTCTGCAAGGCACCGCCATCTCTTCGTATTACGGAGGTGTGGTTCCTAATCCGTTTCTGATGCCTGGACCGCGTGGAATTTCTTCTAGTGAAATTTTCTTTATATTTATAAATCTACCAGTTAAATGTTTAAAATTAAAATAAACTATAGATAAATTTAAATTTGTGTTAACCTAGATCAGTATCGCCTTATTAAAAGAACCGCTCAGTAGCTAACCTCACTGTATACCTGTTTGCATCTAAAGACAAACAGGTATATTGAAGATGGATCACAGACAATCCGAAGATCCACAAAATGTTGAGATATTAATTTTCGGTCATCCGACCGATGACCCGACCCGCCGGTCGCGAAAGTTGCTTAACCTCTCATTCGCAAAAAATGGGCTTACCTCTGTGCATTTGAGCTTCTAAGATTATACATCATCATATCAATAAACTTGTACAATTAAAACAATAAACTTATGAAGTAACAAATAAAATTTTAACCTAAGTAAACATAATAATTACACAAAATATATAATATATATTAGAACAATGAACCTTAAACTAAAAACCTTAAAAAATATAATATAAAAGCTAAAATATATTATTAAAAGAAGTCCCTTTAGGCAAGGTTCCGAGGATACTGGCAGCGTTCCCCCTTTGAATAGATAGACTAATTCTTACAGTGACTTCTTAATTTCAGGCCACCAAAAAGAAGAGCTTTGCTTTTAATTATAAAATCCTTACCTTCCAAATTAAAGTGACCATTAAAATTACCAATAGAAACAAGCTGAAATTGCGGAAAATGGTTATTTTCTTACAATTAAGTCGATCCATTCCGTGAATCACATTTTAAATAACTACTTAAGTAGCCATAAAAATTAGATCAATAAATACAGAAATACATAAAGTCGTAGTACCAAATTACATCCAAAAGTCCAAATATTTTTATGTGGAGAAATTGAATAGTTTTTTTTTTTGTATGTATGACGTTATGATGAGAGCAAAACCGCGAGTGGAAACGAGTGCATAACAAATCGATTTTTACAGCTCTTTCGTCAAAGGTTAATTTTTGAAGTGCTAAGGAGATAAACAGGGTTAGCCCATTTCTTAAATTGATTTTTTGGAATCTATGGTCACAGAAATTCTCATTTCACCTTATAGCTATCACAAAAAAGAATAAAATTCTTTGTGATAAAACTTTTTTTACCTATTTCTTTCCTAGACTGTTTTAGCAGTTATTTTTTGTTATTGTGTTAAATAAAACTAGTTTTTACGGGTTAATGCACGAAACTTTATTTATTTATTGACGTTTAATAATATATAAATAAATAAGAAATAATAAAGAAAAAAGAATAAATTAATAAAGTTTCGTGCATTAACCCGTAAAAACTAGTTTTATTTAATGAGTGATGTACGTGAAAACCTAAGAAACTATATTGTGTTAATTTTTTTATTACAAATTATTACATGTACTTGTAGTATACTATTAAATTTACTTTTAAAATCAACTGCTTTTATACTGATTTTATTAGAGATTTTCTGAGTCAGCCATAAAATGCTGTAGTAACTTTAATTGGGTGTACTGTAAAATTTTATTAATGTGACTTAGCCTGTTTTCCCCCTAGCCCTTCATTTGTTACATATCATTTAGATACTACTTTTGTTTCTAAAAAATCAATTGACATTATGAAAAAAGATAACTAAACATCAAGAACGTTTATAGTATTTAATAATATTTTTTTTTTATTCTGCGTAAACAATATTTTTTTTTAAGTGAAAACTTCTTTATCACCTTTGTGATTTGAAACTCGATGAAACGAAAATTTAACAGTATTCGACACAAGGTTTCCGTAATTTTGTAACAACAGTCTTGGGGTCGACAACAAATGATCTTTGATTCGATCCTAAGCTCGGTTAGTTTTTAATTGTTTTTTGACGTGACAACGTCTTAAATTAGGTTGCGGCTGGGAGTCACTTATGAAAAAGTGTAACGCTCGGTAACGTTACGATGAGTCTCTCGTGTTAAGTTTAAGTTTACATGTACAATGTTTTAGTAAACAAAATATATTTCTATAGTTAAAATTTGTGCAATTCTTATTTTCATTCAATTCCTTGTTCCTATTGTGCAATTTAATTATATTCATATCAATAAATATTCTACCGAGAAAAAGACGTTGTCACGTAAAATCTTCGCCCGTAAAACCGACTTTACAGGCAACCATTTTTTTGTCTTTTATTACGCTATTATTTCTTTTCCGAAACAATTTAAGTATAGAATATTAAAATATGCCCAGTATTTTACAATACTTGAATAGTTACCAGGCCACTCAGAAAGTTTTGCGAAAAAAGTTTGTATGCATAAGACACTGGCCACTTGTAATTATTTTGAAAACTTTGATTATTTAAAAATAAAAACACTGTTCGATTTTCGAATTTCCCTCCGCCTCTTTTCGAGAGCCAATATTTTTTTTCATGTCTCAATAAAAAATGGATCTGCATCGAGAACATTTTCGTGCCATGATTTTTTACGATTTTTAATGTGGCTTAAAACCTGATGAGTCATTTGATCGATTTCGAACTGCTTTTATGGATGAAGGACCTTCAAAAGCAACCATCTACCGCTGGTGTAGCGAGTTCAAACGCGGTTGTCTTACTTTGAGGGATGAACAAGGGAGTGGTCGTCCTACGACGGCTGTCACCGAAAAAAGTGTGCTGGCAGTAAAAAAATAATTCAAGAAAACAGACGAATTACATTAATTAACGGTACGAAGAGATTCAGCATACTCTGCAGATTGGTTCAGGAAGTGTTCACAAGATTTTGCACGAGCACCTTTGCTTAAGGAGGATAGTTTCCCGCTGGGTGCCGCACAATCTCATCGAAGCTAAGAAGCAGGCCCGTGTGGATTTGTGCAGTGATATATTACAAAAATTTGATGCGGGCTCAGCACGGCGCGTTTACGATATTGTGACAGGTGACGAATCCTGGATTTATCAATACGATCCAGAAAAGCGTCAGTCGCCAGTCGAACCAACGCCTACGAAAGTGAAGCGATCGAAGAGCGCAGGGAAAAATTTGATCGCTAGTTTGTTTATTTTGACGGGGTGCCTAATTTCAATTCCATTTCGAGACCAAAGCACCGTCAACGCCGAATGGTACAGCACAAAATGCCTGCTAGAAGTTTTTTCTGCAATGAACAATCGCTTGGATCTAACACCGGGCTCCGCGGTGTCTTTCTTCACCACGACAACGCGCCCGCGCACTCTGCGATCAAAACGAAGGACTTCCTGATCTCCACACCAGAGTCTTGGGACACCCTCCTTACAGTTATAAACAATGAAACTGGAAAATCTAAAACTCGAAATACCAGTTTTAATTTAAACATTGGAAATAGAAATGGCTACATCACATATTGAAGTTGCTACAGCATTTGAGAAATTTTTCACTGATATTCCAGTTATATATATAGTTTCAACTACAAAATCCTTGGAGTCCTCCCCTATTGCTGCTGAATCAATATTAAAAGAAAACATCAAACAAGGTACTTAACAATTTAAATTTGAATATGTTAACTCTAAAGACACAATCAAATATTTTAACCAATTCAATAAAAAGAAAACCGCGGATCTGTGCGTAACTCCGTGGCTGTTTCTAGATCAGTAATTGACACAATAGCTCCTATTCTGGATAGCATTTTTAATCAATGTGTTGACTGTGGTGTTTTCCTGATCTAATGAAACATATTAAAATAACTCCATTGCATAAATCGGGTAGCACATCTGACCCCACAATTTTTAGACCCATATCCGTGCTACCCACCTTTAGTAAAATTTTTGAAAAGATTATGCTAGATCAAATGCAATCACATTTTTATAGTAATAACATTCTGCATAGTAAACAATTTGGTTTCACAAGGGGTCGCTCAACAACCGATGCCGGTGTTGAGCTTGTACAGCAAATTTTTGATGCCTGGGAGAACTCGCATGATGCACTTGGTGTATTTTGCGACTTATCAAAGGCATTCGATTGCGTTTTTCATGAAACATTGATCAGGGAACTACAGCATTATGGATTTAGAGATACCACTCTGGATCTTATTGTATCATATTTGAGTAATAGAGTTCAGAGGGTTGACATCGATGAAGAAAAATCTCCTGGTTCGTCGTTTAAGATGGTAGTTCCGCAGGGCTCAATCCTTGGTCCTTTCTTATTTTTAATTTATTATAATATGCCCTATTTTGTAAAGGATAACCATGAAATAGTATTGTTTGCGGATGATACTTCACTTTTGTTTAAAATTAAACGTAGACAGTCGCAAATTGACGACGTGAACAAGTCTATTTCTAAGGCAGTCCACTGGTTTAATGTTAATAATTTACTGCTAAATGAAGGGAAAACTCAGTGTTTGAAATTTGTTTTACCTAATGTCAAACAGGTAAAAACCAATGTAAATATAAAGGATCGAAATGTGAGCCTTCTAGATACCACAGTGTTCTTAGGAATCACACTAAATTCAAAGTTGCAATGGAGCCCACATATTGATACATTGTCGAAGAGACTTAGTTCTGCAGCATATGCTGTAATGAAAATACGTCAGTTAACGGATATAGAAACTGCCAGATTAGTCTACTTTAGTTATTTTCATAGTGTGATGTCTCACGGTATTTTACTGTGGGGAAATGCCGCCGACATTCAAACAATATTTGTGCTGCAGAAGCGGGCTATTCGATCAATTTATAATCTTAAAGTTAAGGACTCTTTAAGAGATAAGCTTAAAGAAATAGGCATAATGACGGTTGCATCACAATACATATATGAAAACATAAATGCTCTAAGATGAAAACTTAGTATTTGTCAAAAAAAATATTAGTTTATTTACTAAAAATAGTGAAATACATACACTAGAAATAAAAATAAGTTAACTTTACCTGCTAACTAGGCTCCACAAAATTAATAATTCGTTTAGAGGTCTCTGTGTTCGCTTTTACAATAAAGTCCCAAGCAATATTCAAGAGTTAAGCCTGACTAAATTTAAATCAACCATTAAAAAATCTCTTGTTATGAAAGCTTATTATAAAGTGTCTGATTATATTACAGACAAAAATGCTTGGGTTTGAACTGTTCCAACCATT
The DNA here is from genome assembly GCA_902850365.2 of Chilo suppressalis. Lineage (NCBI taxonomy): Eukaryota > Metazoa > Arthropoda > Insecta > Lepidoptera > Crambidae > Chilo > Chilo suppressalis. The sequence continues at coordinate 8,713,519 of OU963907.1, forward strand.
CCAACGGGTATTTCTATATGATATATATTGGGACGACCTCCGTGGCCGAGTGGTTTATACGCCGGGTTTCATGGCGTCGTCGCCGACTCGAGAGGTCCCGGGTTCGAATCCCGGTGGGGGCAGATGTTTGTGTGATGAATACGAGCATTTGTACTCCAGTCATGGATGTTTAATATGTATTTCATATAAATATACTTATATATGTACAATATATGTATTCTATCCGTTACCCTAGTATCCCATAACACAAGCCTTTACAGTGCTTACTTTGGGGCTAGGCTAATTGGTGTGAGTGTTGGAAATATTTATTTATTTATTTATTATTTATAGGAATCATGTGTTGACGATACTTCTATTGAATTTAAAAAGCTGTATTTAAAGTTGATTACTTAAGGAAGAATCTACTAAAGAAAGGAAAATCAGACTATTTAAGAAGATTTGAATGACAAAACGGCGTGGTCATGATTTCTCCATTGTTTTTGCTTTGTGATTGTTTGCAGTGTCCTACAGATAAATAACTGTAATTTTAAGTAAATATGTTGTGGTTGATGTAGTTGGTTATGGGTAGTCATGTTCTCTTAAAAGTCTCTTCGGTGGTATCGTGTGAAGCGGGTCGTTACGTTCCCTAAAACTCCTTGTTTTAGGAGTTTTAGGGAACGTAACATATAATCAAAATATGGTTGAGCGAAGCGATGGCTGGTTCATGCCTCATGCTCGTGAACGGGTGCTGCCAGCGGAGATGAGTCTGCCCTAACTACTTTGATATTTAAGATGTAAATGTTTAATTACACCTATTATAAATAACTCTGTTTGTATTTATACTGTGTGACACAGCAATAAAAATGCAGGTGAACAATTATTGTATAATTTCATATTATGTAATGAAAGGTGACTTCATGAATCATCTCTGAAGTCATTTTTCAACTTGACGACTCTGTAAATGATAAGACAGGCTTAGATTAAAACAAAAAGGGTAGATACGGTACGCTCTTACTTGCATCAAACAAAAACTGATCCCACTTTACTACATATGCAACACTCACACATCCACCTGTTTGTAAAGATACAATCCAACGAACGAAACAGCAATATAAGTTTCAACGGCACCGCGAACGGGACGGCGAGATCCGCGTCACTGCAATACCGAACAATCACGCGACCAGTACTCGACGTCACTACAGAGTAGCGTCAGAGAAAAAAATAAAAGTATTTTTTATTAAATAGAAGTTTTTTATTAAAATTCAATAAAAAAAATCCACATTGAGCAATTTTCAATCTACTTTGAAAAGCTGAGGCAATGAAACTGTTTACAAGTATACCTACTAAAAGTAGGTTTTTTACATGATAACGTCAACATTTTTTTAAGGTGTCTTATACTGCTGGATGTGGTCATTTTTATTGTATTCAATGTTTAAAAGAATCTAATCGAGATACAATTTTTACTAGAAACTTTACACTTATTATATTTCAATACCAATCATAAACTGATTGTTCAATAAATAAAAAAAAAACTAAAATAATATTAAAAAAGTTAAAATCAGACACACATTATTATATCACCTGATAAAAAATCAGTTAACAAGCGTACCTACTAAAAGTAGGTTTTTTATACAATACCGTCAAAAATTTTTTAATGTACCTTGTACTGCTGGATTTGGAAATTTTCATCGTCTACAGTATTTCATCATCATCATCATCAGCCTATTAATGTCCCCACTGCTGAGGCACAGGCCGTCCCTATGAATGGAATAGGGCGATTGGGCCATGACCCACCACGCGGGCCCCGTGCGGATTGGTGGGTGTTTACGACTTCAGATGCAGCCGGGACCAACGGCTTAACGTGCCTTCCGAAGCACGGAGGAGCTCGAGATAGTAAATTTTTGGTCACCCATCCAATGACGGACCACTGCGAAAGTTGCTTAACTTCAACGATCGCAGCTGAACGCGCTAACCACTTGCGCCATCGAGCTCCTTCATCGAGCTTTTCTTCAAAGAATCTAATCCGAAACACTTATTATATTTCTCTTCTAAGCATGAATTGCTTGATTTATAAATCTAATCTAAACTATACTTTAAATTATTCATTTAAATAATAAAAAAATATAAAGGTAAAATTAAATAACAAAAACAATAATCATCATCGATAAATAAAAATAAACATAAGTTATGCCTTGGGCTTTATAACAGAAGTAAGAACCTTACTAGGTACCTACCTACTGTGTGGCAATAGGGTTGATGACAAGACCTTTTTTTCTTCGTCGGCCAGGTAGATTAATAAAAGTATTGGACAAGTATTTATTTCTTATTCACATAATCAAAACATTACAGAGATATGTTGATATGAAATTTCCCATGACGTCACGTCTTGGTACAATTTTTACTTAGAAGTGACTTTACAAGCCTTCTCTCCCAAACTTTCACGCGCTCTATCCTTTTGGATAGTTGTTATTAGTTGTTATTAGTTTCCAAAACATAGAACCATTCTAAATCGAAAGAAGCTCCGGAATATCCGGGAGTGGACCGGAATTGCCCCCGTCGAACAGTTGTTCCGGCTGGCTGCTGATAGAACTACATACAGGAAGCTAACGGCCAACCTTCAGGATTGAAGAGGCACTGGAAGAAGAAGAAGATTACAAAAACAATTTTAAACCCTACAAAGAATGAAAACGCCATTTCTGTAAGTACAGAGTATATTAAAGCTAAAATGTCTGAAAAAATAAATAAACCTCTTCGAAGAAACCAAAATGTAATGAGTTTAATAAATGCAGCATATTTTTTACCTACATAAATTAATATTCCAAAAAAAAAATACGAAATATTTTTTTTGTTAACTCTACCCAATTTTTACTCTCGACTGACATTACAATGGCAAATATTCGCGCTTATGCTTTTTCTCCCTCATACAAACGTTTACGAGTGTTGTTGTCTTTTTCTTAATAACAAATACCGAATAAGATTCAAAACAAACAGATTTTTTTATGAAAAAATATATTTTATAGTACTTACGAATGAAAAGTGATGCCGTCGGTTTTATTTTTAGTTCTTGAGCAATTTGAGCACTTTTTAAAACAACACTTAGGCATTGTTTTATCATATAATCACAAAATTTTAACAATATATCTTTTTGACGTTCACATGTACGTCATTTGCATGTCAAGTTGTGACTAAAGCGATTGTGGCCTTGGGCCACAATTGATGCGGATCACTTTTGTGAGGCTAGTGCCGTATCTACCCTTTTTGTTTTAATCTAAGAAGACAGGTAGAAAAAAACTGCCCTTGCTGAGTTTCTTGCCGGTTCTTCTCCGTACAAGGTCTCCCGCCGTAGATTTACGAACCGATGGCGTAGCTTCTAGACATTCATATGTGCTTGTAACAGCCTAAACTGAATAAATGATTTTGATTATGATTATTATGATTATGATTAGTCCTGATTTGGCTCCGTGTGGCTTCTTTTTATTCCCTAAAATAAAAATCTGCTGAAAGGGATACAGTTTTTTTTTTTATGTTATAGGGGGCATACGAGCAGACGGCTCACCTGATGGTAAATGATCACCGTCGCCCATGGACACTTGCACACACAGATTCCATCTAACTCACAAAAAATCTATAACAAAAGAATAAAAAGTTGTAAAATACTTTGTATGAGACACGTGGACGTAAGGTCTCACAGGCTGCGGTCAAATTATGAACGTCAAATACTCACGTATTTTGAAGCCAGCGACACATAGACTGGAAGCTAGCTGGTGACAGGTGACGTTCCACGATTTTCTCGTGCATGCCTTTTTAAGGCTTGATAACTAACCCTAAAATATCAATGATAGTCGGGGTTTTAGCCCCTCCGCGCGTCCTCTTCACAAGGAAAAGCGCTTTTCTTTGTGTAGCGGATTCTCGTGTTTTTCCGTGATAGTATACTGCATGCCATTGTAATATACGGAAGTTTAAACAAATTAAAGCTGTAATAATTGATGGCATCACTCCGCAGCGGCCCAAGATGATCATAGGATTCCGAAAACCTGAACAATATAAAAGGGCAACTCCGTGTTTTGAAATTGCATGCCGATAAAAAGAAGGGAAGTTTGTGTAATAAACACACTCTGGAAAAATTGGCATGCACCCCTCGTATGACAACTCTGTATACAGACTAAAACCTCGACTTTCATTGATATTTTAGGGTTAGTTATCAAGCCTTAAAAAGGCATGCACGACAAAATCGTGGAACGTCACCTGTCACCAGCTTCCGATCTAACAACCACCTTCGTCAACCATCGTTTCGTGACAAATCTGAAAGGTACTAAGTGGCACAGTGTCGGGGGGCAAGGAGAAGTACTTAATTTGCGGATTCTCAAAGACGTCACGGCCTCTGAGACCTTATATCCATAGTTAAAGGTTAACAAGATAAGATATAATGGTGTCGATTCTGGCATGATTCTCGAAATCTAAACTTAATTTGACAACAGTGTATCCTTGTCATTCTCTATACAGAATGAAAAGGAGAGACTGATGTTAAATTTAGTTTTAAGTTTAGAGAATCACGCCAGATTCGACACCAATAAGCGCTAAACAATATGTTACAAAACTCGCCTGCACTTAAGTGCAGCAAAATCTTTAATTAAATCTTAATCTCAAATCATTAAAAAAATCGTCTTCTAAATCAGTAGAATAAATTATTTGCAATGATATGGCCTTTCCTTTTCTTTCTGACTCGCTTAATTTTATATTAAAGAAGTTTCAACGGGTTAGACGCACTGATTTTATTTATATAAATAAAATAATGCGCGTCAATAATGACGTTTCGCATCCTTTGCATAAATGCGTCGTCGGAATAATGATTATTTATTTACTTTATCGCTTAATTTTGATAAATTAGGGTGTCGATTTGGGCCGCCCCTAAATCTGGCCGCCCTAGGCCCGGGCCTACGGTGCCTTAAGGTAAATCCACCACTGCTGGTGACTTCGAATTAATAATTCCTTACGTCAGGATGTGACAAACAAAAAAGTTTTTTAATGGGAGCATTGTTATATTGTTTTCTGATGATACTGAATAAAAAAGGAAAAAACAAACACATTCTTTCGAATAACTTCCAAGATCATTCATTTCTATTAAAATTTACGACGTGTTTATTAATCATAATTTAGCCGGACTGAAGCGCGGCTTGAATGTCCGGCCATACGCTGCAGGCTAAAGAGTGCAAGCCAAATTTGCGCAGTCCAATCTTTAGAATGTCAACGATCGCACAAGCCGCGCTTCTGGCCCCGCGCGAGCTATCGTCTTGCCGTCCACATATACGCTCATACCTGCTCGCAGGAAAGACTGGGCGTGTAGCCGGGCCATTACCCTAGCGTTCTAAAATACAAACCTCTTGTGCTTAGTTTAGGCACTTTTGTGCTTTGGGGCTAGGATAATTCTACCTTGTTCTTAGGTGTCTACCATGGAGCAAATATAAAGAGGAGCTGCTGTATGCAATGTTGCAGAGCTTTATACCGATGTTGCCTGACAATAGTCGAGCCACTCAGCGCAGGAGGCGCTGATATCAGTTCGACTTCATATTTCGTGGCATAAACACTGAACGTGTTTGGAAGTCTTTTTTTTTTGTACCATGTGATCCTTGCACGGTGCCTGGGACAAATTAATTCGTTTTAAGTGATTTCTATGAGGAGCCAGATGGCGCAAGTGGTTAGCGCGTTCGTCTACGATCGTTGAAGTTAAGCAACTTTCGCAGTGGTCGGTCATTGGATGGGTGACTAAAAATTTACTATCTCTAGCTCCTCCGTGCTTCGGAAGGCACGTTTAGCCGTTGGTCCCGGCTGCATCTGCAGTCGTTAGCACCCACCAATCCGCACTGGGCCCGCGTGGTGGATCATGGCCCAAACTCCTTATTCCAGCCATAGGGAAGGTCTGTGCCCCAGCAGTGGGGACATTAATAGGCTGATGATGAATGAATGAAAAAAGAATGAAGTGATTTCTATAGATACCTTTAATAATTCAGCATAAAAATTAATTGCTTAAATGAGAAGATGTAGGTAATCATTTTAAATGTATTAATACTACGATAGTACAAATGAGCTTCGACGCTAGCTCCATCTAGCGTCAAATAGACATACTACATATCCAGTGTTTCCACAATAAGGTTTTGATTTTACCCTAGATCGTTTTGATTATCAATCAATCATCATTAATCACTTATCGCAGCAGTTTTGCTAATTCTGTAAGGGGCCGTCCATTAATCGCGTAGTTAAGAGTAACGGAATACGGTTGCTCGCTTCTTCACTACTGTGTGCGTACACCTTATCATTTTGTTTGTTGATGCTCTCTTCTACGGTAAAATTTTTTCATCCGCAAAAAGAATTTCCCGATATTTTTTTCCCGCGTACCGCTTCAACAAAGCGCAGCATCTCTTCGGTCTCAGGTCCATTAGACGAGCATTCAAACGATGTCCTTGTCACGGACAAACCTCCGTCACATACACACTTTTTATATATATGTTTTTCTCTATGAATCTGTGAGCTAACTCTTTAGTCTATTAATGTCAAGTGTTCAGTTATTTTTATTGCACTCCTTTTTTATACAGTTTGGTGTTACAGTTTATAGTCAAAATTCCAAAATAAACCTGTTTATCCATCCCATCCGCCTTTTCCTTTGCTGTCAACGACAGTCCTGTTTTTCTTCGATATGCCCGAAGCCCTACTAAGTCTTCATTTAACACCCTTTTCGCCGTGGTTCTGCTTAACCCCATCTGAAGGTGCAACAGTTTCTGCTTACGTTTGGGATTTCTTTGAATTCGCGCCTTCACAGCTGTTATCACTGCTGGAGTCCTAACAGACCGAGGGCGACCACTTCTTGACCTGTCATCTACACTAGTCTTCATTGTATCGTTTGATGGTACGATAAACGAATCTTTTGGTTACATTAAAATGTTTCAGTATGTCAAAAATTTTAATTGGCGCGTAACCGCAACGATGCAACGCAATAACTGCAACACGGCCTTCGTTAAGCGCCCACTCCATATTTAAATATGAGTAAAATTCTAAATAGTATACATTTTTATTTTTATGAACAATTCAAAATTCGAATTCGATAAACTTTTGTGTGGCCAGAATTCTAAAAAAAAAGTTTTTACTGTGTGACAATACTTATGACCTGACTGTGTATTTATCTGGCAGAATAAAGTCAGTCAAAGGCCAGTTTATATAGTAATTCCCTTCAATGGGTCACCCTAGCTCGGCATTAACAAGAGTCCCTGTTGACCTGCACTTAATCGCTTATTAGAAGTGTATTACACAGTAGGTTGGAATGTTGGTGGACGTCATAATATAAAGTGGCAGCTCGTGGTGGTTAAAAGCGGCTCGAACTCGATCGAACCAGCGCCGCGCTATCAGCCTCTGCGTCCTCCGCCATGCTGGTGTTTGTTGAACGACCCTTTTTTGTCTTGACACCTAAAGCCCTATATGGACTTAACAATTATTCAGAACCAACAAGCAATATGTTTTGTAACGGCTGACGTCACGTTGACTCAAAAGGAGGATGTCGTAAGCACGCTAGATTTCACGAAAAGGATTTTTTATGGAATTCACTAATGTTTGCCAAATAGTGTCGTTTAATCAAAGTCAAATGAAGTAAGCGTTCGATTGGTTATTGGGATTGCCTTAACTAATCTGTCCCGATTTCCAGTGCACAGAAATACGTATTTCAAGATATTCATTAATCAATCTACAAAGTAAGCCAAAATTCCTCTTGATATACATTCTTATTCAATAGCAAGAGGAAACGGAAACATTGAAAATATTATCAGAGGCGGCCTTAGGTATTGCGAGGCTCCGGGCGACAGATCTTTACGGTTTACGGGGTCCTTTTTATCCGACGTCGCCAAAAGGGTAGTTATATTTTCAAATTTTTTCGTATTTATATTTTTTGCCACACTCTATCACTGCTTGATAAAATTCGGCTTAAGAGGTGTCGTTAGACTCTTCTTAGTTTCCTCGTTTTACTTAAATTAATTGCAAAGATCCATTAAATTGTGGGACCTATTAGCTTATAGGTACCAGGTATTCAAAGTGGATTTTTTGGAACTGTGTCTGAAATGGATTCAGGGCCGGATTTAGAAGTCCAGAGGCCTCGGGGCAACAGAGGATCGGAAGCCCCCTCACCCCAAATTATTTTCCAAATAAAGTAAACAATTTTTTTTCAGTCGAGTTTTTCAATAAATAATTTATTTTGAATTAAGTAGATTCCCTTAGTATTGAACAAACAAATATAAATATAAACGGAAACAAGAATTATCTGAAATTAAATCTTAGAGTTAACGAACGGAACCTTTCGAGCTTTTGATTGGAGTGAACAAATATAGATCAATGATTTCTGTTATTTAAGATTAATATAATCAAATAATCATGTAAAAAAACAAGTCCCGTAGTCTTTAATTCTATTAATAAGGAACAAAGCTACTTTAACAGACGGGACTCATCCTTTGCTTTGGTGATTGCATAATTATTTAATTTAGCGATCTAAAGCAGCTTTGCTCCTTATTAACAGAATTATAGACTACTGGACTTGTTTTTTTTCTTTTAAGTTTTTATTTGAAGTATAATTAAGCAGTCGGGTTTTTTGATTTTTAAAATTTTTGAGATAGGTACTTACTTTCCTTAAAAATATTTTTTATATCTGAGTCGTAATAAAAACTCGTCAAAAAAATACAAGTTTACAATGTAAAATAATAAGTAGTAAGCAAAGGTGGATGGACTTATCTCTATAAGAGATCTCTCTTCGCGGTGAAAAATTATAAGAACTTTAGTGAGAAATTCTATCATTACACAAATTCTATCAACAACAGAGCATCGAAATCCAGTTTAACTTGGATTTGTCGTGTGAGGTGGGGCAGGCCCCTTTTGTTCATAGAATTTCGCACTTAAGTTCTAATAATTTTTAATCACGATAAACTTTTTCTTGCAAATGCAACTGCAAGATTTCTAACCTCAACGTAAGCTAGTACTTAGCCTTTCTGAGATGTTATTTAGGAAACTTTGAAGAATACTCTTTGCGGGTGCCGGTTCTTCGTGGGTAGATAAAACTGTTGTTCATGGGATCTGATGCTGAAGTCTGAAGTAAAAAAATAAGCGGAGAGCCAAACCACCTTCCCTGGCGGGAGTTGGTTTTTTTATTTATGTACCAAATAGATCTTCGTACTAAATTTTGTCAAAGGCTTGAGAAATATTCAGGAATGCCCCGCAATAACATATCTCGATTTGAAAGTATTGTGGATTTCCTCTATCTGCAGCAGCTCTATTGTGTCATGATATTTTCTAAAGCCAAATTGGTTGTCAAGTGTGACTGGGAATCACTTTTAATTCGGCTATTACAATGTTTAATGGCTTTAAAAATAAATACTTAATGAAATAATTATTTCCATAAGCTTCGATGGAATTAACCCATAAGCAGAAGCTGTCTACAGAATACGCATCTTCGGTACATACTTTAGCTTTCCCGGTTTGAGGACCATTTTTGTTTGTCGTCACATTGTTTTTTATAATAGTGATATACCGAGCGTCAGTCTCACAACTAAGACCCTAGATCCACTTAAATCCATTGATGGTTCTTTTTGCACTCTTATGTCCATTTTAATCCACGATCCAGGATTTTTTAGAATTGACGTGTTGTGTATGAAAATCCACTAAATAATGGATAACACAAGCAATCTTCTTGTATAGTTTTTTGCTTTAAAGAACCAAAACCTCTTAGTCATGTATGATTTCCAATCCAATTGAAAATGTACCATACCAACTAGTTACTTACTTACAATACAATATTATCGTGAACAAACCACAAGCCAAGGGATTTTTCCTCTGTACCGAGAAATAGGCGGTCCAAATACGATCTCGACGTTTCGCGATGTCGCCGTTTTGTGATCTAGACCATACAATTTTGTCACATGAATAAAACGTATGTATTATCCCAGACTAACCATTCAGCCAAAGACGCTTGCATGCGTTGATCTTAAATCCATTCACTGCCGGATTTAGGGGAGGGCAACCGGAGCGAAAGCCCCGGGGCCTCCACAAACGAGGGGCCCCCACAATAGAGACTTCGGAAAAAAAATCTTTCAAATTCCAACTAGTAAACACTAGTAAACATCTTTAGCTTTGATATTTTTTTTTGCTCTTTTACCTGTACCTACAGCCTACAGTACTTTGTATATCTAACATACATGATTATTTGATTATATTAATCTTAAATAACAGAAATCATTGATCTATATTTATTATATTTAATTAAACTAAAATCGCATAATAAATTTTTCATAAAGTTAGGTAGAGCACCATAGCAATCTCATTTATTATCAATTTATAGTTTTATTGGTAGTGTAAAGCTCGAATGAAGAGTATATTTCCACCTATCAAGCGTGCTGCTACCAGCCTAGTATGTATTGCAAAAAGTGCAATCATGGCAATTATTTTCCAAATATATTTTTTTTTTGTATAAATAAAATACCGAATAACGTATCACTGATAAGCACAAATGCTAAATAACTTTTATAAATATAATCAAATAAACCTATTAGTTACTTTATTTTTAAATCTTTTTCATCAATTAAATACTATTATCCTAACTATCTATACTAATACATATTATAAAGAGGCAAGATTTTTATGTTTGTAACAAATAGTCTGTCAAACTACTGAACCAATACGGTAGCTGCATTATTTATTATTACATTTTCTTTATTTAAATACATTTTGTCCGAGTGACATAGGCTATATTTTATCCCGATAAAATAAATTTCGCCCGTACAATGCCCGGGTGGATCACTAGTAAGTATAATATTATAGATGCATAAGTGAGTTTGTTTGTTGCGCTTCCGTGCCCTAATAGCTAAATCGATTATCATGAATTCCCCTATAGAAGTAGCTGGGAACTTGATTCTTAGCTACAACATCGCAATACTTATAGGCGTAGGGTGATGAAAGGGGTGATTTACCTATAAAAATCTATATTATTTACTTTGAATTTTGCAGAATTATCGTTTATAATTACAACACCAATATAATCGCGAGCTGATTAATAAATACAGGGATTCCAATAAGTATGTACCTACTAGCGAAAAATGGGTTATTTGTCATTATATTAAGTAAACCTTTATTGTAACATTAAGTAATATCGTTAAAAAAAACAGTATAATCCTGAGTTTTTCATTAAAATTCAATAATCATAAATACCTATTATGATAATTTATTTTTCATCATTTAATAAGAAGGAACTCTATCACAGTTTTATTGTAAGGTAAGTACTTCGTATAGGATCAGATACTGCGAGTAGCCCATTTTTTTCTATTTCGCCTAGGTTTTATCCACGTTTTTAAACACCTAAATTAAATTTCTTCTCTTAGTATTCCTCCCGCAGTTTACTCCTTCTCTCAGTATTACCGCGCTATCACTTTGTCATCGTTTTAACTTTTTAAATATTTGTCGAAATGACATAGTGTAAAAGGCAAAGTTTATTGTCTTTAAATATCAAAAGCGATAAAAGTATTTGTTTGGATGAAAAATAATTTGTGAATACAAAATGTGCATTTTGGAAATAGATATCAAATATTTTAGTTTTGATTCACTATTTTAGCGGTAATGGCTTACACATTAAAAATAGATATATGGTGTTACTGACTTTTTTTAGAACTATTTAAGAGATACATTTTCACTCTACATTATATTCATGTAACTTTTATTGTTTTTGCAGTGCAGGCCAAAATGGCTCGCAGATGGGAGATTTTTTCCGTCTTATGTGACACTTATTGTTATATTTTGGCCAATTCACTCAATAACTACATAAATTATTATATGTATGTTATTATTATATATGAGCTATATTACTGTTAAGTTTCATTAAAATCCATTCAGTATTTTTTAGGTGAAAGAGTAACAAAGATCCATACAAACGTTAGATTGAAATTAAAAGAGCAAGTGTTTAATATACAACTTTAAAGCGTTCTAGATCCTAAACAATCATATAAAATGAAAAATGGTGTTAGGAACCTCAACATGATTTTCGATTATCTAGACAGTGATACCCCACTCGACATATTTTGTCAACTTTTCTTTTTACTTCGTGACAATATGGCGTCTAATTTTGTCCACATTGAATTTTGATACTATCATATCTTTAGTAGCACTCCCATGATTGAGACGAATCGATTGATGTATGAATCATCAAAATCGGTCCAGGCGTTTGGTCTCTAGTGTGCCACAAAGGAACAAACATACACATATAGACTGTTAAACACAATACCCTGTCTGCGCGTCGCGCTTCGCGCTCTTGCATTGCGCAGTCGGGTAAAAAGAAAGATGAAACTTTCATAGTTGGATTCCTGTTGTCCGCCTGTCTCAGTACTCTATGATTCTATTGGAGTCGTGGTGAAAAAGTATGTTCCTTTGCGTAAACCTTTTAAAAATAAATATCCGGCATGGTTTACTTACGCACTTATAAAAAGACTTTCTGAAAAGGTGCCCTGTGGCAAGGAAAAAAAACAGGAAGTATAAAAATCCAAGAGATCTTCTATCATATGAAGCTCTCCGTGAGCATTGTCGTAAACTTGTACTCGGTACATACAAAACATTGAGAAGAGTGTAAAAAAAGATCCAAAAATCTTTTTGACGCTTTGTAAAAAATAAGAATAGTGATGCAAATACTGTTCCACTACAAATGTATAAGGGGTATGTGGGGGCTAGTACTGGTCCGGGAATAGCCAATCTTTTACTATTGATTTTAATTCTTTTAATATCGATTTTAATTTGTTCTTTTACTATATGATTGTAATTGTTGACGTTGATTATGACAATTATAAATGTTGTACATGCCTTTAATAAGTGTGCATATCTACTACTACTATTTTTGTGAATTTTGTATTTGTTTTTTGTATGAGTATGCTGTTCGCGTGGCTAATAAATAAATAAATACTACTAATATCTGATAGAAAAAAAGTTGGTACCCCCAGGTGAGCCACAGCCGACAACGACAACCACGTGAGCAGTAGATGGTGTGTGTAGAGAAACATGTTAAAAACCCAATTTTTGTGATGTGTTTTTTTTAATGTTTTCAAAAAATTCTTGTTGGAAACCCGGCTTTGCGCTTGCAAAAAACACTCGTGATTCGAGCCGCTCTCTGTTCTATGTTATATGTAGTCAGTAAATGCGAACCCAAACTTACAAAACATAACAATAATTGTAATCAAATTCCCTAATCAAATGAACTTTTGAAAGCTAGCGCATGTTCAACACATAGGTAATAGTCGATAGGTTAGTTAATACACACATCAAAAGTGTCTAGGGATCAACATATATTTTTGCAATAACTTTTCTCCTGATTGATATTAATTAAAATTTTCTTTAAGGATTCATCAAATAAAGTGTTTTCGTTTGTCACAGTAACGATAAACCAAGTCACCTTTGCATTAATAAAGAAATTTGCCATTTTCCTAATAAAGGGATTTTTGACATTTGAACCACTAACACAAAAGTTCGAAAAAAAGACTGAAATAACAGTTTTCTCTAAAATTTTATTGGGTAAATTAAACAATTAATAATCCGTATTTCTACCGCGAACACTAACAACACAAGAACATCGGTTTGGCATACTCAAAATGAGTTCATCCAAATCACGCTGTGGAATGGCCGCCCATGTTCGTTGCAACAACAAAAAAAGGTCTTCTTGCGACTGGATACCCTCCATATTCGGCAGAGCTCTTCTCTGTAGCATATCCCATGCATGCTCAATCGGGTTCAAGTCTGGCGACTGAGCAGGCCAGGGCAGGACATTGATGTTAGCTGCGGCGAGAGTCTGTCTTACAACTCTTGCGGTGTGCGGTCGTGCATTATCATGCATTAACTGAAATAAGGGACCGATTTGCACTTGTAGAGGAACGATGACGTCTGATACAATCGTCTCAGCATAAATTTGAGCGTTGAGGTTGCCTCTGATCCAAATCAACTCAGTTCTTCCGCCGATCCAAATACCCGCCCATACCATGATGGTTCCACCACTATAAGGATGGACTTCCTGGCAGGATTTTAATCGCTGTTGGCGTCCAGGGGTTCTCCAGTGTCGTATACGTCTTGTATCCGGTCTCATACCAAAACGAGACTCATCAGAAAGCACACGAAACGCCATTGTTCTTCTGCCCAATTTCTGTGTTCAAGAGCCCATTGATATCGAATCCTACGATTGTGCATTGCTATAGGTGGTACCCGTAGCGGTCTTCGGGAATGAAGGTTCACTTCATGCAAGCGGTTTCTGACTGTTTGGTCGCTAATTAAGTTCCCTGAAGAGTGATGAAGCCTCACGGCTAACATCATGGCGGTTATTGTTGGAGCTCTTCGAGTTTAGATTTGAATGTATCGGTCTTGTCTCCGTGTGGTGCAGCGATACCGTCCTCCATGGCGCTCAGCCACGGTACCAGTGCTTCGGTATCGTGTCCAAAGTCGACTGATAACACTCTGACACGGCTCTGAGCATTTCTTCCCTGCTTAAATGACGTCGCCGCTCCATAATAACATTGGTTTTAATCAGTAGTAGGGAAACAGTAGCACTAATAATGTCTTCAATGCGTTGTATGTTTTTATAGGGAAAATATTGACAGCTGATTTTCATCTTTTACTCGAATTTGATTCACAGTTCCTGATTCAAATTATGAAATGCACCAAAAAGGATCCATATAAATTTATAAAATCATAAATTTATTACAAAGCCACATCTCAATCTCAAGAAATCCGCATAAAAATGCTTGATCCCTAGACACTTTTGATGTGTGTAGATTGAAATCGGTAAAATTATTCACTAAATTATTTAAGTACTACCTATATTCAAATTTAAAACAGAAAATTATAAAACAACAAACAAACCATCCAATTCGCAGCCTCCACCAGAAGTAGAACTGGCATGTACTTAATGATAGTGGGAAGAGGGAAATACATTTTCTACAAGTTAGTGGCCAGGGGGGCAAAGGCCGATTACTGAATGTAGAGGCGGTGAATTAGCTGTTTTTCAATTACACTTGGTCGTTAGCCCCGAAAGACATATCTTAAATTCGGGTACACGAACCAATATTTACACTGGAATACGGTCTGGAAGACGGTGTCAGGTAACCAAAACTACCTGAATACGCACTGGACTATCTATATATATAAAACTCAAAGGTGACTGACTGACATAGTGATCTATCAACGCACAGCCCAAACCACTGGACGGATCGGGCTGTTGGCATGCAGGTAGATGTTATGACGTAGGCATCCGCTAAGAATGGATTCTGATCAATTCTGCCCCCAAGGGGATAAAATAGGGAATGAAAGTTTGTATGAAACTTTATCAATATTAAACCGATCGGGCTGAGACTTTTCATGCAGCTATAAGAAGAATCATAGATGAATGTCATTGTGTATAATACAAACCTGAGAACAAAAACTGTAGTCTACACTTCAGCTCTACACCGAAGCGAAGCGAGGGCGGGCCGCTAGTTTACACATATGTCGCGATTACACTAGTTCGTTAGCCCGAATACGAGTGCCAATGGAATACGGGTAAACGATTCGGTTACGATTCGACGAAACACTTATTCACTCTAGGTGTGCCCGAATTCGAGTTATGTCTTTCGTGCACCCGAATACGGACTAATGACCAAGTGTAATCGCGTCTTTACCCTAGATTATAGAACATTGCTACTCTCGCAATGTGCAATGACAAGTGAGACAGGAAAGTCATCGGCAAAATTTGTTGCAGACTTCTATCTGTAAGACATCAGAAAACCTTATATTGTTTTAAACTTTCATGGTCACTAACATTATAGCTATTAAAGGGATTGTTACCATGTACCTTGTTTTTTATGAGTCTCCAATATTTCGGCACTGTTGCTGAAGTAATTGCGGGTAGATGTTATTGGCAGAGATATCGGTCTACCCGCTGACGTCGTCTTTTACTGCGCTCGATACCCCTACCACTGGTCACATTCTCACTATTCCCTCGCACTTTTTCCCTTCATACAATACTCACAGTATCAGATCGCGGAACGACACTTTTTTGATTTTTGCGGTTTTTGCACATACGAACCACTGGATTCCAGACACTTGACAATTTAAACCCATCCTCACGATTGAAATTCTTGTGTTTGGTTATTTCAATCGCTTCCCTGACCAATCTTGGTATGTAGTGGCGTTCTGTCGAAATATCGGAGACTCATAAAAAACAAGGTACATGGTAACTATCCCGTTAATAGCTATTATATAACCAGAAAACCGTCATGCAAAAATCAGAAAACCGTCATGCCAAAATCTTTTAGATTTCTATGAGGTAGGAAAAAAATCGGTCCCTTTTGCAGCACCAAAAATCTGCCGCCCTTAGATCAAGCCTACTCAACCTGCTGGTCTGGCGCCCCTGGGCCACATAAGATTTGCACCGAGGGCTATGTCATTCTGCCTTAAAAGGCAGACATAAATGTCATCTTGCATTTTGTGAAATCATACCTGAGCATTTAATGGGGCTCAACGTCCAGGATAGCAAAAAAAAATTCAGCAATCGGCCATGACTTTTGCACGCACCGTGTACTGTCTTTTGAATAAGAGCTACTGGAGGGTTTACGTATACAATTGGTAACCTAACCTTACCTTTAAGTTACCAATTGTAAGGTGACTATTTATTATTTTATGAGGATCATTTAGATATCTGGCGCCCCATGCCACTTTCGATTTGCAACCCGTTGTCTACGAGGATTTTTTATTATTTTATGGCATCCATTATTATTCTTGATACACAACTAGCTGCCACTAAGGAAGAGCTCAAGAAGCATAGTTGCTATAGAGGTATTTTGTAACTGAATCATAAAATTCATTAAAATAGGTTCCAGAGATTTCATTCATATTTTTTTAGTTTTTTAAAATTTTGCAGAAAGTTCTATCCTTGGCCATTCTTTGATTTGCCTACTCTCAACTCCACTAATTATTTTTCAGTTGTATTAAAAACTTCATTATTGCATGTTTGTGCCAAGTTGAAAAGGAGTTGGACAAGTTAGGTGAGCAGGAGAGACGACGACGTTCGGTGAACTCGTAAGATTGCCCTGTGCAATGGAGCTCAAGAACTGGCTGGAGGAAAGTGGCAAATTTCTAAATTCCAGCATTCCTCCGAAAAAATGTTGAAAATTAACCCGCACATGGCTTTATATTTAATTCGTTTTTGCACGTTCGCCCTAAAATTTATATATTTTTTACGAAGCACTCTTTTTTGGCTTTTTCCAGGACATCTGGCAATTATTGACAATTCGCTCAGACAGACACTCTCCAAAATTTTAAACTGTTCATTTTCGGATAACGCTTAGAAGCAGGCCTCCCTCCCTGTTCGTTTCGGAGGTCTAGTTGGTCTAGGTACTCGTCATATTTCCCATATTGCCCTTCCCGCTTGGTACAGCCGAGCTCTTTAGTAAAATACTATGCCCGTCTTTGGGTGTAATGGAGTTGGCTCATCTTGCCGAGGCCAGAAGCGCTTCCTTCGTCTAGGGCATGCCCGGGAGTGGAGCCGCTCTGTTTGCGTTTTCAGAGTGACCTTTTAGCTTCTCCTGTTGAACAATTATCATTTTTTCCAGTCTTCCGCAGACACCTCTTCCACGGCCTTCTCAATCGCTGCTAGCGCTTCTTCCGGCGATGAAACTTGTATCCCTTTGAGCTGATTTTTATTAACGTAATAAAATGAAGTCACACGGAGCCAAATCAGGACTGTAAGGAGGGTGTCCCAAGACTCACTGGTGTGGAGATCAGGAAGTCCTTCGTTTTGATCGCAGAGTGCGCGGGCGCGTTGTTGTGGTGAAGAAGGACCCCGCGGAGCCGGGTGTAAGATCGCTTGTTGCTCATTGCAGAAAAAATTTCTAGCAGGCATTTTATGCTGCACCATTCGGCGTTGATGCTGCTTTAGTCTCGAAGTGGAATTGGAATTAGGTACCCCGTCAAAATAAAGAAACTACCGATCAAACTTTTCCCTGCGCTCCTCGATCGCTTCACTTTCGTAGGCGTTGGTTCGACTGGCGACTGACTCTTTTCTGTATCGTATTGATAAATCCAGGACACGTCACGCGCATGCACCTCAACACCCAACACCGCAAAGTGCGTACGCAGCTGCGGCTACCAGCCGGCCTGACGATGAACACCCTAAAGAGAAGAGCAGCAAACTCTACGTCAAAGGCGCTTCTCCGGCAGTATCACAATATCAGTTTTGCGACGAACAGGGCTTCATCAAGGTGGAAAGGAAGAAGATGAAGCCTGCTCGTCGAAATTTGTGTAGTGTTGCCCCGACTGGACCAAAACATCGGCTGCGTCTTTTAATACCGACGACGCTGCTATGTGTCCCGACTGTATTACTCTACGAAAAAAGATAAAATCGTAAGTACCTGCTAAAAAAGACCAAGTTCTTTCTGAGAGTCGCATAGTTGGCGTCCCGTCACAATGTGAATTTTAATTCCTTTGCGGTGAGGGTGCCGACGGAAGAACTGGCGAATTTCAAGAAGGAAGAGCTTTGGCTAGTGTTGTGTTCCGGCGGTTCCGAGGCCGGTCACCACTCCACGTCACAAGTCGTATAGACGACGGTGTTATTTAGGTGCTTACAGTGCCCGGCACGTAAGTTGAACCCAAATTTTAGTTTTCACTGCATGTTTTTTTACAGAAAAACGACACAAAACTAAATGTTTTTTGAACAAAACGGTTGCTGTGTTTCATTAGATATTGTATTGTTAATAATTCTTCAGTGCTATGATGTTTTTCTGTTAAAAAACATGCGCTGAAAACTAAAATTTGGATTCAACTTACTTGCCGGGCACTGTACTAACATATGTATTCATCATACTAAAATTTGCCCCAACGGGAATCGAACTCGGGACCCATCGAGTAGATCTAAGGCCATGTTTACAAATAAACACTAACAAACAAACGGATGATTTCGACTGCTCTAAACAATATGAACATGTTATGAGGTTATAGTAGGGGAGCCCCAGCGGGGATTTTTGTATTTACTCGAGCGCGGCAGAATAACATATGGGGAGCAACCTTGCACCTAGTTAAGTACTCCCACCATACCTTAAGAAGGGGTAGAATACAGGAAAAAATAACCGAGCGCGTCAGACATTGAGAAGGGATGTTACGTGAACCCTCCAGTAGCTCCTCCTCCTTCGTCCTATTCAAAAGACTGACGATTTGGACCCGACCAAAAGTCATGGCCGTTTGTTGAAATTTTGTTTTTGCTGCCCTAGACGTTCGGCCCTACATAGAGGGCTCAGGTATGGTGGGAGTACTTATCTAGGTGCAAGGTAGCTCCCCATATGTTATTCTGCCGCGCTCGAGTAAAGCCAAAAATCCCCGCTTGGGCGGCTACTATTATGATTGCAGTATAGGAATCTGTGGTATAAGCTAGGCTAAGGGATATAACTACAGATTTTTAAATCTTTAGAAAGGAGATTGCTCAGCTTCCATACATGTTTGGCCTAAAAACCAATAATCATGAAAAATTGTTTCCTAGATTCGAAATTATCTATAAATTACTGTAGAAACGAATTTTATTGACGGACACCCCTGAGAACTTCTATAAACCATATACCCTGAACATATTAAAATAATAAACAACAAATAAGTTATATAGTAAACTAGGGAAATCAAGCCAAGTACCGAAATTATGGATTAGATTCAGGTATATAGAGCATGTAGATTAACAGATAGTTGTCTGTTTTTAAAGTTAATGCATAAGAATAACTTTTAAAATCAGGTGTCATTTCCGGTTATAATAAAGTACTCTGTGACAGAAACTGTGTGATGATTGTGAATGAGCCACAGATTAGAGAGAATTTTTAAACTCTCGTTAACCAAAGAAAGCTAAGAGATTTAGGTTCTATAGCCATATATTCAGTAGCTTCATTATTTTTGTTATGTTTTTAAGATAACCATATTTTAGTTACTAGTGTATCACACCTTATAATTTTATTTATTTATTAATTTATAGTCAGGGAACGTAGGCCCATAGATAGATACCTTAAAGTTTAACATATATACAGATTATAATGTGTTTATGGAGGTGTTTGGCGAAAAATGTATGGCAATAGACTTTATGATGTCGCCTACCATCTATAATAATTGTCTGAGCACATTTGCATCTAGTGAAAATGATAATATATTTATGGATATTAATACCACAGTGTAATAAAAAGAAAAAAATTATTTTATCGATCTTTACAAAATAGATTTGTTTTTATTGAATTTAAACAATTTCGATTAGTCTTTGGCTGAATGTTACTACACCCATAGCCATCTCCTTTTTACTAGAATGAATTCCTAAAGGTCCAGTCAGGTATTGATTTAATTTTCTTTAGATTTATAAATCAAGCAGTTAAATGCTTAAAATAAAAATATAATGAAAGATATTTTGTTAACACATAATACTTTATTGAGTAACTGTGTTATTTTTTTTACACTTAACCTAAGGTGGCTTCGGTCTCCATCTACTTCAGTGGAATGAATCTGGAGCTGTGGGTAGCACCGATACCGGGTCTACCGTGTTTGACAGGCTTGTACGTCACGGAGAACTCTCCAAGGTAGTGGCCAATCATCTCAGGCTTGATTTCAACCTATGAGACAAAGAAAAAAAAATTGATAAACACTTTTGGACTTGATGAACTGAAAAACTAGTCAAATTACCTATTGTATATGACTATTCCTGGTGCTTTAACAGTCATTTTGAAATATAATGATATAACAAGAGCAACCAAATTCTAATGAATGAATATGAAATTGCTACCTTCTGGGAAAAGCAAGAAATATGAAGCTTGAGCAGCAAACATCCATACAAACTTTCGCAGTTGGATAATAAGGAAGTTTCCAATGTTTTATATTTTTTTAAATAACAGTACTAAACTCGCAATTAAGAAAACTGAATATTTTTTTAATATCTTTAAAATTGAGGAAGTTATGATTTTTTTCCCGTCCGCTTTATAAAGTTGTCGGCATGCGGCCGGTCAACATCTCATGGTGTCACAAGTTCCGCCCGACTCGTCGCTGCTAAGTTGCGTTTTGTTCAGACGGTTAGTACCTACTTGTGATTGGATTAAGAAGGACGGAACAGGACCCACCCTTAGCACAAACCAATATCGAATTGTAATAGTTTGCGAGTGCGAAATGTCATTGTCAAATGTGTACTGGTTTTTGATGTGTAACATCTTTCCTCTCGCCTTCCTGCAATTTGTGGGAGTGATTGGCTCAGCTTTCCATTAGTTGTGGTTGAGTAGCGAGCTAAGATTTTTGTCACGGAAAGTATTAATTATTAGGAACACACACACGAAATCTTTTTATTCGAAAACGAATAGAACTCGAGAAAAAAAATATTGAAAATTAATATTTTTGTAGGTTAAAGTCAATTTTGACAGCCATTTTGATCAGTGCTGCCATTTTTTCATGCAGAAATAACATGTTTCTCGTTGTCTATGGTAAAAAATATGTTGATTATGTTGGTACTATTGTCAAAATGACATATGTCCCGCCGTTTTGTCTTTGTTTTGAGAAATGTCAGTCAGTCTGTGTACGTCGGTAAAAAGTATATTTACTATTATTTACTTGGTAAATAAGAAATAGTATGGGCTCCACACTTAGAAAAAAAGGTAAATGTGGCTTTACAACAATCTTTAATTCAGAACCGACTTGGTCAACCCCGACACGCCGTGGTCTTGGTCTGCCCTACCCCTAGAGTGTTTTTTAGAGCCCGGAGGCGCGTAGGGAGAGCCACCTCCGGCGGCGACCAGCCTCAGGCGCTACGGGTCGCACGATGCTTGTGACTTTGTCACGCAAAGGCGGCGGGGCTGCTATTCCCGCAGCGCCGGAGATAAGGCAGAACTACTGGTTCTTACTTCCCTAGTCCTTGCATCCTAAAAAAATTATGAATTTTTAGGTTAGGTTAATTAAAAAAAAACATGCAATTCCGACTAAAATCTTTAGTAGGGGGGGAGTCGGGGAGACCCCCTCCTCCCCCCCACATCAAAACTACCCCGAAATTCCACCACAACTAATGGAATTTAGTACCAAATGTCTGTGACATGTGAAATGAAATGAAGACCAATGTGCCTTCAAGTAATTCGCGCAAATTAGAAATAAATTAATTAAATGATAATGGAAATTAAATTAAATATAAATTAATATTGTACTGTATTTGTTTCCATAATGATAACCTGTACTGTCTATACTGTCTTTATTTCTTTTTTTAACTAATATAAGGTGAGGTTTCAAATGTTACAAATCATAAGCGACTACTGTAAAGCTCGCTCGTTTTTTAGTTTTCGTTATGTCCGCTATGGCGCTGCTGTTCAAGTTTCCATACAAAATTTGACAACGACATTTCTGATTTTTCCGAATCAAAAGGGATCCTTTTAGTTTCGCTGTGCCGTCCCTCCACAACTTAGCTCCGAAACTAGACAGGAAGTTATAATTTGGTTTGGATTATACATATTAGTCACGAAAAAAAGTATATAACAAAATATTGAAAAATTTTTTGTGTTCATTTTTTTCGGTGTATCTTATGGAGTGGGGTATTGGTAAAAAGTTTTTCAAAAATGTGGAGACTATTATTAAAGTTTTCTTCAATTAAGGGATTTGTTTGTGAAATATTAAACTTTATAGAATAATTTGTAATAGTCAGGTGTACTGTACACCTCAACTGCCAGCACAATGTTTCTTGATATGTTAAGAAATACGGTATTAGTATACATAGTAAAATTAAAGGAAAAGTATCACAACTAAGTTTCCAAATATTACTTGGCTTTTATTTTGTAGTTGGAAAAGTTAAAAGCTCGTACAAAATTTGAATTAAAATTACAATGTTAAAATGTTACTTATTTTGTAAGGTAAGCAAAGTAGGTTGTACTCAAATATAAATATATATTAAAAAAATATAACAAATAAAACGAGCGAGCTTTACAGTACTCACATATCGAGCCCTTACCGCCAAATTATCGTAAGCGACACTCGCCAAATTATCGTAAGCGACACTTTTGTCGAAATGCGTTTTTTGTGGAAACTAATATTTTAAACCGTAACGGACCCATCTCTGTTGATATTTCCCTCTATTCTTCCCTCTATTATATTATAACGGTGTTCTTTTGGAGGGAAATATCAACAGAGATGGGTCCGTTACGGTTTAAAATATTAGTTTCCACAAAAAACGCATTTCGACAAAAGTGTCGCTTACGATAATTTGGCGGTAAGGGTTCGATATGACGTGTAACATTTGATCTTACCTTAGCAATTTTAATACTATGTTCTAAATCTAAAAATCAATAAGCGCGCGCTTTCGCGACTTCCTCTTACACACTTCTGTCCCATTTCACGAAATCACTCCCAATAATTGCAGAAAAGCGAGAGGAAAGATGTTACACATCAATAAAATCAAAACATCCTTAATAATAATATTTCAAGTTTGATATATGCGCTCCTTTAAGGTAACTACAAAACCCTACATTGCTCATAACTAAACACCCTCTTGGATGATTTTTATTATTTGTTCAGATGTAGAAAATGTCAGGTGACTTCTTATTTCCGTTCAATAAATTAAGACATGTGATAGACAGACTGTAGTTGCAAAATAAGAGGGTTCCATTTGCCACCCTAATTAAGTGCAGTACCCTAAAAATCGATTTATTTAAGAATGTGTGTAGGTACCTTACGGGTGATTCTCAGTTAAGAGGTATGTTTGACGGCTAAGCCAAAAAAATCATTATATTTGGAAATTATGGTCTAAAATCTTAATAATTTCAATTAACTAAATGTGTTCTAAATTGTCACTTAAAATTATATTCTAAATGTGCATAATTTACTTACAATAACAGCACAAAGAGGAAAAACATCTCTCCCCTGGGTTGTCCCCTAACCGTTTTTTTTTGTAAATCAGTAATTTTGAGTCCATTGAAATTTAATTATTTCTCTTCTATCGGTAATAACATGAACCCTGATAACTTAGTTACAGTATGTAACCATTAAATTCATTTATATTTGCACTTTTTATAAAAAAATATTAATCGCAAACTGTGTCCTCCGAGTTTCGTGTCTCGCCCCCTGGCCTTAGGTTTGGTTTGAAAATCGTATTTGTTTACCATAGTCTGTGGTAGTTTTCACATTGAAGACACCGAATATCACGTGAAGTTAGCAGCAAGCGCTGCACAAGCCATCCGCGCGGCAATTTTTTTGGCCGTTTGCGCAACGGCGCACGATGAGTGCAGCCGTGTTTAGTGATCGAAGTATTTACCCTGGTAATTTTTTTTTCGTATTTATGTGTTTAAATACTACAATATCTATATACATTTATTTTAAATAGTGCTGCAAACCTTTTATTTATTTGTAATCTTTGTAAAATTAGTAGTTTTACGGCAATTTTAGATTTTTAACGAAAATATCTCTCCCCTGCCATATTTCCCCTGGCTGTTATGGTGCCAGGCTACTAACAAAACTATAAAAACGATGCAATAGCTCAATAACATTAATGATAATTTACTAGAGAATGTACAATTCCATATAATTTTAGATAATTGTTTAGCTTTATATCATTATTCCACTAAAATCTGATTGCACGGATAAGTACTTTACATCCTAATATGCGCTCTAAGCGCTTTGCAATAAAGTTCATCTTGTCTCTACCCTGTACACAGTATCTCCCCTGGTGTCTCGTAAAACGAGAATAAATTAAAAAAATGACTGATCATCTTCTCATATTAAAATCATCTTTCTTGATAAAAGTAGTAGTATAGTTATATAAATATCGACTGCTGCTTGCTGTGCCGCTGCTTCCATACAACAGATTACCTCTTAACTGAGAATCACCCTTACATTAAAAGTTTCACTCTTCATATCTCTGCACTTTTAAAAAAATTCAAAACAAAATGTTAACCACTTTTCGGGATTGGATTCAAATCTAGGCAAAATGGAACATAAATGCCACCACCACTTCCAAGGTTCAGGCTGATCACCAATCCATATGGTATTACATCATGCGATATGTATATTGATGCTGCCATTGGTCGCAAAATATTGTTCCCCAGCCCTGACAGTAAGGTTATATCTCAACAGGAGGAAACTAAACTTTAACTAACTTTGAAGGAACTCAAAGTATCTAAGGAATTATGTGACCAACTGAATAGGGAATGTGATGAGAACGAAAGGGAACTGATAGAAATCAGAAATTAATTTAGTTCCTCAATTCTTGGTCCATTCTTGTTGTTAATTTATATAAATGACTTACCTTACTTTGTAAGGGATAATCATGGTACTATTGTTTGCAGATATGATACTTCACTTTTATTTAAAATAAAAAGAAAGCAACCACTTATTGACAATGTGAACAATGCCATCTCTAAAGTACTGGTTTAATGCTTTTAATTTACTTCTTAATGAAAGTATTACAAAATGTTTTTTTTTTTATTATTTTAAAGCATGTAACTGCTTGATGTTTAAATCTAAAGAAAATATAACTAGAAAAAGTTCCATGCAGACAAGGCAGCAAACTGGACTGAAGGGTGCGGGTTCGAGTCCCATCTGCTGCCTGGTCCGCGTGGAATTTTTTCTAGTTATATTTTCTTTACAAAATGTTTACATTTTTTAATACCCAATGTTAAGCAGATGCAAACCAATGTAACTATCAAGGATAGGAATATGGACCTGGTGGACACTACAGTATTCTTAGGCATTACACTAGATTGGAAGCTTCAGTGGGGCTCTAATATTGAGAAATTGTTGAACAGATTTAGCTCTGCAGCCTATGCAGTAATGAAGATACCACTCAATTAGTATAGTTTAGTTATTTCCATAGTGTAATATTGTACATGCTGGGGGGAAATGCTACCGACATTCAAAGTATTTTTGTGTTGCAGAAGTGGGCTATTCGATCAATTTACTTATCTTAAGACAAGAGACTTGTTCAAAAAAATATTAATTTATTTCCTATAAATAGTGATAAAACAATCAATACTAGAAATAAAATTTAACCAATCACCAGGCTCCACAAAATCAGTAATTTGTTTAATGGTCTTTGTGTACACTTCTACAATAAAGTCCCTAGCAATATCCAACAATTGAGCATAAATAAATTTAAAGCTACTATTAAAAAAGTCCTAATGAATAAAGCTTAATATAAGGTGTCTGATTATATTTCAGACAAAAGTGCTTGGGTTTAAACTGTTCCAAATATTCCAAGAGGCTATAAGATGAAATATTTGTTTAATTGTCACTGTAACAATATAATATTTTGTAAATATTGTTACACAATTTGACTCTGTGAAGTTTTTTTTGCCTGTTTTTCTCCACAGCAAAAAAAAATCCTTACTGTGAGGTAGGGAAAAAAATATGGACAATTCAAAAGAGTGTTATGCTTCCTATTTGAATAAAGATATTCTGAATTGAATTGAATTTTTAAACATGATACTTATGACCACTAATGAGACATGATTATTTATTACATTGTCTTAGTTGAATAAAAAGCCATATCAATACATAAATCATCAATAGTTAGATATTCTCCATATTATTTTTAAGTTTTGTGAAAGTATACTTGCTTTGAACTGACAACCAAAACCATTAAAATTTTACTTATACATTCAACTGTAAACGAGCATTGTTTTGACAACAACCTGATGTCTAGAGGTTGGCTAGGTATTTTAATAAAATAATCTTTGTGTAGCTATTTATTGATTAATTAAATAAATAAAGAATTGTCCACCACTGTACTTACTTGGAATAAAATGTGGAATCTGAGATTTCATATCTACACTATTTAGCCATAACATCAAATTTACTAACCTGGTTAAATGTCTTGCCATTGTAAATGCCCACAATGGAGCCAACCATTTCTGGTACAATGATCATGTTGCGAAGATGGGTTTTGACAATTTCTGGCTTCTCATTTGGAGGAGCTTCCTGCTTTGCGCGACGCAACTTCTTCACTAAAGCCATGGGCTTCCTCTTCAACCCACGGGCAAACCGCCGACGAGCACGAGCATGCATGAGCTCCATAAGTTGTTCACTGCAAATTCAAAACCTTTTCTTACTTTTATATCCTTAATATCCTATGCATATGCTAGTGCAAAGCCGATCCCGATGAATGAAATAGAGATTAGATGCTGTGATTGCTCTCAATCATATCGAAAGGTCAATAAAATAGGATATAGCAATACACACTTGATTGAAAAAGTAATATACACAGTAATCCTCAGGTCTATCTTACAAATTATGGTTATAATTACACTCTAACCGAATGATCAAGCACCTCGACAGGTGCTGGATAAGCGCTATGAAGTTTTTAATAAGTAAATATGGGGTGGTAAAAGGAAGCAGGTTAGGATCAGAGTAATGATCGATGAATCGAAATAATACGATCTTAACTTACTTGGGCATATCAAGAAGCTGATCAAGATCAACTCCTCGGAAGGTAAACTTCCTGAAAGTACGCTTTTTCTTGATTTCCTCAACCTGTAAATTGTACACATAATTCTTTAGCACTTTTAGCAAAATGTTACCACGACAACATAAATTATTTCACCCTATCGATACACTTGGATTAATTTTCATAAACACATTAGGATCGCATCGATAATGTAAGATTTAAATAAATATTTCCACGAACCTCTGCCATGTTTCCTGTTTGTTTGACAGTTACGAAAGAAAAGAAAGAACTTTTGACAATGACAAATTTGACAAGTTTTGTTGTAGTGAAGTGGACAGCGATTATAAAATCAAGATATCGATTTAATTGTTTCTTCAAATATCGATATAACTGTAATATAAATATATGCATAATCAGGGCACGCTGTGATGTCCGTTTTTAAACATTGCAACAGTGATGAGAAAAATCAAATCGTTATTGAAAATAATCCAATACAATGAAATACGGTTCACATCTGGTTTTTTTTTATTAAATTGTAACCTATATTGCTAGAAGTTGCCGACTATAAAGATTGAATGAAACGAAAACATAAATGTTTACTCACACTCAGCGATCCTTTAAGTAGCAGTCTTATTGATTTCAAGTTTATAAATTTTGAATTTAGAAAAACACAAATTCCAGATTATCCGAATAAGTACACTATTACGATTTTTAATGATAATAACATTAACATAATCAATTAATTTACTTAAACCTTCAAAGATTCTTTCAAATGGCCGGTGACTTTAAGTGAAATTATTATTATGTTTAATTTTTAAACTCGAACAAGTTTTCAGATTCATAATAGTTAGACCACAATATTACATGGTTTTGTAAATTTTTATTCAACTTCATGGGGGAACAAACGTCAAAACTGCCATCATAGCGTGCCGCTACTATAATTACAGTTTTCATTACTGATGTTGAGGTGAAAAAATATATAAAAAATAACAATTTCGTTTTCCCATAAAATGTACTACTTAACTACTTTCCTCCAACATTCGAAGTATGTCCCTTCGGTACGGTAGACCCGGGTCTATCATTTCTTCCAAATCATTTTAAGTGGTACGAATTACGCTGGGTCCGCTAAGTAGTTTATAAAAAATAATAACCAATAAATGCATTACCAAAGTTCTCAAAGTGTCCATGAATCCTGTCTACAATATTCATTCACTCAATACAAACGTCACAAAATCACAAAGCATGTTTGTACAATATAGATAGAAGATAATCACTGTAGAGAGTGATAGTGTAATTTTAAATATAACCACGTTCATCGACTTTTGGGCAGTACGAAATTCGCCGAGTCAGCTAGTTAGATATAAAGAAAATATAGAGAAATATATTATAATTAAATGTTTTAAACGTGATTTATTTACCGATATCTCTAAATATAATAATGCATATTATATTGGTGTCGATTCTGACATGATTCTCTAAACCTAAACTTAAATTTGACAACAGTGATGTCGATTCTGGCATGATTCTCTAAAGCTAAACTTAAATTTGGCAACAGTGCATCCCTGTCATTCTCTATACGGAATGAAAAGGAGAGACTGATGTTAAATTTAGTTTTAAGTTTAGAGAAACACGCCAGAATTGACACCAATATATCCTTGTCATTCTCTATACAGAATGAATAGGAGAGACTGATGTTAAATTAAGCTTACTTATTATTGAAGTTATACTTCTTTAGCCGCGTTATGAAAAAATTATGAGAGTGAAATTTTAAGATGCGCGCGCATCACTGTAACACAAAAGTAACATAATGAAGTAGGCCGCGGGCGCGTTATGAAAAAATGATGAGAGTGAAATTTTAAGATGCGCGCGCATCACTGTAACACAATAGTAACACCATGAAGTTGGCCGCGGGCGCGTTATGAATGTTAGTGTCTAATAATGGTATAGTTATTAGACATCTGTTCGAAAGGTACTTTGAACGATCCACGGAGCTCCATAAGATGATCGCGTTGTCAAAAACAATGTTGGCACGCTCGTCGCCTCTGATCACTGTTTTCATATTTATAATATTTATCCACATGTTTCTAGTTTCTATATAGACACAACGTGTTTTAGTTACTTACAAGTGCTAATTACATATGGACTAATAACTTAAATTCAGTAGTGATTTTAATTGAATATTTTGAATATTAATTTAATTTTTCAAATTAAAACTGAACTTAATTGACTGTGTTAACTATCCTTTTCCAGTCCTTTTATTATTTTATTGTAATTATTAATTATTTGCATGCAATTAAAAAATATTTTTAATGATGCTAAAGAAGTATAACTTCTCACGCGCGTACATAAGTTACACGCATCCATTTTTTAAGTAAGTAGTCATTCTGAGGTTTATGAATGTCTTTGTTGATTTGAAAGGTCTCTAAACTTAAAACTAAATGTGACATCAGTTTGTCCTTTGCAGTCTGTATAGAGAATGACAGATACAAATTGTTGTCAAATTTGAGTTTAGTTTTAGAGAATCATGCCACTATCGATACCACTATATATATATATATATAGAACGTGCTCCCGCTCAACACCAACATGGCGGGTGTCTCTGTCTTTGTCTGCAATGCCGCCAGTACGATAGGAGGATTTTCAGTGTACACTCCCATAGCTTATATCGATTTTTGATTCGGTATCGTAAAGGAAACCAAGGTATCCACAAAGCCCACAAGATAACCGACGTTATGACGTTTGTACAGTGCTTAGAGCATATACCTCTAGGTAGGTATAGTGCGATTCAAATAAGAATAGGAAAGCCAATGACCTCCATCTGTCAAATGTCGCATGAAAAGTGCGGTTTGCAATAAAATCTTGGAACCCTCTTTTTAGCAATCAGCTAATTCTAGAATAAAAACCAAACATATGTAAACAAACAATAACAAATATTGATAAACATTAATTAATTATCAATAATTAATATTGGCTGATATTTTTCTTCGTTTAGTGAGCTTCGGCTATGAATGGGTGTTAACCTAAATCCGGATATATATGCGCTAGCATCACTATAATATAGTTTGTGGGTTAGAAGGGCTCTATTATGGTAGGTACTCTGTGTCATCAACCAAATGTCACTTTAAGTTGCGTTCAGAAACTTGACTAAAAACTTTCGTTTATATAAAGAATGCATGTTCCTAGTAAAAGTGCATGATTAGATGCTGTGATTGAATAACTACTCCGGCGGTAATACAGAGATGACCGGAATTGAAGAGCTAGATTCTGATTAAAGTTTTTTCTCACACAGTCTTTTTAAAAAATATTATTAAAAATCGGTAGTTTTTTTTCTCAATCTTAGTTAATAAATTATAATAAAAAAATCTGATATTTTTCTCACTTAATCTTCGTTTTATTAGATAAAAACTTTTTTTTGCTCACTCTACCTATTTGGTTTGAATTGCCAGCTATGATGTCACAATATGGCGCCCAGAGGGTGGCCAGAGTGCACTCAGATTCAGATTCAGATTAAAGCAGGGTGGCCATAGTGGCAGCAGGCAACCTGCTTAAACTACACTGTATTTCTCGCGCTTGTTTTCTGAGTCTGAATCTGAATCTGAGTGCACTCAGGGTACCCTATTCAGTGTTCGGGGGTATGTTGAGCTAAACACACGCGTTGATGATGGTCCCAGTGTTATCAAAAAATCAGAAGATCGGTAGGCAGGGCCTTGGCTTTTTCTATGGTATTACCGCAAAAAAGGATATACTGGGTGAAGAATTGGCAACAGAAAGAAATGTATTGTAAATAAGTAATGTTTATATTATTAGAAAAAAATCCACGCCGACCTGGCAGCAGACGGGACTCGAACCAGCACCCTTCGCTATCCAGGCAAATGCACTGATCAATTATGCTACCGCGGCCCTGGCGGCCGTATCCAATTCTTTCCAGCCTTTTTTATGCTGCAGGGCAGCGCCATCTCTTCGCATTATAAGTAACCCACAACGTCAAATGAATACCTTTACATTTGAAAGAAGAAATAGCAATTAATGTAACTGCTTACAAAATAAAAAAAAATTGAAAATATTATTATATTTATTGAATTTATTGAAAATATTACAAGAAAAAAATAAAAAAAAAAACTTATTAAAAAGAGTATATATATAATAGTGTCGATTTTGGCATGATTCTCTAAACTTAAACTTAAATTTGACAACAGTGTATCCTTGTCATTCTCTATACAGAGTGAAAAGGAGAGACTGATGTTAAATTTAGCGTTAAGTTTAGAGAATTATGCCGGAATCGACACCGTTGTTTGTTTTTTTTATCCCACATGTGGGGCTGGTCTTTATATACTTCGATCACTGGTGTCCAAACTTCATGCTCATTATGATCTGTCGCCATCTTGATCGAAATACGTGTGCTCCGTGTGACAGCTCCCAACCGACTGATTGAGAAATTGCCCCAATCGCGCTACACACGCGGCCACGTGCAGGGCGGCCGGGACAATCTAGGGACCAAGAGTGGTTGCGTGCTCCTGCCCCAGGCCCGATTTAAAAAATTGCCCCAACTTGCCTACACACATCACAATTCAGGAGGCAATAGGCTAGTTGACTCATGTCGAATTGTATTAAATAAATGTTTATTTCTTACAGTATTTGGTCTAAGGAACCTAAATATATCGATTTCACTTCATAAAAGCAGAAGATTGCTGTAGAAATTTAATTAAAAAAAATATTTTTTAGTCTATTTTTTTAAACACTAAAAACGCTGTTCGCTACATCCGCCACGATTGTGACGTCTCTTTCAGTAAACAACTAAATGTCATTCGCGTGTTGTTATGGGTGGATTCTTTAGTCTGAATAAATTTATCTTAAAACACTTTTAACTTTAGAAAAGTTTCCGTTTACTGTTTTTTTTGACAAAACTAATTATGGATGCCGGCTTTGTGAAAGCAGAAAGCACAAATCTGCCAAGAATTGACGCATTGATGGTTGGTGAATTTTTTGCACCAAACCCCGATTTCTGTTCTGCGGAGCAGAGAAACGACAAGGCATCTATGTAAGTAAAGTGCATTTAGTATTACAATGTAGTAATAAACATAAAACTGATACAACATATGAATAAGTGTAATGAAGTTGCGTAGGTTAATTTCTTTCGGCACTTTAATCCACAACATTCCTGGACTCTTCAAGGATGTGTTTTTATATTCTCGTACAATACAATAATGATAATTACTTTATTTTTCGTGGTATTTATTCGAAATCATGTTCTTTTTATTATAAACTCAGATAAGTTATTTTCTACGTGCTTACGAGTTTTTGTTTACTACAGTTGACATCATAGCATAGACAATCTATAGATTAAAATGGCCGACAGCGTTTTAGTATGTCCATGAAAATTCTGTTTTAAAATTAAAGATTTGTAGCTTTCTAGGTCTTAAAAAAATACAACACATGTTTTTTCGGTCTAACAGAACATTTATTAACCATTTAAAACCTTTTTCCAAAAAGGGTCAACTAGCCTATTAAGGGACATCCCCACTCTCACACCCTGGATTGTCCCTGCGGCAGGTATGTCAGTAGGCGCTTTTAGTTGAATCGCATTATAATGCTGTAAGCACTATACAAAAGTATATGCTCTACGGTAAAGTGGTCATAGAGGTATAAGAATAGAGTGGAGAAGGCGGCTCTAAAAGTGTCCGTCTAGTAGAAAAAGAAAGAAGATGAGAGACCGCTAGCTATCTCTCTCTCTTATGACGCATAGCATCCAATGGCATCACATCGAAAAAATAAGATGCTTACGGTTGCCAATGCGCATGCGCAATTAGAGAGAGAAAGCTAGCGGTCTCTTATCTTCTTTCTCTTTCTATTAGAGGGACACTTCCACTTGTAGTAGTGTCTATATCTCCCCTACTCTATTCTTATACCTCTATGATAGTGGTACGCACGCTGTTCATTGCAACACTATCCCTTTTTGGTCTATATAGTTCAGGAAATTAAGCTAAAAAATGGTAAAACCTCGCAAGTTTTTCGTCCAGCACCGATTTGTACAAAAATTTGGGATTAGGCTTATTTCACCCTCTAGTTCATGTACCGTGCCGTCACGGTAATATTATCTATACAGTTTTGTGACTCGGCTCTGTCCTTAAAATAACTGCCTACGCCTGAGCTGGGCGTAAAGACGCGATAGGGCTGCCCGCCTACAGTATTTTAATTTCATCTACATAATTGAGTTACTTTCTAGTTTTGTGATGATGTGATTGTGAATATTTTATTTCAAATGTAAAAAAATATGTTGAGAATGAATTAGTAAGTGTTACATAAAATACATGTTATTTAAAGTGTAATATTAAATTAAAAAAATATGGATTTGAGACAGAAAAATATTTACGCCTCGAATGAGATGTACGAAAAGCTTTATTATTAAATTTAATAGTGTAATAAATACGCATTCCTATAAAAAAAATAATTATTAAAGAGTTCAAGCAACCAAAAACAGCGCAATATCGACTATTGCTCTTTGCCATATTAAATTATGTAGGTATCTACTTAATTCAATCAAATATTCATAATACAAACGTGTAAGCACGGCTAACTGCTTAAAAAACAATTCACACTGTGCGGTCGTCGCTGCGGCGCATTCGCGACTGCGATGCGATGCCCACCGGGTGCCGCGCGAACTCGAGTGGCGTAGGTAATGTCACGTTTTCCGACCGTTTGTATGAAGATAGAATACTGTTTAGATAATATTACCGTGGTGCCGTTTTACGGTTTTTGTTTTTTAGGGGTGAAAACTACCCCTTATAATCAAAAAATATAAAATAAATTTAAAAACCTAAATAGTTAAAATATATTGTGTCATCCTTTAGGATACAATTTCATAATCTTTTCTCTCTAAATTTAAGAGCTATGCTCTTGTCGGTGCAGACTATGTATCCACCTCCATCTCCCTCTATCCTCCGCCAACCCTTTGAGCCCCCTGTACGACTCGACGCCAACCTTTTCCTTGATTTGCTTTATGTAGGCTATCCTCGGTCTTCCCCTTCCTCTCTTTCCTTCCACTTTTCCCTCTATGATGGTTTTTATGAATTCGTCGTGTCGCACAAGGTGGCCAAACATTCTTCCCCTTCTATTCTCTAGTGTGTCGAGCAAAGTTCTCCGTTCATCCACAATGTCCAATACCCTTTCATTTGTTAATTTCTCTGTCCAACTAATTCTTTCCATCCTTCGCCAGCACCACATCTCAAATGCTCCCAATATTGCTCTGTCTCTTTGTATAATCTTTTAACCTACACTTAAAATATTGAATTTTTTTTTCGAAAAAAAAAATTGAACGGGTTTTGAAAGCATACCTCCTTCATTTTAGGTGATAGATATTTTTTTCAGAAACGATTTTGTAGATCTTTTCAGGAGCTATAAGACTATGTGAATTAAATTACTTATATGATCCCTTAATCTTTAAATGGGGAGTTTTAAAAGCGCTTGAATAAGGTGATGTTCGATCGTAAATGTAGGTACAAAAAATATGCACACACGGAAATTTTTGTCATTAAAAAGCTACAATATAGTACTATATCGTATATCTTTATTATTTTGGGAGATATTTTTAAGAAAATGGTGAAAAACACGAAATTGAAGAAAAACGGTTTTCTCTTTAAACTCCAATTTTTCTAAAATTTGGCATTTTATATTTCGTGGGTGTATTAATGTAGTAATGTGCCGGATCGTCAAAAATGTAGATCCGCGGATACGGATCTGAATACAGATATTTGGTGTCAAGATCCGCAGATACGGATACGGATCTTAACTTTCTTACATAATCGGTGTCGGTGCGCGCGATCTTGAGTTGATACATGTTTCGACTTGCATTGCGCGGCGGGTTTTTTGTTGACACTGGACAGCATAGATAACGCGGTAGTACCAATACCAAACACAAAAGTGATCTTATAACTTTTTATAATATTGATCTCATTAAAAAGCTAGTTGATTTAGTACCTTGTAGTTATAGGCATTGTCCTAATACAACGCGATAACGCGAATGAGCGATGCGATCATCGTACGAGTCGACGATCAAACATATTGATCTAGAATAGGTGTCCTAATAGGCGATCGCGCGATACATTCACGCGACTAAAATGTTTAAATATCTTTTCGCGCGAACTTAGTTCTTGCGAACGTGCAATCAAACCTATTAACGATGACTAGGTGTCCTAACTGAAGTTCGCGCGATGATCGCGTCGCGTCGATAGGAAGCGGGGAGAAGGGCAGGGCTAACCCGACCAAACTGTGTGTCAATCGTGTTCGCGTATTCGCGTTCTATTAGGACACCCAGTTCGCGATCACGCGATGGTCGCATCGTTTAAACGCGCGATGATCGCGTTATCGCGTTGTATTAGGACAATGCCATATACTATTGGTATGATAACTATCTACGGCAAAGTTTGCAACATAAAGGAGCCAAATATTTGATTATAAGAAATAAAAGAATATCTGTATTGAATTTAATAGTTTTTTATTCCTACCTAATCACCTATATAAGGCAAAGAGTAAGGCGCACTAGCGATGCCAATTGCTTTAAATAGGCTAGTTTACTCATATCGAATTGTATTAAATAAATGTTTATTTCTTAAAGTATTTAGTCTAAGGAACCTGAATATATCGATTTCACTTCATAAAAGCAGAAGATTGCTGTAGAAATTTAATTTTAAAAAATATTTTTTAGTCTATATTTTTTAAACACTAAAAACGCTGTTCGCCACATCCGCCATGATTTTGACGTCTCTTGTGGTAAACAACTAAATGTCATTCGCGTGTTACTGTAGGTGGATTCTTTCGTCTGACTACATTTATCTTAAAACACTTTTAACTTTAGGAAAGAAAAAAACACTAAACTTAGTTTTTTTGACAAAACTAATTATGGATGCCGGCTTTGTGAAAGCAGAAAGCACAAATCTGCCAAGAATTGACGCATTGATGGTTGGTGAATTTGTTGCACTAAACCCCGATTTCTGCTCTGCGGAGCAGAGAAACGACAAGGCATCTATGTAAGTACAGTGCATTTAGTATTACAATGATGTCAATTCTGGCGTGATTCTCTAAACTTAAAACTTAATTTAAGGTAAGTCTCACCTTTTCATTCTGTATAGAGAAGGACAAGGATGTACTGTTGTCAAATTTAAGTTTAGCTTTAGAGAATCATGCCAGAATCGACACCAGTGTAGTAATAAACATAAAACAGATACAACATATGAATAAGTGTTATAAAGTTGCGTAGGTTAATTTCTTTCGACACTTTAATCCACAACTTTCCTGGAGTCTTCAAGGATGTGTTTTTATATTCTCGTACAATACAGTAATGATAATTACTTTATTTTTCGTGGTATTTATTAGAAATCATGTTTTTTTTATTATAAACTCAGTTAAAAGTAATGTTCTACGTGTTTACGAGTTTTTGTTTACCACAGTTCACGTCATACCATAGATAATCTATAGACTAAAATGGCCGACAGCGTTTTTGTATGTCCATGAAAAGTCTATTTTAAAATTAAAGATTTGTAGCTTTCTAGGTTTAAAAAAAATACAATACATTTTTTTTCGGTCTAATAGAACATTTATTAACCATTTAAAACCTTTTTCCAAAAAGGGTCAACTAGCCTATTGTTACTAACAATAGCTAGCTAACAAATTGTTAGCTACTAAACCAGATCTATTTCAAATAATTGTGGACCGTCAGAATCTCGGCAATTGGCATCGCTAGTGCGCCTTACCCTTCGCCTTAAAGAATTTTATATATAAATTTTTAATAAGGTAAATAGATTCGTAAAAGATCCCCCAAAGTGACGGATACGGATCTTTCTTCTGTCTTGGATATCCGCGGATACGAATACGGATATCCGGCACATCACTAATTAATATTTTTTTTTTTTTTTAATTTTTTTATTAATATGTTTTACGGCTCTGGATTCTAGTCCTTTTTAAGCCAAACGTTGAACATGTCAAAAACAAAGTAAACAAAACAAATGTCATTGAGTTTATCACATCACATCATAAGGTTCACTTCCACAGTAAACTCTTTCTCTTCCTTGTTATATTTTGTCTACAGTATTTACGATGAATTTGAATAGTGGCTTGAAATACTTGAGATCGTTAAGTAAGTCTTGCAACGTATTAGGGACGACCTTATCGATTGCTTCAAGTTCAGCAACAAGTATTAGACGCTGTAGTCCGTACCGTCTACATTCAAAAATTATGTGCTGTAGGTCTTCATTTTCTTGGCAATGGGGACACTTTGGATCATCTGTCATCTTCAGTCTATGCAGGTGAGTGCGAAATTGCCCATGACCAAATCTCAGCCTGTTTATTGTAGTAACGAATTTCCTAGATTGCACCATTTTGTTATTCCACCAAGGTTGGGCGGGCGGGCTTCCTTGGATCTTTTGATACCACTGTCCTTTTTCTTTGCTAATTTCATCCCAATGTTTTCTCTACAGTAATGCCAGGTTATGATGACACAGGGCTTTAAAATCTGTAAATGGAACCTTCATAGACAAAGAGTGGTCTTCACTTGGTGTACTTCGTGCAGCTTCGTCAACTCTTTCGTTACCAGTAATGCCACAATGCGCAGGTACCCACATAAATTGCACTCTCTTGCCAGATTCTTTTAGGTTATACAATAAATGCTTAATAAATAACACTAAATAATTTACATCATATCTATAACTATTTCTAAAGGATTTTAATACACTCTGAGAGTCAGAAAGAATAAGAAAATTATTGTTATGTTCTAAACCTAAGATATATAACAATGCCTGATAGATAGCATTACATTCCGCTGTATATATACTACAATCACTGGGAATCAATATGCACTTACTAAAATTTAACTGAACATCATAGTAAGCTGATGTTACTCTATCTTTAGACTTGGATCCATCAGTGTAAATTCTGTAAAAGGATTTGTTCTCTAAAAATTGCATTAATTCAGCATTGGTTCGAATTATGTCATCTTCTAAGATAAAGTTACAATTTAACAAGGCATTATAAGGAATTTGGTACAAAGGCCAAAGACTGTTTATATATAAATTTTCAAATGTCTTATGTATATGTACTGCTATTGCCACCAATTCTGGAGTATTACCAGATTTAAGTAGATCTGTGTTATGGTAAGAAACATTTTGCATATTCTTAAATCTCTCTAGGGGCAATAGTTTACCTACAATAAATGACATTTTAGATGATACATTTTTAATACAAAATCTTTCAGCTAATTTTAAACGACGAAGTATAAGAGGTGGGATGCAACTTTCAGCTTGCATTACATGAATAGGAGTAGAGCACATTGCACCTGTTATAATTCGAAGTGCCCTATTCTGAAGAATGTCTAGTTTTTTTAATAAACTTGTACCTGCATTCATGTAAGCTACAGAACTATAATCAAAGTGGCTTCTTATTAGGCTTTTATACAACATTGACAATATTTTTGGATCAGCTCCCCAATGTACACCTGCTAATGATCTAAGTATATTTAACCCATGTGTAGCAGACTTAATGATTTTGTCAAAATGGCTTTGAAAGTTTAATTTTGGATCCAAACATATACCAAGAAATTTGTGGGTTTGTACCCATGGTAGAGTACAATTATTATATATAATGTGACTATTAACAGGTATATCAATACATTTCTTAGAGAAAATCATAGCAGAACTTTTACTGCTACTTATTTCTAGTTTAAGTCTATTAAAATAATAATTATATATTTCAGATAATGCCTTATTTAGTTTATTTACAGCTATAATTACATTATTATTTACAGTATATACAACTACGTCATCTGCAAATTGCAGAAAATGTACATTTTCCTCCTTCAAAAATTGCTTGAGTTGACAAGTATAAATATTATACAAAAGGGGAGAGATAGTGGCCCCCTGCATGGTACCTTTGTATACATATCTTGGACCATGAAGAATATTATTGTGCTTTATGTACATGAGCCTCTCATATAAGAAATTGTGTACCCATTTACAGAGTTTGCCCGGAATACCTACATCATGCAGTACTTGTACCATAACAGCTGGGTTAACGTTATCAAATGCACCCTTGATGTCAAGAAATGCACAGACTGTCACAGAATGTTGAAGAAATGAAGTTCTTATGTCTGATATCAATGAAGTAAAATTTTCAGAGGCACTGCGACCTTTGCGAAAACCAAACTGTTCTGCAGGTAATATATCGTTTTGTTCTATATAATAATCTAATCTGAGTTTTATCTTGATGGTTTTTCCACCAGAACTGGTGCTTTTTCACGGCTTCTATAATATTAATATTATAGTGGTATATTTTCATTATCTGTATAGTATTTTTAGTGTTTTTTAGTGGTTTTTTAACATGAAATCTAGCAATATATTTTTAAGGGGGAAATCCCCTAACTTTCCAAAATTACCTAATGTTCTATACTTACCTTGTGACAGGGGAATTCTTACCACGCGTTTGTCTGTTATGGGCTACCTTTAATCGTTCATTCTGTTTCAGGAATTAAGTTCGCGTTCATTGTGTTGTTAAAAAGTTTGATTTGATAGAAACGTTTGTAACAATGTGTGAACTCCTGAAGCTGTATGTTTAGAGTATTCAATTATGTGTTATTATGGAAATTCCAAACCTGGCTTAAACCTTTAGCAGGTGTTGATGGGAAAGCGTTTTGTTTATTTTGTAAAGCAGAATTATTATTATATATTAAAAGTACCTAGTAAATTTGAGACATCCTTAAACAAAAAAGTACAAACAAAAAATGCAAATTCTATCCGGCAATCAAAAGATATCATTTAAAAAACACAAAATACTCTTTCTAAAATCCACTACAACCACAACCAAACAACTTCAGCATCGACATCGGCTTCATCGACAGAAGCGTCGGCGTCTGTGAACGACGATGAAGTTATAGAACATTAACAATATTGAATTAATAAATTTCACATTTTATTAAGATTTATTTTTTGATTATAAATAATAAATGTAAATACATATTTACCTGGTTTTATTTCATTCTCTAGTACTACTAAGATTATAAGTTAGTAAAAACAATATTGCCAATATTTTTAAATAACAAAATTTTACTAATTTAGAACGACTCCGGGATACAGTTACTTCTGTCGTTCGAAAATACGTATATAACATTTTTTTCTTAGAATTACTTTTTCCGTCTATTCCTACAGTTAAAATGTAATAAAAAAAATTGCACCCCTGAGATGGGGTAGCAACCAAACCCCAAGGCTCTAGCGTACAGCGGCATGATATAGAAAATGATCCTTGAGCTGTTCCCTACCTTTTATGAAAATTTCGAATAAATCCATGGTGGACGAAAAAATTGCGAGCCAAAATGCTTCATACCCTAAACTAATATGTAGAAATAAGAAAATCATAAGAGTCGATTTTATTCATGTTCACTTTGAATACTCCGATGTGAGATATGCCACAAAACAATTGAGATAAATATTCAAAAAATATGGTTTGATATAATCGATAACGCAATCACTTACTAAATGGAGTTATCAAATAATTTCTACCCTAACCTAGGTTCCGTTCCATACCTAAGCTCCGGTTAATATGTTTCAATCTTTGAGTATCTATAACTTACAGATACCTGGATAGATAGGATACTTTTTATCCTAAAAAAATACAGGTTCCTGTGGGGTTTGTAAAAAACTAAAGTTAATGTGGATGAAGCCGACAGTGGCCACTACTTTATTAATAAAATTAATGCACTTAACAATTTTTTTAAGCCAATAGGACACAAGGAGAATGTTCATAACAGTTTGCCCCCTTCCTACAACCTGACAAAATAATTGTTCTGGATTTTGTTAACACTCTTGTCCACTTCATTTGGTTGGGTTTTATGTCCAAGGTTACAACCACAAAAATTAATTAGGATTGGCTGTGAAAATAATATATTTAAAACAATAGACATATATTTTTACTCTCAAGTAATATTTAATATATTTTCTTCTGTTGTTCTTAACAATTTAGACAACCTTTTACCAATTAATTTTGGATACATCTTGGTCTTTATTAAAAACTCTTTTGATTGGTGAGTTACAGCACCATTTTCTAGTTGATAGTTACAAAGCACATGCAGTGGCTGAATAAGTTGTTCTCTATATATTGCATCTTTTTCAAGTACTGACAAGGTCTCTGCTGCCGTTTCTAAAGTACTCAAACAGCCCTCTGTTGGCTGTGTTCTGATAATATAACTACTAGTATTACTTGTTAACAGTTTAACTTGTTTCAAAGTGTGCAATATCGGGCTTGATGCATATATTGCTTTTGCTTGAGGCCATGTCCCATCAAGTAAAACAATATTATATATTTTATCAATAATTGCAAATTCTTTGATGTCAATGGCCGATTTGCTAGGATATAGTAGCAGGGTATTAGGTTGTAACAGGATATTTTCTAGGTTTTCATGTCTTGGCTGTGGAAATTTTTT
This sequence comes from Chilo suppressalis, assembly GCA_902850365.2. Classification (NCBI taxonomy): domain Eukaryota; kingdom Metazoa; phylum Arthropoda; class Insecta; order Lepidoptera; family Crambidae; genus Chilo; species Chilo suppressalis. The sequence goes on from OU963907.1 coordinate 8,755,389, forward strand.
CCCTTTGAAAATAAGGCACTTATTTTCTGCCAAGCCCAATTGTAGCATAGGAGCCGTTCTCAAACACCTTTTTTCCTCAGCAGGATGCTGTAATAATATGACTGTGCTTTGTGGATTAAGTCGTTTTGCAGGTAATGCTGCACACCAGCAAACAACTCTCGGTCTCCTAAAACACAATGATTGTGGTCAGAAAGAGAAATTACATAAATATGGCACAATATTTGCAACTAAAGAAACTAACTCGCAGTTAACGCACACTTGACGCATCACAGGTGGATCTGCTGGAATGTTAGATAAGTCTTCCCAAACTTTATTTTCATCCATTGTATCCACGAACTATCGACATTCCGCTTTTATTAAGAGTTCATTTCATAGTTTTAATAATATCATTGAACTCAAAATTACTGAAAGAATAGAAAATTGAAAAAAATACATGTTTTTGTGGAATTTAGTAAAATTGACAATATTGACATTGGTTGCAATGTTGCAAGTTTATATGTTTCTAATAAATGTCAAAATTGACACGTCCGGTCCGTCAGGGAAAAAAGTTGCACATCAAGCGGTACTTAGGGTACGGCCACAATGCACGCAGATTCAGATTCAGAGGGTACGGCCAGAGTGCACGCAGATTCAGATTCAGACTCAGAAAACAAGCGCAAGAAATAAACAGTGTAGTTAAAGCAGAGTGGCCATAGTGGCAGCAGGCAACTGGTTGCCCGCGCAGGTTTCGGAGTCAGACACTTTACCGGAATGTTTGGGTATATGGCCACCCTGCTTTAACTCCACTGTTTATTTCTCGCGCTTGTTTTCTGGCCTCTGGCACTCTGGCCGTACCTTAGAGCATTTATACCAGGAGGTGCCATTGCGTTCACTCGCCGAACAAAATTTTTCACCATTTTTGGTGCGGGACGAGGTACACACGTATAGCACACTAATGAAAATATGCAATACTCCCACAAACACGAGTGTGTTGTTGCTATAAACGCACACTTCAAAAATTACGTCACACAAATAAAAAAACGCACACACGCTAACCATTTTTATGTAACTATGCAATTGTTCGAGCGTACACCAACACAAAATTAGGGATGTGGCATTAAAAGAATGAACGATATTTGAATGAATAGTTCTTGATGAATGAACATAATGTTTGTTTATAATGAAAACAACATGTTTCATTTATAAATATCTATCTGAAAGCTTATTTATAGTTTTAGTACTTATGATTTTTATGCTCAAAATTCAATGTTTATTTTTGCAAATTATATTGCTGTGCAAAAAATCTTTTCAACTGATTTTGCTGCCTTTTATCGGATAACCTGCCTATATTTAATTGCTTTTACACCCTTAATAATATCAAACGCAGTACATCGACACAAAACACTGCGTAACTGACCCTAGCTTATCCATTCTTTGTTTAATATAATGGAGATAGCGAAAAAATATACTGCAGTGAATTAAAGTTATTTGTTTTATTGATAATGTTTTCCTCAGTGGCTTAAAAAGTCAATAATTTTATCATGTGTCATTAATAAGAAAACAAACCTCAATGATTTCAAGCTTTCGGCAAGGATCAATCCCATGCTTTCAACGAGTGCTTCGCTAGCGTATATATATATATAGAAAATGATAAAAAAATATTAACCTATATATTTCGGGAATCTGGGGGCACGGTAGTGCCCCCGCCAAGTCAAGTAAAAAGAGCGGCACGGCCGTACCACCCTTTTCTCGAAACAGTTCAGGCCATTTTCAACTCCCTATAACTTCGTTGGCGATAAAAGTAGAAGCCTGTGTTCAGTAACCAAATAGGCATTGTATAAACTCGATATATCCCAAATTTTATTGAATTTGAGCCAGTAGTTTAAGAATTATAACTAGTGAAAGTTTCTTAATTTTGTCACTTACTGACCGACCGATCATCAAAACTCTAAGGCACTTCTAGCAGACATAGAAGCTTTAAATTTAGAATACAGTATGTTAAAGTATAAATTAAGGAAAAAAAAATAATTAATATATTTTGCAATTTCGGCCCAGTTTTCTAGATATACTAACTGCATAAATAACTTTGTAATCTCATATAAATATATAGGATTACAAAGTAACAATAGTGTATGTGTTATATAAATGTTGTACTCTATTATAATAGAGGGCGTAGATAAGTATCTAGGTATAATAATGGAAAATTGGAATCCCATAATTATATGATTTATATTTTAGAATAGAACGCGAATCGAATGGATTTAGAGTTCGAATCAATTTGAATATGTTTTATTTACTTTTACTTTTTACCGTAAGACGGAGCTGTATGTAGTTAATTCACGAAATGACAGTTGCTTTTGCATTTATATAGATGTTGAACGTTGATTGGATAATTCTTAGGTATTACATTGTAATCGAACCAAAAGTGAGAGTCTGACACCCATATTCTTAATCGCGTCCTCAAACGTTCCTCGACTCAAACTCATTCGAGGGCTCCTTAAGGAGTTCCTCCAAATAACCTCGAAAATGGTATTCTAGTTGGTATCTTGAACAAACTTGAGAATTCCTCCACTGAGAATTCCTCAACATTGTGACGTCATCATTTGGAGGATTTTATTTCTATAATGGTTAACACAGGAAATATTACTTGTATGACTGTATCTTTTCTAAACCGAAATCTTCTTTGAAACGAATCATTGTCGTAAACCTTAAAAGGATTTGCGGCATCACGTAAATACCGTCGCGCCGGAAAATTATATGGTTAATCATCGTGTATGTGTTACTGAATAAATAAATAAATAAATCGTATACGTAATCCATAAAATCCACAAATTCGTCAATAATCTCAAAATCAGACATAAAACTTGAAAACACCTTAAACACCACTCGAGGAAGCCTTAAGGTACGTTGAGAGCTACCTTGAGTTTGACAGTTTATTCCTCGACTCGACCTCCACTCGAGTGAGGAATATCTCAAGTGAAGGATATTTTTGCTGTCTAAGCATACGAATTTCCTCCAATGAGGTTGAGTCGAGTGGAAAAAATCTCGAGGAAACGACTAAGAATATGGGTGTAAGTCTAAATAATGCGTTGATTGATATCGGTTCTGCAGTATTCATATCTGGTCAAGCTTACGTAGCACTTTCGAGAGTTACAAATCTTGGCGGCTTACATTTAATTAATCTCGACCTCAATTTGTGAATATAAATAGACTTAGAAGCAATTATCGTTCGGACTTGACAAAGCTTTTAACATCAGAGCCTCCGAGAAAAACCCATACATACAGGGAGTGGGCTTTGAGAAAAGCTGTAGCTGAAGCTCAGGAAGTAGTACCGGAAAAGTAAAAGAGGAACCTACAAAAATAAAAAAGGTCACAAGACAGCTCATCAGAAGACTTGTTGGTATTCAAGAAGTAAAAGGTACCTGAAAGAAATAAGTAAGGCTATCTACAAAAAGAAATGAGATGTCATCAAAAACATAACTTGTAAAAAACCAAGTGTCGCAACTCAGTTCTACTTTTACTACCGTCAAAAGTTGTGAGATCCATGTTATGCCAAGTCGGTTGCCAGTAATTTATTCAGTCCCTACTTAAGGAACCTTTTGTCTTTAGTTATTACGAAATTAGCTCACCTAACAACATCTTATACTGACCATATCAATATTGAAAATATTGTATGTTTTAAATAAATAAATTTACTTGGCAATCGCACTCAACAATCTAATTTAATATAATATGGGAGATACATTGTGTTTTCATGCGATTGACTTGGTTTTTTACAAGTTATGATTTTGATGGCATACGCATTTAGTACATACGTACTGAGCTCAATAGCCCAGGTGGTTAGCGCGTTCGGCTTGCGATCGTGGAAGTTAAGCAACTTTGGCAATAGTCGGTAATTTGATGGGTGACAAAAAACTTATTATCTCGAGCTCCTGTCGAAGCCTGTGCTCTGCCCCTTCAGTGGGGATATTAATAGGCTAATACTGATAATGTATTGAATATATTATTTGGAAAAGAAATCAAGAATGATCTCCTCTGCCCCACAATATAAGTTAAATATATAGCATTTCAGACCATTTCAAGGAATTTAACGTTATGTGTTTGTTCCAAAGCTTGACAAATTTTTCTTTTTTTTTAAATATGAAGAAATATTTTATCCAAAACCGTTACTATTTCAAAAAATCAACCTCGTGCATATACGTACTACAATAATATAGTCTATTGAAATAAGAAAAGAGATGTTTTGATATCGGGATCGCCTATATAGGATTTCGTATCTCAAAAGGAAAAAACGAACCCTTATAGGATCACTTTGATGTCCGTCCGTACGTCCGTTCGTCTGTCAAGACCATTTTCGCAGTATCAAACTGAAATTCAAATCTAATACTCAGGTCTATATTAAAACATTTTGCCCTAAAATGTCGAAAATAAAATAGTAAATTTTAATAAGTCAGGAAGCTTATCTGCCAAAAATATAATACTACTAATATAAACTACTACTAACCTACACAAAATCAAATCCAGTAGAATAGAATTCTGTTTAGTTAGATCAAGGCTATTTCAACAGTCAATATACATTAGATATTCTAAAATAAATCAAATGGTCCCAATAATAACTTTTTGATCAGACGGAGTTTTTTTTCACATAAGTTTAATATGAGTATTTATCGAATTTATAGTTTTAAATGGAGCTGATTACGAAAACAACATTTTTCCCGAGATCCAAGAATATTATTAATGTTTCAGATTTTGCGACTATGCAGTCCTAATGGCACTGTAGGTACGGAAACTTAAAAGATAGATTTTGTGACTCGCCGACACCTTAAAGTACTTATCTGTATTAACCAGACAGCTTCCATAGAGCTCCAAGTTTCTGGAAATTGAATGTCCTTAAGTTGTAATATATGTCGGCCCAGATGAATAGTAATAGGGTACCACTTTTGTGGATTACAATAAAATACGCTACTACATATAAAAGAAACTGTGTTTTAAAAACTCTAGTAAAAAAATAAATTAATATAAGTTATGGCGAAAACATTATTTGATTTGTCTAAAAAACCTAAAATTCTCTTTATTACAGAACCTTAACAATGGTGTCAATTCTGACACGATTCTCTAAACCTAAACTTAAATTTGACAACAGTGTATCCTTGTCATTCTCTATACGGAATGAAAAGGAGAGATTGATGTTAAATTTAGTTTTAAGTTTAGAGAATCACGCCAGAATTGACACCAGTATAAGTTTTTATCTCCTGGACTATAGAGAAATACAAATTGCAAAATCCATAAACAAACGTTCGTGTGTATATCGTAAACGTTGTTTTTTTTTCACGACACGATAATAATCAGGGTGCAACTAAATAAAATGTGGGGCCTCGTGTGATGGCATTTTCCTCTTAATTTGACATTTGAAAGCTATTAAAAAAGTTTGTTAATTAAAAGGTAATAAAAGTCGCTCGATGTGGACAGCTGACCTGATAATTAATTACTTAATTTGATTTATTTTCTTCTACCTATATGCTATTTACATCAATGGTGTCGATTCCGGCATGATTCTCTAAACCTAAACTTAAATTTGACAACAGTGTATCCTTGTCATTTTCTATGCAGAATGAAAAGGAGAGATTGATGTTAAATTTAGTTTTAAGTTTAAAGAATCATGCCAGAATCGACACCACTGTATTGCCAATAAACAAACAAAAAAAAAATAGTAAGTTAATTATGGTGTCGATTCCGGCATAATTCTCTAAAGCTTAAATTTTTGATAACAATGGTGACGATTCTGACATGATTCTCTAAACCTAAACTTAAATTTGACAACAGTGTATCCTTGTCGTTCTCTATACAGAATGAAAGAGACTGATGTTAAATTTAGTTTTAAGTTTAGAGAATCATGCCAGAATCGACACCAATGTATCCTTATCTTTCTCTATACAGAATGAAAAGGAGTGACTAATATTAAATTTAGTTAAGAGAATTATGCATGCCAGAATCGACACTTTATTATTGTTTATAATTTTTATGTGGCTATTTACCGGCATCGATATTAAGTACTTTTAAAACATATTATCGTATTTCAACGTCGAAAGAAAGATTTTGGTGTCGAATATGGAAGCGTTCTCTAAACTTAAATTTGACAAGTGTATCCTTCTCATCCTCTATACAGAATGAAAAGGAGATACTAATATTAAATTTAGTTTTAAGCTTAGAGAACCAGGCAAGAATCGACACCTTTGTTTGGTTAAGTTATAGATCGTGAATGATCGAATATTTGTTTTTTTTTATAAGATCTGTCGATGTATATTTGTTTTATCAACATGCTATTTGTATCGACAAATACACTATTAAATCTGGTTGAATATTTTCCAGTATAAAAAATACCATTCATTCATTTCATTCTTTTTTCGTCACATCACTATGAATTTCTACCTATTATTTTTGTCATTCATTCGTGATTTCGCAGCCTTTTCTTTTAATTGAATTTTATACCAGAATACTAACTTTTTAGAACCTAAAAATACTTGTATATGATAGAAAACACCATGTTTCAGCAAGATTGAAGTGGCAGATCGGTATTTGCGTGGGAAAACAACATCATTTTCCATTTTTGTGGGAGCTCCGAATCACGCTGCGGAACGATCTAAAGTGGTAGCGGTCTCGCGTGAACTAGTTTTATATAACGATCGTGGCCACTGGCCATCGTTTTGGAGGAGGGGTACGCCTGTCCATGCTCTCTCCAGGTATAAATGCTCTAAGCGCCGTACCCATCAGATTAAGATTCAGATTCAGACTCAGAAAACAAGCGCGAGAAATAAACAGTGTAGTTAAAGCAGGGTGGCCATAGTGGCAGCAGGCAACCTGCTTCAACTACACTGTATATTTCTCGCGCTTATTTTCTGAGTCTGAATCTGAATCTGAGTGCACTCTGGCCGTACCCGTACCCTTTAGGTCGTTCAGATTCGGAATTCACCAGCGCTGCTCGGACTGCAGACAGGGTTGCCAACCCAAAATTGTCTTTATTTTATAGTTAGCCATGATTTTGTACACTAATTAAGTGGATTATATATAAATATAAGATTTGTGATAATACAGTAAACTGTAAATTAAAATCTGTGATTGTAATTTTAAATTCCTAAGAGCAAACATATAGTTTAATAATAAACCAAACGTACTCTTTTAATAACCAAAAAAATTTGTTTCTTTTTATAGTTAGCCGTAATTTTGTACCCTAATTAAGTGGATTACATAAATATAATATTTGTGATAGTACAGTAAATTGTAAATTAAAAGCTCTGATTGAAATTTTAAGTTCCTAAGAGCAAACATATAATAAACAAAACTGCTAAATTATTAGTCTTTATCAATGAGGTTGGCATATTCATAGAATAAAAGCCTCTAATTAAAAAATGAAAAAAAAATTTATGTTTATATTTTTTAGTTATAATATTTATTTTAAAGTTTAACCTAGATATGCAAAACTCATAAATATTAAAAAAAATATATCATTAAAAATAATTTCATTTACATAGTGTTTTTTTTGTATTATTAATGCATTGTGCCTATATATACTATAAACCATACAAATTATTCAAATTACACTACCCTCGCGTAATTAGACCCAGCTTTCCGGTTAATCCGGACAGTCTGGTCCCATCAAATCCGGATTAGTGAGATTGTAATAAATTCTTACCTAACGGTTATAACAAGGCGTTCTTCTGGAAGAATCTTGTGTTTGTGAAAATTACACCAATTCTTCATCATGTGAGGTTCAATTTTTTTTAAATGTAGTAGAAAGTTTCCACTTCCATCCTAAAATATTGGAAGAAACGTTTCCTATCGACTTTTAATTGGGGAAACAAATGGTTACCACCATTTGTTGTTCCCCATATTCACTCCTTAATCTATTAATTTCGTGAACACCGATTCTCTCACGTTTTAATTTATAATGACAACTATCAGTAGCCATTAACAAGCACGCTAGATCTTCATTAGAAAATTCCTCCATGTTTACAACTGCGAAAACACCCCCCAATTTAAGTTTCTGGATCAACAGCTTCGAACGCGTCGAATGAGAAAGAGAGACTGTTGAATGATATTCGATTGCGACTTTTTACAGATTAAAAGTTTATGAAGTGGTTTTATTTTTATATAAAAATGTAATAAAGAAAACCCCCGTTCCCCCCAGCGAAGCGCAGATTCAGTGTCATATGAATTTTAACTTTATTTTCATTACTATAATACTTATTATCGCATGAGAAACTCGAACGACTCCCGCGGCGCCGCACAGTGGGTGAAAAAAAGAGGTCCCCTTTCATAAGATTTTTGAAAAAATAAAATTGTTTATTACATATTAGTACATTGAATAATAAAATAGTTTGGGGAATTTCCTTTTAATCTTACACCATAAAGCACGGGCTTTAGAGTTTCAAATGTATGAAAACGGAATTTGTTTTGCTCATAACTTGTCTCGGTCTTCTACGGTCAAGCTGAAACTTATAGGGATTTCAATAATGATAAGTGAAATGAAATACAGATGTACTCCGTATTTATTATAATCGAAGTCATTGTTGAATAATAATAATAACAACGTATTATTTATTCACCTACCCACAATAAAAGCAAATAATCAGTAATTATTATTGGCTAACAATTGCAGGTAATGACTGTGGGTAACCCTTTGAATTTCCCAAAACCCGCCACTACAGAGTTTGTATTGTTTATATGTAATGATGCTCTCGCTAATGGTGTGCGACTTTTAAGCGATTGTCAAACAAAAGATTAAATTGTAGGCTGTAAACGACTTCATTGTAATTCTTTACAATATTGTATTCTTGTTTTCTTTTTCTTAAAACTATTTCTTTTATCTATTTATATTAATTCCATATCTTTTGAATAAGGACGCTTTTATTTAAAGTTAAGTTGTATGGTGTCGTTATCTACTGTGTAGTTTTATTAGATAATAATCTGTGTTGTATTAATAACTAAATGCTGGGCAAGAAACATAAACAAACTGTTTATTGAGACACATAACCCCGTAAAGCAATATTACCCTAATAAGCATTTTGAAAAAATCGTATCTTTTGAACGGGGCCGTCCGGGGTGAAGGTCAAAGGTCACATGGCTTTGTAACAGACCCGGTAATAATCCCTATAAGTTTCAGCTTGACCGTAGAAGACCGAGACAAGTTATGAGCAAAACAAATTCCGTTTTCATACATTTGAAACTCTAAAGCCCGTGCTTTATGGTGTTAGATTAAAAGGAAATTCACCAAACTATTTTATTATTCAATGTACTAATATGTCCAATGAAACCGCACACCTTAAACGGATAATAAACATTTTTATTTTTTCAAAAATCCTATGAAAGGGGACTTCTTTTTTTCACCCACTGTGCGCCGCGGGAATTCTGACGAATTCCATAAGCGCGCCTTTACTAACGAGCGGGTCGCTGCGCTTCGCTGCCCTTCGCCGCTCTTTTGGTGTGAGTTGACCCTTAGAGTACGGCCAGAGTGCACTCAGATTAAGATTCAGATCAGACTCAGAAAACAGGCTCGTGAGATGTCAGCTTGAGGAAAGCAGGTGATGGCCACAGTGGAGGCACATAATACAAGACCCGGACGCGAGCACTGTTGCCAGGTTGGGGGAGGTTACTCCAAATTTGGGTTTTTTTAAAGCGATGGGGGGATTAATGGGAGAAACGGGGGTTTTCTTTATTATATTTTTATATAAAAATGAAACCACTTCATAAACTTTTAATCTGTAAAAAGTTGCAATCGATAGTCATTCAACAGTCTCTCTTTCTCATTCGACGCGATTCGATTCGTTGATCCAAAAACTTAAATTGGGGGGTGTTTTCGCAGTTGTAAACATGGAGGAGTTTTCTAATGAAGATCGATCGGAGAATATGGGGAATACCATCATTTGTTTCCCTAATTAAAAGTCGATAGGAAACGTTTCTTCCAATATTTTAGAATGGAAGTGGAAACGTTCTAACTACTACATTTAAAAAAAATAACCTCACATGATGAAGAATTGACATCAGTCTCTCCCTTTCATTCTGTATAGAGAATGGCAAGGATGCACTGTTGTCAAATTTAAGTTTAGATTTAGAGAATCGTGCCAGAATCGACACCAGTATGAAAGAAAGAAAGAAAGAAAGAAAGAAAGAAAGAAAGAAAGAAAGAAAGAAAGAAAATATTTATTTGAGACAACATGTGTAAGTAAGGTGTTGTGATTTTAGTGGTGCATAACATGTCGTGCCGATATGGGCATACAAATTCAGCAGGTTATTTGAATATCATGTCACAAATCTTAATATTCAATAATAAAACATGTCAAATTCAAATGATTTCAATTCAATATAAAAATGTTAAAATTAAACAAAAAAATAGAAATAATAATAATCAAAACATAATTACAATTCAAAATTTGTCAAAATATGTCAATAATAAAACATGTTAAATTCAAATGATTTCAATTCAATAATAAAATGTCAAAATTAATCAAAAAAATATAAATAATAATAATAAAACATAATTAAAATTCAAAATTTGTCATTTAAAAATTCCGATACATCATAATAACATTTATCTAATAATATATTTTTAATTTTCTTCTTATATAAATTAAAATTTAATTCTTTTATATATGTCGGGAGTTTATAATACATTCGAGGGGCCATACAGAATATATTTTTTCCCATAAGAGCTGTTCTCGAGTTTGGCATGCACAACCTACTATTATCGCGTCTATTGCGATCTTTAACATCTGCCATTCTAACGAAAAGATGCATGTTATCTTTTACAAATAGTAAAACCTCAAAAATGTACATAGACGGAAGTGTCAGAATTTTATGTTTTAAGAAATACGGTTTACAGCTGTCCGTTATTTTTAAACCAAACATTGCTCTTATGCATCTTTTTTGCATTTTAAATGCTGTGTCTTTATCAGTAGAATTCCCCCAGAAGATAATACCGTATCCCAGAATTGACGCAGATAAACCATGATATGCGGTAAGCAGGGCATCTGTGTTCAATAAAGAAGACAATTTAAATAACGCATAGGCCGCACTACTGACTTTCTTACTGAGGTATTCTATATGAGATTTCCAATTTAATCTACAGTCAATCATAATACCTAGAAATTTGGCACTTTCCACTTCACATATGTCAAAATTCTGATAATCAATTTTTAGAGGTCGATCATTATTTATCCGTTGCTTAAATGTCATTAATTGGGTCTTTTCAAAATTTATTTTTAAATTATTATTATCTAACCACGAAATAACTGATGTCAAAGAATTTTTAATGTCATATTCATAAATGTCAGGATCGTTACACGGAATAGTCAAAGTACTGTCGTCAGCAAAAAGAGTAATTGGACAATTCACTGATTTAGGTAGGTCATTTATATAAACGTTGAAAAACAATGGACCCAATGTACTTCTTTGAGGCACTCCATATTTAACTATGCGCGTTTCTGAGCAGTAATGTTCTTCCAAACTAGATTTAGGATTAATTTGTGAGATGACAGTATACTGTTTTCTATCGACTAAATAACTTTCAATTAGTTTCAATATATTTCCCCTAATGCCATACGCGTCAAGTTTTTTTAATAAAATGTCATGTTTTACGTGGTCAAAAGCCTGTGTCATGTCACAATATATTGCAGAAATAGGGTTTCTTTTGTCCATATTAGATATTACATTATTTAGATATTCAAATAAAGCTATGTTAATATTTTTATTTTGACGAAAACCATTTTGTTCTTTGCAAAAAATATTTTTTCGTTCCAAATACGTATAAATCTCTTTATACATATATTTTTCGTAAATTTTCGACATAACTGGATTAAGAGCAATCGGTCTATAGTTATTCATCAATAATCTGTTTCCTTTCTTGAACAATGGTTTAACTATAGATGTTTTGAGCTTGTCTGGATATATACCAGAAAGAATGCTCAAATTAATAATAAAACTTAAATGTCCACTTATCAGATCTCCAACTGACTTAACTATCTTAGTCGATATGCCATCATGTCCCTCGCTATTAGTGTTTTTCAAGTTCTTTATAATGAGTAAAATATCTTTTGGTACACTAGGTGCCATAAAAAAAGAATCTCTTTTATTTTCTAAGGTGGAGGTTCCATATGTACTAGAGACCGATGCTGGAGTTATTCTGTTAATGAAGTAATTATTAAAATTATTAGCTATTTGTTCTGGATTACAAATCATTTCGTCGTTGTCATTGATTTCTAAGATATGATCTTTAGGGATATTAAGCCTGGTGTTATTTATAATTGACCAAGTAGATTTAGATTTATTTTTAGAATTTTTTATAAGAAAATCGTTCTGTGCACGCTGCGTGAGTCGAATGATTTTTTTTATACAATTTGTTATATTTAATGAATATCTCTTTATTAGTTTTTGTCGGCTTAAGTCTGTAATTCCATAGTAGGCGTCTTTTTTTCTTACTACATATTCTAACACCCTTGGAGACCCATTTAGGTTTACTTGTAACAAATATGGTAATTAAATTAAATGGAAAGCAAAGATCATAAAACAACTTAAAATAATCCATGAAGGTAGAAAATGCAGCATTTGGATCATCTGTGTCGTATACTTCTGAGAACGATAACCTCATGAGGCAATCCCTAAATTTTGAAATATTTCCGATGCAAAAATCTCTATATTTCTTACGCCAAAATTTAATTACAGGTACATTTTTTACTGGACAGGTTAATAGTTGTGCGGTATGATCGGATAAAGCTAACTCTAGCACCTCCGTCCTGCAAGCCTTTGGGAAGTTATGAGCAAAATTATCAATACACGTTTTGCTTAACATTCTAGTCGGCTCTTTCAACGCCAATTTAAGATTATAATTCAAAAGTAGACATTGAAACTCTAATGTCATACTGTTTCTTTTTAAAACATCTATATTAAAATCACCCGCTTTTATGTGGTTATAATATTTACTTTATTTTTGAAATAAATATATTTTTGTTGCTCTTTGCCTTACTAATATTATAATAACAATCTCTAATATTTTTTAAGAAATCTTTTACTGTCAAAACTATGTTCTAAGCAAAATTTAGTAATTTCCCCTACAACGTATTTTTTAGAAATATTATTATTATTAAAATATATAGTATTTGATCCCCTATTAAAGTAGGATACTATATTTTATAGGAGGGTTGGCAACCCTACCTGCAGTCCGAGCGGTGCTGGTGAATTCAGAATCTGAATGACCTAAACATTCCGGTAAAGTGTCTTAGGGTGCGGCCAGAGTGCACTCAGATTCAGATTCTGAAAACAAGCGCGAGAAATAAACAGTGTAGTCTAAGCAGGTTGCCTGCTTTTTCTCGCGCTTTGTTTTCTGAGTCTGAATCTGAATCTGAATCAGGAGTGCACTCTGGCCGTGTAGTATAAGCAGGGTGGCCATAGTGGCAGCAGGCAACCTGCTTAAACCACACTGTTTATTTCTCGCGCTTGTTTTCTGAGTCTGAATCTGAATCTGAATCTGAGTGCACTCTGGCCGTACCTGAAGCAGGGTGGCTATATACCCAAACATTCCGGTAAAGTGTCTGACTCCGAAACCTGCGCGGGCAACCAGTTGCCTGCTGCCACTATGGCCAGTCTGCTTTAACTACACTGTTTATTTCTCGCGTTTGTTTTCTGAGTCTGAATCTGAATCTGCGTGCACTCTGGCCATAGGGTGCGGCCAGAGTGCACTCAGATTCAGATTCAGATTCAGATTTCGAAAACAAGCGCGAGAAATAAACAGTGTAGTCGAAGGGTACGGCCAGATTGCACTCCTGATTCAGATTCAGACTCAGAAAACAAAGCGCGAGAAAAAGCAGGCAACCTGCTTAGACTACACTGTTTATTTCTCGCGCTTGTTTTCAGAATCTGAATCTGACTCTGAATCTGAGTGCACTCTGGCCGCACCCGTACCCTCTGAATCTGAATCTGCGTGCATTGTCGCCGTACCCTAAGTACCGCTTGATGTGCAACTTTTTACCCTGACGGACCGGACGTGTCAATTTTGACATTTATTAGAAACATAGAAACATTGCAACCAATGTCAATATTGTCAATTTTACTAAATTCCACAAAAACATGTATTTTTTTTGATTTTCTATTCTTTCAGTAATTTTGAGTTCAATTTATTATTAAAACTATGAAATGAACTCTTAATAAAAGCGGAATGTCGATAGTTCGTGGATACAATGGATGAAAATAAAGTTTGGGAAGACTTATCTAACATTCCAGCAGATCCACCTGTGATGCGTCAAGTGTGCGTTAACTGCGAGTTAGTTTCTTTAGTTGCAAATATTGTGCCATATTTATGTAATTTCTCTTTCTGACCACAATCATTGTATTTTAGGAGACCGAGAGTTGTTTGCTGGTGTGCAGCATTACCTGCAAAACGACTTAATCCACAAAGCATAGTCATATTATTACAGCATCCTGCTGAGGAAAAAAGGTGTTTGAGAACGGCTCCTATGCTACAATTGGGCTTGGCAGAAAATAAGTGCCTTATTTTCAAAGGGAAAAAATTGTTTATTACTCGCGCTTGTTTTCTGAGTCTGAATCTGAATCTGAGCAAAAACAAGCGCGAGAAATACACAGTGTAGTTTAAGCAGGTTGCCTGCTGCCACTATGGCCACCCTGCTTTAACTACATTGTTTATTTTTCGCGCTTGTTTTCTGAGTACCCTATGGGTACGGCCAGACTGCACTCAGATTCTGATTCAGATTCAGACTCAGAAAACAAGCGCGAGAAATATACAGTGTAGTTGAAGCAGGTTGCCTGCGGCCACTATGGCCACCCTGCTTTAACTACACTGTTTATTTCTCGCGCTTGTTTTCTGAGTCAGAATCTGATTCAGAACCAGCGTGCACTGTGGCCGTACCCTAATGTTAGGTTATTTAGGAAAAGAAGTTTCACTTCAGTACCCCTAGCACGAACCAATATCGAATTCGTATCGTTTGCGAGTCCGAAATGTCTTTGTCAAATGTGTACTTATTTTTATTTCTCGCTACGTACTTTGTGCCGCTGCTGTTCAAGGGTGTATTCCGTAATATATACCAGTATACTGACCAGTGCTAGCGACGCAATGAATCGACGCTATACTAGTGAATTGTTCCGAAATATATTGGCCAGTGCACTGACGTCATAAAACGACGAAATATTAAAAATAGTGCGAATAAAGAATAATTTTTATTTACCTCATCAATTAAAAGGATTTCTTTTTCTTCCGATGCTATTATTATTCTATAATAAAAAAGAAATAAACTACGAATGCATCTCACGCACGCATCGGTTATACGTCATATTCGTTTTCCCTGTAAAAATATGGTAGTATACCAGTACAATATGGCGTCGGATACGTGACGTCATTACCACTGGCCAGTATACTGATGTATATTTCGGAATACACCCCAAGTTTCCATACAAAATTTGACATTGACATTTCGGTTTGAAAACTATTCGAATGAGTGCTATCGTTTTTTGTCTCACCAGATGGCGCCACTGTTGAGTGAGGTCCTGAACTGAAGTGTAACTTTTAAAGTTAGTAAACACGCTCGTGATATCAAAGTTTACATTTTAATACAAAAGAATCGTATCTTAAACATAATCGCCCATGCCACAGGTTTGCGCAGTCCCGTTTTGTTCGGAAAAAAGAAGGACAATATTTTTTCTTAGCTCCGCTTTTAAATAACTGACAATCATATGACTACACACGTAAGTCATATTTGCCATAATAAGTCTGATTTATTACCAAATATTCACAACTATTATTTTAATTAGAAAAAAACCGCGTAGTCAACCCGCAAGCTATAACATTTGACATTTCGGAGACCTCACGCAACACAAGCGCCTCTAGCGGCGGTTTCAGACGCGATAGCCCTCATTCGATAATGGTTCGTGCTAGGGGTACAGTACCCGTAGCACGAACCAAAATCGATTTCGTAGCGTTTGCGAGTCCGAAATGTCATTGTTAAATGTGTACTGATTTTTAGTTCTCGTTACGTACGTTGTGCTTGTGCCGCTGCTTTTCAAGTTTCATTGACATTTCGGTTTGCAAAATATTCGAATTCGTGGTTCGTGCTAGGGGTACAGTCATGGTACAGTTCTGCCTCGCCAGAAGTGTGCGTGCGTGAGAGTTGCTTAAGTAGTTGAGTCGGAGCATATTTTATTTGCCACGACACGTAAATATGTTTCTGCCTTTAAACTTTAATTGCGCCCTCTATTGAACATTAGCGTAACTATCGTACACAGGAAAACGACTTCATTCTTATCTTAGCTAAATAGGTGGCAGCACAGTGTGACTCGTTTGTTTTAGATTGTTTTTTTCATGGGTTGTATCATAAGCAAGTTAGAGGTCTGTTTATTTTATAGTTTACATAATATTTCATGAACATCTTTACTTAATATAATTTCCGCCAAAACTAAAGGAAATTGGGTTAGATTAAACGTTACTAATGAAAGCGGTGTAATGTAATGTAAGTGCGACGCCATTTTGCGCGGCGATTCGTAACAAACTATTTAGGAAAAGTACCCTGTAAAAGATCGTGCGTCTCGTTCATTTATTTACTGCTTTCACGGGAGGAAATGAATAAGCTGTAAAATTCACTGACTTTCTCTTTGAGGTATGCAATATGTGTATGACTGAGAATTTTTATACAAATGATTTGTAAACATGGAGGCCAAGTGTTATGCTAAATTAAAGTGACTTTATTTCTCGTCTGCGTGATGCTGTAGATGTCGATTCGGTTTGTATGTTAATTGTTCTTTCACTGGACTACTAACGCCTAATTTGATTATTAATACGGCTCGGGTGAATCAAGTAAACGTATACATTTATTTGGCGCCAATGTCTCGAAAGACCGTTAAGCCTTAGTATAAATCGAGCTCGTTTAATAGAAAACTATTGGTTTATATGCAAATTACTTTTATTTATAACTATTTTTACGTTTCTACAACTTTATTAACTTCGTACTTGTAGTGACATCAATTAATAGTCTCGGTTTGCCAGTGTCGTCGAATCTGTCATTGTAAATAGCAAGTCAAAGTTTTTAGCAGTATGAGCCTTCTTTTGCACTTTAATGTGATTTTATATGCATTTCCAGGTTCCGTATTGTTTGTACTATAACAAGCAACAAGACGTATTGCTATTGAAATGAAGACGTCGTTGTACTTGGGAATATCTTGACCAACCCTAAAGTGAGTACCTAACTTGCGATTATTTATTTTGTTTAAATGACAGTATCTATTACGCTGAATAATTATGTTTAGCGTTCATTCTATGTACCATAATTTATATTATAGGAATGCCTGTATCATGTGAGCCAATTATTGTAATATAAGCTAGTAGTACAATCTCCATGCATGTTTTGTATGTACACTATCTGAGTCTAGATTATAGCTACAGTTCCATTTTAGCTAGTCTACATGTCTTAAAGTCTAAACCAATACACACTATTATAATTATTACAATTTGATTCCAATTCATATCATTCATCCATACATTTCTGAGAGATTTTGTGTCATGAATAAAAAAATGATTCTTGTACTATATACCTGTTGTGTTTATTATTATTCTAGACTAATATACAGATAATTCATTTCAGCAATGGGCACAGAGTTGCCAAAAACTCAAGATTCCAGTGGCGATACAGATTCTAATAATGACACTGAGGTTAGTTATTATTATTTTTAAAGTGAAACTTTAATCTTTAGAATTTCACATTACTTTTAATTGTTATCGATAAGTTTAGACCATAACAATAAGTAGGGATGCAACAATAGCGATACAATATTATAATCACCAATATACAATTATGTATATTGGTGATTATCATATGTTTTTACAATCATTTGTTATCGTAAACATTACAATACAATATATACTACAATATATTTTCATTTTTACAGAAGTTACTAAAGTTTCAATGTCTGAATACATTTCCATCCCTTTTATTTGACATTGTCAGCTTTTATGAAGAAAATTGAACAAAATAAATTATACAATTTAAAAAAGATACTTATTTATAAAATAAAATAAATTTAAAATTAGGATTTGTTGTTTTTACTTCGTCTTAATATTGTAAACATAACAGACAAAGTTATAGAGACAAAGCTTCAAATAAATTCAATAAAATCCTCCTAATGCATTTGTACCATAATTCATTATCTTATTGGGCCATTACGAAGAATTTGATATTCTTATTGGTATAGTAATAGCCATATCATTGCATCCCTATTAATAATCATAAGTGGCTTTGTGGCATTTTGTACACAGTATGTTTTTTAATTATTTTAAAAGTTCACTTGCTTTGTGGTTTTTCTAAAACTACGTCATTTTTTTCCAGAACTTAATTAGATGTATTGTTGTATTTCAATGAAAATATCCATTTGAACTTTTTTAATTTAGTTTATTTATTTCTCCAGTGTTATTTGATTGAAACTACCACATTTTTCTATAAAAATAATTGATACAACCTATAAATATGTAATAATAGATGTTTGTTTTTTTTTATTGTGTCTATATATTTAAGAGAGTGTGTTAAAATGTGTAAGACTTTTGACTGTAACATTTAACTTATTGTTTACAGCAAAGCAGCTCTACCAATTCATCTGGAAGTGATTGGGAGTGCTCAGACACAAGACAGGGCTCTGCTCATAAACCACATTTTTCGGTTACATCATGTGATACTGGACTGAAACTCAAAATTGCTGCCATACCTAGAAAAGTTGCTCAGAAAAAGAATTCTAAGCCATTAGATAAAAAGAAGACTGCAGATAGCACACCTAAGACATCTAAGGCTGCTAAAGAGAAACCAGTGATAAAGAAAAAACAAAAGTCTCAGTTCACTTCAAGTTCTAGTTCATGTAGTAAATGCTCATCAGATTCGTCCAGTGATGATGACATACCATTAAAAGCCGTCTCAAAGGCATTACAACCAAAAGGATCACCATTGAAAACAACATCAAAAAGCTCAAAGAGCACAGACTGTAAGAGTGATAGTGATGAAGATAAAAAAGTTGATAGTAGCATAACAAAAGTCAATAAGGATAAGAATATCACAAAGCCTAATAATTCCATTGTGAAAAAGACTAAAAGTGATGAAGTAGGTAATGATGCAACTGTGAAGAGAGGAAGGGGAAGGCCGAGAACAAAGGTAAGTAACTTTCATCTTTTCTTGACTATGGCATATTAAAACACTGGATAGTGCTCCTACCATAATAAGAGAAAGTTGTGTCTAGTTCTGTGATGCTTACCTATTGAAAAATTATATGGGGACACAGTGAGAAGCTAGTTTGGGTTAGTGGGTACTAAACTGCAGCTGAAAATGGAACCCAATGATTCAAAGTCAAGATTTTGAGGTTATGTTTGCAAATAGGTACATAGGTATTAAAATAATAAAAAACAAATAAGTTATATAGTAAACTAGGGAAATCAGGCCAAGTACCGAAATTTTGTAATAGATTCATTCATAGAGCATGTAGATTAACAGATAGTTGCCTGATTTTAAAGTTAATGTACAAGAGTAACTTTTAAAATCAGGTATCATCTATGCATTTCCCATTATAATAAGAAAGGTACTCAGTGACAGAAACTATGTGATGATTGTGAATGAGCCACAGATTAGAGAGAATTTTTAAACTCTCGTTAACCAAAGAAAGCTAAGAGATTTAGGTTATACAGCCATATCTACAGTAGCTTCATTATTTTTGTTATGTTCACATTATAACCATATTTTAGAATTTATTAGTGTATCAGACCTTATAATGTGTTAATGGAGGTGTTTGGCAAAAAATGTATGGCAATAGACTTTATGATGTCGCCTAAAATCTATAATAATTGTCTTAGCACATTTGCATGTAGTGAAAATGATAATATACTTGTGGATATTAATACCACAGTGTAATAAAAAAAATGTTTTCATTTTATTGATCTTTACAAAATAGATTTGATTTTATGTTATTTCAACAACTTCGATCAGTTTTTGGCTGAATGTTACTACACCCATAGCCATTAAAAATGATTCGTATATTTTTCAAACCGGTAAAATTAAAAGTCCTTTTTAAAATGAATATGTTAAAATCTAATAACTAAAATAAAGTATAAAATTATTACGCCAAGAATTACCGTATATGTCAATATTTTTTTTGCATTTGGGCCAATTTGAGCAATCTCCTTTATGGCTACTTCTGCAGTCACTTAACAAATGGGCTCAAGTGACTTTGATGATTAGAAAATTTGAAATGTTAAATAATACAACAACTTTCCCTATAAATATTATATATCTAGTGACCTGAGGCGCAAGTGGTTAGCGGGTTCGGCTATTGTTGAAGATAAGCAACTTTCGCAGTGGTCGGACATTGGATGGGTAACCAAAAATGTAATACCTCTGTGCTTCAGAAGGCACGTTGGTCCCAGCTGCATCTGCAGTTGTTAGCACCCACCAATTCGCATTAAGCCAGCATGGTGGGTCATGGCCCAATCACCCTATTCCATCCATAGGGAAGGTCTGTGCCCCAGCAGTAGGGACACTAATAGGCTGATGATGATGATGATCTAGTGTCGTAATAGGTCAATCTTTATTGCAACATGCCTAGAAGGTGTTTTTCTAAGAAAAGCAATTTCTTAATTATGTTTATCCTATATGTCTGCTATGAGTGTTCTTTATTAAGTATTTCTGTAGATAAACAGTTTACAATTCACACATAAAATTTTATATAATTACAAGCAGATGCTCGCAATTTCATCTGTATGGAAAAAATGGTTTTCCATACAAACCCTCTTTCACCCATTTAAAAAATGATTTGTGTTCCTACATCCGTGGAGGCATCGTCCTACAGTAACGCCCTGGTCACGTGACCAAGTCGTAAATGTGAAACGGCGAGGCGCCTGTACTCTAAGCTAGAACAACTAGCGAGAAAGTTTCTTTGGGACAAGCTTGTTTGTTCTTTCGACCGGTAGGGGCGCTGCTCAGTTTCCATAGAAACCTTGACGATGGCGATATGAATACAGCCGCCCAAGCAAGAATTTTGACAGCTCCGTAATCGTATTACATCGTTAAAATGTTAGATGGAAACTTAGCAGCGGCCCTACAGGACGTAAGAACAAACTGGCTCCTTCGATACAAATTTAACAATACGAAGTGATGTCAAATGTGTACTGATTCTTAGTTTTCATTACGTTCGTTGTGGCGCTGCTGTTCAAGTTTCCATACATAATTTTACAATGACATTTCGGACTAGAAAACTTTTCGAATTCGATATTGGTTCGTGCTAAGGGTACAGTACCCATCACACGTATTCTGCTCTTATTAGCGGGTGGCATCGTACCGAGCATCCGCTCAACACGGTACGGCACTGTATAGGTATAAATGCACGAAAATTTTACGTTAACTAAGCCGCGCTGTGGTCGTGTGGCACGTCCCCAAGGTCATTTCTCAATTGTGTGGATTGTAAAACTGTGGTAGATCTATTGATTATTTGAGATGGAGATAGAAATACCCTGCTAAAATATTGTATTTTCTTTTAACCATTAGCACAATATATTATATTTTAGTCAGAGAAATACAAATCATAAAATATAGTCACTTTTTTCATAATTTCTGCATACCAGATAAGTCTCCCTAAACTTCGCGCCAGCTATTTTAATTGGGGGTATCTTTCGCCCGAGGTCTCGCTAAAATCTATCGCCGCGGGTATCTCAATACACGATCGTCCGAGGCCTTGCAGTGATCTGTCGCCCGAGGTTTCGCAAAGATCTATCGGCGAGGCCTCTCAAAGCACGATCTCCCGACGCTGTGCAAAGATCTATCATCCGAGGTCTTGCAACGATCTATTGCCAGGAGCTTCGCTAAAATATATCGCCGTGGGCATCTCAATGCACGATCGTCCGAGACCTAGCAAAGATCTATAGGCCGAGGTCTAGCAAAGATCTTTCGCCCAAGGTCCCGCAAAGATCTACGCCCGAGGCCTCCCAAAGATCTATCGCCCGAGGCCTCGCAAAGATTTATCGCACAAGGCCTCTCAAAACTCTATCGTCCGAGGTCTTTTTTTGTTATATTTATTTTGGCTTTGTCAGAATATGCAATAATAATATTTCATTATGATTTTCAACCATTATGCAATTGCAAGTTTGATGTCAACTTTCAATTAGACGACACTGTATGAAATAAAACAGGGAGGAAAAACAGCCCTTACTGAGTTTCTTGCCAGTTCTTCTCAGTACAAGGTCTCCCGTCGTAGTTTTACGAACCGGTGGTATAATTTTCGACTTTCATATGTGCTTGCAAAAGCCTAAACTGTATGTATGATTTTAAAAATTGAAATTTTGAAAGTGAAGCAACATTGGTGCTTAATTCAAGTGTAAATAAGTGAAATCGTAACATTAAAACTTAACAGTTAGACGTAACTATTACTTATCATTATTTTTGTTGATAATGCTGCCAAATCTGGTATGATTTTCTAAACCTAAAATGAAATATGACAGCAGTGTATCCTTGTTATTCACTATACAGAATGAAAAGGAGAGACTGATGTTAACCATGCCAGAATCTGCAACATTGCCACACTTAAAGATGTGAAAGGACCACATCAATAAATAACGTCTATCATAAAGGTTATAAGATCGACAGGAGGACACACAAAGCATAAAACATGTGACTGATGAATTGCATCCTCTGCATAGGGGGCTGTCGGTGATACCTAAGTTAAAAAGATATCTGTTATAATGGGCATGTCCGGTAATAGCATTTGTTACGGCAGTGTAGGTCTATTTAGCTATAGATTAAGTCTTGAAGAGGGCAGCGTTCATCCGTGGCAAAGCGAGGTCTGCTTGCACGTCTCCAGAGTGAGCCAGTGTTGCCGATGTATTGCGGCTGTGCGCTGTACGGGACCTGTTGGGGTCGTATCGGATCCCTTCCCGGCAAGTTCATCCGCAGCGTCATTTCCGCGTAATCCACTGTGTCCCTAGATCTGTTCGATCGATCGAATCGAATTCTATGACCCTACCGTGTTAAGGTTTAAAGAATTTTATTTCTCATACGAACTTACACAGACAGTTCACTTAAAATGAGATACATAACTAAAACTAATCACTTAATTGAAATGACGCAGCGCAGCTGCTTTATAAAACTATAATTTAGTATAATAGGTAGGCAAACTATTGTTATTAATACAAGCACAATACAAAAATGCAATCTGGTATGTTTACGAGCGAATGACAAAATTATTATTTTGCTACCATCCCTTCATAAAGAAAAACATGCAATTCGTACCGGCGGAGTACCGATAAGTAACCAAGACGGTAGATATTGTTTCATCAGTCACTCGATGCATAGCATTATGAAAGATGCGGAGTCGCTAATGCAACTCATTGCGTTATAAATTACATTTATATATTTAATTTTTGAATTTTCCCTTACCATGTCCTGATAAAAACAAACACAACAAAAGAAGAAAAAAAAAAACTTTTCCCTGCAGTATATTAGAAAATTGGGGCAACATAGTAGGTACATTTTAGCGATTCCTTTTTTTTTATTTATACAGACAGATCCAGTCCCAACCACAATCCGCTTCCCGTTTACACGTAAATTATGAAGAAAAATCGTAAATATATATACACAAAAAACCGACCAAAACGAACAATAAACCGATCCATATATACAATAAATTTAAGTTTACAGCTCACTTAGTATTAGTATTTTAAGCATTTCTTTATATTTTTTTACGTTTTCGGAATTTTAATCTCTTCAGGTAATTTATTGAAAAAGTTGACTCCTTCAATAGTTATGTTCCTTCTACCATAATTAACTGTCCTTGGCAAAGGCAGCCATAGTTTGTTCTTATTTCTTAAATTATGTTTAAATTGCCTTTGTGAAATATTTATATTAGTGTATATTGTTTTTGTTATAATTTTTTTTATTAATATACATACGTTGTACTTGAAGAGTTGTTCGATATTAAATAATTTAGTTTTTTTATATAGAAATTTTGTGTTTGTACGGAAATTCATGTGAAACAAAACTTTTATAATTTTATTTAGTAATATTTGTAAATCTTTCAATGTGGTCTTTGAAGCCGATCCCCAGATCTCGATCAAATATTGTAGATTTGATCTTATTAATGCATTATATAAGACAACACGAGCCTTTTGTGGTATACAATATGATATTTTTCGGAATGATTGTAAGATTGGTCTCAACTTTTTTCCTACATGATCGACGTGTGGTTTCTACGTCATCATGCCATAGTCCTAAGTACTTTTCTTCGTGTGATCGGTGAATTGGAATATTATTAATAGTAAGTGAAGCGTAATTTAATATTTTTTTGTTTTTTGCTGCAAAAATCATAAATGACGTTTTTGCTATATTTATAGTCAATAGATTATGTAAGTACCACATATGAAGCTTGTCAAGATCCCCTTGTGCCTTGGCAAAGAGGTCATGTATATTGTTACCAAAATAAAAAAGGCACGTATCATCTGTGTACAATGTTAGGTCACCAGATAGACTCATATTACTCAAATTATTGACGTAAATAAGGAATAACTAAGGTCCTAAAATTTAACCTTGTGGAATTCCAAAGGTAAGATTTTGGGGACTATTTGAGAAACAACCTATTTTCACGATTTGAGACCTGTTTTCAAGATATGACTGTAAAATTTTAAGAGCAGAGCCTTATTGTATCGAAAGCTTTTTTTTTAAATCTATAAATACTCTCAAAGCAATGAGTTTTTTGTCTATACTTGTTTTTATTTTGCTTATTAAGTCTACTACTGCCGAAAGACTACTAGATTTTAGACGAAAGCCATATTGGCATTCGGTGAAGAAATTTTTCTTATTTAGATATTCAAATAAACGGTTGTATATAATTCGCTCAAAAATTTTTGATATTACTGGAAGCACTGAGATCGATCTGTAGTTCCCGAGGTCGGTTTTAGTACCTGATTTGAAAATTGGGCTCACTTTTGCAATTTTGAGCGTGTCGGGAAAGGTGCCTTCTATCAGGCACTTATTGATGCAGCCAGTTAGATTTTCAAGTGTTATTTCTTTTATGCATTTTATTGCTTTTGTACTTACTCTGTCAATCCCCGTACTTGAGCTTAGTAGCTCGATAGTATCGAGGCTATCTATAATCTTTGAAACTTCATTCACACTACATGGTCGGAATTCTGACAATGTTGCACTAAGTGTTTAAGGTTTGTTAACATTTTTGTAGGAGGCTCCATTTGACTAGAGGCACCTAGAGCTTATATGACTGCTTTGCTGTCAGACAGGATTATAATTTTCTTGCCCTGTTAACAATCTAGAGAGGATCGCTCTTGCCGCCAGTAGCCCTTACACTCAGCTTGGAAAATTGTTTCATTTCTTGTCTAATTCTGTTCTCATTTGATTTGGAATATGAATAAACCTAATTAGGAAAAGAAGTTCTGTTCAATAAATACACGGCACAATTCATAGCTTCTGCTCATAGATCCAATTTCACATCTCGTGCGTATAACATAGAAGGCACATTCTCAACAGTTCTAATTACCCTTTCTGCCCGCCCGTTGTGCTTAAGCGTATGTGGTGCAGTGCGCTCATGAACTATATCTTTGTCTAAATACTCTTGAAATGCTTTGTTAACATACTCTGTTCTATTGTCTGTATATTAGTGATTCGCTGACATTGTGGATTTTTTTTAATAATAGCATTGTAGGTCTAATGACATCCATGCTTGTCGCAGTGATCTTTACTAAGGTGGCAATATTCCCAATATTTTTGTTATGATGGCCATGACGCTGACACTCTCACCCCTTTATTTAGTTATTTTGCTAAGGTTTCTACTTTTGAGGTATGTTGAGGTACACTGTCACCGGGTGACATTTTGTATTGATAAAAATTTTCGTGAATCATCATTTTGCATAAGTCATACTCACATCACTCTTCTGTTCATATATCGATTCAAGCCTTGTCATTATTTCCATGACACTTTTACAATTTTCTATTAAGGTAATTTGTTTGATTGTTAATTGGTTTTTTGTTGTTATAAACAGCAATACCATCGTTTTTCCATCAATCAGTACTATCTTGCTCTTTCGTTTAGTAATATCAATTCCTTTTGCTTTCAAGTTATTTCCGTAAAAAAATTCCAAATGCTTTCGCTGCGTGTGGTCCAGTTTGAGGTTGTCTTGTCAATGACTTTTCGATAATAACTGTAACTTTTTCTTTGCCGATTGCTTCTATTCTTGCTTAAGGTTTCCTGGGTTTAGGGTCAGTTTTACAGCGCATAGATGTCTGGAACAGAAATTACTTAAAGGCTGTGTTTTGAAGTTTTTGGAAGTGTATATGCAGGTCCGCACCTCGCTACTAGTGGCTTGAACGAGCCTACTTCTTAAATTGGAGAGTCCTCCCGCGTTGCCACTTCTAATCCGCGGCTCGTGGATTATTGCGACTGCTGTGTTGTTGGTCTCTAAACACCGCCGAAGTTGAGCCATAGCGGTTACGCTGTGGTGGAGATTTATTTGCATTTTATACCTTGCCAGTGGGTCAGCAGGTACTCTATAAAATCCATAGGAATTATATACATTACCTAGGCAAATTTTAAAATTGAAAATAATATTTATAATATTTCATGAATAGTTATAGAATGCTGGAAATATATAAATATATAACAAACATACTTACATATATGCAATACAATAAATATAATAAATAGCAGCAAATTATAGGAAATAAATTACATTATCTGGCAGTGTCGAGGTACTAAATATTTGAACTCCATCTTGTGAGTAAGTACTACGAATGCTTCGTGGTAGAGCATTCCACAGGCGTAAAACAGATAAAGATTTGGATCCAAAGCCAGAATGATGAATGGGAATTTGTTGAGTCAGGTTTCTGCACGATCGAAGATCACATTGATTGGGAGTGCCCAGAAATTCAAATCTAGATTTCAGGTACTTTGGAGCACGTGGGTCGTATAAAAGATTTAAAAAGCACGTATAGTAATCTGTGGTTTCTACGGTCACTGATATGCAACGATTTAAACTGGTTTCTAATAAAGGGAGAGATGTTGTATTTACATAACCCGAAGATAAACCAAATATCGCTGTTGAGCAAACGATCCAATTTAATGAGAAGATTTGGATTGATATCAGAATAACATATGTCAGCGTAGTCGAGAACAGAGAGAATAAGAGCCTGGACGAGCGCGACCTTAGTATTGGAAGGGCCTTGCGACTAACTTCGTAAACTTGATCTTACCGGTTGAGAGTACCATCAATAAATAGACCTAGATTTTTACTTTGGGTAGATATTGTATTAGATTACAGTTGTACATTACTGTACTCAAGGTGCTACATCAAAACAAGCAATATTGGCGGGAACTACGTAAAATAATAGCCTTGCATTTTGACGGGTTTGAAGTGAAATGACAAGAAACTATTCAAGTTGACTTAAAAGCTCTTGAATCGTCTTTATAATTTCTTTTCCTCCCACCTGTTTACTACATCTTTTAACTGGCAAGAAGAACAGGCGAAGGAAACTTTCAGCTTTTTATGAAGTTGCGTCATTTACATAAAAATATGTCGCTAACAATACAATAATTTCATTCTAAACTTAACGTTTACAAAGGTATAGGTATCCTAAGAGTTGGACCAATCAGACTTTTGAATCTTTATTTAAGTTATAGTGGTATCGTTACAAATGTGAATCAAATAATAATTATCAACGATACGTATTGGGTAGTAGTGTTGTTGGTAGTGGAAACTGGAGCAATCGTGACTGCATGTAGCGTTAGGAAATGACATATTTATTTGTGATCTCTAAAACCGTTCATTGAAATCAAATATTGAATCTACTTACTTCTGAAATAAATTTATGCTAATTCAAATGATCAATCGCTCGGTAGTCATTATTATAGCGTCCCTGTTCGTATGAATTAAAGAAGGTCTTTATTACTTGAAAGAAACCACTTTAATACTTAAAAGTATCAAGTCTTTTAAATATCCCCTTCCCTTTTGTTATGAATTAATCCGGTTTATTTTCGTAACGGGTTCTTTATTATATAATGTTATTATTGTTTACCACACACCCTTCTAACAGTTATTTTTTATGGTATTGAATTGAACCAATAAGACCGTATATTATCATTTCGTACAATGTGGAGTGGTTTCTTCGGCTGAATTAAATAAGAAATATCAACTACAAAGTTTGTAACTCCATCCTTTATCATTTATGGATAAAAAATACGTATGACTTGTATATTAAAAAACGTAAATATCGTGTGTATGAACTATGAAAAGACGGAATGCATTAGAATCTAAGACGGAATTCGTATAGATGCCAGAACTCGTGCCCCAGATCCTATTTTTAATTCACCTCTACCTACATTAATCTGCAAGCCAGTGCTTGCGGTATGTTTTAGTTTGACTCGAAGTTTTATTGCCAAACTTATGCAATGTCCGGAAAGGGTTCGTGGTAACTGCATGAGGCAACTGGCGCATTTTCACTTCTACAATATTTCAATATTTAATTGCAATTGCATAAGTTTGCTCTAATATGATTGCAATATTCTTAGAGGCAATATCCTATAAAAATACAAAATGGCTTGTATGGCAACGGTATATAAAACAAAGAGCAAATCGTTTTCCTTTTAACGATGGTTTTTTCATGACATTTGAATCAATAATTACAAATAAATATTCTAACAAAGTATCACAGATAAATAATCTAAAGTGATAACAAGACAAAATGTAACCGATCCATTTATCGCTCATTTGATTGCGATGCTGATGACATCTTTGTTTATCCTTCTTTCTAATATATATCAATGATATTTCATCATCATCCCGCATCAGATCACTGCTGGACATATGCCTCTCCCATGATCTTCCAATTATGCTAAAAGAAATACTGAAATGACATTATTTGCCGATGACACTACGTTAACGTTTAAATTAAAATCTTACAGATTTGCGAAAATTTTATAAATGACTAGATAAAGTAAATAATTGATTTGATGTAAATAATAATAACTCGCTTGATGCCAAAAAAACTAAGTACGTACATAATATACTCGCCCACAAACTCGGAGATCTCTCCAATTAATATAAAAAAAACTGGAAAAGTTGTTGTCAATAATACAAAATTATTGAGAATAAAACTAGAGTCTAAATTGCAGTGGGTCCTGATATTGAAGGACTTTAAAGCTAAGCTCAGTTGAAAATGCAGTTTAAAGGCATTTGAAAAATAACAGACGAAGCTACTGCAAGATTCGAGTATACACAGCATATTGGCATATTGTGTTCTACTATGGGGATCAGCAGCAGACATTATTTTTTATAAGATATTTGTTCATTATGTTTGTACAAAAAGAATCAACCACTCTTTACAAAAAAAAAAACTGTCTAGTTCATCACTTGAATACTAGGAATCAGTCCACAAATAAAGGCTCAGTACCCCAAGCTCTCACGTTGACAGTTCCGAATTAGCATCGCCAGCGTTAAAGCTTCTATTTCAAAGTGACATAGAAGTGCCTTATTGAAATGAAATGTATGATACGAAGTAGTTAACGTTACCATTTTTGTGACAATGAATATCGTTAGTAGAGTTTCGTTTGCCAAGTGGTATCTAATTAACACCATGATATAAAAATAGTTTCGCTGGCGTACGTAGTAGTGAATGTTTGTTGTGATAGTGTAAAGTGGAAGGCGGCAGTGGTGCAGGCAGAGGTGGCGTTGCGAGGGGTAGGTGTGCAGCATTTAATTAAGGCGGTGGGTGCGCTTGGCTCGCGTGTCGGCCGCCGTGCACTTCCGGTGCGCCTTGGGGCGCTGCTCTTTTTCCTCGCGTCAGGGGAGGCCGAGGAAAGCGCGACCGGTCGTCACCCGCGCGAGGAATTAAAATTTTTCACGTAAACTGGTTTGATAGCGCGTACGGTGGCAGAGTGGGGATCGCGAATCACGCTGCGCGGTCATTAGCTAGCTTGAAGTGAGGCGCGCGCGCGTCCCGTTCGATGCGTAGCGTACTTAAGTTGTCCCGCGCAAACTACGTTCGATGGGGATCGCATGTATACAAATAAAATACCAATAATTGGATTGACTTGTGTTGTGGAAGTGTTGAGTGACTCGTTAAGTGAATACAATAAATTATTTGTGTCCTGCAGTGGTACATTTTAATATTTTTTATTCATACAAGTTACTTGGAATTAAGCAATTTGCTAAGCGGTCTTTTTGTAAAAATCTATGTTAATTTTTTAATTCACCATATTTCTCAAATCAGATAATCTAATTATTTAATTCGTGATCATGTCATCGCATAATTTGGTTCGCGACAATAATTTTATGGCAAACAAACGTTTAGTTGCGATAAGCGGTTTGAGAACATGCGCCGCCGTGAGAGGGGTGCGGGCAGCCGCCGAATTTCCCTTATCAAACGTTTAACGCGACTCAAGGTCGCGCCTTATCAGCGCGGACGCGTCGCCGATGGATTTGTTTCGTGATTGTACGCATCGTTGCAAATCTCTGCATTTGAGGGTTAACAGTCCAGTAATTCAACAATAATACACCGTGTTACAGCCATGGAAACCAAAGTCCGGGTGCGTTTTGAACACAGAAAGAGGTTAGAAGGGCCTTGTGGGCGGGGCAGGTGCGCCACAGGTATGAGTGAGCAAATGCTCATAACCTGATCAACATTTTATTCTGGTTAAGTCATTGCTCTCGGGTGTGAGCGCTGATTGAGTCGAGTGTTTGATGTTGCGTCGTTGATTGGCTATTATCTATTAGGTGGTAGTGTAGTGGGGGCGAGCCGGCGTCATCGGTTCCCGTACAAACGGTCTATGAGCACCCTGCTAACCTCATTCTGTGTTCTGTGGTTTTGCACGTGTCATAAATATCATGAAATTTGTATGAAAATATAGATATCGGCATTAGATAAAGAGTAAATATACTAATTAAACTTGCAAATTCGTTCTTCAAGGAAATCAATATTTAAAATATTTAATCCGGTTTCTTCAGTTGTCAATATTGACTCTGTATAACAATGTAGGATTGAGTCTATTGTATTTCGCACATTTCGAGAGGATCAATAACCGTCATTCGTTATAAAGATAATTAAGTATTTTTTTTACACAACAAGTATTTTTATCACTTCTCTCTCTCTTTAATAGTCTTCTCTTTTATAGAGTTTTCTTACTCTCTTTTGTAGAATTGTATCCCAGACAATTACAAGTCACTCTAAAATGTACCAACGCAAATGTTCCTACCAATATGATGAATGAATTACTGTGTATTCGCAAAATTTGGTCTTGAATATTATTTCACCATCACCTATTTTATACTTCCATATTGTAATTAATCCAACAACCGCAATTAGGGGTTCCTTTCTCCTTAAAAACTGTACCAATCATCATAATTTATTAATATCTGAAGATTAAACCTCCTTTAAGTCCCCTTTTTAAACATCTGCAGACGATTTTTAAAGGATTTCAAAAAAGGAGGTGGTTTTTAGGTCCACTTTATTTATTATAGTTTGTTATACTATTATTTTGACAATAATAAAATTAATTTGGCTATTTTTGACAAAAAAAATATCCTTATCATAGACCTCCTAAGACGTTGGATTTGGAATATTGGTCAAACGATAAATTAAGTATGTCATGAGGAAGATAATTATTCTTTCCCGTTAAGATTTTTTAAGTTACCTTCTTTAAAAACTAACAATTATCTATCGTATCACGTATCAATTTATTGTGATTCATATTTTTTTATAAATTTTGTAGTTGCAAGCTGTTTCTAATGAGTACTACTGATGTTAAAAGCGAACGTGAGCTGAGAGTCATTTGAGTAGTAGGCATTTGGAAAAACTGTCACCCATTGGCAAATACCTTGCGATAAGAACAACAGTAGTTAACGCTAGTAGTTATAATATACCTCTATGTTTTGCCTTTTTTGCAAATGCTTATTAAAATCTCGACACTAGATGTCTTTAGTGTTGATAAAAACTTGTTTATATTTGGCGTTTATTCGAGGGTTTCTAGTTTCTTTGGACCATATAAAATTATTAAGGAAGACATAAAATTAAATTTTATGTAGGAAAATCAATTATTTGGTGATAAAACAAAGAGAAATCAGTCGAGAACGTTTGTATGGAAAAAAACACTGCCCGCCTCCCCTCTTAATTGAATTCAAATAAGACTGTTTTTTTATATACAGTTTCCCAAAATTTTCACATTTAATAAATACCTAGTGATAAATAGTTATTACTCGGTAGATTAAAACTGCTACCTAATCTATAATTCATGACACCGGCAGACTCCAAATTTATATAGGATGTAGTGCACTTAATTCTAAATCATTTCGCAAAAGACTAGAATTTATTCTATCCCCATTTTTTTAATTATTATAATATAAAATTATATGATAATCATTGGCAAATGGCAAGTTCATTTAGCTATTTTTTGTTTGCCAAAGAATAAATTTCTTCTATTCAATAGGTAAGTAAAGCAGTGATAATGATTCAGTTCAACTCTCATTATGTTATTAAGGTATTTTAAGAGTATTGAATTTTAAGAAAAATGGGTATAATAATTTCACTTCGATTTCATGAGCAGCGGGCATGACTAGACTGATTGACATTTTACAGTGATTGAGTTGACGTTAATAAACAACTATATACTAAAAATATGACGTTAGCTATGACAGGGTGGCTAAGTAATCCTTACGAAATTTTAAATTTTCAAACACTTTTTAATATTAATCGGATATAAATAAAAAAAATATGAATGTCTGTTCATGTTTTGACATAAATCAAGCTGAAATATGTGCTGATATGTTTCATCGCTGCTGAAAACCGACTACCACTTTTATGCCGTCTCCTTTGACAACAGTGTATCCTTTTCATTCTCTAAACAGAATAAAAAGAATTGATGTTAAATTTAGTTTTAAGTAATGAGAAGCAAGCCAGAATCGACACCATTGAATACAGAAACCGAAGTTAAATTGCTTATTTCCAAGTAGCTAAAATGCCCACTGTTTCTATGACGCTTAATGTAGTTACATACAAGGGTGTGTTACGCTCGTACATTTCACGCGAATCACTGTTAGTGTGTAACGTAAAGTAGATCGCGACCCAGTTTCTCGTTATATAGAATAAACAATATAAACAGCCGGTCAGTGGAGGCTGTTGTTGTGTGGTGTGACCGGATAGAATCGGAAGAAGGTGATGCGGGCATGATGCGACACGCAGCGAGCGCTGCGGCTGCCTGGACTGCGCCCGGGGAGGTTTGGGAGTACGTCAGCCAACTGGTCAATTCCTACCACGACCAACATAACTGCCAGGTATGCTTCCTGTTCGTGATTCAGTAGCTAACGTGAACCTAGGTCGATCTGACCGGCTGGTCAGTGAAAGACTGTCAAGGTGTGGTGTAACCGGATAGAATCTGAAGGAGGTGATGCGGGTATAATGCGACACACAGCGAACGCTTCGGCGAGGTCTGGGAATACTTCAGTCAATAGGTCAATTCTTACTACGACCAAATGTAACTGCCGGGACCTCGATATTTCTGAATCACTCGCCTAGCGTCAAACGCTGGATTTCTACTAATTTTCAATCCAAGTAATAAAATTCTGTTTTGAATCACACGTGCTTGCAACGGTCGGTCTCTACTACTCGTTGCTCGGCGAATCGCAGACGCGAATATTTGTGTCAGTAATTTCAAGATTCTTTCTCAATCTTTTTGAAACACAGATAAGATGAAGATTTTTTGTGACGTTTTGAACTTTTCTAACATATATTTGAACAACAAAAGGCAAAAGATAATTGTATAAAATAGTCATTTATTGAGAGTTCCTTTTTCACTGCGATAATTACGTGAAATGAATAAAATTTTATATGTATTTTGTATGAAACTGGTAACAGAAAATCAGTATCATTCGATTTGGAAATCGAAGATACTATGTCAGGCGAGCGAATCAAAAATAGAACTCCAGGTGTGCTTTCCTGTTCTTCTGGTGTTAACTCACCCGAATCTGGGTTGATTTTTTAAGATTTTTATGAAGGCTTAACGTGGTAGGGTATTTTTTAAGTATCCAAAACAGTTATGTTACGTAGTTCCATCACCGTAACAGATATAATCTTATATATATAAAATTCTCGTGTCACAATGTAAGTTACCATACTCCTCCGAAACAGCCTGGAGAATCGGCTACTATCTATTTTTCATATCCTTAAGTGATAATGGTTGTCCACCTGTAACGTAGTGTTCTGAAACCTACAATGTGCCTTCGCGCCGAAATTCAAGCTATTGGGCATTGTAAGATAGTGTTCTCATATGGGTTAGGAGGAATGTTATCCCAGGAAATTGATAGAACACTACTGTAACGACACACCCCTAAAATTTTTTTGGACAATATTTATTTTTTTATAATGTGCTATTCAAAAATACATACAACCCTAAATTTTATCTTCTACCTTCTGCCCCTATTTTTATGGCGGTACGAAGTTCGCTGGGTCAGCTTGTAGTTATATATAATTTAAGATGGGGGTGAAGTCAAATGAGACACTTTTCACAATCTAATATCCGTATCTGAAAGCAACGGATAATCCAAAATAATTTCATAGTCGTCTCCATATTCAGCAAGCATATGAAGATAATATGTATGAGTAAAAAGAACGATTGTATGAAAAGAT
The DNA here is from genome assembly GCA_902850365.2 of Chilo suppressalis. Lineage (NCBI taxonomy): Eukaryota > Metazoa > Arthropoda > Insecta > Lepidoptera > Crambidae > Chilo > Chilo suppressalis. The sequence continues at coordinate 8,790,056 of OU963907.1, forward strand.
TATAAACAAATTATCACATTTATAATATTTATTGCCGGATTAGATTGTATTGACTGAGAACAAATTTATTCGTTTGTGTTCGTTGAACTCATTTGTTCAAATACTCCAGCAAAAGCATTAGTGCCACGTAATAGACAGATCAAAGTTGGTTTATTTGACCGTGAAATTGTGATCGAGCGAGCGTGAACGATTCGCGTGCTTTAGTATGTGGAATACATCCACATTCTACACCATTTATCGAAGTCACAATGCTTTTTGTGTCAAATCAAATAGTCTTGATTATTTGGTAGCGATATCAACAAAAAATATTTTATCCAATAAATATCGATTTGTGCCGCATTTGTCCTCGAATTCGAATTAAAACATCAATCCAATCAAAACACTCTTTTTAATACAATGTTAAATTTTTAAAATTCGTTACGATTGCTCATACGGACCACTATAAATATAATGTCGTTGATCGATTCAAGGTCGTCTTCAAAGTTAAGATATCATTTTAACGATTTAATTTTGTGGATTTCTTCCATTAGGTTTTGGACACCTTTTGACTTTGTTTGTCTTATAGATATCAATACAATTTTATTGTTTAATTTTTATACGAATAAGGACATTCTTAACTTTATTCATATAATATTCCAATCGGATAACGATAATTCTACATTGCACATTACTTAAATGTGTTTTGCAAAGATGTATTTCGAATGTTATTTACCACCTTCAATAAAATTATGGACATTATACCTATTAACGCAGGAAGTAATGTTATTAACATATACGGGTTTTTGATTGATGTCACTTGCCGTTAAAGCTCTTGCAGATTTTATCTCTATGTATTAACGAGATTACGGTATTCTGAGGGTTATTTATACCCTTTGTCCATTTATATTTTACAAATATTAGTTTCAGTGCATAATATGAACCGTCCTATTGTCCTTAATGCATTGTTTTAGAAGCGTTATTGCATGTTATTGTTTGCAAGTGCCCTGTGATTGCGATCAACTGTAATGAATGATTACGTAAGTAGTATAGTTGGATCCTAATATAGGTGATGATTCAATGCAATTTATAAATGCTTCTGTTTGTTCATATTCATTTCAACAAACGTTGTTTTCTGTATATATTGACAGGATATCCATTTAACTTATAGGAAGGTGCAATACTCTTTATATACTCTACTTCTCCTAATATAAATTATGTACATACTTTGGGATAATTATTCAAGTGCATGCGAACAATACAGTTAATTGAAAGCTCTTATTTAATACTCGGATAATAAAGTTATCATTATAGTATTCTGCGGTATTTGACGAGTGCAGAATTTCCAGACGCTTATGACGATACGGGCGATGGTAACTTAAACCGGTTGGACACCTTTGTCGATGCACAACCGCTGCCTTTTGGTGACATCCGCAAAAAGTGCGTAATGGAATGCGTTGGAGTTTGGCAGGGTTTTTATTGATACCCACATGACATGCTGTACTTTACCAGTGATTGACGGTGTCTGCAGTTCTAAAATCGTTAAGTAATTAATGCTTCACATATCTAGGAGGATAAATTCTTTAAACGGGAGCACGTGATGTTTAACGTATATTAAACAGTAAAGATAAATTGGGCTGATTAAAATTTTGTTGTCATGAGTACGAAAAATAAAATGAGTCGACATGTGTCCTCGACGCTCGTTTTCGTTATAAATAAAAATCGTCAGTTCAGTCCTCTTACGGGTTAGTCATTTTAATAATAAAATTGTCCTCATGTGGCCAATTCAATGTTTACAAGGGTATTCTTCATTCTCTCAATTGTCTTGAATGTTGGACGAGTCGCTGACAACTTTGTGTTTTATTATTCGTTTCATATAGTATCTTTTAAGCAAGAAAATGAAAACTGTTGGGTATGTTTTTTTTAAATGAAATATAAAGGTTTCCTATCCTAATATTTTATCAAAAGATAAAATTAGCTACTATTTGTGCTAGGTTCAATTTTTTTTTACATATATTAACGATTGAATAACTAAAAGCTCGTTTGTATTTGTTGCGTATTGATATTGTGAGAAGGGTGCACCAGAGATCGGGATAATCCGGTCCAACGGCCCATCTTAACGTTGTTTAATAAAGGGCCAACGACAACTGCACGCCTCACTAGGGACGCCAACCTAGACCTTAATGACTTATAACATGAATCAGAAGAAATATTGTTCAATACCGTACAGCATTCAATTGATATGGAATTAATATAAACTGATAAGGTTCCCACACTTGTTACGTAATGGATGACATAACCAAAAACCACAAAGAGGATTATAATAATAAAGTTATCAATATACAGACCGGTTGACGGTAGAAACAGCCCTGGCTGCTGATCAGGTAATGCAAAACGAGACTGGAATAAATCGTTTACATGGTTGTCGGCGTAAACTGGTCTCGCTAGAGCGTCCGTGCCGCACGCTGCCGCATGGCGCGCCGTCGCTCAGAGGTAGGAAGTGAAGCTTGATAACAAGAACCACACGCGTGTCACATGCATTAGATACCGGTACTGCAGTCCATCACATGAAATTCTACCTAGTTTTTGGGTTTTCACTATCTTATTTTTATTAACATCATCTTATTTTTATTCTGTATCGGCTATATCTATATCATAATAAATAATTAATGACTAAGCTTCTTATTTTTTTTCAATGTTTATGTTCCAGAATTAATATTTCTGATGATGTGACTTGATGTTTCATGTTTCCATTACGACATAATGTTTGTAGTCATCAACCTCTGATAAAAGTTGGATTGATATTGTTTGTTTTATCTGAGCCTGTGTTGTTATGTTTTTGCGTTGCGATCACTAGTTTTAGCACCACATCACTTACATCGCATTGCGATTGAAACACCGATACCGCATCTGATCGCGTTGTACATACTAGCTTAGTGTACATTAGTGTTACTGGTACGGCAGCGGTGAATTTATCTCGCCATTAGAGTTATTATGGGCCGGTATCTGGTCGATCGCACCGCTTCGATTGTTTCTGAACGCGCTACAGAGACCCGCGCTACCACCGTAATTGACCACTGTTTACTTCTACTACGAGGTCTTATTTTAAAAGTCGATCTGCGGTTTTTGATATTTTAAATTCAAAAGGGATTATTTTATTAAATTCAAAAGCTAAGGAACTCTGGAATTTTTAACTAGCGAACATTGATAATTGTCAATTTGCATTACCCAAATGTATGGCATTAACACTAAAGCAACAGCAGCTGCTAGTGTTTTGTTTGATTTAAAAAAAACCGTAATACTTTTTCTTTTGCTCTTATAATAATCCCAATAGAATTTTAATAAATATTAGCAATAATGCTTAGTAAAAGTACAATTGTTTTCTATGCACAGTACAGTTCTTATGTAATAAGGTGAATCTGCGAAGTCATGCCTGTAAAAGGCATGCGTATAAAGATAACATCGCTGCATCGGATGATCGCGCGTCGCCCACGCTTACTTCGCTGGTTGCTCCTGTCTCGTTACTTATGATTAAGGAAATTGAAATGAGCAGTATCAACCAGCCACCAGCCAGCCAGTTTGTTTCAGGATTTAATTTAGTAAATTAACTTGTGAATATTGCTTCTATATCAATAATAACCAGTCAAAAGTGTGTTAATAAATCCAGTCATGTCTTGTTTAATGGAATTGTTCTATTGTCATTTAGTAACAGAATTTGGCATAAAAACTTCAGCTAGTCTGTATAATTTTAGAAACGGCTTATTTATCTTCGTTCTAATGGTATAGTGATAATAAATGTTTGTAGCACACAATAAGCGTACATACTTGTTATTTTTAAAACTGTGTGTTTAACTTGTGTTGCCGACCTTGCTGTGTACCTATTGAAATAAACATCGCTATTGTTCCACATCATTTATGTGATTATGAATGAGCACTAATCTTCGCTTTATATACACAATATAAACTTGATATAATATTGTAATCAAATAAGAGAAGAACAAGCTAGCTATACCAAGATATGAAGGTACCTCTGATTCAAAATTATTTCAGTGAGAGTTTGGATGCCAGTTAATTAATCCTATTTAACTGTTTTAAGATAGATTATAATAATAACAACATATGAGTCAATCATCATTCCACTTCAGAGATCACCTTATTTTTTATTAGTGTATATATTTGGTTTGGTTGACGGCGTCCTTGGTCTCGCGTAGCATCGCATTGGCTCAATTAGCGCGAGCGGTGATAGGAACCGCCCGTCCGCGTGTGTCGGTTCGTGGGAATGTCTTGACGCATCCCGTCCCTTTATACATACACACCTGGACTTGGATTATCGTAATGCAATTGTTTGTACCTATAAAATTTAAATTAAACTTAAATAATGCAGTGAAAAATGGTGTATATTGGTAGAGTACATTTGCATAGCTTCGCTCTCCCGATATAGATTTATCTTTTCTTCTTAAGTGAAGATTAGACAAAATCAATGCAAATTGAAGATACTATCAGTAGTACCATAATTTTTACCTGATTTAATTTTATATCAGCTTTTAAATTAGAAAAGCTACTAAATACAATTTTCTATTTACTAGAATTCCTTCTCTTTATTAACTTCCTCTAATCTATGTTTCTTTTTATTCTCTTGTTTTCGTTGGGGTAGGTTGGGCTGGTATTCCAATGGTTTCACACCTTTTTACTAACGTAACATCTGTTTTGACGATCTATGTGCGACTGCGGTTCGATAATTCATTTATATGGTAAATTTTGTTTGTTATATATTATGTCACACAATGAACCGTCATTTTTGTCCCGTCGATTGATCTTTGAGATTGGTGTTACATATTCCATTCAATATAAATTTGCACAAAGTGAAGACGTTTTAAGGCCCTGTTCCTGTGTCGACGACCATAATCGTGTTGCGGCTATCTTAGTCAATTAATCTTGCACTTCTGTGACTTCTGACGTACCGTCCTGCCTGATTCCGTGCTGCAGTGACGAGACTCGGCAATATTTTACACATGATTAGAGCGGCACTGTATGGGTAAGCAAATTGCGCCGACGCGACGCGCAGTCACGATCTGAACTTCGCGGGAACCCGGGAGGGTTTCTACAGAATTCCTACGTAAATGCTACATAGATATTAGTCGCTTTTGCTTTTTCTCGATAGGTATACCGGTGGGATTTTACTAATGCTGTAGGTGGGATGGGAAATATCCAAGTTTGTTCCCCAAGTCAGTAGAAGCTGAAACAGTTAAATGGTTAACACCAAATTCATTGTTGTATAATACAATTTTTAAAAGGGCTTTTTAATCGCTTGATTTGGTTCGATTTTTTAATCAATCGTAGTCTTATTAATAGATAATACGACGACGCCTGATTAAGTATATAGGCAACAACTTGTGTCTTTTCTTTCTCTCTGTTATATCAGTTATTCAGTGGGGAATAAATTAATGCACTCGTAATTTTATTCAAATTAGACATCGTTATTCGGCAGATTGTATCGTGTAACGGATAAGGAAGTCGTCCTCTGTTATCGTGTCATCATCATCACCGCCTATATTGCTATTGCTACTGCACCGTGCACAAGTTTGAAACGGTGTTACTTGACTGCTACTTGTATCTTTCGTATTTTACCATTAATCGTTGTTTTATACCTATGGTATTAAACTGTCAAATTCAGTAACTTCTGATTGCATGAAAGAGGGTTTAATTATTTCTTTCTAAAATGAATAGAAAATGACTACTGGATGTATGTGTCTTGAATTTACGAAATTACCTATCCCTTGATTTATGACAAAGAGGGCAGGTTATTGAAGCTAAAATAATTTGCGTAGTTTAACCTGAAAAAAGGAGTGCTATCTTCCTATCTACCAACAAAATTCTCAAAATTGTCACATTAAGTTATTGATATAAACTCAGTTATACTTGCCCCTACTTGAATGCTAATATTATTCTTATTAATATGCATGAGAAATACTGTGTACAAAGCTGGGATGTGGTCTGATAAACTTCAAATAATTTTCAATGTTTATTATGACTGCCTCTTGCTGGACGTGAACAGTGAACCGTGCCGTAAAAAAGTCTTCGAAATCACGTCTCCATTAAATGTTTGAGTATTACGAAGTTTTCCGTTTGTTTCGCACCCTAAATGTGTACGCCTTAATTAAGTATGGGTCGGGATCTGTAGATTGTGATCACCACGGGTATGGTAGTGGTGCGTCTAATACTGAGTCACGGGCGGATCGGCGCCGGTACGGCTCTCGCCGACGACGGACGCCGGGCGACCGGCCTGCGTCGTGGTGTTCGCTCGCCCAGAACCGACTAACCCTCGATTGTTAACACCACAATAGTTAGTTACTTGCCACTGGACTGATAAACAACATTGATGGATTATTTCTGCACCGTGTACCATAATTCCTAATACAATAATATTACGTTAATACCTACGTTAAAAAGTAACAATGAACCACATCACAGGCCACTATTCTCTTTACTGTGTTATTATGAAATTATTGATAACTTCGTTTGATTGTATATTTCTTTTACTTTGACACTACTGGTTAAGCTTGTTAAATTGTAGATTATCTTCTAATGAATAATGTGTCATATGCCACATTTGATCCAATAGTTAAAATACCTTGTTAATTTTTTGTTTGACAAACGTTAAGCACACAACACAAACATCGCGTCTTTAATTTAACGAAACACTTGTGCTCATATTGTGTCAAAGCAAATGACATCACTTCTCTCAAGTGCTTTATTTAATAATGTGCTTGTAATACTCGCTTACTTATTATTACTATCAATTATAATTTACATTGTCATAGGAACAATTTAATCACAAACGCTATTTTAAGTATATTATTACAATTTAAATTCAAGTTGATGTATTTATACCGATCAGTTACACTATAGTTGTGGTACGTACCTTTGATGCTTTGACAACCCTGTAACGGTTGTGTTGAATGAGTGAGTGTGTGAAACTAAATCCAATAATAATATGCTTATCAGTATCATTCGTATTTGTTATCAATTATATAATCATTACATATATTGATATGGATAGAAAAACATTAATGATGCAACTGACATTTCTCACCCAAACAACATTTATGTAGGTAATATTTTGTTTTATTAACAAATATCACAGATATTTTTAGTGAATATCTTTCTTAAATTTTACCTGTGCTTATTTTTATCATACAGTAAAGGATGTGATGCTTTCTTATTAACATGTTGTCTAAATGTTCATCCAAGCCTGTTTGTTGTCATGAATTCATGAATTTATTGATCACTGTCGCTGGCTCGAGTTATTGTCATGTCTGTCAGTAACATCAATAAAAGTAGTTTCATTGATTTCGTCTGCACTATTAAAGAATTTATCTAATTTTTGTCACCGAATGATTTTTTGTTTGCACTATTTACATTACCATGTAAGAAATAAAAAATCAAATCAAATCATCTTTATTGTGAATGCAGGTTACAAAGTTTTTTTCCAGATAACACTTTAGTACAATACAGCCATATTCCGCCTTATCGTATATCCAGCATACATACATGCATATATTTATACGTTTTGTAAATAAGAGATCTTCATTTGCCATTATCATGACCACAACATGACAATCATCACACACCTCTTTCATTAGGTCAATATTCATCAAAATCATTACTTACCCGCTACTGAAACATGCCTGAACTTCCTTTTGTATTTGAAAAGATATAGGAATACTCCTTAGTCTATTGATCAAGTAAATTTCCCTATTTCTTGTTGTTTTCCGTTCTGCTTGGAAAAATCGCCAAAATCCCATACTGGGAGAGACATTAGCTAGAGTGTAGTGTGGTAGTAAATTTTGATACCCATACTAAGATTTCTTTCGTTCTTAAATATATTTTTATTACCCTCATTTTAATGCTGACGAAAAAGATTGCAATACTTTTTTGTATGTTTGTATGTGCGATCCCAATATCACTATAACTTCAAATGCCTTAACAGGTTATAAATGTTTAGGGTAATGTTAGAACTCTTATATCATGGCAAGTGACATTGGCTATGATTTAAATAATAAAAATGGTAGAGGTGTTTCACATAAGTAATTTATATCTCTTCACCTCGGAGACTGTGGGCATGTTTAAGTATTTATGAATTTCGTCATTTGTTGTGAATCATGGTGCATTTGCTATTGTTCTGAGGATATTATTTTGAACTTGATTCAGGCATGTAAAGTTACTTTGCTAACAGTGTTCCACAACTCCGTTTAGACAGACCAGTAACGGTAGAAAGCTGTAAAAGCGCAGCTATTTGGATCAGTGTGAAAATTATTTAGTCTCTATACAACATGCAGTAAATGTAATACTGAATTATCATCAACATCAGTAATATTAACATAATAATATACTTAAATACTAATTTATATTTTGGAAGCTATCCAAAAACTAAACAAGCAAATGTAGGTGCCTGTAAATGATACCCATCCTAATGTTTTGACGTGACAACGTCTTAAATTAGGTTGCGGCTGGGAGTCACTTATGAAAAAGTGTAACGCTCGGTAACGTTACGATGAGTCTCTCGTGTTAAGTTTAAGTTTACATGTACAATGTTTTAGTAAACAAAATATATTTCTATAGTTAAAATTTGTGCAATTCTTATTTTCATTCAATTCCTTGTTCCTATTGTGCAATTTAATTATATTCATATCAATAAATATTCTACCGAGAAAAAGACGTTGTCACGTAAAATCTTCGCCCGTAAAACCGACTTTACAGGCAACCATTTTTTTTACATACTTGCCATCAGAGGTCTCGTGTATTTAAGTGCACTCACTTACTTACATTAAATAAAAGATGTCTATTACGCTGCTCCAGATGTGGCATAAAGTATATGCCACATCCTTATATGTATGGCCTACAGCCATCTACGAGTATATTATGTCGGTCTGTACCCAATACAATACCTTGTAAAGACTTGAACAAAATCCGCCACCCCGTGAAGTCTTATAACGTAAACGCTGAAAGTCATACTACATCCCCAAAAAATAGTGCCATTTTACTATAATACGGTCTGGTGGAGCCATTTTACTTCTCCAGATCGGCGCCGGCGCCATAATTCGAGCGGGAAATTCGCTATGCCCTACCTCTTTAAAGTCTTTGCGTTCGTTCGTTTATTTCATTTTTTGGGACTGTTGACTGCAGCATGTGTGTCATGTCGACGTGATTTGCATTTGCATCAATCGAATCCACCAATGCATAATCAAAAGTAACTACATTGTTATACGTTGACATGATTATCATGATTTAGCAAATAAAACACTGTTACCATGTGATTTTGTTTGTTTTTAAATACAAAAACGCTCGTGATTTTAGTCATAGTAATTATTGCCATGAGTTCGCCATATGCCACAAAAAATAGTAACAGACAATGAGGTTCGCACATTCGAAAATATCGAGGTGACTGAACCTATATACAGAGACCATAGTTTTTGCGATTCTCGCTCTACACAAAAACTGCTTTAAATAAACTATCTGACTATAGCAATGAGTTCAAGCCGTCCAGTGATTTTAGCTTTTGTAAAAATACATCTTGCAGGTAGGTATAGTTAGTAATATAGTATGACATCAGATTCTGATCCCTAATTGAGACGAAATCATAAATTGAGACTTTTCTACGACTAACAAGACATAAAATAGTAAACAAAAGTTGGATTTTGACATTGTCTTGATCAGGAACCATGGCCCTTAATGATAACAGTAGACGCTAAGTCCCTCGCGCTCAATCTCTAAGGTAATCGGTTTTTCACAGAATTAAATATGTTCATCACAAATATAATAATAATAATATAATATGCCGTTATCAACAGTAATAAATAAATATGTTTTATGAGAACAATCATTACGTTTTATGTTTAGTTAGGTAGGTACTATAATGGTAATAAAACTAAAGTGTGTATCATGTCTCGGACACATGCTTCTTTTTGGAATGTCCGTTATTTATAATTCATCGGAGGCCTGGGGGCCAATCGCCTAACGGAAATGCTTTGGGAAACGCTAACGCTTACGATTTTATTTTGTTATTTCTAGCCGCCTGAGGTATTCAAATGCCTCGCGCTCTTTCTTTTTCTTTTGCATTGGTAATAACAATATTAAAAAAAAATGAGCGTGAGGTATTCGAAAACCTCAGGCGGCTAGAAATAACAATATAAATTCGTAAGCGTTAGCGTTTCCCAAAGCATTTCCGTTAGGCGATTGACCCCCTGTAGAAATAATTTAATTTATATAGATAACCGTTGATATGTATCATGAATATAAATGAGAGTTAAGACAAAAAAAGCAAAATATGTTTGAGGAGAAATAATAAGAGGCGATCGTCTAGCCGACACGACATCGTCCTTGAGTGCAGAAATCCTTGATGAGTACAATCAACCGCCACCGGATAGTCTTCTCTTCTCAGGGCTGTCAATTAATTGGCTATTAACCATTGACAGAAATCGGTAAATTTATATAAGAAAATATTTTAAATATTGTTTTGGTATGCCTAATAATAATAATCATTTACTCAAGATGGTTTCACAAACAACTGATTTGACTAGTTCAACGGAATAAGGTAGGGTAAGGCTAATTTTGTATTATATTTATTTAGTTTCACATTAAATCCCTTGCGAAATTTGCAAAACTTAAAAGGTTCGACCCTAAAAACTAATAACAAAATGGACACAATAAATTCGTTAGAAATACCCCATAAACATTAAGAAGAACATTCAATTAAACATCGAGTTCTTATTACAAGGACACCAACCCTGGTTGGCGATGTTGCGTAGGTGCTAGCAAGTGTGACGACAAAAAACTAAAACTGAAAATAAATGGGCGCGAATCGCCTATTAGCGGTGTGGTCAGTGGCGATACTCGACTCGATACGATGTATTTCATTATCCGTATTTGTAAATATGTAGCTGATCGTACGCACTTTGCGAAGGCTATGGAGAAGAAATCCTTTGTGTTTTATCAGATGTTCAGTAATTGTTATTGGATACAAATAAACGAGTAAACGTACATAATTGTCAATGCTTTCGATTTATTGTTTTTAATTATAACCCTTTATTTTATTAATCATAAAAAAAAATATTGAACAAGAATATACAACCTTTTAGATTAAAATTTACTTTTGTGATATATTTATTAATGTATTATTTTCATAAATTGATATTTTTGTATATTTATTTTATTATATAAGTACACTAAAAAGACGTACATCTCTTTAATACCAATTGATTGTATTTCTTCTCGACGAAGATTTCGGGCTGCCACCATTTATCTCCTCACGTATTATATTAACGCTGTGAGTACGTAAATATGTCACGCTTAAAATTCAGTCGCAGCTTAAATTGAATTTAACTCAAGCCACGACCTGTCAACTTATCGAATATAAATTCACTTAATAATCGTTACCAATTACGTGAGCGTTCGGCCTCGTACTATACTCTCAACATTTACAGAAATGTTACACTAGACGATTACTGCGAAGGATTAAGATCTTTTTGCGACGGCATGTAAGGGGGAAAATGAGTTGTCAATGGAAGGCTGGTTGGTCTTTTTAGTTGAGATAAGAAGTGCTCAGGAGGCGCGCCGGCCGGTTCACTGCTCTGGCACCATGAGATATGTTGGACGTTATGAAACCATCACTGACTAACTGCGAATAGCTGATTCTGAAAGCTAGACAGCTTCGTCGTCGATTGCGGAAATGTTTGCTATAGTAATAAGGCTATATTCGTATTTCATTATGTAGAAATGTATTTCATGTGTTTGTTCCGTTTCTACGGTTTCGATCCATTATGTATAATGCTTCTCCCACACCTACGCGACGAAGCTTTGGTGCAAACATGCAATAAAATTAGCGTTCGAAATTTTAATTGGTTCGTAAGTACGCTCCTTCAGCTGCACATACAAATTTATCGTCTCCCACAACCTCTTTTATGCGTGTCAAAAACCCCGTCAGTCAAGCTATCGTCTAGCGTCTATAGACACGCAGCCCGATAATTCGTTACAATAGAACTAATTCAAATTTCGAACGCAAATTTTAGCGCTATTAGTACCAAAGCCACCCAACCCAAAGCTTCGTCTTGCTGGTGTGGAAGAAGCATAAGGAATATAATTTCTATAATATAAGGAATATATTATACATAGAACATCATCATAGTTCATCTTACGATTAATGAATAACATCAATGAAGTCCAAAATTTCTAATTATCAAAAATGACAACGAAAGGATGTTATCTTTTCATCGCCCTTCGCCGGCTTTGTTATCGAATACCTATGGTCGATTGTGTGCGATTGTTAAGTTCATGGTCGCTCTGAATGACTTTCGATAATTCCTTTTCTTATGTAGATCTTGCTTGTTGTTTAACTAGCTGATCCGGCGAACTCCTTGTCGCCTAACAATCGATGAATGTGGTTAATTTGAGGAAACATTTTTCATTGGTGCCCTGCTTTTACTGGCCGAAGCGTGATGTTATACAGGGTTACAGGGTAAGTCGTACTAAATATTAAAGAAGCTTATTATTCAGGTCATTACTGATGGATTTGGTCCTATGACATGGTGCCCGAAACTTTACCGTTAAGGGGATATTTAGATTTTAAGTTTTTTTTTTCGCCAAAAGTATCTTGCTTGTTGTTTAACTAGCTGATCCGGCGAACTCCTTGTCGCCTAACAGTCAATGAATGTGGTTAATTTGAGGAAAAGGTAATATTTTTCATTGGTGCTCTGCTTCTACTGATCGAAGCGTGAATACCGGGTTACAGGGTAAGTCGTACTAAATATTAAAGAAGGTTATTATTCAGGGCATTACTGATGGATTTGGTCCTATGACATGGTGCCCGAAACTTTACCGTTAAGGAGATATTTATATTTTAAGTTTTTTTTCGCCAAAATTCAAACTATTGGGTATTGTAACGTAGTGATCTCATATGGGTTAGGAGGAATGTTATCCCAGGAAATTGGGAGAACACTACGTAACACAACCTTAAATTTTTTTTGGACAATATTTATTTTTTTATAATGTGGTATTAAAAAATACATACAACCCTAAACTTTCTCTTCTACCACCTACTCCTATTTTTATGGCGGTACGAAGTTCGCTGGGTCAGCTAGTATTAGTATAGATTTCATTGGATGCTATATTCAAAAACAGGCGATAATACGATCCGTATGTATGTAATGTTGTCATAATTGCCCACTTTATTCTTATAAGTATTCTTGTAATATGTATTAAATAAGTATTGGGACTGATCTTTTAGCGTTATCGATTTCAACTATGCAATTTGTTTATTGCGAATGAGCAATAAAATTTATAATTTTATACAATGTTTCTCGTTACTAATGTCGAAATGTTTCAATCACGACTAGCTTGTTACGAGGCGTAGAGGGCCTTTCCATTTCCATAGTTTCTTTTCATCGCAATGTAAGATCTTGGCTGAGTATTGTTCTTGACATTTGGCGTGGGGTCGATGATCTGTACAATCATCTATTTACCGGCGACGTCGACTAATGTCTTAAATAGAATTTAATTTATTGCGATGTAAGACTAGCATTCGATCAAGTTTTCTTGTATTTAAATGATGCTAGAGACAACCAAGATTTTGCTAAATAGTTCAAAAAGTTTGTAGTAACTTAGTAAAAGGAGTAAGTATACTCATCGATACAGAAAAAGTTTGTAGTAACTTAGTAAAAGGAGTAAGTATACTCATCGAGAGAGGCTACTGCAAGTTTTATCAGTTAATGTTTTATACTATCGTTGTGCAATGTATACTTTGTTCAAATGTTTTTTATAGTCATAAATAAATCAGATTGGTTATTTTTAAGTAAAGAATGTAACTTTAAAAATTATTAAAATTTAGCTAAAAACTACCAAAAGTTCTTGTTGTAGACTCTTGATGAGTGTCGTTTAAGGGATAAGTACGACATATCTCTCATCTTATAGATTGGTAACCTAATTAATAAGCGTCGTCACTGGTAAAAAGGAAAAAAAAACATTTTGAATAGGCAACTATTCAAAGTGCTGTTATTGGACTTAAAGTGTCATGTCTCATAGACTTATGGGGGTTTATTTGTTTAAGAAGAGCGAGTGACGGTTGATTTTCAATCAATTCAATGTTTATTGTAGCCGTATATATTATAATTAATGTTTATAAAAACCATAACCTTTATGATATGCAAATATTTTTAAGGCTGTGTTTTTCATTCTTACTCTATTAACCATGCTGACTCAATCTTTAATTTAGGTATGTGTTAAAATAGTTTTTATTTATTACCTGTTTTTGGTAGCCCGTCTCCTGTTTATTATTTCATATTGAAAATTTTACATTTCATCTAAAGATGTGCCTTCTGCAAAATAAATCTTCTGTAGATCAAGAGAGTTCATTAATGTGATATTCGTGTCGGCGCCCGCCGGCTTAGATATTGTACCGTTATTCTATTGTCGATTCAAACGTACTGAGCTTTCATATTTGTTTGTCGCGATTGTATGATTTAGTTCCGTTAAAGTGATAAGTACCTACTTCAGTCCAAATGTAGTCAGACACGAATAATATTTCCGCAATTTTCATTGTATCACTTTAATTTACGAATATTGATTGCTTATACTTTGATTAATTTACTTTGATTTGATTTTTTTATAAATAAATTGTTAAGCGCTGTTGTGGTAGCAACGAACTATTTTAAAGTAGGTACCTAATCTATGCAAATATAGTAATTTTGTTGGTCATTATCTTGGATCATAGAATTGTTGATCTAAGGTCATTATGGGTAAATTTTGAATTCGGCGCGTACACTCTGTTTACACCTTCCGCATTTATCTATTTTCTCCTTGTACATAATAAAGCAGATCATTATTATAAATGTAATAAGAAACAATCAAAACCGCAAAAAAGATATTAGATCAGTGCGGATTGCCGGAAGGAATTTTACAGCGTTTAGGAATAATAAAAGAATCTGAAAATATTTGTGCAAGAAATAAAAACTGTTGAAAATGCTTATTTGATTTATAACCTAATAAAAATTTGCCGACTCTACGTTGGCGTTACCTGTGGTTCATGGGGTAGTCGCCGCGGTATTTGATATGCTGGCTATGATAAGGCTGGCCACACGACACTTGCTCAACCCCTTCTAGTGCCGAGGGCGCTCGCCCTTCTGCCTTATTGATTAACACCCTCGGACAAATCAACCTAATGACGAAAACAACACACGCCCGTCGACGCTTGTTATAATATTGTGTACTCAGTAATACCCGTTTCATAACTCGTACTACTTGATATATCGTTTCTATTTAGGTAAAGGTAAAGTTGTTGTTCTCTAACATCGTTTATTTAATCTTTTTTTTGACACGCTTGGGCAGTAATACCATAAAATTAAATAATTCATTGATAGTCGATGAATGAGTAGTCCTAAGGTTTTAATTACTTAGACTAATACTAAAGTTTTTCTAAGATTAACCTTAATAAGAATTTTATATACATTCGATCTGAACTTACAAGAATACTTTGGTTAATTGTTCCCGTAGGTTTGTTTTGTGTATTCTGAAAAGCAATTTCAGTTTTATATTGGCTCGCAAAACCTTTTAAAGTTGAGGGCTTTTAAATGTTTTGTAAATGGCTTCTCGTTTTTTAAAATAGCACTATGACCTGCTTTGTAGGCAATATTTGTATGAAGAGAAATTATCTAAGTATGTTGCTACCTTAGTGAATTGCTGTGTGCAAAAAAGAGTTTTCAATATACCTACGTGAGTTGCACCAACTTACTTTAACTGTTCAGTTAAAGTACTGGTTCGGTAAATAAAGCGTTAAACCATTTGATGATAGTCAAAATAAGGTCATAATTTGACAGTGATAATTAAATGCCCAAGCGAGACCACTTAAGGTTATACTAAAATTAAACTTACTAGTTCTGTAGTGCAACACACTTCGCATATAGGTACCTACTTAAGAGCTATAGCTTGTTGCTATTAACCCGGTATAGCCATGCGAGCGTATTACTCAGATCTGGCTGTGTTAGTCAAGTCAAATACAGGCGTGTTGTAAATCCGTCGCTTTCATTGTATTATCGAGAGTCGTGAGTTGTGCATTCAAAAGGTAAATCTGGTATAGCGGTACAAATATATTTACATGGTATACAAACACAGATGTTTGTCTTTATTAAATTGACTACTTAGATATTATCCGAGTTAGATGGTACTAAGCTGTTAGTGACTACCTATTTAACAAGTACCTAAGGCGAATTTGGCGAGTTCAAATAGATATATAGACAATTTTAACGATAAGTGGATGTTGCAGAATTGAATTTATTGGCAAAAGCATTCCTGAATAAAGGGATTGAAATTAGAAAAATAAATAAAAGGAGAATTCCACAAAGTAAAGAGATAATCAACGACCACAAATAATCTCAAAAGAGTTGGGTTATTTTATTTATTGTAACATAGGAGGCGCCAGAACATAGCCTCATAGGTTGACGGAATAGATCAGTGATCAGCCGATTGGTATAATAGGGAAGTTTTTTTTGTATTAACCTTCCCTTTTTGTGTACTTATTTCCTTTTTCTTGCTTGTAATCTTATGAAAACGAATAACAATTTATTTGCCGATATGTCATTATAAGCTATGTTTTCACACATCAGATCACAATGTACCTACTAAACAAATCCGTTTATTAGGTTTAAAATAAATAATGTTATATAAAACTAGTTTTTACGGGTTAATGCACGAAACTTTATTTATTTATTGACGTTTCGCAGCCTTTTCAGGTCTGCATCGTCAGAATAATGATTTTTTATTTAAAATTGTCGAGCTACCTTCGAAAGACTTATATTGAGCGTTCGGTTATTTCATTGGAAGATTTTTAAAATTTTATTGTCTATGTATGAATTTATTATTTAATTTACTTAATAAAGTATTTTTATTTAAATTCTTGTTTGTAATTTTCAGTTTATTTATTTGACCCTAACTACCGTAAACTACCACCGGTTCCAAAATTGGGAGACCTTCCTGAGAAGAACCGGCGAAACAAACTCAAGAGAGGCTTTCTATCTCCTTCTTATGTTAAATTATGCAAACAAAAAGAACTAATAGTATCTGATGGTCTTTCTAGTCAACTAATAGTGTTGATAAATAATGTTTTTCGTACGTACATTACTGTATCTCCTAGGTGTTGTATTTTAATGTTTATGTTATGTATTGTTCCAGTTCGCATCACCGGCTGTGGAGAACAATGCCTGTGGAAGTAGTTCTTCATCGTCCACATCTTCTTCGTCGTCTTCTTCATCATCCTCTTCTTCGTCTTCCTCGGATTCGGACACCACGGAAGCTGCGGGCGGCTCCACTCACGCATCTGCCGATGACTCTAGTGCAGCCCTTGCTGCTGCCGCTTGCCAGCTGCAGGTGTGTATTCATGTTTTATTAGCTGGTGCTCGTGACTTCAATCTTCGTACAAATAAAGTTTTGTTTTCTCGATACAAGTAGAGTACTTGTATCCTTCTCAATATTATAATTAATTCAGCGGATGCTGGATCCAACAAGGATATTGCAGGATCCAGATTTGCATTCGCTAATTCTGGTACAATAAGAGATTAAAAGATATTTCGAAGAATCTTGTAAATATTGTGTTAATGTTAATAATAATACTAAGCTACCACTCATAGCTATTACTTTTATGTATTTATAGCTTAACAATCTACAAAAAATCTTGAATATGAAATGTTAATTATTATGATTAATGAATTCATCTAAAGCAAAACATTTATTGTTGTCAGGTCATCGACGATGCAGACCTTGCGGAACTATTTCCAGAACAGACATCGAGCGCGCCGGCGCAGCAGCCCAATTTCTCGACCTTTTCTGTGCATAATACGTCACCAGACAACGACGATAAGTCCATTGTGGATAACGGTAAGATGAAATAAAATTATACAACTATGTTCAGTTTTGTTATACTTGCTTTAATTTGACATTAATGATATTGAATGATATCGTTTTTAGGAGACGGATCAAGTAGTGAAATGGAACTTACACCTCAACTGGTCACAGCAGCGATTCAAAGAGCTACGGCAGACTCATCTGGTTCAGAAAATGAGTGTTCTAACTCGGATGTTGTTAATCAGAATACTACACATTATGCGTCTAGTTTATTACAACAGTTCGTAGCACAAACACAACTGTTAAGTAGTACCGCTCCAGTTACACCTATTAGCGCAACATCTGCTTCTACGTTATCATGTGGTCTTAATACAAACCCAATAGATGGCGTTGGGTCTATAAGTGATTGTGTACTAGGTCAAATAAATACTTTGCCTGAAATACCGCCAAATTTTTTAACCAGCACTCAACATCTAAGCCCTCAACAAACTGAAGAACTTACTCAAATTAATAAAGATTTGGAAGAAATAACATCAGTGGCTGATTCTATTGATATACAGATACCTAATCCGAGTCTTGACGATTGTGTAGATAATAATGATTTTATGAATCTTGATATATCCCAAGGTGGTTCTGAAATAGGGAGTGCTAGTGATTTATTAAAAAACTCCCCTATGACATTAGTGAGTACTGATATTAATTCTATGAACCAGATAGATGTTCAAAAACTTGATACCATCAGTACAAACTCTATAGAATCTCAAGAAGATGTAAAAAATGTTATAGTGGAGTCAAGACGGAAGAGAGGCAGACCACGAAAAGTAAGAAAGGTTGAAGAGGAGTACGAAAACAAAGGCAGTGAATCTCAAAAAGAAGACAAGTCAGCCGTTAATGTTATGAATTTTCATAATAATAATGATCCACCGAATGTATCGCCAGATTCTGGGATTCTTTCGAATCACAATTCTCCAACACATTCGCCTTTGAGGCGACACGATGTGGATGATGCTCATAACAGATTAAGTAGAAAATCTGTACAAAAAGAAAATTCAAGAGAAAGGAGAACGATGAGATCTAAGTCTAAAAATAGGAGTACAATATCAAACAGATCAGATTCAAGTGATTGTGATTTTCAGAAAAAGAGAATAGAAAATGAAATTAAACAAATAAAAACAGAAGCACCATCACCAGTGCCACTTCCATTAAAGCAAGAACAAAATAAATTTGATAAAACAAAAAAAAGTGATCAAAAATTAGATATAGCTGCACTAGATAGGATGTTATATGCAACGGATAGAGTATTATATCCTCCAAGAAAGAAAGTGGGTCGAAGACCGCAAAGCAAAGCGAAATCTAATAAAAGTGCTCCAAAAACATTGAAGGATAAAAACCAATACGATTCGGCTGATACAGACGATGACACAATAACAACTAATAGAGCAGTTTTATCCGGAGTATACGCAAAAAGAAAGGAACTAAATAGTAAATTAGCAAATTTGCCAAAGAAAAGTAATAAATCATTTGCCAATACATGGAGAGACACTCATAGTGAAAATGAAGCTGTGGCTGATGATCCCTTAGATCCAACGTGGAAGCAAATTGATTTAAATCCAAAATATAAAGATTTACTATCAGGTTATAAAAGTGATCATGAATTTAAACCATATAAAAGTTGTAGTAGACTAATAGAATCTGGTTATAAAAGTGATTATGGCTGCAGATCGGGATACAAAAGTGATTACTACCGTTCCGGATATAAGAGTGACAATAAATCAGGTTACAAAAGTGATAAATCCGGTTATAAAACTGATTACAGCATGAGAAGCGCCCGACGAAAGACACGTAAATTAAAAAAGACGAGATCAGTTCGAGACCGATCTTATTACAAAAACCAAAAACATTTTGTTTCTGATCAAGAAATCTTACTATTAACTAATAAAACTTTTAGCAGTTTAACGCTAGGCCACAGTTCCAGTGATTCTGAATGTGATAGTTACTTAAGAAAACCAAGTGCAAGTCCAAAATACGTAAGTGTGTGTACTAAATATCCATTACATACACAATATGATTTCGGATTTTCAAAAATGAGCAAAAAACAACTGTTACGACCCAATTCTTCCGATCCTTTCGCCCCAGGTCCTGTATTTAGCGGATTCCAACAACCAGTAACAACTTATAATATTTTTAAAGTTAGTCACAATAATAACAATACTTTACTAAAATCTCCTTCAAAAGTACATACTGGTCGATCACTTCCATCATTAAAACCCATTTTTACACATAAATTTGGTTCGTCGCCTATATGTACAGTGACAAAGCCACCAAGTTCAAAGAAAGAAACGGATTCCAGTTTAAAATATCTAACAGGGACACTGTCGCCTAAGAACAAGAAACCATCAAAACATGGAAGTTCAGCTACAGGAAAGAAAGACACTCAAATGAAACCTCCACCAAACATTTTTGAAAAAGCTAAAAATAGTTACGTCCCAAACAAATCATTAGCTAGAAATGTGTTTCTGAATTTTAAGAAACCACACATAAAACCATCATTCCATATTCGAAAACATAGGCGAACAGTAGTGCTTGCCCCGCCTAAAATAAATCTAAAACCTATAGAAAGACCATCTAGAATAACTGTCAAAACAGAAAACAAACATCATAGACATCGTAGCAAAAGGAGACATCGTTCGAGATCAGTGTCGAAATGTAGAGAATCATGTTCCAAAGTTATCGACTTAGTTGACCACAAATTTAGCCAGGACTTAGATGGTTTAGTTAACAATTTTATAAAACTTTGTCAAATTGCTCCCAAGCTAATGAGCAGCCCGTCACAAATCCAGCTAAAAGCTGCGGAAAAACCAGTAACAGATGTTCCAGCTCCTAAAGTTATGAAAAGAGGATCAAAAAAACGGAAAACGTCAGACAATCAAGAAATTACTACGCCAACTTCTAAGCGTAGACATAAAAAACAGTTAACAGAATCTCAAAGCAAAGGAGGTAAAGATACAAATGAACACAAATTACCACTTAAAAAAAGGCATTATCATATAAATTCTGCTACATCATTAAGCCTTAGTAAAGTTACCGCAGATTTTGATGAAAATTCTAAAAATGGCACAAGCCCTGAAAAATTTCTGTGTACTGAAACTGATTGTATGGGTGAAATGGCAAACAATGTTTCTGATGAAACACCTAAATTAAAAATACTTCACGAAAAAAGCAAGAAAAGCGGAGAAGGTGCTAAAACTACAATCAACCCCATTACACAAGAGGTGAAAATCCAAAACAGTGACCCTTGTGCTAAATCTACAAAATACAATTCATTAGAATTAGCAGACAAAAACAATGCTTCGAATCAGCTTGGGACAAATAAGAGTCACTTGCTCGATGTGACAGATGATGATTTATCCATAAAGAAACCAAGTGCAGAACAATCAGAACTATCAAAAAAGATATATGAAACATCTGAAAAATTAAAAGCTGTTCATAAAATGGTTCATGATTTGGAAAAGTCATTACCAAAGACGAAAGAGATAGATATAAAAACAGAAACATGTAAACAGGAAACGCCAAGAATGTCTCCCAGATCTGAGACAAAATCATCGCCTATGCGTAATTCTGCTCCAATAGTTACACCAAAAAAGCGCCACAGGCTAGAAGCTGATAAGGTTGTTACACATTCAAGTTTAGATCAAGTCGTACAATCGCTCTCTAAAAAGTTATCAGAAGACAAAGAAAGATCTAATGTGACAAATACTTCTAAAGATAATCAAAGCAATGCTAAAGAAGAAGTAAAAGAATCTGAAAAGTCAGAATGTTGTTTAACAAATGATAGTGAACAAAGTGCGAACGACAGTAATTCATCTGTTATTGATCCTCTTAAAAGTATGTCTGCTAGATCTCTATATAAAAGTTCTATGCCACCAGCTCAAAAATCGGAAATAATGACCAGAAAGAAAAATAGACTTGAAGGCCTTACTAGTAATTTGGTATCAAAAATAAATCCAAGTGCAGCCACAAAAGTTTTAGATACTCTTTTAAACAACAATATTAGAAAGTCAATCGAATCTCGTATACTAGAGAAAGAACGGAATTCAAGCCCTGATATATCAAATAAGGTACTTGAAGATAAATTAAAAATAAAGGAAACACCTCAAATCAACACAAGAGCAACTGTAATAAAATCTCCAGTTTCTAAAGGAAAGGTTTTAGATACAAAAAAATCGAAAGTTGCAGAACCCGTTTTAGATCAGACAATTATAGTAAGTGTTGATAAGCCCACGGGAATATTTGAACCCTCCATAGATTTAGAGGATCAAATCCCTAAATCATCTATTTGTGTGAATAGTGGTTTATCTGAAAGTAATAAAACAAAATCGAAATTAAGAAATTCTGAAAGTAAGACCGCTAACGCCTTGCTAACGCCAATTGACACTGAGTCTGAGATACCATTAGCTTTGATATCAGAAACACCAGATCCTATTATTAGGCCAAAGAGAGGTGAATCGATAGCTGCTGTTTTGTCAGACAAAATACAAGAAACGAGTGGTGGTCATAATTTAAGACAAACAAAAAGAAATTGTAGTAATGAAAATGATGACACTGGTGATAAAAAGAAGAAAAAAATGTCTAATAGTATTATTCGAGAAAGTAAGCTAGTTTTGCCATCAAAATTATTAGTTCCAAAGATTCAAGCAGAAAGATTACCACTTATAGACCCATCAAAGAGAATCACACTACCCATAAAAAAATCTGATAATAATGATTCTAGTGACGGAAAAGTAGTTGATACGATAAAGAAAAAGACTCGACGCAGGAAAGCGATTAACAGAACTGGCTTTCCGAGTATCAAAAAGAAAAAGAAGAAAATTGAGACAAATAATCAAACGGTAGTTTCTGATAGCCATTTTACATCGGAAGAAACTGACAATAACTCAGTTTTTGAAAGAGTACCGAAAGACGGTGAAGCTACGAGTAGTTTCGTAGAACGAACCACTACAAAAAATCCTGAGCTTAAGGTTGTATTGAATAAAGAAGAGTGTCCGAAACAAGGCCGTTTGACCGTCGTCGCTCTTGAAAAATTACAAGGAAAAGAAATATCCACAAATGCTAGTAATAAACTCAACAGCAAGTTGGAAAATGCAAATGAGAAGAAAAGTTCCAATTCTTCAATTCTTAGAGCGCCTGCTTTACAATTAAAGCAAAACAAAGGTGACAAAGAAATTAAAAATCATATTAACAAGTGGGAAGTATCCAGTGAAACAGATAGTATCCCATCTTTAGCTAGTTCGATTAGCAACGATCCAGAAGATAGCATACCTTTGAGTCTTTTGAATTTAAAATCACACCGGCCTGCAAGTAGATTAGATAATTTGGAGCGCCTAAAACGAAAAACAAGGGCAGTGTCTCCATCTCAGGAAATAGAAGAGATATTCTCTAAAAGAAAAGTTATTGAGAAAAATAATAAAATCGCACTAAGACCTAAGTCTAGCTTAGCTGTTTTATGTCCCAGTGAAAGAAGACTAACCCGAAGTTCAGATAACAACAATGAAGACCTCAAAAGTAAAAATAAGAAAATAGACAAGAAAACTGTTACTGAACTTGACAATGACAAATTAAAACCAGCCAATATAACCAATAGAAGGAAGTCTCGGTCCCGTCAGGTCAATAAGAAAATGCGCGAAGTTCAGTCAAGTTCTCGTGAAAGTTCTCTCGATACTGTTGTCAGTAAAAAGCTCAATGTTAAGTCGAGAGAACCATCTTTAGACACATTGCGTGATCATGATGAAAACGATCCATTGCCGCTCAATGAAAAGGAAATAGATTTTGAAAAAAGCATAGATATACTGTCCAAAAATATTATCTGTAAGAAGCGTGTGGCTTCATCACGCGATGATAGCCCAGCAAGTAGTGTCGACAATAGAGAAAAACCTGTAGTATCTAAAAGAAATCCTAGACTACGTAAAAAGTTTTTAGTAGCTGGTTTATTCTCAGATTATTACAAAGAAGAGTAAGTGATTTATACATGACATTTAAGTATTTTAGGGCCATTGCTTTATGTGAAAATTAAAAAATATATTTTTTCTTTTCAGTCCTAAACCGGATGGCAAAGGAAAAAACCTTGTCACTCAGACTGAATTCCCACCGGGGCTATTGGCGCCTCCGCCATATTGTGAACGTTGGGTTCGTAGAAGACAGCAACATTTTTCATTACCATACGATATTTGGTGGCAGCAACATTATAATCAGCCAGTGCCTTCATGGAATTACAAAAAGATACGCACAAGTATGTCCATTATCAATGTTTATAGATTTTCTTTTAATTTGATTACTTTTCTCAATAATAGTAAACGTGTTTCTTTTAGATGTCTACTATGACGTTAAACCATCGACAGATGAATGCGAAAGTGTTGCGTGCAACTGTGCTCCTTCCTCAGGTTGCAATGAAGACTGTATCAACCGATTAGTTTTCTCAGAATGTTCTCCTCAACTTTGTCCATGCAGGTAAAACGCATGAGATCATTTGGTTATTTACCATTGTTGTTTAGATGAAATATTATAATGATTCATTTATTCCAGTGACAGGTGTAAGAACCAACGTATTCAACGTCATGAATGGGCATCGGGCTTGGAAAAGTTTATGACTGAAAATAAAGGGTGGGGGGTACGCACGAAACATAAAATAACATCTGGCGACTTTATTTTGGAATATGTCGGAGAGGTGGTTTCAGATAAAGAATTTAAGGTTTGTGGTTAATGATGTACATTTGTGTGTTGGGTTATAGCTTGCTTTTTCGAATACTGTCTTAAAACATATAGTTTATAAGCGTTGCGAATCTTAAAAACATTATAGAAAAGTTTAAAAATATTTTTTGGTTTGTGTTTGTTGTTGTGTTTGTCGGTGGCAAATTTTTTGATGCTATACACCCGCTTAATAGGATACTCACTTATTAGTGACACAGGGCTGTGTTTGCACTATTTTTTGTGTACTGGGTATATGTCTAATTTCAAATTAAAGTGTCGTTGATGCTCCATAGATATTTGCATGTTATTAGAATAATATAGATGGCGTTAGCAAAAGCTTTTGTTTGTATGGTTAGCGGCCGTACTTTGACAGGTCAATTTTAAAAATAAAAGGAAACACATTTAAATGTCATTTGGAGCTTAAAAACTCACAGCAAACAAATGACAAATTAGCGATAGGTTAGGGATTTTAAGTGACAGCCAAAACAAGGAGAAACGGTTAGCTATAATTCATTCCGCGAGAAATTGTATCTTTGTTTAATATATTGTTATGCCAATCAAGGAATAAACGTTCATGGATACATTGAAATTCTATTTTGTTGTAATGATATTTGATTTTTTCCTTTTGAAATATACTTTCAAAATGGTAATCTGAACCGGAATTCTTTCTTTTCAGAGTTTGACTTGCAGTCTGTATTGCAATTCTTTGTGATTGCAATACATGAATTTTACTTTCAAAACACTAATCGCATCCCTCGGGGGGGCCTCGGGCCCCCCCGAACCTCCCCTCTTGCCCGCGTCCGGGGCGGGTTTATGTCACACTTGCTATAAAATAGTATACGATACTTGTGGCCTAAGTTGCCTATTACTGCACTGCGTGAAGTACTATTTCATCAGTGTAGATCGTCTAATCTAAAACTGAACGCCCCTCCACACTTTTGAATGATCGAAGCGTGCTCCCACTTTCGTGTCTAACTGGCGACTGAATCAACTGAATGACCAAAGACTAGCTAATTTGAGTGCATTACATCTGTACACTGATTGTGCATGTAAATAGTATAAAAATGAATGGGTATTCAGTTTTAGATTAGACGGTATCTTTTTAGTAATAATAAAGCAATATTCCATTAATCATGCGCTATATAAAATAATCCAGTCAAAATAGACAAAGATAAGTCATAACTTAGCCAAAATTCGCATACAGCCGAAAATTGGCAGAGACGTTACCATTATAAATAAAATGTCAAAACCCATTTGATCCTACTTCTGAAAAAGAAAAAACAAGGTCAAACGTACATAATTAAGATTTTTTTCCAGTTTTCTCCAAAACGGTAAGTTTTATCGTGAAAATAGGTCAGACAAAAGTTGTAGATCATTCAATATTCTACAGAAACGGTCCAGTCACTATTCTCTCACGACTTACTATTCGTAAGATATCGCGGTTTTAATAATTAGAAAATTCATATTTTTCATAATATGCACTAAAATGCAGCTTGATGTGTACAGGACGTTCAATATACATGAAAATAAGAAACTATTGGTTTGTGTTACTTACATAATAAAACTTGTATAAATTGAATGAGGATACTATGATTGATGCGTTAAAATAAATTATAAGTTTTTTTAATACTTGAAAGACAAGCAATCTATGAAAGTCCACGTGCAGTGTCGTAAAATGTACACTCAAAAGAATAGTATTGTTGCAGCTAAAAGACAGCGCGAGCCAGAAAAAACGGTAGTACATCCACGATAAGTCCACCTCATACTAGAGCACTTTTACTTTAACTTAACTTTAAAAGATATTGTTTATTTTGCCTCTGACATTTTATTTTATGACATCTCTGCCAATTTTTAGCTCTATGCGAATTTTGGCTTAGTCAAATGCCTATATTTGCTGGACTAAAATAATACTAATGCAACGTTTTGTTTCTTACAAACGGTAATAGGAGCGTATGGCAACACGTTACGCGCGCGACACCCACCACTACTGCTTACACTTAGACGGCGGATTGGTGATCGACGGTCACAGGATGGGCGGCGATGGGCGCTTCGTCAATCACTCCTGCCGCCCCAACTGCGAGATGCAAAAGTGGACCTCTAATGGTACAGTGTCTTCTTTATCATCAGCCTAGCTTACACGTTGACAGCGGGCTGGTGATCGACGGTCACAGGATGGGCAGCGACGACGGGCGCTTCGTCAATTACTCCTGCCGCCCCAACTGCGAGATGCAGAAGTGGACCTCGAAAGGTACAGTATATTCTTTATAATCAGCCTAGCTTACACGTTGATAGCGGGTTGGTGATCGACGGTCACAGGATGGGCGGCGACGGGCGCTCCGTCAACCACTCCTGCCGCCCCAACTGCGAGATGCAGAAGTGGACTTCTAATGGTACAGTTTCTTCATTATCTTCAGCTTAGCTTACACGTTGACAGCGGGCTGGTGATCGACGGCCACAGGATGGAAGGCGACAGGCGCTTCGTCAACCACTCCTGCCACCCCAACTGCGAGAGTGGACCTCTAATGATAGTGTCTTATTATCATCAGCTTAGCTTACACGTTAACAGCGGGCTAGTGATCGACGGCCAAACAATGGGTGGTGACGGGTGCTTCGTCAACCATCCCTGCCGCCCCAACTGCTGTCTTATTACTGTAAAGTTAAGCATATCTGTCAGTTTGTATCAATTTGATATTTATTTGATCTTAAAGTGAACACGAAGTGCTCAGATTTATCTGAAGCCCAACTCGAAACGACGCAGAAAAATTAGATGATTTCAAATCGCGAAAACTGGCGCTTAACCCTTACATCAACAAAATAGCCTAACACAAGGGGTGTGTGATATATATATAAATTATACTTTTTCCGAGTTAAATTATAACTTGCTCTATTGATATTTGCAATTAAGATTTGATATCTCTTTTGTTTAGGAACATTCCGAATGGCTTTATTCGCTCTGCGAGACATACAACCTGGCGAGGAATTGACATATGACTACAATTTCTCGCTATTCAATCCTGCTGTTGGACAGGTAGATATAGCACGATTCATATTTACGCATACATGTGCTTACATTTATTAATGAAAAATTTAATGCATTATCATTTTATTGCAGCCATGTAAATGTGATTCGGAAGACTGTCGAGGTGTCATAGGAGGAAAGTCACAGAGGATCACTAAACTTCCCGTTAAAACGCAAACTAGAACGCCTTCGAATACTTCTAACCAATCGCAGACATCCAATCAGCCTCGCGTAGGGCGTCCTAGAAAAGCGGTCAAATGTAATAAGAAGTCTGAGCAGCAGACCGTCACTGCTTGTGATGTTAAGAACATGACCATCCTAAAATATCAACAGCATTTAAACAAGCTGTGGCAGGAGCCTCAAATGAAACCGCTCACGGCGAAAGAGCGAAATCTGGTGAAGGAAAGGCACTGCTTTTTGTTCAGAAATCTTGAAAACGTAAGTATTTTTTTTAATTTTTGTATAATGTGCAATATCTCTTATCTATTAGACAAGTCCGTCTGTCTGTGGTGCTGTTTCAGCGGCCAAACCGTAAGAGATAGATAAAGAGAATATTTAAGTTATAAGTTAAGAATAGTCTGATAAGACTACAAACCGGATTTGAGTAACGTAGCACTTCCGGTTTTCGAGAAATCTGGTTTTGGTGAACATTTGGTTCACTGTTTTTCTAGTATTATTTAATTCAAATCCTCGCACTAAGCTAAGAATGTTGATATTTGATATATCAATTATTTAAAGAAAATTAAAACCTGATATGGTTTCGCAAACAGGTGCGTCGTATCAGAGATCGTCTATCCATTGGATTGCCACCATCTCCTCCGATAGCAACACCAGTACAATCAGCACCTGTTCCACCAACTCCTACGCCCACCCCCATCCCTACCCCGACTCCTACCGTCTCTCCCAACGTCAATATAAACGTCAACCCTCTCGCTTTACCCGACACTATGAACCCGGCCGTCTTCCTTTCACGCCTGCGAGCACTGCGAGCCTCGAAGGAAGACACCGTAAAGAACTTGATAAAATTAAGTGACGATCCATCGCTGGATAAGACAGCACGCCTCAAGAAAGTTTTCCGAGCGCTCTACAATGCCGTTACAACAATAAAAGGTATGTGTATTGTAATTTGCAAGTCCTTTATATACTTTTACTGTTTAACCATCATTAAGTTGAGTCATAATATCAGAAAATTCAATAAACAACCTTGACGGCTTCTGAAAGGCTGTTTGAAGCGATAAAATCAATTATCATGCCGTCAAATGTTAACTGTTGCTAAAAACCTAATCAACTCATCACTCTATCAGATGACAGAGGTGTCAGGTTTAATTAGGTTTTGGTCCTCCAATAAACGCCGTACGCCGCGAAACGATGCTTACTATAGAAATATACTGTTGTTGTCTCTTTCATACGCTGACCTTGGTGTGTGGACTCCGTAGAGCATCGTCACGTGGAGCACGTGGGCGTTTATGGGAGACCAAAGTATTGTATAAAGCTATATCAGAAAGAGAGAAAGAAAATGTGTGCGCGCACTGCTTTATTTTGCTTATATCCCCCACTCTACTCCCGTTCGCCTGGCCCGAACACACTTTTCGTAACGCGTAACGCATTCGCCAGCTTACCCCCCAGGTCAAGCGTGCGTAAAAAAGTTTCACTTCAAAAATTGTTACAACAAGCGTCATTTTGGTTACAGTTTTCGCAAATTTTCGTTTTAGAAACACATGATGATTTGACACTGCTGTTAAAATACAGGCATGTTAGTTTAATAATGATTTGACCGCCCTTTTAGAAAACGGGCGTTTATAATGTAATTTTATTTCTTTACTTATTTTGTGCAATAAAACCTCTGTTATAGACGACAAAGACAAATTCCTCTGTACACCGTTTTTGAAGTCCTCTGAAGTAGTGAAGTCTCAAGATTCTGCCCAACCAGTCAGTGATCTATCGACTATAGAGGAGAACATATCGAACGGTCCATACGAGTCTGTAGCGCAGTTCGACTCTGATATGAATTCAGTTTTCAATACCGCCATGAGAGAACATGGAAGGCAATCTGCTTTAGGAGGTGCAGCTGTGACGCTTAAAAAGGTAAATAAAAACTTTATTCCCAGATAATGGTTGCCAGGCATGTATGTTTAATATTTAAAAACATGATATCTGTTATTCTAATATAACACCATGATTACAGTAAAGAATAACACTTATTTTTGATAAAAACTGGAGTTCAGTTGCATGAAACACTTTTAACGCGAGATAGAATTAAATAATTATTTTTATTTTTTGGTACAGGCTTATAATTCTGCAAAATCTGACTGCGCCGAACATCTGACCAAAATACTTGGACCTGAAGAGCCTCTACCGGCTGGCTTCTTGCAGAAGACTAAATCTGGTGAGTAATGTTATTTTGAAGCAAATACTATTATTGAAATAATACTGAAGTTTTAAGAAGGATAGGTCAATAATAGAACGATAAGTTGCAACTACCCCTGTCTATGATCGTTGCTCAAGAAGTTTCCCGGGATGTATCGATGAGGTGATGTACGAGTATGTATATACTTTAGGGTTAGGCTCTTTGGTGTAAGTGTTACTATCTGAACGATGTATTGATCGTTATTTTTGTATGCACAGAGGAGGTGATAATGTGCATCTGCGGTCTCCACGTGGAAGAAGGGCTGATGGTGCAATGTGGCGGCTCGGGCTGCGGCGTGTGGCAGCATGCGCGCTGCATGCAGGTGGCGGACACGCGCGCGCCGCACTACTGCCACCACTGCCGCCCGCACCAGGTATATTTCATCATCACATCACAGCGGCGGCGCGTGCTGCAGCGTGTGGCAGCACGCGCGCCGCACTACTGCCACCACTGCCGCCCGCACCAGGTATATTTATTTCATCATCACATCAATAGTGCAGTCATTGAAGCATTATTGCTCCGAATTTTTTTACTGTGAACCGAATTGCATACAATTTTGGAATTAGGTTCATCTTACCCAATACTTTTCAAGTTATTGGCAATTAAAAATTTGCAATTTTTTCACGTTTTTCATCATCAGCAAATATCTCCAAGAATATACGTTTTATCGAAAACTTTATAAAGAAGAAAATTGTAGCAGGTAAAACAATAAACAATTTGTTTTTTTTATAAAGTATTCTAAATGCAATATTAAGCTAGATATTAAAGATCAAAGCCGTTTTTTATTTTGTCTGAAATTTAATCGATGTGGTCAATGCCATCTAGCGGCGAGCAGATGCATTTTATGCATTCTAATACAAAAGGGTTTTGTAGTGTTTGAAATAAGCTTTAAAATAAAAGTCTTTTGCACGTAAAATAAGTGAGCTGTATTGCAAATAAGGGGAGCATCTAATGTTTTTTCTTTTAAATCAATGGGTTTCATAAGTGCCATTTCCACCAAAATTAAAATTAATCGTATTCCGCCTAGAATTAACTTTATTATGAAGAGTTTGATAGATAGTATCAGTCTGGCTGCTTCAGGACACATATTTTTCAAAAAAGTCACGATTTAAATAAAAACAAAATTTCAAATTTTTGAAAAACTCACTTTTTTTTCATAATATCTCAAAAATGACGACAAATACGTATAAAAGTGTACGGATCAAAAATTTAGGTATTTTTCTGACAAACAATTTGGTTTTTTTGTTTTTTCTGTCAAACAAAAATTGACAGAGATATAATTGTTTAAAGAGCGCGTGGCAGCGCAATCACAGCCTCTCTTAGAAAAAGGTTTTTTACTATATATTGCAATGAAGGATGTTGTAGCTCTCTTAATTACCTTTACAATGGTTTTTTATAAATTGTGATAGCATGAAAATTGAAGGAGTTATGGTCCAAAAACTTATCATATTTTTTTCTACTTAGTAACTGAAAATTTCGGAGTGTGAATATTTGGAGCAATGTGAAAGTATGCAGTATAATAGAGAGGCTAGGCCAGATAATATGGCTCATATATTTTGGAAACGTAGGCATGAATACATACCAACGTTCTTATATGTATATGTCGTGGCCATATCGTAGATTTGCTCATTTCATGAAATGCTCGCTATCTATTGGCCACATCATGATGTGGTTTGGGCAGATCAATGATGAGAAATCGTTTCACGATATGGCCAACTAAACGCGCGGCTTCTTCATGAAATGGCCAAAATTATTTGACCTTATCGTAAAGTTGTTAAATTAGTTACCGGTAGAGGCGCTGCAAGCGCTTTGTTTATATTTGTAAATGGCGGCCGCTGCCGACAATGTTGTTTCTCGCAGTGATAAAGTGCATAATTTGTTATTAAATGCGGAAGAAAATGATAACAAAAGGGTTTTCGACGAAAAGGTTCTCGAGTACTAATCAAGTTAAGCAAAAACTGAGTAAAATGTAAAAAAACCGTGGGTTGGATCGCATTACACAGGTTAGTACTTTACTCTTAAATTATTATTCACTTATTTTATTAAAATACTTTATGCCAGCTAACGTATTGTGTTTCTATTAAATTAATATTATTCTTCGTTTGTGAATTATGACATAATAAAGGTAATGTTTTTTCTTTTTTAGGTTATGAAACAAATTAAGGAGAGTAGGGTGACTACGCAAAAGAAATCCATGGACTATTACTGGTTGCCAAAATATGACATTTTGGAAACTGCGGATGAAGTAAAAAGTACGGATGAGAATCAAGCCTACTATTGCAATATGTACCAAAGTACCTTTTAATTTCCAAATATTTGTTAGTTTTCTAAATGTAAATGACGTTTACATTTGTGTAACTACATGACACGTTGATGTTTAATTTAGAAAAAAATCTTTGCTTTGTGTATTTTCTTAAAAAATATGATTCAATTTGTTTGTGTCATTCGGACTCAAATGACAATAAACAAGTTCTTAACATATTCTGGATTTTTATTAAATATTTTATGGACACCCTAATTATACGATCCGGCCAAATGTGGATGACAAAATCGTTAAACGTTGACGATTTAATGATCTGTTCAAATTAAGTTGGCCACATCATGAAATGCGACCATTTCATGAAATACTCGAGCATTTCATGAAATGAGCAAATCTACGATATGGCCACGACATATATGTAACACATTTGAGTGAAGGTGCCAACGAAAAAGCCATGTGATCCGCTGTGCGTGCTCCGTTTATTCGTTATAATGTGACCAGTATATTTCCGTCTGCAAAGGAATGAGCACGTGTTTAATAAATAACCCAATTTCAATAGATTTTGTTTAATAAATAAATGTATTTTTTTTAACAATTTTTTATCAAGGGGTAGTTTTTCAAGGGTTGAAAGGGGGTTAAAAATTTGATAATTATTATAGAGAATATAAAATATTACTTCCTCTATACTTACAACTTTTTATGTCAGACCAAAGTATTTTTTTGTGATTTTTTTCAATTTAGGGGTTGTTTGCAAGGATTGTAAGATTTTCAAGGGGTTAAAAATGATTTTAATATGAGGTAATTATGTTAGAAAATACTTTACATGAAATGAATGAATGAAATGAATGAATTTACAATATATGCAAGTGACACGTCAGCGGACGTCGATCAACGTCAGTACATTGTTACACCAAATTTATCATTCAACCGTGACTGCACTCTAACTTATCCAATCCAAAACGTATTTACATACATGTTGCCATCTTTGGCGATTGCGATTTCAAACAAAAATTAAGTAGGAGTCTGTGTTATGTAGTAATAAGACGTGTCCCATCACGCCATCAATTTAGCGATTTTTATTTAAATTCTACTACTATTATTTTTCTTGTATTTGTTGAGGAAATAAAGCGAACTTCTCAATAAATAAATAAAGATATATTTTCAACTTCGTTACATTCATTTTGAATATATATATGTAGTCTGAGAGGAGTCGAAGCTGGACCCCTTTGGCCAAAGGAAGTGCTCCGCCGATCGTGCTCTTGGGTTTTATATTGATATACAACGCCATCCCGTCCGTTCCGGTGATAACTGCTTCCAACGGTGACAGATTGTTGCCAGTTGAAACATGCCCTTGTTCGTGCGTTGTTACGTCCGATCGCTAGATGGAGCAATTCATGAACATGCCGGTGGGCCTTGAGAGCTGTGCAGTTGCTCTCAACAACGTTGAACAGATGTGTTAGTAAATGCATCTTCCTCCTTTGTTGAAACTGGCAAGGGACATATCTTCGGAAACGCTCTCTCAATGACTCCATTAGCTGTCCTTATACTGGCCACTCGAGGAACGCCGTCTTTCCCTGGAAACACAGACAAAATTCTTCCCAAACGCCACTTTAAGGGAGGTACATTATCTTCTTTGATGAGCACTAAAGTGTCAGGTGCTAATATTCCTTTTGATTCCTTCTACTTAGTACGAGTCTGTAGTTCCCCAATATACTCGGTTGACCATCGCCTCCAAAAATGTTGCCTAAGCTGCTCGATGCGCTTGTACCGGGATAATAAGTGTGATGGAGTGCTTGTGACATCCTCGCTTGCTTGTGAGGTCAGCGGTCGGCCGATCAGGAAGTGTGCCGGAGTGAGTGGGGTAAAATCTGTTGGGTCTGAGGACAGAGAATACATAGGACGGGAATTCAGGACAGCTTCGATTTGTGCCAAAACTGTACTGAACTCCTCATAAGTTAAATGACTATTGCCTAACACCCGGGTGATGTGGTGTTTACAGGATTTCACCCCTGCTTCCCATAAACCGCCAAAATGAGGTGCGTAGGGTGGTATGAATTTAAATTCTATCCCATTGGATGAAGCATAATCAATTATAGATTGAGACTCCCCACGTAAGAAATTTGCAAGTTCCCGTTTAGCACCCACAAAATTCCTACCGTGGTCAGAAAAAATACAAAGTGGTTTTCCTCTACGAGATATAAACCTTTTTAATGCTAAAATATAGTATTCAGAGGTTAAATTGGTAACAAGTTCCAAGTGCAAAGCCTTAGTAGTAAAGCAGACAAACAAACATAAATAACACTTTTCAAGCTTAGAGCCCCTTCCCTTTCGATTCAATATATAGAATGGACCAGCATAATCAACACCACTATTTATGAAAGGAAAATCAGCCTTTACGCGTTCCTTTGGTAGATTTCCCATTATTGGTTTCACTGTTTCACCGTTCATACGAGTACAGATTTTACACTGTAATATAGTTTTTCTAGCCAGGTTTCTACCACCCAAAGGCCACCAGGTCTCCCTAATGTGCGCAAGTAAATGTTGAGGTCCAGCGTGTAATAGCCGTAGGTGCTCTTGTTTGAAAATCAGCTGTGTTACATAATGCTTACCACACAACAGCATAGGATGCTTCTTGTTGTATGAGAAATCAGGCGAATTAAACAATCGACCTCCCACTCGGATCATATTATTGTTATCTAAAAACAAATTTAAACTTAATAAGCCACGAGATGATTTTATTGAAATTTTACTTAATAAAGCTTTATGTTCCTCTGGAAATGATTTCAGTTGCACTCTTAGAACAATAAATCTCAACGACTCTTTTAATTCTGTCACTGACAAAGGACCTGTCAAACTATCACACTTAAGTTTTGATTTGAGGTTATGAACGAATCTCAATACATATGCATAGGAACGCTGAAGTGTGCAAAATGAAGAAAACTTATTAAAATCAAACACAATACCTAAACTGTTACAAGTCATGACAGTAGTTTGTTTTTTGCGTAATTCCGGCAAACTGTTTTGTTTACTAACTAAATCTAGTGATTGACTAAAGTCAATTACCTGTTCATGTAAGAATGCGGGTCCGTTCCACCACAAGCTCGATTTGCTTAATTCATCTATATATAATCCTCTTGTTAATAAGTCGGCTGGGTTGACTTTACCATCTACGTGCCGCCAAGTAGCATTAGAGGTTAATTCGTTTATTTCTATAACCCTATTTTTCACGAAAGGCTTAAGTAGATGAGGTGACATGTTTATCCAGCACAATACTATCGTAGAATCACTCCATAAATAGGTTTTTCTAACTAGATCACCCGGCAAAACACTGTTTATCCTATTAAATAATTTTGCACCGATTACCGCGCCACAGAGCTCGAGTCGCGGTATACTGACCGACTTGACTGGAGCGACGAGGCTCTTTGAACAGATCATTCGCACTGTAAGTTCACCGGTCTCAGAGAATGTACGGCTGTATGCACACGCACCGTATGCGTTTTCACTAGCATCTGTGAATATATGGAGTTCGATTCGAACTGGATTAGTCCCCATTATATGACGAGGTACTCGAATTAAATGTAATGAAGTTAATGAATTAACGAATTTTTCCCATATACCTTTTATTTCTAGAGGAACTACTTCATCCCAATCTAGTTTACATAACCATAATTTTTGTAACAATATCTTTGCCCTAATGATAACAGGACTTAACAAACCTAATGGATCATATATTTGCGACACGACTGACAATATCAAGCGTTTTGTTAAAGGTAATTCAACGCCTTTTATTTTAGAAATAAAATGAAATTCGTCATTATTATTAGACCAACCTAAACCTAAGGTTTTATTAGACTATGTAAAATGTTTCGACTGGCAGTTATCATCTTGAGCGACTTCCTTAGCGATTTCATCCGAGTTAAATATCCACTTTCGTAATGGAAAACAGCCCGACTTACACACATCGATAACACCTTTACATATGGGGCATTCCACGCGAAGCGGACAGGTTAAAAAACTCGATGTTTCCGATTTCAGTAATATTTGAGTATGTTCTACTTATACTTATTATTGATACGTGTACCAAATATTTTTGTGATATATTGACTAGTTAAAGAGTAATGGGACTTTGAAGTTTTCGACAACCAGTTGGCATGCAGTACTTCAAAGCCGATTATGGACTCATAAAATTATATATTAAAATAACTAAATCACTGGATTTCCTACTTTATTTACTGGGCTTTTTAACTGTGTTTTTGGAATAGAAAAAAAAATTTTTTTTTCGTAAAAAAAAACCAATTTAAGTTTTTTTCCTTGATTTTCACCAAGTTAGACCATTTAGTTTTTTTTTAATTTTTTTTATATAAATTGCTAATATTGTATAGAACATTGGTGCCAACTTTTATAATGGGCGTGAAAGTGGATTAGGAGCTAGACTGAAAATACTGCCGAAGGGTGGCGTCCAGCGCCGCGCCTGTTGACCGCCGCTTGTGCGCGATTAGTCATCAAACTGTCAATCAAATAAAATCACTTTTGACGGAATGTTTTGTAGATTTTTAATAAAACCAATACATAGAAAAAATTCCACGCGGACCAGGCAGCAGACGGGACTCGAACTCGCATCCTTTGCAATCCGGGCGAATGCACTGACCAATTATGCCATTGCCACCTGGCTAGAGGAATTTCGACGCGGTCCATGAGGGCCGCGGTAGCATAATTGGTCAGTGCATTCGCCCGGATTGCGAAGGGTGCGGGTTCGAGTCCCGTCTGCTGCCTGGTCCGCGTGGAATTTTTTCTATGTATTGGTTTTATTAAAAATCTACAAAACATTCCGTCAAAAGTGATTTTATTTGATTGACAGTTTGATGACTAATCGCGCACAAGCGGCGGTCAACAGGCGCGGCGCTGGACGCCACCCTTCGGCAGTATTTTCAGTCTAGCTCCTAATCCACTTTCACGCCCATTATAAAAGTTGGCACCAATGTTCTATACAATATTAGCAATTTATATAAAAAAAATTAAAAAAAACTAAATGGTCTAACTTGGTGAAAATCAAGGAAAAAAACTTAAATTGGTTTTTTTTTACGAAAAAAAAATTTTTTTTTCTATTCCAAAAACACAGTTAAAAAGCCCAGTAAATAAAGTAGGAAATCCAGTGGTTTAGTTATTTTAATATATAATTTTATGAGTCCATAATCGGCTTTGAAGTACTGCATGCCAACCGTTTGTCGAAAACTTCAAAGTACCATTACTCTTTAACTAGTCAATATATCACAAAAATATTTGGTACACGTATCAATAATAAGTATAAGTAGAACATACTCAAATATTACTGAAATCGGAAACATCGAGTTTTTTTACCTGTCCGCTTCACGTGGAATGCCCCATATACGCACTAATTCCGTCTTATTATTATGACCTACCAGATAATCGTCAACATAAAAGTTATTTAATATTGTATGTGCGATTTCCGCGCTCGTGCATTCATGCCCTAACTGTCTAACGCATCGCATGCTAAGATAGGGTGCAGACGCGGTTCCGTACGTAACGGTGTTGAGCTGATATGCAGAAAGTGGTTCGGAAGGACTTTCTCGCCATAGTATCATCTGTAAATTCCGTTGATCTTCTTGTACTAACACCTGCCTGAACATTTTCTCAATATCAGCGCACGCAACATATTGATACTGGCGGAAACGTAAAAGAAGTGCAAACAAATCACTCTGTAAAGGGGGACCCGTCATTTGAATATCGTTAAGTGACTTTCCGGATGACGTAGGTTGACTAGCGTCGAACACTACACATAACTTCGTGGTAACACTATCATCACGGAACACACCATGGTGAGGTAGAAAATAATTAGGTTGCGGGCAACCTGCAACGTGAGTCATGTGTCCTAGCCCTATGTACTCGTTTATAAATTCATGATACATTTGTTTGTACTCAACATTACGCTCAAGTGAAAGAAACCGATTTTTAGCGACTTCGTAACTATCGCCAAGTTCAGTTGTTGACTCTTTTAGCGGTATGCGCACAGAAAACCGACCATCTTTCAAACGCTTAGTTGTGTCTATAAATAATTTTTCACAAACTTTATCTTCGTGGGTATATAAATTATTGTTGTGGCTTACTTCCTCTATCTCCCAAAATTTTCTTAACTGTTCCCCTATTTCTAACGTTTGGGTGAAATTACATTGAACCGGAATAATGCGCCTATGTTCAAAGGAGATAGGGCCAGCCACTATCCATCCTAACTTAGTATTCTGGAGATAAGGTCCGTTACTTAAGCGAATTCTACCTTCAAGTATTAAATCCCAGAAGACATCTACCCCTAATATCAAATCTATCCTTGACGGCGCATAATAAGTAGGATCTGCCAAGCTGATTTCTTTCGGTATATTTAATAAATTAGAATCTATTTTGAATGTAGGTTGTTCATATATTTACATATTTGTTAATACCGGCAAAACAAAACATTTAATGTTCGTTTGATAATTATCGTTTAAAGCCCTCAGCTTAACTTCACACAACTGGGCCGACTGTGAGACCGTCTGTCCCACCCCTACTATCTGATAAGCGGACTGTATCGAATAAGAGTTTATTTTACTGCGTACTGATTCGGAAATAATGCAATGTTGACTACCACTATCAAGTAAAGCACGAGCCCTATGATATTTGTTGTCGATACCCGCGATTTCGATAACGGCAGTAGACAGCAAAACCGAATCTACCGATTTCGACTTACTAATAGAACTTTCATTACGACCTGAACATAAACGAGTTTGCGAATGCATGACTGCAGAAGTGCCAGAAGGTTCGGCTATTAATGAACTGTCTTTACAACACTCATTATGCAGTAAACTATTATGTTTGTTATTGCATTGCTTACACGGGCCAAAATAGCATTCACTCGCGGTATGTCCTTTCCGTAAACAATTTATGCACAAATTATTCTTTTTCACGATTCCTGACCTTTCATTCGATAATAATTTTGTAAATTGAGTGCAAGCATAAAGCGAATGGTTACCGTTGCACATAACACAATTGCGGGTGCGCGCAACTTTTCGGTTATTTTGAGTGGAGGTATGAGCCGAGGTAAAACTATGAAATTTCTGTGGCTTTATCTGGCCATCCGCAATTGGTTTGTTAATAGAATGAGCAGAATGATTCGCCTGTACCATATCTAACATGTTTGCTTTGTCCGTTAAGAAATCCAGCAACTGAGAAAGCTTCGAAGATTGACTGTTACCTATTACTATTTTATGTTGTTCCCACTCTTTTTCTGAGAGCAAGTCTAATTTAGAAATAATGGTATGAATAATAAGAGTGTCCCACCATTCTGTGGGCTCACCAAGTGTTTTTAAAGCACGTAAATTCTTCAACACTGTATCAATCAACCTTCTAATTAAATGGGGCGATTCTTTAGTTATTGATTGCATAGAAAACAAAGCTTTGACATGATTATGCACTAATAAATTATTATTATTAAATCTACGGTTAAGCAGGTCCCATGCTATTGTGTAAACAGAGGAAAATTCTAAAGATTTTATCACCTGACTAGCACTCCCCGTAAAAGCAGATCGCAAATAATGAAATTTCTGTATATCATCAAGTTGCGCTGAATTATGTATCAACGAAAGGTAGGTATCCCTAAACTCTAGCCACGTATTGTACGACCCGTCAAATGTAGGTAATGTGATAGTAGGCAATTTAACTAACGGATTTGAATTGCACTTGGATTTGTCACTAACGACCGAATTACCAGCAGTATTCTGCAACAAACAATCAACTTCTGTTAAAACCTTATAGTAGGAATTTTCAAAAAACTCCCGTTTATCTATTTGCTGAGATAATTCTTTTTACGAGATTAATTCCTCTATAGAACTTTGAATGCTTTCAAAATCCTGTATTAAAGATTTTGCAGCATTAGATCTCAATTTTAATTCTTTTAACTGCCTATCGTTTAACGGTTGGCCGTTAAAGGAGTTTACAAATTTCGTAAAAAGTGTCAATCTACCCTTGATTGTTCCGCGTTTTTTATTTAAATCGTGAATCACATTATCACTGATATTTTCTAAAACCGGCAAAGGAGACTTGCTACGCACAGATATCCTATCCATATATTCTACAACTAGACTCATTTTAGCACTTTATGAAAAACAAGGGTACTCACGATTTTCTCTGCAAACACCGTGGCTTAATCACGCGAACCAGATTTGCGAGACGAATCACCTGTAATTAATCACAGTTTTAGCATAAATACGATTAGGGAAAGAAAGGAACGATACGACCAAACCTCTGCTTTTCTCTGTTTTCTTTTTTCTTCTCTGATTCTTCTTATATTATTCGGCTCTGAAGGTCCATGTATATTTTTCTAGTATTTGTTGAGGAAATAAAGCGAACTTCTCAATAAATAAATAAAGATATATTTTCAACTTCGTTACATTAATTTTGAATATATATATGTAGTCTGAGAGGAGTCGAAGCTGGACCCCTTTGGCCAAAGAAAGTGCTCCGCCGATCGTGCTCTTGGGTTTTATATTGATATACAACGCCATCCCGTCCGTTCCGGT
Organism: Chilo suppressalis; assembly: GCA_902850365.2. Lineage (NCBI taxonomy): Eukaryota > Metazoa > Arthropoda > Insecta > Lepidoptera > Crambidae > Chilo > Chilo suppressalis. The sequence goes on from OU963907.1 coordinate 8,830,915, forward strand.
GATAACTGCTTCCAACGGTGACAGATTGTTGCCAGTTGAAACACGCCCTTGTTCGTGCGTTGTTACGTCCGATCGCTAGATGGAGCAATTCATGAACAACTACGAATCTTTTGCCTTCATACGAAAGGCAGTCAATTTTCAAGGTCAAGTCAAGGTTTTTCGTCAGCTTGAGAGCATTCGTTGTATTCTATTCTTCTACTAACTGAGAAGAGGATCGTAGCCTAAGTAAAAAAGCATGTTGGTCTTAATATTTGGAAAGTAACAAATGTTTTCCTTACAGGTGGACCGTGAAATACCATTAGACGATTACACGGAAGAAGGACACCAGTTTTACCTATCGCTGATGCGAGGCGACTTGCAAGTGCGACAAGGCGACACCGTGTACGTGTTGCGCGACATTCCCATCGACGATAAACACCCAGACGTTAGCCAGAAAAATGGCGACAAGACTGACTCGCCTAAGACCAAGCGCGTTGAGAGGAAGAAGCTAAAGAACATTGGGAAAGGCAAAGCTGAGGACGTTTCTCAGAGTAAAGTGAGTAGATGGTCTTGTATGGCACTTATATTATTGCGGTACTTGTTTTTTTTGTCAGAATACTGAAATTGCTACCAATATTCATGATAAATAAATATGCCAATAATGGTGTCGAATCTTGAAACTTAAAATTAAATTTGACAAGTGTATCCTTACCATTCGCTATATAAAATGAAAAGGAGAGACTGATGTTAATTTTAGTCTCATCATTGGGTACATTATTTGTCATGCTGTCAAATAGCCTATTAGGTATTACCACAGCCATAAAGTTCTTACCAGCTTGACGTTATTGCCGCGCCAGACATGTGTTCAAAGTTGTGATCAAATAAGTGTTTACATGTATGGTATGGGCATTTGATACTTTTGTCGCATTTGAACTCATGTCTGGAGCTGGCTTTAGGTTTGCCGGCATTCTCACGAAGTTTCAAGTTGCATATAGTCGCTACGTGTTGTCAAAATAGCGGTAGGTTTAGTGTAGGTTAGATAATAATCTCGATAACAATTACCTAAATCTACCTCTATTGGTTTTGGATAGATGGGAGCTGTCCTACTGGCAATTTTCTATTTTGTATCGCAAAAGCTTTAGCAGATTCGGCTCACGAGAAGCTTAACTGAAAGATTACGACCAAAAAGTAATAATAATCATCATAATATACATGTAGCCTCTCTTTACTTGATGTAATAGTTGTTTGTTAAAGCTTTCATGAATGTCCACAGGATGGAGAAGTTCGCAAGCACACTTACCAAACTATCGGTGAGATAGCAGTATCGGAGCTGGATATATTCCGCGTGGAACGTCTCTGGAAGCATAAAGACACGAAAGAACGTTACGTTTACGGACACCACTACTTGAGGCCGCACGAAACCTTCCACGAGCCCACTAGGAAGTGAGTTAACCTTATTTTCTTGTACAATAAGGTCGATATTCGAGCGGTTGTCATTTTCGATTAAAAATATCGTGAACGACTTCATATAAAAAGGAAATAATAGAACTTTTGATTTAGTTAGTACACCTTTGTTTCAGTGGCAATAAAATCAATAGTCTTTTTTGTGACTTCCGTATCAGTTAATTGGAGGTTTCATAATTTCAATACTTAATTTTTTATCGATATCAGTACAGTACAGAAAAGGACTGTGAAATATTTTGTATATTTTCAGATTCTTCCACAATGAGGTGATGCGTGTACCGTTGTATGAAGCTGTGCCTATAGAACTTGTTATGTCTCAATGTTGGGTTATGGATCTCAACACATATTGTAAAGTGAGTAACTTTTCATATTTATTCAACAAAATCATTCAGGAGTTTATTATTTCACTCTTACAAAACCTTTTCGTTGTGAAACATTAGTTGGTATATAATTGAATAAGAGAAAGAGAATAGAGTGTATTTTTTAAAATTCTGATCCATTACCAAACCTGGTTTTTAAATGTGTGAAAAAATGGATTTATTTGTTTTAGTTTGACACTTAACGATTATTTGTTATAAAACTATCCTTTTTATATACAGGGTCGTCCTGTAGGCGCATCAGAACAGCACGTTTACATCTGCGAGTTGCGTGTAGACCGCACCGCGCGACTGTTCACCAAAGTATCGCGGCCGAAGTATCCCATCTGCACCAAGCCCTACGCCTTCGACACCTTCCCGCAGCGGCTGAAGGCCACGCGGACTTATGCGGTCAGTACTGCATGGTGTACACTGTACACATATTTTTTTACACAACACTGTAACACTTTGGGAATCACTGCTTTAATACATTAATCACTTGCATGATGCATGAATGAAAGCATTGTACTAACATTTGAAAGTGGGTATCTCTTTTTCTTAAAGTCGATAATAAGGTAGAACTCATTTTAAAAATTTGTGTAAATGTTGCATTTTGAAATATATTTACCACTGTAAAACACTTTTCTGTAAAATGTGTTTAATTTTAACAATATAACAATACTGTTTTATATAAGTATCTGGAATTAAGGTAATTTATTTATATTCTACTAGTGTTTGCCCGCGACCTCGTCTGTGTAGAGAAATTGGTTTCCTATACAAATTTTCACCCCCCTTTTCAGACCCCTTCAAGGACGATTTCTGGGGTAAAAACTATCTCTGTACCAAATTTAATCTAAAGAAGAGGTAACATACAGACAGATGCACTCGCATTTATATTATTTATTAGTATGGATATATTTTATGACTTATGTATATGAAGTTTATCTTTTCTAAAATTTTACTTTTAACTAAACATAAATGGTGTTTTTTATAGCCACACGAAGTGTCGCCTGAATACTTGAAACCTAGAGGGAAGAGTGCAGCACCCACCGACAAGAACAAAAATGCAGCTAATAAAGATGCGAAAAAGAAGACTACGACTTTAGCTGTTGCTGATAATTCTAAGGTAAATTCATCACTCTCACTTTGATTTCATAATACCTTTTATAATAAGTAACCACACAGTATAATCTGTTAATCTACCTCTTCATAAACTAAAAACTCATTTCATTAATACTTTGATGAGCAATGGATATTATCGATACCAAGATAACTTGAATGATTCGAAGTCTCTTGGAATAAAGAACACTTTGCTCATTGACAGTACAGTAGTGACATGATTTGATGTTAATGTTGCTACTTCTGTTAATGGTGATAAATTTCTTGCGCCTAGTCTTCTTATCAGCTATAAGATGTCCTGAATGTGTGGTAGGAAAAATATGCGATTCAAAAGAGCTTTCAATAAGTCAATTTGAATAAGGTATATTTTCATTCCATCATTTTATTTCACCTATTTGACTTAATGAAGTATGTTTACAAAAGTTCTTGATATTTGACGCGTTCTTCATCATCAGCCTATCAGCCCTTCAATAAGGTACTTTACGGCTGACTCTTAAGTCAATTTTGCCGCTTTGGGCAAATGCGGATCGCCCCCTCTTGGATCGGGCCCTGCAGGCCTTTCCAATGGATGTAATAGGGAGTTTGGGCCATGATCCACCACTGCGAAATTTGCTTAACTTCGCAGTAATCGCAGCCGAATGCGCTAACCACTTATGTTCGAGCTCCCCACCAAATATTTGATGCGTATCGAGATCGAATTCAACTAGTCGAATTCGATATTGGTCCGTGCTAAGGGTACTGAACTGTCTTACCGTTCCTTATCTTGCAGTAAAGTAAATACGGGCATCAAAGTGTGAAAGACGAAGCTATCGTAAGTCAGCATAGATTTTAAACCTTTCTGGACCGTGGTCAATGTCATATGGATATTCTAGTCAGTTATTCTGAAAGAAAAAAAAAACTTGAGCAGCGGGTGCTATAATGCTTTGCGGCGGGCACGGTTGGAAATCGTTCCGTCCGTTGTCTGTCAGCGGAATATAAACGGGGTATTATGATACTTGCTCTGAGCATTCCATTTACCAAACGAACAAATGCTTGATCGTTCAGAACTGTTTGAGTTTAGTGGAAACGTAGGATAACAGTGAGGAGCTCGATGGCGCAATTGGTTAGCGCGTTCGGCTGTGATCGTTGAAGTTAAGCATTTTTCGCAGTAGTCAGTCATTGGATGAGTGACCAAAAATTTACTATCTCGAGCTCCTCCGTACTTTGGAAGGCACGTTAAGCCGTTGCTCGCGGCTGCATCTGCAGTCGTTAGCATCCACCAATCCGCACAGGGCCCGCGTGGTTTGTCATGGCCAAATCTCCCTATTCCATCTATAGGGAAGGCCTGTGCCCCAGCAGTGGGGACATTAATAGGCAGATGATGATGGTGATGATATAGGATAGCATGATTTAATTTATTGTGCAGGGCGCTGGTTGGTCATCTTGGGAACGTGACCGCGCACGTCAGAAGGAACGCGTGAACGGCATCGCGCGCTCTCTACTAGCACGACTGGGAACGCGCGCGCCGCTCGACGCCTCCTACCTGCTGCAGCCGCGGCGCCGCGCCTCCTGACCGCACGCCTGCCCCGCCTGTCCCGCGTCCGCACCATAGAGGTATAAGAATAGTGTAGGGGAGCAAAGATCCCCCCCTAGAGTTGAAATGTAGCTAGCCGCCAAATTGACTTCCTTACCTATTATATTGCCCCGTTGGCCCTCCCTTAGTCATAAGCTGGCGACGCCCTTGAGGGTAGATATAGGCTCTACTACAAGTGGAAGTGTCCATCTAATAGAAAGAGAAAGAAGATGAGAGACCACTAGCTTTCTATCTCTAATCGCGCATGCGCATTGGCAACCGTAAGCTTCTTACTATTACCATGTGATGCCATTGGTTGCCATGCACCATAAGAGAGAGATATAGCCTAGCTATCTTATCTTTTTTCTCTTTCTACTAGACGAACAATTTTAGAGCCGCATTCCCCACTCTATTCTTATACCTCTATGGTCCACACACTGATGGATTACTGGCCCGCCTGGGGACGGAATGTGTGCGTTGATCGCGACTTATAAACGTCGCAATTAGAAACAAATTAGTGCTTGCAACACCTTCCTTAAAACTAAGCTGCGTCAACATTGTGGTAGAACTACATTTATCAGTCGTATTGTGTTGTGACGCATCAGAGAGCTATCTGTTTCATACATTTAGTATGGTTAGAGTGAGAACACTGCTGCAGTTTATTACCGTACTAAATGTTTGAAACGGATCGCGTCACGACACAATACGTAAGACAAATATAATTCAGCTTTTACGTGCGTCGAGAAACATTGTCTCGCGCAGACGGGGTTGCTTCGCGCGGCAGCTCAATCTTTGCTCGGGATGAACCGATCGATGTCGGTTTTTGAGACCACATCAGATGAGCATATATCAGAGGTATTTAATAATAGTTGGTAAAGTCCACAAAATTTTAAAAGTGACATTTCAATTACAACACATTCGTTTCCGTATCTATATATATCCTGTAGAATAACTTAATACAAATTCTAGAAATCTCGACTGTTATTTCAAATTAAAAATTGACTTTACAAAGTCCAAAACTTACTAACAAAACTGGGAAAGTCTATCCTATACTTAAGGTTTTACACAAAAGTATTGAACTGACGAGATGAATACTTATATTTCCATAATGTATTACATTCTGCATATAAATAATTTTTAACATTAGAATAGTTACCTGTAATTATTAAAATAATCGTTTTTATCGTTTACTGAACATTTTGGCAATGTGGCCTTTACCAACTTTGATTGTATAACCCCCGCGCGCGCAATGGAGACGATTGCTTAATAGTATGATACAAATTGGCTCGCGTGGTGGTTCAGCTATTCGCCGCGGTCTATCCGAGATGGAATTCCATGCCGCGTTGTTTACTTAAATTTTCATCCATGTTTTGGCTCGTGCAGAAAATGGACATCTGTCAAACATAGACTTTACAAGGCGTTTTCTGTTGATTTAAGTACTAATAAGTCGGTATTCTTAAAAGCTTCTTTCGAACTGCACGCATCAGATATAATTTTCCTTGTTACGCCTCAAAAACTCTCGCATCCAATTTAAAACTTTCATTACTGTTTACTTAGTCTACAACTCTAATAGGAACACAATTCAAAAGTAACGAACTTGTCCTATGCCCTCCTTGAACCAATGCATGGATATTCGGACTAATCTCTTCATGAGAGTGTCTGGCGTTACCGAGTTAGATTGTTGCATATGTTACAAAACGAGGCTTTTCTTGGGTGCAACAATCGTACGCTATAACAAAATAAATCTGGATAGCTAATTACTAAATCATGGTCATAGTAATTATTGACGAATCGTAATTTTAATTCAGGCGTCGCTAATCCTTTTTGAATGTTAAAACACGAACAAACATTGTATAGAGCGTATATTTTCAGTCGGACGATAAAATCACATTTATAGATAAATGCACGAGGAAATAGTGCGCTCGACTGAGCACTGATTACTGTTTTGAACTATTATAAAGCAATATGAAAATTTTATAGGTACTATAGACATACTCTATAAGTATGGATTTGATGCGTTTGGAGGACGTGTCGTAAACAAAACGAAAAGTTTTCGTTATTGAACGTTATCAGCCCACCTTTTATAACGCCGGATCGTTTGATTGTGGTTGGGCTGTTACGTTTATTACTAATAATAATTTATTATATGTATTACTGGTAAACGGAGTATTTAATTGTCGAGATAAACTGTAAACACTCGATAAAATCTTGTTGTATAGTAAAATGTACAAAGGAACATTAACATTATTTTTATTAGGTATTGATTATATTGAATATATGGTATAATATTAGCTGGACTAGATGTATTAATTATTTCTTTCCTTTGTATAGTTTCTCGAATTAAAGAATTAAAGGAGTATTTTTGTCATTTCTCTCGTTAATGCGAATATTCAAAGTAGATAAGGCTGAACTTGATATTATTCAAGAGATTCTATTTGGCAAAATTATGAAAAATTAAAATATAACATGAATGGATCGACATTTAGTTTTTGAGATTGTTTTCTTGAATCCTTGTTCAAAAATATTACATATATGATTTTACGGTAATTAAAAGTAATCATGAATCTCTGTTGACATTGTATATACTAATGGGAAATTAAAACATAAGTATGTTAAGTTCTAAGTACCAACATAAGGTATTTTTGTAAATTTAGCAAGTAGGACAGTTATTTTTTTTTTTTGATTAGAATATGTTTTTTTAACTTATTTCCTAGTTTTAAGAAAGGCATGTATTTGTAAGTTCTGTGTAATTGAAATTAATCGCATTAGGTATGCACGTAATCTCTTTAACATATACATATACTATAAGGATCAAATGTATGCATTGTAAATTGAAAATGACGTAATCATAACAAATTTTCAACATATACAATGTAACATATAGGTATATTTTTACATAAGTCGATTAAGATGAAATAAATGTTTAATGTAATAAATAATTAGTAGCATAAAGGAGTTATGGTTAACGATCACTGGTGCGTATTGAACTGTTGAATGTTGAAGAGGTTTAATAGAGGTTAGGAAGAGACCAGTTGTTTGGAAGGTTGTTGATGTAATGTTTAGTGTTTACTTATTGGTTACTTTCCGATTTACAAGTATTCATCTTCCACTAGAATATTTGTTGGTGAATAGATACTTTCTGGTCATTCGCACACGTACAATAGGACAAGATATGGTGTACTAGAGTCTCTCTAATTTAATTTTTACATTTTTATTTTATATAAGTTGTACATATTAATTAGGGTGGTCGGTTATTTTATTTGAAAATAAAATCGTAATATATTTGCTTTCTAGACGCGTTGTCTCTGGAGTTTCTCTGCTTTGTTTAATAGTTAAGAATGTATGCCATGCGGTTTCTCTCGCTAGCCTTGGATCATTATTGTGATTACAGAGAACAAAGTTGTTTTTGTTTCTAATTTATTTGTAAATTACTGTTAATCTTTACTCTTTCCTTTATATACTTTTGATGTATTCGTATAAGTAACCTTTACATTTCGCGATTAGTTTGTATTGAGGTTATGAAATGTGAAGCCAGATTATCATCCAGAAGAAATTAACTTGAATATATTGATCCCAAAATTTATTCTTTATGAAATCGGACTATTCTTGCCTGTTGACATTTGTATACCAGATTTTAACTATATACTGTCAAGTCTCACTCAAATATTGTTTTCCAAGTAAAATAGCTAGAATCTTTTATCAATAGATAAGTAAATAGAACACAATACATTTTTCACTATGTGTGAAGTAATAATGTTATTAACAGTTAAGTTATATATGTAAAGAAAGTAAAATATATCACAGTTTAATGCAGACAATCTGCTTACAAGTGCACATGCGCATGAATAGTTAAACCACTTTGCCCTGTAGAAAGTTAACAGCTAAATTTAATCTGTACCATATTATTCTATCTACCGTAACAATATTAAGAAATAGATGAGTCGATAAATTCCATTCTGTACTTAATTAGTTAAATTAACAATTTCAATAGTCAATAGCGTTAATAGCTTTAGAAATACACATTTTATTTATTATGCAATTTTTTGTGTGATTTAAAAGAAAACTGCAGATATTGGTGTTCTTTCGGTTATTAAACTATTTTGTTGGGATCAAAATTATATACATATACTTAATTTACATCATTTGGAAAACAAAAATTGTTGTCTGTAATATCTTTCAGACGTTCCGGTTTCGCTATATTATATTATATTATTGACATACAAGCGATTTTTATATATCTGTCATTATGCAAAAAACTTTTCATAATTATCGAACCCGGAGATTTTGTCTGATTTTACAGAACTTAATTGGAGTCTTGTTACAACTAATCATTTTTGTAATGCGCAGCTTTATTATTTATATGTATCTTTTCACTAAGATGCCATTTGTTGTAATTGTAACTCACGTTTTAATATTAAATACTTTTTTGGATCATAATAATTGCTTTTTATTGTATAATATTTATCGTCCAAGCGGGGATTTGTGGATAAGGTGGCAACCCTGCACCTTGTGAAGTACTCCCACCATACCTGTACGCCAAACAATAATTTTGACAGATTCGTAATCGTATCGCCATCGAAAATTTTTGATGTAGAGAGCCCAAGGAACTTATATACTAACTGGAATGCGACCCTCAAAATCGTTCCAAGAGTATAGCTGAATTGGTGGGATCTGTCTCGTTCCAGTAGTGTGCCCTAACAGTTGCAAGAGAGGGACAGATTCCACTTTCGTAGTGTTGCGCTGGGAGTATTTTTCCCCCTTATGAAGGTAGAAAGAAAAATGGACGTTATGTATAACTAGAGCACTTTTTTTGCATTCCCATATTGTTTCGTAATTATTTTACGTTCCTTGAGAGATCCAGTTTGTTACCACAGAACACAGAAAGAGGCATGTACTATGTTTTGAGCGAAATCTCGATTGAGAACTTTGTAATATATACTCCTCCTCAATGAATTTGTTTATTTGCGTTAAAGTACACTTTTCAACTATTTTAGAAATGGTCGGAGGTATGCTTATATTTCACACACACTCAAATTTTAGTCCCGAGAGCTGGCTGCAATAAACCTGGCCGATCGAGTAACAGGTGAAATATTTTTTAAATGATAATACTAATAGCAACCATTAAAAAAAAATTAAATGCCAGGGCAGTTCCTGTGCACATGATGTGTATATTTTTTGCACGGTACATTTTTCGTAACGTAACTGTACCCATAGAGTAACAGCTTGACTTGAATTACTGTTAAAATTTAGTTGAAAGTGAGTAAAAGCAGAATATTTAATAGTGCCTCATCAAATCTTGTGCTAATGTCTTGGCACGATACTTTTTTTTCGTTGCATTCCTGTACCTATCGGGTAACACCTTTGCACTTTAACCAAATGAAAGTTTAATTTTCTACTAGAAAAAAACAAGCGCCACGTCTATGTTTGTTCAAAATATTGAGGAGGAGGAGATAATATTAGTATAGATATTGAGGACAATAACATTTAATTCATGGAAAAAAAATAAAAATAAAGTATATAAATGGTTTATTTGATTATATTTGAAAAAAAAATTAGCGTTTTTGTTAAACAGTAATTCGTTATTCGCTAATTTATACATACTTTATCTTATTTTGTTTATAGGTTATAAAAATATTTGGAAAATAATTGCTATTATTGCCTTAGATTAAAACAAAAACGGTAGATACGGTACGCTCATACTTGCATCAAACAAAAACTGATCCCACGGCAGCGCGAACGGGACGGCGAGATCCGCGTCACTGCATTACCGACCCGAACGAAACAGCACATTAAGTTTCAACGGCAGCGCAAACGAGACGGCGAGATACGCGTCACTGCATTACCGACCAATCACGCGACCCGTACTCGACGTCACTACCGAATAAGATTCAAAACAAACAACAATTTTTATGAAAAAATATATTTTATAGTACTTACGAATGAAAAGTGATGCCGTGGGTTTTATTTTCAGTTCTGGAGCAATTTGAGCACTTTTTAAAAACACACTTAGGGATCTCTTATCTATTAGACAAGACCGTCCGTCTGTCCGTGGTGCTGTTTCAGCGGCCAAACCGTAAGAGATAGATATAGAGAAAGTTTAAGTTATAAGTTAAGAATAGTCTGATAAGACTACAAACCGGATGTGAATAACGTAGCACTTCCGGTTTTCGAGAAATCACGTGATTTCTATTTCAAACGAAACCACACAAAATCTCCGAAGTTCTCAATTAATTAAATACATTTTTTATTGGTGAACATTTGGTTCACTGGTTTGCTAGTTTGTTTTATCATTTAAACACAAAATATTAGCAATATTTCTTTTTGGCGTTCACATGTACGTCGTTTGCATGTCAAGTTGTGACTAAAGCGATTAGGGTCGTGGACCACAATTGGTGCGGATCACTTTTGTGAGGCTAGTGCCGTACCCTTTTTGTTTTAATCTAAGATTATTGCACCATTTGCAATACCTACTAGGTTGATAGCAGTCCGATTGATAGCTGGAAGTACTCTTTATTCGAGCTTTACACTACCAATAAAAAAGGGTAGACCAGTACCCTTAGTACGAGTTTTACAATTACGAAAACTATGATAGTTTTCGTTAGCACTCGTACTAAGGGTACTGATTTTATTGTTTTCGTTTCAATACAAATAAACAGTGTTTAAATTCTATCATTGATTAATTTGGATCTTCTTAAATTTTAAGTATATTTGGTTACCTACTTTCACTGCCGGATTTAGGGGAGGGCAACCGGGGCGAAAGCCCCGGGGCCTCCACAAACGGGGGGCCCCCACAATAGAGACTTCGGAAAAAAAAATCATTCAAATTCCAACTAGTAAATATCTTTTCCTTTGATATTTTTTATGCTCTTTTACCTTTACCTACAGTCTACAGTACTCTGTACATCTAACATACATGATTATTTGATTATATTAATCTTAAGTAACAGAAATCATTGATCTATATTTGTTCACTCCAATCAGGCAATTAGTGATATATCAAAATCTCAAATGGCCCTGATAAGCACTTCCAATGCACTACCCATCTTGAGGGTGTACCCCAATCGCTTAATGGCTGAGTGGGGTGGTACTTGCCCGCAGGGCCGAATTTAAGGCAGGGCAGGTGGGGCTGTGGCCCAGGGGCCTCCACAACGGCTTAGAAATAACAACATTTCGATGGGTTAACAAGAATACAAATCCTAAGTGGCCCGGGGCCTCCACAATCCTAAATCCGGCCCTGCCTACTTTTCACCAAAATGAGCAAAGAAACATAATTTACAATTACGAAAACTATGATAGTTTTCGTGAGCTCAAACTTGTACTAAGGTTACAGAAAGCCTGCGACCTGTAACTGGTGAATGCTTTAAAAAACAACGACAAAGATGTAAGTCTATATATTGGTGCCAATTCTGGCGTGATTCTCTGAACTTAAAACTAAATTTAACATCAGTCTCTCCTTTTCATTCTGTATAGAAAATGACAAGGATATACTGCTGTCAAATTAAGGTTTAGGTTTAGAGAATCATGCTAGAATCGACGCCAGTGGGTCATTAATCTATACTTTTAATAAATCTGTAGAGAGGTCAATTCTGTACATGAAATATATTTTTAAAATAATTATCAGGGGGTGATTAGTGATCGATACTGATGCCAAAAATGCAATCAGTAAAATTTTTGTCTGTCTGTCTGTGTGTATGTTCCTTATAGAAACAAAAACTACTCAACGGATTTTAACGAAACTTGGTACAATTATTCTTCATACTCCTGGGCAGGTTATAGTATACTGCCACCTTTAGCAGAGTAGTGAAGAAAAATGTTGGGAAAACGGGAGAAGTTACTCCATTTTTTAAGCTTCCGTCGCGTGTGCAGCCTTTATGGTTAAAGTTACATAGAAATCATGTATGACGGAAATATTCTACATAAAATTGTCTAAAAAATATCCCGCAACAGCATTTTGTGGTTGACTCACAATAACGTGTTATTGTGTAACTCCTGATAGCTTAGCAGTTCGGAGCATTCTGATTATATTTGTTTACTCTTACGTTTATAATACTCTCACTCATCCCTAATTTAAAAAAGTTAACATTATAACCTATTCAATAAAAATAGAATCATAGAAATCGGAATACACATTTTCTAACAAAACCAAATCATCGTCCGATGAGTCTGAATTTTGCATGATCTGCTATAATCGGCTTCCTTTATGTAGTTTTGTTCCTTTGTGTAGTTAGAATCGGCACCGATAAGCGCCGATCGGCTTTCGGCTTTCTTTCTGTATACGGCCTTAGGGTGCGGCCAGAGTGCACTCAGATTCGGATTCAGATTCAGACTCAGAAAACAAAGCGCGAGAAAAAGCAGGCAACCTGCTTAGACTACACTGTTTATTTGTTTTTACTTATACATAAAATAAGCCATCGCGCCGTCGCACGTGAATACTGAATCATGCTATAAGGATTATTTTTGTGTAACGGTTGCCGCGCTCGACGGTATAAAAAGGCGGGAGGTCCGAGAGCGAGCTCCTGCGTCGCTCCCCCCCCTGGGGGACGATCGCTTCCGATGAAGCCTTAGAGGCCTTCCCGGCCAGAGCCAGCTATTTTTAAGTGAAGTAGGTATAGGTAGATAGTATTGCACAGGCGTTTCAGCTTTATTTTCATTTCTTTTTTGTTGTGAGTTGTATATATCTCTGGTTATAATTCTATAAGAATATTTTAGTTTAAATAGTCACTTAGATTTAAAGTGTAAGGTAGCTAAAGTTAGGACCACGTATTGGTTGTTTTGGTAGTGTTTAAGGTAGTGTTTAAATATTCGTTCAAATTACAAATTATTAAGCGTAAGTAGGTACTTTTATTAATTAAAGTAGTTATAGGTATTTATTTTTAAGTGAAGTTGTTACAGGTAGATAGTATTGCACAGACGTTTCAGCTTTATTTTCATTTCTATTTTGTTGTGAGTTGTATATATTTCTGGTTATAATTCTATTAGAATATTTTAGTGTAAATAGTCATTAAGATTTTAAGTGTAAGGTAGCTAAAGTTACTTCTAACACGGGTTATTTTGTTAGGTAACTGACAGCCTTTTCGTTACCGTAGATTATTACACAATGCCACCTAAAAACCATTATCTTTATCTCGAACTTCGAGTGTAATACCACGGGGAACCCGAGCTGATGAGGTTAGGGCTCGCCTGAAAACAGTGGCGGACTAAGCCCGTCAGAGGTCCGGGGCGCCAAAGCTGAATGAGGCCCCCAGCTTTAAAAAAAATGTAGTTTCTTATGTTTAGGTATTTCGATTAAATCTGGCAAGTGAAATTTAAATTCGAATTAAGTTATTTCGGCTAAATAAACACCATACATACCTAGAATATGGAATGGATATGGTTGAGAAAATAAAATACGTTTTGACTGACAAAAAAACAATAGACAAAATAAATTAAAGATAGTTTTTTATTTTTGTAGTGTGTTATATGTGTTTTCGTGCTTTAATTTACTGAACGTCTCAATAACTTCTGTGTAAGCGATTTCTTTGGATATTTTCCTTTTTTCGTGCTTAAAAAGCACGGCTATACTAACCAGTCGCTCTTGACCTATTGTAGATCGAAGATAATTTCTAATTAGTTTAAGTTTCAAAAAACTCCTCTCGCATGATGCAACCGAGATGCAAATGGTCAAGAAGTATTGAAGTTTAAGTGATATACAGGGTAACAATTCACTGAAGTCCTATTTTATTATAAATTGAATGATTTCTTGGGCGCTCCATTTGGTAGCAACATCCATACTCATATCAGTGGCTTTTAAATGCCTGCGGTACCTGTTTGTTTTCTTGGGAAACTTGCTCCTTGTCAAATTCACTATAAGTTTGTATCAAATTATCTGAAGCTTCTACCATAAACTTTGTTTCAATAATTTGGAAAACATTATTGATTTGTTGCATGGCCCTGTATCGTGTCGATAATTATTGTATGAATCGGTCTATACATTCATACATTGACCGACGTATTTCTTCTTCAATTGCTAATCCAGCATCATGAGCTGATTCACCTACCATCGTTCTTTTTACCTTCCTTCTTGCTCGTTTCTCGATGTTGATATCCATGACGTTGCATTTTTATATGTCTAAAGTTACAGCATTGTCTACAATCGTGGTTCGTTCGGTCACTCAATACTCATTCACGGCGTTTAGTGTGGTGATTCCTGAATCCAGAGTCATTTTTGGAGACTGCAAATATTGTTGAACTAAATTTACTTCCTCCAGTAAAGAAAGCCAGAATTTTATACAGGTTAGAAAGGTAAAATCACAAACAGCCGGCAAGAGCAGGCTTGTTCCTGATCTTGTATCTAGATTTGCTTTTGTTGGATCTTGAACTTTTTTACTTTTTCCAAATACTCGAAAATGCACTAACTCAACTCTGAACTCATTTACTTTTATACCGCAACAAAAATCAAAAACACTATTTACACTTTTTAATTTAATTACTTTGAACGGATAAGATCGCGTTTATTACTTTACAATTCGAAAAAAGGCTTATCCGTTCATGAAAATATCGGAACACACTAATAAATATCAACGTAATGAAATTATTTCCTATATTTTTAATGAGGCCGATGTTTATTTTTCGACGTAAATAGAATCCAGTGAATGTAAATGCAGGCGTACAAGAGTGGATTAATTGCACTTCGTTCATTCAGGGATTCCTGAGGAAGTACCCGCTACAAAGACGGAAACCCCAGCGTATTGGACGCGTTCAACAAAGTTAAAAAAATTATTAGTACCGCGTAAAAAGTAGTTTTTTGGTCTTGATGAAATTATGTAGGTACTAATCACATTTTTAAAGTCTTGTTTAGGATTTGATCAGGGGAACGCGGAGGCATTTCGGGGCCCCCCAAGATCGGAGGCCCGGGGCGGGCCGCCCCTTCCTCCCCCCTGTTAGTCCGCCACTGCCTGAAAAGCTCTTATTTGTGGCGTGATATACAATCGATGCATTTGACTATAAACATGCGAGTGAGAACTGGAGATAACCCGGATGATCGTGAATTTTCTGATATATTATTAAAGATTGGTGAAGGTACCTATCCACTGCTACACCAAGGAAAACTTATTCTAACGCCTGAGTTATGTTGTATAGTGCAATCCCAACAACATCTTATAACGTCAGTTTACGGTGACGTAACAAATATATTAAATAAGGACATTTCTTGGCTATGCGAAAGGTCTATTTTAACTCCTCGCAATGACCAGGCATCTGAGATTAATAATAAAATACTGTCGAATATCCAGGGGGAAAGCAAAGTTTATAGTTCAATAAATAGAATGGTCGATGAACAAGAAGCCACTAATTACCCGAAGAAATTTTTAAATTCTTTAAATATGCCCGGACTCCTTCTCATGAAATTTGTTTAAAAATTGGCATTCCGATTATTGTGCTCCGAAATTTAAGACCACCACAACTTTGCAATGGAACTCGGCTTTTAAGTAACCCAGTTGCAACAAAATGTAATCGAGGCTCAAATTTTAACAGGTTGCGGTGCAGGAGAAACCATCTTTATTCCCAGAATTCCCATAATACCAAATAATTTTACATTCCAATTTAAAAGAACGCAATTCCCAGTATTGGTGTGTTATGCAATGACAATAAATAAGGCTCAAGGGCAGACTTTTCGTGTTGCTGGAGTAGATCTCGGTGTCAGTTGTTTTTCACATTGTCAGTTATATGTCGCTCTTTCCCGGGTTAGCAGTTCAAGAAATCTTTATGTTCACGTGCCGGACGGGTCAACTTTCAACGTAGTTTACTCGGAAGCTATGCGCTGAAGTATTTTCATTCTATATGTACTTAAGCCTCATGTGAAAGTGATCTAAACAATATTACCAATACATTAACATAATAACATATAAGGAGTTACACGCTGATGTCTCGGGGCACAGCTATTAATAATAATATTCTGCGGTTCCTTATTGCGATGTTTTTAACAGTATTGTGGATTGACATATTATATTTCCCTACTAAAATACGAAAGTTAATCTGTCTGTCACATCAAAACCACTGAACCCTGAGGAAGGACATAATTATGCTACTTTTTTACGAAAAATGACGAAAACGCGGACGGAGTCGCGGGCAAAAGCTAGTTGATAATAAAAGAGGTTGCTATGATGCTGTAACTTTTTTTCTGGGTAATGCCTTACGCATCCTTCAACCACCGGGGGAGTGAGATAAAAGTATGTGGGACTCCCCCCTACTTACTTCAGCCAGCCCTTGGGCTGGATAAAATGAGGCCCTACCTAATGCCCTGAATAGAGCCACTAAAACCAGACAATATCGCTGCACCGTGTTACCCGACCCGCATTGCTAGAACCGTGGTCCTCATCACAATACGGGTCGGGAGTGCGGGTGCTGGTGCGTTCCCGGAGGAGCAGGAAGGGGAACGTAGTTCTCCCCGACCCCCTCCTCTCGCAATCGGCGCGAGAGCCGGAGGAGGAGAGCCACGAGCGCCGAGGGGCGAATAGGATATGCCCGAGCGATCGTGATCACTCGGACATTATCCCGTCTGAGGGTCCCGGCTCTGACGCCAAGGACTCAGCGACCCACCCCTTAAAGGTCTTACCCGTAGGACGACCATATTATGCCCTACACACAGCGCAGCGGAGCGTAGCGCGACAATCTGCCGCCCTGTGCCCCTTACCCCCGAGGTGTAAAGACCTGGAAGAGGGAAGCGTGTTGGGATCTTATAAGTTTTGTTTTACCAGTAGTAAAGTTTTGGATTTCTATTTCTATGTATTGAGAGCGATTTTCAAGATATAAACGTAACCAATCTTGAGTTATTTCTCGTAATAAAGCCGCGGGCGGCTGAAGGACTTTAACGTGTTCATATTTTGTAGGTTTCACTTCTATTGCATGTGAACAGCACATGTCCGTTTATTTTATAAGCTACAATTTTACTTTAAACGTTTTATTTTCATAAAATACTTATTTACAGTGTTATTAATGAAAAACCGTCGAAAACTTAGTTGCAGTTTGGTATAATTGCTAGGGAAACTTTTAGTTTTCTGTTGAATTATCAAAATATGTACTTTAGAGCGAATCCTCAGCAATAGAAAAAAAATCGGCTGCAAGTTCGAAAATGAAACTAAAAAGTAAAAAAATATATCTGGTTCACACGAAATCGAGCGAATGCATATATGATTTGGGAGTCGAGTGGGCCAAGATTGAAACATGGAATAGATTTTCAAGTCGGTATACATGTTTCGTATAACGTAACACGTATTGTATATGTTACCGGCAATCTGTATAATCCGGTATTAAATACAATACCTAGGCTATTTATAGAATGTCTAATACGCCAAGGCAAAGTATGAAATAATTTAATTTTATGCTTTGCCTTGGTATTCTATACAATGCCGCATGCGCAGTCGGCAATGTGTGTAAAAGAAGATAGCGGTCAACTTTTCCTTATTTTATTTATTTCCTATCTATATTTTTTTTTATCAATCAGGTGGCTAGCGCTTAGTTTAGGTCACAACACTAACTTAACCTAACCCACAGTGAGTTGCACAAACGTTCATTTGTCTGATGGTCTGTAGTTCATTCGCTAAAAATTATAAAATCCGTCCGTCATTTTAGATCCAACTGAATAGGCTAGGTTAGGTTTGGTTCAGGCGTAACGAGCGGAGACTTATAACTGGATCCTGCAGGTATGCTTGGAGGGTTAGGATAAGATCGGGGAATTGATTTTCCTGGTAGTAGGTTTTTCTCTGGATTTTTTTCACAATGTATATAAGAAACATATTTACAAGGTTATTCATGAAAACTATTCGGTTTGAAAACAGTTTTAGCAAAAATTTTGTAAAACAAAGGTTGATAAGAATTAGTTAACCATCCATTTCAATAATTAAATAATGAAATGGAATATAATGAAGTAAGGGTGGCGTCCACCCCCAGGGTAAAAGTAACCCTCGGCACATTAACAACTTTGTAGTATAGGGTAATTGGAACCCAAATCTAAATATTGGTGTGAATTGGTGCTGTTTGGCAGAATTGCCAGGTCTGGGGGGTTTTTACGTGCATTGACTGGAGCACCACGAAGTTTTCTATGTTAGTCGTTTATTTGTTTACCTTATAGTTGTTATTATACCTTAAAGTAGCATAAGATAGTATTGTAATACTCAGAAAAAAATAGACCAAGCGATGACGTGGTCCTAAGATGAAGCACGCTTGTCTGGGAGGAACAAATTCAATTGCGAATTCTATAGACCGAGATTGTAGGTGCAGGTAACAGAGAGCGGAATGTTCTACCTCAGAAGTCTTGACAGAGTCCCCTTTATGACTAGCTACTCAATTGGCAGTGTGAGTCAGTGCTGAAAGCGCGTCGTCACTGTATTGTTAAAAAATAATAGGAAGATCTCCACAAAAAGAAATACGCATGATGGAAAATAGTACATCGACGGACCCGCGGAAAGTTTATCATTATGTTTCTTATGGATCCTAAATGTAGGTATTGACCGAGCCAGTGCTGAACCGAGGGTAGAGCAGGTGGAGCTTACTTAAGCTTAAGCCGTGGCTTAAGCCAGCTTAAATACCAGCATCAAACCAAATCAAAACCTTAAATACCAGCATCTTCTTACTTAGAAATATTTAATATTTTTTTAAAGCATGCATGTAAGTTAAATTTTACACTTAACTTATTTGAAGTGCGGGAAGGAAGACCGGATGTATAATTTCGTAATTTTTAGGTACTGTTAAGTAAGTAATAAGACTACTTCCCGAATAAATTTAAACTTAGTCATTGTTTCAAGTACTTAGGTATATAGCTACGTTCAGTTCGGCATATAATATAGAATTGCGTCCGGTTCAGCGTGATTTGGTGTTTACGAGCCCGCATTATACGGGGCCGGAAACGGTCGATTGTCGACGAACATCTGTCGTGTTGGGTTACCTTATTTCTTTCTAACACTGCTACTTTATCTAATTGTAAACTTCCACTCATGCAAACACAGCTCATCCAAATATTATTATCAAAATAATTGGAAGGTATTTTGCTTATTAATAAAATTGTTCACTGTAACCCGGTCAATTTCAAAACAATTTTGCATGAGAAATATTTAAATGTAATGATGTCGCCTACCATCTTTAATAATTGTCTGAGCACATTTGCATTTTGTGAAAATGATAATATAGTTGTGGATATTAATACCACAGTGTAAGAAAAAAAATGATTTATTTTATCGATCTTTACAAAATAGATTTGTTTTTATGTTATATAAACAACTTCGATCAGTCTTTGGCTGAATGTTACTACACCCATAGCCAATCAAAATTATTTGTATGTTTTCCAAACCGGTAAAATTAAAAGTCCTTTTTAAAGTAAATATATTATACAAAGGTGTCCGTTGAAATCTAATGACTGTAAATTAAATTATAAATTACGCCAAGAATTACCGTGTATGTCAATATTTTTTGTGCATTTGGGCCAATTTGAGCAATCTCCTTTTCTTGTACCATCTTTCGCTGGACACTTAACATACACAGGCCATTTATGTGTCCTATGTATGTTAAGAGATCAAGATCGAGCATCCTCGACCTCAACCACATTTTGACTACACCGCAGTGTAGAGAAGTACCTCTCTACATTGCTCGTGGTGCAAGACAGTGCCAAAGAAATTAGTATAGGTTTTCTGGTTGGAGGAAAGAATGTTTCCGCATTCTCTAACAACTCCGCAAAGTTCCAGTGCGGATATAAGGGAAACCAAACACGGGATGAAGATCGATCGCCTTCAAAAATCGCATGGAGTCTCAGCAGGATGATTGGACTGATGTCGTTGGCGAAATGTTGAATTCCGTAGAAGTGTTGAAGACATATTGGAATTCCTGGTCCGCGTTACTGAGATGCTTCTTTCATATATACATTTCTATTGTCTTTGATTATAGGGTATTGACAACAGGTTCCAATATTCCTGAGTATTTTCCTATCAAACCAGCAGATATAATAAATTCTTACTTGGTAGCAGCACAATATAAGTGGTAAGCGTTTTTTCTCGCTGCAGCATTACAATTAAATCTTTCTATAACCTTCTTAAGAGCTAGCTTGCGCTAGCTAGTAAATAATAATTTTCGAATAACTTTATATAATGCTTCTAAACCTGTGTTCTAAACGGGCCATAGTTGCCCGGCAATGTGTGGCTACGACAAATGGCCCGGCAAAATTATATTTTTAGAATATCTTAATACTTGTTAGTTGTACACACAGTAACATTATACAGACTACAGACTTTAAAAACATCCTTATATCCATCATTTTACGTCCAAGAAATGCTTAACGTACGTACGAAATCACTTCGCTGTTTACGAGTAGTCCTATCGAATTTACAGCTTTAGTAACGAGACTAATGAGAGTGATGTGCGATTCTATAATTTTTTAAAATTTTATATTTAGTTTTTGGATTATTTGTTATTTAATTTTTGGTTCTGAAGCTCCTCGATCTAGGGGGGGCAGGTGCCCCCCCCTGCCCGTACCTGGCTACGCCCATGTGTGTGAGTGTTGCATATGTAGTAAAGTGGGATCAGTTTTTGTTTGATGCAAGTATGAGCGTACCGCATCTACCCTTTTTGTTTTAATCTAAGGCCCACGCACGAGTTCCCTCCTATCTACAATGTGGAGTCCTTTAAAAGAGGCGTGAGGAAGCATTTTTGCAGGCCGGCAAGGTGAGGATGGTTGGTGTGGCAGTTTGTAAGTGCTGTATATCAGCTATATTCGCGTTTGGACTTTTTCACCACTTAACATCAGGTGGGGTAGAGTCATTTGCCTACCTGGCTATAAAAATAAATTACCTACATTGCTATTTCTTCTTTACGATGTTTGGTACCTCTGGAATTTACAAAAAGTACCCCATTTGACATTGATAATGCTATACGGTAATGACGTGACCGTTTCGCGCAATGCTGTATTGACGAGAAAGTGAGTTATGGTGGAGAATCATGGACAGTCTGGGGAGGAATCTCTATGGAAGGCAAAACTGAGCTAGAGGTAGTGACGGGACCACGACTGCCGCCCCTAGATTGCCATCTAGGGGCGGCAGTCGTGTAATATTGGCGAATGTATCTTATACATTCGCCAATATTTAGAGAAACACGTGATGCCATATGCTGGATTTATTGGCCAAGATTTCGTTTTAATGCATGATAATGCAAGGGCCCATACTGCGGGAATCGTCAGGGAGTACTTAATGACATTGGTATCACTGTTATGAGATAGCCAGCGCGATGTCCTGATATGAATCCTATAGAGCATCTATGGGATGAGCTGAAGAGGCGTGTTTGAGTTCATCATCATACCCCGCAAACCATGCAGGAGCTCAAAAATAAAGTAAATAAAAGTAGAAAAGGCACGGTTGATAAAATAATAGAAGAGATTATAACTTACTTACTCGCAATGATTTACGAACGGTTGCTACAAAATTCTGCCAAAAATACACCTTCGCCACTGTTCTGAACTGAAACCACGATATATAGTATAATTGTTGATTTGATTGCTATTTAAAAAAAAAAATAATTTCTGATTAAGTTTTTATTTTAAATAGCAATCTCATTCATGTTGGATTTGGTGTACATAATAATTTCTGTAACCTTTTTAAAATAAAATAAAAATTTCTGTTACTTTAATATTGTGTGACGTTCGAATGAGTTCGTTTTTTTTTGTTAAAAGGGTGGCAAACAAGAATATGACCCGCCCAATGGTAAGCGGCCACCATATTGCCATACCAAAAACATAACTGGCGCGCGCCTACCACGACGTAACTCCGTGGAGCCCTGCAACCTTACTTACCGACAGAAACACAACACAACCAAAAGTTGTGTAATTTTACTGTGGTCTTCTGATAGATTACTTCCCCAGACGGGCGCTCCAATTCGTGGGGAAAATCTGCTATGCCCTACCTCTCTCTCTTGTTTTCATTAGTTTATCAAATATATTGTTAATTATTCATTTTTGCAACCTACTTAGGTAGTGCCGTACTGTTTTCTCCTGAAAATAATTTAATCTTTCATCGGGTCTAGTGTTTAGTGCTATCTCCTACTTGATATCCAGGTTCTTGGTTGGCAAGGTTTCGCTCATTCAGCGTTGCCAGAAGTGATCTGCGAGCCCCAATGCCTTCTTTCATTCCGAGCGACGGATCAAGTCGGTATCATCCAAGTTTATTATTATATGTCGAGCAACAAATTACCTCACTGCATCTAATGTGAATTGTAAGTGAAGTCCAGTCGCGAAAATATATGACAGAAAATGTACTGCTCTAGCTTTCCTCACCTTGCCGGCCTGCACCCAATCCCCACCCCATGGAGTCCTGGAACCTTACTCACCAGCAGAAACACAAAACCACCAAAAGGTAGTGTTATTTTACTGCGTGTCTTCCGTAATGTGGAGGTTACTTCCCTAGACGGGCACTCCAATTCGAGCCGAAAATCGGCTCTTGAAAGTATCCCAATGAGACCATCTGGTTAGACGATTTTTCGATCAAGAAGTTGGGTCATCAGGATCTGTCGAAATATATGAAAGCGGTCGAGTTAACGATGGCTTCTGCTTCGGTGAATAAACTCCACAGAGTCTGTGTGGGTGAAGTCAATTATTTATCGCAAAGAAGTATTTACGTCCGAGATAGGGATGTGCCACACCGGGAACCTCATTCGTCATTCAATACCCTTTGATAAAAGGTTACGTGACCTATTATTTTTAGAAGTTCAGAGTTTAATGAAAATGCTTTTATAAACTTATTTCAACTTTTTACTTAGAACCATACCATCACCAGCTCTAATTAGATGCATGCTCTTGTTATGTATAGGAGTGTGCTGCTAAACTGAGGCTACTTATCTACTTATGTTTGGAGATTCGAATGTTCTGACCTTTGTTTGAGGATCTGGCCTCTACGATAATAACGGTGACTATTTTGTCATCACGAAATAGAGTTCAGTGTAGAGAACCATTACCTACGTTCAAAATGTAAATACAGCTGTGTAAGACAATTGAGAAAAACCTTCCTTCGATTAATTCGTTTCTGTAAAACTGCAACTTTTCTCATGTTGTTTGATTCTACGAGGGACAAATCTATTAGATTTTTCGTCTTACATTCTTCGTCTTACTTCTGCTTAAAAGCGAGCGCTCTATACTTAAATTATCAAATTAGAATAAGTTCTCTCTTTCTACTTTTTAAAGAAAGTAAACTTCTTTTATGCATCTCTTTATCGTGTCACAAAGTACAAGATGCATGCAACAGAGGTCGGTGCCACGAAAGTGTTTTCCAAGGCGACTGGCTGCGCTGCAGCGGGCTTGCATGAGTAATATAGATCATAACAACGGAATTATTTCATAAAATCAAATGATTTAGGGTCGACTCTGCAGGACGTGTAATACTGAGCTGAGCAATCGTGCTCTGGCGAGGCGCAATGCCACTCATAACTAGCCTTTTACGAACGTTCGCCGCACGTACAAAATAAGCACACTGTTATTCTCCGTGTCGTGGTTTTAAGTGCCTGGCTAACCCTCGGTTTGTCAAGGTATGAAAAAAGACTTAGTGTTCACATTCAGGTCCCGAAGCCTCACACTACCCCTGTGGGACAATTATGCACAGGTGAGTAATTACTTCAAACACAATAACGCCTTATCAGACTCCCAACAAAAGAAAAGCAAACTTAATCTAGTAGGTCACATGCTCGCATTCTTTACATAATAAACACATGATGACAATGCCTACGATAGTTATTTTTTAACGCCATTACTGAGCAATATTCATTGTTAAAGACCGTTCATGATAACGAAATATAAACTTAACAATCGGTCACATAAAGTTTTCATAATAATAATTTCATCGTTTGGAGTATAAAATGATTTTATAGCTAATTAAAATTAAGTACCGTTAAACTGTATTTTCAATGTAAAACAACCCTTATCACTTAGGGCTATGAAAAATAGATTCTGGCATTCGATTCTATTTCTATTCTAAACCCTAAAATTAAATTTGACGACATTATATCCTTGTCATTCTCTATATAGAATGAAAAGTAGAGACGATGTTAAAGTTTAAGAAATCAAGACAGAATCGACACCAGTAGCCGATTCTCAGACCTACTGAATATTCATTTTAAATTTCATAAAAATCGGTTAAGCCATTTCGGAGGAGTATGGTCACAAACATTAAGACACGAGAATTTTATATATTTATAAGATCTCACATAAAATACAAAAAATAACTTTTTGTCAGCTTAAAACGTTTAGTGATTGTGTTTTTATGAAGTAAAGTTTATTTTAATGAAGAACGTTTTAATTTGCCCTTTTTACATGAACCAATATAAGTATTATTCCATGCTTTTTATAAGTCAGGGCAACATCAGCAAGGTTGGTTTGTAATTTGTACCTTCTTGTAGAAGATACATCTTATTCCTATTCATACAGGGACGTTAATTGTTGAAGACTTCTCCTGGTACCTCACTATCAGTTTTTTTTATAGACAGGCAAACGACAAAGGCAGGTGACAAATGACTCCACCCCACCTGATGTTAAGTGATGGTGAAGTCTTTTAAAGGATTGTAAAAAGGAGGGAACACGTGAGCAGGCAGAGCATTCCATTTACGGATAGTGCGATAAAGAAATGAGTCACCAAATTTCTTTGCTGAAGCTTCATTTCACCATGCATTTTGACAAACGTAAATTGCTTAGCAAGACATTTTAGTAATCGTATCACAACTCGTATTGTATCTACTTAATGTTATTGATTATACAGTTCAGGTGACCATTTAAATTTCAGGTTCATTTAAAATAACTTCTTTTTCTTTCTGATGAATATTGTGTGGTTTTTACTTATATTTAATCCGTAATCGCGCTATATTTCAAAAAGTATTTTATAAATAGTTATTTTTATTGTACACAAATAAAAAAGCTTAGAATTCTGATCTACTGCCTGGAAGCTTTCCAGATAGAAATTGAAACCAAACATGAATGATTCATTACATAGCAATTTCTGTTGTAGACGATGAAAAGGGTTGGTGTTAGTAGTTATTAGGTAGGTATCGGTACTACTGGTATTTTTTTTATCTATAGAGATTCATATTAGAATTAGGCGCTCGTTGTATCTTTAACGTACACTGCGCCATTGCGGCGTTGCAGTTTTGAAAATCTATCGTCGCCCAATATTCTAGTGAAGCTGATTAAAAAGCATTAGGATCTTACCTACAAAATAGAAATAGGTTAGTATAGATAGCAGGTAGGTACACACGTCACTACACGTCTAGACTAACGGCCGTATTCGAGGAAGACAATTAGCTATTAAGTTTGACTAAAATTGGAGCTGTCACTTTTTTGCGACAAAATGCAAATAAAATATCAACTTTTAAAATTCTCCATGGGCGCATTTTTTTTTTCAAAAAAAGCATCAGAACTAACTATACTGCGTCAGCATATTTGACGTATCGACCAGTAGAAATTGGCGATCGGACCACGGACAATAAAGGCGCTAGAATCACATCACGCTATACTCCAACATCCCAAGGCCGCCAGACCGTACCTACTTATTTTCTGTTGGACAAAATATGGATTATTGAGTAGTATTAGTGTGTACAATGAACGTCTACATACTGGCTTACTTCTGCTGTGAGCCAATTCTCAGGTATCAAGTGGCACAGGTAAATAAAAATCTTTCTCACTACTTTAGTCTGATCCTTACGTATGTTGTAGAGAATATTGTTACAGTTTTATTATTGAGAGACACGTTAAATATCAAAAGCAAATTACAAAAAAAAAATAAGCACCGAAAAGTAAAAAAAAATAAACTTTTTTTATCTTTAATCAAATTCATATTTGGAGTCTGTGCCATGCCAACCCAAGTAGTCAATGGGATTCAGATCTATCAGACATGCATTGCACCGACTCCAAATAATAATTTGACTAAAGATAACAAAGGTTTATTATTTTTTACATTTCGGCGGTAAAATTTTTGAAGTTATACTTCTTTAGGCGCGTTATGAAAAAATGATGAGAGTGAAATTTTAAGATGCGCGCGCATCACTGTAACACAAAAAATTAACAGCATGAAGTTGGTCGCTAAAGCGACCAAGTTCATGCTGTTACTTTTGTGTTTACCGCACATTAAGAAAATCTACCAACAAAATAGAAATAGAATCTCTATTTTGTGGGTGCTAACGACTGCATTGTGAAGGCCTATCAAAAGTATTTATTAATCTGGAACAACGGAACCAAAGCGCGATTCAGGAGACTACAGCGCCATCTCTTGACCATTGGTGTAGTAGAACCAAAAACCACATCTTTATTTTTTGTAATAAAGTAACAGTTATAGGTATTCATATTTATAATATTTATCCACATGTTTCTAGTTTGTATATTCGGAATACGTGTTTGAGTTTCATACAAGTGCAAATCACATATGTTCTAATAAATTATATTCAGTAGCGATTTTAATTGAATATTTTGATTATTTATTTATTTTTTCAAATTAAAACTGAACTTTATTGACTGTGTCCTTTTCCAGACTTTTTATTAATTTATTGTAATTAATTATTTGCATGCAATTAAAAACTAATTTTAAACGATGCCAAAGAAGGATAACTTCTCACGCGCCTACATAAGTACACGCACCCATTTTTTTTTGTTAAAATGTTTTTATTTTATAATTTTATGTGACTATTATTTTTCTAATATAAAACTTGGCATCAAAATCTGTGAGTGAACATTAACCCCTATTTTCCCACTCTAAGGGTAAGTAATATATTTGTTCATAAATTCATATGGGACCAATTTCGAGGTATACCTTTTCCAATACAAAAAGAATTATCAAAATCAGACTACTCTGTAAAAAGTTATGTGTGGTCATAAATTACAATCAGGGAGTGAACAATCAATCATTCCTTGGTTTCATACCCTTAGGGTTGGATTTTTTCCCAAATTTATATGGGACCAACTTCGGTGTATACCCATTCCAAATAAATAATATCAAAATAGGACTACTCTGTAAAAAGTTTTGTGTAGTCATCAGAGCCGTCTTTGACCTATTGAAGGCCCTGGGCATATTAGGATAATGACCCCGTTTGGTAATCTAACAGCAACTAGGGACTTTGTATTTGTGATCTGAGGTCTTCTATCGATCAAGGGGCCCTGAAAGACGGGTCTGGTAGTCATACATAAAAAAATATATACGCGTCGACTTGAGAACCTCTGCCATTTTTTCGTCGGCTAAAAACACTACCTACTGCTAAGTACGCGATATGCACATTTTGGCAATAAGAAAATAAATTAAGGTCTGGTGGCCCTGGGACCTTACTCTATTAAATGTCAAATAAAGTCAACTGCATGTTTGAGAGATTTGATTACTTCAATTATAATTGCGCTTAAACAGGATGCAATAATAATTTGACAATATTTTTAAAAGCTCTCTCCCATACATCTTATTCAGGGTTGACCTCTGTGAAGTTAGCCCCCCACTTTTTGAATTTTATTATTATCTAGGTTGTTCTGGGTTGTTCTATGTTTGTTCTACATTGTTCCAAAGTATTATTTGAAAAAACTCAAATTTGAAGCTGCCAGACAAGAAAAACCGTTTTTCTATGGTAGCCCCCCATGTTTGGAAATTCAATATTTTTTTAGCTGTTCCAAGTTGTTCTAGTTGTTCCGAACATTGTTCCAAAGTATTATTTGAAAATATTCAAATTTGAAGCTGCCAGACAAAAAAAACCTTTTTATGGTAGCCCCCCATGTTTGGAAATTCAATATTTTTTTAGTTGTTCCAAGTTGTTCTAGTTGTTCCGAACATTGTTCCAAAGTATTATTTGAAAATATTCAAATTTGAATCTGCCAGACAAAAAAAACGTTTTTATGGTAGCCCCCCATGTTTTGAAATTCAATACTTTTTTAGTTGTTCCAAGTTGTTCTAGTTGTTCCTAACATTGTTCCAAAGTATTATTTGAAAAAACTCAAATTTGAAGCTGTCAGGCAAAAAAACCGTTTTTGAGATAGCCCCCCATGTTTGGAAATTCATTATTTTTTTAGTTGTTCCAAGTTGTTCTAGTTGTTCCTAACATTGTTCCAAAGTATTATTTGAAAAAACTCAAATTTGAAGCTGTCAGACAAAAAAAACCGTTTTTCAGATAGCCCCCCATGTTTGGAAATTCGTTGTTTTGAAAGTTGTTCCAAGTTGTTCTAGTTGTTCCTAACATTGTTCCAAAGTATTATTTGAAAAAACTCAAATTTGAAGCTGTCAGGCAAAAAAATACTTTTATTTATAAAATAAAATCAATCGTACCTACCAGAGACAATAAATATATCAAAAATCAATTTAAACAATGACGATTGTACAACAACAGTACAACCGTGGGCTATATCGTTCTAATTTCATTTAATCATTTTGAATTAAATTAATAGAAAAGAAAACATTAGAATATAGGGTAAACTCCCTAATTGTTGGCACTTTAAGAGTAGGTAGCATGTCAGACATTAAATTACCATAAAATCACATCTAAATGAGTTAGTACACAACACATGTTACACATGTAACAGTATCAAAGAAAGTAGTTTAATCTTTGTTTTCATAATGGTATAATCAATGAAGGCAAAAATCAGCTGCAACCTCCGATTTCGTTGAACCTCCATCGATTTTCATGAAAATTGGTAAGTAGGTGGGGTACCATAAGAAACAAAAGTGACATAGTGCCAACTTGCGCTTTTGCCCTGAGCGTAGATACCACCCCTTCTCGGGGGTGAAAATTATTTTAATAAAAATAACTCCAGGAACCGATAGAAAGAGAAATTCTAAGTAAAATTTGTAAGATTAAGTTTTCGGAATAAATCAATACTTTCTGAGCTATTAAAGATCAAATATTGTGATTTTGCGTGATAAAAATACATGTTTAAGCGGACTTTCATAAATAACTCAAAAACTATGAGCTTTACAAAAAAAATATTAG
This sequence comes from Chilo suppressalis, assembly GCA_902850365.2. Classification (NCBI taxonomy): domain Eukaryota; kingdom Metazoa; phylum Arthropoda; class Insecta; order Lepidoptera; family Crambidae; genus Chilo; species Chilo suppressalis. The sequence continues at coordinate 8,860,327 of OU963907.1, forward strand.
TACCAAAATTGAAGCTAATAAAAAAACAAACAAACGCCTACTTTGAAAAACCTTCTAATTTCAATTCAAAGTGAGCTATAGGTAATTGTATGTACATATTTTTTTTTCGGCAAGTACTTAAATCTAAGTATTCAAACCTAAATAACGGGAAACCGATGAATTTATGACATACACTTCCGGAGCACTTTTTAAATTCCTCAGAAACACCTTTATAATGAGCACTGTATAAAGTTAATAGCTTCAAAATTGAAAAAGTTATGATAAAAATAAGATAACACTTAATTTTTTTAGGAAAAACGAAAAATAAACCCATTCCAACCATTCATCAAAATGCATCGGTTTCCCGTTATTTAGGGTTGGAAACTTAGATTTAAGTACTCGTCGAAAAAAATTATACATACAATAGGGAAGATGCAATATTTTTATTTTTGTTTTCATTTTAAAGAATTCCATGTAGAATAAACCACAGATATATTAAAAAATTAAAACATTGTGATTTATCGGAAAAAATGCGGTTTTAAATTGACAATTTAAATTTTCGCGCGAAAACGAACCTCTGGTTGCGATGACGTCACTTCTGTCTGTCACTGGTCGTAATTGTTCGTTGCTGGCTTTAAATTTTCATACTTTTGCATATTTTTTCGACTTTCGAAATATTTTTTTGAAAAATTTAAAATGGACTATCCATCAACATCATGTGATCATAACAATACCACTAATATTCCGAAAAAAAGCCGTGTTGACTCATTTTTTGTGCCAATCTACTTCAACAAAGTTCCCAAATAAATTGTTTTTGACTGGAACTTCTGACCCAAAACTGAAAAAAAGTGGTTTCAAGCTGCGAAGAGAAATGACAATTATTCTTCAAAGACCATTATTCGATGCTGTGAAGATCACTTTGACGTAAGTCGGCGAATATACTTGTTATATGCTTAATTAATCTGCTTGTACGTAAAAACGCATTAGTAACCTACCTAATACTTACAAAACCTGTCTGTAACATATTTTTAATTTTACAGTTGGAGAATGACGTCGAAAATTAGATAAAGTTTAAAATGTGTGGCACAATCTTCACATTGGCAGGACTGAACCAAGCTTTGCGTTTCATTTAAAATAACTGTAACACGATAACCTTCTTTACGTACTTTATGCTCCGGAGAACTCGACTCTTTACTGTACATAATTTTCCATCTCTTTTAATTTGGACATAGCCGATTGCATTATCACCGTTATATAAAGATTTGTAGAAGCCGCTGAATAAAAGACGAAGTTTAACAACTACGATTTTTACATACCGTAGTAATTTAGTCCCTTTCATTTCTACACTTAAAAACTCTGCACTTTGGACAAAAAAAGTTATAACCATGTCAACGCTAACTCTTGGTAAATTCCTGGAGTCTGCTTTGATAAACGTAACTTCCATTTTTATTAAATGTAAAAAAACGCAATAAATATTCCCATAAAATAATATTTACTTTAACAACCATAACCTCAAAGAAGTTGTCATAACAGGACTGACGTCACTAAACGCTGATTGGTGTTTTAAAATACGTTCCGTTTCAAGTATTTTTAATTCGTAATAATTGTTAAAAAACAACATTATGTAAAATAAAAACGTTGCAATGGCATTTCTTTTATATTTTTTTAACATTTTAATCATAAAATTTTCATAAATATTATATATGCATCTTCCCTATTACCTATAAGCTCACTTTGAATTCATATAAGAAGGTTTTTCAAAGAAGGGGTTTGTTTTTTTTATTAGCTTAAATTTTGGTAATAATAAGACTTGCAACGAATAGTATATTCGGCAGTATACCGAATATTCGGCGAGGCCCCTGACCGAATAGCTGAATATTAGGCAAAAGTATTCGGCTGGATTTTAGCGCCAAAAACTTGTACAAACGTGATTGTTTCGCGCCCCTTTGTTTGCAACGCAATTCAGTCAAACACAGTTTCAACAGAAATGGATCTTTTCTTAAATAATTATATTTCGAATATATCACGTCATGACAACCCATATACATGGTGGCAGCAAGGAAAATTGAATTTCCGTGTTTGATTAAGATTGCAGCAAAATATTTGTCGGCGCCAGGAAGTAGTGTTTATTCAGAGCGTCTTTCCTGTGAAGCTGGGATGGTGTAGGAGAAAAAAAGAATTTCTGCACCATAACCTTCCCCTTCTAAATTTTGATTATGAAAATAATTCAAATGCATAAAAAATCTTAACTTGTTTAATACAGAAAATGATTAAATTATGTACCTGTTTTATGTACCAATGACTACTTAATAAATGATTATAAAAGAAATGAGAACCTTACCCTTTTAAATTTTGATTACCACAATAATTCAAATACATAGAATCCTCCATTTTTCCAATTCAGAAAATGATTATGTACCAATGACTACTTTAATGATTATATATAACAGAAATGAAAATATGAATATATACCTACGTAATCAATCGATATTAATTTTCATTTTACCAATTATTTCTCTATGACAAAATATATTATTTAAGTATTCGGTATTCGGCCGAATATAATAAAAGCAGCCGAATAGGCCGAATACCCAATAGTAACCGAATATTCGTTGCGTTTAGTAATAATATATTTTTCTTTAAACTCATACTTTCTGAAAAACCGCTTAAAACATGATTTTTTTTATTAACTCAGAAAGTATTGATTTATTTCGAAAACTTAATATAACAACTTTTGCTTAGAATTTGTCTTTCTATCGATTCCTGGAGTTATTTTTATTAAAATAATTTTTACCCCCGAGAAGGGGTGGTATCTACCCCTAGCGAAAAAGCGCAAGTTGGCACTATGTCACTTTTGTTTCATATGGCATCCCCCACCTCATCACCATTTTTCATGAAAATCGATGGAGGTTCATCGAAATCGGAGGTTATAGCTGATTTTTGCCTTCATTGACTGTACTATTATCAAAACAAAGATTGAACTATATTTCCTTGATACTGTTACATGTGTTGTGTACTAACTCATTTAGATGTGATTTTATGGTAATTTAATGTCTGACTGACATGGAACCTACTCTTAAAGTGCCAACATTTAGGGAGTTTACCCTATAGTGTAATGTTTTCTTGTCTTATAACTATTAATTTTATTCAAAATGATTAAATGAAATTGGAACGATATAGCCCACGGTTGTACTGATACGATCGTCATTGTTTTAAATTATTGTTGATTTATTTATTGTCTCTAGTACGATTTGATTTGGCGGGCTATCTGAAAAACGGTTTTTTTTGTCTGACAGCTTCAAATTTGAGTTTTTTTCAAATAATACTTTGGAACAATGTTAGGAACAACTAGAACAACTTGGAACAACTCAAAAAGTATTGAATTTCAAAACATGGGGGCTACCATAAAAACGTTTTTTTTTGTCTGGCAGCTTCAAATTTGAATATTTTCAAATAATACTTTGGAACAATGTTCGGAACAACTAGAACAACTTGGAACAACTAAAATAATATTGAATTTCCAAACATGGGGGGCTACTATAAAAACGTTTTTTTTTGTCTGGCAGCTTCAAATTTGAATATTTTCAAATAATACTTTGGAACAATGTTCGGAACAACTAGAACAACTTGGAACAACTAAAAAAATATTGAATTTCCAAACATGGGGGGCTACCATAAAAAGGTTTTTTTTGTCTGGCAGCTTCAAATTTGAATATTTTCAAATAATACTTTGGAACAATGTTCGGAACAACTAGAACAACTTGGAACAACTAAAAAAATATTGAATTTCCAAACATGGGGGGCTACCATAGAAAAACGGTTTTTCTTGTCTGGCAGCTTCAAATTTGAGTTTTCAAAAAGTGGGGGGCTAACTTCACAGGGGTTCAGGGTTGACAGCATCAAATGTGAAGGTGAATTAGGTAATAGGACAAAAATAAAAATAAATTGTAATATATATTCTCATCGACAAACCTGAACAACGCCATATTTGGCCTTGATCGGACTGTAAATTGTTATCTGCAATGAAGATACAACGAGACAGCCTAATAGTTTACGAAATTATCTTTTTATTCTTCTTATTCCTCCTGGGCAAAACTTTTCTCGCTATCAACCCTCAAAGCTAAATCAAAGTGTGACTTAGGCCAATGTTAGGCTTATCATCATCATCATCAGCCTATTAATGTCCTCACTGCTGGGGCACAGGCCTTCCCTATGGATGGAATAGGGAGATTGGGCCATGACCCACCACGCGGGCCCAGTGCGGATTAGTGGGTGCTAACGACTGCAGATGCAGCCGGGGCTTAACGTGCCTTCCGAAGCATGGAGGACTCTAGATAGTATGTTTTGGTCACCCATCCAATGACCGACCATTGCGAAAGTTGCTTAAGTTCAACGATCGCAGCCGAACGCGCTAACCACTTGCGCCATCGAGCTCCTCTGGCTTCTCCATCTTAGGCTTACCCATGCAGAAAATTTAATAAATAGCGATAATAGTGACTCATTGACTAAGGCATCAGGGGTCTTACATAGCGATACTGCATGTTAATGAATAAAGATACAAAATTATATCTTTCAAAGTGAAAAGGCTCACGGTTGACGGACTTTTTAAGAAACTATTATTTCTGATCCCCTTTTTTATTATTTTCCGTCAAATGTTTTCAATTCCTTTTTTTGCGACAGATACAGATATTAAGGTTGACTCGCTAAAACCTTTTTTCTCAAATTAACCACATTCATCGACGGTTGGCGACAGCGACATGAAGTTTTTGGTCAGCTAGTTATACATATAATATAGTGGATGCCCGCGACTTCGAATGCATGGAAGTATTGGTTTCCCAAGAAATTCCACCCCCTTCTCACTCTCTGAAAGGATGATTTAAGGATAAAAACTACCCAATGTCTTTTCCTGGGACACCCTGAAAATATCATTTTAATGGAAAACTTTAAATGGCAAAGTTGTTTCGTACATAATTACCAACAACTTTTGTATAAACATTTTTTTTGTATTACTTACCGTTTTCAAGTTATAAATTGCGCAGGTATGAAAAGTCCAATAGTGGTTTTGGACAGTTCAAGTACACATTTGCAGTGCACATTTCAATGTACGTTTTTACCATTTTTTTTTCAATCATGAAAAAAAATAAAAATAAAACTATTTTTTTTTTCATTTTTTTTTGTTTTTCAATCATGAAAAGAAATAAAAAATAGTAAAACGTACATTGAAATGTGCACTGCAAATGTGTACGTGAACTGCACAAAACCGCTCTATTGGATTTTTCATACCTACGCAATTTATAACTTGAAAACGGTAAGTAATACAAAAAAATTGTTAATACAAAAGTTGTTGGTAATTATGTACGAAACAACTTTGCCATTTAAAGTTTTCCATTAAAATGATATTTTCAGGGTGAAAAAGTGAAAAAACACTTTTTTGAGACTTTAGCGCCACCTACAATGAGCATTTTTTGTTGTACGAGATTGCAACAATGACATAAATTGTAGCACTCAACGGCCTCTACAATTATGGTCGAAAAAAAAGTTTCTAAAATGCATACAAAACAAGAAAAATGCGTTTCAAAAAAATTTTGACGGTTTTTTTGAGTTTTTCAAAAAACGCCTACGAGTTGAACATGCCCATCGCCAAGGTGGCTTACTGACGTCATTTGGCAACAGAAAAAACAAGACTTACCCTTTAGGTTTTTTTTTCACTCAAACGATATTTTTTTCGACTTTGTATCAAATTTTGTGTGAAAAAAACTTAAAGTGCGCGGACGCATTCAGAATGTTGACTGTTGCATATGGCGAAGCTACTTTGGACAAAAGCAACGTTTATCGGTGGTATAAAATTTTCTCAGAGGGCCGAGAAGATGTGAGCGATGAAGAGCGTTCCGGACGCCCGAGCACGTCAACAACAGATGAAAACATTGATGAAGTAAAGAAAATAGTATTGGCCAATCGTTGAATCACCGTCAGAGAAGTTGCTGAGGACCTAAATATATCGATTGGCTCTTGCCATTCGATTATTACCAATAGTTTGGGCATGAGACGGGTAGCCGCGAAATTCGTACCAAAATTGCTCAATTTCGACCAAAAACAGCATCGCATTAACATTGCTCAGGAGATGTTGGATTCTGTCCGTGACGACCCAAATTTGCTCCAGAGAGTCATAACTAGTGACGAATCATGGGTTTTTGGTTATGACGTAGAAACCAAAGCTCAATCATCCCAATGGAAGCTGCCGCACGAGCCAAGACCGAAAAAAGCACGCCATGTTCGATCGTATGTGGAGGTTTTGCTGACAGTTTTCTTCGATTGCAGGGGCGTGGTGCATCATGAGTTCTTGCCGCAGGGTAGAACGGTCAATAAGGAATATTACCTTCAAGTAATGCGCAATTTGCGAGAAACAATCCGCCAGAAACGCCCGGATTTGTGGAAGAACAAAAATTGGCTTTTGCACCATGATAATGCTCCTGCTCACACATCGTTTCTTGTGTGCGAATTTTTGGCTAAAAACAACACTCTAATAATGCCGCAGCCACCGTATTCCCCAGACCTGGCCCCCTGTGACTTTTTCTTGTTCCCGAAACTGAAGACGCCCATGAAAGGACGACGCTACGCCACGATTGAAGAGATAAAGATGGCATCGAAGGAGGAGCTGAACATGTTCACAAAAAATGACTTTTCAAAATGCTTCGAGGATTGGAAAAAATGTTATCACAAGTGTATAATGTCTGATGGGGATTACTTTGAAGGGGACAAAATAGATATTCATGAATAAATAATTCTTGAAACAACATGAAATTCGCGATACTTTTGAGCAACGTAGTATTCTTTGCCGTGGGTCTGTGGCAGGGATTCCAATTGAAATTGTATCGGAACAAAATAATTTGTCGCTCAAATTTATCAAAGTACCTAAAAACGTTTACGGCGCCTACGAGATCATAAATACGTACAAAATAAGGTCCTCCTCGTCACTCGACATGATTACGAATAATAAAACTCCCAGATCTTCATCTCACAGAGAGCACACACAAAGATACAAAAGAAAAAAAAATTAGGGTCACCTTTTTTTCATTTGGGAGAAAATCTTTCGAGCGAAAGCTGAAAAAATAAAAAATATGTTAAAAGTTACCTAGTTCATAAAATATATATATATATACATAACTTTGGATTGAATCTTAATAATATAGTGACGTCACTATATTCTCAGTCTATATTTAAACTTATGGGTTCTACTTTTGTATATTTTCTTACGCTTTACGCATGTGACATAATCGAAAATGTTCTTCTATAATAACAAATAAGGAGGTAGATAGATTTGTAATTTTGTGTTATAGTAACAATAATTGTGTACAAAAATAAAACTACCGAAACACCTTTGATGGTACCTATAGCTGTATAACCAAAGTCACGTGGGGCTCACAGTTGCGTGTCAATAGTGGAAGGAATTATTAGACTTGGCACTTTAATCGCATCAACGTCAATGAGTGTATCTAGTAGTGTTAAAGATAACTGTACCTGTATTGACTTATTACTTTTGAAACCAATCTTTCTTGTACTAGTCTAGGCATAAATATAACGATGATTTAAGACTTAAGAAAAAAAAGGAATTGGAAAAAAATACTGAATATTTAAATAATAAGGGGATCACAAATAATAGTTTAACAACAAGTCTTAAATAGCCCGTCAAGCGTGAGCCTTTTCACTTTGAATTATATCATTTTGGAGGTATTGATTACTTCAGAATTAACATGCAGTTTCGCTATTATAGACCCCTTGCCTTAGTCATTGAGAACTGTTACCGCTATTAATTTAACATGACTGCCAAGCTCGAGATAATTAGTTTTTGGTCACCCATCCAATGACTGACCATTGTGAAAGTTGCTTAACTTCCACAATTGCAGGCCGAACGCGCTAACCACCTGCGCCATCGTGTTACAGTAAATAAGGTCCCAAGATCTCCAATGGCGCAACTGAAGGCGTTAATTGGTTTACCGAAAAAAATAATCGCATGCAGGTCCCATACATCTATCTATCTATATAAAAATGAAACCCGTTTTCCGTTGTCACGACATAACATGAAAACGGCTTGACCGATTTGGCTGATTTTTTTTTAGAATATTCCTTGAAGTACGAGGATGGTTCTTACGAAGAGAAAAATTAAAAAAATGCCTGAAAATGTCAAAAAACAATACTTTTCTTTACTCCCATACAAACGATTCGTAATAATACTTAAAAGTCAATTTGAACTTTAATACCATACCATAAATTTCAAATGTTAGTGGAGAGATTCTGGGAAGGCAAAACAATTGAGCGACGTGATGTCAATAGAAGTTTGGAAAAGATAAATATTATACCATCTTCAGTTTTTTTATAATCTATATATATATATAACCTAAAGGTGACTGACTGACGTAGTAATCTATCAACGCCCAGCCTAAACCACTGGACGGATCGGGCTGAAATTTGGCATGCAGGTAGATGTTATGACGTAGGCATCCGCTAAGAAAGGATTTTGATCAATTCTACCCCCAAGGGGATAAAATAGGGAATGAAAGTTTGTATGAAACTTTGTCAATTTTAAAACCGAACGGGCTGAGACTTTGCATGCAGGTATAAGAATAATCATAGATGAATGTCATTGTGTATAAAACAAGCCTGAGAACAAAAACTGTAGTCTACGCTTCAGCTCTACACCGAAGCGAAGCGAGGGCGGGCCGCTAGTTTCAAATAAAATCGAAGCGATTTGAGAGCGATATCGTCATACCGTACGATTTGGTCAGTAAGTATTAGCGACTGTCAAATTGTCAATACATTTTCTCAGGTCGTGCAATCCCAAGTACGCTTTGCAGTACGTTCCAAAACTTAATTGATCGCAGTAAAAAAAAATAAACATACCCCCTTATTAATAATCGAGGAATAACCTTCGAATAGTTTTGCCGTTTCTGTTCATATCACTCAAATGTCATTTGTAATTCAATGAACAGAGACAAGACATTAAGTAAGTAATCCAAGTCCATTCTTCGTTTATTACTAAGGGGGATAACGTATTACTGGCCTAACCCACGCATGGCCAGTTGAAGTGTTGTAGTTGTGGTCGTATGAGGGAGCAGACGGCGGCGTTGCCTGGCGGCGGCGGTGACGGCCGGCGGTCACCGCCGAAATCGCTGCGTCCATCGCACAGCCGGAACACTTGACGCTGCCGTTATTGATAAATTGCTCATGCGTCAATTTGAGCCCTAATGTTCTATGCAGCCCGATATCACAAAATAGAGAGCACAGAAGGTAATCTCATGTATGTACTTCACTTTGCATACCTTTTTTTTACGCAGGCAAAACCTCTGTTTCCTTTTTTGTAAATCGAGGAGGATTCGTTGAACCTAGCCACTCGCAAGTCTAGATAGTGGCACTCGTATGTAGTTATTTGATTAAGAGGGTAGGCGGGCATTTTGAAGTTATACTTCTTTAGGCGCGTTATGAAAAAATGATGAGAGTGAAATTTTTAGATGCGCGCGCATCACTGTAACCCAAAAGTAACAGCATGAAGTTGGCCGCGGGCGCGTTATGAAAAAATCATGTGAGTGAAATTTTAGGGGATTATTAACCACTTAGTGGTTAATAATCCACCATTATTAGACATCTGTTCGAAAGGTACTTTGAACGATCCACGGAGCTCCATAAGATGATCGCGTTGTCAAAAACAATGTTGGCACGCTCGTCGCCTCTGATCACTGTTTTCATATTTATAATATTTATCCACATGTTTCTAGTTTCTATATAGACACAACGTGTTTTAGTTACTTACAAGTGCTAATTACATATGGACTAATAACTTAAATTCAGTAGTGATTTTAATTGATTATTTTGAATATTTATTTAATTTTTCAAATTAAAACTGAACTTTTTTGACTGTGTTAACTATCCTTTTCCAGTCCTTTTATTATTTTATTGTAATTATTAATTATTTGCATGCAATTAACAAATATTTTTAATGATGCTAAAGAAGTATAACTTCTCACGCGCGTACCTAAGTTACACGCATCCATTTTTTTTCCATACAAACGTTCTTGTCTGATTTCTCCTTGATTTTTATCACTAAAGAATTGATTTTCATACATAAAATACAATTTTACTCATTCTATGCTCCTATGTCTTCCTTTTTTGGGTAACTTGTGTTTCAAAGAAACTAGAAGCGCTCGAAAAGGGCCAAAAATAAACAAATTTTTATCACCACTGAAGACGTCTAGGGTGGAGATTTAATAAGCATTTACAAAAAAATCTAAACATAGAGGCATAGTATAACTACTTTTTATTTTTTGTGTAAAATTTATTTTACAGATATCTAAATTTCGAGAAGGAAATAGTCGAGAGTCAAACTTCGAATTTTGTACGCAATTTTCAGCGTTAACTGCTGTTGTCCCTATCGCACGGTATTTGCCAATGCGTGACAGTAATAGTTCTTTCAAATACCTATTTCTCAAATGTCACTCAACTCGCGTCCTCTCTTAATTGTCGAGAACGAAACAGAAGGAACGGAAGTATAAACCAACTAGTGGCCCGCCCTCGCTTCGCTTCGGTGTAGAGCTGTAGTTTTTGGTCAAAGGCTTGTTTATGCACAATGACACTCTTCATAATAATTATAAACCTTCCATTCTAAGGAAAAAAATCTTACGTAGTTTAGGACCCGTTGTACCGATTGCACCATTGCTCTGCTGTTCCGATTTGAAAAATTATTTTTGTATTGGAACGACCAGTACCAGCGGAGCATCGATGAAAAATGTTGAAAAAACGGGTAAAAATATTCCATTTGTGAGATTCCGTGGCGTGGGCTGGGTAAACAGATAAAGTTACACAAAAATCTAACAGAATTCTTCCCCTTTAAAAGTTCTGTAAAAAAATCCCCGACAGCATATGCCTATATTTAAAGTTTGACTCACTATAACCTTTTTCTTCAAATTAACGTGGGTGAAACCGCTGGAGACCTCTAGTTGTGCCATAACTGTGTTAGATAGACATATGGTATCGCGGACTGTTTTGTAGATATTGATGTACTCTATAAAACTTTACTACATCACTTTGCTCTATTGACAATGACTTCCCCAGCGTACGCGACATGAGGTTATTTTTTGGTGTTTTTTACACATGTTGGGTATTTTTTACATTATGGAAGATTTAATACGGAACCCTAACTTTTATGAAAATACCTGTGTTTATCACGGATAATAAAGAATTCTAAATGTGAAAGAATTTTTCGAATTGGTCCAGTAGTTTCGGAGCCTATTCAATACAAACAAACAAATAAATCTTTCCTCTTTATAATATGTATTAGTATAGATAATAACTAAATTATTTCAATTTTAATGTTATTTGGTATATTATAAAATATATGAACAAAAACGACAATTTACCGTTTAATGTTGAATTTAAACTTGATAACCATCTACTAAACAGAATAACAGATATATAAACTTGTTTTTGGTTTTCAATTTTTGATCAAAAAAGCTCACAGACGCGTGTCTCAAGCAGATGAAACTCGCGCCCGTAGTGGTCTTAACTGGTCCGAGATATCGTGTCCGTGAGAGGAGTCTCTCTGTGCGTTCCTTGAGCGCACTTTATATGAAGTTACCATCTGTACTGTCTATTTTGTGCCGATACACACCTCACCCGCCCGCCTGCCAACTAACAATGTCACTTATGTACGGCTAAAGATAGACAACTTTGTATCTTCGTAGTAGTTCCTACTAGTAATTTGGTTGTTATAGGTACCCCTGGTGAAACAATTCGGGAAGCTGACGTTCTTTCTATTTATTAAAACGTTTGTAGTTGGAGCAACAGTGTTAATATAAAAATGCACCTGCTGCTTACTTTCTCGGACATGTTTTTTATATTATTTCATAGTAAGTGCTTGCGACTTTGTTTGCGCAGTATATATAGACTGCGTACCCATAGGTATGAAGCTACACACAAATTCCAGCCAAGCGTGTGTCCAACTGGGCACATTCAACATTTCTTTTTCGCAGGACAATTTTCAGAGGAGAAAGTATTGGTGTTTGTTACCTATACCTATTTACCTACCTATACCTAGTTTGGTACCTATCACATAGATTCGAGTTCATCATTGAAAACTAACATAATTCGTTTTTTTAAAGCTAGCTTTTTTGGGCTCGCATTTGTTTTCCTATATGTTTTATAATAAAAAAAACAGTAGCTAATTTATGTAGCAAAAATGAAAATTGAAGTTGGTGAAATAGGGCAAGAATTTATGTAGCAAAATTGGAAATTGAAGTTGGTGAAATAGGGCACGAATTTATGTAGCAAAATTGGAAATTGAAGTTGGTGAAATAGGGCACGAATTTATGTAGTAAAAATGAAAATTGAAGTTAGTGAAATAGAGCACGAAATCATTTGCATGCAGAGAAGTCGCAGGAATCAACGAGTTATTTATTTATGCAAAACACGCTTAAATACCTGACTTAGTTTAACGTAGACGTGTAGTTAATTGTTATCAACCGACACTATACGTAGGTACGCAAGGATAATTGGTTCTGCGGCGCGAAGTAAATACATGTAATCAGTTATCAAATATTTTAACTAAAACAGTCACTTGATAAGCGTCCATAAATAAAAGAAAATCTTTTGCTACTCACTCGCACTCAATGGACTTAGTAAAGAGATACCTATTTAGATTTCCGTTTATTGTGTTTATGAGGACCTAACTAAGGTATTATCACTCGTATCTTATAAAATGTTCAACTCACTGTAACTACTGCTATTACTCAAAATAGGTAATTAGCAATAGGGATGATGACGGTAAGAAAGTAAACGAAATTCTATTGGGATTGGGGGCTCGTGACGTCACTTCTAAGTGAAAATTGTACCCGCACGTGAAGTCATGCAACTTTTCAAATCAATACATTATTATCTCCGAAAAAAAGAAAAAAAACCACGTAAAATACTTTTTGTTAATCTAACTGACAGACGAAGAAAAAAAGTTTGTCATCATCCCTACTCTACTAAAACATGATTATGGCTTTAGGTTAGGTCCATCGCCTCTGAGAGTTTCTGTTAATTATCGCAGTAGTTACATGAAAACATTTTTAGGGTTTAATTGGATATTTGCGAAAATTCCGAATATAAAAGAAAATAATCAGCCAAATGGGTGAAAACATAAGAGACAATCCCAAGTGCTGCTTTATCGATTGAAAAAGAATAATATAGGTGTCGATTCTGGCATGATTCTCTAAACCTAAACTTAAATTTGACAACAGTGTATCCTTGTCATATCATCTAGACAGAATGAAAAGGAGAGACTGATGTCAAAGGAGATTGCTCAGCTTCTATACATGTTTGGCCTAAAGACCAATAATCATGAAAAATTGTTTCCTAGATTCGAAATTATATATAAATTACTGTGACATAATAACACAATAATACTGAAACGAATATTATTGACGGACACCCCTGAGAACTTCTATAAACCATATACACTGAACATATTAAAATAATAAAAAACAAATAAGTTATATAGTAAACTTGGGAAATCAAGCCAAGTACCGAAATTATGAATTAGATTCAGGTATATAGAGCATGTACATTAACAGATAGTTGCCTATTTTTAAAGTTAATGCATAAGAGTAACTTTTAAAATCAGGTGTCATTTCCGGTTATAATAAAGTACTCTGTGACAGAAACTGTGTGATCATTGTGAATGAGCCACAGATTAGAGAGAATTTTTAAACTCTCGTTAACCAAAGAAAGCTAAGAGATTTAGGTTCTATAGCCATATATTCAGTAGCTTCATTATTTTTGTTAGGTTGTTTTTAAGATAACCATATTTAAGATTTTTAGTGTATCACACCTTATAATTTTATTTTTTTATAGTCAGGGAACGTAGGTCCATAGATAGATACCTTAAAGTCTAACATTTAAACAGATTATAATGTGTTTATGGAGGTGTTTGGCGAAAAATGTATGGCAATAGACTTTATGATATCGCCTACCATCTATAATCTGAGCACATTTACATCTACTGAAAATTATAATATAGTAGTGGATAAATACCACAAGGTAATAAAAAAAAAATTTTTTTCGATCTTTGCAAAATAGATTTGTTTTTATGGTATATAAACAACTTCGATCAGTCTTTGGCTGAATGTTACTACACCCATAGCCATTAAAAATGATTCGTATGTTTTCCAACCCGGTAATATTAAAAGTCCTTTTTAAAGTAAATATATTATACAAAGGTGTCCGTTGAAATCTAATGACTGTAAATTAAATTATAAATTACGCCAAGAATTACCGTGTATGTCAATATTTTTTGTGCATTTAAGCCAATTTGAGCAATCTCCTTTAGTTTTAAGTTTAGAGAATCAAGCGAGAATCGACACCATATCATATTAAGATGGCATAACGCATAACCACGGTCTAGCCAACGAATAAAGCCATCAGGAAGCAGATTAGATTTAACTAGGTAATGTAACTCAAATAGGCTTATAGATTTTCCGCTCGAATTGGAGCGCACGTCGGGAGATGTACCCTCCACCTTACAGTACATCACAGTGAAATAACACTACATTTTGGTGGTGTTATGTTTCTTTCGGTGAGTAAGATTCCAGGGTTCCACGGGGTGGGGGATTGGGTCAAGGTAAGCAACGGTGCGAATGATATTTTTGGTATTGCAAACATCCAAAGACTGTGGGCCACCACCGTCAGGCGTGCCATACTGTCGTTTGTCACTCTTTTAACATGAAAAAAAAATATAAATAATTTACTAGCTAGCTAGCTAGTTTCCTACTGCGACTTCAGTATCGCGCAACTTTCTTAATTTTTATCCGTAAAAACATTATAGAATTTATTAGCGACGCGATGCATTCTGTTTTTACATAGACTGCAAACTGGACACTTTCCGTCTAACAAATTTGCTCATCTAACGAAAAAAGATGAATCACCAAACTGTGGAGTGTGGTGTTAAAATAGGAGAGAAAAAAATCCAAAAGGGGGGACAAAATATTAATACAACATTTAAAGACATTAAAACATTCGATGAGGGTGAGCTTTTAAGGGAGGAAAACGGTTCATCGCAATTATCGTAAAAAACTACAACTTCTTTTGAAAAAAAATCAATGACAAAATTATAGGTAGGTACTAAAAGATCTACAACTTCTGTATTTACACATTTTCACATAACCTTAAAATATCTGCGAAAAATCGAAATTGAAAGAAAGGAAAATTCAAATGTAAGCTTTTGCATTTTCTGGAAAAGAAATCCTTGTGGATGTATATTTTTTGTATACCACGGTGGCTTATTGAAATATTTGTTGAAGGTGGTTGTTAATCTCGAAGGGACGTCAGCAATTATTAGTGAATATTGTAATACGTACGTAGTGTAGGACGTCCTCAGGCACGATGGAGTGACGATTTGCGCAAGGTGGCTGGCAGGAGCTGGATGCGAGTAGCCCAAGATCGATCTGAGTGGCGTGCATTTGGAGAGGCCTATGTCCAGCAGTGGACTATGATAGGCTGTTGATGATTGATGATTGTAATACGTGCAGAAAGTGGTGAAGACTGAGTTAATTCCTGTGATGACCTGGGAATTTCCGGAGATCTTGGTATAATCGAAACTTCTGGAGATGAGACTAATTCCAAATATAAAAGCTCAACTATTTCGGCATTGTCTGCTGGATCACAGTCTAGTTTAGTATTCTCATGTATGTGGGGGTTATTAGTTTATTAGTTTCCTAGCTGCCGCCCGCGACTTCGTCCTCGTTAACTTTGGGTTTTTAAGAATTCTCTGATAAATTTAAGGCGGAAGCACTTTTCCGAATAGTATTTCGGCGTAAATAAAAGCGTGGAACTCGGCGTATTGGTCGTTTTATTAGATACATCAATATCGGACTAATACACATTTGGTTTATGAAAAGATGCAATTAGATTTAATTTATAACAAAAAGGCACAACGATGAACGTACCGACCATTTTTACAAGAGAGGGCAAAGAGGAAGTGACATTAACCTTTTTTAATAGACTATCGACAAATGACAAAGGATTGAGACATACATCCTTATTAAGGGGTGGACACACAATATCTAATAAATTCCACAGGAATATCCGGGATATAAAGTATCCTAAGTATCTATATCATAAACTGAACTCTTATCTCGTCTAAATCCGTTCAGTATTTTTTGCGTGATTGTGTAACAATCGTACAAAGTCACACATACAAACTTTCATATTTATAATATTAGTAAGATAACAATGGTTATAACAATTGAAACAATTGTTCACCAATTGTCATAGTTTTTTTTTAAATAGTGAGTTTGATACAAATTTACATTATTATTACAGTTATTGCGGTAATGTAGAGATGTTTTTTGACTTCTCATGTTCTTCTCATGTTGTTTGGCGACAATTCGCCAAAATTAAATATTAGTCTGTGATAAGAAGATATAAATTTAGATCAAAACCAGTAGCTAACAACACGTGTCTTTCTACGATTAGTAAGCATACTTTCAACGAATCATACCTAATGTAGGTAAATGTAGATTTAAGTATGAGTAGGCTGAAATCATTAAAAAGATAAATTCAGCATATTGTGTAGTCTGTCAGATTATTTTTTGACAATTTTGAGAATTATTCAGCAAATTAAAAAATGCAGGCACGTCGTATTTTTTATTAAGATTAAGTATTTATAAAATACGAGTTGTTCCTTTACACGATTGTTGTATAAAATCGTAATTTTCGTCAGTAAGAGCTCCATCCCCAGTTACCATAAATCCCTCTATAAATAAGCATTTAAGATGTTTTTACGCCGTATTTACTGAGAAATCAGCATTGTTGATATGTATATTATGACGAGGCCTCCGACACAATATATAGAGTGTCGCTGCGGCTATTCGTGAACACTCTTTCGAGAGTGAAATCTGAGGCGACTCTAGTGTTAAGTTCATTTTTCACCAAAACAAATTTTTGTTCATAGCCACACCTGTGGCGGAACACTCATCGACAGAAGCAAGCAGGAGAGGCACATCAGACCGACCGGTGAGTACAGTACCGCTAATTGGCACCTCACGGTCTCCTGGTGGAGCGAGTTTCTAACAAGCGCCGATTAACACGCAGGTTAGTCACACCCGAATATTGCACAACGCGCCACCAGGGCCACGGAAAAATTGTTTTCATCATAAACATCCTTAAAATTCGCGAGCGTCACAAATGGCTATGAACTTTATGGGCACATTTAAAGCATCATAGAATCATGGTCGAAGTATCAGCAGCAATAAATATCTTTATGAATGTTTAGTCTTCGGTTCAGTTAATCATATAGGAGGCTGATGTTTCCATTGATTACAAACCAATCCTAATTAAGATAGTTTTATTTGAACATCTTCTGAAAGTATTTCCCAGGCTGCGAGGCAGCGCCGTCTCTTCGCATTGCAGGCAACACACAAGGCAAACGAAATACCATTATAAGTAAACATTTGAAAGAAAAAAAAAGCAATTGTATTCTATTTTTATTTTATAACAATTTACTGCTAGATTTTTAAATCTAAAGAAAATTCAAATCTTCAGAAAGTATAATAAGAAATAGTTATTTACTATGTTATTTTAAGTTCTTGACCTAACCTAAATGCAATACACCTTGATAGCTAGTTTTAATGAATCAACTTAAATTAACTAGTAGCATCATCGTTTTACAAAAATACCTAATGACAATGAAATATGAATCCGATATGTAAACAATGATATGCCAAGAACATGATATCTTTAATGTTAAATGTTACACACGTTGAGCATTTTATTTTTTCAAATGTGGTTAAATTGTTTACTTTGTTATGACGAAGAATACTAAAGTCAATATTATTTGCCAAAAGCTTTGGCGTGGCGACATCGCTGTGAAGAATGTCATGCTCAAACAAGCAATCACTGGGTATTTTGTTTTCGGTTTAGTCATACGCATATATACTGTTTAGCATTCTACTATGAAAGTTGGCCTTTCACTATTGATGACGTATATCGTCACAAACATAAAGTATTCTTTTATTCATTGTTATATTTACAACAAGCAGTAAGCTGTAAAACCTATGAAGTAACTCTCTTATCACTGAAACATCGTAAAAGTTTATTAGTTACGAGTGACGAGCCTAGTTATTTTAATTTATTGCAAGCTGGTAATTAGGTTCTATATTTGCCATTATATAAAAAAAAACTTTTGTTTTTTTTTCTCTGGAACAATATTTTCTCTCATGCAGCGTATATTTACTGATGCACTCATTAATGTTGTACACTTCCCATGAAATGTTGACATAAACTGTAGGTTGACTAGGTTGACAACATCATTCACGATGTTGTTATCTCGACACAGAAGCCAGCAGCTCACGCAGGCGAACTTCACAAACACTGATAAACCACCAGCTTTACTATTTCGTCAATATTATGTTCATAAATAAGATCATAAATTCATTTCTATTGGAGGAGTAACATGATTACAGCCTCAAGCTGCGTAGGAATAGTAACTCGTGGAGTATACGTGTAGCTACAAGTATGTATTTATATGGCGTTCCAGGATACGCGTAGCCTACTACGCATACCCTGGAACGCGCTATCCATACGGAGCTTAAGATGTTCCATCTACATATTTATCAATTAATATTTGAAACACTTACTTGAAAAATAAACGATCAACATTTTTTAAGACTGCGTATTTACTTAATTGCAGCAAAGAGCTATTTTAAAGACGAGAGCGTTTCAAAGTGTAAAATAGGTGTTGTTCACTACTTTTTGTCACCCTCCATTAGAAATTTAGTAAATGAAAAGTACGCATATGTAAGAAAACTACGTTTGTTTATTCACATACAAGAACAACAAGAGAATCTTGGAAATAAGTCAAAAACACATTTTTTAAAATATATTTCACCTGTCTTTCATTTTTTCAAAGGATGTAATCGTTATAATATGCTTTTATATAATTTAAATTAGTAAAAGATTTTGTATCATATTTTTAGTATACTTTTATTCTCACTACTCGACGAATACACTCATTTTTATAAAATTTATATTTAACTGCACTATAAAGAACCGAGCTTGTCTTGTAGTAACTATAGATATGTAGTCACTTAAAAAATATGCATAAAACCCCACTGCAGCCCTAACCATCGAGAAGAGATGTAAGTTAAGTTTTCTTGAATTTTTTGATCGTTAGAAACTTATACCCCTTATTTATAAATAAGGAATAAGCTTAGACTAGTTACGCCGTGTTTTGTTCATGTCACTCAAATGCCATTTGTCATTCAATAGACAGAGACAAAACATGGAGTTACTAATCGAAGCGTAATCTTAGTTTATTACTAAGGGGGTAAATGTATTGGAAAACCTAGAGGTAAAGGAAATCAGTTGTCATCTTTAGTGACAAGCAATATTGTTAATATTGGTTAACACCTATAAAAATTATGAGGTGAAAAAAGTCAAAGCATAATTAAACAGCCGTAGTTATTATTACACGACCTCAGAATTTGCGTGTACTGATCACTTTACCAGGGAATCTTATGATTTTCTCGGAATATACAATTGATATCTTTTTCCGAGAATACGAAACGAATAGTTGATATCAATGAACCTGCAACAACGTTTAATGATTTGTTTACATAAAAAATAATTGAATAGACGTTGGCGTAGTCGATTTGTAATAAAAATATTTTTCATGATTATTTAAGAAGGTACTCGTTGTCAGTTAATGGGAATTTAAAGCAGAAAATTATATAGATTTCCGGGACTTAATTTATGTAGATGTTATGTTTAAATTACGGTTAGTTTATGAGTCTTGGGCTTTTTTATAATGCGCATATTAAAATTATTTGTTTATAAAGGCGATTAATCTAATATTGTGATTTTCGTGAAATTTTTATATGCATCATCATTAACATGATCTATTTTTCATCCCCCTGAATGTAAAGTGTGGTCCACCCTAAAATTTTTATTTTTTTTGGACAACATTTTTGGTTTTATTTTTTTATGATACATCATACAAATAATACATATACAACCCTAAATTTTCACCTTTCTACCACCAACCTCTATTTTTTATGGCGGTTCGAAGTTCGCTGGGACAGCTAGTATTAATTATATTCTTTTTTGAAATGTCGAAATATTGAGAGTTTTCCGTGTCAGCAGCGAACTAGGTAGTGCTGATAATACGCCCTACTTTGTGTGTTCTCGTCCAAAACCTGATTACATACCTAAACCTCGATTACATATAACGAGTTTGGCGGTTACCAGGATATCTTATTTTGCTTTGTGTGCATTCGCTTGATTATAAACAGTCTCTCGTATTTGGAGACCACATATTTATTATAGTTTAACTTTAAAGAAAGAGTTAACTACAAACTTTTACCATAAGAAATTATACGATAAAAGCATACTGCATATCATTGAGATTTGTGCGGATAATTATTACGTTAGCTTAAATAAATAAAACACTGTTTGAACGAGTAAAAAATAGGTTTTTAATACTTTTATACATATATCTATACGTTTCGGATCCTTAACAGGCTCCGTTAAATAGGTACGTTAGCTTAAACCATTCACAGTTTAGTATATTTTACTTCATAAACATAATATAAATACAATAAAAATGAACCAATTGACTGCAAATCAATTGTCACAAGCGGTTACAACTAAATATTTCCGCTCATTGATTCTTTTCTAAACGCTATGCTAGTTTCGTAACCTATTGTCTTCTTCAAAGTAATAATGTAGAAATCACATTTATTTATAACAAGTAATTGATAAATGTACAAGCGTATCACATGTATAGGAACTCACGTGATTAAGATTAATCTACTTGCGTGTAGGATAATTTTTGTCTCAATATACAGGTCGGTACATAAAGTCTCTTGCTCTTCATGTTGCCACCAATCCGTACAATTAAAAGCTAAAACAGAAGGAATTTGAAAACGCATGTCCTGGATAAGCGGAAAAAGCGTTTAGAGCTTGTACAAAAATAAGTAAAATTATAACAGATTGTAACGTACTTCAGGCACAATCCTTTAATTTGGCAAATATAGGTACCATTTCACAGCTCTTGGCATCCATATGGTCATCAATTTTAGAGCCATGATTAGTTTCGATGAGCCTACATCTTTGATAAAGTAAAGGAACTTCTTTCTGGGCTATTTGGAGAATAAATAATACGGTGAAAGATAACAAACTTTATCGTTGTATTCATTCTCCAAATACTCAAAGATGTCTTCATTTGAAAAGAAGCTGACAAGTCAAGCTGATCTGTCTGACAAGTTAGAAAACAATCACTAAACTACTAGTCATACGACATTATCACATATATACAAAAATGGGTGCGTGTACTTATGTAGGCGCGTGAGAAGTTATCCTTCTTTGGCATCGTTAAAATTAGTTTTTAATTGCATGCAAATAATTAATTACAATAAATTAATAAAAAGTCTGGAAAAGGACACAGTCAATAAAGTTCAGTTTTAATTTGAAAAAATAAATAAATAATCAAAATATTCAATTAATCGCTACTGAATATAATTTATTAGAACATATGTGATTGTGCAAATCACATATGTATGAAACTCAAACACGTATTCCGAATATACAAACTAGAAACATGTGGATAAATATTATAAATATGAATACCTATAACTGTTACTTTATTACAAAAAATAAAGATGTGGTTTTTGGTTCTACTACACCAATGGTCAAGAGATAGCGCTGTAGTCTCCTGAATCGCGCTTTGGTTCCGTTGTTCCAGATTAATAAATACTTTTTGTTACTTTATTACAAAAAATAAAGATGTGGTTTTTGGTTCTACTACACCAATGGTCAAGAGATGGCGCTGTAGTCTCCTGAATCGCGCTTTGGTTCCGTTGTTCCAGATTAATAAATACTTTTGATAGGCCTTCACAATGCAGTCGTTAGCACCCACTAAATAGAGATTCTATTTCTATTTTGTTGGTAGATTTTCTTAATGTGCGGTAAACACAAAAGTAACGCATGAAGTAGGTCGCTAAAGCGACCAACTTCATTATGTTAAAATTTTGTGTTACGTTACAGTGATGCGCGCGCATCTTAAAATTTCACTCTCATCATTTTTTCATAACGCGCCTAAAGAAGTATAACTTCAAAAAACCAACAAGCTTTTTATTCGTTGTGGAAAAAAACAAGTTTATGTTCTTTGTCAATAAAAAAATACAGAAAATGTAACAAACAGTTACTATCGTGTTTATGATATCACAATCTTGAGATCTTTTTTGTGATAGAACAAAAGCTATTTAGACAACATAATGGTTTAATTATGGCGCAAGCGTAATAGCTTCGCCGATTAGGAACCGCCGTACCTTCCTGCCGGCCATATTCCTTCCTCCTCTCCTCGGCATTTATTCAATCACGTTAAATTGGAACATTTAGAACAAAACCTAATTTACCATAAATGCTAAACATTTGATATTATCCATAAGTTTTTGGGGTAATTTGAGCGTTTTGTACAGGTGGGAGAATTGAACAATCTATCAAAATTGATTTAAATTTAGCACAAAAAACGTAAATATGTTTTAACTCTCCTCCACCTGGGCAAGTCTCCAGGTTTTCCCCTATCTATCTCTGCGCACGGAACAGAATAAACAGATCCCGTGGGAAATATTCGCAAAATTCTTACATCCGTAACATAACTAAGGCAATAATGACATACAAAATTAATGATGTACAAAAGAGTACTCAACTTAAGACAAACTTAAAAGTTGACTTCTTTAAGTGCGGCCGTTAGAGTAGACACAAGTTTTTACTTTTTCTATTTTCTTATACTTCTATATACTTTTTTTAAGCTTTTTTGTATGTTTGTTTGGGTCGAAGCTTGCAACTAAATTTTGAAGCAGACATCATCATTCGATTGAGCTGAAATTTTGTAAACACGTTATGTTTGGATGACAATGCATAGTTAAATGGTGTGACGTAATTTTAAATCTAATATGGCGGAACATACAAGATGGCGGTCAGTTATTTTTGACGCACTCCTACAATATGGGCATCAAATGAAAGGGCTTGATGAGAATAACTCGAAAATTATGGTGACGTCACCTTAACCAATATGGTGGACTTAAAAAGACGGCGGACAAAGTTTTTTTATACTTTCCTAAAATATGGGTATCAAATGAAAGGGTTTGATGAGAATGACTAGAAAAATATGGTGACGTCACCTTAATCCAATATGGCAGACTTAAAAAGATGGTGAACAAAGTTTTTTATACTATCCTACAATATAGGTAGCAAAAGAAAGGTCTTGCTGAGAATAACTGGAAAAAATAGTGACGTAAACTTAAATCGAAAATGGCGGTATTAAAAAGATAGCGAACTAAGTTTTTTATTATACTTCCCTACAATATGGATATCAAATGCTTGTCAAATTACAATATCAAAGCTTTTAAACCATATAAATTGTGTAATGACGTTAAAAGTTGATACTAAAAGTTTTAAAGGAAATTTATATTTTGTTGTTTTTAGCGTACTTAAATAAAAGCTTGTTTTTAAAAAGGCATTTACTTTGATTTTTTTGTGATAATGACCTAGAGAAATATGTAGATCCTGGGGCAGGGAGAAAGTGTGTTTGATTCAAAACCACTTTCTATGAAAATACTTGAAAGAAAACAACCTGCATTATTCTTAGTAAACTCCGTTTTATATTTCGTCATTCCTATTTAAATAGAATACCTAATCGATTGACACAAGTTCCGCAGATGCTGCAGTTGTCGAAACCTAACGTATAACCTATAAGTATCTTTATGATACGAAAAACGAAAAACCTAAGGTTCTTGGGTTAAGGATAAGCATACCTACTGCTGACGGTTTTTTTATCATCTACTGAGTATTACCTATTAAAGCTGTAAGATTAGTCTTACAGCAATTACAATTAGCAAACAATTACTGCATTTTGCAATTCCAATCGTCGACTTAAACAACATCATAATCGAGAACAGAAAATGTAGTAATCAATAAAGTAATTTAATTATTATACGATTGTTAATTAGATAACCATAGTTGTATTATAACAAACGGCATATTATAAAAAATATCTCGATTACCAAAAATGCGTAGAAAGCATAATTTAAATTGTGAGATAAATATTTTAACCTACTAACTCAGAAGGTGGGTTATTGTTGATGTATTTGTAATGGTTGACGTCGCGTGCGTGTGCTTGATTGAGCCACAGGTCCAAATTCAAGTTAAATAATGCCACATATTCGGACGGAATTATATGTAACCATGGTAACAAAAATCTGCGACTTTATTGTTGTTATGGGAATCGATTGTGATGTAGGTTTATTATAGATATATTTGGTCCACTCGGAGAACAATATAGAGAGTGACCTTGTGTTCCCGCCTCCCGCGCTGCCGCCGCGGCCCGCCGCTGCCGATCAGTCGGGACCGGTTCACCAAGGTGAAGGCTCCACTGACCCTCCCAATCCACCATGCGTCAGTTTTGTTTATTTACCAATCATCGATAATTCGGAATACCTGCTTTAGGATTAGTAGTTTGCCCAATTGAATAAGCATAAAAAAAAACAGCCACAAACCGCAAGTGTTAACTTTTTTTATGAACGACCGATAAATTATTACATAATTTAATTGAGAGTTAAATTCGATTTAATGCTGTTGTTAGAGTCTTGTCATTATTTTGTTTCATTGCTTCATTTTTTAAATGTCTTCTTTATCTCTTTTGTTGATAAAATATTACATGCGATGGCATCTAAAGTAATATTTACCTTTTTTAATGACATTCAATAAAAACTTGTTTTTTAATTATAAGATTTAAGTTTCTACCTTCTAATGTGAGCATAAAAATTCAAATGTAATATTTTAGTCCTTATTTTCATTTTTTGGTAAAATTTAGTATTGGTTTGTAATAATATTGATAAAAATGCACTCGGACATATTTTTTGTTTCGAAATTACCTTCGATGGATTTTAAATTGTGGATATTTTTGTCTCATTTTAATTTTCTCTCTATACAGATTGTTTTAATTAATTTTATACATTGATAGGAACACTGTTTCATATTATACGGGAATGGGCGTTAATTCTGCAACACAGTTTTTGTAAAACTAAAGCAGTTTTAACGATTCATAATTTTATGTACATTGCACTTGTTCCAAATAAAGTTATTATTATTATATTATTATTATTAAGTTTATTATTATTAATTTCAATCTAACTTAGTTTAAAATTAAAGCTAGAATATTTATGACAGAAATGAAACAAGCCCGAACTCGATGGTGTTGAGACATCGTAGTACTGAGTTCGCATACTTACTTGCGTTGCTACATTCTGGTATCATCGTAGGACCCTGGATATCATCTTCGATCAGAGTTCTTGTTAAGTCGAATTAAACGAGCCTAAATTCGGTGGGTTGCGATGTTTTATAATCCAAGTTCCTGTAACCTAGGAATTAACATAACAATGTTTAATGGCAACATCTCAGACTCGACAAAGGCCAAATGTGAAGCCTTTAAGGTGTGTCTCCAGTACAGTAATGATTTTGTTGTTTAATTAAATTTTTAGTTGAAAGTTGCACCGTTTTGCGAACCCAATTTATGGCTATAGAAATTACATTCAGTTTTTTTTAACAACGATTGTTTAAGGAACGTGTAAAATAAACAAACCTTTGAGAATGGTTTTAGTTTATATGTAACGCATCTTATTATTAATATTACCTCATTGTCATAAACAGAACAATGCCACTGGTATTAGTTGGTGTCATTACTGTTAATGTTAAGAATATGAGGCCTTTGCATTCACATTACTATTCAGCTGTGTCTACAAAGTGAGCCATTGTAGATATAATGATAAACGACATGCTCTTTATTATTTATTACACGATCATAATTTTGTTTAATTAAGTGTTTAAAATCATAGATTGACATTTACAAAGATGATCTATTTCATCTTTGCGATCATTTTGAGCCGCTTGATTCTTACTAGTGGTAAATAAGCGTTTTTTGGAACTGCTATCTGCATTATCACACTAATATTATAAAGGCGAAAGTTTGTGAGTGTGTATGTTTGTTACTTCTTCACGTCTAAACGGCTGGAGCGATTTTAATAAAATTTTGTATGGAGTTAGCTGACACCCTGGATTAAAACACATAGGCTAGGTTAGGTTTTACTGCGGGAAAATATACTATACCCTAATAAACCGCGGGTAACACCGTGAGGCACAAGTAGTAGTATTATAAACTGAGAACATTGATAGTTCATATCGCTAGTGAACTTTTGAAAGTTGGGACCTGTTGGATTGGACACTATTACAGTTGACGATTTAAATAGTTGTGTCCAAGAAACATATTTTTTATAACCCGAAGGGTCCATATGATGTCACACGAGTTTCACTGGCAATCAGTTGGAAAATTGCATAGTCAATTGGTATGAAAATTCTACTTTTCGTACGGAATCCTTTTGCAAAGTCCAGAATAAAACAGTTAGACAATTATTTAAAAGACATGTATAAGTAGTGTTTAATACAAGCCATTGTCTATGTTTGTTGCCTTCTGAATTTCAAAGTAATGAATTTCTTGCATTAAACTTTTATTTATTACCTACTTTTCTAAAAAATTAAGCAGCCACTTTAATTTTGGAGACTTGATCTTAGTCAATTAAAACAATATCTAAACCGGATAGAAAAAAATATCGAACATCATGAACAAGACGACATTGCATTGAATTTTGAATGCAGTTTAGAGAAAGTATTGATTTATATACAATAGATTTATAAAAGTAGGTTAATTTTCTTCTGCAGTATTATAACACAATTTGAAAATAAAAAAAAATAGATACAATAATTAATGTAACGATTGAAATATCAGCCCAATAGAAAACATATCTACATACATATTTTGATCTCTTAAAGCTCGTTATGATCTCGTACAAGATTATTAAGTAAATAAACCACGTGTAATAGCTAGTAGGCAAGTATAAGACATCATCAATGCGTAAGTAAATAAGTTGGAGGAAAAGCCGCAATATATTATAGTGGGTTTTACGGAGTGTGATAATAATCTTTAAGCTGGTTTTACGTATAGAACATATTGATTAAGTTTTTCTATAATAGTGAATAGTGAACTTTCATGCGGTCATCAGTGATCATAACAAAATCGGTCACATGACAACACGTGATCACAATACCTAATAGAGTTTTTCAAACATATATTACTTATTTAACAAAAAACTTTCAATGGAAAATAATAGGTACAATAACTTTTGTAAACTTACATTTAGAACTCATAGCCAGCCAGCGTTGCCAATTTTTTTTCCCAAGTGGATTTAGGAACTTATTGAGCGAAAAAAGCGGGATTCTTTCGTCGAAAGCGGGACATAGTAAAAAAAACGTATATAATCAAAAGATATTGAATATTTATCTTCATTACGCGCCGGGCAGGCGGCCAGTCCACACTTGTATGTGCCACCCGCCCGCCCGCGCTTTCTCAGTACGTTGCACCCACGGTCAAGTTATTACCGAAAAACGGGATTGAGGATGTCCCGCGCGGGACATTAAATTTTGATTTAAAAATCGGGACGTCCCGCTAAAATCGGGGCGTCTGACAACGCTGACTCATACCTACTTATATTATAGAACTTTTTGAAAAAGTTGTTCACTTTCTTGTTTGTTCGTTTTTTTCAAGTCCATCCGAAGTCAGAAGCACATAATTAGTAGGAGTTATTAGGGTGACATGATTTGTAATGGTTGAAGTTCCTGAAGTTGCGATATCGATGACCAGACATAAATTTAATTTACCTAGAAAATCATTAGGTCAGGATAATGATGGCGAAAGAAAAGTAAGGTCAATAAGTGGACGTACACGATACAGCTCCAGTTGTTGATGCAATGACCCGCCTTGTGGAGCATTTATATAATTGCAAATTAATTAATGGTTCACAGTTTCTTCTTACTTAATTGGTATCGTTTAATCACGCTAATTATAACAGCAGTGGCCTTTATGAAGTCCTGGTAAACTACGAAGTCATTGGGTATTTTAACTTTGTAGTTAGAAATTCTTTTATCTTACAATATGTTTACGAGATACCTAGTGTATGAAATTTAATATATCAACATTATTAAGTTTAAAAACTGGAATTAGCAAAATTGTGTCCATTATTTTAGGATCACTTTTTTATTCAAAATACAAGGCTTTTCCATTTAAACACAAGAATAATTTTACATCATAACATTTTTAGCATAACAGATTTAATTATATGCCGATCATGTGACAGATTTAAATATACTGACGAGTACAACTACGTCACATTTGGCATTAATTGGGTGTAAAATATTCTTTATTTTTTCCGAGATTATTGCATAAACGCCTACTACCTGCGCGCGTGAAATTATATGACTATCGCATGTTTTCTTGTTTATCTTGATGTTTATTTATCTAATGCACGTGTAAAATATTAAATACATGCACATTAAGAATTGAGTTTGTTACGGCTTACACATGCAGGTACTTAGCCTGTTCATAGTGCTGCATATTTTTGGGTTTCGTACCTCAAAAGGAAGAAAACGTAATAAGTTCACTGTGATTGTCTAACAAGACCCTTTATCTCGGGAACGCGTGGAGGTATCTAGATAAAATTAAAAACCATGTGCTCAGGTCTACGATCCCTTGTCCTGTGAAAAAGTTCTTCGAGATAAAAAAAGGTACGGTCGATTATGTTGCGTATCTACAAATTTGCACAGAACCCTCGGTGCGTGAATCCGTCTTGCACTTTACCGTTTTTTTTACTTAGAAGTCATTTAGCTTATCAAGCAGTAGCAGTAGCAATTTTATTTATTAAATTTCTTTTGATTAATCCCCTGAAGGGTGATGTATCTTGTACCTGTTCCAGTTTTATAAATTATTTAAAATTGAATTTGCTATCCCTGCTTGCTTACTTACTTAACTTGTTTGCTGAACTGACATGATGATTGTAATTCTATTTATCATCAATGAAATACATATCATTTTCATAATCTGCTTTGGTAAATTCGCATCAACAGTATAGTATAATATAAAGTTGTGTTCCGCCTCGCTTGCTACGACGTGCTTTTCTATATGTAGTAAAATGATTCTAACTTTTTAGGTTCCATTCTCTCTTCTTCTTAAGAAGGACAGAAAAAAAACTTTGCTGGTCGTATTTGTCTTTTATTCTCAGTTGTTACTAAAATCTACAAATCTAAAAAATGGCAGCAAAAAGTCTTTAGAAATAACATAAAATAGTAACATTGATAACGTTAAAAAAATATGTTATTTTAATGAAAAAAAAAGTTTAAAATGTCTTTTTACAATCATATAATTTATTAAATCACTTAAATTGATAAAGTCTTGGATTAGGTAGTTGTAATAGTCGTCTTTAAAGTAGTAGTAGTAGTTTACTCTTAAGAGTGAAAAAAATCATGCAGTTTTTATACTCTACAATAATAACTAATCGTTCTCTCTTGAATAATCAAAGCGTTCTCTATTATCATTTTAATGCTATAATAGGATGGAATTAGCTAGTTTGGATAAAAAAAATAACAAAAATATATTTAGCCGGACTGAAATGTGAGAATGCAAATATTATAAAAACAGGTAATAAGGTGTAACTTAAAATAATATATTAAACAGATTCAAATAGCAGCAAAGAAATTGACAAGTGGATTGTGTAAAAAATCAACAACCTGCAAACATCCTATCTATTGTCATAATACAAACACATAAGTAGTCCTTAGGTAGTAGCACTGTTGATACTTTGGAAAATGTGACATTTTCTCACATTAAAAAAAACGATAATAGAGGCCTCTTCAATGTATGTCAAAGAATAGTCAAACTTTTTTGTTTCGTAACGAATACGTTTCCTAATACGGCAGGTCATAGATTTTTGTGAATATGTTTGCTTCCTTTGTAATTTAAAGTCTCGTCTCTGTTTCTGAATACTACAATACACACCATCGTCTGAATAATCGAAACCTTTAACAAAGCACCATACATAACATAAATATATGCAAAACATTCGCAATTTATTACAAAAACTTTATATCGGCAAAAAGTGAAGTCAAAAGTTGGGTTTGTCCGACAATATTTTTTGTATATCTTTTTTCCAAACGACTTCTATTTTTAAGTACGTCATAGTAGCTACTATAACTATTATCATTTAAAAAAAGGTAAGCTTTTAGAAATATATCAATAAAGGATTCGCAAAGGAAGAGTTGTATTTAGATTAACATTTGGGGCATAGAAAGATTCCCTACCCTTAGATTCAAGATCTCAAAGATCTTGACTTTTACATTGAATGTGATTCATCACCCATCTGGTAACCGGCGTTATCTAATCTCTAGACTATTGAGCTCCTCAAAGTTATTATTGAAAACAAATTATGTACTAATAATAATACTTTTTTTTATTTTTTTGTTGATTTCTTTACTGGTTTGCTGTATTATTAAGTAGTTTGCTTAGGTTTAAAAATAAACTGCTAAATAGTACACTCCATAGATAAATGGTTGGTCTCTGATTCAAAAATTCTATGTATTTTGACAGTTAACTGCATCGATTTAAAATTCAACGATATGATTCAACTTAGCCTGTAACGACTTGCGAAGAACCGTAATATGGTGCCTGAAACACCGGAGTGCAAATTGTTTTTGTCATAAAAACATATTTTCAAGAAAACATAATATGAACCTTTTGAAAACAATAATACCTTCAGAACCCGTTGAAGAAACCGAAACGGAACTTTTCCAGATTCCAAAGAAACTTGAACAGGTGTAATGGGTGAACAAAAGCAAAAAGTTTTAATAATATTTACACGTTTACTCTATAGTCAATAAACAGAGTGGAGTTCACTGTAAAACTTTGAACTTTATTCCGATGATATATGGACTAAAACCACCTTACCTTCTTCCAAATACAGTAGTACTAAAACATCTTAAATCTAATGTTTTTCTTGTTATAATGATGTGGTTAGCGAGAAAAACTTATTTACTTAATCGTAGCAACGTGTAAATAATAATGTGCTGCTACAATAATATTGAACTTCAAATGGGTACTTACTTATTCTTTATTTATTATTTTATATTTGATTAAATACTTTTTTATTATTCGTACAATCAGCCAATAAAGCTTATTATGTTGCAACCATTTCAAAAAAATAACGTAGATTTTGCTTACATGCACAGTACGTATCACTGGAAACATTTTTTTTAATTTTAAACAATCATATTTGACATGATAGATATTGCCGCCATCCTGTGACATAATTTTAACATTAAATTATTTAGAGTTTTGCCCAAGGACTAGGGATTTCCTTATTAGTTTACCTACGTTTTATATAATGTCAAGAAATCTAAAGAGTTTCTCTTACATTTACGATTTTAAAAGTTATTTCGGAATCTACTGTTATAATTGCTTCATCTGTTGCATTGAAAATAAAGGTCTTTCTATTGATATTGATATCTTTGATCCGTATTAACACAGTTTCCTTGTTATTAGAAGGTCCTAAGTGCAATTACGCATTCTCTACAAAGGAAAACTTGTCTGTTTTGTCATTTTTAAGCGAATTATTAGGCAAGTGGTCAAGAATCAATTGGATTCGATTGTACATCAGTAGCCCAGAGATATTATATTCTTTTCTTTACCCCTAGCACGAACCAATATCGAATTCGAATAGTTTGCGAGTTCGAAATGTCATTGTGTACGCTTCTACAACAAGGGCCCTAGCAATATCCAAAAATTAAGCGTCAATAAATTTTAAACTACTATTAAAAGGTTCTTATTAATAATGCCTATTATAAAGTGTATAATTATATTTCAGACAAAAAATGCTTGGGTTTAAACTGTTCCAAACGTTCCGGCAGGCTTTTTCTATAATTAAGATGAAGATGAAATGATTATGTTTTGACACCGTAACAATATAATATTTTGTATAATATTGTTACATAATTATTAAACGCGAAGTTTTTTTCGCCAGTTTTTCTCCACAGCTAAAAAATGTCTTTGGTAGAGAAAAAAATATGGACGATTCAAAAGAGTTGTATTGTGCATCCAATTTGAATAAAGATGTTTTGACTTTTGAAAAAAACAAACTCAATTTACCAATGTACGGGTTACAGGTCAAGGTATACATTTCTATAATAAGATTCCCAATGATATTCTTGATTGATTTCTAAATGAATTTAAAACACACATTAAAAATTGCTTGTTTAAGAAAGGATTTTATACTGTTAAACAATATTTGAATGCTAAACCACCTGGTCGTAATTTTTACCTTTAGAAAACTTTTAAAGTCATATTAAACTTGTCTCCTCAAGATGAGTATTGAAGAGAACCTTGCACTTAATGTCTTTTATATACTTGCTCATGTAATTGAAAATTGTTTACTGGATATTTTGGGGCTTCTGTAGATTTATTGTTACCTATTTTCCATTATATGATGGAAGTTGACTTCAATACATGTTTATGAGTTTGATGTCAGCTTTCAACTTGACGGCACTGTATAAAATAAAACAGGGAGAAAAAAGCGACCAAGTGCGAGTCGGACTCGCCCATGAAGGGTTCCGTAGCAGCAAGTATAGCAACATCATGTAAAAGTGCTTCTTAGGGTAAGAAAATGATGGTTCACGGTTTATGCATAAGGTTTATGTTTATGAAATTAAGTGTTTTTTTTATCTTTATATTTGAGTTGATTGAATGAAAGGTAAATTTCGGTTTGCGATTTATGACGTATTAAACTACTTACGAGATCTCGTTCAAACCAATTTTCGGTGGAAGTTTACGTGGTAATGTACATCATATATTTTTTTAGTTTTAGGGGGGGAGGGGGGGGGCACACATTTTACCACGGTTTAAAAACCATTCGGTTTAAAAAAATATTAGAAACCTCAATATCATTTTTGAAGTCCTATCCATAGATACCCGACACGTATGGGTTTGATGAAAAATTTTTTTTGAATTTCAGTTATAAGTAAGTATGGGGAACTCCAAAAAATTATTTGTTTTCTTTTCGTGAAAATCTTAATGCAGTTCACAGAATACATCTTACTTACCAAGTTTCAACAGTATAGTTCTTATAGATTCGGAAAAAAGTGGTTGTGACATACGGACGGACAAACAGACAGACAGACATGACGAATCCATAAGGGTTCCGTTTTTTGACATTTGGCTACGGAACCCTAAAAAGCAGGCCTTGTGATATACAGCAACCATATAGTAGAAGCCGGGTTATGTGAGGTTACTTATTGGTTAGAAGATAATTTTCTTTCTTTAAACATTAATAAGACCAAGTATTTTTGCTTCAGCTTATCAAACATCACTAGCTCAAAAGAGACCTCCAAAATTAACATCCACTCTCTCCCTTGCAATCGTTCTTTTAATGGTAAAACTGTTAATTGCGTCTGTACTGATTTGACTAGAGAACCGAATATTAAATACCTCGGCGTCATTATAGATGATAAACTAAAATGGAACGTTCATGTCATGTTGCTTTGGTTACTTTTATAGTCAGAAAGCTGTTCTTTGCTTTCCAAAATTCGAGAAAAGTGGCAGATTTAGAATTGCTTATCCGGACGTACAAGGCCTTATGCGAATGTCTCTTGTGCTACTGCATCTGCGCTGTGCATAAGGGGGTGCAGCTAAGACTCAACTTATGCAGATGGAACGAGCGCAGAGAGTTATTATTAAAGTAGGCAACGGGCGAGTAACACTCTGGTAGTCTCTTCGACCAAAATAAGAGGTCTTGGTGGGTTCGACTTTGGTCGAAGGGTAGTCTGTACCCTTAGTACGAGTTTGAGCTCACGAAAACTACATTCACAACATAGTTTTCGAATTGTAAATTATGTTTCTACTAGCAAACCAGTGAACCAAATGTTCACCAAAAAAAAATGTATTTAATTAATTGAGAACTTCGGAGATTGTGTGTGGTTTCGTTTGAAATAGAAATCACGTGATTTCTCGAAAACCGGAAGTGCTACGTTACTCACATCCGGTTTGTAGTCTTATCAGACTATTCTTAACTTATAACTTAAACATTCTCTATATCTATCTCTTACGGTTTGGCCGCTGAAACAGCACCACGGACGGACGGACGGACTTGTCTAATAGATAAGAGATGTCCATTTTGGTGAAAAGTAATCAGATATACCTAAAATTTGTGAAGACGCAAATGATTTAATGATAGAATTTAAACACTGTTTATTTGTATTGAAACGAAAACAAGAAAATCAGTACCCTTAGTACGAGTGCGAGCTCACGAAAAGTATCATAGTTTTCGTAATTGTAAAACTCGTACTAAGGGTACTGGTATCAGTAGGCCGTTTAGCATCAGGCGGGCTATTTATTTGTTATGTCCTTTTTTATATGAAAAAGGTGGCGATTTGTACATAAAAAAGTAGCCGTTTATATCACACTTATCGCTAAATGTTATTACTGCATCTTCTCTCTCACATTAATTCAAAGGAAATACCCAAACTTGCTTAGAGATTTTTTTCCAATATGTATGTTATAACGTATGCATGTTAAGTTTACTCAGTACATTGTATAATTAACCACTAACTGTGATCATGTTGTTCCTATCTAACTACCTAGGCATATTCTTGGTAAATACATTAATATAAAGATCAGAGACGTTACTATAACCCAGTCATTTTTATTTCCGAGTTAAAACTCACTTCATATATAGATAAGTGTTAGATTTCTGTAAGTAGTCGTCTTACATATAAGATGTATTGAATATGTGTCCATTACATCTGTTATGTAAACATACATGAATCAGAAAAAAAATCTCACCACACAAATAAACTTCATACCGGTATTGGAGCCCAATAACTTCGGTTTGGTACAGTAGTAGTAGGCAAGAACGTTGCCTTTGCACTAACCGGTCGTCGTATATACTAATTACCTGCTTATACGTTTGTTTATATTTTACTATATAACGCACGAGTATGCTATGAATCGTCGTAATACTAATTTATAAACCGATTTGTTTTTGTTATCCTCATCACGTGTCGACCACCAGTCATACTATTAATTAATAATAGATTTTTTTATTGATAAGTATATTTTATAATTTATTTTTAAAGTCATACGTGCGAGTCGGCCTTCTATGTGAAAGGTTCCGAACTAACAGTGAGAACAAAAAAAAACTTCAACAAATCTGGTTTCTATATGGGGCCCCTTAATTTTGGATTAACATGTTTTTTGGCTTTATATATAAGTAGCTTTTAACATAGATAGGTATATAGATTAAGATTAATTATATATGTTAAAAATATCATTAAGTACAGGTCCCGAGGCACAGTCCCTTACCCGACGGTCAATGGAATTTAGTTATGGTATTCGTTTGCAACTTTTGCGTAGGAACCCTAAAACTAATAATAATACTGCAGGCGTGTTTTCCGGTTTTCACTATTATAGTGTCTTTTATTTTTTGTATTTTTACGACAGTTTTTATGTATATGAAGCTTTTTTGGCGAAGAATTAGCTTTCATAATGTAACATTACGAAGTAGGTATAGGCAGTTAATATGAGATTTTCTCATCTAGGGTGACATTGGCAACCTTCTTCTATTTAAATCGGTTAAATTAGAGTAATATTAATATCTTCGTAAACCAACAACATTTATACAACCGTTTGATAAATAAATTCACTATTTTTTCGCAGATACTTATATATTATTTTTCAAATCTAACCGCTCATTAATTAGTAATTAGCGCCATAAAGAGAATAATTGTCAAAGTAATTTGAATGCCCATATATATCTAAATTTATAGCTCGGAGCATCTTAAAAATTATGTTAGTAATTAAAGATTTATTAGAGAAAACGTTATTATAACGGCACCCAATTAATTATTAACGACAAAAGTAAAAGACATCGACGAGATTTTACGTACACCAAGGAATAGCTGGAATGCTTATGAAACAATATGGGAATTCGAAAAATGTACTCTTAACTAGTTATACATAAAGTTCATTTTTGGTTTCTACCTTCATAAGGGGGAAAATACTCCTAGGGCGACAATGCCGAAAGTGGAATCTGTCCCTCTCTTGCAACTGTTTGGGCACACTACTAGAACAAGACAGATTCCACCAATTCAGCTATGCTCTTGGAACGATTTTGAGAGTCGCGTAAGCATTTCAGTTAATATATAAGTTCCTTGACGTACACAGATCAAAGTGTCTACGTATAAAGTACGCTACGCACACGTCCGTAATGGATTTCCCACATTTTACAAGAAATTGTTATTATCCTTAATTGCATAACTAGCGAGCGTACGCGACCACGTCTGCGTTAAATTTAGTATTTTAAGAATCCCTCAGGAACCGATTTTTTTCCGGCGTAGCGGTGACAGTATTTTTGTATTTTTTTTTCAACACTCAAATTTTTACAGAAGAGGAAATGTTTATCCAAGGAACAGAGGTCCAAATTTTGAAGTGAGTTTACTGAGTCATGTGAGGTACTATATGAAACGACTTTATTAACACAAGATCAAACAGATTTTTAATTATTTTTATGATGTATAAAGTTTTATTCATGACAAAGAATGGAAAATAAATACCATTTCCCTCTTTAATATTATTTATAGGTACCTAAATTTTAGTATGAACTGTCAGTACCTATTACCATAATTTTACCTAATAACACAAAGTACGGAACCCTCGGTGTGCAAAACCGACTTTCACTTGACCGTTTTTTACTAGGATGCAAACAAGAATCATGGCCTGCTGGATAATGCCCCCATAGCTTATATGTATTACAACCCCAACTCTATCCTCTATATAACCCTCTACAAACTTATTCATCAACACAAACACAACCTCTCTAAAAGATAGTGTTATTATACTGTGCTTGACGACCTCCGTAGCCAAGTGGTCCCGGTTTCAAATCCCGGTGGGGGCAGATGTTTGTGTGATGAACACGAGCATTTATACTCCAGTCATAGATGTTTCATATGTGTTTCTATATAAATATACTTATATATGTACCGTATATGTATTCTATCCGTTACCCTAGCATCCCATAACACAAGCCTTACAGTGCTTACTTTGGGCTAGGCTAATTGGTGTGAGTGTTGGAAATATTTATTTATTATTTATTTACTTATTCTTTATCTGCAGGAGAACATTGGAAGTTGTCAAAAAAATTAACATTACATACTTTTCCTACTCTCTTAGCTATTAAAAAAATTGTAAAGATTTATTCTTTCTTTACTCCGTCTAATATAAATGACCGAATCGAATTCAATTTTTGTTTTCATTTGATGTCTGTCTGAAATGTTATGTTTTTAACGCATAACTTGGACGATTAATTTGTTTTATAGAAGTCGTATAATGGGAGTGTGATATAAGTCAAGTTACGGATGAATGAGAGAGATAAATATTGATAAAATCCTCCTCTATCGAAACCTCAACGACACGTTTTAGCGGTTACTACATTGAAATTAGTCAATGAAGATGGTGAAAGGATCTTCCAATGGACAATGTGAATTGATTTTCAACAAATTTTAAATGATTTTATGCGAGGCTGTAGGTTTGAAATCTATTAATATTATTTAGGTGTGAACAAATATGAGATTTTATGGCGAAATACCTGTTATCATATAAAGTAACTTCGCTTGGCTCTTCAAAAGTATAAACTCTAGCAATGCGAGACTGCTCATGCGAAAATTAAGTAAGAAATTATGAGCAATAATACCATCTGCGTAAACAATATCTAAAAATCAATATTCACTACTTTTTTCAAGTACATATTTAGATTAATTGAGCATTGTTCTACCTTTTGCGAAAAATAACCAGCTCGTACGTAACTACAATTACTAGTCAAATTTAGCATCATTCAACAACGAGACAATTGATCCCTTTGGCTATTAAAAAATCAAAAAACCCGACTGCTTAATTATACTTCAAATAAAAACTGAAAAGAAAAAAACAAGTCCAGTAGTCTATAATTCTGTTAATAAGGAACAAAGCTACTTTAACAGTCGGGACCCATTAGATATTCAAGAATACATAATATTTTTCAACAGTGGGTCCCGACTGTTAAAGTAGCTTTGTTCCTTATTAACAGAATTATAGACTACTGGACTTGTTTTTTTCTTTTCAGTTTTTATTTGAAGTATAATTAAGCAGTCGGGTTTTTTGATTTTTTAAATTTACCTTTTTTATTTCACACTTTTTAGTTAGTTAGTATTTTAAGACGGTATATACCGTAGTCTTGTTACTTCAGTAAGGGAATTAATATCGCGGGAATTATTAAGTACCTTAAGACAGTCTAAAAATGAATCTAATGATACCGCATACATATTTTTTTAAAGGGAAATTTAGAAAAAATATTATTATGTCTTTATCCCGTGGGACTTTTAGGATAAAATGTATCCTATGACACTCCCGTAATCAAGACAAATCTAACGATACCTCATACATCAAAATCCATCAAGCCGTTTAGGCTACAGGAGGTCACAAAGGAACAGACATACATACATACTTACATACACTCCCTAAACATTACCCTCCCTCTTTGGCAGTCGGGTAATAAAATAGATGAACGGTAAATCGGTGTCCAACTGAAATCAATCTCGAAACTGTTATTTCATAATCGAAGATGACACCTTGAATTATGTCTTTACTCTTTGAAAAATGTAAACGCAATCAATCAAATAAATAGGAGCTAAAGATTGCAACCTTAAAATGAGTTAATTAACAGAAACAATACCAGGTGGGGAGTATAAGTCTTGTTTTGCATTGAGCTGCAAAACGTAGCGCGCTCGCATAACACCACCACAGCAACGCTGTGGTTCACTCTTAGCGGACGTATTTTTAAAATTTCAGTAACAAAACGCGATCGCTCATCGTTAGCTGTGAAAAAAGTACGACTTCAAACAAAAACAAGTTGCTTGGCTGATCTTGCTGAGAACAGAGAAACCTATGCGGACTCAAAGGACAAACAGTGGCGTGATATGGTTTCCAAAAGTGATTTTTGATAGCAGTTTATACGATTGTTTGTGACGATAACTTTATTATTTACAATTTTTTCTATCGATATGCTTGGGACTTCCAGTTGATATTATTTTAATTTCGTTTTAATCAAGATACTCTTCGATTTCGGTAAGTTTTTTGCTTTACGATAGATTTAATTTGATTATTTTTTTAAGGCTTTTTTTCCACAAGTTCTCCTAAAACATAAGTAGTTTACAAAACATTTTTTTTTTAATATTAGTACGTATACTTATTTTATCTTCTTCTTTATAATAACGTTATTTAATAACGAAACATATGAAATTTATTAACAATTTTATTTATTTGCATTAAAATATTCTCAAAATTAATCATTAGCCTCAATAATTACTAGATATTATTTAATTGACTTAAAATAACATTACTATAACAAAAAAAACAATTTAAAATTCCATCAATGTATGTTAAATATGTAGTAGTATATTTGTTTAGTGTTTTGACATTCGTACGCTGATACCTAAGGCTTTATTTAGAAGAAATCGTAGGGAGTCAGATTCAGTTGCCTTTCTGGACCTGCGCCGAGTGAGATGAAATAGTTTTTTTTTATCACATCTATTCGAAAAGAGCTAGTTTGTTCTCTATTTACAGGAACTAAAATAGCCTTAGAATCCCTAGGGACTAAAAGTGTTTTTAATTAGGAATGTGGATATTATTAGTCAAATTTCCAATCACCAAAGAGATCAATCATGAACATTTTATAAACAAGTTGCAGCGTTAACCGCGCTCTCGCCTAGGGCCTGATTTACCCACAGGCTAATAAGGCTTGAGCACAGGGCGCAAGGACGAAGGGGGCGGCCGCCGGCGCGGCGCTGAGCTGACACTAAAATAATAATATTTAGTAATTTTGGGAAAATACTAAATAAAATAAAATTTGCGTGCGCTGTTACTCAAAAACCATAGATAGGTAGAACACCACGAACAAAATCGTTATTTATTGAGAATGAGGCATAATATTAATTTTGACAATATTGTGGAAAGATTTGTACTCAGAGTTCAGAGCATAGTGCACGTCTGTAACTCCTTGAGGTTTTAAATTTGCTTCCATTTCTGAAACATTTCTTTCTGAGCTCCCTTTTCACGTAGCTGATTGAGAACTTGAAGTAGCAATAATCGGAGTGAATTGAATATTTCCAGTATTTTATTGATTCCTTGTCTTGATAATATGTATGGCAACTACTTGAAGGTTGGTGTTACTTCTGCCCCCGAGTGCCTTAAGTGCTGACATGCTATTCGATAGTATTGTCATTTGCTGGGATTAAATCTCATAGGGCCTATTTGCATGGCTGTTCTATCACGTGAAGCTCTACCTGAAAGTCGATGCAAGCCGGATGCAGCCTAAACTTAATCGTAATGTCTGGGTGTAATTGCCCATCGTCCATCCTGCAATTTGCTTCCATCAGTGTGTAAGCGTATGGAATCTGTTGCACAGAGATTTTCAATATCCTTATCACTATGAGCCATGGTTAAATGTACGGGTGGCGGTAGTAGCTCTTGTGGCGAGAAACGAATGCTCCTGTTATCATTGGACAGGTAATTCGTATACTTGGTTCTTATTATTTCCAGTTTATTCGTCTCTAGGACCTTAATTATGAATTAGTTTCACCTGAATTAAAAGGCAGGATAGTACAGGCAATGGGGCGCATATTTATTGTTAGCCTAAGGCGGTCAGAACTGTAAATCAGGCCCTGCGCTTGTCAAAATAAAATAAAGTTTGTGAAAAATTACAAACACGCGACGAAAAACGTTCCGTCTTCGTCCATAATTGTTTACTCAAATTCTGATTTTACAAAACAAAAACATGAGAGGCATTCTCGAGTAGTGACAATGAAAGTAGATATGCTAAAAATGTGGTTCCTACCAAAAAAGTCCTTTAGCTACAAAATCCCGCAAACAATATACGAAGCCTCAGATTATCAAATAAAAAGCAGATAGAACGCATGGAACACGCAAGTGCGGCCACCAAAGCAAATACGAAGTCAAAAGCGATTACAAATAAAATTCACGTCAGTACAACGCATCGTGTTATGAATACGTCCAGTGAATATTAAGTTTTTATCAAAACTGTGCCGCCTTGTGCAAACATTGTAGTGCCAAATACCAACTTGCTGCACTGGACTCGGTGGAACGCAGAGCCAAGAGAATTATAAGCGACAACATATTGGTGGAAGTTAAATTTCGCACCTTGGGTCACCGCCGCAAGGTTACCTGCCTTACATCATGACATCATTGTATTCTCGTCATTTGGATGCAATTGTACGTAAAAAAAATTATTACAGATTGTAAACATGGGGCGGATGACTGTCGGACTTGAGCTAAAAGGTGAAAAAGAAAAAAAAATTGACGATTTGTACCAGTATGGCATTTGGATTTTTGAAAATTATACGATACAATGTGACCATTATTATATTTGCCATACTTGTAGTAGAGGGAAAAAGTGGCGCCATACTGGTACAAATCGTTCGAATTACGAATAAAATCTTGGGACTTTGAAAAAATATTGTTCACATTCGCCACCTCCCACAGGTATGGCATTATCAGACTTCTATTTATGATCATACGGGGAACTGTTAAAAAAAGTTTCAGGGTGGTACAAATCGTTTGGCGAAAAAAAAATTACTCCTTTGCAGCGGTATGGCGGCCATTGGGAACTGTCGGAAAAGTATGGCAAGGTGATTTTCGTGAATGGCTACTCGACGATGATTAGCTGTGCAAAAATTAGCCTGGTACAAATGGTTGAATTGTTTTATTTAAATTAATGTATTCGCGTCGGTATGGCGGGCTGTAAGTCACACCCGAGAAGTATGGCATTACGCTACCGCCTACTTCTTTTTTTCGACTATCTGAAAATATAAGCATTTTTGTGGAACAAATCGTTCGACACTCGTTATTTATCCGACGCGTTCGATTAACGCCCACGCGATTGGGCCGCCGCGCCGGTGCGAGCGCTATGACCATCATTTTCCTTTTTGCCTTTACGTAATTAGACCCCTGAAGAACCGCCATACTGGTACAAATGACCAAGTATTTTGTGTCATCATCTCCCGGTCTATATACGTTATTGTTTATAATGCGCACAGCGGAGAAGTGGAATGGCCTGCCTGCGTCTGTTTTCGAACACATATAATCCGACTTTTTTTAAGCCAGAGTGAATAGGCACCTTCTGAATTACCACCCATTTACAAATATTAAAAAAAACTGCTCACAAACACAAAAATGTCTTTACTTTTTGATTTTGTATTTGCTTTGGCAGGCGCACTTTCGTGTTCGGTGCGTTCCATCTGCCTTTTGATGTGTAATCTGAGATAAAAATATTTTTTATCCTTTAGGAAAATGCAAGAAAGATTAAATCTTTTTTAGTGTTTTAAGTCAATTAAAGATGGTAAACGTGATTAGGTTTTTTTTTTATATTGGTGCAACAAGTGTGCCTTGATAATGTTAAGATATAAAATAAATAAGGCTATAAACTTTTATACATGATAGTATTGTCTTAATATAAGTATGCACATAGAAGAATAGGTAGTAGTTTATCGAAGATCGATTTCGGACAGAACCTATAATGTATAGATATTAAACTAATTAAACAAATAATAAACGGGATATTAAGAAAGCGCATAAATACATATTTGTTAATGAAAATATACATAAGCCAAAATCTTCTGGTGATGATTCAAGTCACTACGGTCAGTGTTTGTTTTCCGTAAATTTCTTTTAGTATTTACTTGCAGTCTTAAGACATTTTTGTTAATTTGAACCTTTACTCAGCATTTTTAATTAATTAAATCTGGTACCTAATTATAAATACTTTATTGCATTTTCCTTAAAAATCACATTATTGAACTCACTAAACTTTAACAAGGTAAACTAAGTTTATTGCACCTTTTTGAAGTGTATTTTTGTAGATACCTAGAGATTTGTAACGACGGGCATTTAACCAAATTGATGTTACACGATATACTTAGTTGTCATATTTTCTATGCTAATATAATAAATAAGAAACTTAAAAAATATTTGACACCGATAAAGATTGTCAGTTATTTTAGATGTAATATATATACGGCCTTGTTGTGAGACAAGGTCCACGAGGATATGCGCAGCATTATACGAGTATCGTAGCATTCTGACTTTCACGAATGCTGAGCTGACAAACACATGAATAATTTAAACAAACTAAAAGGAATTGAATTTTGTTTTTGATTTTTATTACATTCAATTGAATTCTACATTTTGGACTTCAATTCCGATTTGTAATTTGTTATAATTCTATATGAAGTAGGTAACAATATTAGCATTTTTTTTTATAATTATAGTCTGCATAAAATATGAATGAAGCCGGTTCAATATTTTAGACAGTTATTACGAGAATAGTTGTTATACATTTGTTAATAATTTCATGTTCAGCCGTGCATTTCAAAAAATAAATAATAGCCAGTCACGAATAAATAATTAAGTTTCATGGAATTCCCTGTAGCTACTTAAGTATACCTAGTAGTTTACTTTTTTATGGATGATTCATAATATCATCACTTTTAAATTTCCTTACGTAATATTGTTGTTTTGAAAATGTTAATGTAGATTGGATTTGGATGTATTATACATTATTATTATTACATTTATTCATCAGGAATTTTGAGCGTATGTTACTCAGTCATGCACAAAACAGCTGATCTGAACTGGTTTTAAGTTAAGTTCTTTGATTAGACACAAATGCTACTTTAAACCCGTTTTTTTTATTTAGGAAGATCAAAAAGCTGACTATATAACGTAAAAATATTATAAAGTTACATAATTAACAACTATTTTGTATGTTGTAAAGGTTTACGTAACGGATCTCGAATTTGAATTAACAGAGGTTCCCTTGCATTTCGTAATATTCTAAAATCCAATAAGTAAGTTAAGCAAATGTATATAAATCAAGACTCCTTTATCAGGGATTGTCAATATAAGTACACTCGTAAAAGTGTCTCCCGTCAGA
The DNA here is from genome assembly GCA_902850365.2 of Chilo suppressalis. Classification (NCBI taxonomy): domain Eukaryota; kingdom Metazoa; phylum Arthropoda; class Insecta; order Lepidoptera; family Crambidae; genus Chilo; species Chilo suppressalis. The sequence goes on from OU963907.1 coordinate 8,904,297, forward strand.
TGAGCACGCCACGGAGGGGCCTCGCTAAATAATACGCCTCATTGTTACCAGTTTTGTATGAAAGACCTTGGTGTAGGATATGACACCGTCGTTACGCGGCATCACTGATACTACTGTCATGTGGTTTTCCACCTCCATGTTTGTTCGATCCGTAGAGAATAAGCATTAAATGAGGTTTGTTGACACTTCTTCGCTTGTGGGCGAAAAAAAGTCAATTTGACATCCGTACTAATACGAAGTTTGTCTGTCTGACTTTCACTGCTAAACCACTTTAGATAAATTTTATTGTATAGACAAAGACGCGTTTTAAAGAGAAACTATTATTACATCACTTCAATATTTTTTGCAACATAATGCATGCATAATGTTTGAAAAAGTCCTCCTTAGTTATTTTATGAATGGATACCACACTTTTCGTGCTCTTTATAATAAAAAGTATATTTATAAAAAAAACTGTAATAATAGGGCTAGCAATTCTCATACGAATAAATATAATAATACTAAAGATTTTCTTTCACTTACAAAAAGAAAACTCCAAATAACTTCTTACATTAATAAATAATATTAAAAACTAAGTTAATAGAACATTTGAAAATTATAATTCTTTGCTTTTAAAATGCAGTTCGTCTCATTTATACATATTGTTATTTGTATTTACATTTTGACGTCGTTTTAATATTGAATGTTAACGTTTATCATGGATTTAACTCGTAAACTTTTTTGTAGTATGATTGACTACGTGTGTAGTTTGATGCCTCGGAAGAGGGCCGTTCGACTTCAAACTGGATTTAGCGATAAAGCAATGCAATTCGTTTGTTTATAGCTAGTTTTCAAAATAAAACACGGCCTTGTCAATAGCAAATACGAAATTGTTGATGTTAGTGGGTCAAGCGCAACAAACTGAAATCTTCGGGTCGGGCAGCATGTGACTTATCACATGATTTGGGCATCCTTAAGCATATGCATGAGTCAGTATCATTAAACATTAACACAAAAGAAAAACATTTGTATGGAAAAATACGTGTTCTCGATGGATGTCCCACAATTAAACTGAGGTTCAAAACACGGACTTCGTAAATAATACATATATTCATTTTGGAGTTGTTTTAGATTTTTTTTTCCAATTCAAATTATTGGAGACACACAAATCTTCATTGTACGTTTTGTAATCAAAAGCTGATGGTGGGCGTTCTTAAAGCGGAACTATTCTTCACAATCATCTACTTAGCTAACCAGCTAGCCAGGATTATCTGACCTAAATCGTGGTACTGTTCATTCTTCTAGTGATATCTCATCTCTGCAAACATGCAATTGTTGTACGTTTCCTCATACTTTATATTTTTTACACTCTATAAATAGTGTGCAATGTAGAATTACACTAACGCATGCGGTTTATATGCTTAACAATAAAAATAATACTTGATAGTGAAAATATTAAATAAAAGAAAGAAGGAAAAAATATTAGGTAAGTATATACCTACTACTGAGCAACCGCAGAATCAGTGGTGCTATTGCGAACAAACTCACTTTTCACCGCGATATTTAACCGTTTTATATTTAACCCATACATGATGACATAGAGACGACATATTCATTTGGCGGTGTGATTCAAAATATATTATATTTTGTAATTCGTGTTATAATTTCAAATCATACCTCGGATTTCGAGGTGAAATTTAAGTTGTTACAGAAAAGCACTGATTCAGAATCAGAATTTTATTTGTGAAATGTAGTTTAGTATAAAAAGGTGTAATTTACTCGTAAAGCACTCTCTTTAGAATAATCGATTTCTACACAAAGTTTCATCCTATTTTTCACTCTTTTAAGTAACTTTAATTTTTGCGACATTTTAATAATTTTGTCAAATCGGTTATCGTATATATATATAATCGTAACAGTTTACATGTGAAAACATAAGAACAGTCAGATTCTTCAGGTACATTCAGGACAGTTATTTTATCATTTAGAATAATAATATTTGTATAGGCTTGACTGGTGCGCCACTATTAAAAAAAACAAAAAAGTTTATTACATTTGTTGTACGCCAAGCCAGGGTGGGTTCTTTCTATTAAGTGTTTAATACCTGTACCAGAAGGAACCACTCTTCCATAGGATCATTAATATATTTTATGGTAAGGTCTTAATTTTATTTCATTAGATTTTTAGATTTTTAAAATATTATTATAAAATAAATTATAATTTATATATTTTATATAAGCAGTTGCGTGTGTGTCTGTCTACTATTGTATCCAACAACAGCTTAAACGATACTGCCTGACTACTGACGTAAGTACACAATATGGACACATCATAGGACGTTCCACCCGTAAGAACGAAGTGATTTGTCACATCTTATTATTTGATTCGGAAGTTGTATTCACTGTTGCAGATAAGTTTTGCTATTAGCGTCTTCAAGTCTAGGGTAAATAGGCGTTTAATTAGCGTGCGTGCGGTATTGTAGACAACACTGGTATTCTAAAATATGTGTGGCCAAGACACGTAGATACGAATAAAGAGAAGCTTCTCAACTCATCTTTGATAATAAATCAATCTTAGAATCATCGTTTATAGAAACTATTTATCAAATGAATTGAAATAATCCTTTTCAAGCGGAGATGTTGTAGGTTCTTTTGAATCGTCCAATTTAAAAAAAATGTTTTACCTAATCATATTTTCTATTGATAACTAAATAAACAAATTGATGCTGTGAACCGTAACATATACCACTAGATTAATAACTAAAATGCGAAATGGCCGTAGCACTTTGATGAAATCTTATTGTTGAAATCGGATGTATGTATATTAACTTAATATAACATACAATGTTGCTCTAATAATAGAGGTTGCTACTTATTTACAACAGCAAAAAATATAGGTATTTAAGTTGTAAGTGGCTTTATAATGACTTTATGCTGCATGTTTGCTTTGTCTTGCGTTTATTCCCAGTCGCCCCCGCGGGGATTACCGACGGAGGCAAATGGGAATAAAAAACTGAAGTGGGGTACTGCCACCGGAAGCAATTCGCGAGGAGGGCGAATGGGAATAAATTCGGTCTTCGGCCCGAATCCGGGTATAAAGCAGCAAAATTTTTCTATACTTAGTCCGACTAGAGTCCGGTAGGTTACAAGTTCTGTCATTGTTTTTTATCTTAAATTACAAAAGCTTTATTTATAATCAACATTACTTGTATGCTTACCTCAACAACGCTATAAAGATAATTTAAGACAATGAAATCAACGATTACTTTTTTCACTTATCAGTCGTTTTACGATAAATGACAAAAACTACTTGAAAAAAAAATCAATACTTTATAGAAGAATATATTTTGTAAAAGATAAAAGTTCAATACATATAATAGGAAAGAATATGATGAATGACGTGTTTAAATAATTTCGAGAATTACTTTGTACTGGCCACCGTCATGGTTTTGCATGACAGTGGATACGGTAGTAAACGACTACATACCTACGTGAGCTACAAATATTGTCATACTTCACTATTCACAATGAGGGCAGTGTGAGTTTAAAAGGAGATGGTTAAAAAATGGTAGTCGATTGAGGCAGCGACAAAACATATAATTTGAAAGCTTGTTTTGTATTAGAATATGAACCGATACTTTTTTTTTATTTAGCTATCTCCGATTCATTGGATACGACAAGGATGCTGGCCACCCTGTCAGAAGTAATGTCATATTTTTGTAAGATGAACAGACTGATTTATCTCTGCTTTAGTTACCCATTGAATAGAATATATTTGATGCTTTGACAACAAAAAATAAATAAATAAACATGCCATTTGCCAATCAGTAAATAAATAATTTTATATGTGAATAATTATTTAAAAAAACGGGGATAATATAATTCTAGATTTTTGGCCAACGATCTACAATTAAGTGACTACATATTATCATAAAAATTCGCAGTCTGCCGGATACTTCTTACCAACCTCCGTTCAAATTTGAACCGTCTCCTTTTACCCACCGAAGAAATTTTTGTTTATAAGTAGACAGTAACGTTTAATTTAAAATTTTAACGTGAATGCTTACTACGAATTGAATATTGGGTCTCTAAGGTCCACTTGCAGCAAATTTACAATCTCGATACAACTAAAACTAGATTTAATCCATAGAAAAATGACAAACGTCAATTTCAATTTGACATTATTTTATGGGCTAAATATATTATGCCTAGTTGAATTGAGATTTAGCAAAATTGCTGTAAGTGGACTAAGTATTTATCCTGCCTGCAAATACGAGCTACTAACTTATTAAGTTATAATCTAAGTACTACTTATATAAGTAAATTGTGTATGAATGAACTGATGAAACGAACAATGTCTTCATTGTATAACAAAAAAATCATCTATTACCTAATCCAGCTAAGACAATAACTTGACTGGTTAGTTCTAATTATACGCATTATTTTTGAATCTAATTTGGGCATATATTATTTTTATTAATATGTCATCTCTTTTGTAAGTGAACAAACAATTTTATATTTAGCTCTTACTAATGTGTGATTTTTTCCACTAATTTGTACAGTGCTATATTTAGCATCAATCACTCTTACATTGCTGGCAAGTCGACATCACTTTAGTCTTACTTTTGAACTTAAAAATACCTAATGGATAATGCCTATTTTTTATAAATTATCTTTTATACTTAGATGTGTTCACTGAAGTTTGCTAATAACGATTGTGTCATGTCGTGACCGAATGTTTGCCCTCAGATTCTTTAAAAAAATAATTTCAATTTGCAGTCAGAGACATTCAAAAGATTATGAAGAAATTGCAGTGCCATCGTTATCCAAGATTCTGAGCGCTTGTTAAAGAGGTTGTTTGTGGAAAACACTGGAAAAATTAAAATTGGACCGTAACACAGACTAAATAATGTCACGATTCAGTATGTCTATTTTGCATGTTGGCGGATTTCATTTTTGTTAGTTAAATTAATACTGTATTCACCTGTAAAAAGCATATCTTTAAGTATGATTTTTATACATATTTTCAAATTGTAATGTAAAGTTATATGTTGTTGGTGAATCTTTGTCAATGAAGGAAAAATAAAAATTAAAGTGCATCAACAAACAGTAAACTGTTGCCACAAAAAAGAAAAAGAAAACAGTAAACTGTATGGGATGTTAACAAAAGCTTGTGACTGTATCTCAATCATAAATAATCTATAACAAAAAATCTGAATAAGTCCTGAAAATTCGTTCAGTAGTGATTATAAGCACAATGTAGCCTATTTTTCCAAGGCTTACTTATTTAAAGGTAGTAGGTATGCTTACATTTAGGTTACCAGTATTTTATTATCATTACCGTGGTTTCATATGAAAATTTCACCTTGAACTCTTAACGAAATTGCGTATCTGCCCCACACCTAATATTTGACGCGCAATGTTGCGTGTCTTTTAATATTTCTGGTCCATCTATTATGACACTTTAAAAGCATATTTAGCGACTACATTAAAATTTATTATGTAAGAAAATAAATCTAAATACATTTAATTGCATAGTTTTCCCTTAAAAATACCTATATTGATTTTAACTTTCATGGTACTAACATCATAGTAACTTTACACCTAGATCATTCTACTTACAATAGTGACGAATATAAGCGGTCCCGCTAATTCTCTACAAATATATATAATATTTATTTCCAATATAACATTTAACTAAGTTTACGATACATATCTATCGTCAAACTGTTTTCATAGTTTGTAGGCGGTGCGCTTATTTCTATTTTATAGATGATGACTTAAACTCTATATTATAAAGAAAATATAACTAAATATCGAGCAGTTAATGCTTAAAAAAATAAAAATTGTATGTATTTTATAAATTAATAACGTTAAAGTATGATGTATACTTCGGATGATGGCAAAGCGTTACAAAAGTAGATAACGTATGGAGGTTTTTACACGATCACAGTTACATACATTTCCGTCCTTAATTGGGTTTTTGATGAAAGTTGTTAAATATATTGATAGAAAATAATCTTAAATATTTTTGGAGTTTACTCCTTAAGAATCGATTTGCATATATAAGGGGCCCGGTATGAGAAAAATGTGAGGAGTAAAATCTATCGATGAATGACCTCGTTACGTTTTTGGTGCGCATCCTATGTCGCGCAACTTTGACAAACAAAGATGACGGGTTGGCATTAATAAAATTTTTAAAATCTGAACTGAATTTAGTTTCTGATAGAGCAATGGGGACAACGAGGTATGGTACAACCATTGATGCGGTATTTTCAAGATTCGTGAACCACGTATCTACGAACGTCCATGTGTCTTATTTTAGTTATCATAAACCACTTGTCACTGTAATTAATAATGCAGACAATGTTGATTTAATTAATATTAAAAAAAATGATAATAGTCTGATAATAATAATTACATAATTTATCAACATTCCTAATGATATATTTATGCACATCTGAAATTGACTATTGTAAAAAGTTTAATGTAAAATATTTCGTCGATTAGTTATAATAAATGTATATGAAATCAATAAATATATATTCATATATGTATATTATTTTCATTAATTTGTTAATTTACCCTTTCATACAGTATCAATCATTTTTAAGTTAAATAAACTCTTTTTGCGTCTGGTTAGACTATCGAACTTAAGGAGTAAACTCCAGTCGTGCGTCGGGGCTGACACACACAATTTTTTTTTATTTAAATATGAAATCAGACAGTAAAAAATGCATAGTCCTAGACCTATTACCTGCAAGTGTATCCAATATAATTTTCACCGATAACGTGGTTTTAGTCTAGAATGAAGCGCGAAAAAATTGACTTATTAACGTTAAAATAAGGACCATAATGTGTATATAGCATATTATTTTACATTAGTAATTAACCTGCCAGTTTAATCCAGACCACAGATCACACCAGGATGTTGCTGTGATCTTGACAAATAGTTACTGTATTATGTTTATCTATAGGCACTTGAATTATAGAAAGCTATAACTAATTTCCCAGCTCTCAGACTTATTTCAAAGTAAAATATTAGGCTACCTACGAGCATAAGCAATACACATCATAAAAGCAAAAAAAACAAAATCGTTTATTCAGTCTAGGCTATTACAAGCACTTGTGAATGTCGAAAAGCTACGCCATCGGTTCACAAATCTACGGCGGGAGATCTTTTGCTGAGAAGAACCAACAACTAACTCAGCAAGGGATGTTTTTTTCTCCCTGTATTATATACAGAGTCGTCAAATTGAAAAATTACTTAAATATGAGGTAACTTATGAAGTCACTTTCCATTACAAATGTAAATAATATAAAAATTATGACTATAAAAAAAATATAAACACATAAAACAATCAAAAAGTGTCTAACAGTAGGTACCTACAACTAACATCACACCAAATACTACACCCGTTAAACACATAATTACACACACAACTCTCTAGCTAAGTCTATTCATATAAGCTTGACACCATAATTAGTTGTTAGTTCTAATATTTTTTCGCAGTAAAATTCTAAAGAACGATGTTTTTATGCACAGTTTAAGCAATATAATATCGACAGAAAATGATAATATGTATATATACAGTAGACGACCTCCGTGGCAGAGTGGTTTGTACGCCGGGTTTCATGGTGTTGCCAACTCGAGAGGAACCGGGTTCAAATCCCGGTGGGGGCAGATGTTTGTGTGATGAATATGAGCATTTGTACTCCAGTCATGGATGTTTAATATGTATTCCTATATAAATAAACTTATATATGTACAGTATATGTATTCTATTCGTAACCCTAGTATCCCATAACACAAGCCTTACAGTGCTTACTTTGGGGCTAGGCTAATTGATGTGAGTGTTGGAAATATTATTTATTATTAAAAACAGTGATGTTCACACAATTAATACAAGAAACAAAAATAAACTAACTTTACCTGCTACTAGGCTTCACAAAATTAATAATTCATTTAAAGGTCTTTGTGTTCGCTTATACAATAAAGTCCCAAGCAATATCCAAGAGTTAGCCATAAATAAATTTAAAGATATTATAAAAAAAACACTTATTAAAAAAGCTTATTACAAAGTGTCTGATTATATTACAGACAAAAATGCTTGGGTTTGAACTGTTCCAATCATTCCAACAGGTTTTCTATATTAAATAAATCATAATTGTATTGACGTTGTAACAACATAATGATTTGTAAATGTTGTTACATTAGACTTTTAATGTTGTGGAGTTTTTTTCGCTCGTTTTTCTCCGCAGCTAAAAAATATGTCCATAACGAGTGGTAGGGAAAAAAATTTTTTGGACGATTCAAAAGAGTTGTACTATACATCCAATTTGAATAAAGATATATTGATTTCTGATTTCTATATTAGATTTTGTGGTACGGAACCTTCAATGTGCGAGTCTGAGAACCACTGGGCCTGGATTTTTATTTTTTGTTGTGATGATAGTGATGTGTAGCCATCTACACGCATTCTGTGAAATTTTCAGTTATAATCTTCATCCGTTCAAGAGAAAGAGCCCTATGACAAACAAACAAAGCGCGTAGCAATAACAAAAGGTTCCATTTGTCACCATATAGGAACGGAACAATAAAAATAAAGACGTGATAGACTAAAAATATATTTATCATTATACTTTAAGGGGGAACGATGCCGGGCAAACGCCCGGCATCGTATTTTAAAATCAGTTTGTTGAATTGCCTTCACGTCACAAACGTGCGTAATTTTAAAGTTATCCTATCACAACATAATTTTCAAGGATATAAGTTTACGAAATAATCGATCCTGTTATGATAAAAGTGGTTTAAACGGTTTAATTTTATTAAACATACCTTTTAAATGAATAGTTTTACATTAAAAAGAAATAATACAAGGTCATAAAAACCAGTTGTGTTGCATTTTGCACAACAGAAAAGCTTGAAAATAAGCAAGAAACTATAATTATTATTACGTCAGAATTTTCTTAGTAGGTATCACACAATAAAACAAAAGACATAAATCATTTGAATTCATTTCAAATATTGATTCAAATATTCTAATATAGGATCCAAAACCGTCAGGCCTTACTTTATTTGCTCGTGGATAGGCACACGAAAAAAGTATCGATACTTTGTGGTATCGAGTACTTTCCGATTTAGTGGTCAAACGCAGGGTCTGGCACTATGGGTCGGCAGATTGGGATGGTATGCGCGATTACTTTGCGTCCGTCCCTTGGAAGCAGCGCTGCTTCAATGAAAAGGACCTATCATCCAGCGCCGTTGCCATTACTGAGGAGATCGTAATGGGAATGGAGTATTACATTCCACATTCTGATCTCATCAGTAAGGGCACACGTAACCGCTGGTTCAATCGCGATTGTGCCGATGCTGTTTCTCGTAAGCAGGCGGCATATCGCGCTTGGATCAGAGGCCGCGCTCTTAAGGATCCCGGGGTTAACTCACTGAAAGCTGCCTATAATAGTGCTTCCAAGTCTTGTAAGAAGGCTTACATCAGAGCGGATGCCCAACGTGTAACACGTACTGGCCACGAATTGTTAACGCACCCTACACCCTACGTTAAGGCCGTGCAACACTACTTTTGCCAGCCCTCGCTGCCACCTCTGCGATGTCCAGATGGGTCACTAGCTCATGAGCCGGAAGAGAAAGCCGATTTCTTGGCAAAGCTCTTTGCGGCTAACTCCCGAATCAGTGATTGCAATGCACTGCCACCTACACTACCTCATTGTGGCACTACGATGCCTGACATTAAAATCAGGCAGCGTGATGTTCGTGCAGAGTTGCAATCACTCGACGTCCGGAAAGCTAGTGGACCTGATGGCATCCCAGCAGTTGTTCTTAAACATTGTGCAGCGGAGTTGTCTCCCGTGCTTACGCGCCTGTACCAACTCTCTTACTCTTTGGGGCGTGTGCCGGAAGCTTGGAGAGACGCCAATGTGCAACCGGTGCCCAAAAAAGGGGACCGCTCAGACCCGGCCAACTATCGGCCGATAGCTGTCACCTCAGTGTTGTGTAAAGTCTTAGAAAGGGTCCTTAACAACCATCTGACCCGCTACCTAGAAGATTACTCTCTGATTCACGATCGTCAATACGGATTTAGACCGAATCGATCGACGGGTGACCTTCTAGCGTACGTGACACATATGGGGTGAAGCTATAGACAAGCGGGGAGAGTCTCTGGCTATTAGCCTTGACATCGCCAAGGCTTTTGACAGGGTCTGGCACAAAAGCCTTCTCTTCAAGCTGCCCGCATACGGTCTGCCTGCTCAGCTCTGCGCATGGGTAGCTGACTTCCTGCATGAGCGTAGAATTCGCGTCCTTACGGACGGATGTAGTTCACAGTTCATGTCAGTGAATGCCGGTGTTCCTCAGGGCTCCGTTCTATCCCCCACACTCTTTCTGCTGCATATCAATGATTTGATTCCACTTGCGAATATTCATTGCTATGCAGACGATAGCACAGTGCATGCGAGATACTTTGGACACGCGGCGGCTGGAAAGGTAGAAACCATGGAGAAACGGGAGAATCTTGTCGTTGAGCTCAATCGGACTTTGGACCACATTTCCGAATGGGGTACCAGGAACTTGGTTGAGTTCAATGCCAAGAAAATTCAGGCTTGCGCTTTCACGGCAAAAACATCGCCATTCCTTCCCCTTCCCTCTCTTCAGGGCACAACACTGGCGCTACAGAGCTATATTACCATGCTCGGTATGGAGGTTCGCTCAGACCTGAATCCAAAGGACTACATCGAGACCTTGATCAAAGCAGCTTCACGCAAACTCGGAGTCCTGAACAAGGTGCGGCGTTTTTTCACGCCCGATCAACTGTGCTTGTTGTACAAAACGCAAGTGCGGTCCTGCGTGGAATATTGCTCGCACCTCTGGGATGGCTCCGCTAAGTACTTACTCGCTGCCCGCATCATTGGCGATGAAGAGGTAACTAAGAAACTCGAGTCTCTACAATTACGCCGTGATGTGGCATCATTAAGCGCATTCTACCGACTATACCACGGCGAGTGTTCTGAGGAGCTATTCTCGCTTATCCCTCCATCACCTTTTCTTCAGAGGACCACGCGCGCTGGCCTACGTTGCCACCGACTTACTGTGGCCACTATTCCTACACGAACAAAGAAATTTGGCGACTCATTTCTTTGTCGTACTATTCGTAAGTGGAATCCTATGCCCGCGCACGTGTTCCCTCCCTCCTTCCTATAATCTGGGGTCCTTTAAGAGAGGCGTGAAGAAGCATTTTTGCGGGCCGGCAAAGTGAGGATGGTTGGTGTAACAGTTTATAACTGCTGTACCAGCTATCTTCGCGTTTGGACTTTATCACCACTTAACATCAGGTCGGGTAGAGTCATTTGCCTACCTAATCATATAAAAAAAAAAATGTTTATCGATATGACTTTTCAGATGTAGTATAAGTAGTAGCTATAAGTGGAAGCACGAATCTGATCATTCGGCCAGTAGTACCTGAACAAGTGTGTCATCGTATCGATTGGTCGATGTACAAGTGTAAATGCAGTAGCTATGAGTCGAAGCACGAATCTGATCATTCGGTCAGTGTTTTTGCCGCTGGTCGGGTAGTTATCAGCCCGCACCGACTGATGGCTGCTTCCCGCCCTTTGTTGTCCAATCATCCATCTGCGCGTAAAAAACACTGACACGTATGTCCTATACCTTTAAACTGTATGACTACTTTGTTATATTCTATGCCACTATACTGACGATCGTCTGGTAGGATTCCGTTCTGGATGATAACATCTATAAAGTACCTTACACTACTTTAAATTCTTTCTTTGAGAAAGATACTGATTATTTTATATAATTCGAATAAAAGTACTCCAATCTACTTGATCTTAAGTGTGCGTGTGCGTGTGAAGTAAAGCTGGTATACAATGCTTGCATTTCACCAATCTAGTTTAAACCGAAACCACCGTAACTTCAGGTTTTAACCTTAAAATAGGAACGAAACACTACAGAATACCTAAAAATAAAACAATACTTTCTATTTGTCTGCAGACGAGCCGCGTGCCGTTGGAAACGCATAACAAACCAGTGATTTGGTGTCAGTAGTCCGCACCCGCCGACATCACCCGCCGCCCGCCCGCATAGGATGGTAGAAACTGACCCCGGGCCCAAGAAACCTCACAGTAAGTACTAATGTCTACACAAAAATCAAAAACACATTTTCTTCCCTAAAAGCAAATACCAAAACTTAATTTGAAAAATCTCAAGTAGCAAACACCCCTGGTCCCTTTCCCTATATGTCATCTCCTTTTCTTCTCTTCGATACTCTTACTTCTTTCTAGCTTTTATTCATCTTATCTCTCGTATGTTCTCTACTCATTTTCTCTCCCTTTTATCCCGCACTCAGGTATTGATGAGGTCACAATAACCGAAATAAATCGCCCCAATAAGACCTTACCTAATTGCGTCAATAGCGTCAGCAGCAAGTAACCTACTTACATGCTTTAGGTATAGATAAGTAATTTAACCTAAACATACATTATTTGACAATAACAGTGTAATAAACAGTTTCTTTGACTAAACACTATTACGACTTTAACAAAAGGAGACTTTTGCCAGAGAATTAATTTTATCATACTGACATAGCGCAACCTTAATGTATCTGGAGTTTCTTCTAGTACTTATATCTTTGGGTGGAAGACAGCTCAATTACTTCATATTATACGACCTATTCACCCTGGGGAGGAAAGGAGTCACCTAATTTAAATTTTCGCTATTATATGTTGTTTTCGACAATGCTTCGGGCACAATCTGCATACGTACTTTCCTTAACAATACTAGATCCGGTGTAAATTTATTATATTCGATATTTTAATTAACATAATATATCTTACGTGAATGAGTACGTAAGTACTTAGGCTCTTTTGGTTACAAAAGATATATTTTCGCTTAAATAATTCCATCTTTATAAAATAAGAAAAACGAGCGAGCCGTACAGTAATCGCGTGTGATGTGTAACTTTGAAGATGAGGTAGGTATTATATTAGTAAAAAAGAAATAAAATCTACTACAAAACATTATGTTCTAAAATAAAAAAAAATAGCGCGCGCTTTCGTGACTTCCTTTGACACACTTCCGCCCCATTCCACGAAACCACTCCCACAAATTGCAGGAAAGCGAGAGGAAAGATGTTGCACATCAAATAATATACGCATAGCCAACAAAACACTTTTTGCATTGGTTTGAAAAACTATTGAGTAGTTCTATTATCCGGAAATTTAGAACATTGGAAAACTTCGTGAAATCTCCAAGTTTCCTTGGATGATGACACTTTTACGTTCAACAGATAACTCATGGTTATATTATTTACTGTTATATAAAGTTTCTGTAAACAAAGGGTTCATTATAGAGTTGAAATCTTCACGTCGTGTGAAGATCTTTACGGTCGATTTATCGTAAAATAAATTAAAAACCATAAAATAACATAGGTACAAGAAACGTGATTTTTTACATTTTTTGCTTGTAATGCAGTGCTATTTTACAACAAAAACCCGGGATTCCGGGTTTTTGTACCGTGGCTTCTGAGTCGCGCTTACATTAAGTTTTTATAAAAAGTATGTAAGCACTTGAACAGATCGGCGGCTATACCGCATCATCCCCTTCTCAGGGGATGATCGCTTCAGGTAAAGCTTTTAGTCAGTAAGAGTCTGACATTACCTTGCAGCCGGCTATAGGGTATCCATGAGGATTTCACAACCGTTTCCCCGCCTGAGAGGAAATTTTAAAAAAGGGCGGTAATCATTCGTTTTAAAAAAATACAAATTTCGAATTGATTTTGAGTTTGAGACGCAGTTTGACTTTGATTCAGGTATTTTAATTGAGATACATAGGTTGATATTACATAACTGGTTTTTCTAATTTCCGATATGGAAAATTAAGACTCAAATTATATTATGGTCACTACAGGCAACTACGGAACCCTACACTGAGCGTGGTTCGACACACCCTTAACCGGTTTTTTTAATGCATCATCGGCATAGGTATAAGGTATTTTCTGCCAAGTGCACTATTAACACGCTCGTGTTAACTTATTATATGACTAGTGTTCGTGCAATACTTGTTGCCTATTGTCCGCCGTGTTTTTCCGTTTTCGCCAATGCTTCGGACACAACCTACATACGTACTTTCCTTAACAATACTAGATCCGGTGTAAATTTATTACATTAGATATGTTAATAAACATATATTTCGTAACAGAATTTCATATTTTTTTTACCAATATAAGGTATTTTACATAAAATAAAATATAAACGGTTAATTTTATTTTTCAGATTGTGATGTAAAAAGGGACCTCCAGTTGAACGGGCCAAGCACCAAAGCAGCTGAACTTGGTAAGACAATTATCAAACTTCAATTCTTGTTTATACTGTGAGCCAAACCTGCAGAGAATTTTGTTATAACACAAAATTATTGAAGGGTTATTAAAAAAAATGTGTTATTTATCTAAAGTATTCTGTAATGTGGACGTTACTTCCCTAATTCGAGGCAAAAATCAATTATATTCTACCTCTCCCCTAAGTTACTCAAATATTTTTACTGTTTGTTTCAGGTGTCATTCCTTCATTAAAAACATCAGCCAAAGGAGACCCAGAGAAGGGAGGCTCAGAGAAAGCTGACTTCGAAAGGGCTATCGAATTAACAGGTAAGGGTGTGATTTACTTATATTTACTTTAATTTACAGTTAATCCATTTTAACACATCATTACATCCTTGTCAACTATCTCAATGAAAAAATAATGTTATTTTTCGTTTTAATACAAGTGGTTAAATCACAAGGGTTAAATGCACGGGCCCATAGTATGAATTACATTTGCATTTTATGTAATCTGTATCCTCTTTAGTTTTCGAATGGAGTTTGTAAAAAATATTCAATTAACCAAATATAAAAAAATAGATAAGACCTGCTGTGTATAGTTTCACTAAAGCATCTGCTTAACAAGGAACTCAATTGCATATCACATAAAATATCTTTTGAAATCTAAAGATAATTTTAAATTTTACTACATAAATTCAACTCGATCTCATGCTTGAAATAAAAACTTTTAAGTGTGCAATAAAAACATGAGCTTTTATGTCACATCATTAATTTGCGCTTCCACCGAGCTTTATGTTACCTATTTACTACCTACATTGATAAGTATTCTGAATGAGGTGGTACTATAACGTGAGACAGTAATGTTTGTAAACAGATATGTAACAAGAAGGCTACAGCGCGCCGATTTATGAATGAAGAATGCTTAAAGAGCATTCCTCGACGTAGTGGTGCGATGGCGTATACCCATCCATAGATAGGGTTGTCTGTTTCAGCAAAAAAGCAACCATATGTGGTTAAATCAATCGCAATCATCAATCAAATAAAAAAAAAAAACTCCAAAAAAATATACTACAGTAAAAAAGTCTATTGTGTTCTCTATATTCCAAATTTTAATTGGATCACGTATCCAATATAATTTCTTCCTACGGCGAACGGAAAATCAGTGACGCGAGTTGTTCTTCTTCTATTCTTTTATAGTACACTCATCCTTTAATCATACTGACTACCACATAATAACAAATTGATCATTTGATAAAAAAACAACACATCTGCATCTTCTGAAAGTGTGTTAACAACACGTGTTTTTCTTATGGTGGCCCGCAGGGTTCGCATTCGGGGAAGCCCGGTGTGCCACCCCTATTACGGAGTAAACAATTGCTACTGTTTCTTCGAACGCCGCCCATCACCCGGTGTCTGTTTACATTTAATGCAGGATAAAGGAACGTGTAACGTGTTGTTATTGTCAAACGAGTCATAAAAATAATGTATCTCCTTAGCTAATGTTTGCAAACAAACCCTGCCACAAGATTCACGTGTAGCCACTATAGATAAGGAATTCGATGACTTCCTCTTCCTAATACTTATTTTTTTCCCCTTAGCTGTAAAGCCGATTAAACCGGTTATCCTATCGGATATAATCAAATAGAATTAATGAGATGAAAGGAAAATATTATAATTCTCCGCTTTCAATGACCTCTTTGACCAACTGATACTTCACGTTTAATTCTTTTCGATGTCCATATATTATGTAATTTGATTTGACCTTAAAATATGAAGATTACCGAAATTCAGATGTGTCTTATATAGCACAGAGCCTTATATATTTAACTCCTTCCATTTTAATTAAATCTCTGATTTACTCGTCAAACTGACTGATTTTACTTATCGTATGATGATGTTAGTACATAAGTATTTTTTTATCACGTTCGGTTAGAATTAGAATCTATATTGCCTACATAATTAAAAGTATGTAGTTGAGTCCTGTATGTCACAAAAATAAGTTGGCTAATAATGACACAGCACTGGAAGTACAAAAAATATGGCCTTGTTAATCTCAAAAGGACTTGAGGAGCTCAATAGCGCAAGTGGTTAGCGCGTTCCGCTGCGGTCGTTGAAGTTAAGCAACTTTCGCAGTGGTCGGTCATTGGATGGGTGACCAAAAATTTACTATCTCGAGCTCCTTCGTGCTTCGGAAGGCACGTTAAGCCGTTGGTCCCGGCTGCATCTGCAGTCGTTAGCACCCACCAATCCGCACTGGGCCCGCGTGGTGGGTCATGGCCCAATCTCCCTATTCCATCCATAGGGAAGGCCTGTGCCCCAGCAGTGGGGACATTAATAGGCTGATGATGATGATGATGATGAATCTCAAAAGAGTTTTGCCTACCTATTAAAAAAGTACATAATATTTAAAATGAATGGATACAACAAACATGAATTGATGGGTTGTTCGACAGGATATGGAAGGTTCCACTACCTGCTGCTGGCAGTATGCGGCCTCGTCAGCACCTCGGAGGAGATGGACGTCATCTCGATGTCCTTCATCCTGCCTTCGGCGCAGTGCGACCTAGATCTCTCCACTCAGACTAAAGTAAGTGTTTTGTCGACGGAAGGATGAAAAATGCAAACATGTTGCATGTATGCTGCATTCTGCCAGCGACCCAAACTATGACATTACCTTGTCCGTCTTGTTAACCAGGAAACATGGTTTCTCCGAGTACTATCATCATGTAGCTATCAAATAAAATGCTGTTGTTCCATTGTACATATATAAATAATACAAAAAAAGTTTTTTTTCCATAACCACGACCACATCACTAATCATAGACTTTTTTGTGCGGTAGAAACTAGAGTTACTTTTTTGTAAGCGGCCCAGTAAGGTTAAATTCATATTTTTATTGAGTACCTCAATTTGTCTATAGCCAGGACACATAAATAATTCTTGTAAAAATAATCATGCTCAGTGCGGCAAAGACATACTCCGTAAAAGTACTAATTAAAACAAATACACAGTTCTTCTTCCAGTCAATAACGAGCAACCTTCATCGGTTGATAAATCAAAAGGTTTTATAACGGCAAAGAAAGTAAGTAGCAAAGGCATGTGTTTTATTTACAAAGTTAAGACAATAATTTAATATTTTATTCTACTTAATATGTAACGAGAGACCGCTAAAGGCGTGTCAAGGGTACAAATATGCAAATAGGCACATACTCGTAAACTCGTTGTAGATATTTTTCAAGTTGATTTTTAATTAACTTCCGCAAACTGTGAACTACATACTTCGTTCACTGGCCGCTCATACTACTTAATAAAAACTTAATACGTGCTTAATACCAATATTTAAAGTACACACCCCGGTAAATATAAACTTTAGATAACCTGTGATAAATGTGATAAACCTTCATATTTAGTAACTTTGACTGACTTTCTTCAAAAGAAATATTTAGGTATCAATAAAGAAAAGAAAAGCTTTGCATTTTTTTTAATATTGACATATTAATAAAACATCTTGCAATATCAATAAGATGAACATGGAAATAAAGTATTTTTAATCACCTAATTCATATGAACATATGTCTCAGAAAAAGCCACTGAAAAGAAAGGCCCTATGCAACCATTATTTAGCAGCGTCTGTTATTTCTTATTAGGTACTGAATTAACTTGTTTTTATTTTGTAACAATAAGGCTAGACATGGTACCTATAGTAAAGGATCATTAACATCATCATCAGCCTATTAATGTCCCTACTGCTGGGGCACAACATAGCATTATAGTTGGAATAAGGAGATTGGGTCGTGACCCACCACCACGCGGGCCCAGTGCGGATTGGTGGGTGCTGACGACTGAAGATGCAGCCAGGCCCAACGGCTTAGCGTGCCTTCCGAAGTACGAAGAGCTCAAAATAATAAGTTTTTGGTTACCCATCCAATGACCGACCATTGCGAATGTTGCTTAACCCTAATAATTTTTCCCTGACCACTTTGTTTGGTGTCCACCCAGGGGACCCTGGGTGGGGCATAAAATTTAGATTTTTTTAAGTGACTCTAAACACGGGTTACAAATTTATTTGGGATAGAACGGATTATATTCTTGAGAATTGTGTCGACCATACTTATGTAAACAAAGATCAAATATTTGCTTGAGCGTAGATTTTGACGTACCTAAATGTCCTTCTGAAATAAGTAATTACTCAGCTGAGTTTGATCAATGTTTATTGTTTACCGTTCTAAAATTTTAAATCTACTTTTGACACTACTTTTAAAACTAGAGTTGAAAAATGTTCTATAATACGGGCCTGAGCCTCAACTTTGGAATTCATATAATAGAGATGGATAAGACAGAAGGATTCTATAGTCCAGATAAAAATTCTTCAAAATCTACCCGTAGATCAATTTGTCTGGTTGTACGTTTTTGACCCAACAGGAACCCAATATTATTCTGGGTTAAAACATATCCTATTGTGACGAAGTTTAAATTACGTCTTCTATGTGTTGCAACTGCAAACTGATTACCTACGCACTCGGTTATATATGATACATTGAAGATGAAGATTATACATATTCTAATACTGAAAAAGGGCATGAAAGCGACTACGTTATTAAGAAAGGAAATCATGAAGCTGCATTCAATGACAAATAAATAGAAGTGTCGCCAGTTTTAGTGTAAAGCAAGAACTGTAAGTAAAATATTTCCGACATTTTTTTGTTTTGTTGTTTTTCATTTTATTGATAAATTATTGTGTGAATTAACTATTGATCAGTCGTAAATTTTACCACCGTTAAATGAGACATGTGAAATAAGATGTTTTGCTGAAGGTTTTAATAGTAGTCGAATATGTTTAATTTGAAAGTGTAGACAGCCCAAGTTCTTAAAAAAAGGCAATTCAAATAGCACTCGAGGAATATATCACATTATCGTATAGAGAGGAAAATATTATTCAGAAATGTAATTACTATAGTCAGGGTTAAGTTACAGACCGAGAGCTAGGAATTATTATTTCAAAAGTTAATGTGCGTAGCAAGTAATGTAAAAAATAATGATAATGTTTACAAGACGTTGGAATCCCGCATTCCGCGCTACGGTCAAGTTCATACGCGCAAAGCGCTAGATCAGCAAAATTGTGCTCAAATCGATAAGGTAAGCTCTTTTAAGTAATAATTATGTAATAAATTCTATTTATAGTTTTAATGACGAGTGTTTTGATTTAAAGTTAGATGATCTTTTTAGAAAAACGGGAATTGAATAAAAATAATTTGCTAAATAAAAGCACTAGTAACTTAATTATGTTTAACAAATGTAAGAATACGGATAATCCGGCTGCATCTGCAGTCGTTAGCACCCGCTAATCCGCACTGGGCCCGCGTGGTGGGTCATGGCCCAATCTCTCTATTCCATTCATAGGATTCTCATTCATATATAATGCTCTCTCACAAGTATCGCACTGGTTTAATGTAAATAACTTAAAATTAAATGCAATTAAAACCAAATGCATTAAATTCACTTTACCTAATGTTAGAAGCGAAACCATTACAATTAAATTAAACAATGAAAACCTAGATTTAGTTGAATCAACGATATTCTTAGGTATAACCATAGACTCGAAATTGCAATGGTATCTTCATATTTCTCTGCTAGCTGATAAACTTAGTTCAGCAGCCTATGCCATACGTAAAATAAGACAACTTACTGATGTAGCTACTGCTAGAACTGTATACTTTAGTTACTTTCATAGTATTGTACCCTATGGTATTATTCTCTGGGGATCAGCAGCCGATATTGAAACTATATTTATATTGCAAAAAAGAGCCATAAGGGCTATTTATCAACTTAGTTCTAGAACATCTCTTAGAGAAAAATTTAAAGAAATCGGGATTTTGACTGTTGCTTCACAATTCATTTATAATTGTATACTTTTTGTTCGAAGCAATATTAACTATTATCTCAAACACAGTGACGTACATTCTTTTAATACAAGGAATAAAAATAAACTCAAGATACCAAATTACAGGTAACAGAAGGTTCATTAATCATTCATGGGTCAAGGTATACATTTCTATAATAAGATTCCTATTGATATCCTTGGTTTGCCTCCTGATAAATTTAAAATACACATTAAGAATTGCTTACTTAAGAAAGGATATTATACTGTCAATCAATATTTGAATGATTAAACGGCTTGGTTGTAATTTTACCTGTAGATAATTTTTCAAAAGTTATATCAAAAGTAAGGCTCCCAGTCTTAGAAAGAGTTTTGAAGAGAACCTTGTTCATTTTGTTTTGAAAATTGTTTCTTGCTATTTTAAGACTTTTCTTTGCACTTATTGTTAGTAAATTCGTTGATTGTCTATTGTTACATCAGGGAGAAAAAATCAGCCCTTGCTGAGTTTCTTGCCGGTTCTTCTCAGTACAAGGTCTCCCGCCGTAGATTTGCGAACCGATGGCGTAGCTTTTCGACATTCACAAGTGCTTGTAACAGCCTAGACTGAATAAACGATATTGAATTTTGAATTTTAGGGAAGGCCTGTCCCCAGCAGTGGGGACATTAAAAGGCTGATGATGACGATGAAATGTAAGGAAAAGCGAAAAACTTCAAATAAAATGCGAAAAGAAACTATGTTCGCAATTGACAATCTCTAATGATAACTCTAAGAAAAAGTTCCCTGCAATAAAATCAGATAATGTATAAGCTAGGTCTTATGTAAATGTAATTGTTAAGGATTATTTTTATGACAAAATAGACGATAATAATTGTGTGTATTCTAAATATAATTTATGTGTTTATACACCTTTAAAATGCGAAATGTATATAAAGATAATAAAAGGCTAGCGAAAGATATTGAGTAACTTTGTAATGATTTACAAATAAAAGGTTTAATATAATTGAAGAACAATGTTTAAAAGTTTATAGTAAATAACGTAAAGGAGAATATTAAATTTCTCCTTTGCGTTATAAACTTTTAACCCATGTTATTTATAAAAAAAATATGGGTGCGTGTACTTAAAGTACGCGCGTGAGAAGTTATACTTCTTTTTGGAATTATTAAAAAATAGTTTTTAATTGCATGCAGATAATTAATTACAATAAGATAATAAAAGGATTGGAAAAGGATAGTCAACGCAGTCAATAAAGTTCAGTTTTAATTTGAAAAATTTAATAAATAATCAAAATATTCAATTTAAATCACTACTGCATAAAATTTATTAGCACATATAAATTTCGCATTTGTATAACATTATAACACGTGTTAAGAATATAGAAACTAGAAACATGTGGATAAATATTATAAATATGAAAACAGTGATCAGAGGCGACGAGCGTCCCAACATGTGCGACTAAGAGATCCTATTACTATTTTGTTGGAAGCTTTTTTTCGAGACTTACGAGTAATGTGCGGTTTAGCGGCCGACTTCATGTTACTTTTGTGTTACAGTGTTGCGCGCGCATCTTAAAATTTCACTCTCATCATTTTTTCATAACGCGCCCGCGGCTAACTTCATTATGTTACTTTTGTGTTACAGTGATGCGCGCGCATCTTAAAATTTCACTCTCATAATTTTTTCATAACGCGGCTAAAGAAGTATAACTTCAAAATATGCGAATAAAAGAAAAATTGCCTTAAAAGAGATTGTTAATAAACGAACGAATACGATAAAGCCCGAAAGCTCAAACAATAACAATATATTATCTAATATTTATTATACAAATAAGCGTAAAAAGAAAGATTTTATTAGCAAAATAAATAATTGTTTTCAAGACATGCTATTTAGGAAGATATACAACCAACGTGATGTTGAAAAAGATTAATAAAAAGTAAAATTGCAATATGTAATATTTTTTGCAATTTATTAGAAATCAACGTAAATAATAATTGTTAAGTAATTATAGTAAGGGTTTACTTTTAATGATAATTTGTTTATATAAAGTAACCTAATAATATAAATAATTTTAGTTCTATATGGATTAGTGAATCTCATTTTAACATTTTGTTAAGTATTATATGTTATTAATCGAGTTATAAACGTTGTAACTTAGATGAAAAGTGTTTAGGGTCTTCCTTTTCAGGGGAGAGACGCCTAACGTTTCAGGGAAGGTGAAGTGTAAATCACGTCTTCTACGTGTTGATAACACTTCCCCGATACGATTAGGTATCTTATTATTGTTTATTTATTATTATTATTTAATCACCCATACCCCATCACCACACTATAACTCAACCCAAGTGACAAACTATTAAATTCGACTGGTATATTATAAATTAATAAAATTGAAATTTAATAATACGTACTTAAAATTTTACGACGGTAACTTTGGCGTACATTTTTTTCTTGCTCCATTGTTTAACATAGCGGTAAATATATATTTATATATTAGTCATTAACACGTGAGATAAGAATCTTTTCCTGATTTTTTTCAATCACGTCACAATTGACTTTGTGGCAGTGCAAATGAATTTAAAACTAATCAAATGTGTAAACTTTAGTAAAGAATCTTCGTAAGAAACTCGCAAACAAGAAAAAGTATATGATGTCATAGATACTTAAACAATTAAATTAGGTGACTACTTCATTCAATTAGGGTGGCGACATTATATATGTGGTTTCTGATTAGTTTTCTGGTCAGAAATTCTGATTCGGCGACTTGCAGACGTAAATTAATTCAAGTCTTTGCATACAAAATGTTCAATGAGGCGCATAACATTCTTGTTTTTACAGAATGGAAAAAAAATCAATAAAAAGGCTTATACGCCACCCTTTTTAGTAATTAACTGTGAAACACAGTAGTTATATATTTTGATGTCAAGTGTTTATAAATCATGCTAAAAGGACATGGTACCTGGCTACTGGGGCAAGAACTGATAGCCATACATACACAAAGTATGTGGTTAGCAGTTGTTTCCAAGTGTCAGTTCTTGCCAACAAATATAAAAACATTTATACGTCAATGCTTCCTATGTATATATTGGCGAAAACACAGATTAGGTAGTAAGTAAGTAGAGTGTAATAAACATGATAATTGTCCGCAGGGATGGCTGAACAGCATAATCTTCATCGGCATGATGGTGGGCGCGTACGCGTGGGGTTCGGTGGCGGACTCCCTGGGCCGCAAGCGGGTGCTCATTGCCATCTCCGTAATCAACGCGCTCGCCATCGTTGCTTCCTCCTTCAGCCAGAACTACGAGCTGTTCATGCTGTTTCGCTTCATTAACGGTGCCGCGTGAGTATAAGAAATATAAGGCTTCTTTTGTTTCTTTTAATGTGTAGCCGTATTTGTCAGCCCCTTCCTTTCTTTCATTGTAAGTATAATAAAATTAACGAACTGATATGGCGAGTTGACGATGTTTCGAACCGGGCTTGTGACGATAAAATTCTTATAGTAAATAATAAATAAATATAAATATTTCCAACACGCACACCACTTAGCCTAGCCCCTAATTAAGCACTGTAAGGCTTGTGTTATGGGATACTAGGGTAACGGTTAGAATCATACATTGTACACATAGATGAATGATTGGTCTCGCTTCACTCCACGAGATACCGCGCTATCAAAAAACAACAGCTCCGTTTAAGCGGCAACTCATTATTGTAGTGTGTGTATGTTACTTTGCAAGGACGGTGTCGTATGTCAAAAAAAGTGTAGCCAGCTACTCAACTGCTACCCCAGTAATAGGGAAAATATTTTATGCTGTTGACGATCCACACTAACAATACTACTTACAAAATCCGTATATGAATATATGTTTATATACCATTTTTGGTATTTTTATTTTTTTTGCAAATATACGTGATGCACGGAGGCGCGAATCCTATAATTTTATCGCGCTTGCATTATAGTTAGTTTCTTTATTTTTATCCCACCTGTCAATAGTTTGGTTAGAAATTCTTATAAGTGCCTCCGTGGTCTGAGTGGTATATACGCCAGTTTTGATGGTGTCGGCCTTCATAGGTCATAGGTCCCGGGAGCTAGGCTAATAGATGTGAGACTTTCGATATATCTTCACATTTAGTATCTTTATAACTCTTTAAAGACACTGATGTCGATTCTGGCTTGATTCTCTAAACCTAAACTTGACATCAGTGTATCCTTGTCATTCTCTATACAGAGTGAAAAGGAGAGACTGATGTTAAATTTAGTTTTAAGTTTAGAGAATCATGCCAGAATCGACACCAGTGTTAAGTAAATTTATTATTAACCATGCAGACACTAGAAATTCAAATAAAACTATAATAACAATATATATAGTTAAAACTATTAAAATGAGCAGGTTAACGCAAGAATAAAGTTTATTATCAATAATTAAAAATTACATGCCACTAACTTGCACAAGTTTACGATAAATTTGCCTTTTAAAATTTCCTGATTTTTGCAAATTTTCTTTCTTCGAAATGTAATGGAGTCGTATTTGTATAAACTTCTCCACTACTAGTCGAATTAAATTAATTTGATGTATGGCACCATTAAAATGACTTGAGTCGAAATCAAAATATCTTTTAGAACCCGTCCCGATGAATTTTTTCATGACATCAATTACAATATTTTTATATATTAAATTTGATTTTATGTGCGACACTTTATCTATATTTTGTATTATGGATTCTGAAACCAAGCATATTAAAAATACATCTTCAGAGGCATATGATAATCCACCTCTATCTTTTAACGTCACAAATTTATGAAAAAATGATTTTTAGCAGTTAAATTATCAATACAATGAAAGCATTTAATTTTTTTTTGTTAAAAACTTGACAACAAAACCGGCTACGTATCCAACAACGTGGTTTTTAAAAATCGACATGTATGGCACATTCAAGAATTCTGTGATCTCGTCAAAATCATCCTCAACTTTTTCTAGTGCATTCAACAATACTGAATCTTCTTCTTCGGAACGTTCCCACATGAAAATGAAATTTATTGGAATTTTCTAGAAAAACTAAATAATTTGCAAGATAAAGAAGACCTCCGTTTAGCAAATAAAATAACGAAACGTCATTTAGAATTTCGCAATAATATAATGAAGGTATAGTTTGCTTCAAATTATTAAGTTTCCTTTATTATTATCCGCACCATAAGCTATCCCTGAGGCCCAAGCACAAGTTTTTGACAGCTGCTTAACGCTAACGTATCGCTCGTCAAAGTTTCTATGAAAAAAACTAAGCAGCGCCACTGACACCACTTATGTATAAACTAGCTTTTTCCATACAAAATTTGACCATTACGATACTTTACGAAGCTGTCAAAAACTCATACTTGGGCCTCTGTGCTCAATTTGTTTCAATTAATTTCAACAATTTTTCCAAAAATTGTGATGTTTTCTTCACCGACTTATTTTCAAATATTTTCGATTCACTGACACGAATAGTTTGTATTTCATAAAGAGGTCAAATGAAATGGGTCATAACAGTATATTCATAATATAAAAATCTCAACCATAGGGACTTTTATATTGCGTACTTGGCAACACTAAATGACGTTTATTTTTCATGAAATTTTACATCGAAATTTCGAAATTATAAGATACTTACTGACGGTATGTGACCCGTGTCCTTTTTATTTTTTGAACTATTATTCTTACAATGTTTCACAACACAAACTGGCATTTTGCTGCGGATTGTGCTTTAAATTGATTAAAATATTCGGGACTAACACCTAAAGCGCAGCTGTCAATGTGACTGACACGGTGAAGGCTCGGGTATGCCGATTTCGGCATAGTATTAGTTGCCGTATTAGACAAGTACGCCGGCGGTATCTAGTCGAGTGAAGCGAGACCAATTATTTATCTATGCATTGTACATATATAAGTATACTTATATAGAAATACATTAAACATCCATGACAGGAGTACAAAATGCTCGTATTCATCACACAAACATCTGCCCCCACCGGGATTCGAACCCGGGACCTCTCGAGTTGGCGTCACCATGAAACCCGGCGTACGTACTCGACCACGGAGGTCGTCAAAGTAGACCCGACCCGTACTTATTTTCTAGGCAAAAGTACTTATTATGAGTATTATTTTTTCTAATCAAACCACTTCAACTGACATTTTGCCGCCAAATTTGAGTTGTTGCTCTTCTTCTTCTTTTTCTTTTTTATGGCATGCACGGTTGTTGCTCGGGTGAATAATTTAAATGTTTTTTTCTTTAAGTCTGGATTCAGATTGCTGTTATGAATAAATAAAATAGTTACATAAATTCTATCCCATAAATGTCACGACATGAAGAAATGTATTTATTTTTCAGACTTGGTGGTTCAGGTCCAGTCATCTGGTCTTATTTCGCCGAATTCCAGCCTAAAAAGAAGCGAGGTGCTATGTTGAGCTTCATGGCTGCTTTCTGGACACTCGGGAATTTGTTCGTCGCTGGTTTGGCTTGGGTCATCATTCCTAGCGGTAAGAATTACTTTGAAAATTACTTAGAAAAAAACCTTTTTTTTAAACATTTAATATTATTTCATTATTTTGTTAAGCATACAACTAGCTAGATGTTTAAATCTTATCTTCCGCTATCCGCCCGGCTAGTGAAAGATTCGTTCTAGTTCGAATCTCGTCTTAAACCCAGACCGAAAGTTTCTTTCGAAAAAACAAAAAGAAAACGTTTTAGTTAGGCATTTACACACTTTAAATAAATTACTTACCTACTTAAATGGCTTGAGTAACATCTTAAAGCAGATAATGATTTAAGAAAACCACATTCTAATAAGCAAATTTATTGATCAAATTAAACCTTTTACAGAAATCGGAGGTACCACTGGAACTTTCGTTTACAACTCGTGGCGTATCTTCTTGCTCGTGATGTCACTGCCTTCCTTCATTGTGGCAGCTCTGCTGTTCCTACTTCCCGAATCACCCAAGTTCCTTATCACCAGCGGCCGCCACGAAGAGGCCATGGAAGTATTCCGTAGCATCTACCTCATGAACACTGGACGTAGCAAGGACGAGTACCCAGTCAAGCAAATCCTAGTCGACGATATCGTGCACACACACAAGTCCGCGAAGCAAATCGAAGCAAAGAAAGAGCCTGCAGAACCGAAGTCCAAGATAAGACGAATGTTTAGCGACATCGTCGAACACAGCAAACAGCTGTTTGTGCCACCTATACTCAAGTTCACTATGATATCTATCACGATCAACTTTACGTTCCATATCGGGTTCGTATAAAATTGATTATATTCTTATTATAACGGCTTCATATTATATCTAAACATATTTATAACTACAAAAAATCTATTACGCCGAGATGTTTCACTGTACTCTTAGTTACTAACAATCTGAAAAATCTATCGCAATCTGGGTGAATGCACTAACCGCTGCCATTGATTGAATTATTTCCTTTTTTTGTAAAATTGTATCAATAATGTGTCTTATTCTCATTATTCGCAGGTACTACGGCCTCATGATGTGGTTCCCAGAGATGTTCAACAGGTTCGACGAGTGGTCGCGCACGCACGACAACGCCGAGGCGGACATCTGCCAGGTGACGCGCTACGTGACGCAGCAGGGCACGCACTCCGCCAGCGCGCAGTGCGACTCGCACATACACTCCGACGTATTCATGGAGTCGCTCATCACCGTCGCCGCGGCCATACCTTCCAACATATTCGCCGTGCTCGGCATGGACAGACTGGGAAGGAAATTCTTCTTGGGTGAGTTCAGATATAACAATAACAACCCTAGCTAGTCCTCGATCTCGATCAGGGTTTATACCTTTGCTGCAGCAAGACCTTCCCGTCAACATATTCGCCGTGCTAGATCATGGAGGAAGTTCTTATTGGGTCAGTTTAAATTAGTTTAGCAAGGTCCTAACCTTTGATCAGAATCTGTATTAGAGCGGTCGTCATGAGGAGTAGCTTAGTCGAACTTACAGAAAACCATAGTATTTAAATATTTTCTGTGGTAAGGTTTTCAGCACTCCACGATCTAAGGAATTGGTTTCAAACCGGCAATGCCAGGTTGACTAAAACGACAGTATTCAGACGCAATAGCTAGTCATAGCGATAATTGAGCCGAGGTTTCCTTAGCCAGCTGTAAGATAAATTGGAAACGAACTAGTTTCCGCTCGATCGCTTCTTTTCTTTACACATTTCTGGTCGTTGGTCGTCTAGGGACTAGTCAATTTCATGCAGGTCAGGATCAAAATGCTCAGGCCTATGTCGTTAGCAAAAATAAACTGAAATGCTGATTGTAATTTTCTTTCGTCCAGTGTTCGCTACATTCTCGGCGGGTCTGTGTTCCGCGGCCATGTACTTCGTGTACAACAAGACCAACAACCTCATCGTGAGCGCCATCTTTAGCTCCGTCATCTCGTGCGGCAACGCCTCCCTTGACTGCCTCATCACTGAAGTCTTCCCTACCAACTTGCGGTAAGATATGTTTTATTTGTCTAGAGGTTTTGCACGCGAGATCAATTACTGACTTTAAAAATTCTAGTCAAGTCAGTGCTGTCAGTATAAATTGGTTTGGAGATTGTACAGCGCCGACTTCACGCATCCAACCAACAGTGCGAGCCGGTAATAACTTTGGATCCAGTAACTGACGACGTGTATATCTGAAATTATGTTAACTTGTGACGCTAGTAATCCATACGGCTATTCGTATTTGCTATCTGTACCTACACTTAACAGCAGTATATCCTTATCATACTTTGTATGTATTGGTAAGGATATAACTACTGCTGCCAAATTAACAAAGCAAACACGGATAGCTTTGTGTAGTGCTAACAAAAACTTTCTTTCCGAGCACTAAATGATATCTAAAGCTTAATATACACGAGCGGCACGCAGTTTACGGCAGAGTCAAAGGCAGCTATCGTTGGCTGCTGCGAGCCGTGTACCTATATGGAACCTAATACTTACACAGAAAGGAATAGTGCCTAAACTATGATTTTCAATTCGCATCACAACACAATCTCTTGTAAAGTATCTTTCTTTTCTGACGCTTGCTACATCCGAAAATCCAGAAAGAATTGCCCCTATTAATTACATTAATAATATTTGCAGCGCTACGGGCGTGGCCGTGTCCATGGTGGCCGCTCGGCTGGGCGGCATCATCGGCAACGTAGTGATCGCCGCACTGCTGGACACGTACTGCCCCGCGCCCACATTCATCGTGGCCGTGCTGCTCGCCAGCGGCGGCCTCATGTGCCTCTTCCTGCCCAACACCACGCGCCAGGCGCTCCAGTAGCGCTGCACATATCCTGACACAGGAATGCAGCTTAACAAACTTGCAGCCTGCGCGCCTTTTAGCGATCGGTGGCGACGGAACTTTGTTAGACACTTACAAGTTTTTAAACATTGTTTAAAGTTAGACCTTGTTTAAAAATAATGCCGTCTCTATCTGCTTTTATAAACAAAAATGAGACAACCTTAGTTTTAAACAGTCTTTAATTTTAAACAGTGTTTAAGAAATTTTGTAGTAACACCGTCAGTGATTCCCTTTGTTCCCATCTATACTGTTTATGGTGCGCCTGGTGCTTTATGTAACTTATTAAGTTCAATGCCTTATTATAACTAATAGTAAGGTATTCGATTCTCTTTTCGCAGGTACTGAATACTTAAGAGCATTTACCGCTCTAAGACTGAATATTATCAATATAAACAAGTAAGGTTTAATACTGGTAAATATTATATGGAATGGAATCAAACTATTTTTGTCGATTTATTAGCAATTATGATGGGAACAAAGGAGCGATTCCATCTTATGGAGAAAATTAATTCCGCCACCGACCGATCGCAATTGTTACCATCGAACGTTATCACCGATGTATGTGACTGCTTTTTCAATGTACGATGTTTTCTAAGAATGAGCTATAATTTACCATAAGTAGGACTGTTGTGGGTTGTTAAGTACCTACGTTTCATTGAACATCGAGTACGAGAAACGTAGTTTCACGCATCTTTTGTTAGAAGTATTATAGATTAAGCGTCGATCATTATTTTGTTGTATATTGCAACTATTTTCATATTACGAATTTATAAATTAGAATTGTTACCGTAGTTTGTAGTGTAGCTTGTAGTGAATAGATAAAACTGTGAGTTGTGATAAGATCAAGGAATACTGATCACCATAAAGAGATCTAGCCTATTAAGAGAACTACCTTAACGAATGTAATAAATTATTAGATTTGTCAAACCAATCAGAAAGTCATTGTATATATTGCGATTTTATGAATAATTTCAATTTGATAATTCAGATTGCATATCCATAAGTACAAAATATGTTGCACCATTTGAAAGTAAATCCTTAATAAATTGCTGTTGCGTTTTATTTTTGAAATCATCTCCTTATTTATACTGATATTTTTTATTGATTGAAACATGACGTAGCGGCCAGGTAGGTTCAATAAAATCAACCGTTGCGTTTCTGTAAAATGTTTATATTGCGATTATTATACCGTAAAAGGGGGTTATTTGGATATCATGAGATTATTTGGAATTTGCGAAAAAAAAGATATGGCAATATTTCCTTATTATTAGGAAATATATTTTACCACCTGGCAATAAAACGACATTTTGTCTATATCAAATTGGAATTTTGGAGGTTATTGCCGATAAACGATAAGCAGTGCGTCATTAAAAAAAATCCTAAAAATTTGGTGTTTTTCTTGGTTCCAGAGCTTTTGTCTAGTACACTACATCTAGAATGATACGTATAGACAGAAATAGATTGCGAAATAGTGTTTTTATTCGCATTTTAGTGATTCAATTAGCTTTTTTCTATCTCTTACGGCCTGCCATGCTTTTCGGTATTCTCTATGCGGCTTTTTTTCTGTTTTGGGGTTAATTGAAACTTTGTTTTAAATAGCCCCTTGAAAATCTTTCAAACATTGCTAAGTATTCTTTACATCGTTACAAATAACCCCAATTGCTCTATTTATCTATATTAAGGGTAAGTTGTTTCGCGGCACTATATTTTTAACAAATGTTTTATTTTTTATAAATAATACAGTACAGACATGAAAGCATGGTCTAAATATACCAAAGAAAGTTCACAAATTCACGCAATGTAAAGAATCGTTCACCTTACCTGAGTTATCTAATGAAGATTTACATAAAGCCATAGAAGTTATTCAAAATGACTATATGACACTATAATTAAAAAAAGCAGCTAATAAAACTGATAAGAAAATACAATATAACAAAAAGTACGTAAATGCCGTAATATAAACTGCACAACTGGCCATCCAACTCTTTTTTCAAAAGATGAAGAGATGGCGTTCTTAGAAAACATAAAGTTAATGAGTGCTTGAGGATTACCCCTGGTTTTATTTGTGCCTGCCCATATAATATTCTCTAATGTCTTTTGGTAAACACACCGATAATATAGATACTTTTTTCAATCAAGAGGGATAAAATAAAAAAAGCTTCATAAATATTTAAAATATTGCTTTATTCTTGTTAATAACACATTGGAAATTTAACGTTACATCCCAAATAACCCCAAAGTAGCGATAGATTTATCATTACGTCTAAATTATTAATGGTAATTTTCACCTTTTTAGTGACGGAATGAAGTGAAATTGAGATAAACTGAAGACAGCTCCTTTTCCAAAAATATTGCTGAGTTCTTTTCGACACAGTTTCAAAAAATAAGAAAACCCAAAGCAATGAAGTCTGATACCAATTAACCTCATTAATGCGATATTTGGAACGGCACCTTTAAAAAAATATACATCTATAGATCTATTCACATGTAGCACGGTAATATTATATAGGTAATATTAGGCGTTGAGCAGACGAAAGGGCGGGGCGGGCATTTTGTCCGCGAAACAATAAAGACCGCGTCTGACCGTCAATGTCTGCAGCTGCCCGTGCCGCGTACACAAAGCACACGACGGGCAGAGGCGGTCAGTTTAAGACGTTCGTTCTAGTGAATAGTCCATGACCGCCCCGCGCCGCCGTCTGCGTTACTGCATATAAACTGGTTTGTATGATCCACGGCGGGCAGCCGCGGACATGCCGCGCCGCCAGTGCCCGCCGGGCACCCAAGGCGCGGTCTTTTTTACCGCTGTGTGCGTTTGAAGTATAGGATTCACTTTGTCCTATTATTCGCGGCGAAATTGACCGGCCCGCCCCGCCCCGTCGTCTGCAAAGCGCCTTATCGTGCATGTAGTGTTCAGTTTAAGTAGTCTTTTAAAGAAAATTGTGAGATCTACCCAAAAATATCGATCTATATTGATAAACTAACTTCCATTTTTGTAAAACATCTTTAAAAAAAAATGCTCTAATTAGGCCCTCTTTACGGCAACAGTTGTTTTTTATAATTTAAATGATAAAAATAATTAGGAAACGAAATCTCTAATAGGCCTATCTCTAAATAGAGTTTGATTATTAATACTTGCCGTAAGTAATGTTAAACTTCTACTTTACATTAGTATTACTACTCATTGGTTAAACGCTTGTTTCCATCTACCATGAAATTTACAAGGGCCGTCACATCGGAATGGCAGCGGCCGGCAGCTACGCGGCGAGAACCGACGACTAATATCACTTGAAAAGGACCCGTGCAGTTGCGAGCGGGCGGCATCGCGCGTGGCCGCTAATTAGAGCTTTTTAAGCGATACTAGTCTTTTATATTATGTAAATAAGTTAAAAATATTTCACATACAAAGTGCTCGCTGCATCGCTGCCACTCCGGTGTAAATTGGCCGTAAGAATATAAGTGGTGAACATGAAGTTGCAATGCTATTTGATATTCGCGCACCAACATCTGCATTACTATGATGCAGTCAGCCCAAATCAACGGAACCAAGCTGCAAAATTTATGCAAAGCAATATATTATAGCTCAAAGTCATTTGGAGAATATTTGTTTTGGGTTGTGCATATACAGACAGCGTAATAATGTGTACAATCATAGTCCGGCTTTCTAGCACAAGAGAAACATAATGAAAGACAGATTTTGATTAAAGTTTATTTAATAAAACTACATATAGGTTAATTACTAACGACTCCATTTTCATAGTCCGATCTAGATTCCAACATAGATCACTCAAAAAAAAAACCAATATGTGCCTTAGACATATCATTTAATAGTTACTGCAACAATATTGTACTTAACATTAAAACTACATTTTGATATAGTCCTCCCGTTCATTAGAACTGATGTTCCCGCATCACAATGTTTTTACCATTCACTTTCCTTCTAATCGCAGACAAAGATAAATTTCCATGTACAATTTCGTAGAGTACAACATATTATTCCAAACTTTTCAGACGTTATAAAAATATGATATACCTAAATTTTCATATATTACAGTTATGATCCAACAATATCATAATTCAATTAAAATTTACAATTGTAAACCCTTAACCTAACATAACGTTATGCTGCAATGCATTATTATAATCGCACGACAAAATGAGGAGAGATCACACGCTCCTCTTCAGCATATATATAATTAAAATATTATGTACAGTCCTATTTGTATGCGTTTGAAACGCACACATCTTTACTCCTCCTGATAAGCAAAACATTATAGAAATCAAACATTCGCCGAACCACTTTCACTGTGTCTATATTCAGATAGATATGAGAATGACATCAACGGACATGTTAAAACTTATTCTATTGCACAACAACGAAATCAATCTATCATAATAAATAAATGTAGCACAATAATAGAAACATTATTCAACAGAACACAAATCTGTTTGTCTAGCTGTGGCGAGACATGTCGTTCACCGACAACTGAATCGAAGGTTGGAGCGGAATTTCAGAAGAAGTTTCTGAAGTATCCGAGCAAGGAGTTAACAATCGACGCGACCACTGCGTTCCCTCCTCCATCTCAGACTCTCGGACGTCAATCGATGAAGGAGACCCGATCGTGGATTCTACTGAGGACACGGTTCGCTCCGCGACGTCGTCAGTCAATATCGGCATAGATTTGCCCACTGCGTCCTCATCCGTGAGTAAGGGCATGGAAATGGACGCACCCACCGGCATGTCCACGTCTTCAGTGGTGACGTAAGTCATCTCCGTATTAGGCGACGGCAACAACGACGTGCCATAATTCGTTCCGCTGAGCGGATCGGTAGTCTTAGGCGCTATCCTGGGGTCTGTCACAGTGATCGGTAGCTCTAGAGATGTCGGCACTGTGTGCGGCGTGACGCCTATAACAGCGAGACCATCTTCCAAGTTAGAAGGGACCGTTGTCGGCTCACTGTCCACTTTGGATGGTACTTCGACAGGAGTCATTATCGGTTGATTGAGCGTCGTGCTAGTTTCGGACACGCGACAATGTACGGACACGTTAGCGTTCAAATCTCTGAAATCTGGCGCCTCGTCGCGAGGTGGATCCGCATGGAACACGTCACTGTTGGCGAGCGCCGCCTCCAAGATGTCTCGTCGCTCCGGTTGCGGGGCGAGCATTGGCATGGGCTCGACGGCCATAGGGACGAGCTGATTGTTCTCGAGAACGAGTGGGCGGTTGTCGATAGGCGTGAGAGTGCCGTTATCCTCCACGCACAAGTAGAAGGAGCCCGGGGGCCCGCCGAAGTGCTCGCCGGGTACGGCCAACAGTTGCCCGTCCGACAGCGGCGCTACCGCCGGTTCCGGCTGCGCTAACACCGGTGGAACCGGCGCTACCGGCTCAGGTTGTCGTGCGATCGCCGTCGACGGCAACATCTCTTCGATGTTGTCCAAATCAGGATAAGGGGTGGACGTCGTCACAGAAACGGTGTTAGAAATAGACGGCCCTATGGTTGTGACCATGTTTGTGGTGAGGGGAGTGAGGGCCGGCAGAGTGACCATGGGCGGCGGCGGCGGCGCAGGCGCTATGGCTATCTCTTGCTTCACTCGCTTCATTGGTGTCGGCGATTCTGTGGCGGTTCTTCTAATCCTTTTCTGAACGATGCCGGGCATCGGTTCTCCGGGTGTGATCGTAATAGTCTTTTGGAAGACCGGTTTATTCTCTACAGGGACAGGAATCTTTTGAATAAAATGCCCAGTCCTCTGTATTTGCTCGAATTGTGATTGCGTCAACTGCACTACTGTTCCTGATTTTTGTTGCAACAATATCAAAGGTTCCGATGGTGTCTTTTGAATGGTTTGTATGATTTTTTTAGGTTCGGCTGGTATAATCCTTTTAGTGAGAGGCCGTATTTCCGGCATCGGAGCTATGTTTTGCGCAGTAGTCGCCACGCGACCGCCGACAATTAATTGACCTTTCGATGTGATGATTGCGCTCTTTTGTTTTGGTACGATTCTCGTTTGTGATTTCACTTGTGGAACTGAAGAAACGATTTGCTTCTGAGTATTGGCGACATTCGGTGATATTCTATGCGTTATCGTTTTTAATTGTGGTGGGGTTTGCTGATGCTGTTTATTTGGAAACAATATTTTTTCATGCTCTGAAGTCAAAACTATTCTAGATTGTGCTCCTTGCGCATTGGTTATAATCATAACTGTATTTCCGAGACCACTGGCGTCTGAGGAAGAAGGTATCAACTTCGCCGATACAGGTTTATTATCATTTAAATTTACTGGAGCATCAGGACTTTTTGCTACTAGGACGTGAGCTTTGCCGGTTTGTGGATCTATAACTATTTTCTGAGTACGCCCTGGTCGAGGCGCAGTAGCTGTCGGTAATAAGATAAACTTTTCCCCTTTATTTGTATTTTGATTTACAGGTTGAATTATTGTTGGCGAAGGTTTAAGTTCTTTTAATGCAGGTTCATTTTTTGTCATAATAATTTTTTGTTTGCCTGTAGCTTTATCTATTACGAGCATAGGTTTTGTTCCTCGTAATTTTGATGATTTTGAGAGGATATTTGGCGTAGTTGTAACTTTGTTTACTTCATTTACAGGATTCATCAATAATGTTTTTGATTCTGACTTACTGGCCCCAGGATTTATCACCAATTTATCTGACTCCACTACTGTCTGCTTTGTTTTAATAAGTTTGGGTGGAGTGGCCGTGTTAGCTATTAGATTTCCATCAGACATAACTATTGGCATTTTGTCTATGTTTTCTGGAGTTAACAGCTCTTCAGATAAAACTATGGGCATTGAATTTATGTCGAAAACAGAATCGTCTGTCGCCTTAGATTCTTTAGATGATTTTGTGTCTACTAACTGTGATTGTGATATAAGAGAATTCTGAGGCTTCTTTTGAATTTTAGTTGGCATTTTCGGTACTTTGTTAACCTTTTGTTGTATAATAGTAATAGTGTTTGTATCTGAAGGCGTATCTGGAGAAGTTTGTATCGTATAAGTTTGCATCGATGAATTATCTTGTTGCGGTTTGTTACTTCTTGATAAAATAATTTTCTCAGAAGTGCCTATATCATTCAGGTTATTAAGCAGAGTTTTATTTGCAGCTGCACGTCGTATAATAACAGGGGACTGGGATTTCCCTTTAAGCGATTGTTTAGCTACATCAAAATTTAGAATCTTCTCTTTACCTGGAATTATTATTCGTTTTGTAGGCGTTTTCTTAATAATTTTTGGTGCGCATGGTTCTTCTAGTATTTTTAACAGTTTCGATGAAGTCGTCTCGTATTTAACTAGTTTGTTATTAATCAATTCATTACTATTATCACTAGAAAGAGATGCCACATTTTGTTCAACTGTATTGATTTTATCTATACCATTGTTTTGTCTAGTGTTAATAGGCTCTGTACTTGATAACTCTTGAATATTCGTGTTACTCTCAACAATATTTATTTTGTGATCAACTGACTCTGACATTTGTACTAATGATTGGGCAGCATTTAAATTTTCACTTTTCTCTTGTTCTGTTTCAAAGCGAACATTTATATTTTCGTTATCAGTAATTATAGAATGTTCTTCAGAGTGACCTAATTCAGTTGTTTCGATTGCTTCCGAATTTTCGACTTCATATACATTATTATCAAGCACAACACTATCTAATTTATTAGCTTCATTCTCAACAGGATTTTGAACTTGAATGCTCTCAATGCTTTTACTGTGTATTGCGGTTGCCGGTAAATTTATAAGAGCTTCAGCTATCTGCAAATCAGATTCAGATGGTATATTTTCAGCAATAGTTTCTGTTGGACATTCGTTATTAACTAATTCAGTTTCATATGTAACTTCATTTTTATCATCTGGTAATATTGGCTGGTCAACAGTTTCAGTAATCGCAGATTTACTATTACTTCCGAAGCTATTTTCTAGTAAATTTATACCTTCCTGGTGATTATCTGTCAGCGGTAGATCACATGTGCTTTTTTCATTATCATCAATCATAGTCTCATTTAAGCCATTCACATTATTCATTGTAATATTATCCCTATTGTCATCTTCAAACAAATCTTCTGGAGGATCATCACTTACAATTTTAGTTACTCTATCAGGATCACGCGCAACACTCAACAAAGCATCTACAGCTGAAGCAGTAGATTCATTCATATATAGTTGATCGGTTTCGGTTTTATCCGACGTATTTTCTAGTACAGGTTGTGAGTGCTGTTCTTTAGAAGTAAATGTTTTTTCACAAATAGTATTATTGTCATTAGAAATAATGTTGGATACTGATTCAGTGACTACTGTTGTTAAATTTTTATCATTTAGAATTTCATTTGATTTAACGGTTTGCTCTGCTTGTACTTCAGAAGAAGTAGAATAGTTCTTCAATAACAATGATTTGCTTTCTTCATAAGTAACTTCGTTGATTGGCTTTATTTCTTGTGTAGGATATAGGACATCTTTTGGATAGAGTGAATTACTTATTTCACTCATTTTATTTGACTGAACCGGTTCTACATTAAACTTATAAATAGAATTATTTTCATCAGTTTGTGCTGGGCTTTCAGAAGATAAACTGTCTTTTGTTAATGCCTTTTCAATTTTTTCTTTTTCGCGTAGCTGAGCAGCTTCTGCTTTCATTTTTTTAAGTTGTATTTTAGGTGCTAGTCGGGCTACTTTTACATGTTCTATCATCGGTGGCGATTCTCTAGCTTCAGGGGAAGATACGACATCTGAACCATTGATTTCATTTTCTGACATGTCCATTCTTTCAACCGCATTCAATTGTTCTGCTACATATTTTCCGATTGCATCTTGACTTCGTGAATGTCGGCTACGAAAAAATGTTTTCGTTTTAAAAATGGCTTTCGTAGGCTGTGGTTCGAACGCAGATTTATCAGTACCTTTATTGGGTTCGGGTGATTTAGAACTTTGTTTATCTGGAGATTTGACAATCGAAGGCTCAGGAAAATTTTCCTCTACATTCAAAGGCTCTGGAACAGACGGAAGCTCCGGAACCGTAGTTTTGTTAAGAAGCTCGGCGACTTCTCTGGCCACTTCATCGTCGTCTACACTGAGACTCTTTGTTTCATCTTTTCTTTTGGAAGGATTTTTGACGCGAGGTATCTTCCTGCCTACATCGGCTTCTACCGGCCAATCTTCGTCTTCACAAAACTCGTATTTATTAGAGTCACTTGTCGATTCTGATTTTTCGGCAGGTACTTCTTCAGATTTCTTTTCTAAATGAGATGGATCCTCTAGTGGGACTTGAGCATTTGGCAATTCAGCCGGAGTAGGAACAGCTGGTGATTCAGCAGCTATTGGCACTTCAGGCGACGCGGCCATCACTCCGCCATCATTCGATTCCTCTTCATCCACGTCATCCCAATCAGCCAAAAGACTGCTTTTAATTTCCTGATCAGTTTTTAACTTTTTAGTATCGGAAACCTCTTTAGACTCTTCACTGGCGCGTTTTTGTCCTTGTGAAGCCTTTTTATTAGTAACTTTATCGCCTTTCTCTTTACGCGGACGAGGTGCTTTCGGTGTCTTAGATGTACTAGGCGTAGACTTACTTGGTGTTTTAACAATTTTTTTCTTAACAGGTGTAGGTGTGTATGGCGTAAAAGTTACGCTGTGAGTTTTGTTGTGTAAAATTAATACATTAAGGCGTGCAGTAGAAAACGAACAAGCGTGACACGAATAGATACCAGTACTGGATACTGTTGGTGTCGTAACCGATGGTGGTTTCTCAGGTGTTTGTGGTGTAGTCTCTTCTTGTGAACCACTTTCACTAGTATCTTTTACAGATGCAACTTCTGTACCACTATCTGAACTTGTGGTAGCCTCTGCAGTTTTGGTGACAGGTGTAGAGGATTTTTGCACCAAAATATGTACTTTATAATCCGATTTTTCCTAAAAATTCAAAAGATATCAATGAAATAATTACAAAACTCAAAAACAATGAGGAACACAATTATTTTTTGGTGATTATGGCTGCGTCTCATTACATGACAATTCTGCCAATTTCTGGGTTAAAAGAGACAAGGTGTTAGTTGGGACTGTACAGTTATGTAATGAAGAAAACAGTCTGCTGGCCGCAATCTGAGATCTCAACTAAATTCTTATCTAAGTGACATGTATTATTCTTTGGTGATAGTAAACAAAGGAACAGCAACCAATTCATCAAAAATAAAAATCTCTTAATGCAGTTGTAAATCTATGCTCAAAAGACAAAATATTTATCAATGAATATTAATGGTTCATGTCAAGCATCCCTATCTCAATTTGAACAAATTAACTAAATGCATTTGTAAATTATAAATTCTGGCCTTTTATAATAGTAATGCTGGGAATTCACAGATACTAATTCTAAATAAAATATTGGAGAATAATGCTGATCAAACTAAATATTTTTAAGGAAAAAACATCTTGTATGGGGTCAATCACTGTAGTCTAACTTCTTTAATTTTAGCCAACATTTTCCTTCATCTGAAATAGAATTATAATGGAAAATTTACCTTTCTAATGGGTGTTCTATGTGTTTCTGTGGACAGTCTCCGGCCCTTGCCTGAAACAATAAACCGTTTTATATATCCCAAATGTAGGTGGTAAAATAATGTCAGTTTTTTTTTAATATTTATTTATTCAAAACATATTACACTATTATAAGAATAGTGTAGTAGTCCTATCAAACAAAAGTAACATTAAACTCCTATAAAATTACATGATTTATTGACATTATTATTTCAATACTGTAAACTATAAAAAAATGTCAATAAAAATAAATAAGAAGTCACAGTCAATGTAACTAAATGTCCAGTAAAACCATAAAAATAACTTTATTTTAAGATGCATTACCATTTCGATTTCAAATATTGCAAAACAATAAAACACAAACAAAAAAAATACAAATCAAATCCTACATAAATGATGGAGAATGACTAGATAATTGCATGTTTGAATGAGATAAGTAATAAAAATCCACCAGGAATCACCAGAAAGCTCAAGAATATGGATTATATTGCTCTTAAACATTTCTTTCAAACCAAACAAATTTTTTATGTAATTTTTCATTATGTACAAAAAAAAAATATTCTAGTTTACACATTTTAAACTGGCAAAAATCAAACTTTATTAAAAAACATAATGAAGAATTATTGTTATTAACAATTTTGTATACAAAGCAGTATATGAAATTTGTAAAATAAGAAACATATTGAATGAAGTAACTTTTTGGAACCTGTTGTCATTGATGCTGTGCCAATTTCCACAGGGAATAAATGGAATGAAAATCCCAGTGGGGGTAAATGTTAGTATAATGAATATAAGCATTACGAGATTTCTATTTACTTGTATCATGTATAGAGATTGCTAAATCTCAAATGTTAAAGTTCTCATACATTTGACAACCCTGGGCGCCACAGACGCGGCTGCGACAACACAGGCTGTCAGACACAAGCTTTACAGCACTTAATTTTGGGGATAGGCTAATTGGTGTGAGTGTGGAGAATATTTATTTATTCATATATCAAGGTATCCTTGTGTATGTTAAAGAAATAGAAAAGCACAAAATTTATTACTTTTAAGTTATCACTATCAATAACTTAAAGTGAGCTAAGTATAAATATTATTTTTATTTATAACATAAACCAAAGGTCCTCACCTTTTTTTCCTGAACTGGGTGTTTTGGGAGTACCACCAAATAAGCCCTCATAAGCTTTTTTCTTCTTAAAATCTTTCTGAAATTCATCTCTAGTTAGTATCTCTATATCACCCCCAACAGCTGTTTCTGCTCTAATAATATCTTCAGGAAATTTTTCCATGTGCCCATTACTGGATCTAAACAAATCTGTAAAAATAATAATAATAAGTAAAATAACAATTTATAATAGTATATTATGTATGTAACTAATTATTATTTTACTTACGTAGTCCTTTTGTGATGAATTCATCTTTTCTACTGCAATTATACTTGTAAATTGAGTTAGTATTCTTCACATATTCACTGAAATAAAGTAAAAATAAAATTAAAGTTTAATACATAGTGAGAGAGATGGTTTCACATATACCCTAAAACAATAAAACGGCATGTCACAAAAGAGAGAAATAAAAATTAGTAGCAAAATAAAAATAGTAGAAACTACACATAAGTGTAAATCAGCATTAGTACAGATTAAAGCAGCCTATTTTAAATTTTGTTTTTTTTAAACACCACTGTGTAAGGATAGTGGCACTCGATTCCTTGTGAGTACACCATTAACGACAGAACTAATTTTTACTGTTCATCCTTCATGTAGGGCAGGCGGAAACCTAGTGGACACACTTGCTATTTGGGCGGATACACTAGACTCCATCCTACCGATCTTATGAATATGTAGAGCCTCTTCCGGCACTTCCTAGGCTGCAAGGCAATGCCACTTTAAGCCATTGGAGCCTAGGAAATACCAGAGAAAACCAGAAATCTCTTATCTATTAGACAAGTCCGTCCGTCTGTCCGTGGTGCTGTTTCAGCGGCCAAACCGTAAGAGATAGATATAGAGAATGTTTAAGTTATAAGTTAAGAATAGTCTGATAAGACTACAAACCGGATGTGAGTAACGTAGCACTTCCGGTTTTCGAGAAATCACGTGGTTTCTATTTCAAACGAAACCACACAAAATCTCCGAAGTTCTCAATTAATTAAATACATTTTTTTTTTTGTGAACATTTGTTTCACTGGTTTGCTAGTTTCTAATAATACACAATGCCAAGCGTGGTCTCATTATACCGCTTAGAGGGTAAAACTGTACTTCCAGGGCCCAAAAGGTGATACTTGTTTTTTTTTGTAGAAAAGGTCTTTTTAACAGATTTTTTTTTCAGTCACAACACTAACCTAACCTAACCTAGTGTGAAGTATCACCACTTGATAAGAAAAGTTAAAATTTTCATTATTTTTTTCTAAAAAACTACCAGTGCATAAGTGTGACATTTTTTTTAATAATGTGGTTAACAGAAACCTTTTTAACAACAAAAATGCGAAATTACAACCAACAAAACTGTGAAGTTTTTACTTTTGGGCCCTGGAAGTACAGTATATCCCAACTTTGGTATAAGGAGTTGTAAAGATCATTTAAGAATTCCATGACCACATAAGTATACTTACAGATCGCTCAAGAACTCTTTAGAACTTATAAAGCTGTCTTACTTAAAACTCAGTTAAATCATTAGCAGCAAGGCAAATTTAAGATAGCAGTAAGTAAAAAATATTATTAATGACATTTAGTAAAAATACTGTAGTAACACAATTTGTATATAAAGTGTATTTGCATGGTCAAAATGCCTTAATGGATTCAATAAAATTTAAGAAAAATCTAACACAAAACATAGTCCACAAGACAACTGTATTACAAGAAATAGCAAGTAATAATAGCATGAATCAAATACCTTAATCTTTATGAAGAGAACAAAACTGATCCAAAGTCTTGATCAACAAAGAATACTACTTTGGTTCAGTTTTGTTTTACTAATAGTTTTGTTGAAATTATTTGTATTTAGCTTTTCAGGTTATATCTATAAACTTACTAAGTATCTTCTTGAAAGAACTTGACGACTGCTATTGGAGGTTTACGAAATGAAGGCAGGACATCTGGAGGGAGCTTCTCTGGGGCGACGACTTCTCCGGGCCACCAGCATGAGCCTAGTTTCACCCACACCACATCCCCGTCCAAATAATTAATTTCAGCCTGCTCACACATCACCACTTATCTGTTCAGAAGAAACGCACGACCATATTTTGTCAAATAAAGCTACTATGCCGACTGAAACTATTGGAACAACAAGTTCATTCTAAGAACACATTTTTTATTGTGATACACTTATACATAACAAATAAGCACTTTCAGTTACTATTTATCAATAAATGCTTTAGATTTGTCAAAACGTTAACAAAATATTAGTTGTAAATATCACCGACTGCGTACGAAATAATTTCTTTGATTGTATTGTTGGTAGCACTGAGTAACGTAATAGTTCATTTATAGAAGATTATTAGTGGAAATTTTATCACTTTAAATTATCGTATATTATTTAATTTATATTCTTCATATTATTAGGTTAAAACATAATAATCTTTACTTAAAAGAAATGTTATTTATAACCGGAAGATATTAAAATGGCTGGCGTCAGCAAATACCAACCTACAGAAATTACATTCGAGTGTTGCCAGTACACTAGAGCTTAAACCACAGAATAATAATGATTTCATAAACTGTCCATAA
Organism: Chilo suppressalis; assembly: GCA_902850365.2. Classification (NCBI taxonomy): domain Eukaryota; kingdom Metazoa; phylum Arthropoda; class Insecta; order Lepidoptera; family Crambidae; genus Chilo; species Chilo suppressalis. The sequence goes on from OU963907.1 coordinate 8,948,077, forward strand.
CTGCCCATAGAGTAAAATTGGCCAGTGTATGGGCCCTTGCGTGTCTTCCATTTTCTCAACATTATGCATATAATGGTGTCAATAGGCTAGTTGACCCTCTTTGGAAAAAGGTTTTAAATGGTTAATAAATTTTCTATTATACCGAAAAAAAAATATTGGTGTCGATTCTAGCATGGTTCTCTTAACCTAAACTTAAATTTGACAGCTGTATATCTTTGTCATTCTCTATACAGAATGAAAAGGAGAGACTGATGTTAAATTTAGTTTTAAGTGTAGAGAATCACGCCTGAATTGACACCATTGTGTTTTTTTGAGACCTAGGTAGTTTTCCATTTACAGCACTAGCGCGCATTATGCGGCATAATGCTTAACGTTGAATGTTTCTACTACAGCAACGCTACGCACAATCGAGCACCCGCAAAAGTAATGTTTTCGTGTAATGCGTGCAATCGTACTAACTTAGTGGCAGAAAATTAAGAGTTTTTTCTTTAAGTTGGCATTGAGCGAAATGTTTTATTTATTGTTAGTAACATTATTTATTGTTGAAAAAAATTTTAAGGCTCTCGTTTCTTTGTAGCTTTTTTTAAATAATCCAAGTTAATTCAAACTGTGTTTAAAAAAATAATGTAAGTATGGATGAAGGTACAAACATTGACTTTTTTTTCAACACTAAACTTAACGCATTAGGCATCAGCATAATTCGGCATTGTGCGCCACTGAGTCGCATTATGCTCTGTAATTAGAAAACTACCCTAGAAAGCTACAAATCTTTAATTTTAAAATAGACTTTTCATGGACATACAAAAACGCAGTCGGCCATTTTAGTCTATAGATTATCTATGCTATGACGTCAAACTGTAGTAAATAAAAACTCGTAAGTATGTATAAAATAACCTATCCGAGTTTATAATCAAAAAAGAATTCTTATTAATTAATACCACGAAAAATAAAGTAATTATCATTATTGTATTGTATGAGAATATAAAAACACATCCTAGAAGACTCCAGGAAAGTTGTGGATTAAAGTGCCGAAAGAAATTAACCTACGCAACTTTATTACACTTATTCATATGTTGTATCAGTTTTATGTTTATTACTACATTGGTGCCAATTCTGGCGTGATTCTCTAAACTTAAAACTAAATTTAACATCAGTCTCTCCTTTTCTTTCTGTATAGAGAATGACAAGGATATACTGCTGTCAAATTTAAGTTTAGGTTTAGAGAATCATGCTAGAATCGACACCATTGTAACACTAAATGCACTGTACTTACATAGATGCCTTGTCGTTTCTCTGCTCCGCAGAGCAGAAATCGGGGTTTAATGCAATAAATTCACCAACCATCAATGCGTCAATACTTGGCAGATTTGTGCTTTCTGCTTTCACAAAGCCGGCATCCTTAATAAGTTTTGTCAAAAAAAAAAAACAGTAAACGGAAACTTTTCTAAGTGTTTTTAGATAAATTTAGTCAGACGAAAGAATCCACCCACAATAACACGCGAAGGACATAAATTTGTTTACTACAACAAGAAACATCACAATCATGACGGAAGTGGCGAACAGCGTTTTTAGTGTTTAAAAAATATAAACTAAAAAAAATTTTAATGCGACTCAGTGCCGCACAATGCTGAATTATGCTGATGCTTAATTGGAACGTGAATTAGTTTTCAAATGCACCAGCAGAGTGCGCTAAGTTCAGAGTTGAAAAAAAAAGTCAATGTTTGTACCTTCATCCACACTTATATTTATTTTTTAACAGTTTGAATGAACTTTGATTATTTAAAAAAAACAATTTGATGAAACGAAAGCTTTAATAATTTTTCAACAATAAATAATATTACTAACGATAACATATAAATAAAACATTTCGATCAATGCCAACTTAAAGAAAAAACACTTGTTAATTTTCTGTCTCTAAGTTGGTACAATTGCACGCATCACACGAAAGCATCACTTTTGAGAGTGCTCAATTGTGCGAAGCGTTGCTGTAGTTGAAACACTCAACGTTAAGCATTATGCCGCATAATGCGCTATAATGCTGTAATTGGAAAGTAACCGCTATGAAGAGAATCCAGATGAAAGACTGTTATGAAAGTAGTTCAAAGAAGTTCTTAGAATAATCATTATTATAAGAACCAGGCACATTTTGTCATTTAATTTTCCAATCATTTCCTCGTAGATAAATAATATCTAACTGTGAGGGCCGTGGAACACTTGGTTGGGATAAAGTTAAAAATAACTTACCTACCCGCAATACTCAGCTAATAATAAACAGCTGACGTTTGTGACAAAAAATCGTGTCGGTAAAATCGTACTTTTTTTTACCTAGCCTCCATCTGCCATAAGGAATAAGGAACTTCATTTCAAAAATCAAGAGGAGCTCGATGGCGCAAGTGGTAAGCGCGTTCGGCTGCGATCGTTGAAGTTAAGCAACTTTCGCAGTGGTCGGTCATTGGATGGGTGACCAAAAATCTTCTATCTCGAGTTCCTCCGTGCTTCTGAAGGCACGTTAAGCCGTTGGTCCCGGCTGCATCTGCAGTCGTTAGCACCCACCAATCCGCACTGGGCCCGCGTGGTGGGTCATGGCCCAATCTGCCTATTCCATCCATAGGAAAGGCTTGTGCCCCAGCAGTGGGGACATTAATAGGCTGATGATGATGATGATGATTCATGAAGGAAGATAATTGCCTAAGTTTTTGGTCTTAATTACAACTTCCTAAGTACGAATATGCATGAGTACGACAAAATCAAAATATTTTGTAAACTATAGTTACCCAGATAATTACTGTTACTGAAAAAACGAACCGAGTTAGAAAGACACTACGGAGGCCTTTTATCATTGTCATTGATGACCATACCCATAGATTTATTAGTTACTACATAGAAAATGGTGTCGATTCTGGCATGATTCTCTAAACCTAAACTTAAATTTGACAACACTGGTGTCGATTCTGGCACGATTCTCTAAATCTCAACTTAAATTTGACAACAGTGTTTCCTCTATACAGAATGAAAAAGAGAGGCTGATGTTAAATTCAGTTTTAAGTTTAGAGAATCACGCCAGAATCGACACCAGTGTATCCTCTATACGGAATTAAAAGTAGAGTGGTGTTAAATTTAGTTTTAAGTTTAGAGATCATGAAGTATCATCAGAATCGACACCATGGATGACATGACCCCTAAATTATGGAATACTATATTCCATAATTTAGGGGTCATGTCATCCATAAAGTACGCCACACGTTAAGGGTGAGGGAGGGGATAGACGAAGTGTGGCAAGGGGGGAGGGGTCCTCAGTTTTGTGACGTAGCATTTCAAAATCTGATTCTTTTGAACTATTTATCAAAAAACTTTAAAGTATTTTTTATAAATCTATCTGTTTATGTTTTAATTTGTTTTGTTGCCTTAGTTTCGAAACTAATTTCGGGACCGCTGTGTTGATTTTATAATTTCTAGATATAAAATATGTAACGTCCCGGGGCTACTCACAAATGTGACAAGGACGGGGGAGAAGTCAAAATTCACGAAATTAGTGTGACGTACTTTATGGATGACCCCTTGTGATCTTAATCATGGTCTGGATTTTTACGGCTAGAATTGTAATTAAAATAATAATTCAGGTCATTGAAATTGCTTTTCCCTATCTACTTATATTTTTGATGACTTTAAGTTTTTTCGGGTCTCTGGTGCCTATGATTTTCGACAGCCATTCGAAGTGCTAAAATTATATAGGTACCTGATATGATTGGAAGAATAATGATAACTTCCGGTGGAAATGAATCTTCATTAAAGCCGGGACTCCAGCGCCGTGTTTTCGTGTTTGCTAACACGATAACTTTGTTTCCTAACCGATTAGGGGCCTGGCCTAACATTTTTATTACAAAAAATCTATAACATGTTTCCCGCGACGAATGGATAACATACCCCGCGTTCGCCTAAGCAGTTTCATTGGGTTCCATTTCACCAAATGGCGTTTATATAAATTCTTTTACTCTTCGTGATGATTCACCCCTGGATTGGTAGTTATTTGAATATCCACACAAACGTCGCCGCCGCCAACCGTAGTTTCTCCCCTGGGAACCAGAGGGTTGGGCGTGGAACCATCAGATCTTTATTGCGCTGGTTCGTGGATAAGTTATGCATTTATACTCCAGGGTATCTATGTCTGCCATAAATTTTGAAGACCTCGTTCCCCAAAATGGGTGGCAATGGTAATGAACAGTGCTCTATAGCTATGGGTGGATGGATATGGTCAGACAGGAGCAGTAGTATTGACTATTACTAGGAGGGAAAATTGCGAATGGTGCAAAACGATTTGGTATGTATGCATCTACCACGAAATGTGCCTTACGGTAAACTGAGGCCGTAAGATAAGATGTTAATACGGGCCACTGAAAAATACTATGGGAAAACGCTAAGCCCTGCCGGATCGGATGCCTGGATTTTGTTACCTTTGTACACAAAAAGAATAATGTGTCATGATATATTTAAATATACATTATAATTTAAGCACTTCCTTACAGGCGATTGAAAAACATTGAATGTGACAGTTGACATTAAATTTTTCAGCCAAAACAGTACAAATTATTGTTAAGGGTTTTATGGCCATATTCGGAAAGCGTTGTTTGTAGGCTATACGGAACGATAACGTGCCACTATTGTATTGATTCCAGACAATATCCTCAATACAAAAAATACGAATGTAGCGTCGTCGTTGAGGTGAAGGTAGGTTCAATAGTTAAGCAAATATACGGCTGGAATGTATGTATTTTAAGTTCAAGTATTATTGCTAGATTTTTAGGTTCCCTTACCTCAATCGGCAAATAGTACGAGAGCCCACGACACTTGACCTATTATGATAAGACTCCCAGAGATATATACATATGTATATCATCTGTATGTGTATTAAACGCGTAATCAATAGGAGAACACGCAATGAAGATACTGCAATGCGAAAAACCTGGCAGCGCTATTAAAAAAATAAATTGAAAACCTCCAAAAAATACGGTTTCTAGTGTGTCGGCAGCATGAGAAGGGCTCCCAAAAATGAGGTATATAACTAGTATGATCGACGTCCTGAAACAAACAATGTTCATCTGAAAGATCATCAATTTCTGTGGAAGTAAAACCACTGCTACAATTTCTAAACACTGGAGAATGGGGTTGCTGCAGCGATTAAAGGCCCTTCTCATATTGCTGCCACTGACAAGGCCAGTCATGAGGGCTTGCAGCACTGCATTTTCTTGTAGTCATACACCTCCCCTAAATCCTAAATCAAGGAATAAAATCCGGTTGACTGGTAGAAAATGCCTAATGGCATTAAGTCCACCACTTGTACACTCATTTGTGCAATAAAGTATAAATAAATAAACGTAACCTGCAAGTCTTACCATACATACTCGAAACCGTATTTTTTGGGATTTATTTTATTTTTATTAATACTTTATGCATACAAAGGCGGACTTAATGCCGAAAGGAATATCTACCAGTCCACCATGGGGCGTTGTGGTTAAATAGTGGTAGGGTGCACAATTTAGGTAGAAATTACAGAAACAATAAATATAAATATGTATTAGTCTAATATATAATTACACATACATAAATAAGTACTTACATATTTTTTGAGTGTGTATGCTGTTGGCTGCAGATGACCTTTTACAGCGTCACCGGGTTTGGGGACGGCGAGATCCTAAGGGGACCTCAAGCCGAGAATTGGCGAGTGCCTCTAGAGGTTCTATTCCAGGCGGATGGCATCTCCCTACGGGGGGAGTCTCCTCTCTGTCCAGAGTCTGTAGAGCACTCGAACCTCAACTAGAGGGCGTCTCTGAGACTCGGACCTCGGCACTAGTTGTCGTCGGGGGCGGGGAATAACGCCCAGGTACGTAGCTATACCTGGTATAGCGTGTCGTGTGTAGATCGGGTCTTCGAACTCTTATCCTACGGGTGCGGTGTCTGCCTAATGCTAAGTTAGTGTGCAAGTATGCTAGCTGTGTAGTGTTGGTGTTTGTGGCCTGTGTGGGAGGAATCGGAGACGCGTTGGCGCGGGTGATTTCGTCGTCGGGGTACTCTAAGAGGTGCCTAGGCCGATGGAATCGGAGGTAAGTACTTACATATAAATAACTATACATACATATCCACACATATCTAATATATGAAATTATCGTGTCACAGTGTGATTTTCGTGAAATTTTATATGCATAATGTTAAGGGTGGTCCACCATTATTTTTTTTATGGACAAATTTTTTTGGTTTTATATTTTCATGAGACATCATACAAAAATACATACAAACAACCCAAAATTTCCAACCTTCTTCCACCCATATTTTTATAGCGATACGAAGTTCGCTGGCTCAGCTAGTATTATACATACATATATAAATATGCACGTAACAACGTAACATACATACTAAATAAATACATGATAATGACGACTAACTGATATATTTATTTGTAGGTAACGCTAGTTTGCTTCTTCCTTTAAAAGGTTCGTAGCTTGGTTTTGAAGCTAATTTTGCTGGTGGAGATTCTATATTCTAATATCTAAGGGGAGTTCGGATTTAAACCTTGCCTTGCCCGCTTCGCCTTGCAACATCTTCATTTCGTGTTCTAATGGTAATTACGCGTATAAACAGGAACAAATAAAGTAAATAAAATAAATTCCGAACATGACGGTTTGATTTTGAAAATTAAAATTTAGCTAACTGTACCGTGTTTTAAATACTAATGAATGCAATGTTCAATGGGAAAACATAGTTTTGACAAATGTAAAATAAATAGCTTAAAAACTATTTAAGAAAATTGTCTTGTAAATAAAATAAAACTGGGGTGCTTATCGCCAAAATTACTGAGTCTAAAAATAAAGAAATGTAGCTTTTAGCTTGTAGATTACAGGAAAACCTATTAAGAAGTTTATTGGGTACGTGCTGGAACTATATATAGGTGGCAGCACTAAATCGATAAAAGAGACTATGCGGACAGTAAAGGAAACTTATTAGACCTGTCATCGTGCTTTCAAATATGTAAACAAAATTATCCTTTCAATTATATTATTTTTGAATATGATAAAAGTTATAAACTACTAGATCCGGTCTATCAAAAAAGATCGTCAGTGTGGCCAAAATATATCAAAAGGTCGAAAGCTCATCGAGGCCAGCCATGTATAAGTCGCGGCAGCGCTGACCTTAGACCTTAGCGGTTGTTATTGCCCAGGGGTAAAAATTATGTCTTGAGGGGAAACGAGGTGCGCGGGTAGGCGTGCGTTGCGCCGATTGGCTCTCTAGTCGTACCTTGCGCAGCTGTCACCTCCGCGTTTTGTTCAGCGCTAGAGTTACGTGCCGCAACCTGTATTGAATGTTAAAGGGATAATAAACTAAGAAAATGAGGCTGTATTAACTGGCAAAATTGTCGCACTAACAAAAATATCCAATATTTGCGATGTGAAAATAATTTTAGTATGGACTAGCACTTAACCAGTTTTTTTATCTGTTTATTTCTATTTTGTGATTTTTATAACTAAAAAATACAATAAACCAATCAAGTTTTTCTGCTTATATTTTTTTAAGTTTTCGACCTCGGACTGTTGGATACTGGTGATCAATATCAATTAGCTTTGTATTGTATCTAATAAATAAAACTGCAAAGTATGAATTGTTCAATTTATTTTAATGTAATTGCTATTTGAGAACCTAATAATATATTGAAAAATATATAATTTACACAATTCATATAATGTACAATATTAACAATGCTTAAACAAAATAATTTAGACAGTACTTTTATCATACCTATTCCTACTTTTTTGTTTTCGTGATAACTACAAACTCATAACATTCTAGCCCTGCTATTCTGTAAAATTTTCACGCGCGGATCCGATGCGAATCCGCGAGTTTCCCATATAGATTGGCTCAGAACCGCAGCGGATCCGCGCGTGAAAATTTTACAGAATGTAGGTCCTGAAAGGATAAAAATTGTCTAAGCCCAGTGAGTACACAGCGTGGGGGCGGGCGGGACGCCCTGGACGGCAGCAGGAAAGTTTACAATTTTGGTGATACTAAATAAAATAAAAGGCGGCAAATTGTTTCGATTAACGGAGGTTATATTTTTTAAACATATAAGGAGTTCTATGTTTGATAAATATCACTTTTTGATTTAATCTACACTAACATCGTCTATGCCATCCAAACTCCGACTACCGAAACTCTTAACGTTTCGACTCTATTTGGATTTACGGAAGAATCTTTCACGTAATAGAATATTACATACAGTCAAATAACAAATTCCCTCAGGATTTCGATTGTGTTTTTATTGTAAGGCCTAGCTTACGCTTAACATTTATGAGTACATAAAATTCTGCGCTTTGTGAAGAGTAGTAAATGAGAGACACTATTGACATTATTCCATTGAGAATAGAAAAAAATATTGATAATCTAAATAGTAATAGAAAAAAAAACTATTGTAACGTAGCTACATACATATGTACATTTATATAAACTTGTTTTATCTTGCTCTATCAATCGAAGCAAAAACGTTTTAATTAACATAATAATGTATTTTCTCTTTCTTTTTGTAATTGCTCGTGGAAACCAGTTTTTTTTATCAAAACTATATTAGTTTTGCTTCGCCACAAGCGATAAAGATATTTAAAATAATATTGTATGTAAAAAAATACTATGCTCTCTAATAACTCTTTTTGAGCATCTCTGTCTGCGAGCTGTAGTCCTACGGTCTATTGGCAATTCAAAGTTCACGAGACCTTCACCTCACTATCTATGTGAATCTAGTTAAGAAATTACGCTCAAATTGTGGAGGTCATAATGTCACTTAAATTTAATAAGTATAATTAAAAGCCTACCTTAAAGCATGACAAAGTAGTTATTATAAATGAAATGATTGTATGAACAGATGGATATGAGAAAATTTTAAGAAAAAATGTCCGTTAAAAAAAAATAGTAAATAAGGCGAAAAAGACTGAATGATATAAACAGTAAGTACCTATATAAAATAGGAAGACAAATAATTGAGTCAATCATAAATAAACTTCGGTACAAGAGTAGCCGCATTAAGATGACACAATTAAGTCGTAATTATACTTGACACAATTTACACGCTACATTAGATCCCCTATTTTTTTGGTGGTTAGGCTCTACGGTTCGGCCGTCATCGAGCGCTAAACTTACGTAATTTCGAAAAATTAAAGGTATAGCTATATTGTAAAATCCACCGACATTATAATAATTGTTAATATCTATATAACCGTCCTAATTTTGTGGGACAAACCTATAAACATAGAAAGCTACACTCTAAAGGAGAGAAAAAACAATTAATTTATAGACGACCGTTCGATTGTCTCGTCTTTATCATACTTATCTGCGCGAAGAACAAACTGACTCCTTAGTTTGTTCTTACGTCCGATAAGGGTGCTGCTTAATATTTAACATGTTTTCATAGAAACTTTGTCGATGCGATATGAATACGGAGTTGTCAAAGTTTATTTTACAGTTGGACGCTCGGTCCGCTCTATGTCTATGGTCAAACCCAAATAGCCAGCGTAAAGAAGAACGACTTAATAAAACTTATAAAGGTAGGTAAGTATTTCTATTTAGCCTGCGTATTGGCGCACGATCTTTGCCCATTGTTGTGGATAGTTTCGCTGCACGTAGGAGAGAGTGCGTTGGATCTGCTTCGTTTCCTGCGGGGAGCATTGCGGGCAGGCGCCGCGCAGCACCAGTGGAGCGAGAGCTGTGGGGGAAAAGCAAAAGAAATTTTACTTGTCGAAACCCACAATAATAATTTGATCAGAGATTGAATGGAGCTAATGTGTCCCTGCTGCCGCGACCGGGGTGGCGCGCATGGCGGCCTCGCATTCGCTTGCGATGTTAGCGAGTATTTAAACACAAGTGCCCACTAAGGGCTGGCTGCGGCCGCAGGCAACCTCTGTCTGTAAGACCCTCTCTCTAAAATCTATCGTTGGTACATATCGTGGTTAACATAACTTCCGTGTGCCCAGCAGCAAGTAATTTTGTATTTTTTAAATTCTATAGATATTTTATTAAACAAATTAAATTCGTCTAAATAAATATGTTCTGGGGTGAAAAAGCGGGCATCATCTTGTGTTTTTTCCCCCGCTTCGGCCTGGTTAGATCGAGTTGTATTTTTATAGTCAAAAATCTTAGATATGAGAGTCATACTGAAATGCAATTTAGGTTTATTTTTTTAAAGCGATTTCTAGTTCAGGGACCCAGGCACGAATTTTGACAACTCCGTAAACGTATAGCATCGTCAAAGTTTCTATGAGAACCAAGCATCGGACGTAAAAATAAACTAGCTTTTTCCATACTAAATTTGACGATGACGTTACGACTAAGGAGCTGCCAAAATACGTGCTTGGGCCGCAGGAGCAATGCCATCGACTTTAGTTTAAGGCTCACTTACACCATTCAAATAAAGATATGATTGATTAAACTTCATCCAATATCACATTTGACAAGAACCCATGATGTAGATTTACCGATGGTCCTTTTAAGCCAAGGCCTTTGAAAATGCTAAAAAGTAAAAAAGGTCACCCCCACCCTTTCCGACCTCAAATCGCCCATAGCAACTTACCGCACTTGTATCATAACTAACTATTATTTATGATACAAGTGTGGTAAGTACAAACGAGTAGACGAATGTACCATAATGTTACCATAGTCACGAGTTTGTACCTAATACGAATCCGCACTAATGTTCTACAACGTCTTTCAACACATATGCGGGAAAACACTTTACATAATTTAAGTAATTAAGCAATTTTTTTCTAATAAGAAAATGACGCGCATTTCCTAATGGCGCCACGTGCGGGTAGTGAAAATTAGAACTACAACTTTAGTCTCTTTTTACTATAAAAGCGATTCCGAGGAGGTTCGATCGAAATAAAAGAAAAAATGTAAAGAATACGCACGGTGCCATGTATGGGAGGGCCTGCGTAATGAATTTTTACCACACGGTCAGCCGTATGTCCCGTAATTTTGAATTTTCGAACAATGTATACAACCTTCATAAATGCATTTTTCAGCAAATGTGGCGAAATTTTTTTCTCTTGTTTTTCTCTTTCTAATGTGTTGTCTTCCTTTTGAAAAAAGTTCCATCCTGTATTTTTTTGTTCTCAAATCCATAAAGGATACTTGTATTTTGACATTTGAAAACAAAAGCGCTTACTTTTCAATCTCTTCCCGATGGGGTCGCATGGAGCCTCTCCTAGCGCGCATTTGAGCTGTCTCTGTATGAAGCGTTTGTCATTGAGCGCGTCCTCCAGGGCTGTGTCGGAGACCGGAGGCCGTTGAGTCTGCGCCTGAGCAACGCACGCGCACACACATCCGCACAGGACTAACAAGTAGCTGATCTGAAAAGAAGGTATAATATTAATTTTATATGTATTTAGAAAAAACTTTTTACCGTTGTTAGTGAGGAAAACTCTCTTTGAGTGAATAAAAATAAATTGGAACCGATACAAATTATGGTAAAATTGCAATAATTTTAATTTTTGTTTTTTTTTCTCGCAATACTGTTTATAAATTGTGTGTTGCATAGAATGGTAAAACGTAGAGATATACTACTCGTGAAAAAAATCATCTTGCTCCTAGCTAAGTATCCCTAGTTAGATAGTTATTTTTTTTCCATGTGTTGTACTTGCAAGGTCCCCCAAAGGTGATTGCTTATCAGAACGTCTCTGTATTGGTACCGACATGATTTTATATAAATGTTGCTACTTCTTTTAAAGCTGTTAGTTTCTTACGCCCAATCATCTTATCAGCTAAAAGAGTGGTAAGAAAATATATTGGACGATTCAAAAAAGCTTTCAATAAATCAATTTCAATAAAGTTTATTTTCATTTCATTACAGAGGTCGTACCAGACAAATATCAAATCGGTAAGTGATCATCACCGTATCAACTTAATTCGTTCAGTATTGTTTTGTATGAAAATCCATACTGCACCCCACATCGTAACGTAATCGCCTCACGAAGAAACTCTAGCTTGTCCCGATTCGGGGCATTTACGTAACGATCCCCTTTAGTGTGCGTTGCAGTAAAGAGTTTCATCCAAATAATACCGAACAGTATACACGGTGGTGTCACATATATACATACGGTGATGATTCCTTTCCGAGTTTGTATATATATCTACTACGAGAATAGCAACAAGTTAACGACGACATATACGTAGTAACGCGTATGCGCGCATTCTGTACTTAGTTATATAACCTAATCTGTGTCGTAGGTAGCTTACACGAAATAGGACGATTAACACAGATTCCAAGCCACTAGGGCAATTTGAGGGTCTGATGACTGTTTAATAGTTTCAGCCAATTCTTGTCATACCTAGTGGTTATGCTTTGCGTAAGAGTGATATAAGTAAGTAAGTAACCGGGGAAAACCATTATAGCCATTCTGGGTGCTACTGAGTACCTTAGCAGCAGGCAAGTAAAAGTAATTTCAGTTGCATGATTTCAAAAGGATGTGTTAAATTTTATTCTCCACAGTTAGAGACGAAAAGGAGTAGAATGAAGCGAGTTCTTGGTATTGAACATTTTTTTTTCTACACCTACATACTTGAAAATGTCCGACAAATATTTACTTATCATTAAGTGCCACCGCTTCAACCTATATAAATTTAATAAAGGTGTTTCTTAATGAGTGCTAATTCAAAGATAGGATATGGATTTAATATAATTTATAACTTTTTATTACGTGTTGTTATAGGAACCTTGTAACGGCCACCAAAATAGACTGAAAAGTCACTCAATGAGTGACATGAAAACCTCCCCTGAATGTGTATTTTTATTACTATCTTGAGCTCCTCCATGCTTCAGAAGGTACGTTAAGCTGTTGGTCTCGGATGCATTTGCATTCGTAAGCACCCACTAATCCGCACTGGGCCCGCGTGGTGAGTCATGGTCCAATCTCCCTATTCCATCCATAGGGAAGGCCTGTGCCCCAGCAGTGGCGACATTAATAGCCTGATGATCATGATGATATAACAATGAATAATTATGAAACCACAATAACAGGCAAGTGAAACTTCTAAAAACATTAATTAAAAAGTCCTTCGTCGGTTGGGAATCGAACCAGGGCCGCCCGCATAGCAGACGAACTACCACTGAACCACCGATACTTGTTAACAAGGGCTGATTTTTAATAACAATAAAAAATTTAATGCGACATGCCGAAAAATAACAAAAAACTTTGTGGCGATAAAAGTTTCACTTTCTTTAGCACTTTTAATTCTTCTGTCGAGTGTGTTTCCAGCGCATGGTAGTGATATTAATGTTTACTTTAAATATATTCAATATGTAGAATAAAGAGATACTTTTCTGAGCTGCTGCTCCGTATACACTTTAATAATGCAAAATTTTACACGCCTTTTATGAGCAAAATAAGCTTTAAATGCGTACGAAAGAATTTCCGTCACATATTATTACAATGATGCGATGGTGTCCCCAGAGAACACCATTGCAATATGGAGTAACAAAACTTTGAACTAAGGACTCACGTCCGTGTTGCTTCTTGAACGATTCACTATCACAGTACAGTCGGGTTAATCAATGATTTACCGGCCAAACATGTAATGTCATTGGTGCAACAGTCTGCTCCAAAAAAATTTGGATTCAATTTCCAGTAAGGGTATTTATTTGTAAGTACAAATATTTGTTCCTAAGTCATGGTCAGTGGCTCATATAATTATGTTTTTACCATGAATACGCTCTGCATACTTTGGGACTAAATTATTGTTTTTAGTTATTATTTATTATACCTAACTTATTATTTTAATATGAACCCAAATTTTCTAACGTTAGAAGCGTTGATATTGTATTTTTATATTAACTATTTCCTTGCAAATAAAACACAATAAAATAATACATAATGGTGTCGATTCTGGTGTGATTCTCTAAATTTAAAACTAAATTTAACATCAGTCTTTCCCTTTAATTCTGTATAAAGAATGACAAAGAGGCACTGTTGTCAAATTTAAGTTTAGCTTTAGAGAATCATGTCAGAATCGACACCAATTATCTTCCTCTGCTAATTGATTTTTGACTCAACGCTAAAATAATGAAACAATGACCGAGAAAATATATGCTGTGCTACGATAAACAATGCAGATAGTGACATATTTTTGTGACAACACCGTTTTGTAAAGGACATACAAAATTTTATTCTTGTTTAAATATATATAACGTATATATACAGACTCAGTTTTCTCCGCACCTGTACATTGTTATGTGACTATACAAAAGATTCACAAGTAGTGAATATGTACGTGACCAGAATTTTAAAATGTAATGAATCACGAATGGGTCACAACTATATTACAGTGAAGTGAGGACTGGGTCACACAATGGTCAAGTTCCATGACGCGTTGGGTACCTCGAACAGTCGAAGTAAAATGATTTGGTCTTCCTCAGCCACATGTAAACACGTAAATGCTTTCGTTCAATAGTCCAACCATACTGAATAGGTACGTGAGGCGCTAAAATTTCTGTACCTGTAGCACGAGGACCACTATACACAGTATCCCCTCGTCTGTGGAAGTATATGATTTCTGACACGAGTTGAGAAAAATATTTTCATACTTATTCCATATTTTGCGTTCTATCTTATTTAGTAATGATTTTTAATTTACATATCAAATATCACGGATCTAATATATATATGTTTGTAGAGAAACTTTTCAGGAATGATTTAAGACAGCTATACTCTAAGTGTGTTCCGCGGAACCCTAGGGTTCCGTGATACCTCTGTCGGGGTTCCGCAAGAATTTAGAAATAAAAAAATCAAAACACCTCTCTCTGGTCGCTCCGCGGCTGTGCGGACTCCGCGGCCGCGCGGAGACAAAACGCTATGAATGTTATTTATTTATTTATTTGTATTTGTATAAGCTTGTGTTACATTAGCTGGTACAATATCTCATAAGTTTGGTCTCAACAATTTTATACTTGTACAACGCGTTCGCTCTAAGTTTGCCGGTCTGTGGAATGCGCGTACCCTCCCCCACGTGACAACAAAACTTATAATGTGTCATAGTTTTACCCAAATATCTAACGTACACAATTTTTATTGTTACAATTAAATAAAAAATTTCGAACGTCATACACTCATACCTATCGCCAGCGGCAAACTTAAAACGAGCGGGTAGGTATACTTGTAAGCGCTCAGTCTCTTTGATAAAAGCCGCCTCTGAATTAGACGCTATAGTTGTCAACTAGCGACTTTCGTCTCTAACTTCAAAGGATAAAGTCGATATTGTTTACAACGCTATTTTTAAATTTCTGTTTTTATTTTTGCTTTTTGTTTATCAAAGGTGCCGACTCGAGTATTTTCGAGAATATTTGAGATCGAGTCTAGGACTAAGTATAAAAGCGGCGATCGCGCGTTGGCGTCGTCAGTTGATGATTAGCGTTCGGAGCGATAAGTTACTACCTACTTACAAGCTCGCTAGCGAGAAACTGGTGTTCATTGTTTTACTGCCTGCTGTATTCTGTTGTCTCAGTTTTATACATTTCTTCCCTGTAGGTTCTAAATTTAGTCTCTTATACGCAGTAACGATTGTGCATTATTTAAACCCCACTATCCTGACTTGTAACATTATAAATAAAGAAGAATGGAACGTTGGCTTAAAGGTGTTAAACGTGTTCCAACAACATCTTCTAATGACGCTGAATGTTCAAAAGCAATGCGCGCGGAGAATTTAGCAATCACCGATCCAGAAGATGATGCCACGAGTGCCACGACGTCAAGCTCGACGGTTTCAAAGACGAAAAAAAGGAAGTATGATGAATCTTATATCAGTTTCGGATTTGTTGATTCCAACGGCTCACCTCTCTGCATGCTCTGTAGTAAACTGCTTCCTAATAGTTCCATGGCACCTGCCAAATTGCGTCGACATTTAGAAACCGTACACCCCGAGACTAAAGACAAGAATAAAGAATTTTTTGTTCGCAAAAAAGATCAGTTATTAGAAAGTCAAAAAAATATGATGCATGTAACACAAACTACCAACGAAAAGGCCACGGAGGCATCATACTTAGTTAGCTATCGCATTGCACAAGCAGGTGAAGGGCACACTATCGCTGAGAAATTAATAAAACCATGTGTATTAGACATAACAAAATGTATGCTTGATGAAAAATCTGCAAAGCATCTTTCTACTGTTCCGCTATCAAACGATACTGTTTCACGACGAATCCATGATCTGGCAAGCTACGTCAAACAAGAACTAGTTACACGTCTACAAAATACACGATTCGCTTTGCAAATGGACGAGTCGACTGATGTCGCTGGTTTGGCTATCCTGCTGGTTATTGTGAGATATCCATATAAAAGTTCTTTTGAAGAAGACATGCTTATGTGTTCATCGCTGCTTACAAACACTACCGGGGAAGAAATTTTTAATAAAATAAATATATTTTTTGAAGAACATAATCTCAGTTGGAACAATTGCATTGACATTTGTACAGATGGGGCCAAGGCGATGACAGGTAAAACAGCAGGAGCAGTGTCACGAATGAAAAATAAAGCGCCTAATTGTAGTTCCAGTCATTGTATTCTGCATAGACAAGCACTTGCGATGAAGCAAATGCCGTCTAATCTAAAATTAGTTATGGATGAAGCGGTAAAAATAATTAATTTTATCAAATCACGACCACTACAATCCCGATTGTTCTCATTATTGTGTGAAGATTATGGCAGCAAACATAAAACACTGCTGCTCCATACAGAAGTGCGATGGCTGTCTCGGGGAAAAACTTTAACAAGGCTATTTGAACTTAGAGCCGAGTTACAAATGTTTCTTTCAGCAGATACTTCTTTTAATTTGAAGGACCGTTTGTATGATAAAACTTGGTTGTTCCGATTGTCTTTTATGGCGGATATCTTTCAAAAACTTAACGAATTAAATTTATCATTGCAAGGTAAACAGACAACAGTGTTTCAGGCCTATAATAAAATAACTACTTTTAAAAGAAAATTAGATTTTTGGATCATTTGCATTGGTAAGAAAGAAATAGAAAGTTTTACGTTACTCACTGAGTTTGTTAGCGAAAACGACTCAGAAATGTTTGAAGATAATGTGTTTGAAGAATTGGTCCAATATCTCAGTTCGATGCGCGCATCTTTTGAAAAGTATTTTCCCGAAGAACACAATACAAAAATTAAAGTGAACTCCTGGATTCATAATCCTTTTTTACCCAACTTGGAAAAGCCTGAAAACATGTCAAATGAGATATATGAATCTCTTTTAGAAATGTCATCAGACACAAGTATGGAGTCATTGTTCAAAACGACGCCTCTTAATGATTTTTGGTGCAGAATCCAAGATGAATATGCAATGCTTGGCCAAATGGCTCTGGATATTCTTCTCCCGTTCCCAACTACATATTTGTGCGAAACAGGATTCTCTACCTACGCAGCCACGAAAACAAAATATCGCAATAGACTGGACGCCGAAGCTGATATGAGACTCCAACTTTCTTCCATCAAACCTGATATCAAGCAATTGATGAAAAATAAAAAACAGTTTCATACCTCCCACTAGTTAGATTTTTTCTTTTTTAATGTTTTCTATTATTGTCCTTACCAAGTGGTGAAGTAAATAATAATTAGTAACGGATACATTGTACTTTTATTATGCTGATTAATATAGAATACACTTATAAAAATAATTGTTTTATTGTAGGGTTCCATCAAGTATTTTGCTTCCCAAAAGGGTTCCGTCATTTAAAAAGTTTGAGAACCACTGATTTAAGAAATAAATGAAGCCTGGATGTACAGTAGAACTCGAATAATAAGAGGAATATCGGACGGTTTCTTTTATTTTCCGGCCCTTAATAACAAAGGATGGAATGGAGGGTAACCAGTACCCGTAGCATGAGCACCACACACCCTAGCATGAGCACTACGATATGATATATAACGCGTTTTTATCAGGCTCAATTGACAAATTACAATGGAGTTTGACAGTGAGACGCGATAAAAAACGTGATATAATATAAATTGTGATGGTCATGCTACGGGGACACAATTTATATTATATCACGTTTTTATCGGGTCTAACTGTCAAACATTATAGTAATTTGACATTTAAACGTGATGAAAACGCAATATATATCATAGCGCGGTGCTCTAGTGCTCTATTAGTGCAACCTGTCCATTATAAATAGGTAAGTAATTTTGTCTGTCTTCTTGTTACGTTTTCACACCTAAACCATACTACTACCATAATAGCCAATGACAGTATTATCTCAACCGGTTTCGGTGAATTTTAATAAAAATAAAATAAGAGACTCATGCTCCAGCTAGCTATTATGTTTACAGACCTAACAAATATTATCAAATATTTCCCAAAATTATGTAGGTAATTATGGTGCCATAGGCAGGCACCTTCTAAACTTGATTATACTTTGCTTAACATACGCATTTTATTAATGAACATGAGATATGTCATAGGTAATAGTTATTTATGATACAAGTGCAATAAGTTGATTATTACAAACGAGTAGACGAATGTTAGTAATGTTAGCTTTTCATAGTCAAGAGTTTGTTATATCAATCCGCACGAATGTCATACAACGGTTTTCAACACATTTGCGAGAAAACATACGTAATTTAAGTAATGAAGCAATTATATCCAATAAAAAATGGCGCGCTCTTCCAAATAGCACCATGTGCGGGTGGTGAAAATTAGAACTACATCTTTCGTATTTTTTCTTTTTAGTATTTAAATGAGATTAAAAGCGCTTCCGAGGAGGTTCGATCGAAATAAATCGGTGCCATGTATAGGAGCGTGCGTAATGAACCCGCACCGCCACACGCTTAGCTGTATCGCCTGTAATTTTAAATTTTCGAACAATGTATACAGCCTTCGTAAATGCATTTTTCGAGCAAATGTGTTGTAAATATTATTATAACTCTAAACAAATTCTTTTTATGTATAATCTATGTTGTTTATTGCATTTACGACGTTGTCGTGATGAAGTTCCAGCAGAGCGATTCTGTAAGTAAGAACAAACTCACTTTTAAGTTTTACACCTCGGAATCTGCCGGTGGGATTTGAAATTCGTGGTGTAATCTTAGATTAAAACAAAAAGGGTAGATACGGTACGCTCTTGCTTGCATCAAACAAAAACTGATCCCATTTTACTACATATGCAACACTCACACATCCACCTGTTTGTAAAGATACAATCGAACGAACGAAACAGCAATATAAGTTTCAACGGCAGCGCGAACGGGACGGCGTGATCCGCGTCACTGCGCTACCGACCAATCATGCGACCATTACTCGACGTCACTACAGAGTAGCGTCAGAGAAAAAAATAAAAGTATTTTTTATTAAATATAAGTTTTTTTATTAAAATTCAATAAAAAAATTCCACATTGAGCAATTTTCAATCTACTTTGGAAAGCTGAGGGAATGAAACTGGTTACAAGTATACCTACTAAAAGTAGGTTTTTTTCATGATAACGTCAACATTTTTTTAAGGTATCTTATACTGCTGGATGTGGTCATTTTTATTGTATTCAGTGTTTAAAACAGTGGTTCTTAACCTTTTAGTCATGAGGGACCATTTTACCAAATGTTTCTATGGCCGGGGACCACCCAGTTGGTTTACCTAACTAAAATGACCTAAATTAAGGGTTGTTTGATAAAGAAAACAAGCACAATTTTATAATTAGCACTCATTTATTTATTATTTGGCAAAAATATAAAAGTTACAGATTTTAATTTAATGTGATTTTTGTGCCTGCATACTCTTTACTAACTTCGGAATTCTCGGTTCAGTACTACTCAAAGCTAAACGCATATCGGCAGTGGCATCCAACCGATTTCGATGCTTGTTTTTAATAATCAGAAGCGTCGAAAACCCCTGCTCGCATAGATACGTCGATGAAAATAATGTTAGGTAACGTATAGCAATGTCTCGAAGCTTTGGAAAAGAAATTGCTTTTTCATCCCACCACCTCGGAAAGTGTAATTTTGCGCTTCGAAATCTGGCTGGAAAATTCTATTTTATTCGCTTGAGCGGCAAAGTAGAATTGAATTTAGAACATCACATATAATGAGTACTCAATATAATTGTAAATTCAAAACGTCATTAAACCTATTTAATGTAACCTCTATGGTGCCAAATTTATGATTAGAACTTTTTAAATTGTGAAAAAATTTAAATTTGGAACCTTCTTGGTTTCTTTGTTTTATTTGCGTGCTTCGCGCCATTCTAGTTTTTCACGTTTTATTGCTTAATATAATTAACATAACCTAAAAACTGTACAAAAAAATCAACTAAAATGAGTGACATTAGCGACGATGAAGTTTATCTAACGCCAACTGAGTTAACTGAAACAGTTAATAATGCGCAAATGAGCCTTCTCCCTCAGCAATCACGAGAGAAGTATTTGAAACAGTACGATATATTTAACATGTGGCGACTAGCTAAAGGAGCAAAAACTTTCTCCGAAAACGTTTTGCTGGCATATTTTATAGAATTATCTGAGACCAAGAAAGCAAGCACGCTATGGAGTACGTATTCAATGCTAAAATTAACAATTAAGATGAAGAAAGACGTTCATATCGACACCTATCATAAATTAGTGGCATTTTTAAAAAGAGCCTCATCTGGTTATAAACCAAAAAAATCGAAGGTTTTCACAGCATCTGAAATTGCAAAGTTTATTAATGAAGCACCTGATTCCGTATATTTAGCGGCAAAAGTAAGTCAATACGTGTAATTTTTTGTTGTTGATAAAATTGTACATAGTACTTACAATATTTTTAATTTGATTAATTTATTTACGATTATAAATACTTCTTTTGTTACAGGTTGTTCTTATTATTGGTATAACCGGAGCATGTCGAACAAATGAACTTACACTACTTAATGTCAATAACGTATCAAAATATTCTCATAATTCTGATGAATTGCTATTAATTAATGTACTAAATACCAAGACAAAAAAAGACCGCAACTTCGTTATTCGCAAGGAATATGTAAACATTGTTCAGAAATATCAAGCTTTACGTCCTTCTAACACCCCAATTGAACGATTTTTTCTACAATATCGCAACGGAAAGTGTATCCGACAACCTATGGGTCAGAATAAAATTGGCAGTATTCCACGAGAAATAGCAACTTTTCTCGGACTTTTAGAACCCCCGTTATACACCGGTCACTGTTTTAGAAGAACCTCAGCCACACTTTTGGCCGAATCAGGGGCTGATCTTCTATCGCTTAAGCGCCATGGAGGCTGGAAGTCTAATTCGGTTGTAGAGGGATACATAGAGGATTCAATCCAAAGTAAATCAAAAATTTGTAATAGTATCGTGGAGGCCATAACGCTGAAAGAACCTCTGTCAGATTCTTGGTCTCGCCCTTCTACATCTAAAATGAGCCCCCATAAGATTGGAAACAATAGCCCTCTCTCGCCAACATTTACGCCAATAGAATCCAATGAATCGGCACAACTATTTAAAATTACTGATACGAGTAGTTTACCACAAAACAGCGCACAATTCACAAACACCAACATAACATTACCTAACAAAAATATTAAACTTAACATAAGTAACTGTAGCAACGTTACATTTAATATTTCTTAATTATTTTCTACTTCTTATTATTTTCTTCAATTTATAGATTATCTTAATGTGTTTTAATTGAAATAAAAATATTTTGTCATTATAAATTGTTTTCTTTTTCATTTTGTCATTTCCTCGCTGAGGTGGGATGAAAAGTTACGTATTGCACTCGAGTGGAAAGATTTTTCACCTTGTGCTCGTTTGTTTCCCTCGCTGACGCTCAGGATTCTAATTTAGAATCACTCGCTGCGCTCGTGATTCAACTTTAGAATCCTTCGCTTGCTCGGTCATCCAAATCGAGCACGCGGTTAAAAAGGAACTTTCCACTCTTGTATAATAAATAACTATTTGGCTCCAATAATCTTCAAGATTTATTCCTGATTCGAATGTATCTTTTAAGTTCGTGTCGTGTTGCATTTCAATCACTTCTTCTTGAATTTCATCAGAAACTTCAGAAACGTTGACAATGAAAGGATTCAGGATCAATTTCTGAATACTTTTGTCCTCGCAGTCAGGAAAATAGCGATTGAATTCACTTTTTAAATTAGTCAAATGGAGCATCACGTTCTTCTGAATTTCTTCTTTAATATCTGCACCTTGTCCGTCAATAATTTGGTTGAGCGTATCAAATGCAGAAAAGTTTTTTCTTTCGATCTTATTGATCCATAGCTCGATTTTAGCAATAAACGCCCTGATTTTATCTTCATATGCAAATATGTTGCTCATGCCTTGCAACTTAAAATTTCCGGACCCTTGCATTTGAAGGTTCAATTTATTTATTTGCGCAAAAAAGTCGACCAAATAAGCAAAACGTACTTTATATTCGGGCTCACAGAACTGATCTAGCAACTCTTTGTTTTCCTTGATAGTTAAGAATACTTGTACTTCCTCTCTTAGTTCGTACAACCTCGACAGCATGTTTCCTTTTGAAAGCCAACGAACTTCTGTGTGGAAAAGCAGAGTTTCGTGTTCAGAGTTCATGTCAGAACACAACTGTTTGAATAGACGAGTATTGAGTGCGCTCTTTTTAATGAAGTTAACTACTTTTATAGCTGTTTTCAGAGCTATAGTAAAACATTCCGGGAGCGTTTTGGCAGCCAATGCTTGACGGTGAATAACGCAGTGCGTCGTAATTGCGGAAGGATTTTTGGTTTTTACCAATGCTGCAAGACCAGAGCGAGAACCAAGCATAGCAGGAGCACCGTCAGTACAAAACCCGGCAAGCCTTTCCCACATAAGTCCATGTTCCTCCATATATTGGCTTATTGCATTCATAACATCTGCACCTTGCGACGTAGTTTTAAGTTCTTGAGAAAATAATAACTCTTCTTTAAACATTTTGTTGTCCTCCAAAAATCGAATAAATACAAGTAATTGACAGCATTGCGAAACATCGGTAGACTCATCACATTGTAATGCAAAATAAGGGCTGTTTTTAATCTTGTCAATAACTTGGTCTTCAATATCAGTTGACATTTTTTGAATACGCGACTTAATTGTGTCATTAGAAAGCGGTATTTCACGAATTTTCTTTTGAGCTTCCGCACCTAAAAGCTCTTCTGCAACTTTGAGCATACAGGGCTTTATTAAAGATTCGCCGATTGTGTGTGCTTTTTTCGATTTGGCAATCAATTTTGAAACTTCAAATGATGCAGATAATGTTTTTTCAGAGGTTTCATAACTTGTTCCACTGGGTCCAAGTTTCATTTTTTTAAGACTTGTTAGTTTGCCTTCAAAGAATTCTCGCGAACGGTTACAAAACTTCGGATGCACGGTCTTCAAATGACGTTCCAACTTTGCCGGTTTTAAAGCGTCGTTAGAAAGAACAGTTGCACATAAAACGCATTGTGGTCTAGTTTCTCCATTAATTTCTATTGAAGTAAAGCCCAGCTTAATATAGTCGTCGTCATATTTTCTTTTTGGTGGCATTTTTCTGAAAACGAAGTTTTAGCGATAATATGGACAGGTATAACATCTGATAATAAAAATGTGTTGTTTTGATAAGCTTTTATTTGTGAGGTCTATGGCCAGCTGTTGGAATGACGGTTAAAGTATCTACTGCTCAAGACGTATCAAATGAGCCCAAATACGACGGTATTATTAAGTAGGTACCTATATTTACATATACATCATAATCTGCTCAATTATACCAAGCAATTGCATTGTCACCGAAATGATATAATATTATGTATTCCCAACTTTGCCTCAATTGGTTGAGAATAACTGCTTTGAAATATTTAGTTGTAAGGTTTAGACCCGAACAAACAAACGTACCTACCTACACACAAACAATGCAAGTCAAATAAGGCTCGTTTTGACGTGACAACGTCTTATAAAACGATGGATCTTATGTAAACCGACTTTAAATGAAACCGATTTTTTAATTGCTTATTAAAACCTAACCTAGCCTACAAAAATACTGAATTGTGCATTATTTTCCGTTTTATATAAAATATTAAAAACTTCTTACCTACCTAATAAGAAACCTAGCAGATTTACAACGTGACGAAAATAAAGTAAAATTAGTAATCCGCAATAGCTAGTTGTGTGACATAAACCAAACAAATAATATTTATTTTACTTACCTATAATAAATCACTACCGCTCATTACAACGTCGACGCTACAAGTGACGATCGGCAACCCGCGCCGCTAAAACAAAGAACGAATGGAACGAAACCGCCACCCCCGCTCTCGTGCACCGCGTTTCGCCTTCGGACTCGTGCCGCGCGCGGCTCGCGTTGTTTCGACTCGACTCATGACGTCACGTCACATATTATTAGGATGGCTTCGCGGACCACTTGGAATGCCTCCAGGGACCACCTGTGGTCCGCGGACCACCGGTTAAGAACCACTGGTTTAAAAGAATCTAATCGAGATACAATTTTTACTAGAAACTTTACACTTATTATATTTCAATACCAATCATAAACTGATTTGATTTGACACACATTATTATATCACCTGATAAAAAATCAGTTAACAAGCGTACCTACTAAAAGTAGGTTTTTTATACGATACGGTCAACATTTTTTTAAGATACCTTGTACTGCTGGATTTGGAAATTTTCATCGTCTACAGTATTTAAAAGAATCTAATCCGAAACACTTATTATATTTCTCTTCTAAGCATGAATTGCTTGTTTTATAAATCTAATCTAAACTATACTTTAAATTATTCATTTAAATAATAAAAAAATATAAAGGTAAAATTAAATAACAAAAACAATAATCATCATCGATAAATAAAAATAAACATAAGTTATGCCTTGGGCTTTATAACAGAAGTAAGAATCTTACTAGGTACCTACCTACTGTGTGGCAATAGGGTTGATGACAAAACCTTTTTTTCTTCGTCGGCCAGGTAGATTGATAAAAGTATTGAACAAGTATTTATTTCTTATTCACATAGTAAAACATTACAGAGATATGTTGATATGAAATTTCCCATGACGTCACGTCTTGGTACAATTTTTACTTAGAAGTGACTTTACAAGCCTTCTCTCCCAAACTTTCACGCGCTCTATCCTTTTGGTATTAGTTTCCAAAACATAGAAAAATTCTAAATCGAAAGAAGTCTTAAGGTACTGACAGGTTAAGGGATGACTGTGTAGAATATTGTGCCAAAAACCTGGCAATCAATTAACCCCGATTTTAATACACCATTGAAGTACACATTGTTCAATAATTTTCTCTACATCTATTACATTAAATACCAAACTGATTGATTTTCTTTTGTATTTGTTTTATTTCGGTTGTAAAATCGTTAATTCAATGAAGTTAAAAATTTGAAGATAATTATATTCATGGACTGTTAGCGGTACGAATTTCGTCGGTTCAGCAGCATATTTACAAAAATATATGCATTAGAAATATACTTATAAAAAAGATTATGCTAATTAGTTATGCCAATGCTCATGGTACAATAGTATTTACACACCAAAAAAGGAACAAATTACTTAATTTAAAGCACTTTTACATAAAATTTGAAATCATTTTCCTTCAAATAAAGACAATTTGTTTCTCTTTTAAAATCAATCTAATTAAATTCATCTATCAAAAAGCGCAAGATAGAATATCTTGGCCACGTGCTCAGGAACGATAGATACATGCTGCTGCAGTTGATAATGATAGGCTAAGTGGACGGAAAGAGACGTGCTGGGCGAAGAAAGAAGTCATGGCTCCGGAATATCCGGGAGTGGACCGGTATTGCCTCCGTCGAACAGTTGTTCCGGTTGGCTGCTGATAGAACTACATACAGGAAGCTAACGGCCAACCTTCAGGATGGAAGAGGCACTGGAAGAAGAAGAAGATTACAAAAACAATTTTAAACCCTACAAAGAATGAAAACGCCATTTCTGTAAGTACAGAGTATATTAAAGCTAAAATGTCTGAAAAAATAAATAAACCTCTTCGAAGAAACCAAAATGTAATGAGTTTAATAAATGCAGCATATTTTTTACCTACATAAATTAATATTCCAAAAAAAAATTACGAAATATTTTTTTTGTTGACTCTACCCAATTTTTACTCTCGACTGACATTACAATGGCAAATATTCGCGCTTATGCTTTTTCTCCCTCATACAAACGTTTACAAGTGTTGTTGTCTTTTTCTTAATAACAAATACCGAATAAGATTCAAAACAAACAGCATTTTTATGAAAAAAATATATTTTATAGTACTTACGAATGAAAAGTGATGCCGTCGGTTTTATTTTTAGTACTAGAGCAATTTGAGCACTTTTTAAAACAACACTTAGGCATTGTTTTATCTTATAATCACAAAATTTTAGCAATATTTCTTTTTGACGTTCACATGTACGTCATTTGCATGTCAAGTTGTGACTAAAGCGATTGTGGCCTTGGGCCACAATTTATGCGGATCACTTTTGTGAGGCTAGTGCCGTATCTACCCTTTTTGTTTTAATCTAAGGGTGTAATTTAAAAATACACCGCGGCGTGGCGGTTTTCATTAAATTTCATTTCATTTCAAAGGCGAAAAGTGTGTTTATACTTACAGAATAGCACTGCAGCTGATGTTTTTAAAACAAAAATAGGACCTACAGTTTATAGTTCAAAGTTGTACGATTGTCTTTTAGAACTTATCATTTATTTTTATTTGCAACACTATTGAGCTATTTAATGTTTCTAGCATGACGAATGAACTAGTTCACTGGCCCATTATTCTAATATTACGCAGGTAGCAAACAGCTTAAGAGAAACCTCGGGAGACAATAGAGAAATAAGCAATGGCACTGACCTTGTGTTTCAATGCAATACGATTGATGATTTCAAACTTTTAGCAAGTAAATTGCCTTTGTCGCGACTTAGTAGATAAAAAGTAATTATTGTAGTTTTACATAGCTATTTGTTCGTTAAGTTAGGGGCCGCGGCCGTACCATGAAGATATTATGCGATTCAGCATGAGCACCACAGTATGATATATATATTATAACGCGTTTTTATCACGCTTCATTGTGAAATTACTATGGAGTTTGACAGTTAGAAGCAATAAAAACGTGGTATAGTGTAAATTGTGCTCATGCTGCGGGGATAGATATAGACCTAGTTAAAGCGAAATTTGGTCATACAGGGTACCTATATAGCGCAGCCACAGTACTAAGGAAATATTCCTAATACAGTCCGACACCTTTGAACTTAGCACGTGAATGATTTCCCATAGGTAATGGCTATTGGCAGTGTAGGTAACCTCGCCCTTATCAGGATTAAACCGCCTATGCTTGACTTCGTTGGATCTTTGAATGAAATATCCTTAAACTACACTATTTAATAATCACACACAGCCTGTACCTAAACAATATGCTAAATATCACATACATGATAGATAAGCTCATTGACCCAATATAACTATAAAACAAATAAATTCAATCCATCCATCAAGAATTTATTTAATTCAAATGTGATTAAATTTTACATGTAATGTAACACACATTAATATAATATTGATACTAGGAATTGATTTATTCATAAAGTAAAAAAATATTAGAACAAAACATACCTATTTTCCAATGTATTTGAAATGGAATATACCGTTTTACCTTGATATAACTTTGTGACCATGTAACAAATAAAATTTATCTAAACTGTGCTCATTAAAACCGCCAAGGTAATTTTCTCATAAGGATTCTGTATTGAATCCATGTTGTATGTATTTTAAACAACTCTTAATTGTCGTCATTCGTCTTCTTTCGAGGAAAAAATAATAACTATAAAAGCCTACCCATCATTATAATGATCACTGTGGCCAGACCTTGGTTTCCTTAATATCACTTCGAATAAGAAAACTATTATTTGAGGAGCTGGCGAACGAAACGGTATAATTACGCACAGACCCGTCTTTCCCAGTGGGCACTTTGGGAAAGTGCCCAGGGCCCCGTGATCGATAGGTGGGCACCTCAGATCAAAAATACAAAGTCCCTAGTTCTTGTTAGATCATCAAACGGGGGTCATAGGGGCCCCAATATCCTAATATGCCCAGGGCCTCCAATAGGTCAAAGACGGCACTGTATACACATATGGTCAAACTACTTTTTTACAATCCGGAAGCTTCGGGCCCGCAATAATTTTCAATCAAAATCGTCTAAAACAGAGTTAAAATTACTAGATTTATAAATTAAAAAACCATGCCAAAAGCTCACTGTAGGTATGTCATTTAGTATTATACAGCTCCTGTAAAATTTCATTTTATGTAATTTTACCGTTTTGTTCGCCAGTTCCTCATTTGGTAAATTTAGGACAAATTAAGTATTGTTTAATACGTGCTCTATGAAGGAGTGTTTCTGCGTTCCTTGTAACTAAGTAATAGGGATGATTACGGGGTAAAGTAAAGGAAATTCTACTCTTATTTAGCCCAATTATTTTTTCTTTTTCAATCAAACAAAAAATGACAAAGGTGAAGCGCGCAAATTGTACTAAGACGTGACGTCATGCAACATTTCAAACAAATGTTTCTCAGTAATGCTTTGTTTATGTGAAAAAAAGAAAAAAACGTGTACAAACCTTTTGTATAATCTGCCTGATAGACGAAGAAAAAAAAGTTAAGTGGACTGTTAAGTAATCATCATCCCTATACAACAATTTAAATAAAATATGGTACAAATTATGATGCTTGCTTATGACTCACTTGATTGAAATAATGGGGGTAAAACGATTATGTATAAGGAAGGGAATAAAAGCAAAACTAAAGTTGTACGTATTAGGTGTAACATATTTTTCAAGAATAAGTTATATGCATAAGTTAACATAAGCATGGATAGGATAAGTTACAAATCTTTATAATCATAAATAGAATCCTATTCGATTACCTATTTCTCCAAACGTTCGTCATTGGAAAACTGGCTTTACTCGTTTTAATGGAAGCACAAAGGTTAAAGTTAGGCACAAGAATAATAAAAATAATTTTAAGAAATAATTTATAGTCCTAGTAGTGACCTATTTAAATATTTCAGTTACAAAAACAATTCCAATAATACCAATGTTGCGCATAATGCACCTTTGTCAGAAGAAGTCATTCTTCCATAAAATGCGAGTTGTAGCGCTAGTTAATTTAATCTTTATTTATTTATTGTACATGTGGTATAAGTGTGTGTTTATATATATATATATATATATATATATATATATATATATATATATATATATATATATATATATATATATATGTATATATCATCTGGATTTAAATACATGAGTATTGGGTATGATGAATGACAAAACCAAAAAAAACATATAGTATTTACTCATAATACTCCATAATTAGTTACCGTACTTCGATCAAGTTTGTGAAAGAAATGTTAAGCTACACAGGGTCTCCCATGACAAACATGGAAACATTGTCCCTAACAGAAACAGCAGCAGATGAAAATGGGAGTCACCTAGAAGTAGAGACTAGATGCGCCTATCCTATGCTTCGAGGCCATTTTTAGGCTAACTCGGTATGAATGTGATCAATGCAATACGAATAGAACAATGATTAGTTACTAAAGAAAAAGCTTGACTCCTGGTACTAACAGAAACTCTTCGTAGTATGAACTAAACCTTAAAAACTGTCTTTTTATTTAAAGAAATTGTAATAAAATATTCACAATGTTACATTCAAATTTACTGTGGGACACGTCGGTAGCTAGGTACGTAACGCTACAAACATTATTCTACGTTTACTCCAACAAACAAAAAAACATTCATTAATAAAACTCATTCAGTTGGATAAGTACATCCTCTAAATTATAATTTCAAGATATAATAGCATTGATCGTTCATATTACTTATCGTGGTTTTAGTAATGTTTACATTGTCCTAAATCAACTCGGCGCGGCGCGTCTTTATTAATAATATTCATTACTTAAATGTTCATTGCGATGAACATAATATCATTAATGAATCATTAAACACTTATCTTTGAAGATTTTTCAATTGTAATGAATCTAATTAAACGGTGGTGTTGCGTGTTGCGTAAAATCGGAAGTAGGCAAAATGAGCGCGGGTCTTACCGTGATTGTTGATAAGGAGGTTATGCCACTGCGCCATCGCATCACTCCGCGTTATACAACTCCACTAAACTGTACTTGCTACCTTCTTTCTAGTACCATTGTATAATTCCATTAGTATTTTTTGTTTCGCTACTTTGCAAAAACACACTGATAAGTTCATATTTCAGTTTTGTTTGGTTAAGTTTTGTTTAGTTCATTGGTTTCATAATTAATATACATAAATTGCAAAAACTTGCAAACTTCTTAGGATCCTATTTTTTCAAGGCTTTTCTCATGGGCGAGGTGAATAAAATTAACATTTCATGAGGATTTAAGTTGAGAATGTAGATTTATAGAGCTAATGATTCCATAAAATATAGTGGTAAAATTTTTGTTCTACGACAAATATTGACGAAGTTATGACCAACATTATACATGTAACTTAAATTAGTTCTAATAAATGTATTTTCGGCCGCCGGTGAATATTGGCTACCATAAAATTAGTTATAAAAGCGCAACGAATAAACGAAATAAACTGATTTCGATGATTTAAAAAGTATATTAATAAAAAAAGCTTATTAGATCATTATACTGTTGATTTTTGATTTGATTTGCTGACCTAGTAATGAACTTCATTGCGTTTAATTATTGTGTATTAATGGTCATTGCAGTCACTTCTACCTAGCTTTGCCTCCGCGTCCGTTTTGATTTCTGTTATCGAAAGTAGAGTAAAAATTACTACTAAAAGGTCATATAATAAAATCACAATCAAAGTCACAAGAAATGTGAACGGAAAATACATTAAAACTAAGCTAATCAATATGAGGTCACTTAAAGCTAAATATGTTTGTGAAGTAGGAAAATCAATCATTTTTCCTGAGATTCTAAGTTGAAACAACGATTAAATACAATTAATTAAATATATACAATAAAGAAAATAATTACTAATTTGACAAAATATTAGGTATAACGAAATGTTACTTGAGAAGCAAATTACAATTTATTTAGGACATTTTCTGCATAGTAATGGCTAGAATACTTTAAAAGGATCAGTCAATTCTGAAGGCAACTGTCCTTCGTTAGGTTTACATTCTACGTGCGATTTCCCCAATATTTGTCACGTCGCTCATACGAAACAAACTTCATTACCACTTGACATTATAGAGAAACTGCAATGTGCAACTTACCTGCATCTTTTCCGTAAATCCCGCTCTGCTATCTGCTACTTTTACTTTCTTTGCACCGAGTGTTCCCAACGATTGACCCGGATCTCGGAATTATGTTTTCTAAAGTATTTCACGACTGGTGCGGTGAAGCGTTTAAGCCAGCGACTTGGTGGCGAATGCTGCTATGCCGTAACCTCTTACTTAACTCAGGCGATCCCCCCTTAGGCTCCGTTGCAACCAAGCTGTGCTGGGGTCATATTCGCGTTGCGGATTTGTTCCGTTTATGTTTTAACACGCAGAGACGGATACAAAATTAACTCAGTTTCGTCATAAATATCAGTGATCGTCTCAAACAACAAATTATGTTAATCGTGTCAAACAACGGGTAGATATTTATTATTTAAACAAACGACGATTGGTAAACAAATCTTTATTTAGGTAGTCACTCGATATTTAGAACAATATTTGTAGTTCCAGATACATATTAATGAGATTGATATACTTATAAACAAGATTGTGTAGCAAAATAAATGTACAAGGAAATAATTTATCTCTCCTTTAATAAGAAAATCACAACCACAACCTATTAAAACTTGTAAATTTATTTATTTTAAGACACACATTTAGAATAATCGAACTTGTTGACTCCTTTTTTTTTAAATTTAGTTTTCATGACTTTCAATAAAACTAGTTGTACATAAAAGTTTGAAAATACGACATTTAATTTAGCTTTTTCGTACTTTGAGTGGTAATTTTAGAGCGAACTCATCGTCTGAACTAAGAAAATGAAAAATAGAAGTATTCAATAGAAACATGAGAGTCGCACGAATATATAGAAATGCCGAGAGTGGTTTTTCTTTTCTTGTTTAGATATTGAACTAAATTTCTGATACAAAATAGGACCCTACTTACAAAAGCTTACAAAACATTCAAATTATTTTAGACAAAGCAATTATAATCTGCGTTCCAATCTAATATAATCGGAATTACAAAATTCGTGAAGCTATTGTGAACTGCTAAGGGCCTCAGTCGTGGTGTGTTCTTCATCCGTACTGGCGGACTATCTTGGCCCATTCCCACGGGTAGTTCCTCTGGATGAATGCTAGGGTGCGCCGGATGTGGCGGGTCTCTTGGGGAGAGCACTGGGGGCACGCTCCACGAAGAACTAGGGGAGCTAAAGCTGTAAAAAAGGGAATAAATATTAATAAATAAATATTCTAACATGCCCACGAATTAGCCTAGCCCCAAAGTAAGCACTGTAAGGCTTGTATTATGGCATACTAGAATACATAATTCCCTTTAACATGGGCATTTTGTATCTTCTATTAGCATAAAATACATTGAGGCTGATTCTGGCTTGTATCTGTATACTCAAAACTAAATTTGATATTCTACAGGTGTAGTGTACTGATACTGGCATGATTTTCTAATTTTATGATTTTTTAAACTAAATTTAACGTCAGTCTTTCCCTTTCATTCTGTATAGAGGATATACTGTTGTCAAATTGAAGGTTAGGTAAAGAGAAACATGCCAGAATCGATACCTAGTGGTATCCTACAAATATTATGAATGTGTATGTGTATGTTTGTTACATAAATCACGCAAAAACTACTGAACGGATTTATCTGAATTATACAGTATAAGTATACAGTTTATGACCGGATTGAGACTTTTTATTCCTAAACTAAAGTTAACACGGACGAAGTCGCGAGCGGCCGCTAGTCAGTCTATAATTTTCATTCAAAGATTTATATTGAAAATTCGCCTGAAATCACCACGAGATTAGGAAATTGAGTCGAAGTTTTTGTGTTGAAATCTGAACACCTCTCAATTTCTTATTACTTTGTGTCCCGTACAAATCCGCAAAGACGCACGGGTTTCTAATTAAATTTGAAGGTCTTCATCCGTCGTTGACAACTACTTTTGGATCTTGCTCAGAGAGTTAATAATGTCTTTCTTTAGTTCGACATATTATTTATTGTAAAATATTTCAAAAACTATCAATAACTTGTCAAATTTATTAACCAATAGAACATAATAATTGGTACAAGGTGTAATATAATTCGGTAACAAATCTATTTAATAAGTAGTTAAATGCCAATATTGACGCTTGATGAGAATTGACAAGCTATAATTAAATTGGATGCGTACTAGACAGATTAATTTAAACATAATTAAGGGTATTTTCATTGTTCTCAAAAGTAATAAACTACTTAGCTAAGATAGAGATTGTACCTGACTGAGTAGATTACATAGATTACATTATTATTAGTACATAACATTATTTAGCAGTTTTCACGGGTATCCATTGACGTATAATGCTGGTATCCCATCTTTTTAAGACTACGTACCCAAAGGGTGACAATGATTACTAAATCCTATGTACATATAAAGCTCCGTTGCATATACGTCTGTCTCCTAGCAGTTTGCAACTCATGAACCGCATTTTGTAGGCAGTTGAACACAGAAAGTGCTACTCTATCCTGACGTCTCTGTATAATATAGGTAGAAATAACAGCCCTTGCTGAGTTTCTTGCTACTTCTTTTTACATAAGGTTTTTCCAAATCGAAATCACTTCTTGCAGCTTCGATGTACGTTATCAACATTAGAATTTTTAAAAAGTTAATATAGCAAGAAGTTTGGAAAAACTACCAAAAAGGGAAAATTCTATAACGAGGTAGGGCATAACGTATTTCCCGCTCAAATAGAAACGCCCGTCTAAGGCAGTAATCTCCCTCTTACAGAAGATCACACTAAAATAACACTCTCTTTTGGTGGTGTTGTGTTTCAGTCGGTAATTAATGTTCCAGGGCTCCACCGGGTAGGGGATTGGGTCAGGGTAGACAACGGTGCGAGTGAGATATTATATGTACGTACGTATTGCAAGCGTCTACAGGCCATGGTGGCCGCTTACCTAAGGTGAGCTATACGCTATTGCCACGCTATTAATATAAAAAAATACTTACTTCTCAATCTTCTTCCGACTGGATCGCAGGGTCCTTCTTGAAGGGCGCACCTGAGGTGTCGTTGCATCGTGTTCCTGTCAGATAGGATGCGCTCCAGTTGAGCATCCGTCATCTGAGGCGCTGGAAAAGCGGAAACTGCTAGTGTGCATAGCACAGCCAATATCACGAAGTTCTGTAAGTAAATAAATATATTTTACTCTCAAACCAGTTACTCTTTTTTGTGACGTAGGCAAAACCTCTATTTACAGATGACGGCGCCTTTAAGAGGCACACCGCCGAACGGACCTCATACCTGGCTTCCGCAAGTCTTACGAGCCCCCGCAGTGGCTGTCCACTAAGGACCCCGTAACTCTTATGGGCGCTTCACGGCATAATATCCGCTAAAAACCCTGCGAATACCCTCTAAAGTGCTTAAACCGCGGGATCCCCGTTTAGGGATTCTTCCGCGTTACCGAACCAGTTACCCTAGCTCCAAAGTATGACTGGAGGTTTGTGTTATAGGTAGGTACTACTAATACAAGTGATCCACATATAAGTAAGTATATTTTTTACAGAAATCCAAATAAACAACAATGACTCAGGTATGTTCCTGTTGATAATACAAACATTTGCTTATACGGCGGCGGACCATTTGTGTCATGTTGGTGGGACTAGGGGTAATAGCCGTAGAGTATGCGACACTTTGAAAACCGGTGAACATACCACTCCACCACGGAGGTCGAAAATAAAATACCTAGTTCTTGAAATATTTGTGAAAGAATTAAGATTTTAATCAGTTTTAAAAAAAAGTTATCTTTGTATTATTTTACCTTCAGGTTTACTTTTAAATTTAATGTAGTAAATGAAAAAGGTAATTAATTTATTTGCACGACCGAATAGGTATTTTGTTAAGAGTTTGTTATTTTGAGCAAATAGCGTAAAGTCTTTACTATTAGACATCAACGCGTGCGTATTTAACGATTGTTTATATCAATAGAATAAACGTATCGCATTTATGTTATAGGTATTCTTTATCCCCTTATTAATAAACGAAGACTACGCTTGGATTAGTAACTCCATGTTTTGTCTCTGTCTATTGAATGACAAATGGCAGTTGAGTCATAAGAACAAAACACGGCATAAGTAGTCTAAACTTATTCCTTGTTTATTAACAAGAGGGATTAAGTTTAAATCGATCCTTAAAGATGATGAATTCTCACAATAATACCAAACTTTATGATTAATGAGTATGTACTTAATTTTGACCAGTAATTTAATAAAAAAAATGTTTTACTATTACTCAATAATCTACACCCAAATTCGAATAGCTACATATTTACAAACTGAGTTTTTTTTTCCAAAAATTAACTTTTTAATTCTGAATTAATAAATACATAAGCAGAAGTACCTACTTATATCAGGGACCTGTATTACAATTTTATTATATGTAAATTAAATATTTATATAAAAATATATATTCTGTTCATATGCTTATATTAATTTTGAAGATTTGGTTGATTGATTGTTGGAGATCTTAATATTGTTGGTGACAAAATATACACACACACATAAAATACAATTGCGTACGTTCTCCCTTCAGTCAATATTTTTAATGGCGCGTGTAAGCTTATGACGATTATTTATTCCTTATCTTCGTCGGGATGACAAAATCAAGAGACACCAAATGAAACCAGTTTAAGAGACAAAGCGGTTGTTAAGTCAACATACATTGAAGGTCACTGTTTACGCGCTTTCCTCATTTCTCAATAAACCACCAATGTCCAAATCGCAACTCTGTTTTAGGTTAAAGTTACATGTTGTAGACAACAAAAAAGTCTCAATGCAACAAAAAAAACTAAATACATCACATCACGTCGATTACAAAACGAGAAACTAAAAATAACACCACAGCACCGCAACACTAAAAGATCGAACTAAAGAGAAAGAGAGATATTAAAAAATTCACACGTGATTTTTTTTTTAACTTCATTCGATCTCCAGGGTAGTTTTTTATCTAAATATAGATTTCTCAAACTGTAAATTTATTTAACAATAAAAAATATAATCCGTTTTATTGTTCAAAATATTGCGTTTCTTATTTACGTCTACAAAAGTATTTGAAGCTAAAATAAAATGCCTTAAGGTAGAAACACGTTTTAAAATTTACCTGCATCACTGACTCCACAGCACTAAGCACTTGAACGTGTAAAATATCAATAACAATCATACGCCTTAAAGCCGTAAAATTTGGGTGTCCCGTCGACGAATAGGGACCGACTGGGCCAATGATCCAATCATCATATTAGCCATGCCGGGAATGCTCCCCCCTTTGTGAGGTGATTACTATTGAGGGCTCCTTAACGATAAGGCATTAGGACTGATTTCGTCCCGCACCTCTCATGACGTTAAGTGATACTAATGGACGACTATTATACGCAATTACAATTGATGACACATAAAAAAGTGACATTATACTGTGTAGGGAGAAAGCTCTTCTTGGAATTCTCAATAGATTAATGTAAGTATAATAAAATAAGCGTTAGTTTTTTTGTAAACACCACGTGATTTAAATGTATGTACTTTCTTATATATAACTAAGTACTTTCTTCGAAGAATTGGTAATACCGGTATTCATAACCGGCAAAATGCGAGGACTCGCACACGAAGGGTTCCGTACTATTATAAATAAAAACAAATAAATAAATAACTAATGGCAAAATAAACACGTTTGTTGTATGGGACTCTTAAAAATATTAATTTTGTTGTTCTGATTTCATATATGTTATTATAGCAGCAACAGAATCATCTGTGAAAATTTCAACTGTCTATCACGGTTAATGTGTCGGACAGTGGAATCTTAGTAATAGGGTCCCGTTTTTAAAAATGTCATTCCAAAGAAATGGCAAGCCGCACTAGGCACTTAAGTACCTATATCTATATAAGTAGTAAAAATATATTCAATATTTGAAGAATTCGCTATATTGAAATATAATTATAGTCAAAATCACGAAAACTTATATTAAGTAGGTACTCTACTCCAGATCTAGGAATGTTTAAAGTGTGGTAGATACCTTACTCTGTTCATTATTTTCAAAAAAGAATGCAGGAACATAAGTAAAAAACTTTAAGTTAAATAAAAATAAATATTTTAACATAAGAAAATACATCACTTTCTTATGTGTGTTACGTATACCTATCTAAGTAGGTAGGTACCTGATTATTTTAAAAGTTATACTTACTTTAATAGGAACTAGGTAATTACAATATTAAATAAAAAATAAAAATAGTACCCAGCTTAAATTAACTTATTGTTAATTAATAATATTAATGTGATGAAAGTTGACATCAACACATGTTTTCAATTTATGATATCATCTTTCAATTGACGAAACTGGATGAAACAAAACAGGGTGAAAAAAATTGCCCTTACTGAGTTTTTGAGGCTATTCAAATTCAAAATATCTTAATTCAAATAGGAATCATTATGCAATTCTTCTGAATCGTCCATATTGATTGTTATCCCTAGGGCTGCCATCCGTCCGGGTTTCCCCGGATTTGTCCTAGTTTAAGGGGCGTCCGGGGAGCGTCCGGGCGGGGTTTTATTTGTAGTCCGGGTTTAAAAAATTACGGCAACGCATGAGTGGCCCTTGGTGCTGCAAGTGTCCATGGGCAGCAGTGACCACTTATTATGAGGTAGACCGCTTAAAAAAAGTTGATTTGTGACAATTTCAACTGTTTTTTTTATTGGTCTGTCCGGGTTCTGGGCTTCAAAATCCGGGGTTATCACGCGTCTTATCCTGGTTGCCACATTTTAGAGATGGCAGCCCTAGTTATCCCCTACCACTCGTTAAGCTGTGGAGAAAAAAGGGACAAAAAATACTTCACAGTCTTCAATTCTCGTAACAATATTTACAAAATATATGTGGCGCATATGCTTTTCTGCCAGTCTTATAACATAATAAAATTTTATTCCTAAATTTATACCTACTCAGCACCAGCCAAAGAACTTACTCAGAGTTTAGTGATTGACTTTCAACGCTCTTTAGGTAAGTAACCCTTGCACTTCACGTATCTACATTTTATTTTTCACTGGAAATGTTTTTGCACTTTATTTTGAACACATTGCCAGCCAACTAGCGCCTAGCGTTCCTCTCGCCATGCCCAGATGCAGCGTTTATATTTTTGGTTAGTATTAAAACCCTGTATACGTGCCAGCTACTTACTTTCTCATGCAGATGGAATTTTAATAATCACTAAGCATATGCAAAAACCAGTGATGGCAACTCGGACTCGAAACGGGCATTTAAATACAAATTAAAGTTGGGAACAAAAAATTATAGAGTGATGTTATTTTTATGGGAATTGCTTTTAATTTTTTTTTAGTGGCAGAGGATAAGTATCAAAGTTCCGTTGCCATCGTTAGGGTACAAAACACGGAAACTCTAATAACATACGAAAAAATATTGGTTAGTTTCTAGTGTAATTCATTGAGATCACATTAATTAACAAAGGAGCAAAATTAGTTAATTCTTAACGAATTCTACATTTATCCACCGTATTTCATGTCGCTGCTGATGTTTTTGTTCATTTTTTCCAACTGAACGTGTAGAGTATAGAGTAGGTATTGATTTTAGTTTAGTTTAGAATTAATAATATATATTTGACTAAATGTTTACAAAACTTACGCTCAAGCACTCTATATATTTTTGAAATACCCGCGTTTTGCATCTCTACCGTTCTCTTTCTAAAAAGCAGTGCTATGACACCACAGATTCAAAATAATTTCCATAGCATGATTTCAAGTGAGTTTGTTAGAGTGAGATGGTGCTTTACATTGATTAACAGGTAAAAGTGAGAGCAGAGATCAAGAAACTTGGCAGTTCACTACGTTTGTTATCTGTGCTCTGTATCTGCGCTTGGTACGGATGGATTGGCCAACCAACTGTACTGTGGAGTGCAGTAGAGTGGAAACGAATTCACACAGCTGTGACCTTTGTTAAATTTAACTGTGATAATGCGGTTAATTTAGGCATAATTATGTTTTTCTATATAAAATAATGATAAAAAGAACGTTTTTGTGAAGTATAACACCTTAATCAGGTGTATTTATTAAATTTAACAGTGCAAAAACTCCTAATTATCCAGTTGTCATTCAGTCATATGTTGCTAATTAGTGATGTCAATGTTTGTTTACTAATGATACTTCTTTCGGTGATTTAAAAATCGTGTCTGCAAAGTTTTCGTTATGAATATTTCGGATTCAGTGGGAGAATCAACATCGAAACGACAAGAAAATGGCGACGCTTCGTCTAGTAATGAGCGTCCACTCAAAAAAGCTCGTTTTGCATGGCAAGTTAAAGGAAAATATCACCTGAAAAATGAAACTAGTGACACAAGTTTAGCCACAACGACCATGAGTAACGAAACAGATAGAGCTGGGCCGTCTTCAGAAATTAAAGACGGTTCTAATAGCTTTGTTGGTAATGCTGAACAAAATCTAGAGATATTGGGAGATTATCTACTAAAACAAGATTTCAACACCTTAGATTCCGTCATTACTGATCCTGACAAATCTCTGCTCACACCAAGTACAAGGATAAGTACAGATACACTACAGTATCCCCAATATGTATCCTCATTTGACAATAACAGATGTAGTTCTACCTTTGTTACAAAGAGTGAAAGTGAATCTGTAGTAATACCGATGTCCATGGTAGTTACCAACAGCTACAGTGAAGACCAATGTATAGCACGTTGGCAAGCAAGACAGGTAAATTTCTCATAATACTAATTTTGTTTTATTTAATAACTTAATAGTTGGGGCTTACACATTAGTGGTTTTCTTACTGAGGCTATCTTAAACTCGCCGAATCCCTAGCCCAGAAATATTGAAAAATAATATACGTCTCTATCATCTCAGAACTTTTGGTTCCTAATGAAATTTAGAAGAGTTACTTATTTTGAGATCAAATCAATGAATGGGATGATGTCTCATTAATAACTGTTCCATGAATTTTTTGCTATAACTGTGTAAAAACAACTTTGTTATTTAAGTAATTATCTTTGTTTCCAGATGGCTAAAGGTTTTGTGGACAATATGATTAATCGTGTACTGGACTCATGGACACACCCACCTTTACCACCTGATGTAGACAAATCAAGATTGGTAGCTTTAGATGCTGCAGAATTTGTCAATAATATACCTACAGGGTACTCTCGACGACGATTAAACGACTCCATTGAGAATGAAGGAATTCTAATGGCTATCTCAGCACATGGCTTACAAAACACTTCTAACTCCACCAACAATGATATAAGTGAGGATAGAGAGCAAAACTTGGATACATTAAATAATGATGACAAAGCATTTTTATCAGCACCAAATAGTCCAGTGCATTCTGATGATGAAATCCTGAATATAGTACCAAATGAAACTATAGACACTGGTGAATCTCCACTATCAGATTTTTTCTGGCCTTGTGAAGAAATGCATAAGGACAACGAAATGGATCCACTTTTATTATTTCCAGACTCTTCCAATATTCAATATTTTACAGCCAGTAGTGACATACATCACTCAAGTGCAGAATTTGATGCAGACAATAATGTAACAAGTTCACACTATGATTTTATGGATGCAGCTGTTTCATTCGCTATACAGAACAAGGGGTTGACTACCTTTGGGACAGACTATGGTTAATTTTTAACCATAATTATAATTTCCTGCAAACAATGCATTTTGTTTTGAATGTTTACAAATACTATATTCTCAAAGTCTATTCATTACTTATAGAACTTCTGGCAACATATAATAATTATGTAATTGAATTTATTTCAATATATTTTTTATTGAAATAAATAATCACTGTATAAAGTAGTATAAAGTAGTATATCCTACTTCAAGTAAATTAAACTTTTTGTTGCTTTTAATGTTCCCTAAATGTTTCATGCCCCTTTTAAGCCGAGACGAGTACAGCGACTGCGACGCAATACGACGGCGCAGTACAAGCAGAAACGCCTGCAGTGCGGCCACCAACATGGTGTTTTATATGAGTTGTTTTTAACTAAATTGCCGTCGCGTCGAAGTCGCCGTACCAGTGCTGTCTCAGTCTTAGGGTCAGTATGTACTCACAAAGGGTGTATAAGTGACATTTTAGCAAACAGTACTTATTATTTAAAGGATAGACATTTAACAGGTTTATCATGTCTTTCCATGACCCTGGTTTAATTTAAGGCATATAATCAACTTGATGTAACAGATAGAATTAACTTTTTTAAGACTAAGCACAATACTGAAGTACATTTGAGTGTAAAACTGAGAGTTCAAGTTATACTAATAACATCAGAAATATACCTTAAACATAGATAATTCCATTTATTAAAAAACATTAGTCATCCATATTACTCTCACTACTACATAGTAAGTATAATGTATTATGTAAATAAGGTATGCTTAATAATTGTGATAATATTGTTGTCCGTTGTAAGGATGAGACTCATGAATAAAATCAAATTTATATATCATAGTACAAATGTTTCAGTTATTGAAATTTATAAAAATATGACTGAGAAGAAATAAAGAAAATAATAAATTATGTTGATATAAAAATTCATAGATAAATGGTTGGTCTCGCGTCGAGTGAAGCGAGACCAATCATTCATCTATATAAAAATCTTATGGTTATGTAATTCATATAGTAGTAGTTTTTCTAGGTTTATATTGTTTTTGGGTGTATGAGACAAAAATCAGAACCAGTTTTTATATTTCATCAACATATTATTATCAAAAAAGAATTACATACAGGATTCGAACCTATGCTTTTTGTGTTGGTGCATCCGCCTGGAACGCAGAAAGCGCAGTTTCGAATCCTGACTGAAACCTAGACCAAGTGGACGTTTTTCTAATAAAAAAAACTGTAGATTTATAAATCTAGCAGTATAATGATTAAAATAACTATACAACATTTAATTAGTTAATTAAACCTACAGATTATTTTTAAAATTATATTTCTTTAACATAGTTTTAGTATACACTGTATGCCATAATAAAAACAGTCAATATAAGGATAGGTACTCGAAAACTTATTTTGATTTATATCCTGATATATATTCCCATGCCCGTCAGGAAGTTAAAGCAAATAGTGCTTATGTACATTAGGTACTGTTGAGGTTCCCGAGGACGCTCTGGTGTAGTGGCGCACGTAGGTGTGCCGATCCCAGAGCGCCCTCATAAGGGCCGAGGAGGGTACCGGTGGTTTTTAGTGGGTAGGACCGGCATTGTT
Organism: Chilo suppressalis; assembly: GCA_902850365.2. NCBI lineage: Eukaryota > Metazoa > Arthropoda > Insecta > Lepidoptera > Crambidae > Chilo > Chilo suppressalis. Next base: position 8,990,573 of record OU963907.1, read on the forward strand.
CCGCACCGGGGAGTCCCACACACGTCGCGCGCCTGGCAAGCGCGCGGTATGGTGCGTAAATGCATTTTCCACCGTCAACAAAAAAAAGGTACTGTTGAGGCTTCTTATTGTAAAACTGCTGAGACTTGTGAGTGTATAAGTATGTAGTACTTTTATTTAATTGCCTAGAAAACAAAATCAATTTATCATTTATTTATCAATATTCTCTAAAACACATGTAAGAATCAGAGGCTCAAGCACGAGTTTTGACAGCAGTAACATCGTCAAAGTTATGAAAATTATCAAGTGTCTACCCTCCTACCCTCCCTACCGGATGTAATAACAAATTGGCTCTTTCCATATAAAATTTGACGATACGATTACGGATCTCTTAAAGTTCGTACTCGGGCCTCGAAACTGTCAGTAAAGAAAATATTTTACGGACCTGTGCCACCTGAGGCCCAAACACGAACTTTGAAAGCTCCGTAATCGTATCACAAAGTTTCTATTGAAAATGGCGCCCGTTCTGGATGAAAGCATTAACTGGCGTCTCCGGCTAGCCGGCCTACTGGCTGCTGGGATATGGGGCCAAGCAGCGCGTCTTCTTTTAAATAAAAATAAATTAGCATCTTTACAGCAGACCTTTGCCATACAAGTTTTATCAGAGCCTACCGCACTGTCAACGACTGCTTCTTTATCTCTAGCTCAATTTTCACCTCTAGACCTCGAAGTTCTACGTATGCATGAAATCAAACAGTGCAGATTGACTCACGTCTCATTGCCTGCCTGATGATATACTGGGAGGATCTTGTGCGGTTTGGCTAGCTATTACACTCTGCTTGCAGAGTCTCAATCAATTACGAAATAGCTTATGACCAGCAAAGTATCGACGAAACATGTCTGCCAATCACAGTCCAAATTTTTACAGATTGGAGCAAAATGGAGAACGGTCCCGTGGGCGCAGCCACTGTTTGCGTAGATCCGGACTCTCCCTCTACTATCACTTGTCGCAAGTTCAAATTGCATAACTTATGTTCGGTGTTCCAAGTCGTGCTTTACGCCATCTTTAGAGCCTGTGAGCTTACCTTTGGTAGGGGATACCGAGACACATTAATTTTGTAATAAATTCTCTCTTTCGTCCAATATATTGAAAGTCAACAACCTTTCCAATTTTATTGTTTCCGTCTTACGATTTTTCGATTAGGTCACGCATCCGGACGCGATCAGACCACGTGTCATGACGCGATCAGGCCACGTGTCCTGACGCGAGTTGTTTAACAGTTTTTACCCATTACAAAAAAAGTGTACAACGCCGCTAAAGAAGTTTTTACTTCAAAAACATACTCCTATCCCATACACGCTAGCTAATTCGACTACAATGAGGAGGGCGGGAGGAATTTCAGAACCATATTCCTCAATTTAGGTTATATTACCCACCTACAATCTTCGAAATAACTACATGCTAAACTAAGCTAATCAATAAAAATCTACGTTTCACTAAATATAAGTGAGCTATATTTGAAGTTAGTGTAGGAGGAAGATCGATCCATAAGATAGTGTTATAGAAGGTAAGAGCGAGGAAGGTTACGTAAGTACTTTTTCATCCCACCACCTCGGAAAGTGTAATTTTGCGCTTCGAAATCTGGCTGGAAAATTCTATTTTATTCGCTTGAGCGGCAAAGTAGATTTGAATTTAGAACATCACATATAATGAGTACTCAATATAATTGTAAATTCAAAACGTCATTAAACCTATTTAATGTAACCTCTATGGTGCCAAATTTATGATTAGAACTTTTTAAATTGTGAAAAAATTTAAATTTGGAACCTTCTTGGTTTCTTTGTTTTATTTGCGTGCTTCGCGCCATTCTAGTTTTTCACGTTTTATTGCTTAATATAATTAACATAACCTAAAAACTGTACAAAAAAATCAACTAAAATGAGTGACATTAGCGACGATGAAGTTTATCTAACGCCAACTGAGTTAACTGAAACAGTTAATAATGCGCAAATGAGCCTTCTCCCTCAGCAATCACGAGAGAAGTATTTGAAACAGTACGATATATTTAACATGTGGCGACTAGCTAAAGGAGCAAAAACTTTCTCCGAAAACGTTTTGCTAGCATATTTTATAGAATTATCTGAGACCAAGAAAGCAAGCACGCTATGGAGTACGTATTCAATGCTAAAATTAACAATTAAGATGAAGAAAGACGTTCATATCGACACCTATCATAAATTAGTGGCATTTTTAAAAAGAGCCTCATCTGGTTATAAACCAAAAAAATCGAAGGTTTTCACAGCATCTGAAATTGCAAAGTTTATTAATGAAGCACCTGATTCCGTATATTTAGCGGCAAAAGTAAGTCAATACGTGTAATTTTTTGTTGTTGATAAAATTGTACATAGTACTTACAATATTTTTAATTTGATTAATTTATTTACGATTATAAATACTTCTTTTGTTACAGGTTGTTCTTATTATTGGTATAACCGGAGCATGTCGAACAAATGAACTTACACTACTTAATGTCAATAACGTATCAAAATATTCTCATAATTCTGATGAATTGCTATTAATTAATGTACTAAATACCAAGACAAAAAAAGACCGCAACTTCGTTATTCGCAAGGAATATGTAAACATTGTTCAGAAATATCAAGCTTTACGTCCTTCTAACACCCCAATTGAACGATTTTTTCTACAATATCGCAACGGAAAGTGTATCCGACAACCTATGGGTCAGAATAAAATTGGCAGTATTCCACGAGAAATAGCAACTTTTCTCGGACTTTTAGAACCCCCGTTATACACCGGTCACTGTTTTAGAAGAACCTCAGCCACACTTTTGGCCGAATCAGGGGCTGATCTTCTATCGCTTAAGCGCCATAGAGGCTGGAAGTCTAATTCGGTTGTAGAGGGATACATAGAGGATTCAATCCAAAATAAATCAAAAATTTGTAATAGTATCGTGGAGGCCATAACGCTGAAAGAACCTCTGTCAGATTCTTGGTCTCGCCCTTCTACATCTAAAATGAGCCCCCATAAGATTGGAAACAATAGCCCTCTCTCGCCAACATTTACGCCAATAGAATCCAATGAATCGGCACAACTATTTAAAATTACTGATACGAGTAGTTTACCACAAAACAGCGCACAATTCACAAACACCAACATAACATTACCTAACAAAAATATTAAACTTAACATAAATAACTGTAGCAACGTTACATTTAATATTTCTTAATTATTTTCTACTTCTTATTATTTTCTTCAATTTATAGATTATCTTAATGTGTTTTAATTGAAATAAAAATATTTTGTCATTATAAATTGTTTTCTTTTTCATTTTGTCATTTCCTCGCTGAGGTGGGATGAAAAGTTACGTATTGCACTCGAGTGGAAAGATTTTTCACCTTGTGCTCGTTTGTTTCCCTCGCTGACGCTCAGGATTCTAATTTAGAATCACTCGCTGCGCTCGTGATTCAACTTTAGAATCCTTCGCTTGCTCGGTCATCCAAATCGAGCACGCGGTTAAAAAGGAACTTTCCACTCTTGTATAATAAATAACTATTGTAATGACGCGATTACATTTGGCCGCTAGCCGAAATACGAGTGCCAATGGAATTCGGGTAAGTAATTAAGTGTAAATGAACGGAGTAGTTGGGTAGTTTGAGTTTTGGTAACCCGACACCGTATTCCAGTGTAAATATTGCTTCGAGTGCCCAATTCAAGTAAGGTCTTTCGTACACCCAAATACGGGCTAACGACCACGTGTAATCGAGCTATTATATTTTTTGTATTAACTTTGTGTAAACTTCATTATATATTTCATATTTCACGGCGGCATATTTCACGGCGGAATAAATTATTGAGCTTATTTATTTATACATCGAACCAAAACTGCTCTTATATTGACACTCACTCTTCCGACCCGTTCCTACTTCAGAAGGCTAAGTATTTATAATAATAATATAGTAAGGAAATTCCTGCCTCTGGATCCTTAACCACCGGTAACAGGGACCCTGATCTTGCTGCCGATGGGGAACTGCATTTTTTCATGAAGAGAAAGAAAATGAACAAAATAAATAAACTTAACCAATACCTACTTTTACTTAGTATTTATATGCTAAATTAAATTATGATCATCTCAGGGAGATTTGTAATACAGTCATTTGGTAGTTTTACCTGAAAGTTTTCCGGGAGTTTTGAAAATTGGTATTTTTATAGATTTTGAGGTGCTCCTTCCAAATTTCTGATGGCGAATAAAAGCAGTTTTTTGACAATATCTCCTTTCCGACTCACTCACGATAGAAACAGTTTTATACAAAACTAGTGGCCCGCCCACGCTTCGCTTCGGTGTAGAGCTGTAGTGTAGACTATAGTTTTTGTTCTCAGGCTTGTATTATACACACAATGACATTCTTCTAATACCTAATTACAATAGGCACGCGCCGCAAAGCCCCGTAGCGTCGGAAACTGCATTTTAAATCTGTAATATCTTCGAAAATATTCATTTAAATTACATGCGTTATAGGGCCAAATTGGTCTATATTAAATGCACAATGTATTTAAGGTATCTACCTAATTGGATAAGGACGAATGTTAATTGCTGAAAATCTCTTCGTAAATAATCTATTATTTCTCGTAAAAAGTATAGGATAAAAAATGGTTATTGTGCTTTTTTGTAGACTTTTTAAGGTGTACAATACTGTAGTAGGTATATTATTTTGATCTATCTCGTAGGGTTCAGCCAGCGTTTGCATGTATTATACATATAAACCTTCCTCTTGAATCACTCTATTTAATAAAAACCACATCAAAAACCGTTGCATCTTTAAAACTACAAAGATCTAAACATACATAGCGACAGACAGCGGGAAGCAACTTTGCTTTATACTATGTAGTGATGAAACTAGAGACAATTGCCTACAATTTATGTATCTATCTTTTTTTCATAAAGTCAATAGTTTTACCGTATGAGCGCCGCAAAGTGTAAGTGTAGTCAAGGTGGCAAAATCGAAATTCGGAAAGAGCACCTCAAAATTTGTAAAATTACTAATTTTCAAAACTCCCGGAAACTTTCCAAGTAGGCACTATATTTCTCACCAAATGACTGTACTGTTAAAAAGATTGGCTTATTTTTTGGGGTCTAGAAAATAGATTTTAATTAATTATGTAAAATGAGAAACAAAATTCGTCGATAACAATTTTATTATTGCTTGTTATTATTCACATAATACAAAATAAACTATGCACATGTATAAGACCACTGACGTCGTTCTATTATTTTATAAAATATTCTTAAATAGAACTTGTTATCATTCATGTTGCATCGCCGATAATAACATTTACATGAAAATAATATACAATAGAAGCAGTCCCCGTGAACCAATTGTGATGTTCTGACGGCAATTAAAAGTTCGTAAGTATTTATATTCATGGCCGATACTTAGACAATTTAACTTCTAATTTATAATTAACTGTACAAATTTATTAGCAGTAATTGAAGATGACTAAATTTAAATGTTTATGTACATACATTAATGAAATTATTTCATTTTAACACTGTCAAAATGATTAACGGAGAAGAATAAAGTTAGAACAGAAGAACATGGAAGGTACAGGTACCACTGTGAATACTTAATTACATCTAGAAAACAACGATATAGAAAAGCATTTCCCAAGACATGCTTGAACAACAATAAAATCTTTAAAAAAAATGCGGCACACTCTGGGGTTAGTCTGTGCACGAGCATGACTGGTTTGTTAAAGTCCAGAACAATCCTCGGGTTTCCAGAAAAATGAGTATGCTTCCAAAAATGTAGCTCCGTTTCAATGTATTGCAAAGCACTTCTATAGACAAAAGGCTTCATATATTATACAACTCTTTCTTTATTTAGTTTACCACAAGACTCAACTTTAGTAGCACTTTCTGAAACCAGTTATATTCCCGTTCCCTTCTGTTCAAACTTTGCTAAAATTACACATTATATTAATAAATTGAACACGTAAATTATAAGACTTACTTTAAGTTACTTTTGCTCAGGTCAATCTTATAAAATTCTCATTCGTGAATTTGATATAAACTTAAAAAATGTCATGATATCCTTTTAATTTTTAATTACCTATAGAAAATTTAGGTTTGAATTTTTTGCGAACCGATAATCACATTGTCAGGTTTTTAAACATTCACCTTAGAACCACAACAAAAAGAGTTAGTCATGCGTTGAACAATTGTTTAAAAACAACGTCATTTAAACAAAAATATGCTTAAACGTGGTTGTAATATTTCCTAGACATTTTAACACACTGGTCATTCTGACACTTGGGCCAACATAACCCGGAGGGATTGAGTTATAGTAGCAGGCACTTGATAAACTAAGACCCGGCCAGACGACTGTTAATGTCGGAAAATAATTACGGATTAACACATTATGCCTATGGTAAGATTTATGCGATATTGCATAGATTTCTAAACGGTTTCTGATTTGACAAAATAATCACCTCACGCCAAACCTTTGACTGTAGCGGCCCGTCCGCGTCGGTCGCTTACACAGTGTTAGTAATATATAAAGTCCGCTATTAATGTGAGTTAATTATTTTAATCAATAAAATCCCTTGAATTCCTATAGTAAAATGTATGATGATGGTAAAATAGATTATTTATACACATTCACATAGTAACAAATACAAAGCAGTTTAAAATTAATTTCCAAGTTCTATGGTTTGAGATAAATAAACGAGTCTAAAAAAGGTACCAATCACTTAAGTAGTATTTCGTGTAGGGTTTAACCATGCCTTCGTTTACATATTAATTTATAACTAAGATCTCGTTATAGAAATTATGAAATATTATTTATGAAAAGACTGTATTCTGAGAAAACGATAAGATTCTTAGAAAAAATTAAAACTCCAATTCAAACCATGTTATTTGCCAAAACTATGCAAATTTTTCACTTTTATTATACTTAAGTACTTACATAAATTAGTCAATCAAATTTTCATATTTATTTGTTTTTTTTACGTAAAGTCAACACTTGTCTTATTAAATTAGACACTTATTTGAGGGTTTTCATTAAAAGTATTCAATAATAGAGATTTACTTCTATAAATGAATTCCATAAAATTCTTCATTTAAAAATTGGACTATCATTTATCTCAAAACATACATACAATTAATACAAGATAATTAAAATAACTACATATGTTATAAAATTGTATATGTAGGTTCTTTAGCTACTATATTTTAAAAATTGCAAGTACTTATTGATTTTTGTTTAACATATATTTTTCACTTCAACGGTTACAAATTTTGTGAAATTCAAAAAAAAAATTGACAGCATTACTTGCTATTCAACAAAGAAACGTTATAATACAGAACATGTTTCCACCTATATCTTCCATTATACATTATTTTATATAGACAGCAGCACACCAAAAATGAAAACGTCTTCAATTTATTAAATTGAGAAAATTAATATAAATTGAGGCAAATTGATAATTCTGTAAACTGATATTATTGTTTATTTATTAGACTACAAAAATCTATAATCGATTTTCAACATTAGTCCAAGGGTTCAAAGATCAAATAGATTGAAGAATTTAACATAGGAGACTGACAGCACTTCATTGTCCGTATACATACTACCTTTTGTACAATGTTGCCCAGAAAAATAATACAGCTCAATAATAAAATATAGGGACTTAGATATTTTAAATGTATTGATTTTTTTTATACATGTATATGACAAACTCACTAAATAGTTAGGTAGATTTGAATAATTTTCACATAATATGATTTTAAAATTTTCTCAAGCAATAAGGTTTATGCGAAAGATATTATTTTCTTAACTTGCAGCAAATTTAAATTATGAATCATTTGCCCTATTCGAGTCACGTAAGAACCAAAAATTCAATTTAATGTGATAGAAAACAGGCCCGATATAAAAACACTGCGTAGTGATAGCAGTACTGCATGAAAAGTTATTTGGTATTATGCTCCATTTGTCATGAACATGTAGCGGCAGTATAAAAACGAATCGTTGTGTATTCGAAGGCGCGATGTAAACATTGTTGTTGATAGTGAATAAATATTACACGTGTTAAATTACTTTAAAATAATATGAGACATCAGGATGAGTTTTTATTAAAAACATCTAAGAATCAGCACATAAAGGGGCCGTCCATTAATCACGTGATGTTTTTTTTGGCATTTTTGAACCCCCCCTCCTCCTTGGTGATACATGGTGAGGTTAAAGTCTAGCCCGCCACCCCCCACCCCATATCACGTGTATTTTTAGTACCTACAAAGAATCTTATTTTTTTAAACTTTTAGAGGTAGACAGAAATGTTGTTTTTGACTGACATCAATATAATGAAAGAAACTGAACAATTTATATATACAGTATCCTAGGACCACGTAAATACACGTGATATATTACTACACCCACCATCCCCCCTTGTGATATTTCGTGTTTTTTTACGGACTTTCGAGCCTCACGTGATTAATGGACAACCCCAAAGGAGTAATTAATGATTCAAAACAATTGAATACTATAACAATTTACAGTATAGAATCAACTGTATTAAAGATAGACCCTCGATGTTATATTGTAAGTAAACAAAAAAATTCAATTATAAAAATTAATGTAAAGTAGGTGTTGCGAGAATAAAGATTTCCGTTCAATGTTAAACAGTAACCACTTACATTAAAACAAAAATGGAAGATACGGCACTTGCGCCTCAAAAGTGTACCGCTTAAATTGTGGTGCATGAACACAATACGCTTTAGTCACAATTTGACATCCAAACACGCTGCATGTGCAATAATATTGCGTATATGCTGTGTTATAAAGACAAAACAATGCCTTCGATGCTTTTAAAAAGAACACAAATACTTCAAGATAAATAACAAATTCCACGGCAACACTTTTCATTTGTAAAACTATAAAAACATTATTTTCTCAAAAATCAGGATTTGTCATGAATGTTATTTACAAAATTCGCCATTGGTTATCAAGAAAAGAACAACAATAGAGCATGACCATTTATACAGAGAGAAAAGAAAACGACAACAACGAATGGCAACTGACTGCCGAGCGACGCGGACTCGCCGCTTCGCTCGCGCTGCGTTTTATGCGTACAGTACCCTTAGCACGAACCCCTTATCGAATTCGTATCCTTTGCGAGTCCGAAATGTCATTTTCAAATTTTGTATGAAAACGTTCAAGTTTCCATACAAAACAGTATATATTTCGCACTCGCAAACTATTCCAATATCGATAGTGATTCGTGCTAGGGGTACATTTCTGTCTCGCCCGCTCGATTGAATGTTTATTTACAGAAGTGTGCGTGTGTGAGAGTTGCTTATGTAGTTGAGTAGGAACATATTTGATGCTAAAATGACCGTACCTTATCTTCCGTTTTTGTTTTTATAAAAGAGTACAAAAAGACGACAGTAGAGTAAGAGAGATAACGAATGACTCTCTCACCCAACCAATCTTATTTCTTCGTCGTCGCAGTTGAATTATAAAATATATTATAAGGATTTTTTACAATTGATTAAAATTCTCTTTCACAAATGTTTCATATAAATCACCATTATACAAACCTTATTGTAGGTACAAAACTAAAATCCAATTCAAAACTTAGGCAACTTCCTAATTAAAAAGGTATTATTCCGTCCATTCTGTAAATAATACTTCTGTTCAAATAAAGTAAAATACATACCTAATTATATTAAAATTAAAAATGTTACAAGACTATCATGATTTATCTGGTTTATTGATCAGTGAGAGACATATCCTGCATTTTTTAATATTATATTTACACTATTTCTGACGCAAAAATAATGACATTTTAGATTACTACATAATTTTATCAATAAAATATTCTAGCTGAAGGCTACACCCAAGTTAAGTCACAACCGCGCGAATCTGTGGAGCCTATTCGCCGACACATTATAATCTCAGTTAAAATAAAAACTACCCTTACAATATTTACATTACCTACAATTATTAAAAAAAAAACTCCAAAAAGTTAAAGAAATTGACAAACACATTAACACTCTTATTTTTAACAAAGCGTATGGATTCATTCTATTTACATGTAAAATGCGCATATTACAAGCAAAATGAGGGCACCAAAATAATAAGTACTTTATATAATTGCAAAACTAACAATCGCCCAATTCTTACTTTAAGAGACAGCACGGTGGCACCACTTTAATAATAATGATAAGAGGCAATAAAATCTTATGAGGTGTCACCAATGCCAAAAGTAATATTCGACTGGTCTACTTTATTTAAAGTTGACTGTACACATAAGTAAAGGTCACCACTTATAAGGCGGAAAGTGTTTATAACTACATAGTTACTTATCTAGGATATATATTTACAATATGCACAGAGACTAAAGCGGCACACAACAGGCATCGAAAAACTGCTTGAGCAGTCATCATATTGCTCGACCATGAGTTTAGTGTCCATTTAATAGTATTATGTTCCAAATAGGAAATATATAACATTGAATTGCTTTAATAGATATGCCTAATACAGGAACATGCTCTATGTATATTCAATACTAATTGCATTTTCCTAATATTAAAAATAAATAAATGATATAAGGTTACAGACTAGACAACAGGACCGTCTGCATTTTCTTTTCTTCCACACAAAACTACATAATTACAAATGGAAAACACAAAATGAGGCAATGATTCTATAACAATTTTTTACTCAAGTCTTCAAATCATATTCATACATATAGTTTCCTAATTTTATGCAACTATCCAACATGAGATCTTTCTTAATAAGACTATTCACAAACCAATTACTTGCCCAAGCTATGTATTACGATTCCTTATGATTAGTGTCCTTTTTAGCGAATGAAGTGAAATAAATAGTTGTGATGAGTTATCTGCTACAGACACAGGGACTAGATTGCCTTTTCTCTGACAAATATATTCTTACAGTCCATTATTTTAAAAATGTCCCAATATGCCCAAAGTGTATAAAATATATGCAACTCAAATAGGAGGCATTAAGAGAGGTGAAGGTGGTGCGGCGTAGCGCTATGGCTTAAACTTCACAAGGGGAATATTCTTAGATGACAGACACTTATCACACACCCACTCTGCATATACTTCTGCTGTCAATAATTGAAACGCTGGCTCTGTTAGACCAGTACACCCTCTGAAAACAACAAATATTTTAAAACATTGCCCATGAAATCTTGTAAACTGAATACTTGAAATAAACTTGAATACTTTTATCATATAAGATGTTGCAAAATTACCTCACCCCAAATGATATTAATAAGTGGAGTCTGAGGAGAGAGAAAATGTATCATTCCAGCCATCCTCACCTTACCAGACTAAAACCAGTTCCCTACCCCATGGAGCTCTGACACTTTATTCACCAACAAAAAGACAATACCATCAAAGGGCTATTTTACTGTAGTCTATAAAGTTGCTCTAGTTCAATTGCCTCTTTATTTTTTAGACAAAAATATTATCATGACCTTTATAAAATCTTATGTTGTCAATTTAGGGAATATTAAAAATCAAAAAAATCTTACCTATGGAACCAGAAGTTACACCCTGATTCGCACAAGATTGCTTGATCATTATCATGAACTTCTTTATGACACACTCCACATGGATAAATAGGAGGTGCATTGGGGTTCTGAGGATTAAAAACCATTGGCTGATCTGGGGGATACACTTTACCAGCACTGACAGGCATTGGTTTGGGTCCAAACATTCCCATTCCCTGTCCCATGGGACCGACGCCTTGTCCTCCAGGTCCTCCCATAGCCATTCCACTCATACCAGCTAATGGTCCACAATTACCCATGTTACCTGGTCCTGGACCCATACCCATTGAACCATTTCCTCCCATTCCCATGGGTCCACCGTGACCAATATGACCTCCTCCATATGGGGGTCCAGGTCCCATAGATGTCATCGGTCCATTACCACCCATAGGTCCACTCCCCATTGCTGAACCCATGGGACTACCATGCCTCATTGGGCCGCAATGACCAGGGCCCATTCCTCCACTTTGCATTGGGTTAGATGACATTATAGAACTTGTAGGTCCCATAGAACCATTAGAGCAGCTAGGTCCCATTGGCCCATTCATTCTAGGTACGTTCATACCAGGTCCTCCACCACCCATGGGACCATTCATTGACCCCCCACCAAGGGGGCTGTGCATAGGTGGACCCATCGGACTATTACTCATGTGGCTACCAGCCATAGACCCCATATTCATAGGACTTCCCATAGGACCAGAAGACATTGGTGAGCCCATTGGCATTGAATTCATGGGACTCATTGGACTGCCCATTGATCTTGAATTTGGACCCATTCCCGGGCCCATACTGTGATTACTCATACCCATATTTGGTCCCCCCATAGGTGACATTCCTCCCATATGACCCATCGGACTCATATTTCCCATGGGACTGATTCCGCCTCTTGGTGGCATTTGTTGTATCATTGGACTCATACTATGGGGGGATGGACTCATATGTCTCATTGGTGGTCCACCCATACTGTGCATAGGTCCCATCATTCCCATTGGTCCATTCTGACTCATCATAGGACCGTTCTGGTTCATCATTGGTCCATTATGGGAAACTGTTGAAGGGGAATCATCAAAAGGATTTGATGCCACAATAGTGTCACCATACCCTGTAAGTGGTGGTGGCAGAAGGTCTTGTGCAGTGGGTGGAGGTTGAGGTGTTAAAGCATTATTAGCATTTGAAGTTTTTCTTCTTTTCTTCGGATTGCTAGGAGCTGAAACAGGTGGTGTTGGAGTATCCATAGGAGGCTTGAAATCAGGAGGTCCTAACCCAGGGCCTGGCAGCCTGTACGATGGCATTCCAGCCATATTATGACTCATAATGATATTATTCAGTCTCAGCTCTAGTAAACATAATGATGTATCTCAGATTTAGAGCTTAATAGATAAATTTGTTTATAAGGCACCTCATTGTATAGAGAAAATGTACCAATGAGCCGGAAGACTGGTTATGTCTATTTCTGTAACACAAAAACTTATCTTAGTCACAAAATATCAGAAACCACAACAAAAATATGCGTGTAAAACGTTATCTGAATGAAAATATATAATACGGGGATATTTTAATAATAAAATGCTTTGATATTAAAAGACATCTGTAAGTTTGGTAACCTGCCTGTAAGGTGAGCTATAATTATGATCACCCACATCAATTGAATGATTATTAATATTTTCCACATCCTTAACAAAATTTTAGTACTAATAACTTACAGCATTATAAATTTACCATCAGAATAACTGATTATTTTTTTTGTCCTCTTCAAGACCCCAAGTCAGGCATGCAACCTATGACAAAATACCAAAAGTAACGCACTTTTTATGTCTGTCTTTTTATATTCACAAATAGTTTCTAGACAGATTAATATTTTAACACAGAAAAAGAACACTTAAATCCAGAATTAGATAACCACCGAAAGCGTTTCTCATTTTACGACTCACAATAATCCAAACAACACACGCCACATTCACGATGTATTTTTTGATACAAAATCACCGCGAGAGGGCGTTGCAAATTTAAGTTTTAAAATTTTTCCTCATCAAGGCATACGATTTTATGTTCGTACAGGCTAACCTTATTTTTAAAGATTGGGACAAACCAGTAAGTAAGCCACCTATTTACACATTTTTATTTTTAATTTATTCCTGCCTACACAGTCAAAACTATTAGTTTTTCTTACAACCTCAATTTGCTACAATTTATAACAAAAGATAAAAACGGATGGGACTGACTAATACTTACGCCTACAAACAACCTTGCCGATGGTACATGATCTCTGATTAAAGTTGGAAAGATACGACTGCAATGTTCATCGCATCGACCGGATCGGTTAAGATGGGTCATATTCGAGACACTTCAAAAGCTTGGTATCAGCCGTATGTTCATATATCGTACTATCAGAAGATTATACTTATATTACTCTTTGCAGCAGATACAACAACCCTTCATCTTCGAATAAATGGAAAACAAAATCATAACCATAATGTGTGTCGTAATCAGTGAAGCGATCGGGGTATTAATCCGACATTTAGGCGGAATAGTCGGTGGAAATAAATTTAATTTGGCGATTTTCTGGCGATAAGCATAGGAGAGGAAAGACGGATGGGAGAGTCTCATCCACGTGCATGAGTTACTAATCCATATTATGCAATGATGAGTGATGATGAGTCACTTGTTCGTGCTTTGGGATTGAATATAATTGTAGTACGATGAACTCCTGTGCCCATTTCCACGTTTCTTCGTACTCTCTGTTTCATTGCCACTAGTGTCACGAAATAAGTCCCGATATGACGATATTTTTAATGCTATGATGGGTGCCATAGAAACACACATATAGAGACTGTCATAATTCATGCACGATTGTAATCCAATCGCTAGTAAATATTTTAAAAAAATATGGTCAAACATCTACTTATTTTGTATATGTTGGTGGTTATTTTTCTGGAAAGGTATCATTTTGGCGTATAATAATTTTCAATCTGGCGGAAATTACAAAATCACTTCAGGCAGCCCTGGTGGTAAAATTGACAATTTGGGAGAGTTTTTGGCGGGATTTCATCGAGTGTGGTTGCGTCTTAATTTAATTATTCTTAAATTCGTTCATAGTGGATATTGTGAAATAAAATTGGTGTGATTTTGTGTTACAACTGTCTGCGTAACTGAAGAATTAGTAGAATAGTCAAAATATACACTATTCCGCTCAAGTGGACGTGAGAATTTTATTGTAGTGTTGACTACTTCACAGAAGTTTATCGAAAAAGCCAACTCGATACATTTCGTGCCAAACACTCCAAGAAACATTACAATGCGTCACACCGACATTCTAATGTATAACCTAAAGTGGCTTCCACACGATACAATTTTACGTCCAATTTGATTAGATTGACAATAGAATTGTGTTGTGTGGACGGAAATATGAAATTGAAGGTCATTGGATGGTCGGTATCGCCCGATTCGGGATTGCCCAATCAAATTGGGTGGTGTGGACGCTAACTGGCCATTTTTTTAACGTAGTCACTGTGCAAGCGGCGTTCAGAGCGGGTGTGTGCGTTGACTTGTCTTTTGAGAAGATGGAGCAACATGACGACAATATTATGTCTATTCGATCTGAACGGGAAGTAATGGAGGAGATTTTAGATATATGTAAAGACTTGCCATGCCTTTGGGATGTGTCTAACCCATTATATAAAAATAAACAAGCAAGGCATAATTCCTTAGAGATTTTGCGGAATAAGAGGAAAAATATTGATAAAAATATTACTGTTATAATTTTTATTATTTTTAAAGCATGTAACTGCTTGATGTTTAAATCTAAAGAAAATATAACTAGAAAAAATTCCACGCGGACCAGGCAGTTATTTGTTATTGAAAATAAAAAATCATTTAATTAAATTTATATTCTACTCAATGATATGCGCGCATGCTGGGGTAAAAAAGAAATAATATTGTATATATATTTTTATAATTTTTATTTTTTAAGTATGTAATTGCTTGATGTTTAAATCTAATGAAAATATAACTAGAAAAAAATCCACGCGGACCAGGCAGCAGACGGGACTCGAACCCGCACCCTTCGCAATCCGGGCGAATGCACTGACCAATTATACTACCGCGGCCCTCACGGACCGCGTCGAAATTCTTCCAGCCATTCTTAAGTTGCAAGGCAGCGCCATCTCTTCGCATTATAGGTAACCCACAATGTCAAATGAATACTTTTACAAGTATTAAACATTTGAAAGAAGAAATAGCAACTATAGTTATAATTTTTATTATTTTTAAAGCATGTAACTGCTTGATGTTTAAATCTAAAGAAAATATAACTCAGTTATATTTTAAAGGGTTTTCGAAGGGTGCGGGTTCGAGTCCCGTCTTCTGCCTGGTCCGCGTGGATTTTTTTCTAGTTATATTTTCTTTAAAAATATTACGCTTTAAGTATAACTATATTTAAGTTTATTAATTGAGTCACTTAAATATAATATAACTACATTTAAGTGCCTCAATTGCTTTCTTTTTAATAACCATTGTTTTGTCCACAGTCTTTTTTTTTTCTTTTTTTCTCATCTACATTTGTAATTAGAGCCAAGATTAATTCAATTTTTTGCTTCTTGGTAGGAGGCATCCTAATACAAACAAGTCCGTTCAGCAGAGGCAACAAATAAAACTGAAATTGGCGATCTCGTTGTGCATGTGTAGACGGACGACCAGATTGTACCCAATTCAATCGGCAATCAGATTGGCAATCAAATTGTGTCGTGTGGAAGGGGTTTAAAAGAAGATTAATTTAATTAAAAACCAGGCTGTATGGGCATTGTTCCCTTTGCCTTCCATAAAACGGGAGAACTTCAACAAAAAAAAAATTGACAATTTGTTATTTGATTGATAGGTGGAAGAGGTTATTTGCAATCTAGTTTTCAAAAAAATCTAAGTTTCCAAAACAGTGAACCTTATTTTTCTTTATATAAAATAACACCTCTAAACTAGCTAACTGCCGTTATGGCTGTAAACAGGCTATTTTCTAATTTGACTCTGACTTCTACACTTATTTGCAGACAGAGAATTCATGCAAGTGCTATAAACTTTGCAAGTAAACCTAACATTATTAAGCCTAAACCAGGCTTCGGTAAAGCATATAGACGTATCGTCCACTTCCCAGAGGAATACACCGTAAAACCCTTAGAGGTTACAAATTTAGCAGGAAGAGATCCGGTTACTGGTAAGGACCTGAACAACAAATATGTTTAAAAATATATTTTTCCACTGTATATTATAAAAGTTACTTTACTTTTTTCCACTGTAACACCATTTCTTTTTTTTTTTCATTGATGTTGTATTTTTTTTGTTTCATACAGTTAGCTAAATAAATTTTATTTCTTTTATTATGATAGGTAGAGTAGTTGCAAAAGGTATTGGTGGAGGCATCAAACATAAATATCATTGGATATCTTGGATTAGAGATGGGCCTAAAGAGGGTCCACCACAAGAGGAAAAAGTGATTCAGGTAAGTCTATTAAAAATCGAATTTCTTTCAATGTGCTGAACCAGAGATTTTATTCATTTATTATTTTTTACACGAACATTATTATTTCAATACATTTACAGTTCTCCCATTATGTTTTTTTAATCATGTAATTTGAAATTATTATTTAGATTATGGAAGATGGTTGTCGGACAGCACACATTGCTCTTGTTGCTGTTGGGGACCAGCTAAAGTACATTTTAGCAACAGAGAATATGAAGGCAGGAGATATATTGAAAACTTCTCGAGAACTACCAAGGATACCTGGTTGGAAACATTTTTTATTTATCTTTGTTTTAATACTATAGATTATGTAATACTGAAATATTTTATTTGTCAATTTATGCATCTTAAAAATTTCTGAGTCTTTACTCAGCATATTAGTAGAATGGAAACCTTATTTTCATTCCTCATAAATATTACTTCTTTTCTCAGTATCTAAATTAAAAAGCAGTATTTAAAGCCATATAAAAAAAAATATTAGGTAGTACATAGCTTAAAAATTACTGTTTGTATTGATATAAAATTGTCAAGGTTCCTTATGTTAAATATACATAATCCAAATAGGTACCTATAAAAGAAAGAATCATGGCAATCTGATTTCTAGTTACTAGTAATGCATGCAATGCAATCATACATATTAAACATGAAGTTCAAAACATTAAAAGACCCTGACCCCACACATATAAAATTCATAACATGTTTTTAATAAGTTAATAATTCTCTTATTTTCACAGTCAGAGCTAATGAAGGAGATGCTTATTTATTGGGTGCACTAACTACAGGAACATTGGTACATTGCATTGAGAAAACCCCAGGTAACTTACCACAACATATAAAAAAAATGCACTTATGACCATCTTTAGCTCCATCTCTATGTATTGTATGTGTACAATATATACATGTATGTACATATACATATTTCATTTACTAGCACTAAGAGAAATAGAGATTTTATTTAGACTTAAACTAAGAGAAAATTTGAGCGGGCACCTCTTTTTCTTGCTTATATCTTCCACTCAACTCCCGTTTGCCTCTTAATCTTGCAAAGTTTGCCCTATTCAGTCTGGTAAACTTTTACCATGACATTATCAATAATATAATACTAAAGAATATTATTGGTTAAATTCAATAATATTAAATACCCTAGATGCATCATCATGAACAAAATCATGGCTGAAACCTATCCAAAAGGTACATTGGACCATGGAGCTCCGTAAGATGATCGAGTTGTTAATTTTTTTTTAAGGTATTATTCAAACCTTTAATGAATACTGCATAAGGTCTTAAATTAAAACGCATGCGCCAGAGTTATGACAGTTCCAAATGCAAGCTCGTAAAATTTTACGACTTATTGCTATATGCGGAAGAATATTGACCTAATTTCTTTGACTCTACGCGCAATTCTGAATGCGCTGTTATCGGATCGCGAGGAAAAGAGACGGCTATATAACCGACCATGTATTTGGACATCACAAATATTTTATATTATATCAGTTTATAGTAAGTTTTACAACTAAATTTGCTTCAAATGCGTTAAAATTAACAAACATTGTTTAGATACCTGTTGAAAAAACCACACTTATTATAAATATTTTTTTCGCATTTTTCACGGAGCTCTGCGGCATGTTGACTTTGCAGCGGTCCACGCGTGAATGTGATCCAAGAAGTGCTTGAGAGGAGTTCAAGCACTTCTTGATTTTGACCCATTTTGAGCGCATGTGGTGTATCTAGAATATTTAATATTGTTGGTTAAATTATTTAAATATTTTTAGCTATATATTTAACCTTAGTTGTCTATTCAGTTACGTACTGTTTATTACATAAATGTGAAATACTTTCATTACATTCAATAACAGAAAAATTAAACTTTATAATGTTCTATTATGATGATATCCCTTTACATTACAGGTTATGGTGGTCTGTATATTCACGCAGCTGGGACATTTGGAACTATTCTTAGAAAGCAAGATGACAGAGTTATTGTACAGATGCCATCTAAAAGAACCTTTAGCTTTGACCAGCATTGTATGGCTGTTGTTGGTATGTCTGCTGTGTATATCTCAAACTTCACTTTGGGCTGTGGCTGGGGAAAGCATAATTCTTGTGTCCAAATTATAGATGGTTTTACATATTAATGAATAAAAGACCATTATAGGTACTACATTGATGAATTTTACAAGGCATCACCTAACTGTTTTTTTGATGAATATAAGCATTTGTACTCAAGTCATGCCTGTATCCCATAACTTAAGTGCTTACTTTAGGCACAAAATAGTACAAAAGGTAATCTCATGCATGTACTTAATTTTGTATACCTACGCTCGGCGGGCGCACTAGGATTGTCAACTTTGGCTTATGCACAAAAAAAACCGGTCAAGTGCGAGTCGGACTCGCGCACCGAGCGAGGGTTCCGTACAAACTCAATTTAATACCTCTATGCGTTCATGAGAAAATAGGTACTTAATAACTTTAAAATTTTCAAAAATATTTTTTATTATAGATATGATGTAACTAAAAATTTACGGTTTCGCAATTTTTCCCTTATCTGTACTATAAGACGTTACTTCGTACCAAATTTCAAGATTCTAAGTTCACGGAAAGTACCTTGTAGGTTTTGATTCCAGTGCGAGATTCGAAAGTTTGCGAAAATTTGCAGCATAAACGGCTGTATCTTTTGATTGTTTTGGCTTAGAAGTTTGATTTTTTCACAGCTCCAAGGAACAGTAGACATGAGTATTAGATATGAATTTCAGTTTGATACCTCCACGCGTTCCTGAGAAAAACGGTCTTGACAGACGAACTGACTTATTTGTTATTTTGTCTCGTTCTGAACCGTTTTGATTCTGTTATTCATATTAATAACGTAAATGCAAGAGTAACTTTGTATGTCTCTTAGGCTTTCACGCTTAAACTGCTGAACCAATTTTGAAGAACTTTGGTATAGACATAAGGTGAGTTTATGTCTATACCAGGACTAATTTTTGTCGCGATAATAAAACCACTTATTTAACTATCAGTAGATCTTAAACCAGAACATAGATTCCTTGTTTCTCGAGGATAAAACCAATTATTTAACAACATTAATTGGTTTTATCCTCGAAAAAACATACATTTGTTTTTATGACGACCTCTGTTGCCGTGAGAGCTATGTACAGTGGTGGGGCAAGTGTTAGTATGATGAGTATGTGCATTTATACCTAAGTCATGAATGTTTATATAAAATTTCTACAATTAAAATATCTTACCTACTTATATATGTATCAGTATATGTATTCTATCCCTTACCCTAGTATCCCATAACACAAGCCTTTCAGTGCTTACTTTCGGGCTAGGCTAATTGGCGTGAGTGTTGGAAATATTGATTTATTATTTTTTATTATATATAAAGTAAGGTTAAATTAACACGACCTATCCCTAATGGGCATAGAGAATTTTCAGCTCGAATTCAAGCACCAGTCTGGGGAAGTAACCTCCTCCTTACAAATTGTTACATTAAACAATTTATATTCATTTAATAATTCGTTGGTTGCAGGAAGACTTTCTAATGTAGATCACGGAGACACTCCGATTGGTTCTCCACAGCGGAACAGGTGGCTCGGAAATCGCCCGCGCTCCGGCTTATGGCACAGAAAAGATGGCAGGCACGGAAGGAAGATTAGACCTCCGAAACCAGTCAAAGAAATTGTCTTTCCCAATAAATCTAAAGTATCAGTTATACAGATGACAATGGTCCCTTAGGATAAATAATGGCATTTTTGTTATATTCAAAGTGATTGATAGGAATAATAATAAACAGTTTTTAGTGTTAATGACGGTTTTATTATTACTTTTAATTTAAGGTCTTTAATTAGTATGCTACCCCATACTTCTTCTTCACATTTATAATTTTTTACAGTTTACCCTTTTTCTTATAAATTAAATATTCAACTTTTTGTTAACCACCGAACTAGTGTTGAGTAATACTTACAAGAGGCGGTACATTTGTCCCGGACATGACGTCAAAATGTAAGAGCGGCTCAACATTTTAAAATGTACTACTTCACATTAAATGTCGCGATAGTCGCGTCTCGTTACTCACTCACTCTTCGTAAGTCTGAGGGAGAGCGAGGCATGTCATTTCATTTAAGTCCTCTACGCATTATCCATCTGTATCTCTTTTACGTGTATAGCGCTGTCCTGCATGCTGGATCCAGCAAGATTGATAGTGCGTAGAGGAGGTGCTACTCGTGCACACAAACGTAATATCGAGCTTCTGTACGCCTCAATGTCATATTTGTACTCGTCACTTCAAATGTATTGCCGAGCTTCAGTACGCCTCGCCTCATTTGAAGTGGGACATTGTAATGGCTCAGTACAAGAAAGAGGCTACTCTTACAAACTCTTTTTCAAGTCGTGTCCTACCCAACACTACACCGAACTAAGAGGATAATTTGCTTTTTGTCACAATTAGGTATAAACGTGACTTAAGACTGCTTTTTACCATAAGCATAGTACCGTCTTAATTAATTATTAATTACTCATACCAATGGCATTTCACAATCGATTTAACTGATAGATTTTGGCCGCACATAAAGTCTGGTTTAATAATAAAGGTTTTGTGTGGATACGCTTTGGCCTAGTAGAATATTTATTTATCCAAACGCGTTATCGTCGGCTCTCTATATTATTAATTAACAAACGATAAAACGATAGATAAAATTAAGCGGTGGCTGAAAACCGGCGTTGGTTCAGGACTAGGCTTGATCAACATTCGCTGAGCCATTCCCTATTGTCTTGTTTAATGAAATATTATTATTTAAATATCTGTTAGCATGTAAAAAACACAATAAACTATTATTATTATTATTATCGTGTCAGGCCAAGTTCAAGTTAACAGATCTGGCGAGTATTTAAAAGTCGCCTACCTTTGTGAAGGCGCTGTAACAATATGCTGTAGCAGCCAATATTCTCAAGGACGAATAGTAGGGATGTTGACGGGGTAAAGTAAACTATTCTATTTCGTCCTTCAGTTATATGATCAAAAAATACGGGACACATATTTTTTATAAATAAAAAATAATTTAGAAATAAAAAATGTGTCCAGTATTTTTTGATCATATAACTTAAAGTTTGGGAGAGGGGGCTCGTGACGTCATTTCTAAGTAAGTATTGTACCAATACGTGACGGCATGCAACATTTCAAATCAATATATCTCTGTAATGTTATGATTACGTGAAAAAAATAAAAAAAAAACATGTCCATTATTTTTGATAATCTACCTGATAGAGAAAGAAAAAAAATGTGAGTTATCATCCCGGTTAGGATGCCTTAAGGAAGGAACACCTTCAATGAATCAACTGTTATCTCGAGCTTTTTGTATAATAAAATAATCAATAAAAAAGATGAAACAATACCATTCATACTAATATACTACATGTGAAAGAAACTGGAATATGTTGCGTTTGCACATCTGAAAAGCTGAACCGATTTTGATAAACTGGATAAAGATGTTAGAGAACTACATATATGACGTGACGTTTTGGGGCTGTGAGTTCGTGGAACCAATTAAGTAATGATTTTAATATGAGAAGACCGATTTGTTTGTTCAAATAAATGGCTAGATGATTACTTAACAATAGTTTATTTCGCACGACATATACATATAAGTAAATAATGTAATTTAATTTCGCTTATTAATTCGATACACAACACATTTAAAAAATATCACAATAAATAAAGCCATTTGCATCGTTTACAATGACCCAAGCTGCTAGCTGCTATGAAGGGAATATTTCCTATGTCGAGTATTTAATTAGTTCATGCATCATCATCATCATCTTCGGAGAGTGCTAACATCTGAAATTAAAGAAATAGGCATAAATAATACGATGTTAAAGCCAACACATATCAAACAAATAATTAGCCAAAATGTAGATAAACTACTGACATTTAACTTAATATCAGGTGCAGATGGTGGGGTAATCATTCAAATATTTACCAATAAAAAAATATCAATAATAATGATTTTTATTTTTTTAAGCAGTTACATACTCCTCGTTGTTTAAATCAAAAGATATCAAAAAAAATATGTATAGGGTGGTGTTACTCTTAAAAAATTTTTGGAATTATTCATAAAAAAAAATATACATATACCTAGATAAAAGGGCATAACATTTTTTGTGAATAATACAAGTGAAATTCACACTCGGCAGAACTAATATATAAAAAACTTACATCAGTCATTTCGGCTGCCAAATGCAATTCTGACAGGCCAGTAACATCTTCTAAATAAGTACCACTGTTAAACACTCTTAACAGGAACTCCATCCCTTCTTCTTTATACTTATTAATGACGACATCGGAGCAAGCGATGCATTGCTTGAATTTGGCACAAGTCGGAAGTACACTTTGGAAGGAATGCAAGAATCCCCTGATGGAATGTGGTATTGGGCCCAGAACGCCTTGCATGTCCAGTGGTATATCATTCTCCGTTTCACTAGAGAGATTGTAGAATGCCGGCGCTTGTACCCTGTAATAGAACATAATCATTAAATACTCCTTAAACTCACATCCAAATTACTCGGGTTTAGGTACCTGAGTAATTTAACTTGTGTAATGGGATACTAGGCTAACGATTACAATACATAAGTATAATGATTTTTACGCACTTTATTAGCTTACGCACGCACAACACGAGTCATTGCGCGGCCGCTGAATCCTTCGCGCCACTAAAAAGATCCTTGTAAAGCAGTGGTTCCTAACCGGTGTTCCTGGAAGCATCCGAAGTGGTCTGCGAAGCCTTACGTCAAAATAAGTAAGTGATGGTCCGTATCAAGTCAGAAAATTTGACAAATGGTCCCTCGTCCGTCACTAAAAGGTTTAGAACCACTGCTGTAAAGGATCCGAAACTCAGTATTAAGGGAACAAGGTTAAAAATCGCGCTTTATAGAGGTACCCGTTCAAAAAGTGTTTTATTAAATTATCGGTGTACGCGAAACCATATCTATTAGCGGTGGGTCGTTCTCAAATTTTCTGACGACGAAACGCAACCGTTTTCACTTAAATGAAAACTAGTCCTCGAAACGGTTCTCGTTCGCAACTGGTTTTGGTTGCGGCTGGGTAACGCAACGAAACGACACGCGACGGCCGAACGAATGTAACACAACGAAACTGAACTAAATGAAATCTTGTTAACGTTCGTTTCGTTGCTGCGAACGCGACGACGAAACATCGAAATAAATGTAGTGTTATACGATAATCGACTTTAATCGTTCAATAATAATGATTATATTATTGTAAACTCAAAGCTTAATTTATCATAGAACGAAACGGTCTCATAACATTGCGTTCTATTATAGACTGTATTCAGTTCATCATAAAGTACATATTAGCGTGTAGACAATCCGAGGACTAGTTGTTCGACGAAGACTGTTTTGATCCGAAACGTAAAACGGTTCTATCGTCGCGGAACACAAAACGGTCCTTGAAACCGGTTCGTCTTTAGAACGCTCACACCTAATATCTATACAAAGGTATAATAAAATGGTAGGAAAGTCAAAACTGTACATTGAATATTTTTTTAAAATAATACTTGGGTGTGATCTACAATCGATACCGCAGCCAAAAATATAGTTTTTAGAATTTTTGTCTGTTTGTCTATATGTAGGTATGTCCGGGATAAACTCAAAAAGTTACTGCATGGATTCACTTCAAATATGTCACGAATATTTTAAGAAGTCGGGTCAACATATAGGTACATACATACATATTATCACGAAACTCCATCCCTAAGGGGGTAATACGGGGATTGGAAGTTTGTATGAAAGTCCTATGTTTTTGAAGTAAGAGACTTGTTAACATGAATGCTCTATATATGGTGTAGACACAGCATACATATATACAGTAACGTAACTCAGCCGTTTTCTTGAAATTGATACCTACGAATGAGCGGAGCGCTAGGGTTGGTACCTACAAAATGTAAAATATATTTGTGTAGATTTTTATTGTATGTGTATAGTTACTATTGCCACGTTACGGAATCGAAACGTACGCAAACGGCGCGGCGCAGCTAACTTAACTCGGCCAACGACCAGACTCAGCGGCGCGCGACGTGGCACTGCGTAGATTTGTCTTGGCAAGATTGGTTAGCGGCCGTGTAAATGAAGTTTGTTTGTCTGCGTGCGTCGATTCGGGTGCTAGTATGAAGTCGGAGTACTGGTCTTGTCTGTATTATGGTGTAGAGGTGTACTAATAATGTATCTTTAAAAATAAATCCCCCTTTGGAATCAAAAAGTATGTGCAAATAACTAACTCCACGCGTACGAAGTCGCGGGCGGCCGCTAGTAATAAATAAATATAAATACCCGGCGGGGTGTTGCAGCATGGCGGCTAGTAGTTCGACAGCGAGAGCGGCCGCCACTGCTGCGGCGCCGGGCCGAGTCACCGTACACTGCTGGTCTAGCGTGCGGTCCTTCACTGACTAACAATTAATTATACGTAAGTATAAATTTCAATGAGGAGCTTGAAGGCGCATGTGGTTAGCGCGTTCGGCTGCGAACGTTGAAGTTAAGCAACTTTCGCAGAGGTCGGACATTGGATGGGTGACCAAAAATTTACTATTTCGAGCTCCTCCGTGCTTCGGAAGGCACGTGAAGCCGTTGGTCCCGGCTGCATCTGCAGTCGTTAGCACCCACCAATCCGCACTGGTCTCGCGTGGTGGGTCATGGCCCAATCTCCCTATTCCATCCATAGGGAAGGCCTGTGCCCCAGCAGCGGGGACATTAATAGGCTGATGATGATTCATTTCAATAATCTATACTAATATTATAAAGTTTGTGATGTTATATGGGGGTTATTATATCTCTGGATCTACTGGACAAATTTTGAATTTTTTTTACTTGCCACGTCACTTGTGAGTGTCATAGGTAGGCTATATTATAAGTCCGAAAACTTAAAAGACTCTTAACGCGCGCGGCCGCTAGTTCAATATAAATCTACCTGATCCAGTTGTGAATCAAAACTATCCAGGATTCACTAGAATGTACACATGCATGTGCCTCACTTCCGAAATATAAATATTATCAATTAGTATCATTTTGACACCATTAAAAATATTCGAACATGTATAAATTTCACTTTTTATATTGTTTCAAACAGTAAAAAATCTTTAGGTATCCAACAGTAAAACACATTTCGTATGCTAAAACTTTAAAAATACCAACTAATAATGCAACATTAAATGTATAACAAAAACTTACATTTCCTGGGGCTGTGACATCATTGCAAAAATAGCATCCCAGCTGCCCACCTGGTATAAAAGAATTTTCGTGGGAGGCATCGCCAGTCGCTGTACTATCGCTAATACCATGCCTCATTACTAGATAACTGTCGAATCCCAGGGCGGCATTTATTGTTATCTAAAACCAACAGGAAAATCCGTAATCTTACAGTAATGTCGGCATTTATTTCAATTGTCCTCAATACAGTACAGTCGTCCTTCAGTGACATTTGACAGGTATCTACCGTGGTTCGTGCTAACTGCTAAGGGTACAGTACAGTTCTACTCAGTATTCCTAACCACAAGGTCTCCCGCCGTTGACTTGCGGACCAATGGAGTGGCTTCTCAAAATTAAAAAGTGGGTACATTAATAGCCTGGTATATATTTATGACTGACCCGGCGAATTTCCTACCGCCTTAGCGTAGCTTTGATGCACTACTTTATTTTGTATAGCTGACCTATCTTATGTATTCAATTTTTTTATTTTTATTTATATTTTTTTCCGTAAGAACCTTGTACAGAGTATTAGAAAACTACAAAAAAAAATCAGCCAAATCGGTCAAGCCGTTTTCATGTTATGTCGTGACAACGGAAAACGGGTTTCATTTTTATATATTTTTTATATATATTTTTATATATTCGGAACCGCATCTAGAACCTGCGCAGCCAGCCTTAGGGTGACCAATTAACATTAAACTGTGATGTGCTGTGATCATGTTAAAATACAGCCACAAAGAGAATGTATTTTTTTGAAAGGTCGTGTGTATAGGTAGACCGCTTAAATGAGTCCTCGCCTGCGGGGTAAATGGTGTGGCGGAGGACAAAAACGAGGACCGTGAATTCCCCCATACCCTGTACCCCGAAGGCGAGGACGACTCGGTTAAGCGGTTTACCTATAGAATCAGTGCTTCCGTTTAAAGGGTTAGGTTTCTGTGAGATTCTAAAAAGCACTCCCTAGCGTGGTGGTGGCGACTTCATCTGCGTGGAAATGTGTTGGAAATATTAGTTTCTCATACAAACTTCTTAGCTTTAGGCTATCTTAGGTCCTTTCCCGGGACTCAAACTGTCTTTATACCAAATTTCATTGAAATCATTTTAGCGGTTTATGTATGGCTCAAGGTATCGCCCTTCGACTTTTGTATTGTATACTATGATGTTTTAAAGTTATAGATATGTCATACACGCTTCTATTTTGGCAATATGAAAGTCAGGTAATTGCCCGACTTGCATTTGGTTGGGCACACTCTCGCCGCAGATACACTTTGCTACAATGTGTAAATATTTTAGTTTTTCCAGACAAAAAGCCCTATGTGTATTTATAATAGTACACAAAATAAACGGGAACTATTAGAGACAAGAAAAACGTGTCATTTCATTCTTAAGTAAGTACAGTTTTAAAGAAATTCATGTAAAAATATTGTAATAAATTATTTTGACAGTTGCTGACACCATTGACACAGTGGTTAAAGAGCGAGATGTAATCTGCTTTATGAATGAGTGAAAAAGACTATTTTAGTGCACTCTATAGGCGGCTGTTGTTGGGAAGTTGGTTAATGATGGCGTATAACCTGCCTATTTATTATACATCATTGATTGTATGCATGCACTAAACTTTACCTTTCCATAATGTGCTGCTATTAATGTTGGCAACCACCTCGCTTCTCTAGTGTCCAGCAGAAGGAATATCACGTCGTGCTCTTTGATGGCTTCCGTGAGTAGATTTACATTATTTATGGTTTCATTTTTCAAGGACTCTCCTATTGGGTGGCCAGGCATTGGGATATGAGCAACAATGCCTTGGGTGTGCTGAAATAGAATTGCTGGTTGAGATGAAAAAATAAATAAAGGAAATGTACTTATATGTATTTAGTAACAATATAATTGGAATGTAGGACTGGACATTTGTATTAAAATTGAGCCAAACAATTGTTAATTTTAATTGGATTATTTTCATTTTTAATTTTGATTTTTGACCTGTTAACTTTCCTGCAAGTATATTTTGACTTATGAAATATGTCGTGTGTATAGTACCTATATGTGAATGTGACCACGTCCAGTGCCATTGAACGGAGATTGCTGTTAAACTATTGTTTTAATTTTTTTAACTCACCGTGCATTAAATTTAATTCCCATTTTAACTCCGTAAGGTATAAGCCATGAACCCTATCAATTATATAAGGAGAAATTAAGAATACATTAAACTTACTATAGATGGTAAAATCAATTTCAAATTGTCAGCAGCAGCTTCCGCTTTCATTCTTCCCCCGCCTAGAGAATCTTGGTAGTTGAACAAAACTTGCCGTGTCGGATTTGAGTAAGACACTTTACCATTATCTATGAAAGTGACGTGACGGAATCCCCATGCCTGTAATATAAAATGATTTCTGTTCAATATTTTAATAACTGATTAGGTAATATTGAATATATTATTATCATTCCTTACAAAATATATAATATGATTTTGGCATTAATAAGCAGAGATGATTTAGCTGATTAAAACAAAGTTGTGAATGTGTTCTGTATCTATGTATATAAAATAAATACTGACAACTGAAAATAAGTATCTATATATAAAACTCAAAGGACTGACTGACATAGTGATCTATCAATGCACAGCCCAAACCACTGGACGGATCGGGCTGAAATTTGGCATGCAGGTAGTTGTTATGACGTTGGCATCGGCTAAGAAGGATTTTGATCAATTCTACCCCCAAGGGGATAAAATAGGGAATGAAAGTTTGTATGAAACTTTCGTCAATTTTAAACCGATTGGGCTGCGACTTTGCATGCAGGTATAAGAAGAATCATAGATGAATGCCATTGTGTATAATACAAGCCTGAGAACAAAAACTGTAGTCTCCACTTCAGCTCTACACCGAAGCGAAGCCAGGGCGGGCCGCTCGTTATTTATAAATGGTTTTAGTAGCTTCACTAATGAAGTATTGTTAGAAACCATAATACAATTAAACACACCAATAAATTGCGTGCAACATGACACCCAAGTGTCCCAGCTCCAAGTAAAAGACATTTGGTTGTCTTCATGATGTCCACATTTAGGTCAGGGACTAAACGCCATTTCATCAACTTGATGTTAAGGTCTGAAGCTGTGTCTGCTAATCTGAAAATAATGGAAAGTGTAAGATGTTAGGAATTAACAAAATAAGTGCGTACCTACGGATTAGGGGCAGCCTCGCCTGAGGCACGCACGGCTCGCCCTGTCCTTTATTCGCAGTCGCCCCCGCGACATCATTGTCTACAGCTCGTTGAGTAGGATATATATATATTTTTGATGTGTAACATCTTTCCTCTCGCTTTCCTGCAATTTGTGGGAGTGATTTCGTGAAATGGGACGGAAGTGTGTAACAGGAAGTCGCCAAAGCGCGCGCTATTCGATTTGATTTTAGAACATAATGTTCAAATGGCTTATTCCTTTTGTAGTAGGTTTTATTTCTTTTTTTTACTAATATGTATAAGGTGAGGTTTCATTCAAATGTTATACATAATACGCGACCACTGTAAGGCTCGCTCGTTTTTTTTTATTTGCAAAAACAAAGAAATGGCGGGCCGTGAAAGATATTATATTTAGACCATTTATTTACGGGGTCTATCTCAAAATCTAAACCAGTAAGGAATGTAAAATTTTGGTATATTGTAGGTATCCCATATGCTGAATTACTCAACAAAAACTGAAAACGCCGATTCGTAATGGACTTTGGCAGTTGTGACGAAAACCAACAAATCATTTTCCTTTCACGGTTTGTTGTACAGAACCCTTCGTGCGCGAGTGCGACTCTCACTTAGCTGTTTTTTCTTACTGTGCTACATGCCTTGCAAGCATGGACGTGATTTAAGCACGCCAAGCGACTTCGTGGCTTAACCCGAAGCACCTTGACTCAGTCTGCTGCCTCGTATTGCTCTAACTATTTACCGATGCAGCCCTCACACGAGCCGGGCGTGGTGAGGCTGCTCACCTCCAGGCTGCCTCTAATCCGGGCGCACCTTAAGAAGCAACTTTATTGTGGGTGCAATCTTACTTTACAGGATCCATAGAGGCTGACATGTTGGCAAGCTTTGGACCAAAATTGCCCTTGTCATTTCTTTCCCAACCAACCCATCCTGCACTTTCTACTGCTTGTATATTCTGTAAACATGAAATTGTCTCTTAAATGTATTTAATATATAAAATATAAATTATGCATGTAGGTAGGTACTCTGTAACATATTTTAGACATTATTATTTATTTATTTTATTTGTTTAGCACATAAAACAGAATACAATTATTGATAAAAAATATATAATAAAATAGATCCAGATCTGAATTGTAGTCCAAAAAAATGTATGCCTAGCAGCCTAAATAGAAAAGAACTTAGCTATGTTACCGGCCAAACCCGATTTCAGGACAAAATAGTTTTGCCTAGGCTAAACTAGGTCTTCCTATACGCGATAGGATTAACTAGTATAGCCTAGTTCAAACTATTTTTTTCCTAAGCCCGATAGGATAAACCAGTTTAGCCTAGGCCAAACTAGTTGATCCTGATATAAATACGCATACTCAAGGATAAAATAGTATGGCCTAGTCTAAACCAATTTAAACCAACCGGTAACAGCTAAAATTGTACCAATGCAAGTATAAAATAACACCTGTGCTAGATTTAAGTGATCATCATCAGCCTCTTAATGTCCCCACTTTCGGGGCACAGGCCTTCCCTATGGATGGAATAGGGAGATTGAGCCATGACCCACCACGCAGGCCCAGTGCGGATTGGCGAGTGCTAACGACTGCAGATGCAACCGGGACCAACGGCTTCACGTGCCTTCCGTAGCACGGAGGAACTCGAGACAGAAATTTTTGGTCCCCCATCCAATGACCAACCACTGCGAAAGTTGCTTAACTACAACAATCGCAGCCGAACGCGCTTACCACCTGCGCTATCTAGCTCCTCAGTAAGAAGATTTAAGTAACATAAAATGTTAATAGAATAATAAAAAAGTATTGATTTATTTACATTTGTTCATGCTTATTACTCAGTGTCCATACTGTACAAAAGTGGATTTTTAATTATATTATCATTATCAGCTACTCAATAGCCAATTACATATTAGGAGATCGGGTACTGTATTACAGATCAATATTACATTATATTAAAGAAAAAGTAAAAATAAGTTGACATAATAACAAACCTGAGAAGCTTTTATTGTGAATATAAGACTATTTTCAACACCACCATTAGAGTTGCATCTCAATCCAATTATTTTCAAATCATTCTTATGTAAATTTTGATAAAGATCAAAGATAGCTGCCAGAAACAAACGAAGTGACCAGCCCGGGTTGTTGCTGTTACTTGAGTCAGCAAATCCAAAGTATGTATTAGTAAAATCTAATTCTAATATGTCTTTGGAAAATCCTTTTTTAAGTAATACCTCTGCGAGTGTTTCAACAATGACAACAGAATCACTTTTTGTGACTACAAAAAAGCACTTCTGCTCTAAATCAAGTGATTTAAATGCTTGTGCTAGACTCTCCAGTTGTTCTTTCTTAAAATGATTGGATATACTGGTACTTTTCTCACCTAAATATATTGTGGGTTGACTTGGCGCTGGGAATGCAAACCAATAAAAATAGTGAAATTTCTTAAGATCCTGGAAATAATTTATTTTATTATGAGAAGCATGCAAGGATAACTAAAACCTTTTCAAATATCACTTCAAAAAGGCTTTTAATTTTAAGTATGAAAGTTACAAGTACAATCTTCTTTGAAACCTGGATGGAATGAAAATTTTTCTAGTAATAGTTTCTTTAGATTTGAACATCTAGTAGTTAAATCCTTCAAAAATAAATATTATAAAGTACAATAATTGTTTTACAAAAGTAAATGAGATAATCTTAACGAATACTTACAGCAAAAGAAAGAACAATGAAATTTAACAAAGTTGAAGGATCCTCGATCCATTTTCTGTTTTTTATCTCTTTCCATAAAGCTTCACCAACAGTATTGAGCAAAGAGGCTTTATCAATGTTTTTGAAGTCCTCAATAGTATTTTTATTCAGCAGTTTACCCTTCACATTTAAATAAAACTGTTCATTTTCTGGAGTACTACAATGTTTACATAAATAGTTAAGTAATCAGAATAAATTTTGGACTGTATATTACTTTATTGCATTGAAAAATATACTATAAATACCTGTTGAACGAAGTTCCGTCCACTTCAAATATCGACCCTAGATCACTACGGTATGTAAAACGCCCAAAAATCTGTTTGGAATTTTCATTTAACTTGTCAATATCAAGCTTTTGTTCGGTCAGAGTATGCCAAAACGACGGGTGAACAAAAGACATGAATGGAACGTATTGTATGATTTCAGTTTGCTCTTCGAGAGAACTCATATTTAAATTAATACCTTACAAAAAAAAATACAATGATCTTAAAAGAAATGTAAATAACGCCCCGGCTGTTATTACACTGAACTGACAACCTTTCCGGCAGATTTTACTGAGGTGCTATCAATAAAATTGGCGTGAAAAAGTATAAATTGATGGAAATTGTGATTCTATGTTCAATTTATACGACTGAAAACAAGAGTTTTCAACAACATAGTCCACTTTTATCCACACAATGCAAAAAAGAACGAATCACAATTCTGTTGACTGGTGAATTGTCAAAAACAGCTGCTTTTGACATTCAATTGTTATTTTTTTAATTACTCTCTCCCTTTTTAGAATACAAGGGATACTAAGTTCATACGGCTTCATGTTATATATATATATATATATATATATATTTTACATTTAATTGTGGTAGAAGATACTCCGCCGCTGGCATCTTTAGGATCCTACTTACCTTATTTTCGAATACATAAAATATTTTTGTTAAAAAATGATGCCCTTAAAAAATCCTCGGACATATAAGTGGGATATACCTATAAATAGGTATTCAAGGATTTATATAGGGCAGCATTTTTAACCAAAACATTTTATGTATTCGGAAATTTTATTAGGTAAATAGGTAGGTACATACCTAGCGATATTTTGTCATACTTCTATTGCATCGTGATCATGGTCGCTATTTTCGCAGCAGTGTAACTTCAGGTAAAAACAATAGCAAAAGCTCTGAAAATTAGCGAGCTTCTTCGTCTAAAGGTAAATCGTATCCCATGCTGAATGCATAGTTGAAATCTCATAGCCTTTGCACAGAATGCCATTTCTTTTTATTTTAAATGAAAACCGACTGGCAGTTAAAACTAAAACTTGTTACTGCGATAGTCTAAAAACAATAGGTGATGTGATACTGTCAAATATTGATAAAATTACAATTTACATTCATTTTTGATAGGTCAATGGCAATAATGTTGGGTATATTTTGTTAAATACGCCATCATAATTAGTGATTTCAATGTAGCTGCCCAACTGTTATTTGGACGAAACTCGAAATTATTGTGAAACATATTTTTTTGGATTTAAGGTAAGTAATTTTCTGGTTAATAATAAAACCCCATCACAATAAAACAGATGTCCCTATTCGCGATTTTAATTTAGAAATAAGATAATTAGAGGTAAGTACTACTTAGAACTATTTCAAAGAGGTCACTTTATCTTGTAATTTAATATAACACACGATAGAAATAAAACTGCCCAAAGATTTAAATCTTTGATAACGCCACGTGAAATCGTCGCGGAATGCTCATTTGCACTTATAACGTTACTGTTTAAATGTTTATAAATATTTACCGCACACATTCTGACAGTTTCATAAACCAAATTTTAATATACATAAATTAAAGTGGATCAAACAAAGTGCAGCATTAGGTACCTCTTTCTGTGGCAATGCCGTATCATAGACACCGACCGACGCCATGTTCATTGTTGCGAAGTAGGGATAATAATACGGAGTATGGGTGCGTCAACTTCATGACTTCGACATTGAGTACCAAATTATCAAAACTGTTGTTATTACCCTTAAAATGTCTCCACTCCTGTGGCATTGAGTTTCCTGGCCCATGGATGGACCCTAGGGCCAAGAGGGTCTGGAGCGGCAGGCTGCGAGGCAAGGTGAAAATAGCAGCATTGTGGTTACTGATATATTTTGATTTGATTTACTAATTTTAGGGGTGGGGGGGTTGCAAATTATCATAGTCTAAAGAAGTTTAGACTGTGCGGTTCTGTTCTAGCATGTTTTAGTTTTTAGACAATAAAATATTAACGTCGAATTTATGTAATACTATACAGGTATATTTTAGTGTAATTTTCTGTTAAAAATTTATAAGATAAAACACTGACAAATTATAATATCGTATTCAGGTTAGTTACTTAGGCAGGTATGTTTTGTCAAGGTAAATTCATATCGCTTGTTTATTACAGATCCAGCGTTTTCTTTTGCTATGGCAATTACCACTTTTGAGAAATCATGTAATAAAATAGAGCCAGAACATCCTTCAGATTCTTCAGTAGATAATTTACCATCCAGTAAAATTCAAAGTTCATCCTTGTTTACGGAAGACAGTATAAGTGGATGTGAAAGCCGGTGCAGTAATAATAAAACCAAGAAAAAGAAAAATACAAAGTCACCATATTTAGCTAACGACAATGCGCGTTTACGTGCAATGCTTAAAGAGAAAAAAAATACCCAAAAGAGAGCGACAAATATTGTTTCATCCTTTCCTTTAGCCGTTAACATCTATAAAGCCAACTCTGATGAATTTAAATCTCATAGAAAGGGCTTCAAGAAAATTAAGAAATCAGTTCTGACCCTTCCGAACGTGCCTGCTATCATTCCTCAGACTTGCACCGTTAGTGATATGAACGATTCTGATTATTCAAATACAAGGGATAATACCAAACAATTAAGATCAAAGAGAAGGCTTCAAATACAGAAAGGAAAGACGAGAGTTCAGAACAAAGATTATGTATTTTACGATAGGGATGCTCGCTTCTGTTCTCAAATGAACATCGATCTAAATTCTAGCTCTACCGATATGTTAAAATTTACGGGAGATAGCAATAGGGTTTCTAATAAAAGTCGCTATCCCAACACGTCGAAAGATGAAAATAAATTTAGTGCCCAAGATGTCTGGGCTGTGCTCAGGAATATTAATAGATTCCAGTTTAGACCTTCGCCCCCTGCATCAGATGATGACAGTATTAAGACACCAATAAAAAAGAAAACGAAGAACAAAAGGAAGAATTATTTTAGAGATAATCGGTAACTGCTCCTTATTTTTTTTATTTAAGCATACTTTTTATGATTGAGTTCAATAAACTCAGCACAGTTATTGATAAGTTTTAGCCTTTTTGCTTACCTTTCGGTGCACTTGCTACATACATGCTATACAAATGTGGATGAACAAAGAAAGTTCATACAGGCGTGTTATATGATCAGTAGGCCTATTCGGTAACTGCTTTTGACTAATGGAAGTAATAATCACCGAACTATTTAGCGATCCACTACTGTTTTATTATAAAACCACTAAGATACTTGTCCTGAAAAGCATCGATGGATATACAATTTTCTCTGTAGTTACGTAGTGAATAGGCTGGCTAGACACACTTTTGTTTGTTGTTGCTGTGTAAGTAACACAAGTGGACACATATAAACAATGTATTCGATATATTTTTATTTTCAGAGTTATTGAAACTTGTCGTACAGAAGAATTTGCTTACATTTCAAGTTATGATTTCGAAAGTAAATCGCCACATAGTTTTTCACATTCTTCTAGTTTCGATCGCGTCACTGTTATAGATAAGCAAGAAGAGATAAGTGAAATATGCCAAAAAGTAGAAGAGAGCATAATGAAGAGAAACAATATAAAAGGAAAACAACGAGTAAAAGGGAATCGGACAAATAGAAATATTACTAAAAATAACAGCCATGATAAAGCTTCCAAAGAAATTGATAAGCAATTACATCAATATGAACACGTTAAGCACGTTGATAAAGAAAAAATGATTAGCTCTGAAATAGAAAACATTTCTGAAGAGATAGCAAACAACAAAAAGAAACCGGTGGATTTCAGTACCACTCCTAATCACGTAATAGTTAAAGATGAACTCTCAAAAGAAGGAGATAAAAAAAAATCAGCAGTCACCGCAGCAAACGAAAAAATTAAGCACCAAATTGCTTCATCAACGCAATCACAATATAAAAGCAAAAAAGACTGTGATATAATAAAAAATGATAACATTAAAGGTAGATAATTCTTAATTATTTTACAGAAAGTTAAAAATAGAACTAAAGTTGACAAGTTGTATGTAATATTTTTAGTATGAGTTGATGATATATCTATGTAACGTTCTGTTCGCTTGTAATAGACGCTGAAGTTCAAGTACTACAAAATCTACATGTAAATGGCATAACGAAAGTTATTCTTTGTAAAGGACGTAATGCAATGACGCCAATACAAAAGGAGGAACAAAAGAGAAAGCCTCGATTATCGACTACTATCCCAAGTAAGTAGCTATTTTTAATATTTTTTTTAAACAAAATATAAAATCGACATCAAAATCAAACATGGAACTAAAAAGTAAAAAAATAATATCTGGTTCATGATTTGGAAGTCGGGGAGGGGGGACGAGGTGGGCAAGATTGAAAGACGTATTATTACCAACTTGACCGGCCCGACTTCCAAACCATGAACTAGATATTATTTTTTAAAGCTACATAAGTACTACATACGAACGCTGCAAGGTAATATTTCAGGAAACGAGCAACTTAATACTACTAGAAATAAGGCTCCAAACGAAGAGCATCAGAAATATAAAGGTTTAGAGCTGAAAGAACAAATTAAACCGTATTCACAAAAACAAAAATGTTACTCTGATAAGAAAATGGGTTCTACAGAAAATGTCGAAAATCCAAAAATTTCACCCAAAAACAAATATGATGTTGAAACAAAACTAAATTTAAACACATATTCAGAAGAAAGGAAAGGTTTAACTAAATACAAGTTCGATATACCTGTAGAAAATAAAGTTCACCAAAGCAGAACAAACCAAATATCAGAAAATAAAACTGATTATTATAAACGAAGTAATGTGAATGACAATGGGGCCATGACGAATAAAGGAGAAAGTAAACATCCTGTATCGTCCTTGGAAATTAATAAATTTAAAGGCAAAGCTAAACATTCAAAACCAGTTCAGCAGTTACGAGATACGGTGCTAAAACTTTTATATAAAAAAGTTTCTTTAAAGAGTTTAGATGAAAAAGTACCAGAAAATAGCAATAATCGAACAAATGCCCCTTTATCTGTAGATCAAGTTAAATCACATGTAAAGACCAACGATATAGATACCAGCACACAGACTTTTGTCAAGCCTAGTCATGCTACTCCACGAGGACTACCTAAAGCGTTTTCTTACAAAGAATTGCATCAAACAAATAAGGTGTTATCAAATACAAGGAACACTTGGACAAAAGGAAAATGGGCTAGCGAATTTATAGAAAATGTGATAAGAAAAATACGGAATGGGATTTATTATAATCAAGAAAATATATGTCAAAACAAAACGAAACCTCTAAGTAAGATATACTCATACTTTTTAATTACTTTGCAAATATAATGTACTTTTACTAAATGTTTTCCCTCCTGCAGATTATTTAAATGAGGTTGCTGTTCAAACTTTACTTTCGGGAAAGAACATAACCAAAAACGGAAACATATTTGTTGAAAATAAAGAAATTGCAGTTAATAATAATGATTTTACAGAAAATAATATCGTAGTTGATAATAATGAAGATTTGTTACCTGGATTCAATCAAAGTCCTCCTGTACTTAAGATCAAGACCTTAAACATGAAAGAAGTTTCGATATGCCACTGTACAGCAAATGTCATGGTTCAGTTC
The DNA here is from genome assembly GCA_902850365.2 of Chilo suppressalis. Taxonomy (NCBI): domain Eukaryota; kingdom Metazoa; phylum Arthropoda; class Insecta; order Lepidoptera; family Crambidae; genus Chilo; species Chilo suppressalis. The sequence goes on from OU963907.1 coordinate 9,028,757, forward strand.
GATGTTGCTCATCTCTTGCAATCCGATAATATGTTATTGAAATCATCTTCTTTTATCCCTGTGATGAAAAATGAAAGCCAAACAAAAATACTAAAATGTAAAACAACTATATTGAATGCTGTACTTCCTGCGGAACTTTGTAGCATGATACCGGCAGTATTGAAAGTCATTATGGATTCTAATAAATTGCCCTCACTGCTAGCAATAAAATCTCATCAAAATGATCCAAATTTATATACGATATCGGAATTAATACGGAATGAAATCCCAATCGTTACTAAATGTGAATTTTCGACTGTTATTGATTTATCGCCAGGTTTAAAGAAAAGTTTTGAAGGTTTATACAAAAATAACTTGCCCAGTTACAAAACTTTTGAAATCATTAAGCCACAACTAGAAATGAGATACTGCAATTTCAAAAGTATACTTCCAAATTTACACTGTATACAGCGTTTATTGCCAATACAATTTGATCCAGCAATAAGATTATCAAAGATGAGTGATTTCATGTGTAAACGCCCGTATTCTACGTGTACTGCGCTTCAGATATACAACCCCCCAAATTGTAAAATCATTAATAGTATCACAAATACTCCTTTGGAAAAACTTAACGTAAAAAATCTACTTGAACAAATGTGGGATCAGGATCTTACTATCCGTTTCAAGCTTTCTATGCCATTAAGTTTATATTTAGGAAATTTCAATAAAATTGTCAGTGTACAAATTGATCAAACAAGAGGACAAGAAAAGAGTTCTGACTATATATTATCCATAGGGCTAAATTCACTGTTTAGTGGCATTATAAAACAAAATGACAAACTGACTGAATCGTCACTGAAAATGATAGAATACAAAAATAATCCTGAAAAAATAAATAGAAAGGAAATTCAAGCCTATTCGAATTCTACTAAAGCAAGAAAAAAGAGTTTTGTTAAACTATACAAGAAATGTAAATCTACTTCTAATATATCGGGAGAGAGGTGCAGCTTCCCTCTTAATAAGATCACTAATTTGGATGAGTTTTTACATATTATTGGCTCTGCAAAAATGATGTCAAGTGTATTTGATGGTAACATCGGTAATAAAATATTGTCTTCATTATCAGAAGTAAGTATAATAAAATTAATATATGTTCTAAGAATTTCCAGCAACATGGAATGTTTTAAAAACAATTACTTTCAGATGAGAAATTGGATTAAAGAGATTAATCCAAGACAAGCTATGTTAATTTTACTGCTGACAAATAAGAAAGATACACCGAATCTAGTTAGATTTCGGCCGCTACTTCTACAGGGTATAGCGGTCAACCGAATCACAAGAGCATCTGAACTTGATATGGAAATTGAAGTATTTGAGAGAGAGCATTTCAATAGCTTTACTCAGGTTTGTATTCCTTAATTACGTTTAGATAAAGTCTAACTTTTTATTCTCAGACTTGAGTAATATCGATAAGATTTTCTATTGAATCAAGACCTAACCTGACCTGACCTTACCAACCTAAGACTTTCTTTAGTCTGCCTAAATAATGTCTCTGTCAACTGCCACCTTCGCTTTGTCGATGATATATGTGATAAGGCAGACACTTTGGAGGATCTCAATACAATGATCAACGACCTCAGCAAAGTCTCCCAACAAATGGGTTTTATTTAAATGAACACGAGTAGAGGCAGCTTATCTAACGTGTTATGTTGTGATGCGATCGGTTTCATACATTTAGTACGGCTAGAACCATGGAGCAAAAACAAAGAGGTGTTATATAGCGTTTTCTCTTATAAATTAAGTGAAGCCACTGATAGGGGAGCAGGAGGAGGTGCAGAATGCCAACAGCGCTAACACGACGAGTAGACAAACTAAACTCAAGCTACTTGTATACACGACTACACGCTCGAGTCGGGGCCGGACTAAAAACACAAAATATGTCTATTTTGTGTTTCATTGCGGATGGAAGTCAGAACCTTCGTTAATCAAATATACATTTTTGTAAAAAATTAAATATCATTGTGAAAAGTTGCATTCGGTATTCAGGTGGAACGCGGCTTTGACACATCTACGCACACTCACTATAATCTCGTACACATTGGTGTGGATTCTCTAAACTTAAAACTAAATCTAAAGTCAGTCTGTCCTTTTCATTCTGTATGGAGAAAGACTAGGATACAGTTGTCCGATTTAAGTTTAGGTTTAGAGAATCATGCCAGAATCGACACCATTGGCATATACTGTGAACATTACGTTTTTATATTTTACGTCACAGCCGCTCTTGTCGCGTTTCATAATATTTGAATTTCCCACGCTCATATCATTTATTTTTTGCCCAAAAAGAAATTTTATTAACAAATATTGATGGAGGGGCAACTTAAAAGTAATAGTTTTTATAAAAATAAAAAAGGAAATAAGTAAGCATGTAATAAAAATAAAAAAAAAATACACGCTTACCTACTTATTTCCTATTCTGCACTCGAAATTGTAGACAAATACTCGTATATTATATGGCACAAATAGTCCAGTTGGTAAGTCCAATTTCGAGAATAAGGTACACCGCCGAAATCAACTCGGCTGGGCAGCGTTTGGAAAACTAAACGACGTGTTCTCATCTGAAATATCTCAGGGCCTAAAGACCAAGATCTCGAACTGTGAGTGTTGCCAACACCGTGATGAAATAAGGAGCTGAGACGTGGTTGTTGACTATGTTAAGCCTCTTATGAAGGCTCAGAGTCGCACAGCGAGCGATGGAGAGAGTTATGCTCGTTGTTTTTCTACGTGATCGAATCTGGAATGGAGAAATCCGTAGAATAACTAGAATAACCAACATAGCTCAAAGGATCGTAAAGATAAAGTAGCAATGGGCGGGGCACATAGTTCGGCGAACGGATGGGCGTTGGAGTCCTAAAGTGCTTCAATAGCGACCTCGCACCGAGAAGAGAGTGTCGGTAGACCTCTCACCAGGTGGACTGACGACATTAAGCGAGTTGGGGGGACCCACTGAATGGATGCTAAAAGTTCAGGACTGCTGTATATAAATAAATAAATATTTCCAACACTCACACCAATTAGCCTAGCCCCAAAGTAAGCACTGTAAGGGTACGGCCAGAGTGCACGCAGATTCAGATTCAGACTCAGAAAACAAGCTCGAGAAATAAACAATGTAGTTAAAGCAGGGTGGCCATAGTGGCAGCAGGCAGCCTGCTTAAACTACACTGTATATTTCTCGCGCTTGTTTTCTGAGTCTGAATCTGAGTGCACTCTGGCCATATTCTATGGCTTGTGTTATGGGATGCTAGGGTAATGGATAGAATACATATACAGTACATAGTATATTTATATAGAAATACATATTAAACATTCATGACTGGAGTAAAAATGCTCGTATTCATCCCACAAACATTTGCCCCCACCTGGATTCGAATCCGGGACCTCTCGGTTCGGCGACGACACCATGAAACCTGGCGTACAAACCACTCGGCCACGGAGGTCATCATGTATGGAAATCCCTTGAGGAGACCTATGTGCAGAAGTGGGCGTCCCCCGACTGATGATGATGGATGAGTCGCAGAGGTAACCTGGCAGTATAATTTTTAAACGAAAATAACTTTAGCGGGTATATCGAAATATATGAAAGTCGCGGTTTACATGATATTAACGGATTTGTAACGTATGTTTCAAGTTAGTGTTTTGCCACAAAACTTAAGAGAAAACCAAAAAATACAAGATTGTAGTGTTATTTGTTTGCAATTTATATAATAAGTCCATGGCTGACGTGACGTGACGAAACGTGTGAAGGATATTCCCTCGTTGCCTAGTGCAGTCATATTAGATCCGATAAATAATGAACTGTGACGTACTCTGTTCAAATATCTTTAGGTACCTATCTACTAACTTTCCTGTTGCACCTTTTAGGTGTACTAACATAGCTTTATAATAAGCGCTTCCAACCCTAACGTTTTTTTTTGTTTTCGTATGTGTAGTACAAGGGTATACCTTATAAATTGGAGGCTGCTGAAAACTCAAACAATTTACTAGAAGAACTGTTTTGGATTGCTAAAACCACAGTAAGTTTTCGAGTCTGTATAGTACATTCAAATATTGATTAAAGTCTGGGACACGAAACCTGAGCCTGGAAAATGGCGGTAAATTCAAAAAATCTAGCTGTTTTATCACTGCGTATAGAAGAAGGTAAAATACATTGTGATACTTGAAATTTTCTTATATTTTTGAATTTAGGTAGTCTGTGATTCTATGGGCGAGTGATGAAAATAGCGATGCGCAACTACGAATGATTTTACCTTTCGACTAATTCGTAACTACTAATTTGGCTATTTGAAAGGCGACTTAGTAGTATACTAATGTCATTTTTCGAATAACAACTAGGTACTAATGTAAAATGTCGCTGCGTGTGATGCGCGCAGCCTGATATCTTTGACGCGACATACAGTCGAATATTATAAAGCGCAGTCGACTTAGTCGAATGATTCGTGGAGTCGAATGATTAGTATTAGTAGTATTCGAAGTCGCGCATCGCTAGATGAAAAGGACTGCAGTAAGAAGGCGCGATTGGCTATTCATTAATTCATTATGGAGTGTTGGTGCCGACAATCGTGTATGGAAGTGAATATTGGGTGTGGCAAAAGAATAAGATCAGGAAAAATACTGTCGATGCGTTCTCTGCTTATGATATGTGGAGTGAAATTGAGTGATAGAGTGACGAATATGATGTGATTCGTGAAAGGTGGTCTGAAACATGGCATAGAGACATGTATTGAGAAAGGAATGCTCCGGTGGGATGGTCACCGTTATAAAGTCTGTTCATCCTAACTTGTTTGGTAAACAATCTTCGCACAACTTTCAACGGAATCACTCATAGAAATATAAAAGATAATACATCCAACAATCTTTAACAATAAATCGTTATTACACACTGAAACCTTTTACATCTAGTTATCAATTGATTTTATATGCTACTATTCAATAAAAAGGAGTACCAAGATGGTTTACTTAATAGGCATGGACTTATAAAAAAAGGCGGACAGAGTCCCGGTAAACAATAAACTGTGTCGCTCAGAGTCGGCCAGGTCGCTGTACGTACAAGCCGGCACGCACACATTCACACAATAGTCAGCCACTACGCGTGCAAACGTGAAAGCAGCCGATACGTTACGTGGAGATAAAAATGGTTGCCTGTAAAGTCGGTTTTACGGGCGAAGATTTTACGTGACAACGTCTTTTTCTCGGTAGAATATTTATTGATATACTTACTTACTGCTGTGGCGCAACGATCCGAAGTGGATCTTGGCCTCCGACACAAGATGACGCCATGCTCTGCGATCCCGGGCTAGGTCTCGCCAGCCGTCGGCACCCAAAGACTGCAAGTCCCTATGCACTTCGTCGCTCCAGCGGTATCTGGGACGTCCAACGGGCCGTCGTCCTATCGGTTGCCCCAAATACGCCCTTTTCACGGCTCGATCCTCTCCCATTCTCTCTACATGCCCGAGCCAGCGGAGTCTAGCTGCTTTAATTTCTCCTATGATGTTGGGCTCGGACACTAGATTTTCCAACTCAATGTTCGTCCGCACTCTCCAGCTACCATCCTCTCTTTGAGTCGGCCCCAGGATCTTCCGCATAATCCTTCTTTCGGCGACCAGCAACTTATTCTCCTCTCTAAGGGTTAGCGTCCAAGCCTCACAACCGTACATCAAGATCGGCCTAATCACTGTGTTGTAGATCCGAATCTTGGTCTTTCTTAGTAACAGCTTGGAAACCAAGACCTTGTGAAGAGCAGCTGTGCACCTGAGTGCGCCTTGGATACGGGTGTCGATCTCCTCTTCTCTTCTGTTGGTGTCAGTTACCGTACAGCCCAGATATTTAAATTTACTGACGCCCTTATAGGTGGTTCCTTTCACAGTCAGATCCTTCCGTTTCTCTCTCGTGTTTTTGTACCTTTTCATGTGAAAATACTCAGTCTTTTCGTGGCTTATTTTCAGACCAACCTTCCCACCTTCTTCCTCTAGAGTATCCGCCATCTTGCGGACTTCTTCTTCACACTTTCCCAATAATGCTAGATCGTCCGCATACCCAACAATCTTGTGATTACCGTTCAACTCCACTCCGCCGCTGACCTGTAATACTTTTCGAATGACGTTTTCAAGTGCTAAGTTAAACAGTAACGGAGAAAGCGCATCCCCTTGTTTAAGGCCAGTAACCACTTCGAATTCCTCAGACAGCTCAGTTCCTGCTCTAACTCTCATCCTGCTGTACTTAGTGGCCACCTCAACCATCCTCACTAGTTTTCGCGGAATTCCGAAGGACCTCAAAATGCAGTATAATGTGTTCCTGTCAATACTGTCGTACGCCTTTGTAAAATCCACGAAAAGACAGTGAATATTTTGCGCGTATTCCCACTTTTTTTCCATCAGCTGCTTGAGAAGAAAGATTTGGTCGCACGTGCTGCGGTCGCGATTCATATTTATTGATATGAATATAATTAAATTGCACAATAGGAACAAGGAATTGAATGAAAATAAGAATTGCACAAATTTTAACTATAGAAATATATTTTGTTTACTAAAACATTGGTGTCAATTCTGGCGTGCATCTCTAAACTTAAAACTAAATTAAAGGTCAGTCTCACCTTTTCATTCTGTACAGAGAAGGACAAGGATGCACTGTTGTCAAATTTAAGTTTAGGTTTAGAGAATCATGCCAGAATCGACATCATTGTACATGTAAACTTAAACTTAACACGAGAGACTCATCGTAACGTTACCGAGCGTTACACTTTTTCATAAGTGACTCCCAGCCGCAACCTAATTTAAGACGTTGTCACGTCAAAAAATAAGCTAAACAAGATATATCTTGCTTGTAAAAAGGTGTAAAAACCGTAGTGACCGAAAGAATAAAAATCCAGGAATCACGTTTCATAGGTAAATGAATAATTGAATCACTTTTAAAGTTTTTAGAAATCGAAATCAATTTTAATTCTAAGGACAAAATGATTAGTCTTTTTTTTTTAATTAGCAAATAATGATTAGTCTAAAGCCCAGTGTTGCCAATGTTCATGTAACCATATTACCTAAAATATGGGAAATTGGGTTGACATTAACTTCAATCTATTATTTATTATTCTTTTTTATCAGATTTCCTAATGAAAATGTAGTATGGAGAAATTACTGGATATTAATTTACTGGAGATCTGATGAGTACTTTCGGAGGAAAACAATAGAACTCCTCAATTACAAACAGTACTCAATGGGTGTTAGTTTATTTTAAGAAATATGAAAGAGAATACATGCCAGCCCATGTATATTTAGTTGATTTATCCAATATTGAGAAAATTCGATACATTCTCGAATTTCTAATGAGTCCCGACTGTTAAAGTAACTTTGTTCCTTATTAAACAGAATTCTACTGGACTTGTTTTTTTCTTTTTAGTACATTTTTTTTTATTTTAAAAATTTTAATTTCATTATTTTTTAATTACACGAGTTGTATATTTTTTAAATATTCTTTTAAAACCCTTCACTTTGATACCTCGCTTGACGGGTTATAAAAATACTTATACTTTTTTTCAAAATGTTTCATTTTGGCGCATAAAATCAGTTATTTTGATTTTTGGAAATTTTAATATACCGAGTGCCACTCACACAATCACGACAAATCAAATGACACCTCGCATGTCAAAATCCGTCAAGACGTTTAGGCTGTAGTGCGTGCCAAATTATTGGACATACATACATACATACGCTCGAAAAACATTATCCTCCGCAGTCGGGCAAAAAGCAAAATTTTGAACAAACAAAATATTTTCATGTTTTTACTGTGTTTTATTGGTAAAAAATTGGTTAACCTAGCAACCCTACAATTCACTCACTCATCAATAGCCGCCGCCATTACGGTGCCTCAGTGGTGCGGCCAGAGTGCACTCAGATTCAGACTCAGAAAACAAAGCGCGAGAAAAAGCAGGCAACCTGCTTAGACTACACTGTTTATTTCTCGCGCTTGTTTTCAGAATCGGAATCTGAATCTGAGTGCACTCTGGCCGCACCCTTAGCCGAAACTCTGTCCGCCTTTTTTTCTACGTCCATGTAAATAGGACAAGTTTACAGAGGATGAACAGAGTTTAGAGAGGATGAATGAAACTTAAATTAAGAGCCAGATATAGGTACTGTGTGAATGTGTTAATTACAAAACCTGGTGATTGATGGTTGTGAATGAAACAAACAAAAACAAAAACTCTGCTTACCCTCATGGGAAAGAGGCGTATGTAATTGAGCGAGGATGTGTGTTATTGGATTGTAAGGAGAAGTAATTAAACATTGTTCTAATTATAACATTATTTATTGTGATTCATAATCAAAATCGGAGGCCAAAAATCCATTTCAAAAGATTTATCACTGTGACAGTGACCAATCTTTTGAAATGGATATCATTTTCTCTTAAATTTATAATAAAACTTATGTACTTAGATACTAAAAGCACATACTTGAAACCATGTTCGCAAGAGCATAAATGCCCTAAGATAAAGCAAGGCGTAAATAAGCCTTTTATATTTCCTTTATCTCTTTTCTCTTTATTATTAATTAAAACGTTCTAGCGAAGAGATTTTGCGGACTTAGTAATCCTCATTTTACCACTTATTCACCAACAGCGCCCGCCTATCAATGTCATAAAAGTGTCACGAGATCTTGGTCACACTGTATCTAGCTGTCCCGCATGCTGTACCCTTAGCAGGAACCATGCATCAAATTCGAAGTTAGCGAGCCCGAAATGTCTTTGTCAAATTTTGTATGGAAACTTGAACAGCAGCGCCACAAAGGACGTAACGAGAACTAAAAATCAGTACAGATTTTTGTAGGCATTGTGAATGACATTGCGGACTCGCAAACTAGACATGGGCGTTTTTGGTTTTGAACGCAAACGGATATTTATCGGATTTCAGATTTCAAAATCGATTTTAAAATCCGTTTTTAGATATCCGATTTCAGATGTGCCGAACTTAGCCAGTTCACTAGTTTGTGTTATGATTTGGTTTTATTAGCTAACGACAATCACAAACAATTAATTGTAGGAAGCAAGGATACTCGTAGATTTTCGCGATTTTCCTTCATGCTTTAAATCTAGGCTTAGGACTAGCAGAAAAGTTATGTTTACGGTTAAGAGTAAAACTTTTGCGGCGCATTTAAAAATCGGCTTTTATACAATGATTTCTTTTTACATATTTTTTTAGTATTTTTTTTTTGTTTTTCTGTTTGTTTTTATTATTTTTCAAACCATTTACAAAATCAAACCTAATTACTTCAGGTTAGCGTCCAAAAATGTAAGTGGCTCGACTTTTGATGTTTTTAGACGACATATCTTTTCAGTGATAAATAATCCCGCCTCAGAGAAGAGCAATATAGTACGAGAGCCCACGACCAAAACCATGTCTCATAGTCGAAAGTGTAGCAACTGCGTGGGAGGCCATTTCTGCTGTGTCAAAAAAAAAAGACAGTCGGTATTATAGCAATACGTCTGATAGTGAAAATGTACATAGATTTTATAATTGTATTACGAAAAAGTTTGTTTTCAGACATTTTGCGCGTAGCATATAGCCTGAGCGCATTTTTGAAAATGTCAACAAATTTAGCCGACCTGTATCATAGCAATACGGATAAATTTTTTTTTCAACTTTTCGTATTGCTGCCATGATTACCAAAAACCTGTTTTCAGACACTTTAAGTGTCCCTCCCAAAAACGAAAACGTTTCGGAGTCGCCTGGCCGACGCCTCTGTTAAGTTTTTTTAAATTTACAGCCTTCATAAATAAATAAATAATAAATAAATAAATATTTTCAACACTCACACCAATTAGCCTAGCCCCAAAGTAAGCACTGTAAGGCTTGTGTTATGGGATACTAGGGTAACGGATAGAATACATATACGGTACATATATAAGTTATTTATATAGAATACATATTAAACATCCATGACTGGAGTACAAATGCTCGTATTCATCACACAAACATCTGCCCCCACCGGGATTCGAACCCGGGAACCTCTCGAGTCAGCGACACCATGAAACCCGGCGTACAAACCACTCGGCCACGGAGGTCGTCTCATAGATATTCAAGAATCTCCCTTGTCTATTATATGTACTTTGACAGATGACAGTCATTACTTATTTCTTTTGTAAAAGTTACTCAAGTGTGCTTTAAATAAAACCAAAACTATCAAATCAATCAGTATTTAATTTCAACAGCCTCAGCGCTTGTTACGCTCCTGCCCCTTTCTTACTATTATACAGCTCACTCGCCAGCTGCTCCAAACGTTGGAACGACGCTCACTTAAACTTCAATGTTACGGTTTCGGGTAAATTCTTTGTTAATTATCATCTAATAAATTCAGGGTCGCAACGTATTCATTGGTTTGTAACAGAAAATTCAAGATGCCTCAATACGATTTTTAAATGATATCTGAGTATCGAAAAGTTGTCTGATAGAGAAGGTGCTACACTTAATTTGTCTGATATATTTTTTTTGCACATGTGGACAACTTATTTTATCATGTCCAACAATTTTCAGACATATTGCTATGATACCGATCGGTAAAATTTGTTAACATTTTCAAAACGGTCTCAAAATTTAATGCGTCCACATTTCCGTCTGAAAATTGTTTTGTTCGCATCAAATAATCAAAATTTACTAATAAAAAAGATTTTCAGACGTACTATGAGACATTTTTTTTGTCTCATTTTTAATTTTTTTAAGTGAAATTACGGGTTTGCGCTACACTTCTAACGTCTGAAAAATATGTTTCCGGTATCTCAGAACTATCATTCAACTACAGTCTGCAAATCATTTCATCCGTGCGGTGACGGAGAAAGAATACAACTCACCGCCCCTTCTCTTCCCGTGGGTGTCGTAAAAGGCGACTAAGGGATATCGGAGCTTCCATCCGCTCCTCTGGTGGTAGGGTGCCTAACACCCGCCTGGTTTGCTACCACCGTGCGCATGGTGAAAAACCCGTGAAGTGCTTCTCGCGCGTTTCGGGGTCAGCCAGCGTACAACCAGGGCTCGAGTGGAGGTTGTCGCGACGGATTCGGTCCAGGGCGAGGCATCCGTCGAACCGATGCCGGGAGGACTGCATCGACCCGCCGGCCAGGGAGACCCGTAGAAACGGCTGTCCCGCTGGCCGCCCGTGGCACAGTACAGGGGCCCGAGCGTTCCTAACCAGTTCGCGAGGCTGCCCTATCATGTCACGCATAATCTCGGGGTGGACCGTCGTGCCGGTTGGTGACCGGGGCGTGGGGTCCCGGCGGCCACTTCCGGGAGGGTGCGGGGGCCCTTCCGTCCGGCGGGTCGGCGTATATCCTCTGCAGGCAATCATTCGGGGAAACATGCCTTCCTAATTTGCCCGGTCTTGTCGCGACAAAGTCTACTCGTTTCACGTCTCTTTTTTACTTCCATAATGGCAGCTCTTAAAACAAAGTTTGGACGTTCAGCGGTGCACACCCCCACGCCTTCAACGCTGTTTGAGGTCGAGTTCTGCAACATACGCGGACTCCACTCTAACCTCAATGCTGTCCACCACCACCTTGAGACAGCACGGCCAGCATTGTTGTTCCTGACGGAGACACAAATACTTCCGCCTGCTGACACAGGCTACCTTAACTATCCCGGCTACGTGCTTGAAGAGTCCTTCAAAGCGAAAGCCGGTGTATGCCTGTATGTTCGGGCGGATGTTTGTTGTCGCCGTCTCCGCTGCTTGGAAGATCCCACCTTCTCCATATAGGGGGTACACTTCGACTCAGGTCCCCAGGCCAGAGTCTACGTGTGCCTCTATAGATCCCATACTGGTGATGTTGAGACAACTCGACTTTTCGAACATCTTAGTCGGGCAGCAGATGACGCGCAGGAGCAATTTCCCAATGCAGAATTGGTGTTTTTGGGGGACTTTAATGCTCACCACAATTTGTGGTTAAGTTCCTCGAAAACTGACCATGCAGGGATCTCTGCTCACGCGTTCGCTCTCACGCATGACTTGGAGCAACTGGTTGATCAGCCAACCAGGATTCCAGATATTTCAAGTCAAGCGCCTTCATTGCTGGACCTTCTGCTCACGACCCATCCACAGGGCTATCAGGTTGTGGTAGGAGCCCCCCTGGGCTCTTCAGATCACTGCCTGATATCTGCCAAAGCGCCACAGGCTAAACCTCCGCGTCCAACGGTGGTAAAACGCCGGATCTGGCACTATGGGTCAGCAGATTGGGACGGTATGCGTGACTACTTTGCGTCCGTCCCTTGGAAGCAGCGCTGCTTCAATGACAAGGACCTATCGGCCAGCGCCGTTGCTATTACTGAGGAGATTGTAATGGGTATGGAATACTATATTCCTCATTCCAATCTCATCAGTAAGGGCACACGTAACCTCTGGTTCAATTACGACTGTGCTGAAGCTGCTTCGCGTAAGCAAGCGGCATATCGTGCTTGGATCAGAGGCCGCGCTCTTAAGGATCCCGGGGTCGATTCACTAAAAGCAGCCTACAATATTGCTTCCAAGGCCTGTAAGAAGGCATACATCAGAGCGGATGCCCAGCGCGTTGCACGTGTTGGTCACGAACTTATAACGCATCCTACGGGCTCCCGTAGCTATTGGCGTGTGGCCAAGGCCGTGCAAAAGAACTTCTGCCAGCCCTCGCTGCCACCTCTGAGATGTCCAGACGGAACACTAGCTCATAAGCCGCAGGAGAAAGCCGATTTACTGGCAAAACTCTTTGCGGCTAACTCCTGAATCGATGATTGCAATGCACTGCCACCATTATTACCTCATTGTGGCACAACGATGCCTGATATCAAAATCAGGCAGCGTGAGGTTCGTGCCGAATTGCAATCACTCGACGTCCGGAAAGCTAGTGGACCTGATGGCATCCCAGCAGTAGTATTGAAAAAATGTGCAGCGGAGTTGTCTCCTGTGCTCACGCGTTTGTACCAGTGCTCGTATTCTTTGGGGCGTGTGCCGGAGACTTGGAGAGATGCTAACGTGCAACCGGTACCCAAAAAAGGGGATCGCTCAGACCCGGCAAACTTCCGGCCAATAGCAGTCACCTCAGTATTATGTAAAGTCCTAGAAAAGGTCCTTAACAACCATCCATCCATCCATCTGACCCGCTACCTAGAGGATCACTCCCTGATTAATGATCGTCAATATGGTTTTAGACCGAAACGATCGACGGGTGATCTTCTAGCGTACTTGACTCATATCTGGGGTGAGGCTATCGACAAGCGGGGCGAGTCGTTGGCTATCAGCCTAGACATTGCCAAGGCATTCGACAGGGTCTGGCACAAAAGCTTCTCTCCAAGCTTCCGGCATACGGTCTGCCAGCCCAGTTCTGTTCTTGGGTAGCTGACTTCCTGCATGAGCGTAGAATTCGTGTCCTCACGGATGGTAGCAGTTCGCGGTTCATGTCAGTGAATGCCGGCGTTCCCCAGGGCTCCGTCCTATCCCCCACTCTCTTTCTGCTGCATATCAATGACCTAATTCCTCTTGGGAATATTCATTGCTATGCAGACGACAGTACAGTGCATGCGGGGTATCTCGGACAAGCAGCGGCTGGGCAGGCAGTAACCAAGGAGAAACGGGAGAATCTTGTCATTGAACTCAATCAGGCTTTGGACCACATTTCTGAATGGGGTACCAAGAACTTGGTTGAGTTCAATGCTAAGAAAACACAGGTCTGCGCTTTCACGGCAAAAACGTCGCCATTCCTTTTATGTCCTTCTCTTCAGGGCACAACACTGGAGCTAGAGAGCAGTATCACCATGCTCGGTATGGAGATTCGCTGTGACTTAAATCCAAAAAATTACATCGAAAGTGTGATAAAAACAGCCTCACGCAAACTCGGAGTCCTGAACAAGGTGCGGCGTTTTTTCACGCCCGAGCAACTATGCTTGTTATATAAGACGCAGGTTCGGTCTTGCGTGGAATATTGCTCGCACCTCTGGGATGGCTCCGCCAAGTACTTGCTCGATGCTTTGGATAGGTTACAGCGGCGCGCAATACGCATCATAGGTGATGAGGAGGTGTCTAAACACCTCGAGCCTCTTCAATTACGCCGTGACGTGGCGTCACTAAGTGCGTTCTATCGTCTGTACCACGGCGAGTGTTCTGAGGAGTTATTCTCTCTTATTCCACCTTCCCCTTTCCTTCAGAGGACCACGCGCGCTGGCTTACGTTGTCACCGTCTAACTGTGGCTACACACATCAAAAGTGTCTAGGGATCAAGCATTTTTATGCGGATTTCTTGAGATTGAGATGTGGCTTTGTAATAAATTTATGATTTTATAAATTTATATGGATCCTTTTTGGTGCATTTCATAATTTAAATCAGGAACTGTGAATCAAATTCGAGTAAAAGATGAAAATCAGCTGTCAATATTTTCCCTATAAAAACATACAACGCATTGAAGACATTATTAGTGCTACTGTTTCCCTACTACTGATTAAAACCAACGTTATTATGGAGCGGCGACGTCATTTAAGCAGGGAAGAAATGCTCAGAGCCGTGGGAATGATAGAAGCTGGTTCCCGGCAACGTACTGTGGCTTTAGCTCTGAATACAAGTCAGAGTGTTATCAGTCGACTTTGGACACGATACCGAAGCACTGGTACCGTGGCTGAGCGCCATGGAGGACGGTATCGCTGCACCACACGGAGACAAGACCGATACATTCAAATCTTAACTCGAAGAGCTCCAACAATAACCGCCATGATGTTAGCCGTGAGGCTTCATCACTCTTCAGGGAACTTAATTAGCGACCAAACAGTCAGAAACCGCTTGCATGAAGTGAACCTTCATTCCCGAAGACCGCTACGGGTACCACCTATAGCAATGCACAATCGTAGGATTCGATATCAATGGGCTCTTGAACACAGAAATTGGGCAGAAGAACAATGGCGTTTCGTGTGCTTTTCTGATGAGTCTCGTTTTGGTATGAGACCGGATACAAGACGTATACGACACTGGAGAACCCCTGGACGCCAACAGCGATTAAAATCCTGCCAGGAAGTCCATCCTTATAGTGGTGGAACCATCATGGTATGGGCGGGTATTTGGATCGGCGGAAGAACTGAGTTGATTTGGATCAGAGGCAACCTCAACGCTCAAATTTATGCTGAGACGATTGTATCAGACGTCATCGTTCCTCTACAAGTGCAAATCGGTCCCTTATTTCAGTTAATGCATGATAATGCACGACCGGACACCGCAAGAGTTGTAAGACAGACTCTCGCCGCAGCTAACATCAATGTCCTGCCCTGGCCTGCTCAGTCGCCAGACTTGAACCCGATTGAGCATGCATGGGATATGCTACAGAGAAGAGCTCTGCCGAATATGGAGGGTATCCAGTCGCAAGAAGACCTTTTTTTGTTGTTGCAACGAACATGGGCGGCCATTCCACAGCGTGATTTGGATGAACTCATTTTGAGTATGCCAAACCGATGTTCTTGTGTTGTTAGTGTTTGCGGTAGAAATACGGATTATTAATTGTTTAAGTTACCCAATAAAATTTTAGAGAAAACTGTTATTTCAGTCTTTTTTTCGAACTTTTGTGTTAGTGGTTCAAATGTCAAAAATCCCTTTATTAGGAAAATGGCAAATTTCTTTATTAATGCAAAGGTGACTTGGTTTATCGTTACTGTGACAAACGAAAACACTTTATTTGATGAATCCTTAAAGAAAATTTTAATTAATATCAATCAGGAGAAAAGTTATTGCAAAAATATATGTTGATCCCTAGACACTTTTGATGTGTGTACAATTCCAACGCGTACAAAGAAATTTGGTGACTCATTTCTTTGTCGTACTATCCGTAAATGGAATGCTCTGCCCGCTCACGTGTCCCCTCCCTCTTACAACCTGGGATCCTTTAAAAGAGGCGTGAAGAAGCAACATGCAGGCCGGCAGGGTGAGGATGGCTGGTGCGGCAGGTAGAACTGCTGTATCAGCTATCTTCGCGTCTGGACTTCACCTCCACTTAACATCAGGTGGGGTGGAGTCATTTGTCGGACCTATCTATAAAAAAAAAAAAATCAGACATTGCTATGATGCAGTTCGGTAAAATTCTTTGACAATTTTGAAAATTCGGTCAGATCAAACGCTACGCCTGAAAAAAATGTCTGATATTGGTATTTTCGAGTTCAAGATAATCGTGTCTATCGATTTGATGCGGTTTTGGCCGTATTGCTATGAGACAAAAATTTTGGTCGTGGGCTCTCGTACTAATAGATTTCCGTAAATAGCAAATCGAAATCGGACTTCCGAGCACGAAATCTGACTTCCAAAAACGAAAGCACGAATTTTGAATCCGATTTACATTTGGATACTTGTGGTATTAGATCGCTAGTTCGTCGTTTTGGTTCGGTTAGATTTCTGAAATCCGATTTTCTTGTTGAGAAATCGTTCTGTATCGATTTGTGTTTGAAATCGGATTTTGGATTCGTTTTGATATATCGGACGCATGCCTATCGCAAACTATTCGAATTCGATATTGGTTCGTGCTAAGGGTACTGAATCCAGCAGGATGATTAGTGCGTAAAACTCTCAGTAATTCACTCATAAACTTGTGTTTTCAGGCTTCCGATTACCAAAAGCCATTTGATGAATCTTCAGAAAAACTTCTTAAATCTCTTTTGGAGAAACGAAAAAAGTTGAATCCGTCTTATTTGCGGGTGATGGCTCGATATGTTGGTTTGGGCTTGTTGAAGTCCCCTAGGAAAAAATGAAATTGTTAATGTTGAACACGTTTGTGAGGTTTGATGGTTTTTGTAAATTTAAACTGATTTATATATTACACCATGATTTTTTATATTTAATTTGTTTTATTTTATTAGAGGGCGTCCATAAATTACTTGAGGTGTTTTTTTGAATTTTCTGTCCCTCCCTCTCTCCCTGATGAGATTCAATTCAACATTAATTGCAGACCATAATGGAGCTCAGACCAAATAAAAAGTAAAGACGGAGTCTGCCGAACCAAAAAGTGAAGCCGGTTTTTTATGTATGTAGTGCATTAGCCAGTGTTACCATAGTCATATAAAACACCCCAATATTAGAAATATGTAATAACGTTATTAATAACGTTATAAAATATTAGAAAAAAATATCGTAAGCAACCAAGTAACTCAGCTGTGGTAAAATTTGTCGAGTGCCCATCGAACGTTAACGAAATGACATCTACTCCGGCATCACAACACTTAATCAGACACATTCTTATAAGGTTCGATTTTGATCCCCTGTAATACCGTTAATCAGGATGTATCCTAGTGGTATCTTAAAACGATGATGTATTCCTACTAATAAAAATACTAATGCTTGAGAAGCTAAGGGGGCAGTTTCTTCTGTACCAGTTCCCATATCGACAAAACCAATGTATTTTTGTCTATCCCACAATTTTTGAGGTCGAATAGCCACCTCATCGAACACCAAGTTGCATATCGTCGGTGATATTCTGAAACCGCGGAACTAACAGTGTTTAAAACCGCGTAAGGTAGCTGCAGTGAATTTTACAGGAACGAAGAAAAACATAATATTTACTGAATCACATGACTTTCTATTGTTTAAACATTTAAATTGTCAAATTATAATATTCTTCTTGGTATTGTAGGCATTAGTTATGTTAAATATGTATTAATTAATTAGTAAATCGACTTTCGCGGTTTTATTATCTCAAATAAAATCAAAATGAGTTTTTTTATGTCACTGAAGCGGAATTGTCCGCCGAAATAAAACAAAAGAATACAATCAACATCCTATAATTATTTATTAAGTCAACTTCAGAGTTTAATTTTTGGCACATATTTATCACCGGTACATTAGGTAATCAACAATATACAGGAAATTAACACCATAAATCCCCATAATGTTAAAAAAAATAGCTCTTTATAGCTAAGTGTGTTAAACATACCTTGTTGAGAGGGTACTTACTAATTAACAGTTAAAACTAAAAATGAAGAACAAAACGTATATCAATATTACTTCTGAGTAGAATAATTATTGCACATTGAGGTCTTTGTTAATAATGAGATCAATAAAACATTACTTTTTCTTAAATGGCAAATTATCGTAAAATAAGTGTCAATCTGCAGGTATCACACTCTTTAATTGCTGTAAGTGCTGATACTTACTGTCTAATATAGGCAGTCTAGATGAATACAGGGAAGGTACATTATAACTACAGCTGAAATAGGTTTTGGTCTCCGAGGAAGTGGGCTGAAATCATCTTTAAAGTGTTTTTTAAACTCTATTGTGCCGTTAGGATTATACTTTAAAACCCTCAGATCCACTACGCAATCATCTCCAGCAGTCTTTAAAAAGGTGTAATCTGGTTGAAAAACCTGGTATGGAGAAGGATGCTTCCTGACTTCTTTTGTAATTGAGGCATACTGAGAAGGAAGAAAAATTTCAACATTTTTCAGCTTTCTTTCCACTACGGAGTGTACGGAGGCAACCTCCATTTGAGTGTGATCTTTTTCCAGATACTTTTCTGTAATTGTTGTATTTTTGTCTACTGCTAATCTTATAAGGGCATTAGAAACTATTGAGTTTCTGTTCTGTGCAGTGCAGCCATCCGTCCAGATGGCAACATCCCTGCAATCTTCTTCTAATAACTTAGTCAAATAATCAATGAAAAATGATGCGTAAGTGGTAGCTCTGAAATCACAGGCGGTTTCGTCGAACCAGTAGCAAGTTACATGCATACGCGGTTTGGGCACAATAAACAATCACCTGACGTTACGCGGATTAAAAGACATTCGATTTCACGGCTTCCTATTGGATAATAGGCCCAGCCTTCATCACAGAACGCAGCCAATCACTACAACGAAGCTGCTAGTTTTGTAAATACGCGGTTTTAAACACTGTTAGTTCCGCGGTTTCAGAATATCACCGACGATATGTAAAATGTCTCGACTTACGTCGTTTCGATTTATTTTGAAAGAACGACAGTGGTTGGGAAAGAAAATCCCCCATCTTAAACCGAACGTAAAGGCGGTTATTCCACGTTTTGGTTTGGTAAAAAAAAATACAAAGATAGGTTTTACATTTTTTATTTTTTTGAGTAAGATCACTTTTGCGGCGCACTCTGGTTGGAGCTCTTTGAATCACGCATGGAAGCTGAACGCCTGCGTTTTAGCTCTTCTTGACGACGTACCTGTAATAGAAATGAATATTTAATTTGATAAGTTGTTTCATTACTCTTAGGTCTTTTAGTTTAAGCAAATTCACCTTCCTGCAGAATCATAACTAATTCAAAAAGTTTTTTTCTGTCAATATGAATATGGGGATTTTGTAATTATTAATTTGTAATTTTCATTCATTGCCAATGACCAGCAGATAGCCCCGTCCAATTTGGTACTGCTTTGATTTTGGGTTTATGCTTTACCTCTACACAAATGGAGCACAAGTCACAACAAAAATGCACAGTTATTTGAGAGAATTTTAATACTTAGGTGGAAATTGAAAAGCCCACTTTTCATAAGCTCAGCTTTGTATGACACAAACAAATCAATACAATGCATAAGCAGTAATCACAGACTTTTATGCCTATATAATTAATTGTTGCTGATTTAATACCTTAGTCCATATGAAACATAGACTAAGGGGTAAGACACAGCCCTTTGTTATAACAGCCAAATACAAATCCCATACATTAAGCGCATGGTCATATGGTACCCGCTGTGGACTATAAGAAATAGGTTTCATTGGTAAAGTAGCTTCATGGCTAAAAATAATGTATATAAATGCTGTAAATAAAATAAAGAAGTATTTCAGTTTTGAACTTTTTAAACTTTTTGTAAATGAATATTAATTACCCCAAAAACTTAAGCACTCAATTTTAAATATTATATTATTTCGTCGTTGCCACTTCAAGACCTCCTATGTGTCATTTTTGTCGAAATACCTTTTTTATACGGGTTTATTTCAAATTTTAGCGCTACATCGAAATCAAAAACTCTCGTGTGAATAAGTCTTTTCAATTTCTATTTATTTACTTTATTCAATATATCCTAAGTGTTTGCTCAAGTAAACTTGGCATTTAAAATATCTTATGTGTAAAAGCGCTAGATAGGTAAAAATTGTTATTGGTCAAATTTTCAAAATAACTAACCAATAGAAGCACTAGAATGAGAGGGATGCATAGATCGCGTGATTATTTTCCGATTGTAGGTGTTACATGGGGGTAGTAATATAAAAATTACGTTAGCTTCGATGGGTTCTCGCTCTGTGGTTATAAAAGTCGATGTGCAAAGTGTATTGCTTGCTCCAAAGCTATTGGCAAGTGCCCTGTTCTATAAATCGAAGTTACAATGTCATAATTTCACTGTTTGTGATGTTTTATCTTAAAATGTATCAATTTACTGTTGGCACGAAGCAGACGGTAATGTAACTGCAAATGAATTTACATCTTGCTTAATAGACCATTGTCAAAATTTACCAACTACGATTGAGTGTATTATTATTTTTATGTTTGTAGAACAGAAACTGAATTTCGTCGACTGCCCTAAGTGTTTTGGCACAACGAAGGCACAAATCGGTTCAGTCGTTTAGACAAGGGCACACCATGATGGCGGTGGACAGTGTTCACTCCACTATTGAGCAATACATAAAACCACTATTGTCATTGCAATGATAAATTTTAAAAACAAATAACTTGTATAATTGAGAGTCATGTGTTTTGAATCTCAATCCCTTTTACACTTATATTCTCTAATGTGATACAAAACGCGCAACCAAAACCTCTTATGTGTCACCTTGAATTGTTTTTTATTTTTTTTACTACAAAATCGTTTTTTATTTAAAATGACAAGAGCAAAATAAAAATCATAAAACCCTCTAGTTATCACTTGTATTTTTTGTTATATTTAGTTTCCTTATATTTTTTTCAGTAGACAGTTTTTATTGAATATTTCGCATTGAAGAATTTTACCCATGGGAGGGAGGTCTTAAAGTCGCAACGACGATTTAGTGGTTTGTTCAAATTTTCATCACTAACTGTCAGTAATGGTCAGGCTTTCCTTCCTCTTGCCCTCAAAACATTTGAAACAGACTATCATTTTTATTGTAAGTAACTGGCTGCCTCTCTAGTCTTTTGAGCTGCATACCAATTGCATAAGGTTATTGCCAAACCAATATCTGCTATGAGCCAAAAATATAACTTTTAAGACATAGCTATTAATATTTGTCAATATTCTGGCTGATGTACATAGATTATTTTAAGCAGCCTCTGTAGACTGTTATAATGCTAAGATACGCATAGCAGTCTTTGTATTGGAAAATTCGGTTAGTATACTAGTCATAATAATGGAAATGTTGAAATCCCCAAGAAGTACATATGAAAGATAAAGGGTTTGACAATGATGATATAATAAATATGTATGTCAAAGTACCTTAGACTCCTTCTTTCTCTGGGCCAACAGTTTGGCATACTCAGCCTCTGAAGACTTGCGTTTTGCCAGACGCTTCTTCTTGAGGGCTAGACGGTGGCGTCTGCGCTGCAGCACTACCGGGGTCACCAGCCTTTGAATTTTGGGAGCCTAAAAAATTAGACAAAAAGGTAACAATTAAAAAAAAAACACCATTTAAAAAACCTAAATATAAATGAATAAAATATACTGTGGTAAACAAATATCTCTTGGATTTTACAAGCAGATTGTTATCATAAGTGAAAAAAACAAAAGCTTCATAACAAAATTGTTCAGCACACTGTAAAAGCAAACAGACATGAGCCTGCATCTTCTGCTCGGTGCAGTCATAATATGCCCTGATGCTGCTGTTTTCAAATTATTGTAAATTTAGAATCAATATTTTAATCAGGGACTTACAGAAAACTTACTAGCATTAACTAGATTTTTATACTTTAATGGTAGCCATACACACTACGAGAAATCGTTACGATCAGACTGTACAGTTCGAACGGAACAGTTTATTGTACGTGGCATATGTATAGGAAACTGTGCAGTTTTATAACATACACGCTACGATTTATCAGTACTGTTTGGACTGTACAGTCTAATCATAACGATTTCTCGTAGTGTGTATGGCTAGCATAAGAAAACCAGTCAAAAATGATTAAGTAAGAAGGTGGAATAAGTTTTTGTACCTTATATCTGGGTTTGGCATTTTCTTTGCCCTCCTTTGCTGGGAGTAGACGCTTAACAACATAACGGCGTACATCATCTTCTTTAGTCAAATTGAACAGCTTGCGGATCTTAGATGCTCGTTTGGGTCCCAGACGGCGAGGTACATTTCCATCAGTTAAGCCAGGGATTTCCTGCAATGAGAAACATAATGAGTTAAAAATATAGGCAGTAGTTGAATTATTAATCATTCTATTCTACAGTAGTTTTTCAGCAAATGACATGTATAGAAGCAAGTAATGGGGATTACTGTACAAACCTAGAACAAGACAATTTTATTTTGTATATAATATATTAATTGATAACTGTTGCCAATTAATCTTTAAAACACATTCACAAACAGATTTTTCATCAATTTGCTTAAGATATGACAAAACTTGATCAATTTAGAGAAATGTGAAATTGAGCAACATTATTATCCTCATACCTGCCCACATGTATAAACAGAATATTTAGATATTGTAAAAAAAATAAAAATTGTTAGACATGTATGAAACGCCTGTGAATGAGTGACTCTCAGGCAAATTTCACATATATCCTTTTAATATACCCTGCCGCATATAATTGCCAAGATTTGAAGATCTTGGAAACAGTAAGAACAGGGATCTCACCTAAATAGGAAACTTAGTTTAAATCTTAAGCTATATTTGTCTTTTTATAGCAAATAAAGGTGACAGCATTTTCTTTTTAGACAATTTAGGTTATTGTTATTTTACTTGCCTGAGCACCCTTACGAACGATCACAAGAGCCAACACTGAGAGGTTAGCATCAACAATGCATCCACGAACAGATTTTCGTTTCCTCTCTCCATCACGACGTGGTCGGTAGCAAGAGTGACCCTTGGACATAAGCAGACGGACACGACCTGAAATAAAAGAAAACATGAATGTTCATTTGCTTTTACTGTGATATTTCTAGGCTAATTTGTCTTTGTGATGAACTAGTCGGTTGTTTTCCTATTCAATCTCTTAAAAGAATTTAACACTTACTGTTGGTAAGGACACCCTGTTTCATGGGGAATCCTTGCTTGTCGTTACCGCCAGCGACGCGGAGAACGTAACCCTTCCATTCATCTCCTAGTTGGTCCGCTTCAACTTCTGCGCCCATACGCTTCTCATAGAAGATACGGAGCTTGTGCTCATCCACCACTTCGAATAACTTTTGACATCCCGTTGCCGGGTAGGAGACGTTCAGCTACAAAACAATTTATAGGTTATAAACATCACATTGATACAATTACTGAAACTACGAGAAACTACCGCACTGCTTAGCGTGGGGACAAAAATCACGCGCTTTTCATTTTACACTAAAATACTTAGCATTATAATGCAAAATCAACACATGAAAGTTACACTTTCCACAACACCGAATCACTTTATCATTATTTATCCAGGGAATCGTTGATTAAGTTGTCCCAATTAACGAAGGAGTACATAATATAATATGCAATACATTATATCTCAACTTTATTTTGGATTTTTTAAAGTAATTATTGTTATAAATAAAGTAAAAACCTTCATGACTGTAGTCAATTCCTTCGAACGTCAGCCATGAAAAAGAACCAGATTTGATCAGTGTGGCCAGACTTAAATTAGTGATCTTGCTAGCGTAGGCAAAAAACCCTGCTAAATTCTATACCAAACCGAAATATGTAAAAAAGAAGATGTGTTTCTACCTTGACAGCTTCATAGACATATTAGTTTTAGTCTTTAACATCTGCAGAAATTATTAAAGTAAACTAAAAGAACATCTCTTTTAAATCCCCATATCGTGATATTATTGCCGTATAGGTATATACTGCGATCCTCGCATCGCGATAATATTTATAAATGTAAGATAAATACCCCATTGTCCAGAAATAAGTATATTTAAATGATTAAGCATTCTATTTAACAAAGATTGCCGATAAAAATATGATAAATCATTAATATTGTTAATGATGAAAACTATAAATGACATGAAAAATGTTCATATCATTTTTAGTTTTCACTGTTAAAAATATTAATGAATAAAAAACAACACATTAAATACGATATTACATTTTAGTGATAACTTGATTAGGTAATAATCATTCTATTTCATGTAAAACAGCGCAACAAATGAAAATAACAATTATTTAATAATAATAAATAAAAATAATGAATAAATATTTCTATCACTCACATCAATTAGCCTTGCCCCAAAGTAAGCACTGTAAGGCTTACTACTAGGGTAACGGATAGAATACATATACAGTAATATATAGTTATATAGAAATACATATTAAACATTCAAGACTGGAGTACAAATGCTCGTATTCATCACACATACATTTGCCCCCACCGGGATTTGAACCCGGGACCTCTTGAGTCGGCGACACCATGAAACCCTGCGTACAAACGTCGTTATTATTAAATACCTACTATGACAGTAGTAAGTGAAACATTTTATATAGTATGTTTTTTATTTTTTACACAATAACTAAAGAGTTTTTTTCTCAAAAGGTGATATTTAGTGTTAAAATAAAACGCAAATACAACCAAAATACTGGTAAAAATACTGTGTTTTATTTATTTTTCGTTAGAAGCTAACGTACGCAAAACTTTGTAATATAGGTAAATTACAAACTTTGCGTACGCTAGCTTTATACTCGAATGTAAGACGCAAGCAACACCAAGCACTGTTGTGCTTCTGTGTTCAGAGAGGAAATTGTGTTTATTTTTACCCATGTTTAGGTACTTAGTTTTTATAAAATACGTACCTAACATGGGTAAAAACAACAAAATAGTAGAAATCTACAAAATCTGGTCACACTAAACCAGAGACAAATCAATCATTGATGCCAATTCTGGCGTGATTCTCTAAACTTAAAACTAAATTTAACATCAGTCTCTCCTTTTCATTCTGTATAGAGAATGACAATGATATACTGCTGTCAAATTTAAGTTTAGGTTTAGAGAATCATGCTAGAATCGACACCATTGCCAATTTAAAAATACGCAAAATTCTAGTAGTGACGTAACATTGCAGTATTATTTTATAATTTAAATCGTTTTTTTTAATAATGATAATAAATAGCATAATGAAAAGCAGAAACTTCTTTCTAGTCATAAGTTTAGTTCATCAGGCCCATTGGAAAGGATTCTCATGGTTTATGCTAAACGATTTTGACATATATGACAAAGGAATAAATAGTGGCACATACAGTATGCTTTCCTAATTTCCTTCCTTTCCTTAATTACAGAGCATAATGGGACTCAGTGCCGCACAATGCCCAATTATGCTGTTGCTGATCCAACCTATCAGCCTTTTTAGATATATTTATGTATTTTTGAAGTTATACTTCTTTAGGCGCGTTATGAAAAAATTATGAGAGTGAAATTTTAAGATGCGCGCGCATCACTGTAACACAAAATTTTAACAGCATGAAGTTGGTCGCTTTCGCGACCAACTTCATGCTGTTACTTTTGTGTTTACCGCACATTAAGAAAATCTACCAACAAAATAGAAATAGAATCTCTATTTAGTGGGTGCTAACGACTGCATTGTGAAGGCCTATCAAAAGTATTTATTAATCTGGAACAACGGAGCCAAAGCGCGATTCAGGAGACTACAGCGCCATCTCTTGACCATTGGTGTAGTAGAACCAAAAACCACATCTTTATTTTTCAATGTTACTTTTATGTTATTATTGTAATAAAGTAACAGTTATAGGTATTCATATTTATAATATTTATCCACATGTTTCTAGTTTGTATATTCGGAATACGTGTTTGAGTTTCATACAAGTGCAAATCACATATGTTCTAATAAATTATATTCAGTAGCGATTTTAATTGAATATTTTCGAAAATTTATAATAATAATAATAATCATCTTTATTTGCAGAATATGGTAACAAATGGTGATACATAGATAAAGAGCATCCTATATTTTTACCCAATGGGTGTGCAAATTAATTGTCATGTTGAGAAGAAAAAAAACTTATTTCAATTATTCCATTCATTAATTAAGCATAATATAAAATTATGTCAAATTCACATTATCGTTATCAAACAATATAATAGATTATTTGATTCTTATTAATAATAAACATAAATAATAATTTAAACTTCAACATCACTTAAATATTCCTTTAGTGTATAATAAGCTTTATTTACTAGAAACTTTTTAAGGTAACTTTATATTTAACTACATTATCTATTTGTCGTATATCTTTTGGTAACTTGTTATATATTATCGGAGCAACGCCATATAAACTATTTCCAAACAAAGCAGTTTTATGTGGTATTTGACACAACTTATCATTGTGTCTTTTAGATGTAAAAACATTATAAAACAATTTTAAATTCGTTTTAACAAAGACACAAACTTCAAATATATATAAGGTACAGTCAAAATATTTAATTCCTTAAAGAGAGCATAACAAGAGTCTGTAGGGCGAAGTCGACTTATTGCTCACACACCTTTTTTGTCCTTTGAAAAATCTACCTTTACTACTGGAATTTCTCCAAAAAATTATGCCATACCTCAGTAGTGACGCAACGTATCCATGATAAGCTGTCATTAGTGCAGAACAGTCAGCTATTTTATTAAGCATATACAAGGGATAAGAAAATTTACTTAGCTTTTCACATACATAATTACAATGAGTTTCCCATGTCATATTACTATCAATATAAAGTCCAAGAAATTTGGTAGTATTTACTTCTTCTACTTTTTTCCCCGAGTGCTCTATTTTTACTTCAATAATTTTCTTGCTTTCTCTTTGTTTAAATGTCATCGATTTTGTTTTGTCCAAATTAACAATTAACTTATTATTTTGCATCCATTTAATAATTTTGTCAAAGTCATTATTTATTGAAAGTTCATAATCATTTTCATTTTTACATTCAAATATATACTATCATCTGCAAACATGATCATGGGACTTTGTATGCATTTAGGAAAATCATTTATATATACATTAAAAAATAATGGTCCAAATACGCTACCCTGTGGGACACCGCAAACTGTTTTCCTTGATGAAGATGTATATGACTTTTTAAATTTAGTTTTATAGCAAAGTCTGTCGATTTGAGTTATAACCTGTCTATCGCTGAGGTAGGATTTTATAAGCTCAAGAATATTTCCCCGCACGCCAAATTTATATAATTTATCAAATAGTATATTAAAATCTACTAAATCAAATGCCTTTGTCATATCCATGTACAAGCCCATAACCTGCTTACCCGAGTCCATACAAGAAATAATTTTATATACAAATTCAGATATTGCCATATTAATATTTTTACGAAATCCTTGCTGTTCACGAGCTAGCAAGTTATTATTCTCAAAGTATGAGTATAGTTTTTCATATATTACTTTTTCAAACACCTTGGAGAAAACAGATACCAATGCTATAGGTCTATAATTAGACATGTTATCTCTATCACCTCTTATGAAGAGTGGTTTTATTTTTAATATGATTGTTATTTTTAAGCTATCTGGGAAATTATAAATTTACAATATGTGCAATAATCGGTGATATAATGTCATTCACGCATTTTAACATGTTTGTATTAATGTCGTCATTACCAGTACTATTCGTAGTTTGAAGTGATTTTATAATATTAAATATATCATGAGGAATTACTGGAGTCATAAATAATGAATGGCTGCTATTATATGTCAAAGTTTTGTCCAAGCTAATATTATCTGATGTCAGTTTGTGATAGATAAAAAAGTCATTAAAATTATCAGAAATTACATTGTCATCTACTATTACTTGTCTAATTTCCTCTTTAGGTAAGTTTCTTTTTACTTTATTAATAATTTGCCATGTTGCTTTTGATTTGTTTCTAGAATTATTAATAAAATATGTGTTTTGCGATTTTTGAGTTAGTTTGACAATTTTATTAAAGCGCTGAGTATAATTAAATAAATAAAATAAAATTTACCGTCACTTTCGATGCCGTGCTTGCAAATCGCATTACTGTATTCTCGAAAACACTTATAACAAACAAAAAAATATATATAACAAAGGTCAATGCTCTTAAATGTATGTAATGTAGTACAATTTACAATAGAGATAAATTATTTATTTTTGGAAAGATTTTTTCTATAGGGTCAACCCTTTCTATGGCCAGGGTACGCAATTAAGAGTAAGAATATTTTATTGCATAACTGTTACAATTGATTGATACTAGGAGTAATTGCACACAGTGAGTAAGAACCGTGACTCTTAACGGGCATATATTATTAAAATACATACGTATAATCACGCTCGTAATCCCATAGGAGGTTGAGCAATTGGCACTTTCCTGGATTTGGTTTATCTTTTATGTAAGCGACAGGCTAGTAACCTGTCAGTATTCAGAGGCACTGTATGGCCCATACTGCCAAATGGGGCTGTATGTCTAGTAACCCCTCATGGGATTACGAGCGTGATCATATAAATTATTTGTCGCTACATTTAGAAGTGTTAATTTATATATTTTATTTAAAGTATTTACACATACCTACCTCATCTTCCTACCCTGCTCCCAATCTTACTTCGGATCGGTGCAGTATGTCTTGATATTGATAATACTGCTTAAGGGATTTGGCATTTGATTTTTACGGCCGGCCGCCTGCCTGACACCAACCCTAGGGAACAACTACTATCTATGACAGCAGCCGGGACCACCGGCTTAACGTGCCTTCCAAAGCACGGAGGAAAATTGATTTCACTAGCTATAACAAACTATGTTTCATGCAAATAAACTTTCATTTCATTTCATAGGAAAATTTTTGGTTACCCATCCGAGTACCGACCGTGAATTGGTGGCTTAACATTTGTGATCGTTACTAAAAACGCACAACCGCGGCGCTATCGACTTCCTCCATATATATACATACATATAATCATGCACGTTGCCCCATAGGGGGTTGAGTAGAGCCTTATGTAACACTTGGTTACAAATAAAGCCACATCTGGCAGGATGGGTCAATTCAGTTACCCCAAAATAGTAATAGGTTGCTTGCCTATCGCCTACCAAATAAGAGGTACAAATATATATCGATATATAAGCTGTTTGTAGTCTGTATTGCTTCATAATTATATTATAATAGAACCAGTAAAATTAGCCGGAACTTTTGTAAACATCGTCCAAATTTTACAAAAGCATTCCAGCTCGTAATTCGATGAGACACCGCGTAAAAACATTGTTAATTATTTTACGAGCACCTCTACGAATTACTTTGTTCATTCTTACGGAGTTTTACTTCTCAGAATTATGAATAATCCAATATTAAAATAAAAAAAACCGAAATAACACGAAACTGAAGTGCACGTTTGACAGTTGTCATACTTTTTATTTGTGTCACCATCTATTGAAAATTTATAGTTCTGCTCTTTTATGTCGCACTGTATTTGAGTTTATTTCATAATTTATTTTCATCGCTTCTTAATAGTTATAGTTTATTAACCTGTCATTGATGAATTTAACGTCTTTACCACTAACAATGCTATATAGTACTTTCTCAGGTGTAGTTAACTTTTGCTCATGACCCGTTTTATATCTTGATTTAGCGTTATTCGCTTACAATGCTGCGTATTCGCTATGTGCGAAGTACATGGTGGGGGTATAGTGAAGCGATCGCAGCGCTTATAGTGGCAGAAATACGCAACAATCCGGGAAAGTAAAGTCAATTTGCACGGAGTTCGTAATAAACAAAAATTTTTTAAAATGCCTATTAATAGATGTTGTTGTGTTGTGAATTGCAAAAATAAGGGCACAAATAGTCTGTGTATATATTTCCTACATTGGACTGGAAATTAAATCAAAGAAATAAATGGATAGATGCCATAAAAAGAAATAAGTAAGCGAAATAACCTTAAATTATGATCAATTTTATTTGCGCTATATATTTTATGTGATATTCATTATTGTCTTTATTATTTTAGTGTTGATGGGTCGCCATGGTATCCCAAACCTGACGACACAATTTGTAGTGAACATTTTATGGGAAACAAAAAATCAGACGAGGAAGAAAATCCGAGTTATGCTCCTACGATATTCCCTGAAATATATCGAAAGAGGAAGGTTAATGATTCACAGGTCCTAGCTAGATATACACGCTTGACAAAACGAAGAACCACAAAAGTCTCAGATACCACATCAAGTCAAATAATAATTGAAGAAGGGAGTGAATTAAATCAAACTCAACCTTTTATGATCGATCAAGGATGTCAAGTCAATATGTTTTCTGAATCGAAATTAAGAGATACAACTTTTATTTGTATTAGATTAATTTACAGTGATCACTGTGATCCAACATCAAGAATTTTAATGACAAATAATTCAAGAAAGAAAGATAAAAGCTGTGGCACTGACAAAAAATCGTATGAGGATCAATCTACCGAAACAAAAAGTCAAGAATTTGTTGGTATTTCATCAATAACAAATGATCAAGAACTCCTAGATCCTTCTGGTGTGTCATTTAGCAATTTTGAGTTTTTATTAACAAGATTAACTATGAGAAAATGTACAGTTTCCACTAAAGACCGACTTCTGATTTTTTTGATAAAAATGAAAACTGGCTTGACATTTTCAGCATTGAGTGTGTTATTTGGTGTACAAAAAAACCACAATCTCACGTATATTTCATTCGATCTTACAAAATCTAGCTTGTTCAACTGCTAATTTAATCTTTTGGCCGAATAGAGCCACCGTACAAGCACCAATGCCCAAGTGTTTCAGTCCAGATTACATCAATACAAGAGTTATTATTGACTGTACTGAATTCCGAATTGAAATCCGACATTATTTAAATTATTATACAATATATAATAATTTTTATTTATCTTTACCTTACTATATTTACTAGAAATCAATAAAATACAAACTGATGTTATTATTTGGCATAATCCCGGAAAGTTGCGCATTGTAGGTGGCGCTACTGTCGTGCACATAGCGAATAGCACCACTATGCCTGTCAAATTGACAAATACTTTTTTGACATTGACCGACAATTCCTATCCCCCCCCCCCCTCCTCTTCGCTCGTATTTTTTCTCGTAGTGAACTAAAATGTCATCACAGATGAATGAAATCCATTCAAAGAGTTTGGTATTTTAAATAAAAAGAATTCGTGAATAATGAATTGATTCACTGCTCTCACAAAATCACTTACAATACATATTTTATAAAATTTGGACCTACTGTTTGGCATATTACAGAAGAAAGCAAAAAACAATTGTTTATTTTATCAGATTTATTTAAAATAAGAAAAATGAGTTATGAAGAGGGAACACATCTAGCTCATCGTCAGCACGTTAAGTACTTCATGAGATTTTTGAATATCTTACCATCATCTTTGTCTTCACATGATACAACAAGGTAAAATAGTTCTGATTTCATAACCTTATTCTGTGTATTTGCATTTAATAAAATTCATATAAAGTAATACTATATAAAAACATTTTTTTATAAATAATTTCATGATAGGAATTATAGAGTAAATTTTTATTTATTCACATAAGAAGTATTCATATAAAAATAGAATTACTAATAGTAATTTTATGTTTCTTTAGATATTATAGTTATTTATTTTTATAAGGTTGGTTTATAAAAATGTATAACTTTCCAATTTTTTTTTTTTGTATAACAGAGCTTATTGCATTGCTTACAATTTTAACATATTTATTGACTTTTATTATGAGTAACTAAATATTTAGGGCCGTATTGTGAACACTTAACTACGGACTAAACCTGTGGTTTAAGTAAAACTGCATGGTGACAGGGTAACTCTACTGATGCCTTGCTCTTACAGTAGAACTTGCCTGAAATTAAGAGTTAATAATATGGCCTCTGCAATATAAAATGTTTTAAAAATAATTTTACTGTGTATTCCAGAGTTACAATTGCATACTTCTCTGTATCTGGCTTAGATGTGCTCGGATCTATAACATCTGTTTCATTGGAGTTGAGATCTAGAATAATTGAATGGATATACTTTTTACAAGTACACCCTAACAAAAGTAGTAAGTATTATTCTAAATACAGTGCAACCTTCATATAATGTACCTCAATATAACGATTTCTATGATTTAACAAATTCTTCGTAATTCCCTTGAATTTTCCATAAGAGTCAATGTAAAATATACCTTTACATTGCGAACAAACGCACAAATTTTCATCTTTAAAAAAAA
Source organism: Chilo suppressalis (assembly GCA_902850365.2). Lineage (NCBI taxonomy): Eukaryota > Metazoa > Arthropoda > Insecta > Lepidoptera > Crambidae > Chilo > Chilo suppressalis. The sequence continues at coordinate 9,061,069 of OU963907.1, forward strand.
AGAGTAAATAACTCTAATTAAAAAAAAATGTCGACCAAAAGCCTCTAAAACGTTTCCATCAATATATGGCCCATAATCCCATAGTAAGTGATTCATGTCACGCCAAGAAACTATTTTTTTTACCTATATACTTATTTATGTATCAGTTTATGTATTCACCTGTTTTTTTTAAAACCGGCTTCCCTACTCTGTTTCAGGACTCATTCATGTTTTTTTGTTTTTGATTTCTTTTCGAGAGTTTTTCTTTTCTCTCATTCGTGAGTTTTTCTATCAAGGTATACTTTTCTTGATTTCTATTCTTGTTTACTTTTATTTTTTGTTACTATTTTATTTTTCTTATTGCATTGTTTATTCATAGTTCCTTGCTTATCTCTATTACTATAAGTTCACTGGTATTTTTATATTTTATACGTTATATGTTGCTTTCCTTTTCTAACATTCATTTTTGAGATTCATTCTTTACTTTAATTAATAAAAAAAGCCTTTGTTAAAGCTACCAGTTATTTAACAATGATTAAAAATTTGAAAATGTTTAGTAATGAGTTAAGCATGTCAATGACACAAGGTCTCCTCCAGCCTCTACAGGATGTCTAGTTGATCTAAAGAAAATATAACTAGAAAAAAATTCCACGCGGACCAGGCAGCAGACGGGACTCGAACCCGCACCCTTCGCAATCCGGGCGAATGCACTGACCAATTATGCTACCGCGGCCCTCACGGACCGCGTCGAAATTCTTTCTAGCTATTCTTAAGCTGCAAGGCAGCGCCTGGTCCGCGTGGAAATTTTTCTAGTTATATTTTCTTTAGATTTAAACATCAAGCAGTTACATGCTTTAAAAATAATAAAAATTATGTCTAGTTGATGTTCGTATCTTTGAAGAAATACTGTTTCTAATCTTCGCCACTCAGATCTATTCTTCTCCAGTGCTTAAATTATTTATTCCGATTTTTCTCTTTTTTATTCACTGTATATTTATATTCTATTTACTTACATATTTCTTCCTTATCTAAACATTTGGCTTTTGTTCTATTTATTTTATAGACATTGTCTTGCTATTTAGTTATACATTTTACTTTTTGTTCTATTCACACTATTAAATGTTTCTTGGTCCTTGTTTATATATTTTACTTTTTATTCTATTTATGCTACACACATTTTATTTGTACTTAGCTTATTATACCAAATAATATTTACTTATTTCTTATAAACTGTGCTCAGTCCTATCCTTGCTTCTTTTAATATCACCATTTATCTTATGTTATTACCTTCTCTTGCTATTTTCTTAGTCTGTCTCTATACTTTCACTCCTGGTGATAGCATAGAACTGACCCTTTCTTGGTCCTATCTCCCATTATACCTTCAGAGTTTGAGTGGTTCCCTCCGAAGCCCGGTTAGACTCACCAAATGGGGGTTTCAAAATATCAATTTTGTTGCCTCCACTTGTATTGTTGCGGCCATCGTAACTTCCCTTGGTTTCCACTCACACTCTGTATTTTCCCAAGATAGGGCTTCAGCAGTCTTTCTCCTTATTATTTATTGGTTTCTTGTTTTCCTCAGGAAAGTGGAATCAAATCTTACTTTTCACAATACTACATCCAGTCTTTCGTTGCCATTCTCCTTGTTCTTTTCCTCACCCTTATCTTTGCTTTTTGCTCCTTATTTCCCCTCTCTTTTCTATTATCATCCACAACACCTTCCACAGTCCTCCACTTTCGCTTTTGCGATTCTCTCCCAGAGTATTCTTTGTGGGCAGTCATTAAAAGGGTTGTGCTCGTTTTCTTTTTACTCAGCCCTCTTACAGTTTGGCAATTTGACGTGGAATCCCTATTCGGGCATGTGGCATATAGGTGGCCTCCTTCACAGTGGCTGGAGCTGTCCGTCGCCTCCGTGCAGACCCGTCTGATATAGCCGTAGCCCAGATAGCTGGATCACTGGATTAACGGGGACTGATCTTCCTCAGCGGAGATTCCCCACTGTAGCTGAAGAGTCCATGCGTCTGTCAGCTGCCGCCAGAAAGTAGGCGCCTCTTTAACCACTACGTGCGCCACATGTGGATTCCTGGTTGCCTTTTCGAACATTTACTCTATCTCATCTTCCTTGGATTTTGTTCCCTTATTCATTCTTTCTAATTTCCTTTTTATGGCCTCTAACACTTCTTCTTTCTTTCTTTCTCCTCTTATATTCATCACTATTACTAAGAGATTTTTATTTGTTTTTTAATCTACTTCTAACTTTTTGTTCCTTTCAATCTTGTCCTTTAGTTTATCGGCTTCACTTTCACTTGCACACCCTATTATTACTTTCTGTCCTTTCGCTTTCTTCACTCTTCCTACCTCGTTCTAGTCCCCTTTTTCGTCGACCGATATTCTTACTACGTCGAACGCCTGATCGCTCGTAAGCGTTTCATCGGTCGACGCCAATATGATGAAATGCAGTGTTTTAATTTGGGGTGCCACACTTCTCGCTTTGCCTCATACGTCTCATCCTTTCTTTCCTCAATCCGTGTTCTTACCTCGATCGGTTTATTTTGGTCTTCTTCCATTTCTTTTCCACTTTTTCCTGCATGCATTTTATCTCTTCCGATCTTCCCTTTCCTTCCTCTATTACCTTATTGTTTTCTATCATTACTTCTCGCAACTTATTTTGCTTCTCTTTCATTTGTATACTTTTCTCGGTTTGCATATTCATCATCCTCTCCACGTTCCTTATGAATTTACTAAGATTCCTCTTACTTGAATTTTCTGGAAGCTAGAGCATCATTTGCATAATGGTTGTTAGGAACTTGCCGTTCCCGACTATCCTTTGCTTAATATTTATAATTGTTTCATTCATCATTCGCATATTACTTTTTATTTCATTTTTACTTTCATCCTTATTTTTTCCTTTCCTACCTTTTTCTGTATCCTCTTCTTGTGCTCTTCCACTTTCTTTAATACTTCAGATTCACTTATTCTACCTACTAGCTCTTTAATCATTTTTATTTACCATCTCGCTATTTTCTTCCGTGATTCTTGTATTCACTCTAATACCCCATAGCACAAGCCTTTTTGTTTTTTGTTTTTTAATCTACTTCTAACTTTTTGTTCCTTTCAATCTTGTCCTTTAGTTTATCGGCTTCACTTTCACTTGCACACCCTATTATTACTTTCTGTCCTTTCGCTTTCTTCACTCTTCCTACCTCGTTCTAGTCCCCTTTTTCGTCGACCGATATTCTTACTACGTCGAACGCCTGATCGCTCGTAAGCGTTTCATCGGTCGACGCCAATATGATGAAATGCAGTGTTTTAATTTGGGGTGCCACACTTCTCGCTTTGCCTCATACGTCTCATCCTTTCTTTCCTCAATCCGTGTTCTTACCTCGATCGGTTTATTTTGGTCTTCTTCCATTTCTTTTCCACATTTTCCTGCATGCATTTTATCTCTTCCGATCTTCCCTTTCCTTCCTCTATTACCTTATTGTTTTCTATCATTACTTCTCGCAACTTATTTTGCTTCTCTTTCATTTGTATACTTTTCTCGTTTTGCATATTCATCATCCTCTCCACGTTCCTTATGAATTTACTAAGATTCCTCTTACTTGAATTTTCTGGAAGCTAGAGCATCATTTGCATAATGGTTGTTAGGAACTTGCCGTTCCCGACTATCCTTTGCTTAATATTTATAATTGTTTCATTCATCATTCGCATATTACTTTTTATTTCATTTTTACTTTCATCCTTATTTTTTCCTTTCCTACCCTTTTCTGTATCCTCTTCTTGTGCTCTTCCACTTTCTTTAATACTTCAGATTCACTTATTCTACCTACTAGCTCTTTAATCATTTTTATTTACCATCTCGCTATTTTCTTCCGTGATTCTTGTATTCACTCTAATACCCCATAGCACAAGCCTGTAAGCTCTTTTTAGGACTATACTTAGGGGCGTATTTACTCTAGGGCCAATAGGGCGTTGGCCTTGGGCGGCAGGCAATGAGGGGCGGCAAAAGCTATATAAAGGCCTATAGTTACTGACCTATATTTTGATTCTATATATTCATTCAGGGGTGCAAATTGTAAGTGGCTCTGCTAATTGGTGTGAGTGTTGGATTTTTTTTTATATATTCTTTTTGTACGGGACGCCGGGCTGTCGCAGTAGCGGACAGTTACCGACTCGTACTGAGGGGTGGAGGAAGTTACACGCAGGAGTCTTGACTGTAGTGGACTGTAGTTTCGGCGAATAAAACCCCTGGTGTTCGGTATTGAAGAAATCGGTGGGCGCTGATAATGGATGGCCGGTGAGAGGAGGCTGATGGTCCAGAGTGAACCGCTTGGTGTTTCTTCCTGTTCCTTAGGGTAGGAGCGCCTGTCGCTGAATGCATGTCGGAGCATGTTCCGACTCGAATTTTATATGCTAGGATTGAGCTGGCCAGCGATCCATTACCTCACCCCCGCTATACTTTATTTTTCATTTTCTCAAAAATTACATAAGTGCGAGCTTAAAACTAATTGTACATACATCGGGCATACACATAGGCATATTTTTAACACAGTTATGTGTCCGTAAGCATGATATTTTAGGTGTGGCGCGCAAAAAATAGGTCTCCGCGATATTTATACTTTCCCCCTCCATAGGGCTTCGCCCTGCCACGGGGCTCCGCTGCCCCACCCGCGCGCTCCGGGCGCGCCGGGTGGGGAGCGCAACATGTCTTAGAAAACCGTTCTATACAAACAGATTTCGTCTCCTACACGGTACATTTCTACATTTATTGATGTGATGCCTATTTATTTAGGTAGTCCTATGCGTTATCTACCTAATACAATAAGTTTCTAATAAGAATATTAAGAAATAACAGCTCTACGGCCCTATAAAGATTACAAATTAAAAAGTCTTAAAAAACCTACTTACATTCACTTAATGCCTAACTATCATATATCATTTTATAGAGGAAGTAAAAACACACAAAACAACATCATTATCATTACAATTATACCTATATCCTATCGACTATTCGTAAAAAACTATATTTGACATTTTCCTCAATTATGCCTAAACTATTAATAAGATTTACACAAAACTTTGATATATTACTCTTATAACTACCTATTTCCTAATAAGATATAAAACAAATAAATCGAAACATAAAAACATACTATTTACGAATGCTTACAATTCAGGTAAAATCTTATAAGATGTTAGAAAAGGACAGCCTATCGTCTCTGTCCCTCCTATAGGTCGGAACTATCAATATTCTAACTAGTTTCCCCGCGCCACCGCTTGGCGTCGTGGCGATCGTTTAGATAAATTCTTATAAGATCGTTGGAGAGAAAGAGACGGAATATCGCTCTGAACTATCAATTTTACAATCGTTTACTATGGGCAAAGCTATCTATTATTGCGATATCCGACTCATTCTAATAAGACAATAAGGGAATAATCATTTTAATGTGTATACAACCGATACATGTGAAATTATAGATACATTTTATAAATCAATCTTGTTTCGACGTAAGATCATTTCTTCTCGCTTCGGTCGTAAGGCGGTCGTCTCGTACACTTTTAATAGTTACTGTTCATGTAATTCAAGGCAGGCAATATTTTTTTATATACGCTTTGAATCCTCCATCAATGTTTTGTAACAAAATATTTTTATGGCAAGATATAAATTATTGATAAGTGCGAAAAACTTTTTAATTTATAATTTATTTTTTAAATTTTTATACCAACATACCCCACACCACACCCATTACTTCTACCATAACCACAAACAAATACCATATTCTCTCAAAATATCTCTTCTTATATTCTCTACACCACAACAACAATACTCCGCTATAACATAAAATAATACTTATTAAATTCCACTGCTACCACTCTATCCCCCATTACTCCAACCCATTCCTTATACCCTATTACAATAAACCACAAAACTCCAAAAACACACAAAAAATCCAATCCACAAAAAACACACAAACTTTTCATACCTCCTTCCTCCCCAACTACACCCCACCAGTCTTCCATCATCAGTTAGTCATGCACATTTAACGATTATAGCCTCAGTGATGGCACGGATGTAGCGTAGTTTATAGTGATCTAGAGAGAGAGAGATATATACTCGTCTAATCGAGAAAAAAAAATCCCTCTAAACCAATTCACACCAACCAATGGTAAAAAAAAAAAACAAAAATATAACTCTAAATATGTAGCGTGTAATACTCACAAACCCCACCTCCACCAAAACCCCACCCCCCCCACTCATACCATTCATTATCCTCTCGCGTAGCTTATATTTGGGCGAGGAGCGCGCGTCAGAGAGTTTAGAGAGATCAAGATAGATCTAGAGTGTAATGGAATTAAGTAGTTCGAGTTGTACTTAGGGTGTGCCAAGAGCCAACCCACCCCCTATATATTTTTATACTTTTATCATACGCCTGCTCCCTCTTAGGTGGGTTGGGTTGAGATTGAGATTGTGTGTAGATACACAGACCAGCCACCACTCCCCCTCATCATCTTCTTTTCATCGTCGTATTATTAGGTTTGTGGGGCTACCGACTCAAATATAGAACCCCACCGTGCTCGCCCTGCATGATGTGTTGTGTTGGGGCGGGTGGATGGTGGGAAACCTACGCATCATAGTGTGCGCCGAATTGCAATATAGTTCCAGAGTATGAATAGTTGTGTCACTCGCCCCTTTTGGACGGACGATCGCTCGTGGGGGGGTGTGAGAGTGGAGATGTAGAGAGTGATGGGCGTGTGTGTTGAACACCCGCCGTGAGACCGGCGTTCGTGCCGGACAAAGTCATGGGAACTCGCGAGAACACATCCACGACCTCGTCGGCGTCTGCTCGCCTATGGCGAGCCCCACTCACCCCCCCAAAAAGGGAGGGCCGGTGATCCCCAGGGGCATCCAGGGGATCAGCGACTGGCGGCAACCGGTGCAATGCAGGGCCCAGGCTTCCCGGGCCTGGACCCCGCTGGTTACCGTCAAGAGGAAGTAGGCGGGCGAACGTCCGCCTCCTCCGCCCCAACCTTCGGCGGCGGCAAGGAGCGGCCTCTGGGTCTTCTTCCCGGGCCCTCTCCGCGTCCTCCTTCTGCGTCATAACATCGACGCAGAATGAGTTCACCGCATCCCACATTTCCTCCCCCTCCAACATGACGCAGACCACGTTTCGAAGAGAGAGGTCCTCGCCTATGATGGCGGTTAACTCTTGCCGCCGATGGGAGAAGCCTGGGCACACCTCTAAAGTGTGCTGTGCGGTGTCCTCAGCGGCGTCACAATGGTGACACTCGGGGGTCGGCTCCCTGCCGATGCGATGCAGGTAGCGGCCGAAAGAACCGTGGCCGCTAAGAACCTGGACCAGATGGTAGGAGAGCGAACCGTGGCGCCGATCCGCCCATGTGGTGAGAAAGGCCTGCATGGCCTCCAAGGTCCTGGACAAAGTGCCAGAGACCGAGGCCGAGCCCCTTTGCTCTACGAGCTCCTCGAACCACGTGCGGAATGCCTCAATTTTCGCCTCCTCCAAAGCTGAGGCCCTCTCCCTCGGCGCCAGGCGCCGGTCATTATCCTGTGCGTCTGTTCTGACGCGGTAGGCAGCCGCCAGAACGTGGGCTGAAATTTCCCACGGGGGAGTGCCAGCAATAATGCACGCTGCGGTGTGGGACACCGACCTGTATGCTCTTATGGCTCTCAAGGCCATAGCACGTTGCGCCCTGTGGAGGGAAGCAATGGCCCGAGAACTGAGAGCATCTGCCCACACCGGGGCGCCATACAGCGCCATGCTGCGCACTATACCTGCATAAAGACGCCGGACTCTTGCAGTCGGGCCCCTAACATTAGGGAGAAGACGCGCAAGCGCATCGGCAGCACTCAAAAGGCGGGGTTCGAGACGTCGGAAATGCTCGTCGAACCCCCACCTGCCATCTATCACTAGACCCAGATACTTCATGTGTCGCTTCAAAGGCACTTTAATACTGGCCACTTTTATCTCGTGGCCTGGTGGTGCTCCCCTGCGAGGCCCGTGAAACAGAAGGGCCTCGGTCTTATGCAGGGCTACCTTCAAGCCCAGCGCCTCTATGCGCCTGACGACCAGGGTGGTGTACGCTGAGGCTAGGCTTAGTGTCTGCTCCAAGTCCCCCCCTCTCGCGGTGACGAGAGTGTCGTCGGCGTAGCAGAATAACTTCACTCGCGGGGGGAGGGCGGCACGCAGAACCCAGTCGTAACCGACGTTCCATAAAAGGGGTCCCAGAACGGAACCCTGTGGAACGCCGCGGGACATCGGGTGACGGTCGGCTCTCTCTCTCTCTGGCCGGTAAAAACAACGTCCCTCCCTTCCAGGTAGGAACTAAGGACCCGCATCAAGTATTGGGGCACCCTGTGATATCGGAGTGCCGCCAGAATAGTACGAAAGGGGAGGCTGTTGAAAGCGTTGGCGATATCTAATGACACCGCCAACACCCGTTCCCCCCTGCTAGTCGCATCCTCCACCAGCTCCCTCAACCCTGCAAGCGCGTCAATGGTGGAGCGTCCCACGCGGAACCCAAATTGGCTTTGGGAAAGATTCGGGCCCACCTCGGAAAGATGCTGGATGAGGCGGGAGGCGACAACCTTCTCAAAAACCTTGCCGACCTCATCCAGCAGAACTATTGGACGATAGCCCGACGGATCGTCCGCGGGCCGGTTCTCCTTGCGTAGGCACAAGGTGCCATCCTTCCAAACCTTCGGGAACTGCCCAGTGCGGAGACACGCATCGAACAGCTCCCGATGACGGTCCCCAAAATGGCGTAAGGAGAGCCCCAAGACTTTGCCCGAGACCCGAACTCACACCCTCCGCTATCTTGGCGGATGCACTGACCTATTATGGTACTGTAACCTTTAAGACCTTGTGGAATTTCTTTCTCAGAGGCATATTCATCTTTTTTTTTTCATTTCATATTCATTAATCCATCCTATATTTTGTTTTGATTATGCTGCATTTGAACTTCCCATTTGAAAGATAACACCTGAGTCATATTTTCTTATATTGCTCTCATTTGTTTGTGCCTTTGTGCTATGCCAATTCTTCAAGTACCTACACAATGTTACATATTGTCACAATGACACCAACTTAAAGATAACAGTAGTGTTTCAAGAACAAATAAAGGATAATATGAGTGATTTTTATCATATGTACATATAATAAACTGTTATAAAGCCAGTGTATGCTACTTACAGGGACGTTTTTAATCTCTTGATATTACACAGTAGCTTAAATGGTGAAATCTTTTATGGTGTAATAAAAGAACACATAAAAGTATTAACTTAAAATTAATTGCATACTTATTTATTGTTTAAATTGGCATAACGTGACTTATGCGCGTGGATTTAATTAGTGTTACTTGATTGCCTATTCTTTTATCAGTTAAAATCATATTATAATAAAGATGGAAAATTTTACTGAACCTACCCATAGATTTCTGAAATTTGTTGAAAAATATTCCTTCCGCCATGATTCTTATCCTTTCAGAAAGGATAAGGACAATTTTGGAAACTAACCATCGATTTGCCAACTTTTCATTACTGTTGAACGAATATCCTTTCTTTTTTTTATTATCTTACCACAGTCTCACTTACAATCAATGGTTCAATAGTGGGCCTAATTGCGGAAACCGCCCAGGAAAACTGACCTGGTGGTAAGAGATCACTGTTACCCAAAGACACCTGCAACACCAGGAGCATTACAAAATGCGATGCCGGCCTTTAAAGAAGGAGTACGCTCTTTTTATTTTCGGATATCGGTCCGGAAACACTTCCTACAGACCCCAGATCCTTGAGACCTTTTAAAGGACCCCCTTAAAAACAGGCATTTGTGCAAGCCGATAAGGTGGGGATGGTTGGTGTGGCAATTCTTACGCTGCACCAGCTATCTTCACGTCTGGCCTTTATCATGACTTATCACTAGGTGGGATAGAGTATTTACCTACCTTACTATGTATATCAAAAAATAGTGGGATGAGTTTACTGGCCGCCGCACTATGGGAACTTTGACTCATTTTCATCTCAAAAATCTATAACTCCTGTGTTAATAAAGATATCATCATGATTTTTTTTTCTGATAATCTTGAATATATTTGCTTTTAAATAATGTATAATTTGTGTATAAAAAATTATTTATAATAGTTACAAAAAATAGGAAAATAAAAAATATACGATTTTTTAGACTTACATCTATGTTTTAATAAGTTTATAAAGGTAAGTAGTAAATGTTACTGCTTAAAATTAAAAACAAACATCATAGTAGCTCAAATGTCACTTAAGAGCTTCTTTTCTTCATCAAAAAGTTCTAAATATTTTTTAGTGCAAGGTTTTCTCAAACTTGTAATTTACGGATCAGAGGTATACAATATTGTGTAGAACATCTTCGTTTCTTGCATGATGAAGCTTGAACTGTTTGTAGTTTTTATTCCGTGACTCTTGAGCATCTTCTAAAAGTTGCCCAAGAGGCAATACCGAAAAATGACCTATGACACTTTCACCACGCATCAAAACCTTGTCCACGGAAGATGGCACATAGTACAATTTATATTTATTAACATCAGTTGTGCTTAATCAAATCCCAACTCCAATTTCTGTTTTGGCTTAAGAACTGTTCTTTCTATCGACTTGCTTTAGTACAGCGTTGACGAAACTGAGTTATGAAAGACTTCTGAATACTTACGATAATTTTAGCAATATTTGCATCTGAAGATTCGGTGAAATTGCTTCGTATATATAGTAAGAGATGGAAACACCATAATTTGAATCACTTTCAAACAATAAGAGACTTAGGTTGCGTCTGGTACACGAGAACTGACTCATCGCGGCAAGATATTTAAAAAACAATTATTTACGACAAAAATTAATGAAGAACTGTAATATTTCATACTCAAATGCACTATTTTATACCGAAAAAATATGGAAGACGTGTGCAAAATTAGTAGATATAAACTATTTTACAATTTTGCGGTTTTGCGATTTTTCATGATTCTTATGGGAATGGGATCTAAATATTATGTGAAATACACGATATTAGTATAGCATAAGATAAAAAAAATATAACAAAAGGGCCAAGGGCCTTTATTTAAATTCCGTGCTGAGAAACCCCAAATCAGGAGTCTTATTAAACGTACCTAAAAATATATGTTTTCACACGCTGATATTCTAAGACATTTGACAATGTTATCCACTGATACAGCAGAAAATATTTGTTGTCGTCAAATAATATTGTATTATCTAAGAAATAACACAAAAAACAGAACTTCGGCAAGCTTCGGCAAATTTCAAAACTCCAACTGAAAGTTTAACAAACGAAAATAGTGTGGACTATTTTATTTTTAATGGAATAATATGAAAAAAACTGCATATATTTAAATTTTATAGAAAAGAAGACATTCTAAGTTTTCTAAAATGTTATCACACTTACATGACTTCTTCTGTTATCTATCTAATATATAAAATTCTCGTGTCGCGGTGTTTGTGGTTAAACTCCTCCGAAACGGCTTTCCCGATTCTCATGAAATTTTGTGTGCATATTAGGTAGGTCTGAGAATCGGACAACATCTATTTTTCATCCCCCTAAATGTTAAGGGTAATCCACCCCTAATTTTTTTTTTCAATTTTAGATAATTTATTTTTAATTTTTTTTATGATACATCATTCGAAAATACATACAACCCTAAATTTTTACCCTTCTACCACCAACCCCTATTTTTTTATGGCGGTAAGAAGTTCGCTGGGACAGCTAGCGATCCTATAAAATTATACCAAACTAACTGAAATCATATTATTATTTTTGTATTTTTTTCATTCCCTGACTTAAGATGTTCTTCTGTATGAAATACGAAGAGTCAGAGACTTAAATTATATTGATTATAATATAGTAACTCCTTAGCTATAATTTGATGTATATAGCTATAATTTAATACATGCCTCGAATCACAGTTACGAAAAAAGCATTTATGAGATGGCTTTCTTAGGCGGGTTCCCATAGTGCGCCGGCTGCAATCAGACGCCAATTGGTTATTCAATAAGTGTAATAAAGTTGATATAGTAACATTATTTCTAATAGCAATTGAAAAACACTTAATTCTTATATTTCTATACAACACCGACCGAAACCCTTGACCTTATTTTTTCCATTGTTTTTCAGCCAGTAAGTAGCCTTTGGTCGACGTTTTCATTCACTTAAAGGAGATTGCTCAGCTTCCATGCATGTTTGGCCTAAAGACCAATAATCATGAAAAATTGTTTCCTAGATTCGAAATTATATATAAATTACTGTAGAAACGAATATTATTGACGGACACCCCTGAGAACTTCTATAAACCATATACACTGAACATATTAAAATAATAAAAAACAAGTAAGTTATATAGTAACCTTGGGAAATCAAGCCAAGTACCGAAATTATGGATTAGATTCAGGTATATAGAGCATGTAGATTAACAGATAGTTGCCTGTTTTTAAAGTTAATGCATATGAGTAACTTTTAAAATCAGGTGTCATTTCCGGTTATAATAAGGTACTCTGTGACAGAAACTGTGTGATGATTGTGAATGAGCCACAGATTAGAGAGAATTTTTAAACTCGCGTTAAGGCGAAGCTACGAAAGCTAAGAGATTTAGGTACTATAGCCATATATTCAGTAGCTTCATTGTTTTTGTTATGTTTTTAAGATAACCATATTTTAGATTTTTAGCGCATCACACCTTATAATTTTATTTATTTATTAATTTTATAGTCAGGGAACGTAGGTCCTTAAAAAGATACCTTAAAGTCTAACATATATAACAGATTATAATGTGTTTATGGAGGTGTTAGGCGAAAATTGTATGGCAATAGACTTTATGATGTCGCCTACCATCTATAATAATTGTCTGAGCACATTTGCATCTAGTGAAAATGATAATATAGTGGTGGATATTAATACCACAGTGTAATAAAAAATATGATTTATTTTAACGATCTTTACAAAATAGATTTGTTTAGTTTATTAAGGTCAACAAACAGTTTTACAATAAATCTTATTTAAAATATAATAACACCAAGTTTTTATAAATGCAAAACCAACACCGTTAACCACAAGTTACTTTCAATATTTGTTGAGAGTTACTACGTGAGAAAAATTCTTACATAAAAAAAAAAATACATATATATTTAACAATACAATTTTTCGCTTATAAGCCTTCTATGTTATACTAGCTGACCCGGCGAACTTCGTACCGCCTTAGCGTAGCTTTGATGCACTACTTTATTTTGTATAGCTGACCTATCTTATGTATGAGTACCTATTCATTTTTTTTATTTTTCTTTATATTTTTTTCCGTAAGAACCTTGTACAGAGTATTAGAAAACTACAAAAAAAAAATCAGCCAAATCGGTCAAGCCGTTTTCATGTTATGTCATGACAACGGAAAACGGGTTTCATTTTTATATATATAGATAAACAACTTCGATCAGTCTTTGGCTGAATGTTACTACACCCATAGCCATTAAAAATGATTCGTATGTTTTCCAAACCGGTAAAATTAAAAGTCCTTTTTAAAGTAAATATGTTATACAAAGGTGTCCGTTGAAATCTAATGACTGTAAATGAAATTATAAATTACGCCAAGAATTACCGTGTATGTCAATATTTTTTGTGCTCAAATTGGCCGTAATAATTTGAGCAATCTCATCCGCACCTTCTTACCACTTATTAGTAATAATTATCATCATCGCTTTCCATCAGGCGAGATTGTGGTCAAACGCCTTGCCTATTAAGCACAAAAAAAAGGTAAACATATATTTTTGTGTCCTTATCTGTATTCTTATACCTTTGGTTGCTGCTGGCCCTGCTGTGATCTGATCTTTTTTTGGTGTTTTTTGTGTATTTGTTTGACCTTGTATACTTGTATTGATTCTCATGCAATAATGAGTAGATAAATAATGAAGGCTCTCGAAACTTTTTTTTGGTGCCTAGCTAGACCGACCGCTCCACTCGCTTTATCCTAGGGCCGCCGGCGCTGTTTATATGGGAAAATTTTAACCTGCCTAACCTAAATTGCCGTGGCTGTTTCAATTTTTAAATTAATAACTTAATTTTTCTATTGATCTTTACTTATAATTGTAATAAAAATTTTGAATTTAATAAAATATCACAATTGAGGATGGACTCAATTTATACTTTTTCAATTATATTTTTGAACAGAATTTTATGAAATGAATGGATACAAAAATGGGGATATTTTCCGTCAGGAGGTTACTACAAAATCTTAAATGTTTACGTGTTTACTGCGACGATAAGTTTTAGAATCCATCATCATTTTTCCTGCGGGCATTTGGAGAGGCCTATGTCCAGCAGTGGACTAAGATGGGCTGTTGATGATGATGATGACTGCGAAAATAGTGTAATGGATTAACACCTATATAAAAAAATCTATAACAATAATTTCCTTTTCGACAGATGGCGACATGTCATCGTGTGGCTTTCAAGGATCATCAACAATCAATATCGACTTAGACGAGGCAAATAGTCATTATAAATGTGGCCATCTGGCCATGACTTATACAGGGTTGTGTATTCTATTGGCGCTTGGCGATGATCTATCTAGGATTAACAGGAAAGCTTTGGTTGCTGGTAAGAATTAGCTCATACATTAATTTGTCAAATTACCTTTTATGCAATTGTACAGAAATATGTTTCTGAAATGGCATCTCGTCGGAGAACGATATCATAATATAATCATCAAATTTGCTAGGGCACTGGCCTTCCCTATAGACGGAATAGAAGAACAGGTCATGACCCTCCACGTGGGCCCAGTACGTATTTGGAGGGTTCTAACTACATTAGAGGCCCAAGCATGAATTTTTGAACAGTTATATAAAGCGAGATCATCAGCTTTGTTTCATTATTCCTAACGTTTCGGTGCCTTTACTCAGGCCCAAGCACACAAGCACGACAACTCCGTAATCGTATCCTCATAGATCTTCCTGCGAGCTGGATGATGGTAGCTCGGGGGCCGCGGCCCGACCTATGTTGGTCGGGCTTTGTATTTATGGAGTGTTAGTCTCTTAAGATCTCTTGCACGATGTGATGTAGGCTTCCATACGTTGTGAGCGCAGCGCCGGTATCGCCATCTCTTGAGGAGGCGAGCAATAGGCTAGTTGACTCATGTCGATTTGTATTAAATTAATGTTTATTTCTTAAAGTATTTGGTCTAAGGAACCTAAATATATCGATTTGACTTCATAAACGCAGAAGATTGCTGTATAAAGGACAATGCCCATTTTTCTTAGGAGATCCGTACCAACTTGCATCAAGCCAAATTTACTCTCAAGAGTTTAGTTTTTATTTAACTTTTTACTATCAGAAATATTTTGTCAATGTATAACCACATTTTAGAAAAATTTACATAAGTTGGAAACGCCTGATGATAACATTTTTAGTAATTTTGAATCAGCGTGATTATTATAGATGTCCCAGGTACATTGTAAGAGCCGTGATATTATATTATGACTAGTTAAATTATAATTAGCTTAGCAGTGTTATAATAATTTCAACGCCGGCTGGCGTCTACAGAGTCACTGTCTCGACACGGCACTTCAAAGTCACTATCTCGATAATCCACAAAAAAAAGCCACTATCACATCACTGTCAATAATTATTATAGACGTGGTGAATTAATTAAACGATAAAACTATCAGCTCGACTAAAACGCAGCAAGAATAACATCGATCAAACAAACATCATCACAACAAAAACGAAATTGACATTGACACTGGCAGTTCCGTAATTAAGCGTTCCGAATCGCCATGAATGTATAAGTATTTTGAGTTTCGAAAATACGCAATGTTTACTTAATGAAATGGTGAGATAAAATAAAAGGACGTAAAAGAATTACACATTTTATTTTCTACTTTAAAATCTTATTTACTTATACAATGGCTAAAGCTTATAAGGTGAACAAAGATTTTTATGTTTCTTGTTGCACCTCAGAAATAACAGACAACTGTTATCGGAACGTGCAAGATTTCGGAAATGTCCTTTTGACATACGACATAATTGCTAATTATTTAGCATCATTTATATGTTTTTTTTAAATGTGGTTAAAACAACGGTTAAAAGTCAGTACATATTACACATAAATAAAATTATTTATTTGGTGTAAATATATCTATGACGCAATTTGGTACGGGGTATGGGCATTGTCCTTTAATTTTAAAAAAATGGGTGCGTGTACTTATGTAGGCGCGTGAGAAGTTATCCTTCTTTGGCATCGTTTAAAATTAGTTTTTAATTGCATGCAAATAATTAATTACAATAAATTAATAAAAAGTTTGGAAAAGGACACAGTCAATAAAGTTCAGTTTTAATTTGAAAAAATAAATAAATAATCAAAATATTCAATTAAAATCGCTACTGAATATAATTTATTAGAACATATGTGATTTGCACTTGTATGAAACTCAAACACGTATTCCGAATATACAAACTAGAAACATGTGGATAAATATTATAAATATGAATACCTATAACTGTTACTTTATTACAAAAAATAAAAATGTGGTTTTTGGTTTTACTACAATGGTCAAGAGATGGCGCTGTAGTCTCCTGAATCGCGCTTTGGTTCCGTTGTTCCAGATTAATAAATACTTTTTGTTACTTTATTACAAAAAATAAAGATGTGGTTTTTGGTTCTACTACACCAATGGTCAAGAGATGGCGCTATAGTCTCCTGAATCGCGCTTTGGTTCCGTTGTTCCAGATTAATAAATACTTTTGATAGGCCTTCACAACGCAGTCGTTAGCACCCACTAAATAGAGATTCTATTTCTATTTTGTTGGTAGATTTTCTTAATGTGCGGTAAACACAAAAGTACATGCTGTTAAAATTTTGTGTTACAGTGATGCACGCGCATCTTAAAATTTCACTCTCATCATTTTTTCATAACGCGCCTAAAGAAGTATAACTTCAAAAATAATTTTTAGTCTATACTTTTTAAACACTAAAACGCTGTTCGCCACATCCGCCATGATAGTGACGTCTCTTTGGTAGTAAACAACTAAATGTCATTCATACATAACCTTAAAACTTGTATTATTAAAACTGATAATAAATGAAGAGACTTAAAATATTATTCAATAAGTACTTACAACAAAGTGATTTTCGCAAAAATATTTTTTTACTATGAGTCGATAAAGTTGCAGGATCCCTTTTAGCAAGTTCTAACCAGGTATTGTGTATGTAATTTCTTTAGGCACTAATCCACAACTTTCCTGGAGTCTTCAAGGATGTGTTTTTACATGCTCGAACAATACAATAATGATAATTACTATATTTTTCGTGGTATTTATAAAAAATCATGTTTTTTTGTATTATAAACTCAGATATGTTATTTTCTTCGTGCTTACGAGTTTTTGTTTACTACTGGTTGACGTCATAGCAAAGATAATCTATAGACTAAAATGGCCGACAGCGTTTTTGTATGTCCATGAAAACTCTATTTTAAAATTAAAGATTTGTAGCTTTCTAGGTCTCAAAAAAATAAAATACATTTTTTTCGGTCTAATAGAACATTTAAAACCTTTTCCCAAAAAGGTTCAACTAGCCTATTATTTCTTCCTTGGTTAATTATATGTGGGGCATGTAGATGTCGCCGCCACACTTAGTATTCATAGAATCTGACAATGCGATACGATTACGGAGCAGTTAATATTCGTGCTTTAAGCCTCTGATGCAGCCGGGACTAACTGCGTAAAAGTTGATGATGATTTTGCTGCATTATCACGTCAAGAGTCCTTTGTCATTCGATATTTGCTTTCATTTGCTAAGAAACAAATGAAACATTTTCACGGAGCTGCAACGAACGCATGACAATAAGCGAATGTGGCCGCTCCGTCGACACAGTTTGTTTTACATGGATATTAAGCTTTGAAACAAAGAAGCCTTAGATTACAACAAAAAACGATAATACGGCACTCGCGGCTCAAAAGTGATCCGCTTAAATTGTGATGCATGACTACAATTCGCTTTACTCACAGTTGGATATTCAAACACGCTGCATGTGCACTCAATATAAAAAATTGCATATATTCTGTATTATAAAGATAAAACAATGCCTTCGATGCTTTTATAAATAACACAAATAGTTCAAGAACAAATAACAAATTTCACGGAAACACTTTTCATTTGTAAAACTATGAAAACATTTTTTTCTCAAAATCACGATTGGCGTGCATGTTATTTACTTTTTCGCATTAGTTATCAAGAAAGGGACAACAATTACAGCTCAGCTTGTAGAGAAAGAAAAGAAAACGGCGAGTACGCGTCACTTGGCTTTGCAAGTGACGCGTACTCGCCGTTTCGCTCGCGCTGCGTTGAAGCGTACAGTTCTGTCTCGCTCGCTCAATTGAATTTTTATTTACAGAAGTGTGCGTGAGTTGCTCGTGTAGTTGATTCGGAGCATATTTTATTTGATTCTAGTATGAGCATACCGTATCTTCCCTTTTTGTTTTAATGTAAGAAAGAAGCCTTTGCCTGGTCTTTAGTACAAAGAAAATATCGATTTTATCGCATTAGGTAACTGACCAGTATCTCCAGTTACTGATAAAGTTTCAGATAGTTATTTGTCATACAACTAAAATAAAATGGTATTAAATAAAGGATTTCATTTCATATTTAACACTATGTAATGCCGTCACTTCTTATGGCTATTTATATAAATTTACTATTTGTACAGATAAAACTTACAGAGATTTATCTGGTGATTTATTTATCAGATGTTGTTTTTTAATTTTTACTTTACTTTTTGTTACGAAGATTTGCAGTTTCTCTATCATATAAGTTTCGATTATGAATCAGGGACTTTATCATATGTTACCATTTGCAGTTTATACTTACCCCGATGGGGCTAACGGGGAGTTTCTGCAACTGGTGAAATCGGCCCTTAGATTTATATTAATTTTTATTTTAGGTGTGAAAGCGTTACAAACTCCCGAAGGCAACTTTTCTGCCACATTGTCCGGCTGCGAGTCGGACATGAGATTTGTCTACTGCGCCGCCTGCATCAGCTACATACTGGACGACTGGTCCGGCTTCAATATACCCAAGGCTACGGAATACATTCTCAAATCTATCGTGAGTTGTTCGTAGATCGATATTACTACCGAATACATACTTAAGTCTATCGTGACTTGGTCTTAGATCGATATTCGACGATATATGCATACTGGACGACTGGTCCGGCTTCAATATATCCAAGGCTACCGAATACATGCTCAAGTCTATCGTGAGTTGTTCTTAGATCGATGTTCGGCGATACATACATATTGGACGACTGGTTCGGCTGCAATATACCCAAGGCTACGGAATACATTTCCAAGTCTATCGTGAGTTGGTCTTAAATCGATATTCGACGATCAATGCATACTGCACGACCTGTCCGGCTTCAATATTCCCAAGGCTACGGAATACATTCTCAAATCTATCGTGAGTTGTTCGTAGATCGATATTACTACCGAATACATTCTCAAGTCTATCGTGAGTTGGCCTTCGATCGATATTCGATAATATATGCATACTGAACGACTGGTCCGGCTTCAATATATCCAAGGCTACCGAATATACGCTCAAGTCTATCGTGAGTTGTTCTAAGATCGATGTTCGGCGATACATACATACTGGACGACTGGTTCAGCTTCAATATACCCAAGGCTACGGAATACATTCCCAAGTCTATCGTGAGTTGGTCTTAAAACGATATTCGATGATATATGCATACTGAACGACTGGTCCGGCTTCAATATACCAAAGGCTACGGAATACATTCTCAAGTCTATCGTGAGTTGTTCTTAGATCGATAGTCCAGTCGGAATAGCCATAATTTGGACCGACTTCTATTCTTAGACACCAGCGCTTAGCTAATTTTTTCCTAGGTAGTATAGACCCACGAATATGCCCTCCATTTGTCCCCGCTAGAACCCGTGTTTTGTAGCCAGGAAAATTGTTTAAACAAAGAAAAACCGTTTTTTTTGAGTTTTTTTGCTTGTAAACGGGGATTTTGAATTTTTTTTTGAATCAGAGTTGTTCATTAGCTTGCCCTCTACAAAATCAGTTCTATGAAAAAATAACGTGAGATTGTTAGTTTAGCAGTAAATTGCAATTATGTCGGTTTTACGTTTGCAACAATTCAACATGTTATAATAAACATTTTGATTTCTAAAGTAGTTTATCATGTGGGTAACGCCACTCCCGAGAGAGTCATGTAAAATTTATCGACCTGTGTCGCAAACTTTAGCAACAATTCTCAATCTCCGAAAAAAAAGTACTTGCCTGTCCCGTCTTTCCCAGAAGGCGCACAGCGGGGAAAAAAATTCAGGTGATTCGATTTTGAGGAATCGATCGAGTAGAAAAAAATCGTTGGTAAAAATGTTCGTTTTTGGACGATTTAAATTTTTAAAAAAAATTTACGTAGAATTTTTTTTTTAAACTAATGTATTTTTCTCTCCTCAATTCGAATATACTATTCTGAATATATAATACTAATATATCCTGAGAATTCCGATTGTGAACCGGAAGAAAAAAGGACGAAATTAATTTAATTAGAAATATAGAATACAACGCAGTCTTGTAATCGAATTTTAGTTAATAGTTTTGTAAATAGTTTCTGTACATAAATAAACTGAATTTTTTAAATTTTCAATCGTATATTCGAGTTGAGGAGAGAAAAATACATTAGTTTAAAAAAAAATATATACTACGTCAATTTTTAAAAAAAAAAAAAATCGTCCAAAAACGAACATTTTTACTAACGATTTTTTTCTACTCGATCGATTCCTCAAAATTCTTGGTGAATCGAATCATCTGAATTTTTTTCCCCGCTGTGCGCCTTCTGGGAAAGACGGGACAGGCAAGTACTTTTTTTCGGAGATTGAGAATTGTTGCTAAAGTTTGCGACACAGGTCGATAAATTTTACATGACTCTCTTGGGAGTGGCGTTACCCACATGATAAACTACTTTAGAAATCAAAATGTTTATTATAACATGTTGAATTGTTGCAAACGTAAAACCGACATAATTGCAATTTACTGCTAAACTAACAATCTCACGTTATTTTTTCAAAGAACTGATTTTGTAGAGGGCAAGCTAATGAACAACTTTGATTCAAAAAAATTTTCAAAATCCCCGTTTACAAGCAAAAAAAATCAAAAAAACCGGTTTTTCTTTGTTTAAACAATTTTCCTGGCTACAAAACACGGGTTCTAGCGGGGACAAATGGAGGGCATATTCGTGGGGGTCTATACTATCTAGGAAAAAATTGGCTAAGCGCTGGTGTCTTAGAATAGGTCTCATGTTTATTCCGACTGGACTACGATGTTCGACGAATATTTCTAGCTATATGTGGACCTGGTGGCAGTATTTATTTTTATGATTTCATCGTCTGACAGAAGTTAATAATATTAGTGTACAATTTCTGCCATTTATTAATTTCTGCAATATCAAAATCGAGTTTGTCAAAAAATAAGTGTCTAAAACGATGTAATCACTTCTGTCGATAGTCTTAATACATTTTATTTAATATAAAAACAAATGCTAGTGGCAGCTTTCCTTGCTGTTTTAGAGTACTTTCTTTTTTCTAATTATTATGATATATATAAAAAAAAATACTTTATCGGCAGGTAGACCAGAATAATTATTAAAATTATATTGTAAGAGATAAAATAATACTTCTGCCATTATGATGATGTTGCATTAATAATCTATTTTGTTGAAAAAAAAGATGTTTAAGAAAATAATAGTAATAAATTATATGATCGTTTCTGCCTTTACATTTACAATTTTGATTATTAATAATAAATATTTCCAACAGACACACCAATTAGTCTATCCCCAAAGTAAACACTGTAAGGCTTGTATTATGGGATGCTAGGGTTACGGATAGAATACATATGCTGTATATTTATATAGAAATATATATTAAACATCCAAGAACGGAGTACAAATGCTTGTATTCATCACACAAACATCTGCCCCCACCGGGATTTGAACCCGGGACCTCTCGAGTCGGCGACACCATGAAACCAGGCGAACAAACCACTCGTCCACGGAGGTCGTCAATTTTATTGGTTATAAGAAGATCTCTTATCTAAATCTATTAGTCGTAGTTAGAATCAACCAGTTGTGAGAAGCATAACAGTGAAAGAGGCAAAAAACGTGGGTAGAGTTTCACCATCAGTTAGATAATGTTTCAAGGAAACTTTATACTGTGGGTACAATACAAATCTGAGAAAAGAAATAGTCTACACCGAGTCAAAGCGAATTATTTGTCATTATTATTAAAAGTTTTGTTTTCCACCCCCAGAATTACGATTTCGGCATCGCCCAATGTCCCGAGTTAGAATCTCATGGCGGCACGACTTACTGCGCTTTGGCGACTCTCAGTCTCACTAAACAACTAGACAAATTATCCGAAGAACAAGTGGAAGGTCTCAAACGTTGGCTCCTATTCAGGCAAGTAGACGGCTTCCAGGGAAGACCTAATAAATCTGTCGACACTTGCTACAGCTTCTGGGTGGGCGCTTCCTTAAAAATACTAGACGCTCTACATATGAGCAACTACGGGAACAACAAAAAATACGTTTACGAAACTCAAGATTGTGTCGTTGGTGGTTTCTCAAAATGGCCGGACACTTGCACGGATCCGATGCACACATATTTAGGACTCGCAGGCCTCAGTCTTATAGGCGAAAACGGGCTATTAGAAATCGTTCCTACTTTGAATATAACCAATAGGGCGTTCGAACATTTAAAGGCGATACACCGAAATTGGGCGAACGAATCATAGCTTAGCAAATAGATTTTATACCTACGAAATTTGTAAAGAAACACGCTTTCCACAAGTGATCATTTATATTTTTTATTATTGTTTTTTTTTTTATATTGAATCTTTCTTTTTATTTTTTATTTTATATTGCGAGTTTGTGATTATACTTTGTACGTATATTTTTTGTTTTGGTTTTGGGAAGGTAAACACTGATTTAAGGTAATATTTTTTTATTAAATTATAATATTCAATATTACATGCTTTAAAAGTTCTGTTTCAAGGGTTTCATGGGGTAGGGCCAGCGTAGGTAGCGCAATAGTGATAGTCTGGTATACATCCCGGCAAACTTCTTGATCAACGACCATAGAAAAAGAAGCCTGCGCAGTAGCAATTTTACATACAAAAACGTCTGCTGCGCAAGTTTGTCTATGGTTTTGCCCAAGAAGTTTGCCGCGACCTTTATTGCTAGCAGTGGTGTCTGTGCTATGATATGATAGTCGCTTTCTATAAGGCTACCAATGACGCGTGATTCCCACCCTATTTCCATTTAAAAATCTAATCTATTAATAATCAATTACTGTAATAAGAATTCATACTTGCCTACTACTCATCACTGCCAATATCAACAACATAATTATCGACTTTGTGAAAATGCATTTTGTTAATTTTGTATGTAATAATGTAAAGTTAAATATATACAATACAGGGTGTAAAAAAACATTATGACGATGACTAAAACTACGCACTCTGTGCACCGAAACAAGTAAATTTACAAAAAGTTATTAGTGGGAAATCATTTTTATTATTAAGTAAAAAAAATACAAAATTTTGCAGCACGGCGCGCTACTGTAGCGCTACGCAACGACTGTGCCTGTGTGCGTGTGTGTGTGTTTGTGTGTGTAAGTGCGTCGATATAACGCGCTTCTCCACTACCGCCTGATTGATATCAGGTATATTGTAATGTTATGTAGTTTCTTTCTCCAGTTCTTGTTCACAGTTTAGACAAGTTCTGAAGAAATGGTAAATTAACAATTAATTTGAGAATTGGTTTATACTTCCACTTTGAATGTTTATTTTAATAATATGTAAACTTGACAAAATGGCAAATAGAATGGTTATAATATATGTATTTCTGATGAACTTACATGGAATACAAACAGAAGGCACAGCTAATGCATTTAATCTGTTATAACGATTTTTATCCTCTTCAGTAAAATGTAAGTCACAGACTCTCTTTTTCGATCGGTAATATTCAAAATCAGATGTAGTTTCCAACTTTCCTCCAGCAAGATGGACCCAAGTACGAAACCGATCAGGATATTTCTCTGGGTCTGGAAAACAATGCATCCTGATTCCTGTAATAAAAATTCACAAATTACTATTTAAAAGCACACATTTTACCATATTATTAAGGAGACAGAATGAGCTCTAAACAAAATATTTTATCTGATGATTTGGAATAAAGTAAGTGCTAACATTCCCTACCGACTGTATTACATACATATAACAAATTATCCTATCTAATGTTTTCTCATGCAAGCAATTGTAATGGTTTTAATAGAGAAATACAGTTTCTTTGTTTCAGTCAATAAAATTAATAGATAAAGACAGAATATACCTGATTTATTTACTGCCAAAGTTCCTACATTTTAAAGACCCCTATTAGCATTTGTTTAGATTTAGAGCTAGGTAGGTACTTTAACTACTTATCGACTATTCGATGTCGTCCGGATCGGCCTCTCGAACCGGATAAGTTGTGACACGAACTGACGACCTTCCACATGCAAGCAAACGCGCACCCGGTACAGAGTATTTTGATGGACGCGCTCCAGTATTCTTTCCCGTACAGACCGATATTTCAGTTCTTCAAATAAGTCAATATTTTTTACGCATTTCACCACTAGTCTGACCAGGGCTGACAAAACATGATCTTTGATGAAACTTAACAGGAAAAAATCCAAAGGCGTGCTGGTACCAAGTCTTCCGCAACTTGGCCAGCGGCATGTCATCTAAGGCCTCCGACAAATAGTAGTTAGTTAAATTTAAATTTGCGGCTCCGTCCATTCTAGGCTGCTTAAACACGGGAACGAGGATCCGGTTCCCCACAATGCCTGTCCATACGATGTGCTTCCACCGCGCCTGGAAGCCCGTTTCTAGAGCCTGGAAGCCTAGCTGCCGTTCGAACGCCTAAACGTGGGTTTTTTATCATAACATCTAGAATGACTTGTTCCGCCGCAGGTCGTATTTACCCGCGCTCACCCTCCGAAACTGGCACTATCGGCTGATTGTCTAGCAAACGTTGTACAGTCCGAACAAAATACTTAATATGCTTTTACTGGCAAAAGTCTCCTTATAGCAAAATATAGTAGTTTCGCCTACTATATTTTTTTTAGAAATATTGTATTTGATCCCCTATGATAGTAGGATACTATATTATGTAGTAGGGTTGGCAACCCTACCGCTGGCCTGCCGGTCAGCGTCGCGTTGCCTAGGCTGGACTGACCAATTACCAATTAGATAATAAGTATATTATTGTTATTACCTACTAGCAAACCAGTGAACCAAATGTTCACCAAAACCTGATTTCTCTAAAACCGGAAGTGCTACGTTACTCAAATCCGGTTTGTAGTCTTATCAGACTATTCTTAACTTATAACTTAAATATTCTCTTTATCTATCTCTTACCGTTTGGCCGCTGAAACAGCACCACAGACAGACGGACTTGTCTAATAGATAAGAGACTAGCAAACCAGTGAACCAAATGTTCACCAAAACCTGATTTAAAAAAAAATGTATTTAATTAATTGAGAACTTCGGAGATTTTGTGTGGTTTCGTTTGAAATTCGTGATTTCTCGAAAACCGGAAGTGCTACGTTACTCAAATCCGGTTTGTAGTCTTATCAGACTATTCTTAACTTATAACTTAAATATTCTCTTTATCTATCTCTTACGGTTTGGCCGCTGAAACAGCACCACAGACGGACGGACGGACTTGTCTAATAGATAAGAGATACTTACTACTTAACAAACATCGTGTTATGCATCGGTAGTGTTTTTTATCATTTTCAATAACTGATTCACTTATTTTGTTGTTATTTTTTTATTGTAAATCGAGATCATTCTTTATTTGTAGTTTCTCCGATATTTTTTGTCTAAAATCCCTGGTCCCTTGTAATTTCTTGTTTTGTAATCTTTTCAAATTCACAGTTCAATGCTAATTCGTATACATTCTTTATAGAATCATCAGTAGACTCGCCTACCATTTGCATTCATCTGTGAAATATCGTTCTCAGAAAAACAAGGTTTCTTCTGGGATTGAAATATTTGTTGAATTTGTATATTTGTTAAATAGTTGTTCCAACTTGACAATTTCCAGACATTCGTCGCCCATGCAATATATCACTTTTCTTTTTCACTTTTTACGTCGGTTAGTAACAATTATTGTTCAAACCTTTGTAACCATCTTGGCTACGAACTGATATCTCGAAAGTTAAATTCCTTAGGAGGATTCACAGAAAGATTTTGGCGAGTCGCTAAATGTGCAACCGGCAATGGTTGACTTCTTGATGAATTCTCAGTTTTATTTGCAATGGTTCATTCATTGAGTTGGTACTTACTATTAATTATTGACACCGCTGCCACCATTTAGAGTTACATTAAAGAGTGGGAACCTGAATTAAAGGCGGAAATATAATAAATGAGACAACCATTTAAGATGCACTTGGAGTCGCGTCCATCTTGAGAAAGCGATATCTATTTGTCATAGATTAAACCACAGAGTAAAGATTAAGCTAACATTACAAATTTCTATCGTAAAAAGGTAAAAGTTATTGAGGTAGAGAGCTACGAAGGTAAGGAATGACGAACCTGTTTAAAAAGATTTTGTCATCTGTTTACATGGTACTTTAACTTTTGAATGAAACATAAGCATATCACACCTGCGTAGGTTGGTTATTTTAAGAGAGGGCACAGCGGATTTTCCCCTCGAAATAAAGCGCCCGTCTGGGGAAGCAATCTCCACCTTACAGAAGACCTCAGTAAAATAACACTACCTTTTGGTGGTGTTGTGTTTCTGTCGGTGAGTAAGGTTGAAGGGCTCCGCGGGGTACGAGATTGCGTTCAGGCCGACATGGTGAGGATGGCTGAAGGGCAAACTTTCTGCCGCATTATCTATCTTCGCGATTGTACTCCACTTACACTTAACATCAGGTGTTTATGGCAAGTGCTAATTACATTTTAATTAATTGGGGTTTTAAACAAGCCTAATAACGTGTAATTAACTAATTTTCACAATTCATTTTACTAAATGCGGCAGCTGATACGTTTTAGTTCGAGAATGACACAAGGGTGCAGTGCGAACGCTGGAGCGCGGAGCACAGCGTGTGTGCATGCGTTGCTGTCATAGAAGTATAAGTATATATTAGGGAAGATATAGACTCTACTACAAGTGGACGTGCCCCTCTAATAGAAAGAGAAAGCAGATAAGAGATCGCTAACTTTTTTCTCTAATCGCGCATGCGCATTGGCAACCGTAACTATTTTACTATTTCGATGTGATGCCATTGGATGCCATGCGTCACAAGAGAGCGAGATAGCTAGCGGTCTCTCATCTTCTTTCTTTCTACTAGACGTACATTTTAGAGCCGCCTTCCCCACTCTATTCTTATACCTCTATGGTTGCTGTACAGTTCTAGCCTTATTATGACAGGAATACTAAAAAAAATATGTTCTTTGGAAAAAAGTTTCTAAATAACGCTTTGAAAATGTTATTGTTAAAATTTTGAACCATAAATTTCCAAGGTAAGCTCCAGAGGATACGAGGCCTTCGTTTTCGTTAAATGTTTTTTTACATCCTGTATTTACTATAAAGGTGAGTGTTAATAATGATGTGCAATACGTAACTATTAAGCGCGTTTTGTACTGTCTCTTCAGATCCTGATTTTTTGTTTCGGTTACATTGCTTTTTACTTAAATACATTTTATATAAAGGGGGCGCACAGATGCAATTCGCTGTTAAAATGTAAGTTTTAAAAGGCACATGATGAATCTTAGAAAACATACCATTTCAGCATTTAATGTTAACAAGTGAATAAGGAAACGCAAGTTAAACTTCAGCAAATGCTGACTGTACATAATGTGTACAAGACTTTAAGTCCCCTTTGTATTATTTGTCATTGAAACTATAAGAAACACTTTCATATTTTAAAATATACTTATCTACATTTATTTTTCAGTATTATTTTACGAAATTTCGCTACTGCATTTATTATGTTGATTTTTGTAACACTTTAGTACTTACTAAGGTATTGTTTTAATAAATAATGAATAGGTGCTAATTTACGAAATTAGGTACCTGGTACCAAACATGTGAAACAACGACTTATTAAATTGTAAGCACACAAATATTGTAGTACAACATCGGTGTAACAAACATTGTGCCATACTTAAAAAACAAAATGGCGGATTATAAATGTAAAATAGTTAGGAACTTTTCAAATTGTTGCACAAATAAAAATTGCTAGTTGTATTTTATTATAAGGTTTCTTAATATTAAATTACATAATTTTGTTAATATCAGCAGGTACCTCGCATATAATTATTTATTTATTAGCAATAAAATTTTTGATCTTAATGTTACTTAAAATTGCTACCATTTATGCCAAAACTGACGTGTCGTTATAAATACAATTATATCTATTCTGGTTAAATTGAAGTTTGTATATGCATAATATGTTAAAAAACTTTATTGACAGTGTATATAAGGTTTACGTCTCGGTTTGCGAGTTTTTGGACCAGTGCCCTATTTCACCAAACCGACATTTATATCGCTGACATATGACGGCTTGGTATCTAATTTTTCTGCTAGTGGTATATCAAAATTTTCTTTGTACGTACTTGTATCAAAGAAGAAATTCTGTCGTTCTTTATAAGTTCTCCTGTATAAGAACTTATCTTTTCAAGCTTTTTTGGATAATTGAGTAGTATTATTGTGTAGAAAGAACGTATACATTCTTGCTAACTTGTGCTGTGGGCCAATTTTCAGGTATCAGGTGGCACAGGCACGTAAAAATTTTACTCACTTTACTTACAATCTGAGGACTGATTCCTATGTATGTTGTAGAGAATGTAAGGTCAGGCGGTCTTGGTGTCTTACTCTATAACGCAAATCTCACACAGCCCCGATTTCGTGTCAAGAATTAAGGACAATTTAAAAAATTAAGTTCGACTTAAAAAATCGTCTTGTTTCACAATACCATTGTCATAGAAGTAAGATACGGACAAATTGACAATTGTAACAAGATACCTGTCATATTTATGACATATGAGTTGGTAAAACAGGGCCCAGTACCATTAGTACGAACCAATATCGAATTGGAATAGTTTTGCGAGTGCGAAATGTCATTGTCAAATTTTGTATGGAAACTTGAACAGAAGCGCCATAACGGACTTAACGAGAACTAAAAATCAGTATACATTTGACAGTGACATTTCTCACTCGAAAACTGTTCGAATTTGATATTGGTTTATACTAAGGGTACGGAAGGCCTATTCGCTAACTGGTTTTTGACAGATGAAAGTGATAATCACCGAGCTATTTAGTGATTGAATACTGCTTTATTATAGGCGAGGAGCCACCAATCCTGAAATCTCCGTCATCACGTATTCTAATATTTTTAATAAAAAATAAAAGTTAACGTTTAGACGAACAAGATTTGCTTGGTCGCACGCCGACGAATTTGATTAGCCGGAAATATTTTAATTAAATTACATATTTATTATTAAATTTCCATAATTTTTTCCGTTATCACGGATTTTGATCATACTTATAAAGAATTTTGTGGGAAATATTATGTTCAACAAGAAAAAATCCGGCCGACCAATGAATGATTTTTGGCCAGTAAGGCCACACATACCTATTTGAAAGGTGTGATAAGGGGTAAAATTTATCCATTATCACGGAAACCTTTTTTTTTTAATTCACGCGTTTTAATGTCATATTTATAATTATCTTGGTATGCGTATCGCGCATACCAAATTTTAACTCTTCGCTTTTCAACGGTTTCTATATTTCTGTAAAGAGTGAGTGAGGCAGATTTTTGGTTCAAGTTGAAACCTTGCATGAGTTCGTCTCTTTCTAAAGGTAAAAAAAAGTGAGGTTGTTCTACGACAGGGCTGCATAGTGTTATCTCTCTTACTCCGGTTTCTTTTCAAGTCCATAAGACTGCTCCAAGAGTAACTGAGATAAGAGTAACATCGAATTTATGTTAAAGTTCCATAGGTCTTTCTTTCTTACTCCGAAAAGGTCACAGCATACCTACGTTGTCCTACAGCATTTTGGGGGTTCAGATCATTTCGACATTTCAGTCTGCTGTTTTCCTAGCTGTCAAAAGTGTCGTTATTTTGTATAGCTTACTACGCATCAGCATTCTAAACATATTCATAAATTTAACAAAATTCACTGTTGAATATTTATAAAAAAAACATTTTTTTTAATTATATTTTTTTAAAATTGACAAACCGTCTAATATTTGTATATTTGATATTTTATATTTTAATATTTTAAACAGATGTTGATTTTTTGGTGATATTGTGTCCATTTTAGTGTTATAGTGACGATTGATTCAGTGTACTTTTGCGTTATAAAAGAACATTTAAAGCACTAGATCCAATCTCAGCGTTTCAGCATAACAATTTCAATATGTAGTGTTTTATTTGTAATACAACAACTTAAGAGAAAATTACTCCGTTTTCTGGAAGGGAAGAAGCTTTTAAAAAATGTAAAAACGTGCTGAGTTTCTGGAAATAAAAAAAATTAAGTATCAATATTTAAGCTTAAATTTCGATGATTTGAACGAAAATGGTTATCATCTCACATTACATATATACATTCAGGTAATTTTCTATGTAATTTATTATATAATCAACCCATATAAAAATTTTCCTGTATTCCCTCTTTTCCATATTAATTAGTATAATAAATAGTTAAAAACTTAAGGAAGAGACTAGAGGTAGAAGAGAGACTTTAAAAGAAATTTCATCAAGTAAGTGAAATCTATAACAGTATAATCCTCACTCACACAATAAAATTTGGTATGCGCGATACTTTCGGCAGTTTGTAAGCACGCATACCAAGATAATTATAAATGTGACATTAAAACGCGTGAATTAATAAAAGAGGTTTCCGATATAATGGATAAATTTTACCCCTTATCACACCATTCCAATAGGTATGCGTGACCTTTCCGGCTAGAAATCATTGGTCGGCCGGATTTTTTCTGGTTGAACATAATATTTCACACAAAATTCTATATAAAATTGAGCAAAATCCGTGATGACGGGGAAAAAATATGGAAAATTAATAATTTCCGGCCAATCAAATCCACGCCGACCAAGCAAATCTTGTTCGTCTAAACGTTAACTTTTATTTTATATTAAAAATATTAGAATCCGTGATCATGGAGCTTTCAGGATTGGTGCCTCCCAGGCTATTATAACGCCACTAAGATACTTGTTCTGAAAAGCATCGATGGATATCCAAATTTTACTGTATTTACACATTTGGCTGATCGTTTCTGCGTAAACTGTATTTTTTACATTATGAAGTTATCGTAGTACACTGCACTTCCGCTGTATTAGAAAAGGTAACGCTTCAGCTGACTTACCTTTTCAACATTTTCTGCAAAGCTAGTTTTATTACACGACTGCCAAAAAATAAGTTTAATGTTTTCAAAGGTCCTTTATGTATGCATGTTTGGATGTAATTATGTCCTAATTAACGACAATTATTCTTGGAGAAATTATAATTTAAAAAAGTATTTTAATTTATAAATTGAAGGCTTACGCAAATTCGATTGAACAACCAAAAACTTGCACTGGCACACTGAAAATAATGTGAAAATCGTCAATTAAATCATTTGCTTATTATCATTATACAGTCAATAATAGATGTAATAAAATAATTGATGTAAAATTATGAAGAAGACCACGTTATGAAAGCTTTTCAAAGCTATTGCTTTGAAAGTCTTGTGCGGTGTTTTGGAGTAATAATGTTTATTAATGAAATATAAGATTGATGTCGGCCAGTGTTCTCTGTTCAGTGTGTAAACTGTTTAACGTGAAATAAATAAATTATTATTATTTTTATTGATATGATATTGAGAAGAAAACCACGGTTCTAAAGCTTTGAAAGTTTTCATATTATTTGTATGTAATGAACCTTTTCAATGTGTATTTGTATTTAAAGTCAACAACAAAATGGTTCTAAGATCAATTAATTAGTTCTTAGAGATTCCCGTCGTGCTTGGTTAGTTGATTCGAATTTGTATAGCTTTTACAAATGTCGAACAAGTTGATTTTTGTTAGTGTTTGCATGTTGCACTGTATATCATATTTTAAGAACATGAGCTAAGATGTCGAAATTATCACGATTTTTACAATCTTATTATTTATTACAATATAACTATGTTTGAAATTTTGCAACTAAATTTCGAAGCAGATGTCTTCAAACGATTTAGATGAAATTTTGTTTACTTACACGTTTAGTTTTGATGACAATGATGTCGATTCTGGCGTGATTCTCTAAATCTAAACTTAAATTTGACAACAGTGTATCCTTCTCATTCTCTATACAAAATGAAAAGGAGTGACTGATCTTAAATTTAATTTTAAGTTTAGATAATCATGCCAGAATCGACACCAATAATATAATTGGTTAGCTACGTAACGTCATTTTGAATCCATCATGGCGGAACACCCAGGACTATTTATTTTTAAGGCACTCCTACAATATATAAATGGCATCAAATGAAAGGGCTTGCTGAGAATGACTCGAAATATAAAGTGAGGTCACTCTAAATCCAATATAGCTGATTTCTCAGGATGGTGGACAAAGTTTTTTATGCTTCCTTACAATATGGGCATAAAATGAAAGGACTTATAAAATGTTGTTTTAAAGTTTTAAGCTGATTAGATCCTAGATAGAACATATTGATCTTATTGTATCTTATTTCTATTAAATAAAGGCGAATATTGTTAGTATTGTAGCGATGTACGATTTTCCTCTTATGTTATTTTGATGTTGACAGTAAATACTTTGCTATTAAAGGCGCACTCCTCGAAGGCAATAGTTTATAATATCTTTTTATATTGTATTATTATAATAACATTAAGATTTTGTAAAATATAAGTTTCTTTTCTATAAGTTGATTCTAAATCATAAGGTAATGTTTGTCAATGCCTTATCTACGTGCTGACATATATGTTTGCATTTATTTATTTCAGTTTCGTTGAATATATATATTTGCATTATAATATATAAATTATGAAAGTTATTGACACAGTGTTTAATTTATTTAATCACTTTCACGCATTGACGTATCTAAAGAAGTAGACTCCCAATCGCGCTCAAAATATGAATAATTTTCAAACGAAATGACGAGTGTTTGGTCAAAAACTGTGCAAATGACACCCAGCTCCGTAACTAATCGTCATCTTCTAGTTTTGTACGGAAAAAGCTAGTTTGATCATACGTCCGATACCGCTTAGTTTGCATAGAAACGACGACGCGATATGTTACGGAGTTTCATTTCACATATTCGTGCTTGAGCCTCTGATCTACACATAAATAACCGGCCAAGTGCTTGACGTGCCACGCGCAGTGTGGGTTTCCGTTGTTGTGTCGTCACCATCATATATTTTGGAAAGAGTCTTTATTTTAAGAAATTACTTCGTCTAAGTCACTTTTAATGTTTTCTTCTATGGAATTATTATTAGGTAAGAATTTTTCTAATATGTACATACATAGTTGAACGACTATTACTCTGAAGTAACAAATCTATTTTAACAGTTATAATTTTCCTTACAAGTTCATGAAAAGCACTAAATTATCATTAATTTTTCCTGGTTTTTCATCCAAATACTTAAGCGTTTAGAGAGGGGGAGGGGGGGTATTTTATCAAAATTTTAAAACTTTTCTTCCATTTTGTCGGCCAGATTGATTAACATCATTTCGAAGTCAACATGAACGATCCCCTGATGGGGGGTTCGCGGAGAAACAAAGGTCCCCCGGCTGACTTTATATTACTGTTTCCAATGAATCTGGAATGGAAACAGATGGATCATTATCTGGGCGTAGGTATTTTGAAACGCAGTCTCTTACACGTATGCAAGCACTGCAACAAAAAACGACGCAGAAACCAAGGGTCAGAAATGAATAGTTGCATTCAATCAATTGTTCTTACTTTTGATCGTCAAATTCTCTCTAACCGGCGTTTTATGTGTTACAAGTCATTGGAGGCATTGCATTCATTGAGGATTTACATATTTACCCAACCATGCAGTGTAATAACTGCTGCCGCTTTTGCCATACAGAAACACAATGTAGATCAAGACCTCGATGTTTCAAGTGTGTTGGAATTTCGACATTTGTAAAAGCTATTCAAATTCGAATCAACTAAGCAAGCACGACGGGCCTCTAAGTACTAATTAATTGATCTTAGAACTATTTTGCTGTCGACTTTAAATACAAATACACATTCAAAAGGTTAACAATAAACCTACAACTTCATCATATAAGACTGTATTTCTAAAGCCTCGTGCACCACCAAAAACAACTTCATGGTTATGATACGGAATCTTACAAGGCTCTTATTAAGGATTATGACTGTCCTTTACCTTCTGATGGCTGTGGGTTCTGTCATCAGGTACAGGATGTAAACATGTCCCAAATGTTTATTAATGACATAATCCAATTACTACTGTCTTTTCTAGAATCTACTACTCCTTCACTGTCCGACGTTGATTCTTTACGAGATTGCTCAAATTGGCCCAAATGTACAAAAAATATTGACATATACGGTAATTCTTGTCGTAATTTATACTACATTTTACAGTCATTAGATTTTAACGGACACATTTGTAAAATATATTCATTTTAAATAGGACTTTTAATTTTACCGGTTTGGAAAACATACAAATCATTTTTAATGGCTATGGGTGTAGTAACATTCAGCCAAAGACTGATCGAAGTTGTTTATATAACATCAAAACAAATCTATTTTTTAAAGATCAATAAAATAAAACTTTTTTTTTATTACACTGTGGTATTAATATCCACAACTATATTATCATTTTCACTACATGCAAATGTGCTAAGATAATTATTATAGATCGTAGGCGACATCATAAAGTCCATTGCCATACATTTTTCGCCAAACACCTCCATAACACATTATAAGGTGTGATACACTAAAAATCTAAAATATGGTTATAATATAAACATAACAAAAATAATGAAGCTTAGCTAACTAAATTAACGAGAGTTTAAAAATTCTGTCTAATCTGTTGCTCATTCACAATCATCATACAGTTTCTGTCATAGAGTAGGTTCCTTAATATAACCGGAAATGCATAGCTGATACCTGATTTTAAAAGTTACTCTTGTGCTTTAACTTTATAAACAGACAACTATCTGTTAATCTACTTGCGCTATATACCTGAATCTAATACGTAATTTCGGTACTTGGCTTGATTTCCCTAGTTCACTATATAACTTATTTATTTTCTATTATTTTAATACCAATGTTAGGTACATTGGTATTAAAATATTATATTATTAATTTGCTGACATAACCTCAAAATCATTCAATGTATATGGTTTATAGAAGTTCTCAGGGGTGTCCGTCAATAATATTTGTTTCTACAGTAATTTATATATAATTTTGAATCTACGAAACTTTTTTTCATGATTATTGGTCTTTAGGCCAAACATGTATGGAAGCTGAGCAATCTCCTTTAACCAAAGTTCTTCAAAATTGACAACCAAGCTAAATTCATACAATGGAATTGCCGTAGTATTCTAAACAGTAAATGATTTAATTTTCCTTCTTAATAAACATGCTCCTTTTATCTTTGTTTTGTCTGAGACATGACTAAAATCTCATCATAAGGTAAAAGCTTATGGATATATTGCTCTCCGTGAAGATAGTCATGATGGCTGTGGTGGTGTAGCTATTCTCATTGAATAATCAGTTCCTTTTACTCGAATTTCTTTACCCACTCATCTTGAAAATATTTCTAAAGTGGCCGTTAAGGTCTATAAGATAGGTGTTGTTTCCATATGTATTTCTGGCCCTTCTATAAATATTTTTTAATGAAGTGAAGCAAAATACTAAGTACCTTAGCTAAACCTTATATGGTTTTAGGTGACTTTAATTGTCACCATCAATCATTGGGTAGCTCCATTACAAACAATTATGGGGAAATATTATTAGATTTTATTGACACTTTAAACATCTGTTTTTTGAATACTGGTAAAAATATTCGAATAACAAAACCTGGACAAAATTATAGTGTAGTTGATTTATCTCTATGTTCACCAAGTCTTGCATCTGGCTTAACATGGGATACACTTTCTTATTCTTATGGCAGTGTGTTCTTGTGGGCACCATTATCCCATTATAATATCCTTTCTTATTTCTAAGCCCGTAACCTCTCGTCGCATTTGTCATCTCAAACATAGACTTCCAAATAAAGAAAGTAAAGACTGGGAAAAATTCTGGCTTTCTTTTTAGACAAAACTATCTTCCCTTCCGCTTATAAATTGTGGATCTGAGCCTGCAGATGAATTATGTAAAGGTGTAGTCTTACGTTTGAAATGGTATTAGTAGCATCATATTACAACAAATTTTGATACAGAAATGTAGTGCAGAAAATTCTGGAGCGGAGTCTAAAAACAGCGTCTCTCGAACATTAGGTAAAAGTAAAAGAGCAGTGTTTCGAAGCATTCCAATCGCAGGACCGGCGGGGGTTTTCCGAACCAGCAATGAGGGGTCGCAGTAAAATTATTAATTCCTCTTGTAATTGCTTTTTAATAAGTTGTCAGAATTCATTAACAGCTAATGACGTTGTTGTGATGAGTCCAGAGTTCTATAGACAGTTTAGCGTGTCACAATGGAATTTAATGGAAATTGAAAACTTCCTTATCATCGAGATTGCGCGGAAGTTTATTTTTTGTCCGACTGGATTACTTGAAGTAACTTTTGGTGTTTGGGACGAGATTGAGTAAAAGCTCTTTTTATAGTGATGCGATTTTGTTTTTAATTTCTTAAATGTTATTGATTTTTGAAATTTGATTACAGGCTTAAACATTATTAGTAGTAGGTAGACCTAATTTAGAAATTCATGCGTATAAAAAGTAATAAAAATTATCTGGGCGAGCAATCTAATACGTCTGTCTACTGTATATCCTAGTATAATAATTTGTAGGATGGTGTTTTTGATATAATTATCCTTGCCTAATTATATCACGATAAGTAACCACATATTCAAACAGTTTTCACAAAAACTGATGCAAACAATATCATTATACATGTACTTACATGCGAAATACAACGATACAACGTTTCGTATCTTTAATTAGGTACGTTGCCTGTGCATATATCATCTTAAACGTAACTATGATGCGACGGCTCACAGCTGAGCATAGGCATTACGGCCTTACTGTTCATATATTATACTTGCGACAATATCAGGTCTTCCTTAGTTTCCTCGAAAACGAATGACGGATCACTTATCAGGAAAACGGAACATAATCGCATCGCACTCTTAAGGTATCCGAATGAAAGAGCCGAAAATACTCTTCTTCCATTAATTAAACAAGAAAACAGATCGTCTAGATAAGACTCTATAAATCTAAATGATGAATAGGTGGGCTCACCGTTCGGATTGGAATTGTAAATTGCTTATTTGTGTGTATTTGCGGTCGTCGAGGGCTGCTGATAAAATGTGCTGTGACGTTTTTAGGCGCGCGACAGTCTTGTATCGAGGCTTTCCAGTGATTAATTGGTCTGTCACCAATTGTAAATGTTACGAGTATCGGAACGTATCGTTAACAAGCACAAATAGTGACGGATTAAATATGTACCTACCTACTTTTGTGTAGTACGTAAACAATGGCAAACCTTAAAAATGGAATGAGATCATGACTTTCATGACGTAAACTTCTTGAAAAAAAGAGAGCTTCTTGGTAATAACGAACAATCATATTACCCTTTAAATAAAACCAGCTTACCAGGAGGTGCTGAAAGTTGTAACTTCAGAAACAACTAGGTATGTAACAACATAGGAGTACTTAATTTGAACATAACTTAGTTTGATTGTAGCATGTAGGTACAGATTTATATTCAGAAGTATGGATAGAGTGTAACAATGTCATTTGCTTGGCTGTTATGCCACAGGTTATGCTCACAACATGCTGAGAACGTCATAAAAGTGCTAGTGTTAAGCAACACGATGGAATTCCATTCCATGGGCGACATTATTTGACGTTGTGGTTGACTGCAATGAGAAGAATTGGCGCCGCTGCCTTTGTGACCTAAAGCAGCTCCCCGACTAGGGTGACTATTTAAAAATTTGGAAAGTCCTGACAAATAGCCAGACATTTCGATAAAAGTCCGGACATTTTAATCATAAAATGCAAACATCACCCACTTAGTTACAGTGATATTATACGCGTGGTCGCGAGGCGAGTCTTGTTGTTGATTCAAAAGATAATTTATATTTGTTTTAAATTAATGAGAACTAAATAAAGATTATTTGACTTATTTGATATAACTTAATAAGTAGTTATACTCATATTCCATCTAGTAAAAAAATCCGGACAAAAGGCAATAAGTCCGGACATGTCCGGACAAATCCGGACGGATGGTAACCCTATCTCCGATGGCCTGTGTTGTTGAAGCCGGGGCCGCGCCGTGCAGTGTTGCCAAATGTATGGATCCTCTTACTTTTGAGATTTAGCAGTCTATACATGGGACGCGGTAAATAGAAATCTCGTACACTTTGATATGAGATTTGAACAATGTTGACTGTTTGTGTCATGTACACTAACGAAAAATATTTTCAGAAAGTAAATAAAAGTCCAGTCCACAAAGAATCGACTCAGTAAGTACAGCTTCATTATGCCATCACAAAGTGTACGAGATTTCTAATTTTGACGGCCGAGTGGTTTGTACGCCTTGTTTCATGGTGTCGCCGACTCCTCTCGAGTCGGGTTCAAATCTCGGTAGGGGCAGATGTTTGGGTGATGAATACGAGCATTTATACTCCAGTCATGGATGTTTAATATGTATTTCTATACAAATATACTTATATATGTACAGTATATGTATTCCATCCGTTAACCTAGTATCCCATAACACAAGCCTTATAGTGCTTACTTTGGAGCTAGGCTAATTGGTGTGAGTGTTGGAAATATTTATTTATTTATTTATTAATTACCTCGAAAATTAAAAATGGAATAAAACGAAAACATACATTTTTTCTCACACGCAGTGATCCTACATGTAACGATCTTATTAATTTCATGTTTTTCCATTTTGAATTTCGAACAATACAAATGCCGAGTTATTTTATAGATAGGTCCGACAAATGAGTCCACCCCACCTGATGTTAAGTGAAGGTGAAGTCCAGACGTGACGATAGCTGATACAGCAGTTTTACCTGCCACACCAGCCATCCTCACCCTGCCGGCCTGCATGTTGCTTCTTCACGCCTCTTTTAAAGGATCCCAGGTTGTAAGAGGGAGGGAACACGTGAGCGGGCAGAGCATTCCATTTACGGATAGTGCGACAAAGAAATGAGTCACCAAATTTCTTTGTACGCGTTGGAATTGTGGCCACAGTTAGACGATGACAACGTAGGCCAGCGCGCGTGGTCCTCTGAAGGAAAGGAGAAGGTGGGATAAGAGAGAATAACTCCTCAGAACACTCGCCGTGGTACAGACGATAGAACGCGCTTAGTGACGCCACGTCACGGCGTAATTGAAGAGGCTCAAGGTGTTTAGTCACCTCCTCATCGCCTATGATGCGGATCGCTCGTCGCTGTAACCTATCCAAAGCATCGAGCAAGTACTTGGCGGAGCCATCCCAGAGGTGCGAGCAATATTCCACGCAGGACCGCACTTGCGTTTTGTACAACAGGCACAGTTGATCGGGCGTGAAAAAACGCCGCACCTTGTTCAGGACTCCGAGTTTGCGTGAAGCTGTTTTGATCACGGTTTCGATGTAGTTCTTTGGATTCAGGTCTGAGCGAACTTCCATACCGAGCATGGAAATGTTGCTCTGCAGCGGTAGTGTTGTGCCCTGAAGAGATGGAAGGGGAAGGAATGACGATGTTTTTGCCGTGAAAGCGCAAGCCTGAGTTTTTTTGGCATTGAACTCAACCAAGTTCCTGGTACCCCATTCGGAAATGTGGTCCAAAGCCTGATTGAGTTCAATGACAAGATTCTTCTTGGTTACCGCCAGCCCAGCCGCTGCTTGTCCGAGATACCCCGCATGCACTGTACTATCGTCTGCATAGCAATGAATATTCCCAAGAGGAATTAAGTCATTGATATGCAGCAGAAAGAGAGTGGGGGATAGGACGGAGCCCTGGGGAACGCCGGCATTCACTGACATGAACCGCGAACTGCTACCATCCGTAAGGACACGAATTCTACGCTCATGCAGGAAGTCAGCTACCCAAGAACAGAACTGGGCTGGCAGACCGTATGCCGGAAGCTTGGAGAGAAGGCTTTTGTGCCAGACCCTGTCAAACGCCTTGGCAATGTCAAGGCTGATAGCCAACGACTCGCCACGCTTGTCGATAGCCTCACCCCAGATATGAGTTAAGTACGCTAGAAGATCACCCGTCGATCGTTTCGGTCTAAAACCATATTGACGATCATTAATCAAGGAGTGATCCTCTAGGTAGCGGGTCAGATGGTTATTAAGGACCTTTTCTAAAACTTTACATAAAACTGAGGTGACTGCTATTGGCCGGTAGTTTGCCGGGTCTGAGCGATCCCCTTTTTTGGGCACCGGTTGCACATTGGCATCTCTCCAAGTCTCCGGCACACGCCCCAAAGAATACGAGCATTGGTACAAGCGCGTGAGCACGGGAGACAACTCCGCTGCACATTTTTTGAGCAGCGGAGTTGTCTCCCGTGCTGGGATGCCATCAGGTCCACTAGCTTTCCGGACGTCGAGTGATTGCAATTCGGCACGAACCTCGCGCTGCCTGATTTTAATATCAGGCATCGTTGTGCCACAGTGAGGTAATGATGGTGGCAGTGCATTGCAATCATCGATTCGGGAGTTAGCCGCAAAGAGTTTTGCCAGTAAATCGGCTTTCTCCTGCGGCTTATGGGCTAGTGTTCCGTCTGGGCATCTCAGAGGTGGCAGCGAGGGCTCGCAGAAGTTTTTTTGCACGGCCTTGGCCAGACGCCAGTAGCTACGGGAACCCGTAGGATGCGTCATAAGTTCCTGGCCAACACGTGCAACGCGCTGGGCATCCGCTCTAATGTAAGCCTTCTTACAGGCCTTGGAAGCAAAATTGTAGGCTGCTTTGAGTAAATCGACCTCGGGATCCTTGAGAGCGCGCCCTCTGATCCAAGCACGATATGCCGCTTGCTTACGCGAAGCAGCTTCAGCACAGTCGTGATTGAACCAGAGGTTACGCGTGCCCTTACTGATGAGATCAGAATGAGGAATATAGTATTCCATACCCATTATAATCTCCTCAGTAATGGCAACGGCACTGGCCGATAGGTCCCTGACACTGAAGCAGCGCTGCTTCCAGGGGACGGACGCAAAGTAGTCACGCATACCGTCCCAATCTGCCGACCCATAATGCCGGATACGGCGCTTGACCACTGCTGGACGCGGAGGCTTGGCCTGTGGTGCTTTGGCAGATATCAGGCAGTGGTCTGACGAGCCCAGGGGGGCTCTTACCACAACCTGATAGCCCTGTGGATGGGTCGTGAGCAGAAGGTCCAGTAAAGAAGGCGCTTGACTTGGAATATCTGGGATCCTGGTGGGCTGATCAACCAGTTGCTTCAAGTCATGCGTGAGAGTGAATGCGTGAGCAGAGATCCCTGCATGGTCAGTTTTGGAGGAACTTAACCACAAATTGTGGTGAGCATTAAAGTCCCCCAAAAACACCAATTCTGCATTGGGAAATTGTTCCTGCGCGTCATCTGCTGCCCGACTAAGGTGTTCAAAAAGTCGAGTTGTCTCAACATCGCCGGTGTGGGATCTGTAGAGACACACGTAAACTCTGGCCAGGGGGCCAGAGTCGACGTGTACCCCCAGCATGGAGAAGGAGGGATCTTCCAAGCAGCGGAGACGGCGACAACAAACATCCGCCCGAACATACAGGCATACACCGGCTTTCGCTTTGAAGGACTCTTCAAGCACGTAGCCGGGATAATTAAGGTAGCCTGTGTCAGCAGGCGGAAGTATTTGTGTCTCCGTCAGGAACAACAATGCTGGCCGTGCTGTCTCAAGATGGTGGTGGACAGCGTTGAGGTTAGAGTGGAGTCCGCGTATGTTGCAGAACTCGACCTCAAACAGCGTTGAAGGCGTGGGGGTGTGCACCGCTGAACGTCCAAACTTTGTTTTAGGAGCTGCCATTATGGAAGTGAAAAAGAGACGTGAAACGAGTGGACGTTGTCGCGACAAGACCGGGAAAATTAGGGAGGCATGTTTCCCCGAATGATTGCCTGCAGAGGATATACGCCGACCCGCCGGACGGAAGGGCCCCCGCACCCCCCCGGAAGTTGCCGCCGGGACCCCACGCCCCGGTCACCAACCGGCACGACGGTCCACCCCGAGATTATGCGTGACATGATGGGGCAGCCTTGCGAACTGGTTAGGAACGCTCGGGCCCCTGTACTGTGCCACGGGCGGCCAGCGGGACAGCCGTTTCTACGGGTCTCCCTGGCCGGCGGGTCGATGCAGTCCTCCCGGCATCGGTTCCACGGATGCCTAGCCCTGGACCGAATCCGTCGCGACAACCTCCACTCGAGCCCTGGTTGTACGCTGGCTGACCCCGAAACGCGCGAGAAGCACTTCACGGGTTTTTCACCATGCGCACGGTGGTAACAAACCAGGCGGGTGTTAGGCACCCTACCACCAGCAGAGCGGATGGAAGCTCCGATATCCCTTAGTCGCCTCTTACGACACCCACGGGAAGAGAAGGGGCGGTGAGTTGTATTCTTTCTCCGTCACCGCACGGAATTATGTGGTGAATAATAATCATAATCATAATCAAAATCATTTATTCAGTTTTGGCTGTTACAAGCACTCATGAATGTCTAGAAGCTACGCCATCGGTTCGTCATCGGCGTCAAATCTACGGCGGGAGACCTTGTACTGAGAAGAACCGGCAAGAAACTCAGCAAGGGCTGTTTTTTCTCCCTGTTTTATTATTTACAGAGTCGTCAAATTGAAAAATGACTTCAGAGGTGATTCATGAAGTCACTTTTCATTACATAATTATTAAATATACATTAATTGTTTACCTGCATTTTGATTGCTGTGTCATACAGTATAAATACAAATAGTGTTATTTATATTCAGTGTGACTAAACATTAACTTCAATATTAAGGAAGTAAGGGCAGAGTCATTTCCGCTGGCAGCATCCGTTCACGAGCATGACGCATGAACCAGCCATCGCTTCGCTCAACCATATTTTAGGGAACGTAACGACCCGCCTCACACGACACCGCCGAAGAGACTATTATGAGAGCATGACTACCCATAACTACCCATACTAACTACAACATATTTACTTAAATTAAGGTCATTTACCTGTAAGACACAACAAACAATTACAAAAACATAGCAAAGGAAAAATCACGACCACGCCGTTTTGTCAATCAAATATTCTTAAACAGTCTGATAATCTTC
The DNA here is from genome assembly GCA_902850365.2 of Chilo suppressalis. Taxonomy (NCBI): domain Eukaryota; kingdom Metazoa; phylum Arthropoda; class Insecta; order Lepidoptera; family Crambidae; genus Chilo; species Chilo suppressalis. The sequence goes on from OU963907.1 coordinate 9,104,595, forward strand.
CTTAATTTATCAACTTTATATACAGCTTTCAATTTAATTATAGTATTGTCAACACATAATTCATAATTTAAATCATATAGAAATACCCATTGGAATGGTTGGAACAGTTCACACCCAAGCATTTTTGTCTGTAATATAATCAGACACTTTATAATATGCTTTCTTAACTAGTGATTTTTTAATGGTCGATTTAAATTTAGTCATGCTTAACTCTTGAATATTGCTTGGAACTTTATTGTAAAAGCGAACACTAAGATCTCTAAACGAATTATTGATTTTGTGGAGCCTAGTAGCAGGTAAAGTTAAGTTATTTTTATTTCTAGTATTATGTGTATGTATTTCACTATTTTTAGTAAACAAATTAATATTTTTTTTTACAAATACTAAGTTGTCATATATGTATTGTGATGCAACTGTCAATATACCTATTTCTTTAAACTTATCTCTTAATGAATCTTTAACTTTAAGATTATAAATAGATCGAATAGCCCTCTTCTGCAGCACAAATATAGTTTGAATGTCGGCGGCATTTTCCCACAGTAAAATACCGTAAGACATTACACTATGAAAATAACCAAAGTAGACTAATCTGGCAGTTTCTCTATCCGTTAACTGCCGTATTTTCATTACAGCATATGCTGCAGAACTAAGTCTCTTGGACAATCCATCAATATGTGGGCCCCACTGCAGCTTAGAATCTAGTGTGATTCCTAAGAACACTGTGGTATCTACAGAGCTCATATGTCGATCCTTTATATTTACATTAGTTTTTACCTGTTTGACATTAGGTAATACAAATTTCAAACACTTAGTTTTCCCTTCATTTAGCATCAAATTATTAACATTGAACCAGTGGACTACCTTCGAAATAGACTTGTTCACGTCATCAATTTGTGACTCCCTACGTTTAATTTTAAACAAAAGTGAAGTGTCATCCGCAAACAATACTATTTCGTGGTTATCCTAAACAAAATAGGGCAAGTCATTGATATAAATTAAAAATAAGAAAGGACCAAGGATTGAGCCCTGCGGAACTCCCATCTTAACCGACGAACCAGGAGATTTTACTCCATTGATGTCAACCCTCTAAACCCTATCACTCAAATAAGATACAATAAGATCCAGAGTGGTATCTCTAAATCCAAAGTGGTAAAGTTTCCTGATCAATGTTTCAGGAAAAACGCAATCAAAAGCCTTTGATAAGTCGCAAAATACACCTAATGCATCTTGCGAGTTCTCCCAGGCATCAAAAATTTGCTCAGCTCAACACCGGCAACGGTTGTTGAGCGACCCCTTGTGAAACCAAATTGTTTACTATGAAGAATGTTATTACTATAAAAATATGATTGCATTTGATCTAGCATACGCGACGACCGAAGCGAGAAGAAATAAAGTTTACGTCGAAACGAGATTGTTTTGTAAAATATGTCTATAATTTCACATGTAACGGATGTGTACATTAAAAATGTTATTTCCTTGTTGTTTTATTAGAATGAGTCGGATATCGCAATACTAGAGAGCTTCGCTCATAGTAACTGACTGTAAAATTGGTAGTTCAAAGCGATATTCTGTCTCTTTCTCTTCTTCTTCTTTCTTCATCAGGTTGATCAAGTTTACATTTTCTTTTAATTGTTTGGGATTTTTCTTAATTAAATTAATGTTTTTATGCAAGTTTTTACAATAATTGTTTATTATTAAGCAAGACGAGTTGTCTGTTGTCTCATTATTTAATTTAAACAATAGTTATTATTTTGTAATTTGTCAGTAGAAGAGTTACTGACTGTCAAGTCAATAGAACATTGCTCAATAAAAGCAATTTGTTTAGCCAAGTTTTTGGCTATATAAAAATAATATTATAGCAACTTAGCTATCTGTCTTTTATAATAATTAGAAAGATAATATTTATCTTTGGTCAAATATAAATTTCTAACATAATTGTTAGCGTCAATAATATGAATTTTTTCACTTTTACACATTGTGAACAAAAGCAAAGAGACCAAAAGAAAAGAAAAGAAAATAGACCAAGAGCTACTGAACCCTCCAAGTAACGGTCTGTCTGTAAGTGTCTTAGTACGGTAAGCATCGCCAGGCACTCCTCAGCCCTGCACATCATCAAGCCGAATATTTATGAAAATGTCAAAAAAATATTAAAAAAAAACTTGTTGCTGTAAGATTGAATTTTTTATACAATTTAGTTTATTCATTTTTAAGTTTAAAAAAAATTGCCAGGCGTTTACGATGAGCACAAGTACCTGCCAGGCGAACCGGAAGGTGTGTAATATATATACATAAAAATAAACTTTATTCTGTAAAGTTAATATTTATATGTGTGTTTAAGCGATTTAAAGTAAGGAGGTAGAATGCCAGGCGGTTCTAGCTAGCACAAGTCCATGCCAGGCGAGGAAAAAAATCCTGCGGCACTAGTTGTAAGAGTCGTAGTATGGAAACTTACATAACTTAAATCTGCTCAAAATTTGGAATTAATTACCGTTAATTAATATATATTTAGCGATGTGCATGTTTCTGTGAAGTAACCGAAAATGCAACTCGATACTTAGATGAAACCTAATAAAGAATATGTAAGTTCATAAAAATATACCCGCCAATGATGCTGATACATTGGATGAAGTCGATGTTTTGTTCTGGCAATATTTTTTCATTACAGCAAGAAAGTTTTTGGAACACTTTACATGATAACCTGTATCATCATGAACTTCCTCTGGCAAAGAAATGTCATTAAATTTTAAATTCCTGTTGTTTCCTAATTTTTAATATTGATTTGCTTTATTCTAAAGCACTAGTTGTAAATTTTACAGTTTTGTCATCAATATCTTGTTTTCAAATCACACAAACAACGTTTGCAGATTCCACTTAACTCACTATTTACTTAAATATGAATAATCGTTGGCACAACTGACGTACACAAGAATAACTGCACAATTAATATTAATATTTAATTGAAATTTAAATCATTACAATACTTCACAATATAAAACAGTGAAATTCTGCGTAAGATTTTACATAGATAAATCGTTGTTACTTCCGACGGTTTTTTTTAGGTATGAGACCTATTTTCCAGTTAGATAAACTGTCTCAATCGCATCACCGAGTTCACGTTAAGCCGCTTACTCGCACTTCCATAGCATCTTTCCCCTCACGAGGCAAGCACTTATGCTAGCCAGAACCGCCTGTCATTCTACCTACTTACATTAAATCGCAAATAAAATTATAATAAAACTTTACCTAGTTAAACTAAATGCAAATATTATGACACTACAGAAAGAAAGACTAAGTTTTTTATACTTTCCAACAATATGGGTATCAAATGAAAGGACTTTCTAAGAATATGAGGTTTTTGAAGTCCTCGATTATATCCAGCGATAACTAAAAATTAAAAATAAATTAAAATTAAAAAACTTTTTATAAACAAACTTTTATTTAAATGCGCTAAAAAGAATAAACTGCTGAGAATGAGTCAAGTGACGCTGAAGAACACATTTAAGGTAATACACATTTCATAAAAATATATCAAATTCTATATAATTGAGCGCAAGGTCAGATATGTAATGTTATCCTTAATGTATTAAACTTTTTAGATGATGAAATCAGGATTTAAGAATCCTATTATGTTGATGAAAAAAGTGATGATGATGAAGATTTATTAATTAATTTAAAGACTTATAATAATAAAAAATATTTTACTCAGAACTTTTATTTTCACATCATTTAATTTGCATGAATAATATTTTCATACTACTACTCTTACTCGCACTGCCGCAGTATCTTTCCCCTCGCCTGGCAAGGACTTGTGCTAGCCAGAACCGCCTGGCATTCTACCTACTTACTTTAAATCGCTTAAATAAACACATATATAAATTTCAACTTTACAGAATAAAGTTTATTACACACCTTTCGGTTCGCCTGGCGGGTACTTGTACTTACCGTACTAAGCATGCTATGACTCGTCAAAGGGCCGATGTTTTTGACTTAAAAATTTAGTTATGATTTTATTTTATTTTTTTAAGCAACTAACTGCTAAATGTTAAAATCTAAAGAAAAGTTTACTAGAAAAAAAACTTGCCTTGCAGCTTAAGGCTAGGAAAATTTCGACGCGGCTAATAGGGCCGTGGTAGCATAATGGTCAGTGCATTCGCCCGGATAGCGAAGGATGCGGGTTCGAGTCCCGTCCGCTGCCTGGTCCGCGTGGATTTTTTTCTAGTAAACTTTTCCTTCGATTAAAAATTTTATATTAAATTGTTTTAAACTTAAAAAGGTTTTCGTAACCGTAATATAAGTTAGACCATAATTTTGTAAAGTTTTGTAAAATTTTAATTCTACACCCTAAAATTACCGATTCGATAAATTTTATGGCATGCGCGTCTCCTATGACAATTAAGAGCAATAATTATTCACTTAAGTGCAGAACTAATTTCGAATTTAGAATATGAAACTACATGAACGTACAAACGTATAAACGGCCATGATAGTGTGCCGCTACTACAGAAATATATTATGAAAATTCAATGTATGTTCGAAAAAATATTAAATTATTTTCTACAAATATAAATAGTGATACGCACTCGCTTAATACTTGAAATAAAAATTAATTACCTCTAGTACCAATAAAGGCTTCACAAAATCAATAATACATTTGAAGGTCTTTGTGTACGCTTCTACACTAAAGTCCTTAGCAATATCTAATAAATTTAAAGCTATTATTAAAAAGTTCTGATTAATTAAGCCTTTTATAAGGGGCCTGATTATATTTCAGACAAACTTGCTTGGGTTTAAACTGGTCCAAACGTTCCGACAGGGTGTTTATAAAATGATGATAAAAATTACATACCTCGCTTTTCGCTTTTAAACACTTCTTTGTAGGTCCAATATTTATTCCATGTATTTTTTACTCTCCTTTCAACTTCTAAAACATTGTTGTCACTGTTAAATCCAACTTGTTTCCCTAAATACATGTAACTTTCTATGTATTCAAGGTTTTCATTACCTTTTTTTTTATGTTATAGGGGGCATACGAGCAGACGGCTCACCTGATGGTAAGTGATCACCGTCGCCCATGGACACTTGCAACACCAGGAGTATCACAAATTATTTTCTACAAATATAAATAGTGATACGCACTCGCTTAGTACTTGAAATAAAAATTAATTACCTCTAGTACCAATAAAGGCTTCACAAAATCAATAATACATTTGAAGGTCTTTGTGTACGCTTCTACACTAAAGTCCTTAGCAATATCTAATAAATTTAAAGCTATTATTAAAAAGTTCTGATTAATTAAGCCTTTTATAAGGGGCCTGATTATGTTTCAGACAAACTTGCTTGGGTCTAAACTGGTTCCGACAGGGTGTTTATAAAATGATGATAAAAATTACATACCGCACCGTAACAATATAATTTCTAAATATTGTTACATAATTATTTAAAGCTGTAAAGTTTTTTGTCCGTTTTTCTCCACAGCTAAAATTATCTTTAACGGGTGGTAGGAGAAAAAATATAGACATTAAAAAAAGATGTACCTATTTATGCTTCCAATTTGAATAAAGTTTTTTTGACTTTGGTTCATCATTAAATAATTGGTTATACAGGTACTTAAATTGTGTTGATTTAATTTGTTAGAAATTGGTGCCTCGTTAAATTTTGGTGTCTTTTCATTGTTTTTTTAACACCCGGGTAAAAGTTACAATGAAAAGAACCAATTTTTTGAAGACAGTTTATGAATCACAAGTGCACCACATAAGTATACCTATTCCCATTCTCTCATTTCCTCGCCTTATCATTTGATACTGTTATTAAACGAGGGACTGGGAGCAATAGAAAAACTTTTTAAGTTTTTTTTATAACATTGTAGTCCTCCTATTTTTTGTCTTTAATTACTTACTTAAGAATATATTTTAACTACGTATAATTAGCAACAGTATTTTCTTACACCTAAATATTGCAACAGCCTAAATTTTCTCAAAACCAATGCTTAACGGTTAAATTAACCGCTGAACGGTTGAAATTCACAAAATGGGATTTGGGGTTTGACGCCTGCGCTCGGTTCTCAATTGTGATCCAACGCCTGCAGCTCGGGCAAGCAGGTGATAGCGCTCCTAATACCCGGGTGGTTGCTTAAAATACTTAGTGCCGGAATCACAAACCCGGTCGACACCGATATCTCGGACTAGGACTCTACAGACGCTTGTGTTACAACATAAGCTCGACAGATTTAGGGCCTGCGTCTTCTCTTTGATCTCTACATGGTATACGTTGTTTTTGACATTTTCGGTTGTGTGTAGATTAAAATAATCTTACAGTGCGACAAAGATCTTCAAGATCTTTTTAATTATGAGTGACACTTCAAGGAGGTCGCTGCTGTCTACGTAATACGACGTTTACAAAGACGACGGCGTTGCAGTTGAATCAAATTTTTGCCACATTCGTCCTTGTTGCACTGTTACTAATATTATGAATGCAAAAAAGATTTTTTTATTTGTTTGTTTCTTACACTTTCACGCCTAAACCACTGAACGGATTTGGGTGAAATTCGGAATGAATTATATAGGTATAGGTCATATATTAGAAGCATCTAAACTTTTGTCCAATGTTGTTTTGTTGTATTGGAGAAAAAATAGTAGAAGATTAAGCACCAAGGGAATAAAGCAGTGTATTATGTCGCAGGTAGCATATTGAATTCTCAGCGATATGTAGAATTCTGTAGCTAATATCCGAAGAAGAGAAGGAATTATGGCAGGAATCCTGAATGAAGTAAAGGATTTAAGTCTATCCAAGACTAATAAGACACATTTATCCTTGAGGAGCATAGTCTACTTTAAACACCTACGCTGCGATGTCGCAACGTAGTTGCCTTTAAAATAGTTTTTTGGACCCTAAGTAAACAATCTACTATTTTTATAATTTTTATTATTTTAAAGCATGTAACTGCTTGATGTTTAAATCTAAAGAAAATATAACTAGAAAAAAATCCACGCGGACCAGGCAGCAGACGGGACTCGAACCCGCACCCTTCGCAATCCGGGCGAATGCACCGACCAATTATGCTACCGCAGCCCTCACGGACCGCGTCGAAATTCTTCTAGCCATTCTTAAGCTGCAAGGCAGCGCCATCTCTTCGCATTATAGGTAAATAAATAAAAAATAAAAAAAATAAAAAAGCCTTACTTCCTTATTACAATTCAACAAAAAAAATACATTTACTTTCTAAATTACTTAATATCTATCTTGTTTACTGTCTAATATTGCTTATCTATAATTTATTAACTAATATATTAAGACAGAATTACTTAATTACTATTTAATAACCGCAAGGAACCCCTCTCAGGTAAAGGCCTCTTCCAAAGATAGCCACTTTTCTCTGTCTTGAGCTATACTCTGCCATTGTGGGCCAGTCACTCGTTTTATGTCGTCGGCCCAGCGTGCGTGCGGTCTTCCCTTGCGTCGTTTGCCCTGAGGGCCTTTCTACTTGGTGACTGTTATGGTCCACCGCTGGTCTTTAAGTCTGACTACGTGCCCAGCCCACTTCCATTTTAATTTTTGAGCATGACTAAGAGAGTCTAAAGCTTTTGTCTTCGATCTTATGTTTGCGTGTCTTATTTTATGAATTTTTTTTAAGTTCAGCATGCTGCGTTCCATTCCCCTCTGGCAAGTAGTTATTTTGTTCTTCACAATATTGTTAAATTTCCAGGTTTGGCACGCGTAAGTCAAGCATGGAATAAGACAGGTGTCCATAACTTTCTTTTTTAACTCTATTGACATCTCGCTTTTAAACACTTCTTTGTAGCTCCAATATTTATTCCATGTATTTTTTACTCTCCTTTCAACTTCTAAAACATTGTTGTCACTGTTGAATCCAACTTGTTTCCCTAAATATATGTAACTTTCTATGTATGGTTAAGGTTTTCATTATCTACTTTTATAATCGTTTTCTTGTGATTTGTCATGGTTTTTGTTTTCGATATGTTTATTTCGAGTCCCACGCAATGGCTAGCTTTACTGAGATCATGCATTGTAGCTGGGAGCTAGTTTCTGCAAATAGAACTAAGTCATCTGCGAATCGTAGATGACTCGCGCCCTCTCTCTTAATATTTTTATATATAATTGCTATTTCTTCTTTCAAATGTTTAATACTTGTAAAAGTATTCATTTGACATTGTGGGTTACCTATAATGCGAAGAGATGGCGCTGCCTTGCAGCTTAAGAATGGCTAGAAGAATTTCGACGCTGTCCGTGAGGGCCGCGGTAGCATAATTTGTCAGTGCATTCGCCCGGATTGTGAAGGGTGCGGGTTCGAGTCCCGTCTGCTGCCTGGTTCGCGTGGATTTTTTTCTAGTTATATTTTCTTTAGAATCTACTATTTTCCTGAATAATGAGTTTCCTTTTTGTTGACGAGACTGGTACCTACCTAAACATTCTTCTTAGCTTAGTCAAACTTTTATTAAGTAAACTTTTCCCAGTTAGTTAATGCAGTAACGGCACAAAAATGGGTAAAATAAAGGTCGGACTGTATCAACCAACCTAAACTTTCAAGAGAAAGAAAAAAAGATCTTATTTCCACGCCGATTTCTCTCCAACAGAGAAGTCGTTTATAGCAATTTATCCCTTTCTCTGTATTTAATTACGCGCTGAACCCGACAAAAAGTTTCTTCGAGTCCAGTAAATAATATGCCGCTAAGTTGGCGACAGACGGGCGACGGTGGCGATTAGCGTAACGTTTGTAATTACAGCGGATTCCACTGGCTGCGTCCGTCGGGATGTTACACAGAAACCGATAGAAATGAGAGTGATATTATGATTGTTAGGGAACTCAAAAAAAAGAGTTTCCCAAAAGTTTGACAAATCCCTGAATTTCCCTCCGAGGCCCAGCGGTTTCGGTACCAAATGACTACCGACTCCTGGCACTGGGCTTTGTACCTGAGTGTCCCAACAAACACAATGTCTAATAACCCGAGACTCTTCAATTACGCCGTTATGTGGCGTCCTTCAGCGCGTTCTATCGTCTATACAAAGGCAAGTGTCCTAAGGAGTTGTTCTCCCTTATTGCACCTTACCCTTTTCTTCAGAGGACCATGCGCGCCGGCCTACATTGACACCGAACTACTATGGTTAGTATTCCAACGCGAACAAAGATATTGGTGATTAATTTCTTTGCTGCATTATTCAAAAATGGAATGTTTGCCCACTCACGCTCTACGATTCTTGTAACGAGGCGTGAAGATTCACATTGCGGGACGATAATGTGAGGATGGCTAGTGTGGCGAGCAAAATTGCTGCACTCCACTCTGGCCTGGTCTCCACTGTCACTTAACATCACGTGGGGTGAAGCGATTTGTCGGACCGTTTTGTAAAAAAATATGCTGTGCCTGGACCTCCCATTGGCCCCTGCCGGGAAGAGCAAAAAACGGGTGCAATTCCTGTTTTATAGCCCCAACTGACTGCGGCAAAGAGAGTCCGCATTAGCTTGCTCTTCGCGGACCCTCTTCGCAGAATCTCTCTACGAGAGGACTTTTTATTTATTTTATCCTCGCATAAGGTTTATTGTAGATCCAGGTTTCTAGACAATTCGAAAATAAACTCTGTTTTGCTGTCTATCAGTCTATCTTTCGCGTCTATACTACTGAATCAATGAACCTGATGAATTTGGAATAGAGATACATGGTACATTAGCGAAGGGCATAGACCACAACTTACTGTAATGGAAATTCTCTTCAAGTTATGTATTATATTATCAAGGGATATGTTTATCTATACTTAGTAATATCATTGTATTTTTGTCTGTAACGAATAAACTGACCAATTACAAAAACTCACTATAAGAATGCTTACCCCTGATTATCCCTGAGTAAAATAGGCTATATTTTATCGCGTTTAATTAAAATTATCATATGTTAGTTAATAAGGGACAAATGTTTGAATGGAAAACCGATTTGTTATTACTCTACGCAGACGAAATGTTACTAAGCGCTCGCAATTATACAATTCTAGCTCAAGTGTTTAGTATTAGAGCGGTTCACTCATTCATACCTCAATGAGACCTACATTGTAACTTGCAAGAATTAACATACAGAGTCGCACGCCTATGTGGCGTCTTGCTTGTCGCTATGCGAGACAAGTGGGCGTGAAATTGCCAGTACCCCTATCAACCCTAGCGGGGACAATGTTCATGATGCTCTGAATCGGATTATAAAAATAAAGTGGCATGTTGGCGGTGCACATTATTTGTTAACAAAACTCCAAAAAAAGGATTTTCCCAGTTTGACCTGTACGTGTGTGTATACATGTATGCAAGTATGCATAATGTATTTGGATGTCGTTTTCGGTATATAAATGCGTATTCATCAGGGAAGGTTTTAGTATATAATATAGAAGCAGTGTCCAACGGTTTCACCCGCTACACACGTGTAAAATTTACAAGCAGTAGCGTTTTCCTAAAAATAAAATATTTTTTAATAAAAAATAGAACCGACTTTAAAAAAACTGATAATTAATATGATTTACCGATTTATATATAAGAAGTCGATACAAAGCCATGTATTCAGCAGGGAGATCATGATAATGGTATTGACTTTAAACACATCTCAGACGACCTCCGTGGCCGATTGGTTTGTACGCTGGGTTTCATGGTGTCGCCGACTGGAGAGGTCCCGGGTTCGAATCCCGGTGGGAGCAAATGTGTGATGAATACAAGTAATTTGTACTCCAGTCATGGATGTTTAATATGTATTTCTATGTAAATATACTAATATATATACTGTATATGTATTCTATCCGTTACCCTAGTATCCCATAACACAAGCCTTACAGTGCTTACTTTGGGACTAGGCTAATTGGTGTGAGTGTTAGAAATATTTATTTGTCGGGGAAATTTTATTAACAGACTTCTTTTTTTCAGTTTTTTTGAAGTTGCTCAATTTTTCATTAAATAATTCGGACAAATTAGAGATCCGCAAAAAGTCTGGGTTACCATCCGTCCGGATTAGTCCGGACATGTCCGGACTTTTAGACCATAGTCCAGACCTTTTCCGGATCTCTAAATTGTCCGGATTTTTTAAATTACATTGAATATGAATATAATATTAATAAATGTACATATTGATTTAAATACTATACGATTGTAACTAAGTGAGTAATGCATGGTACATGCTGTGAGTAAAAAGTCCAGCCTTTTACGAAATATCAGGATTTTTGTCAGGACTCTTTGAAATTCCTTAATGGTAACCCTACTTGCAGACGATATAGTTGTTGTACGGCGAAAAACCAGAAAATCTAAATGAGTTGATCTAACAAGTTTCTCGTTTGCGGCAATCCATTAATTAATGTGTTTCCATTAATCCATTGTATGTTATAATTAATTCTACATTAAAATTATATTCAAATTAGAATCGATTACAGAACATTTTTTTATCTTTCTGCGTTCTATATTAAAGAAGAAAACTTAAATGTTTTGCTTATTTCAAGCGAAAGAGAAATAAAAGTGGGCCTGGTATCAATGTCTTCGAAAGTAGGTTCATTAATAAGTAGGCCCCCTAATAACAGTTTGAAATAAGTTAGAAGGTTTTTAAAACGCAGCTCTGACTATAAGAATAGATGTTTTTTACCTGAGATAAAAAGGAATTTTGGTTTAAAAAGCCTAGAATGTTTCCAGCAAGCGAACTTAGTATCTCTTTTATTTGACCTCAAGTTAGGTTCATTTGAACTTTTCTTCATTCACATTAACACGCGAAGCAATGCTCTCCATACCATTACTAACTTGTAGAAAGGTTTTAGTTTTACGAATGTGTAGGTAAGTAAACCTTGGTATTTCTGTTTTTTAGGTTCTATTTATTTCAAAGTTTAGGTACTGCCAGGCCTGACATGTAAGGCCACCTAATGTACTTCTACATACACGTAACAGCTTTCTTAAATGGTAGGTACTCTTGATCTCTTTGTAGAATGCATATACCAATCATATTCAAGACATACATTTATTCAGTCGATAAAGTTATTCAGTTCGGAAATACCTAGGATATATACCGAAATTAGAGCATATAGTCCAGTATAAATCGAGAGTATGCGTCAAATACGGTGATGTTTTGGAGACTTGTCTATGATGATGGCCTAATAAATAATCCAAGTTTGTGACCTCCAGCACTGAACGCAACTACTTATGTCAAATAATTATAAAACCGCGAAAATTCAGTCATGAAGTGCGTACCTATGAACAATAAAGATATGCTATAAAATGAAGAAGCACTTAGGTACCTACCTATTCATCAAGGCGCTATGGCAATGAATCTGGCTTTATCATTTTAAGTAAAATACCGGCCAAGTGTCGTGCCACGCGCAGTGTAGGATTGTGTAGATATTTTATTGTAGCTTTATAAATAGTTTTTTAGATTATCTTTTTTAATGCAATGTTTTACGCGTTACAAACAAGCAATCACTTCATCTAAGCCACTTTTAATGCGTAACTTTAAGGAATTTTTATAAGGTAAAAACAAACTTATAAATTTGTTAAACGAGTTGAATGACTATGCTACGAGTATTATTCCTAAACTAAGTGATCTATCGTAGTCGTTACAATTTTCCTTAACAGATCATGAAAAGAACTATTACTACTACAAATTTGTCACGATTTTTTTCAGGTTTTTCAAGCTAATAGTTTTGTTTTTAGAGCGGGGGAGGGGGGGTTATATTAATTTAGCAACGCCTTAGTAATTATAAAGACCTATTCAACGATACCCCCCCACATGATGGGGTAGACGAAGAAAATAAAGTCATCCCTTTTTTACATGTAGGTGAGCTTGTCAGGATTACGGAACCGGCTATATAAATAATATAATAAACTCATATCTGTCTTGTAATTTAAAAATGGAACTATCGTTTACTGGGAAACATGGTAACCAAGGAGGCAACTTATCATATCTTTATATATATAATTCTTCTGTGAGTGTGTATGTCACTGAACTTCTCTTAAACGACTGGACCGATTTTGATGAAATTTTTTTGTGTGTGTTCAAGGGGATCTGAGAATGGTTTAGATTCACAATTTTGTCCGCTGGACAACCCCTATTTTTTTAACGCGGTACGAAGTTCGCTGGGTCAGCTAGTATTATATAAAAATTTCGATGGGGCTTGCAAATTAAAAAAAAGCTGTTGAATGTACAAATGAACACTTTAACAAGGGAAAAATTTAATTGTTGTGCGTTGTTCGTCCTTGATTTTGAAAAATAATAATTTCCGTGCATTATTTGAGATAAGTACTATGAAATATATAATATATGGAATGTGGCCTTTTGTATGACACACAACAAAGTTGACCCCATTTAAATAACACAGACAGATTAAAAGTGTTTAACTTTTCAGAGCAAATTTCATTTGAGTATTACGCATGTCAAAAGCAGTATTATGCGCTAATGAGAGTTTTAAACATCTCCCTTGATTACTTTCATAAAACTAGATGAGTTTTAAAATGTAAACTCATTGAAATGTTAAACCGTGTATGTAAGACTAAACTTTTTATTTCGTAATATTAGCGTGCCATAACTTTGGCTGAATTTTAATAGAACGTTAGGCAATTCCATTTGGGGTGTGACAAAATTTGCAGATGCGGAATAGGTATTCTAAATGCAAATCTAGTTATATTATGCGGTGCACTCTGCAAAGGAAGTATGACGGCAAGAGTGAGTCTATTTAAATACGGTTAACTAAGTTATATTATTGTTATACGACTTATATATCGTAGAATTCGTCTTTGTCGTATTCTACTCCAAAATGAAACAATACTTCATTCAAATTGACAGAGTGAAAGCTCTATTCTTTTTTCTATCACCCATTAATGGACTTCTTTTAGTTTAAATCTAAAGAAAACTTTACTAGAAAAAAAATTCCACGCGTAACAGACAGCAGACGGGACTCGAACCCGCACCCTTCGCTATCCGGGCGAATGCACTGACCATTATGCTAATGCGGCCCTGACGGCCGTGTCGAATTTTTTTCTAGCCTAGGCCTAGGCTGCAAGGCAGCGCCGTCTCTTCGCATTGCAGGTAACCCACAATATCAAATGAACTGGGGGCCATTCGCCTAACGGAAATGCTTTGGAAAACGCTAACGCTTACGATTTTATTTTGTTATTTCTAGCCGCCTGAGGTTTTCAAATGTCTCGCGCTCTTTTTTTTTCTTTTGCATAGGTAATAACAATATTAAAAAAAATGAGCGTGAGGTATTTGAAAACCTTTGGCGGTCAGAAATAACAAAATAAAATCGAAAGCGTTAGCGTTTTCCAAAGCATTTCCGTTAGGCGAATGCCCCCCTGTTTTAGTTGTTTAAAAGAGCGAGCGTAAAGATTAATTTAGGTACTTTATTATTTTTATGTTGTACTAGAATGGGGGTCTATACTGTTATAGTAGCTAGTTGATCTTCTAATTGTAATTACTCTTTATTAGGTATTATAGGTGTGTTACAAGCTGTAGCTCAAACAATTTCTTATGAGGTTAGATTAGCTTTAATTTTAATATCAAGAATGTCATTGGTTATAAGTTTTATCATAATGAAATTTATATTTTTAAAATTTTAATATTATTGTTATTATTATACTTCATTTAGAAATGTGTCGATTTTCTTCTTGTTTAGCAGAAACAAATCGAACTCCCTACAATTTTGCTGAGGGGAGAAAGCTATCAGATTTTTTGCTGAGGGGGCAAAATCCTAACAGAATATCAGCATTTTCTTAAACCATGCCGCTACCACTGTTGATGCTATTATAGTTTTAAGTATATTGACGCTCTACCTAGTGGCGATATGGTTTCCTACTTCGTTGTTTTGCATTTTTAACATTCGTTCATGGATGTCAACGTTGTTTGTTGTGGTTGTTATGCAAGTTCGCTTCGAGGAAAAAGTTTTTTTTGCAAAGCGACATTGTTGACGTTCCCTAAAAGGCGGCGTTTCACTTCTTCCTTATTTTAATAATAGTTGGAGTGGATTGACAGACAGCCTTCAACGTTTGAGAGAAGTAGGGTATAGCTGATTTTTCGTTTGAATTGGAGCGTTCGTCTGGGGAAGTAACCTCCAACTTACGGAATGCCTTTACTACCTTTTGGTGATGTTGTGTTTCTGTCGGTGTGTAAGGTTTCAGGGCTCCACGGGGTAGGGGATGGGGTCAGGGTAGATAACGGTGCGAGTAATATTTTTTGTATAGCAAGTGCCTATAGGCTATGGTGGCCTCTTACCATCAGGAGGGCCATATTCTTCTTTCCCACCCTTCTAACATAAAAAATCCTCCATCTCGCTGGCACTATTATCCCTGTAAGCAAGTAGTCAGTTGCAAATTGTTTGCTTCAGCAGCGTTAATAATGCTTCCAATTCTGGATAATGCTGACGTCTGCTATCTAGATCTCACGGAGGCGCTGGACGCTCGGCTACACCCATTGTTGTCCAAATTTGTGGCATTATGTAGGTATTAAATTTTATTATTCTTCCGGACACATCTGTCGGCCCACCTAGCTTTAAGATTTGACGGCACCTGTTAAAAATGTTTTTTTTTATAGCCAGATAGGCAAACGACTCTACCCCACCTGATGTCAAATTAATGTTACATTGATCATAAAGTTTTTACGCAGTTTTGAAGCTGATTACTTACCATCTTTATGTGTTTTTAAAAATATAATATTACAACCTACAACCTATATTTTTGCTACAGAACGTTGGAACTGATAACACTGTAACCTTACATCCCTTAAGTTTTGTAAGCGCTCTTTACTTATAACCAGCATTTAATCAATACCATGCAAAGGTATTAACAAAAAGAAGTACGATATATAAAACATAAACCTTTCTGCTCAGATTTGAGCCCAGGATCACTTGATTGTTAATCCTCCCTTCCAACGGCTAAGCCATCTGAGCTCTGAGCGGCGCGTCGGTTGCGGACACATTTCATTTGATCAATTTATCCTCATATGGGATAACCCACTGAGTGAATTAATTTAGAATACAGTCTCTGTTTAAGTGCTGAGAAAATAAATAAATATTTTTGATGTTTAACAAACTCCCTAAGATATATTCGCGTAGATATATTCGGTCGCGTTCCTCTATCAAGTTTCTAGGCCTGACTATGAAATTTCAAGATATCTAAAAAAAGAGAAATTTAAAAAATCATAAAAACATCGTCAATAAAAAAAACTCGTCAACAGTCGGGACCCATTATTAAAAAAAAATGATCAAATCTTGAATATCTAATGGGTCCCGACTGGAAAAGTAACTTTGCTCCTTACTTAACAGAATTATAGACTAATGAACTTGTTTTTTTCTTTTCAGTTTTTATTTGAAGTAATATGAAATAAGTCTGGTTTTCGAATTTTAAATTTCCCTCTTTTTATTTCACACTTTTCAGTGAGAATTATAAGACGGTATATATCGCAGTCTTGTCACTCCAGTAAAGTAGTTAATATCTCAAGGATTATTAAGTACCATGCGGTGGTCTAAACGATTGATTAATTAAGACATATGGAGACCTTACCACCAGGGTCAAGGCTTCAATTAATGGGAATCTAGGGGAATGACACCAATTTTGGCAAAAATGTGTGAATTTAAATCAAGTCGTTACCCATAATGCATGTAAATCTTATAGTTAACTAGTTACTAAAAAAACATATTTTGCTTATGTTCTTTTTAGTAGTTCAGGAGTAAATATAAAATTCATTTACTTTTATTCATCGACTGTCTTAAATTGGCAGTGGCTGCATTGTAACAGCCGGCTTTAAGATTGTGATATACACAAACGCAGTGTCATATCCTAGTCTCATATTTTGTTACCTACATATTTGGTTGGTTTCTGTTGGTTAATTCACAAATATGTAGATGTCAGAGATTAATTTCAAATGTTATTAATTACCCTATATACAATACCAATCAAAGATGTTAATGTCGCAGGTTGAGGAAAGCAATAATTCCCGTCTGTTGTTTTGGCCACTGGTGGCGACTGCCTTAGATCGCTAAATTAAATAATAATATAATCACCAAAGCAAAGTTTATTATAATATTCACTGTTTAGCAAAAATGCTTAGTAACTTTTACATTTTTTTTATAGACAGGTCCGACAAATGACTCCACCCCACCTGATGTTAAGTGAAGGTGAAGTCCAGACGCGAAGATAGCTGATACAGCAGTTCTACCTGCCACACCAGCCATCCTCACCCTGCCGGCCTGCATGTTGCTTCTTCACGCCTCTTTTAAAGGATCCCAGGTTGTAAGAGGGAGGGAACACGTGAATGGGCAGAGCATTCCATTTACGGATAGTACGACAAAGAAATGAGTCACCAAATTTCTTTGTACGCGTTGGAATTGTAGCCATAGTTAGACGGTGACAACGTAAGCCAGCGCGCGTGGTCCTCTGAAGGAAAGGGGAAGGTGGAATAAGAGAGAAAAACTTCTCAGAACACTCGCCATGGTACAGACGATAGAACGCACTTAGTGTCGCCACGTCATTGAAGAGGCTCGAGGTGTAAATATAATCAAATAAACCTATTAGTTACTTAGTTTATTTCTAAATATTTTTCATCAATTAAAGATTATTATTCTAACTACCTATACTAATGTTGTAAAATGGCAAGAGTTGTATAGTGACATAACCTATATTTTATCCCGTTAAAATAAATTTTGCCCGTGCAATGCCAATAGATGCGAAAGTGAGTTTGTCTGTTACGCTTTATTTTCCCTATAGAGATAGATGGGACCTTGGTTCGAAGCTACATTATCGAAATACTTATAGGGTGATGGAGTGGGTGATTTACCTATAAAATTATATTTTGTTTGCTTCGAATTTTGTAGAATTATCATTAATAATTACAAAACCAATATTATCCCGAGCTGATTAATAAATACAGGGAGTCCATTAAGTATGTACCTACCTACTAGCGAATAATAGGTTATCTCTTAATGTTAAGTAACGTAAAAGTAAGTAGTAGTAGTTTGGTAACATAAATTAATATAGTTAAAATAAACTTTAAAAACACTATAATTCTGAGTTTTTCCTTAAAGGAGATTGCTCAAGTTGGCCCAAATGCCCAAAAAATATTGACATACACGGTAATTCTTGGCGTAATTTATAATTTAATTTACTGTCATTAGATTTCAACGGACACCTTCGTATAATATCTTTACTTTAAAAAGGACTTTTAATTTTACCGGTTTGGAAAACATACGAATCATTTTTAATGGCTATGGGTGTAGTAACATTCAGCCTAAGACTGATCGAAGTTGTTTATATAACATAAAAACAAATCTATTTTGTAAAGATCGATAATTTTTTTTTTATTACATTGTGGTATTAATATCCACAACTATATTATCATTTTCACTAGATGAAAATGTGCTCAGACAATTATTATAGATAGTATGCGACATCATAAAGTCTATTGCCATACATTTTTCGCCAAACACCTCCATAAACACATTATAATCTGTAAATATGTTAGACTTTAAGGTATCTATCTGTGGGCCTACGTTCCCTGACTATTTATAAATAAATAAAATTGGTGTGATACACTAAAAATCTAAAATATGGTCATCTTAAAAACATAACAAAAATAATGAAGCTACTGAATATATGGCTATAGAACCTAAATCTCTTAGCTTTCTTTGGATAACGAGAGTTTAAAAATTCTCTCTAATCTGTGGCTCATTGACAATCATCACACAGTTTCTGTCACAGAGTACCTTATTATAACCGGAAATGACACCTGTCGTGCCATTTATAAAAAAAAATGGGTGCGTGTACTTATGTAGGCGCGTGAGAAGTTATCCTTCTTTGGCATCGTTTAAAATTAGTTTTTAATTGCATGCAAATAATTAATTACAATAAATTAATAAAAAGTCTGAAAAAGGACACAGTCAATAAAGTTCAGTTTTAATTTGAAAAAATAGTTTTTAGAGATTAATAAATACTTTTGATAGGCATTCACAATGCAGTCGTTAGCACCCACAAAATAGAGATTCTATTTCTATTTTGTTGTTAGATTTTCTTAATGTGCGGTAAACACAAAAGTAGTAAATAATTTTTTGTGTTACAGTGATGCGCGCGCATCTTAAAATTGCACTCTCATCATTTTTTCATAACGCGCCTAAAGAAGTATAACTTCAAAAAAAAAAAATGACACCTGATTTTAAAAGTTACTCTTATGCATTAACTTTAAAAACAGGCAACTATCTGTTAATCAACATACTCTATACAGGGCGTCCCACGGCTACCTCACACGGATGGAAAATATATTAAATATTGAAGATAGGACATTTTATTGAAAGAAGACATCATTTTATTTTTAATAATAACTAGAACTGCATTCACAGATTTTTTAAAAATCGCCTGCTACAACTGGGAATCAAACTCGTGAAATTTCGAAAAAATAAACTCAACATATTTTATGATAACCATCGAAAGGGTTAATCATAAGGATTATGTTTTGCTAAATAACAGCATTTTAAATGAAAGGAATGTGAATTACGCAATAAAAATAATAAATTGATTTACAAACCGTAGTACGTATGCATTTCTTTTTGAATTCACAGTTACAATGCGACGGGCAAAAATTTGTATTAATAATTCGAAAATGGAACACATACATTTTCAAGTGTCTGTTCTTTTCTTTTTTGTGAGTTTCATTTTCATTTATTTGCATTTTTTTGTTAATTTACTTACCATGGCTTAATAAAATCTTTCTCTATCTCTATCTTTCTTTCATTATTTAAACACATATCGAGAAGGTTTGTCTCTATCAGGATATCTTTTGCGATACCACCGCTAAACTAATGATATGTCTTTGTGGTTCATAAAGTAAGCTTACATTAAATCTATTTTATTTTGATGCGCCATGGTAAGTAAATTAACAAAAAATTGCAAATAAACGAAAATGAAACTCACGTAAAACAAAAGAACACAGGCTTGAAAATTTATATGGTCCATTTTCGATTTATTATTACAAATTTCAGCCAATCGCATTGTAACTGAATTCAAAAAGAAATGCATACGTACTACAATTTGTTTATCACTTCATTATTTTTATCACGTAATAAGACATTCCTTTCATTTAAAATGCTATGTTATTTAGCAAAACATAATCTTATGATTAACCCTTTCGATGGTTATCAT
Organism: Chilo suppressalis; assembly: GCA_902850365.2. Classification (NCBI taxonomy): domain Eukaryota; kingdom Metazoa; phylum Arthropoda; class Insecta; order Lepidoptera; family Crambidae; genus Chilo; species Chilo suppressalis. The sequence goes on from OU963907.1 coordinate 9,124,729, forward strand.
AAAATATGTCGTGTTTTTTTTTCGAAATTTCACGAGTTTGATTCCCAGTTGTAGCAGGTGATTTTAAAAAAATCTGTGAATGCAGTTCTAGTTATTATTAAAAATAAAATGATGTCATCTTTCAGTAAAATATCCTATCTTCAATATTTAATATACTTTCCCTCCGTGTGAGGTAGCCGTGGGACGCCCTGTATACCTGAATCTAATCCATAATTTCGGTATTTGGCTTGATTTCCCTAGTTTACTATATAACTTATTTGTTTTTTATTATTTTAATATGTTCAGTGTATATGGTTTATAGAATTTCTCAGGGGTGTCCGTCAATAATATTCGTTTCTGCAGTAATTTATATATATTTAAGAATCTAGGAAACAATTTTTCATGATTATTGGTCTTTAGGCCAAACATGTATGGAAGCTGAGCAATCTCCTTAATAATCACAAATACCTATTAGTTAATTTATTTTTATCATTTAAGAAGAAGGAACTTTATCAAAATTTTATTGTAAGTACTTCGTATAGATACTGCGAGTAGCCAATTTTTTTGTTTAAGTTTAGGTTAGGTTTTATCTACGTTTATAAATACCAAAATTCTTCAAAATTGCTTCTCCCAACAATCCCGCAGTCTACTCCTGTATAGTTTTTTTTTAATTTAAGCTGTAAAACTGTCTCTGCTATCGTTGAGGCAGAGGTTTAACGATATTCCTACTACATCATTGTTTCTCTCTGTAGCTTATTCCCTATAAATATTGACATTCTTATTTTATTTATATCTTAATTTACGTATATTCTATTATCAATATAAAGTTTTATATATATCGGAATGGGGCGAGCGGGATAAGCGATTGGCCACGTGGTTCGTCTTGATCTGCCATCTTGGTTATTCAATGATATTTCCCGAAAATAAAACTGTAGTCTAGTGACCAATCTTTCGTTTAATTTGAATCTTCTTATGACTTTACAAAATCAGTTATGATTGCCAAGGTACAAACGGATTGCTTTGTGAAGCGTGGAGAGTTCTGTGCTAACGTCCATTCACTATCGCGGCTCACGTCTGAATGCCGAATGCCCCTTCCACACATGGTCTTGTGCCTTCTTCCGACAGGTTCGGGTTCGAAGATTACTTCTTTCCCCGGGCTGCTTCTCGCGGGGGTACGCCGCCGCGGGGTTGGGTGCCGCTGGATAGCGGTCGTCTTGTGATGGTGTTAGTCACCAGCTCCTCATCTTCTTCTTCCTCCTGTTCTCGCCAGGAGACTTGCGGCGCGGCCCTCAGCGCGGTCTGCCAAGCCGGGTGAGACCCCCTGGGGGGAGGCCCAGCTAGCGCCAGCGAGCAGGCCGCGACTTATGCAAGTAAGGGTGAGGAGTGATTGTTTGGCCCCTTCCAATGAAGCATAGCCCCTTATATACTACCCTAAGCATAGACCACTCCCAAGTGATGACAGCTGTCACTGTCATTACTTGACGTTTCACAAGGCAATGGTACACTGACTAATGACATTTTATTGTCGGTTTAACGTTTTGAAGGAGCGAGTGAGACGCCATCCGCCGACATATAAATTGCTAAAATGTCAAAAGATATGGTATGTAGAGTATGCCGAGTCCATTGGTTAAAATTATAAAAGTAAAGTAATAATCAGTTAAAATTGTATAAATAAATTAAATTAGTATTGTAAAAAATAAATTTATGAATAAAATTAATAAATTAGTGTATGGTCTCTAGTGTGCCACAAATGAACATACATACATATATAGACAGTTAAACACTATACTCTGTCTGCGCGGCGCGCTTCGAGCTCTTGCATTGCGCAGACGGTTAAAAAAAATTTTTGCTGCGAGATTTTTATGGTATACAAGACTATTTTTTTTTCCAAAACGATTGCGTGCGGGAATTGTTATTACCTACCGCGTAGTACCCACTGTTTAGGACCAAGGGTCAGCAAAAGTACTCGGCGAATTGGGATTCCTTGAAATGATAGAACTTCGTACTTGAACTAATGTATTTTAAAAACCATAACAAATCAAACAGAATCTTGAACTGGTACTGAATCCTTGATCTTATATCTATCCATATAGGAAACTACTTATAGAAAAGCACTGCAGCATCTATACCGCGATTACAAGGACTTAACGTGACATCTATTAACCAAATAACGAACTAAAGTTGTTATTATGTGAAACTTCGGAACTTAAACCATAGTGCGAGTAACAATTGCTACAGCGCCATCTTGCTTCTTATAAAAGAGCTATATGAACTTGAACATACCGCCCCCCAAGGACGATATTGAAGAAATCGTCCTTTAAAAAATGGTTGAACTTGACATAAATAAATTTAAAACGAACTGAACTGAAAAAACTTAACATTACATAACTTCATTAAAAATAAAATTTGCTGTTAAACATTTATACACTGATAAACTATTAACAAATAAATAACAAAATAAAACAGTTGAACACAATTATACTAGTTTTCATTAATTGGCAAAACACATAATTTTGAAGTAGGGCGTTTTAACAATGAACCCCTAACTCTCAATGTGACCACTCGAGTTATATTGTCTGGCCCAGGATGTTTCTGAACAACTCGACCTATCAACCAGCGACTCGGAGGTAAGTCGTTCTCTTTTATCAAGACAACATCTCCTATTTGTGGTTCTGGAATTTGATAAGACCATTTATACCTATGTAAAAGCGTTGTTAGATACTCTTGAGACCAACGACGCCAGAAATTTTGCAACATCTTTTGTACAAGTTGCCATCTATGCAAAGGACTAACATAGGCGTCCTCAAAGTTACAATCAGGTACAGCAATCAATGGTTCACCCACCAAAAAATGACCGGGGGTTAACGGTAAAGGTTCGTCGATCTCGTCAGTATTAATAATTGTCATAGGCCTAGAATTAAGACAAGCTTCGACCTGACAAAGTAATGTGCTCATCTCTTCATATGTCAAGGTTGTCTCGCCTATGACACGCTTAAGGTGAAACTTGGTAGACTTTACTGCCGCCTCCCACAATCCACCGAAGTTCGGTGCATGAGGCGGTATAAAATGCCACTCTGTACCGCTAGCTTCTAAATTTTCAGCTATACTGGCCTGAATAGCAACCAAATGAGACAGTTCTCGTGCAGCTCCTACAAAATTAGAGCCATTATCGCTCCACATGTGAGCGCAGTGTCCTCGTCTAGAAACAAAACGCCTGAATGCGGCAATGAACGCTTGTGTACTTAAGTCACTTGCGACCTCAAGATGTATGGCACGGGTGGCCATACAAATAAAAACACAAATATAACCCTTATAGGCACGATGCCCTCTACCCTTAGTAGTTCTTAAGTTGATTGGACCCGCATAGTCTACTCCGCTATTGAGAAACGGCCTAGCAGGAGTGCACCGTACTGTGGGAAGTGACCCCATGAACTGACTTTTGAACTTTGCGTTTGCTTTAATACATATCACACATCTCCTAACATTTTGCTTTACTAAACCCCTTACTCCAATAATCCAGTATCCCGATCTCAAGAAATTCAACATAAGTTGGGGACCCCCATGTAGTGTACGTTCATGGGCGTCTGCTACTATTAACTTAGTAAGATGTGCTTTATGTGGCAAAATTATAGCATGCTTCGTCTGAGACGGGAGAGGTGCTTTATGTAATCTCCCGCCCACTCTTATTAGATCATCATCATCAATATAAGGACAGAGCGATTTCAACTTACTAACTTTCGAAGTTAGACAGCCACTCTTCTTGATCTGTAAGTATTCTTCTTTAAATTCAATCTTCTGACAATATCTAATACAACACTTAAGAGCTTCGTTTAATTCTGTCTTTTTCAGGTATTTTGGTACAACCGTATTCTCCTTCCGATGTATAAAACGTCTACAATAAGCTACTACTCTGAGGACTTTCCTAAGTGACGAATATTTTTCCCAAAAAACTTCTTCATTTATAGCTACGTGAGAAATGATGGCTTCTTCTAAATGTACTTTATTATTTCTTGGCCTAATATAACATATATTATGTTCTCTAAGAAATTTTGGACCTTGAAACCAAGTTGTATTTTCAATTAACAGTCTAGGCAAAACACCCCTCGATGCACAATCTGCTGGGTTGTCTTTTGATGAAACATGTGACCACTGATCGGCATCAATGGTTGTCAAAATCTCAGAAACACGATTGGCAACGAAAGTTTTCCACCTACTTGGGTGACTGTTGAGCCAATCCAACACCACCATCGAATCAGTCCAAGCGTGAACTCTATTTTTTTGAATTTGCATTGTTTCCATCACTTCTACTAGTAACCGGCTAAGCAGCAAGGCGCCACAAAGTTCTAGTCGTGGTATACTTATTTGTTTTATCGGTGCAACCTTACTCTTTGCTACTAACAATGACACACGAACTTGACCTCCCTTATTTTTTGTTCTCACGTAAATGCAGGCAGCGTACGCCGCCTTTGATGCGTCACAAAACCCGTGGATTTCTACCCAATCATCAACGGCTTCAACACCAAGCCATCGAGGAACACGTACATTGGTAAGTTGTACTAATTGACTTCGGTAAGTAACCCATTCTTCCATTAAATTCGTTGGTACCTCTTCGTCCCAGCCGATACCTGATAACCACAATTTTTGTATAAATATTTTTGCTATCACAATGCTAGGAGCTATCCAACCAAGTGGATCAAATAAGTGTGCAATGTCTGATAAAATCGATCTCTTTGTTTCAGGTCCGGCCTTCGGTTTCAACTGTACTGAATATTTAAACACATCTTCACAACGAGACCAAGCAAGTCCCAATATCTTAGTGGTATCCATTATATCCTTCTCTTCCTTTTGTTCTTCATTGTTATATTCTTCTCTTATCTCCTTGTTCATATTATCCTTTTCACAACCTTTCCTTTCCTGTTCTATATTCACCTCTCTTTCACATTGTTGTATTATTTTTAAAAGCTCTATACTATTACTATTCCACTTTTGTAAGACAAATCCTCCTTTTTTAAGTAGATCTCTCATTTCACTATATATTTCTGACCCTTCCAGTACGCTAAAGCTTCCTGTCATCAAGTCATCCATGTAAAAGGATACAGGAACAAGATCAGATGCCCTTGGAAAATTATTTCTTTCATCCAGCGCAACTTGATGTAAACTTTTTACTGCTAGGTAAGGAGCGGATGCTGTACCAAAGGTAACCGTTACCAACTCAAATTCTTTAATTTTATCATGAGGATCTTCTCTCCAAACTATTCTCTGAAAGATGGCATCCTCAGCTGCCACTCTTATTTGGCGATACATTTTAACAATGTCTCCAACGATTCCAATGGGATAAATTCTCCAACGCATAACAATTTTGCGTAAATCTAACTGCAATTTAGGTCCTACCATTAAATCATCGTTGAGTGACACACCATTTTTATTTTTACATGAGGCATCGAATACCACTCTTACCTTAGAAGTAGTTCTCTCTTCTTTAATCACTGCATGGTGTGGAAGGTACACCGCCATATTTTCATCCCCTTCTTTCACCGGTCTCATGTGATCTAATTCTAAGTACTCAGTGGTATTCGATGCCTCATGTAAAAATAAAAAAAAAAAAAAAAAAATAAAAAAAAATAAAAAAAAATTGTTTGGGACCAAGGGTCAGCAAAAGTACTCATTGATTACCTTTGCATACCTCTCCTTTAACTCCTTATCTTTAGAAAATTTTCTTTCTAATGATAAAAATCTTTGCACGGCTATATCTCTGCTATTTCCACCAATACACCGTAGAATCTTTTCGCGAAACGGAAGTTTCACAATGTAACGTCCATCCCCTGTTCTCCTTGTAGTTGCTGCGTATATTTCCTCGCATCTTTGTTCTTCTAAGGTAAGTATTTTCTTTTTATTATTTAGCTGATCCTCAATTTCCCAAAATCTTTTTAATAGATCACTGTCATTCATTTGAGCATGCATTACTGTAATATCACGAACGGTGTTCTTTCTGCTTTCAGGTGCAACCACTCCCGATATAATCCAGCCCAAGCACGTGTTCTGAGCAAGTAAAGATCCATTTGGAGATCTCTTAATACCTTCCATAACAATCTGACAATAGACGTCGGCTCCCAACAGTACATCGATTTTATTCGGCTTATGAAACTCTGGATCAGCTAATCTTAGTTGTTCTAGTTCTAGCCATTCTAATGACTGTAATTTTCTTTCAGGTATATTGGACGTGATCGCCTTCAACACATAAGCATGAATTTTAATGTCAACATTGGACTCCACTATCGATTGTAAATTAAACGTAACCATATATTTCGATACAGTTGTCTTATTTGCACCAAGACCAGATACTACCCCTCTTACTGGAGTTTTCTTTAGCCTTAAGAACTGTACTACATCCTCTCTAACAAAGCTAGCTTGCGAACCTTGATCCAGCAAGGCACGCAGAACTTGACAATTACCCAGGTTTGACTGAGCCTTTATTAGCGCTGTCGCTAATAAAACTTGCCTAGAACTCATGATCTCACCCGTTGATAGACAAGAAACAACAGGTACTTCACCAATTGATGAACTAACACCTTCAGACTGAGTACTGAGGTTGACCTTATGACCTTTTGTTTGATTTGAACTGACGTTCGAACTATTTATATGCAAAAGAGAGTGATGCTTCTTCTTGCATGTACGACAACAAGTTGGTTTTTGACATTCATTCACCATATGATTTCCTCCTAAACAGTTAAAGCAAACTTTATTATTCATCACAAAGTCGCGCCTCTTGTTAATATCTAAACTTATAAATCCTTTGCAAAAACATAATTTATGACCTTCAGTACAATACTCACATTTAATGTTACGTTGCGTAGCTACCATTACCTTCGGATTCAATTGATGAGTTTGTGAAACATTGTGCTGACCTGGGAACCTTTTAGGTTCAATGAACTCAAGTGCCCTAAAACGATTTTCAAGAAAAGTCTTAAACTGTGTAAAGGTCGGGAGATCTCCAGAGCTCTCGTTAGAAACCGCAATTTCCCATTGTTTACGGGTTTCTGTGTCGAGTTTAGAAGTAACTATAAATATAACTATAATATCCCAAGTGCTCACATTAATTTTTAGGTTTTGTAACGCATTCATACAATCAGAAGTAGTATCTAAAATTTCTTTCAAAGCACTTGCAGACTCGGCATATACACGTTTTTGTCCGAAAAACCGTTTCAAAATACAATTAGCTAAATATTTTTTATTATTGTATCTGTTCTCTAATTGATCCCAACATTGTATATAATTTTCATCTGTAATAGGTACATACCTTATCAATTGCTCTGCTTCACCGGTAAGATGTCCTTTTAAATAATGCAATTTCTGTACATTATCTAAGGAATTGTTCTTGTGTACTAAACAATGAAATAAATCGCGGAACGTGGCCCACTCGGAATATTTTCCTGAGAAAATTGGAATCGAAATTGGTGGTAACTTAACCAGCGAAGAAGTACAATTGGTCTCAATGTTCTTATTGCAAACAGTACTAACACTATGTTCTAAAGCTAATAATTCCCTTTGAGCAGTTCTCAATAAGGTTTTGTATTCCAAATAAGTCTCTTCAACACTACCATAAATATCATTAGAAATGTACGTTGATTCTGAAATATTTTGAGAAGACAATATTTCAATTAACTTTACATTATTATCTCTAAAAAGTGACCAATCTTTTTCCAAATTTTCCGTTCTAATTTCTATATACACCAAAGTGATTCTACTTTTCGGAGATTTATTAAAATTAACTAAGCCTCTTTCAATTACTGACTTTAGAGCTAATTGATTTTTCAAAAGTCCTTCCATGTTTACAAAAAGTTTCTAATGCACTCACACAAACCACAATTTATAATGCACTAGTAAACGCTTCCTTCTTTGGCCGCCAGGGGGCGTTCAAATCGTCGTACTTGTTTGCAGGAAACTGCCTCCAGGGGGCGCTTCACTGCACTATTCTCTTTCTCTCTCTAGAGGAGTGAGCGGCAGCGTACAGCACTAATCGGCACGCCACCTGCCGTATCTTCTCAAAACTTGGGTGATCTACTTCATCTAAATCCGGCTCGAATATAGGACCATTGTTTAGGACCAAGTGTCAGCAAAAGTACTCGGCGAATTGGGATTCCTTGAAATGATAGAACTTCGTACTTGAACTAATGTATTTTAAAAACCATAACAAATCAAACAGAATCTTGAACTGGTACTGAATCCTTGATCTTATATCTATCCATATAGGAAACTACTTATAGAAAAGCACTGCAGCATCTATACCGCGATTACAAGGACTTAACGTGACATCTATTAACCAAATAACGAACTAAAGTTGTTATTATGTGAAACTTCGGAACTTAAACCATAGTGCGAGTAACAATTGCTACAGCGCCATCTTGCTTCTTATAAAAGAGCTATATGAACTTGAACACCCACCTCTTAAGTTTGGCATTTACTGAATAGTGAACACCGTATATGTCCCAAGAGGTTTGCTTTGTTGAAAGCCCGAGGGGTTAACGTACCAAAGGCACTTTTTCAGGACACGAAAAATGCATTTGTGATCCGTCATAAACGTTTCTTGACGGCCTGGCGTACGTGCACGGTCTAATATACTGTGATTGTAGGCAGTCCGCACTGGTCATTCGACTCGATATGTGCTTTAGCGTGCTCGTGGGAAAACCTCACTTTAAGATGGGTTTTTAAAAGGAGTTCCTAAATGGTTTACTTGCCTTATAAAATACTTTGTTTCATATCTGAAAATGTTGCGGCGTAAAGCCATACTTACATGTCATATAGTTTATTTGATGGAATTGCCAATCCATACATTTAATATAGGTTAGAATGTCTTCGTTTGGCTGGGTCTGTCATATTTACAAAACAAAGTTCAAATATAAATTAAACTAAAAAAGTCCGTCCGTCTGAATTTTAGTGAACTGTAATCTCATGAATTTAACTGGCAGTGAAAACTTTCACAGGGTTTTTAAATTTGCCTGGCACTTACAATTATTTTTCTACTAGCGGGCACCCGCGACTTCGCCTGCGTTAACTTTGGTTTTTAGTGAATCCCACAGGAACTTAACATTTTTCCGGGATAAAAAGGTATCCTTTGTCTTAATCTAGGTCATAAACTATGTGCGTACAAAATTTTATTCAAATCCGTTTAGTAGGTTTCGCGTGATTGAGTAGCAAACGTACACAGAAACTTACAAACTTTCAAATTCAAACTGTGGAGGCATTAAGACACAAAAGCAATGTCAGAGACTGAATAAATTTGATTGAATTCTGGCTCAGCGGATCCGCGCGTGAAAATTTTACAGAATAGCCCCGCATGTGTGGTTCAAAACTACGATCATATTTGATGCAGGTATTACACAACACAGACACCTCTCCTGTCATAAACGTAGCGGATCTACGCTTCATACCATACCTCCTGTGTTGTGTTATTGTGTTGCTTATTTTATAAACTTTATTATTTTATCATGTATTTGTTGATTTTTGAATAATGACAACTTCATCAAGAAAAAAATTACTTTTGTGAACGAGACAGCCGCTTTGAACTTTGAACTAGCATAAATTCGCTTTCCACTTTGGTCTCCGGCCGTCCACGGGCTTGGTTCTAAAGATCGAAAATTCCAGAACGGAAATGTGGAAACCAAGAACGTACCGTGCTTTCTTTTGTCATATATCCTTCGAGCTGTTTCTGCAGCACTGGTGCCACGGTAGAACTCGTACTAACTCGAAAATATACCGATATATTATGTTTTCCATAGTGCGGAAATAAGCGACGCCAAAGAAAAAATAATGAGGAAAAAAGACAAATGAATGACTGTTTTCAAAACTCAAATGTACCAGCTAAATGAATAGAATTTATAAATTTGAATTTGCAGTTCTTAACCAAAGGGGAGATATTTTAAATCAGAGTGGTCAGTACGACAAAACGCTAATTTCATATGTAAGGACCTAATATATAGGTATATGTGTGTACAATATATACATGTATGTACATATACATATTTCATTTACTAGCTATAATAAAAAGAGAGAAAGAAAATATGCGCGTGCACTGCTTTCTCTTGCTTATATCCCCCACTCAATTCCCGTTCGCCTCGCCCGAACACACTTTTCGTAACGCGTAACGCATTCGCCAGCTTACCAAAAACTTCACAAAACGCCTTATGAAGCTTACAGAAAACGGAACCCTTACGTAACTGAATTTCCCTTTATATAATATTAATAAATTACTAATTCGGGGTGTAACACAATGCTAATTATTGCAAGCTTTGCACTATGACCTGATTAGATTGTGTTCACAGATGGCGTGGCGGTCGCAATCAGCAGTGCAATAAATCAGTGCTGAGATAACGTTAAACCATGCATTACATTGGTTGCTGAATAGCGACAATAAACATGATATTGCATTAGTTGCTGAACAGCGTAAAGAATTATGAGAATAATTTTTCCTTCCCTTGTAGTCATTGTAGTAATATCCACTATGCTAACAGAATCAACTCGAATAGAACCGCAATTATTTGCAAATTAGACCATGCATGATTTATTTACGTGTATGGTGAAAATTGCATAAGGTGTAGGCTGATAGGCAATTAAATTTCACATGGATTCAATTTTTACACTTACGACACGCATGCGAAAAGCTTATTTGTTTGACGGTCAATCCAAATCGCGCATGTGTTCCCTCCTGCCTACAATCTGGGGTCCTTTAAGAGAGGCGTGAAGAAGCATTTTTGCAGGCAGGCAAAGTGAGGATGGTTGGTGTAGCAGGTTATAACTGCTGTACCAGCTATCTTCGCGTTTGGCCTTTATCACCACTTAACATCAGGTGGGGTAGATCATTTGTTTACCTCGCAATAAAAAAAAACGAGCGAGCCTTACAGCAGTCGCGAATGATGTGTAACATTTGAAACCTCACCTTATATTAGTAAAAAAAGAAATAAAACCTATTACAAAAGGAATAAGCCATTTGAACATTATGTACTAAAATCAAATCAAATAGCCCACGCTTTCGCGACTTCCTGTTACATACTTCCGTCCCATTTCACGAAATCACTCCCAGAAATTGCAGGAAAGCGAAAGGAAAGATGTTACACATCAAAAAAAACAGGGACCGTCATAGCTAGGATATGGCGGTCTTCAAAAGGCGGGTAAACCTTTTCCTTCAGGGCCAACAACGCATGAGTGGTCAATTGGTGCTGCAAGTTTCCATGGGTGGCAGTGACCATTTACCATCAGCTAGACTGCTAAATCGTTTGCCTGCATCAAAATAAAAAAAACATCGAACTTCATTCTATACTTTTACATGCTATTTAGGTAGTTCATTTGTTACCAAATCACGGCGCAACGTTTGAATGAATTCGTTGAAGAAATGGTAAATCTATCTGATTACATAGGCCACGTCATATTTCTCACGGAAATGGCAAAATATAAACGCTAAGAGACAACGTTTTTTGTCTTCGAATTTTTTTCCGTTTTCCACAGAATTTTTGCCAATGTCCCGTAGTGAAAGAGACATGATACATTTAGGGGAGGATGAACGGTAAATTTTGATTCCAATTTCTTCCTTGAGTGCCCTCCATCTGCCCTGAAATCAGACAAGCAAAACAAAATGTCGCAACACAAAATTGTTAGTGGAATATATACTACTTAGAATGATATAGATAGAATTGAACTGATTACAGTTTATATTTGTTTCTTAGGTTTTCACGCACATCACTCATTAAATAAAACGGGTAGAAATAACATACAAATAGTTTTAACGGGTTAATGCACGAACTTTATTTATTTATTGACGTTTCTTTATTTATTTATTATTCTGACGATGCAGACCTGCGGGCTTATTCTGTAAAATTCTCACGCGCGGATCCGATGCGTATCCGCTCATTTCCCATAACGACTTGCGCGGATCCGCATCGGATCCGTGCGTGAAAATTTTACATAATAGCCCCGCTGAAAAGGCTGCGAGCCGTCAATAAATAAATAAAGTTCGTGCATTAACCCGTTATAATTAGTTTTATTTATTTGATTACAGTTTAATTAAATGACTATTTGTCATATGGGTGAGAGCTCGTAATCAACTCGTAATGCTTAAATTGGTCTTGAAAAGTGTAGCTATCAATAAAAACTTATTATTCTTATTTATTTATACTAACTGTATATTTATCATGGAGGTTAACCTAACAGGCATGACAAAAGGATACGGTCATTAGAAACTTTTAATTGCGATTATGCGTGTTACCTCAGAGTTTAATGACTGGGACCAACCGGCCCTAATTGCGCGATTTTATTTAATTAATTTTGTACGTGCAATGAAACATTTTTAAAATATACATATTATGTAAGTACGTATAAAATAGGATACTGAGGTATTATTTTAGGTTGAATGTTTCTGAGGCCGATGAGAAACTTTATAAATTACGAATTAAATTAAATGTTATGTATACATACACATACATATAGTGATAATTCATAAGTAGTCTTTAGCGGGGTGCACACAAGTGATAGGTAAGATTTGTTTTCGGTGGCTACTATTTAGATAAAATAAAATAATAATGGGGGTGATGATTGAATGGGGATGTCGTCATTTAGTAATTGCCTGAAAAGATCCACTTATTATAATGCTAATTGATGAAGAACAAAACTTCTTACACATGAAAACAATAGCCGGTGCCAAGAAGACGGTCCCGCCTGATGGTAAGTTGCCACCATAGCTTATAGACGCTTGCAATACAAAAATATCACTTGCGATGTTGCACCTGACCCAATCCCCTACCCCGTGTAACACTTTTTTTTTGGGTCTAGAAAATGCCTTACGCATCCTTCAACCACTGGGGGAGCGAGAAGAAGGTATGTGGAACTCCTCCCTGTTTTACAACTACTCTTCAGCCAGCCCTGGAGCTCGCTGATGTGAACAGGGCCCTAACTACGCCCTGAACAGGGTCACTAAAAACCAGACAATACTCCTGCACCGTCACCCGACACTCACTATGAGGACCGCGGTCCCCCTAGTGCATGCCGAGAGGGCGGGTGTGGTCGCGGAATCCGTCTCCGAATGTTACCCGCCAGGTGTTGACCCCGTGTAACCCTGGAACCTTAGTTACCTACAGAAACACAACATTACCAAAGGTCGCTTCAATTCGAGCGGAAAATCAGCTGAGATAGCTAATTAAATCAGCAAGAGAGGTGAAGGCAAGACCTCCCTTGAAACTTATTGCTAAGCTTTCTATAATATCCTTCGTCAACTGTCTTGTTTGTTTGGTACCTATATATAAACTAGTTCTAAGCTTCAAAGCTGCCTTCACTGACACAGAATAAACAATGCACGTTGTTCCACGATATAAGTCAACTGGTAAACAGTTAAAGTTCAAACACCGGTTAAACTTAAAATATCGTCAAAATACGCGCCGCGTCGGGCAAGTAAGCACTTAAAGTAAATTACGGAAACCGCATACAAACACGCTTAGTTGCAAAACAAACTAAACGCACCAATTATGTTCTGGTTCTGTGTTTGAATCTGACATAGACCCCATTTACGGGTGAAACGGTAACTTTGTAAAATATTCAAAGTGGCGAGTCGTGGGCAGCCATGGTAAGGGGTAAGGGTCGCAGTTGGTTTAAATGGCAGTGTTACTATGAAAATTCTATTTGAGACCAAAACTAAGTTAAGGTATAAAAATTTTTTTTGAAGTGAAAACTTCTTTAGCGGCGTTGTACACTTTTTTTTGTATGGGTAAAAAATGTTAAACTCCCGTCAGGTTAAACACGTGGGCTGATCGCATCATCATACACAATAAAATTGGAAAGGTTATTGACTTTCAATATATTGGACGAAACATAGTAATATTTTATTTCACCGTATTATAATAATAAGTCTCTATCTAGGACGTCCACGTGGCAGCTTTATTGTGAAGAAAATGCATTTTTTACAAAAGATGTCGCTAGGTGCGCTTAAATGTGATTTATGTAAGTTGATTTCTTTTACAATAGATGTCGCTAAGTGCGCTTCAATTTGATTCATGTAAGTTGATTTTTCTGAGAGATAAACTTTTTTAATGTAATATAAATTGTCATGTTTGTGTACGATAGCGCAATAAATAAATACTAGCAAACCAGTGAACCAAATGTTCACCAAAACCTGATTTCTACGGAACGAAACCGGAAGTGCTACGTTACTCAAATCCGGTTTGTAGTCTTATCAGACTATTCTTAACTTATAACTTAAATATTCTCTTTATCTATCTCTTACGGTTTGGCCGCTGAAACAGCATCACAGACAGACGGACTTGTCTAATAGATAAGAGATTGTATTCTACCACATACATGATAGTTCTTTTATACTGATAGTTAAAGCAATTCGTGCAAAATTATTCCCTAACCATTCCAAAATATCAAAAATGCACAACGTTAATATTCAAGTTTTCACATCTGCCGGCACTCCCGGAGTGCAACCCATCTTTTTTTTTATTTCAACAACACACACCAGTTAGCCTAGCCCCAAAGTAAGAAAAGGTTTGTGTAATGGGATACTAGGGTAACGGATAGAATATACTGATACATAAATAAGTAGATTTATACAGAAATATATTTAAACATCCATGACTGGAGTACAAATGCTCGTATTCATTACACAAACATGTGCCCCTACCGAGATTTGAACCTCTCGAGTAGGCGACACCTTGAAAATCGGCGTAGATACCACTCTGTCACGGAGGTCGTCAAATATAGATAAATAAAATAACTTTTCCATACTTTTTGATCGTGTTGTGTTTCTATTGGAGAAAGGTTCTATGGCTTCATGGCCAAGGAGTTTGAAGTTCGTAGCAGGCACATCAACTTGGAAAGGGATCCTCGCAGTATTCGTTGTATGTAGCTCCCTACTGCAACGCACACTAATCCGGATCGCATAGTAATCGCCTCACAAAGAAACACGAGCTTTTCCCGTGGTAAGGCGATTACGTTACGATTGCGACTAGCATGTGTTGCAGTAAAGAGTTTCATACAAATAAAACAGTATCTTTACCCATAGCACGAATCAATATCGAATTCGAATAGTTGCATTCGATCTCGATACGTGTCAAAGGAGATTGCTCAGCTTCCATACATGTTTGGCCTAAAGACCAATAGTCCAGTCAACAAGTTCAAAAACGTGAAAAATAGAGATAAAGCTCCTAAAAATATGAGCAATAGCTCATTGGATTCGGAACGACCTCTAGAAAAATGAGTTTTGAGGATTTTACTGCACGTAAAAAATTGCAATTGTTATTAACAAAATAAGATGAAAAAAAAGAGGTATTTACGTTTTTGTTAATAACTCATAAACTATTAATATTTACGATATTTGGAAAAAAGGTCCTTAAAGAGGAGGAAATTTCCGAAAAAAAAGTCCCAGCTCCCGGAACTCTACCTCTATTATTTATAATTTTAATTTAACGCTGAAAATAGGGCTCTGCGCAGCCATTACGGCATGGGCGCACTGCCGTTAAAGACAGTTTCTTACATAAAATTATTTTTTTATAGTAACAAATATGAATTTAAAAATTTAATTAAATTATGGTGTCATCCAGATACTTGAAAGAATATATTCCCGTTGGAAAATTTTTTTTAAATTAATTTTTCAAAAAGTTATGCAATTGTTAATTAACGATTTTTTTCCTATCTCCGTTTTCATAAATGACGACATAAAAATTTAAATAATAAACCTATAAATTTTTGGCTCTGTGGAGCTCTTCTTATATATATACTTAACAAGATCCCGCGATAAAAGTTTATTAAAGTTAATTATTTAGTTTATAACAATTTTTTAAAGTTAACAAAAAATAAAAAGTCTAAGAACTGTTATTAAAAAAAATTTTTTAAACAAATGTTATATTATTGCTGCTTTCTTATCCAACAATGGCATTAAGTAACATCGGAAAAATTTTTTTTACATCATTTGTTAAGAAATTGTTTATAAACAAATAGACAAGTTTAATATTCAAAGAATTTTTTTTTTACCATTATGTTGTCTTGGCAAAATAATGACTTTTTAAAAAAAAAAATCTTAAATAATTTTTTTTATTGTTTATAATCGTTTTTTTTATATTTCGATTGTTTAAATAATTAGTTAAGGAATAATTTTCTCTTTAAAAATCATAATTGGCATTTCTTCATAGGTAAATAGAAAAAAAAATTTTTTTATCAATAATTTCATTGTTTGTTAACTTAACAATTTGTTATAAACAAATTCTAACTACCGTTATATTTTTTTTCTAGAGCTAAAAAAAATAACAAAAACAGCCATATATATCAAAATACTAAAAAAAAAATTTTTCTATTTTTTATAACGCTTTTAAATATTACACGATACCAAAGTTGCACCGGACACTTGATTTGTCAAGTAAAAAATTAGTATAACTTATAAACTATTCGAATGGACATTCAGGTCTTTTTTATAAAGCATTAATTAATCTTCAAAATAAGCTAAAAACCAAGTTTGTAACTATTGTTTATCAGCTAATACATGCATTTGTTTATAAAATTTTGAGATTTCTTTAACTTTTTCGTATCTCTTATGACTTACAACTTAATAAATAATTAAAATACAGCTATAAACCTTAAAACAATTTTGTTTAGCGATACATTATCTCCCAAATTATCAATTAATCGTACCTCCATCTCTAATATGACAGAAAAGGTGTCAACTAGTTCAGTTCAAAACTTCGATAGACCAAGCTGTTCTGCAATCCCTCCCTTAAAGAAAAGAAGGAAACGAACTATTTGAATTTGTATTATTGCATTGTATTATTTCCTCAAATATATTTAGAATTATTATTATAAAACAGTGACTTTTATTTTATAAATCCATTTTATCCTAATATTATTTCTAATATTTTTTTCATACCAATAAATGTAATTCTATTTAATTATAATAAAATATATAAAAATATGGTTTACATGTAAAAATTTAGAAGATACGGCAGATCAAACTACAAAAAATATGAAAAAAAAAATACTTAATGACATCGAAGAAACTATTTATTTAAATAAATGATAAAGTCAGTTTCACTTAGAAGCTATAATAACTTATAATAATGTAGAGAAAATTTAAAAATTACAAAATGAAGGTAAGTGTTAGATAAATATTAAATAAATATTAATTAAATCACGTATATTGCTTAAACAATTAGAGATGGAGGTACGATTAATTGATAATTTGGGAGATAATGTATCGCTAAACAAAATTGTTCTAAGGTTTATAGCTGTATTTTAATTATTTATTAAGTTGTAAGTCATAAGAGATACGAAAAAGTTAAAGAAATCTCAAAATTTTATAAACAAATGCATGTATTAGCTGATAAACAATAGTTACAAACTTGGTTTTTAGCTTATTTTGAAGATTAATTAATGCTTTATAAAAACGACCTGAATGTCCATTATCGTATCTCGAATAGTTTATAAGTTATATTAATTTTTTACTTGACAAATCAAGTGTCCGGTGCAACTTTGGTATCGTGTAATATTTAAAAGCGTTATAAAAAATAGAAAAAAAATTTTTTTAGTATTTTGATATATATGGCTGTTTTTGTTATTTTTTTTAGCTCTAGAAAAAAATACAAAGGTAGTTAGAATTTGTTTATAACAAATTGTTAAGTTAACAAACAATGAAATTATTGATAAAATTTTTTTTTTTTCTATTTACCTATGAAGAAATGCCAATTATGATTTTTAAAGAGAAAATCATTCTTTAACTAATTATTTAAACAATCGAAATATAAAAAAAACGATTATAAACAATAAAAAAAATTTTAAAGAAAATTTTTTTTTAAAAAATCATTATTTTGCCAAGACAACATAATGGTAAAAAAAAAATTCTTTAAATATTAAAGTTGTCTATTGGTTTATAAACAATTTCTTAACAAATGATGTAAAAAAATTTTTCCGATGTTACTTAATGCCATTGTTGGATAAGAAAGCAGCAATAATATAACATTTGTTTAAAAAAAAATTTTTAATAACATTTCTTAGACTTTTCATTTTTTGTTAACTTTAAAAAATTGTTATAAACAAAATAATTAACTTTAATAAACTTTTATCGCGGGATCTTGTTAAGTATATATATAAGAAGAGCTCCACAGAGCCAAAAATTTATAGGTTTATTATTTAAATTTTTATGTCGTCATTTATGAAAACGGAGATAGGAAAAAAAATCGTTAATTAACAATTGCATAACTTTTTGAAAAATTAATTTAAAAAAAAAATTCCAACGGGAATATATTCTTTCAAGTATCTGGATGACACCATAATTTATTTAAATTTTTAAATTCATATTTGTTACTATAAAAAAATAATTTTATGTAAGAAACTGTCTTTAACGGCAGTGCGCCCATGCCGTAATGGCTGCGCGGAGCCCTATTTTCAGCGTTAAATTAAAATTATAAATAATAGAGGTAGAGTTCCGGGAGCTGGGACTTTTTTTTCGGAAATTTCCTCCTCTTTAAGGACCTTTTTTCCAAATATCGTAAATATTAATAGTTTATGAGTTATTAACAAAAACGTAAATACCTCTTTTTTTCATCTTATTTTGTTAATAACAATTGCAATTTTTTACGTGCAGTAAAATCCTCAAAACTCATTTTTCTAGAGGTCGTTCCGAATCCAATGTGCTATTGCTCATATTTTTAGGAGCTTTATCTCTATTTTTCACGTTTTTGAACTTGTTGACTGGACTACAATAATCATGAAAAATTGTTTCCTAGATTCGAAATTATATATAAATTACTGTAGAAACGAATATTATTGACGGAAACCCCTGAGAACTTTTATAAACCATATACACTGAACATATGAAAATAATAAAAAACAAATAAGTTATATAGTAAACTAGGGAAATCAAGCCAATTACCGAAATTATGGATTAGATTCAGATATATAGAGCATGTAGATTAACAGATAGTTGCCTGTTTTTAAAGTTAATGCATAAGAGTAACTTTTAAAATCAGGTGTCATTTCCGGCTATAATAAGGTAGGTACTCTGTGACGGAAACTGTGTGATGATTGTGAACGAGCCACAGATTAGAGACAATTTTTAAACTCTCGTTAACCAAATAAAGCTAAGAGATTTACGTTCTATAGCCATATATTCAGTAGCTTCATTATTTTTGTTATGTTTTTAAGATAACCATATTTTAGATTTTTAGTGTATCACACCTTATAATTTTATTTATTTATAGTCCAGCAACGTAGGCCCATAGATAGATACCTTAAAGTCTAACATATATACAGATTTTAATGTGTTTATGGAGGTGTTTGGCGAAAAATGTATGGCAATAGACTTTATGATGTCGCCTACCATCTATAATAATTGTCTGAGCACATTTGCATCTAGTGAAAATGATAATATAGTTGTGGATATTAATACAGTGTAATAAAAAAATGATTTATTCTATCGATATTTACATAATAGATTTGTTTTTATTGTTATATAAACAACTTCGATCAGTCTTTGGCTGAATGTTACTACACCCATTACCATTAAAAATGATTCGTATGTTTTCCAAACCGGTAAAATTAAAAGTCCTTTTTAAATTAAATATATTATACAAAGGTGTCCGTTGAAATCTAATGACTGTAAATTAAATTATAAATATCGCCAAGAATTACCGTGTATGACAATATTTTTTGTGCATTTAGGCCAATTTGAGCAATCTCCTTTGGAGAAGTTTTGTATGGAAGATTTTTTAATTCTCGTTAAAAAACGTGTAAGTCACTATATAACAGTCACTATACAAATAATTCTTGACATTGATATCGAGATTGTATTCAACTATTCGAATTCATTATGATTTCATGCTATGGGTAGTGAACGACTCGAGTTGATATGGTGACGATCCTTTCCGAGTAGCGAGTCCGCTACGACCTTTATCCAGCCAGGTTGGGATGGCTACAGAGGCACAGATGACAGTCTGCGGCAACAACTCTCTTTGCGATTGGAATACACTTATAACTACCCTATCGCGTGTGCATATGCAAAATTATTAAGTGTTGGAATATGATCATCAAGATCTTCAATTTTATATCCATATCTCATTAAATAATTCAATTTAGCAAATGGTGCCCTGAAAAAGTCCATTGCACAAAGTTACTCATGATGTAAGGCTACAGATGATCCAAATTTGTTTAGTCATCTGTAAAAAAAAGAGTCTTCAAAGAATCATTACATATTGTCATTGCAATTATGCCATGTTGACTATCTGTTAAGTATTAGTGGTTAATTAACTGAAAAGAAGGCAATTTGAATAATGTTGTCTTTCTGGTACACATTTATGAAAATTTGTAGATACATCTAATATATTCATGTACGTTGAATAATTTTACTGCCAACACAGGAAATTTAACAGACCTTTCTATGTTTGAGACAATCCTCTATTTATGTACACTTGTGAACGACAACTTTGAACTAAGTACATATTTGGCTAAATTGTCTTCATGTGTTCAAAAGTAGCAAAAGATTAAAAGTCGATTTAATAGATCTTACGATTGAATGTGAACTTAATCTTTGCACCTCTCAATTAGCCGCTCAGTCAGATCATTCAATTGATTAATTTATATTGATAAAGCCCTACAGCGTACAGGTAGATCAGACTTACTTATAGCTTTGTTTACTTTTGCTCTAAAACAACTGTATCTGACATTTTATTCATTCGATGCAATTATCGAAGTTCCAGTTAGTAAACTAAACTAAATTAAAACTTAAAATAAAACTATTTTAATCACAGTGCTTTTAGACATTAAGCCTCGTCGTACACAACGCAACGCAAATCTTCGATACATGACGACTTTGGTAAGCGACTACCATAATACAAATTCATTAAGGTTCGTACACATGCACGCGGTATGATCGGTGGTCAATTATAGTTTAAGACGTCTGGTATCGAATATATTCGTAGCGTTGTGTTCAAAGAGGCTTACAGTAGCCTAAAACAGCCTAATATTGACGCTGGCTAAATACTGGGAAGAATGGATTAGAAACTGATGTTCCGTAAAACACTTTTTATAACAAGAGCCCTAATTAGACCTTAATTGTAAGTAGTTTTCAATTCCTTCAAAAGGTGGTGACATGAATTAGCTAACGAACCACCAAGCAACGTAACGTGCAACATTTATTTGTCGCGTGGTTATGGCTCTATTATGTCACTGCTCGCTAACCATGTCATGCCAACTTTTCATATAATTTTGTTAGGATGGGAACTGAGCAATTGTTGCGGCTGCGAAACACTCAGCACCATGTTGTGTATCTTGCGTGTGTTATGTAGCGGACTGTTTGGTGTTGGGGGGGTAATGTGTGCCCGGGTGCGGGAAATTGCTTACGGCAGGCATTCAGTGCGCGTTTAAAACTGCTAATTTTCAAAATTCACCCCGACATCGTTCGAGTTAATGGCACACGCCGACCTATAATGTTGTTGCGTCAGTATCGAGAATTATGTAATACAATATAAATACTAAATAACAACCGAATTAATGTTTACGTTTATGAGGAATGTATACATTATCGGTTCTGAGAGTTAGGCAATGTCATAAGAAAAAGTTATAATTATTATCGTTTATTTATTTATTTCTACAATGTACTTGTTACCGCGAAAAATACGAAATGGTCGAATTTGTCATCGCTCCGCAAGAATTGTGATTCTATTTTTCCACATTAACTCAGATAAATAAGTGTGTGAAACTTAATTAAATAAACAGATTTCCTCGAAAATAGGAGGTTTTGTGTGTGATAGCTATCAACAACGACTTTCTTGACCGCCATCTTTAACCGCTGGCATTAGGAAGAGACTGCTGCAGGAGAAGTGTTTTTGTCCTCATCCTGTCCTATAGACCAAACCCGAATTATATATCGAACCATCGCCTTACAGTCCACTCTCCGGGGTTTCAACCCCACCAGATATCGTTTTACCGCATTCGGTTTCACCTGACTAGACCGCTGTTTCTTCTATTCTCATGGTATTGTTTCTTTTAGCCAAAGGTTGCCTGGTAGAGATTGCTACCTTAGCAATAAGGCCGCCTTTTGTGTTTGCATTCAATTCAATTCAATATATTTATTATTTCATGTGGTAATCACAAGTTCTTAAGATTGAGTTTGAGATTCAACTTAGTTACTGAGTTTTATGTATTTTGTGTAATGGTGCAATAAAGAATATTCATTCTTTCATTGATTCATTCAAAGTATAGACACCCATGACTACACTCCAGTAATGCTATATTTATAATATTACGTATTAAGCGAATATTATATAATTATTGTCGCCAGCAGTGTTTCCGGATCAATATGGACGGACCAAGTATTAATTGACCTGTTCTCTTTTAGTATGGTTGTACATATTATTTACGTTTTAAAATCAAAACTCTCACTCGTATCTTATATTATTTAAATATTGTGGTCAAACGCCTTGCCTATTAGACTTTTAATAAATTAGATAAAAGAAATATACATGTAAATTAACTACTCAAATCATTTTTTTTTGTTTTCTTACTTTTGGTAAGTTAGGTACTAATTTAGATGGTTTCGATTAGGCTATTTTTTTTGTATACCCATAATAAATTTATATCATGGAAGGAGTCGCTTACGGTATTGACGCAGTAATTCTAGTACAGCCGTCAGCGAACCTCTTAAACTTGAATTATATTTAAGATTTAATTCCTCTTATTAAAATATAAAAACCTTGACCTCGTCTCTTATCTCAAGGGTATCTGGAAATTTAGATTCAAGACCATCACGTAACAGTATTATTTGTGTATCCACGCCCATTTTGCATAAAACTTATTCGAAGTGCCTTTTCCGTACACTTTTCGCCAAGATACTTGTTGTTATGAAGAAAAAATTTATTAGCATTAGGAAGCTCGTGAAAAAAATACAGGACGGATTCCTTCAGAGCGGTTCGTAAAAACATAAATCTTAAAACTTCATTACTTACTCCGCCACAAGTTGGTTTTTCCCGCAACAAGGCTGTGATGTTTACGATTTAAAAGGTTTTCGACGTAAAATATTACTGTTGGCAACACTTTTTGCCGTCCTGAGCTAATGCGCGAGACATTCGGTTGGTGGGAAAGCGCGGATTTGTGTCACTTGGGATGGAACTTCTGAGCTTCTACTTCGCGGGTAGCAAAAAATCATTTATCGAAAACTTAAATAGTAAATAGTGGGCCTAACAAAAGCTTTACATTTCGACGCTAAAAGACTGGCTTTGCCACCCCAGGAGCTCTATTTTGAATCACTCGTCTTGCGTCGAACGCTCGATTTCTACTAAATTTCATTCGACATAATTAATTCCGTAGTTTTGAATCGCTCGAGTGCAACGAATGGGTGAGACCACTCGCTGCATGGAGAATGGTGGAGGCGAATGATAGAATAATTGTCAAATTTTTTGTGCTATTAGACGATGATAATCTATCATTTTTTGATATTGATATTGACAACGAGAATTTTTGTTCGGTTTTTATTGCGGTAATTACCAGTTTTTATGAGTAACATTTTATATTTCGTATTAAACAGGTAACACCGGTGACAAATGATTCAAAAATACGGAAAATCAGTATTATGTGAGTTGAAAGTCGAAGGTGACTTATGTTGCATTCGACGGTACTATGTCAGACGAGTGATTTAAAAATAGAGCTCCAGAGCTTTTACATTTATACGTTAAGATGCTGCGTCATCACACCTTTTTTCGTTTGTAACACGCACGAAAATCGTTCTGCTGTGCTATTCTATAAGAATAAACTCACGTTTTAACCGAAGATAAAAAACGGAAGAGGTTTATAATAATAATAAACATTTATTCCAGACTTTAAATCCATAGACAAGTTTTAGTAAGAGACGTAATCTTATTCTAGAGTTAGTAAATGAAAAACGTACAATCGAACAACAAAAAAAATACTAGAAAAAAGACATCTAGCAGTTAAATGCTTAAAAAAATCAAAAATAACGGAAGAGGTTATTAAGTCAACGCGTATATTTTTTTGTATCTATGATCACGCATAACTTTTTGAGAGAAGTCTGATTTTGATAATTCTATTTTATTGGAATGGGTATACTCCGAAGTCGGTCCCATATAAATTTGGATTTTTTTTAGGGTAGCTAGGGTAACTAGTTAATTAAATGGGGGTAAATTTGTTTTTCATCGTCTACCCCATCGTGTGACGTATCGTTGATTAGGTCCTTTTATATTAAAGGAAGTCCTAAGGATTGTTAAGACTAAATTTTGATTAAGGCATTCGTTTGTGAAATATTAAACCATAAAATGAAAATTTTCGTTTAAGTAGGTCCCTCTGACTCTCTTCAAGCTAAATTATTACCTTAAAAATCTGAAAAAATCCATGCTTATACTTATTTTCATGAAGTATAAAATCCTTAGAACACATTAAAAATAAAAATAAATCAGTAAAAAATAAAACCGCCGAAAAAACTGAAAAGCGGATGTAATAAACTATTTTTATCTTTAGCTAAATTAATATTTGGAGTCGGTGCCATTCCAAGCCAAGTCGTAAACGGCAACTCAGATCTATCAGACATACATGGCCCCAACTCCAAATATTAATTTGGCTAAAGATAAAAAATGATCTGTTTTCTGCTTTTCAGTTTTTATGACTGATTCCGCGGTGAAAAGTGAGTTTGTTTTTGGCTGAAGGATAGCTGAAGAGATTTATGTTTTTTCTGAATGAAGAGCAACATGTAAAATTTTAATTCTGACTGCTAGTGGATAAATTGAAAGTAATAAATAGACAAAGATGTTACATTAACTGTTTTAGGCTTTTTTTTGGAGACTTTAAAGTATTGTTACGTGTCGGGTTCGAAATTATATGCCAGTTCACGCTTGACAGTTCTTTATTCACCACTCAGTTCACATAATTAACACACAATGTTAATTACAAAACACTAAACACTGTATTTCACTATACAAGTCACTAAACTATCGCACTGGAATACTTTTGTTGCACTTTGATCGCTTTGGATTCGCTCCGAAATCGCTGTTGAAACTCAACTGTCTCTGCGCGGCGCCAATCGCGCTTATATACGCCGATCGACGCATTCTAGAAAGTACCTGTTAAATTGAGAATTAGCTAGCACCCGCGAGTACGAAGTACCTACTTATACCTACGCAGGTAACGCGCATAACTTGTAAACAAGTGCAGATGTCGTTGCACTTTCTCCCTTACGCCGCACTGTATAAGGCTCATTTTAGAATGAGCCGCCTTACTCGACCTCTTTCGCGACCCGCGGTGATCTGGCATATTCGATCTCTAGCACTTTCGCGGTTACGTTTCGAGAGCGTTTGTGACAGTATTTTAGACAAAGACGAAACGGGAGAACCAGAGACGGGATTTTATGATTTGATAAAGTCTTATAAATCGATGAACACCGGCTGCACGCATGAAAAAGTGTGACGTCATGTCACGTTATGTGACGTCATGTCATGAGTCACAAGTTCAACGTTCCGCAGTATGTCTGAGGTAAGGTCGAGGGTTTCCTTCGAACCCCGCTTCCCTTCTCTCCCCTGACCCCTCAGAAAGATATTTATAATTTAACAAGGATATTGAAGTTACTACAACTTCGTTTGCGTGAAACGATTGAATTATACATGTTCGCCCCGCGTTGCGCCCCCTTCGTGTTTGATTTTTTAGTAATTAAAAGGACTTTATGTATTTATCCGAAGGGAAGTCCTCTTTATCTCTTTATAAAAATAATAACTTCAGGGGTTTATGAAGAGGGGGCTCAGAAAGTATTTATGCAATATATAGATATTTGTAATTGGAATATCCCACACAGAAAGCTCTTTCTGCGAAATTTTTAATTGGCACAAAAATTATTAATATAAAAATAAAAGACAAGCTTCTAATTATCAAGGAAATTAAAGTGAAAATTATGGCTGAAGTTAAAGAAGATAGCAATATTTTTATTAATTTACATAACAGCATGAAATTGAAGTATTCTTTAGACAACATGTATACTTTTAACTTAAAACGACGATACGAATACAAAATGAATAAAAATATCACTGCACTAAGTTTTGTCCTGTTCCGCTAATATCATTTACCTAGATTTTATGAATAGCATAATGGACGAGACAATATTTTAATATAGTTTAAAATGTTGCTTTGTTTTGTAAAAGGGAAGGTATACGAAAATAATAAATTATATTATGCAAAAGGACGAATTGAAATAAACTAACTGGGAAAGTCGCAAAGAACAGCGATGTTAATTAAATTATACAAATTGTAAATCCCGGGAATCCCTGTAAGTGCTTATTTATGCTAGGAAAGACCAAAAAGTTTGAAATGCATGCAAATTACAAGTCAAACTGGAGGCTGTAAGATGGAACTGCTGTAAGTACTCATCGTCCCAAACTTAACTTGGATTATGTTTCCAAATTGGAATTATACTAAGTTTAGTTGACGATATCCAATTATAGCATACTAGGATCACTTTAAGTTGGATGTCCCACTCGTTGGGCGTAGCTCGGAATTATATTTGTTTAAGGATCATTGAGAATGAATTAAATTAGAAGGGATCATTTTGACAGTGTTAGGTACCAGTGGACGGGTACCATTATTCCCAATGGATATTGTAATCGGATTAAATTTGTGATCATCGACTATCTGCTATTGGATTTATGGGTATTCGGGTGTCTATCGAAGTGTAAGTAGTGTGTTTCAATAGGTATTAGTAATTAAACGAGAACATCCGACATAATAAGCCGGCTTTTGATGCCGTTGTATGTAAAATGAATACCACGTGTAGTATTTGGATTTAGTCAATTAAATAGCGAGATAATTGGTATTTGGCCTATTTTGATTCCACTTGGAAATCTTAACTATCATTCTAAATGCGAAAGTGATAAGTTTGTTTGTTACGCTTTCACAAAAAAACTACTGAACGAATTTGGATGAAATTTAGTACGCATGTAGTGTATGACCTGAATTGAGGCATAAGATAGTTTTTGTCCCAGGAAATTGTTGGAATCCTGTAGGATTCTCAAAAAACTGAAGTTAACACAGACGATATCGCGGGCGACCGCTACTTATATAGTTGTTTAAGGTCTCTACCCACTACACAGTATCATACCATGACCGTGCTACGAACGTGTCAGGCATAAAAATATTCTTTGTATTAAAAAGTATGAGACAATGCCTACTAGCCCGTTCCGTCACCGACCAGCACCATCGCGTGCCATGCACGGAGCGGCTACTATTGTCGGCAAGAATATTTTGCTGGTGCCGATACGCTCCGCGCATGGCACGCGACGTTGAAAAACCGATGCGCGCAGGCAACAAAACGGTGACTATACGGGTTAGAACCGTGTATGATGACCGTTATATAGGCGTCTTAAACGCCGGAAGTACTGAAAGAACTTTTCTACATCTTCAACTAAGTGCTTATACAATGTCCAAAATTCTCCTTCAGTTTTTCGTTCTTTTATAGAATCGTGAATCCAGTAGCGTTGAGTGGTTTTTTTGATTCTGTTCTTCTTCTTCAACCAATATTATGGCAATCATTGCCAGTTGTCTAACAGTTAATGTTTTAATAGCGATACCTATTGTATTAAAAACTTGATAGCACTCCGCAGACGTCCATTCATTACCGATACACATGTAA
Source organism: Chilo suppressalis (assembly GCA_902850365.2). Classification (NCBI taxonomy): domain Eukaryota; kingdom Metazoa; phylum Arthropoda; class Insecta; order Lepidoptera; family Crambidae; genus Chilo; species Chilo suppressalis. The sequence goes on from OU963907.1 coordinate 9,152,351, forward strand.
GAATAAAACGGCTTCTTATCGATTTTGGTGAAGACATCATACAAATTATGCAAAGGCAACATACGGGTTGCATACGGGCATCATACGGGGTGCACACCGGGACCATACGGGCATTATACGCCGTCGATCCGTTTCAGTGGGCATAGCAAGCCGTTTCATGTCAGTTTCCGTGTTTGATACGGTCCTAGCACGTTCATGGTATGAAACGGTGTAGTCGGCAGAGACCTTTAAACTTTTTTTATGTAAAAAAAATATCACTCCAAGGCAAACCCGGGAGCTACGCTAGAACTTGTTATGAAACTCCAATGATAAAGGCAATGGTCGCGGGTAGGTATGTCGAATATAAAATTGATATGTTGGGACGACCGAGCGGCGGCTCAGAGACTGCTATTTCGTCATCTATGAAGACGGCTCGTTTTACTAATTTTTCAATTCTGTTGCATACAAGTGAAATTAGTTTTGCATATTATTATTAAATTTATACGTCAAAATAAATACATTTATTGTGTTCCCCAAGGATTGGGTGAGTGTTGCAATCGTTTATTGTAGTTATAAGCTTCTAGTTGTAAGTAGAAAATGCAGTAGTGCGTAGTAAAGTGATTCTAGTTTTGTAGATCATTATTGTTGCATTAAATCAGTTAAAGATCACTTTACTAGTTAATCAAACTAATTAGCTTTTCCTATAAAGCTTTGTAGTGTGTACCTGCGCTACGGCTTACAGTCTTAAGGTGATTCTTATTATGTAGTTGATTAAATTACTTTATTCATGTGTCACTTGTTGTTATACATTTAAAAAATATGTAATATATCTTTTTGTATTAGAATCATGAAAATTTCACGATTCCTACATTGTAAAACGTTCCGAATCTTTAGTCAAAAACTCCTTTGTTTTAAACATATTATGTTCTTACCTCCATATTTTTTTATTCTTTCTAATTCTATCATATTTTTGCCTCATCATTGAATCTATTTATGCGAATCCCAATCAATTGTTCCCCTTGCTTCCAAATGCTTAGCAGACACGAAATGCTGCAGTCAAACTATGAAATCCGGACATTTGTAAATTTACGATTCCAGGGTTCACCGTACCGGTACCTACTGATCCGGGAATCTAACCTACCGAGAGGAGACGGCTACCCGGGCAACCTACCCATACTTGTAACTGTAAATCTAGTATTTTACTATGATCCTCTAATAGGAGTGTTACAGGCTTATTTGCCGCATTCAAAAACTTATAATTTGCGTTCAATCCATTGGGAGTTGCTACCTAACTTGATATATCGAATAAGAATCCTTTTCAAAAGAGTACAATTAGTTTTTCATATTAAAAATTAGATTACTTGCCTCATAAAGTTCCTTAAATTACTTACTCACCTACCTTTAATTTTATAATTGGTCATGCACTATCTCTAAACATTCGTACCAAAATCAAAACGTATTTACGTTTTATTGAAAGTGTGTACCTGAACTGCTGCTGGGGCTGTTTTGTCACACACTTATTATTTTACTACCCACGTAGTCAATATTTGTAACTCATACGAGCACTGATTTTTTCAGTTACTCGGGCCAAGTGATTGGCTGTCGGAAGTTTTATTTTATTTTCCCTAAAAAGAGACCTTAAAGAACATCTCATTAATACGATAGATTGATTCACTGCTTTTCGGTGAAGAACAAGCGGAAATTCTTAAGACCGCTTAGTTGATTAATAAAACTGGAACCGAATTGAAAGCCGACCCACCTACAAAAACCTACCCAGGATGTCGAAAATACCCCTTCAGAACCATTTAAACCGGAAAGCTCCGGGTTCGGCGTACAGGCAGCCAGGCCCATCTCAAAGGAGCTACGAGTCTGCAGGCCGCCGGCTACCTCCCCCGGCGCCGCTCGCGCTCTTCTCTAGGCAGTGGCCGCGTCAGCAGCAGCATCACCTGCCGCCGCCACAACCACCCGCGGGCCGCCACCGCTACTAAATACAGTACGCTGGCAGACTGCTTTACTTTCGGGAACAATGGTCACTTATCACTAATGATCTTACGATCCTTTCTTGGATAGATGGATATAAAATCCCCTTTTCTTCTGGGAAGCCATAAATCAGTTATTACTTATAGGTGCTACATCAAAATGCGAACCCTGCGACCATCAATTCATTTCGAATGTCTTTCTTAGGTCTAAACCGATTGGTAAGATGCGGTTCATACTGAAACTTAAAGCATTGAACAAATTCATTAATACAGATCATTTTAAATTAGAATACTTGAGGACCGCCGTTAAACTTATTACTAAAAATTGTTATATGGCAATCAATCATTGACCTGAAGGATGCCTATTTTCTAATAAAAATACACGAAGATTTTAAAAAATACCTTCGCTTTATTTATAACCAAAAATTATACCAATTTAACGTCTTGCCGTTCGGTCTCAACACTGCATCTTATGTTTTTACAAAGATAACGAAACCTATAGTAAAACTATTACAACCAGCACGCTTGCTCTCTACACTTTATTTAGACGACTGGCTTTTGTTAGGCCTGTCATACCATCAATGTTTGTCTTATTTACCGCACATTTGATGCTCTGTCATACAAACAAAAGAAGCTTCACTCGAAGCTATGTATTATGTTTCTCCCAGCTTTGGTATTAAAATGAGCTTAAATGAGCGTTCGAAATTTGAATTAGTTACATCGTAAGTACGCTCCTTCAGCACATACAAATTTATCGTCTGCCAAAACCTCTTTTATGCGTGTCAAAAATCGCCAGTCAAGTTTTCCTCTAGCGTCTATAAACACGCAGCTCAATAATTGATTACGATAGTACTAAATTCAAATTTCGAACGCTAATTTTAGCGCATTTAGTACCAAGCTTTGTTGCGTAGGTGTAGGAGAAACAATATGAAATATTTATTCACGTTATAAGGCGTAGAACACCTGAGAGAGATTTACTGAGCCGAGGTGTAGCTGAACCCAGTCACGTCCTAGGATTAAATTGCTCACTTCGCGCGATAATACGTGCTGCACTCACGGATTTAAATTACACTGTAAGCTTCGTGGTGTTACCGAAGCTGTGTAGTAACTCTGAGCATCTTGTGCTCAGTGACTTGAGTTGAGGGTTAAGTTTGAAGCACACTGCCGTCTTACGGCTAAGTCCATAACTGACTGCAGTCGAGTTAATGAGCCAGGAGGAACAGTTAACTTAGTACTTTTTTTATTTTAAACGGTGAATAATCAGCTTACGATCTGCCCGATGAATAAGCGGCCAACATAGCCTAATGAATGCTTATGGCAAAACTCGGTCATTGACTACCCTGAAAGAAATGTCGGTCAGAACCGCATCTAAAATATTTTATTTCTGAAGATCGATAATACACGAATTCAAATATAAGGTAGGGAGGGCAATATAGCTTACTGGGTAATGGCGTTCACCACTGTAAAGCGGGCCGCACACCAGACATACAATTGTATGTATTACGATAATTGTGGTGCCACATATAAAACGTATTTGACGTCCACATCTAGGAATATAATTTTACTGAAACACAAAAACTATAATTTTGCAGTCGAAAAGAAAACCGTTCAGTTATATTTCTCATTTTTTTTTTCTTTCTTACACCTAGTCTCGAGTTTTGTCAATTGATAAACTGGACCTATTTCATATTCACTATCTAAATCTTGAGTTAAAATGAGTAGAATAATATTGTGTATGTATCACAATTCAAGGAAGTTATAAAGTTACAAATTAAAATTATTCATACCTGACATTATAGTTTTATTGGTTGTTTACATTTGTTATAGTGCCGTCACGTCGGGTGGGCGAGTCGAATGGATCGGTAGCACTCGGTACAGAGGAGTTGTTTATGCGTTTGGTAAAGAATCTGTACTGAAACGACTCAGTGAGGAAGCTTTCATTTAATTGTTTGCACTCGGTAAAGAATCCAGATTCGGTACAGAAACGAAAACGAAACGAGCACGCGCCGATCCGGTTAGAAAGGCTATACCTCTTAACGTGAATTCCCATCTCTGTGAATTGTAACTTGAAATTGACAAAGCTAATCTTTGGTTGCGCCGGGCCCTCTGCGCCATGTCTTTATATTAAATTACTCCAGAAGTCTGCATGCACACTGGCAAGACCGCAACTTTGTAACTGCGACACGGCTATTCACAAGGGCATAACTGACAGTTATTTACTGGGCATCAAATTTGAGTTCGGTTGGATTATTTGGATTTGGCTAAGTTAAATGCAAATTGAGTACTCAGTTTGCAACGCTTTGGCCACAGATAATAAAGGTGCTACTTAAATTGGCTGACATTAGGGATTGTAAGTAATTTAAATTTTCATGAAGTAATGTACTTATGTTTCTTTCATGTTAAACATAACACGGAAGTCGTAATAAGCTGCTGTTGCTGTATTTATAGAATGTAAGGTTGTAATTTTAAGGAATATTTAAAGATTTTTTTTGTTCTTCGATATAGGTATAGGTGTTACTCGCCAGGATTTTGATAATATACGTTGAAACTCATTTGAAAAAAAATATTTTTAATATTGTGAAGTTTCACTGTGCTAGTTTTCTCTACAGCTAAAAAATATGTTTTTAACGAGCGATAGAAAAAAACTAATGATCTCAAAGTGTTGTACTTTGGTTGTACTTTGTACCCTAATTGAATAAAGATATTTCGCCTTTTGAATGACAAAAAATATCCATAAATCCACTTTTGATTGGGGTATTCTAAGAAGGAACAAATTGGTGGCTTGGTGGCATCGTCGTTTAGAAAAACTCCAGTTGATCTTTTTGAATAAAAAAAAAATATTTGAAATACATAAAAACGAAATATTGTTATATGTATTATTAATTCACTTCAGATTTACGTAATGATTAAAGTTTTTAAAATTTTATGCGGTTTCATTTACCTATATTGTTTTTATGTGGTGAAAACCACTGGTTTGAACGTATACATTCCCTGGCCGTATAGACAAATCGCCAGCACTGCAGGATTTGACTGTCGACGTCACGAGAAGCTCCGATACAAACCCCACCGAAATCCAATTACGGTGCCTACCTCGCATTGTCAATAGACAGTATTGTTGAGCACACATTTACATCATGTTATGTGGTTGGATTTGATTAGAAAAGAATACCTACCTTAAGATCATGTTATTAATTAATAAATTTCTGAAACTCATATCAATTATTTAGCACAAAACTAAGCAAACCTTGTATTAAGTATAGCTAGGGGAGAAGAAGGCATCAGATGACCCACGCCAAAATATGTAAGCAGCCTTCACAATGGGGCACATTTGAATCGACCTTGAACATATATGTATCAGGGGTTTTCTCTATCTGACATAATTTTGTTGCTCCGCAATTCATTTGGCATACCTAACACACTTTGAAAATACAAAGCATAATCGGTATTTGTGATCAGTGGGTTAGGTTAGATTAGTGTTGTGACCTAATCTTAGCACAAATCGAGCGAGCGAAGCGAGCGTGCCGCGGTAGCGGTCGGCGAAGCCATAGTTCAGCTAGTCACCATGGATAAAAGATAAAAAAAGGAAGGAAAAGTTAAAATTTGGTATGTTTAGAGACAATTCTGACTGTGATTGCGATATGATGGTTCTGCTTTTTGATTATTGTGGATATTAATGCCTAAAGATGATTCTGGCTTAAAAAAATCCACTTAAACGAGATAAAGCCCATACAATAATGTTCAATAATGAGTGTTTACCATATTTTTGTAAACACTCATTATTGAAATTAAATGAAAAATTTGCTGTAGTTTTGGACGTCGCAGTTGCATTATTAGGAGCTGACAGTTTCGTAACTATGTCTAAAAGAGTAATAGGCCATCTATTAACTTTTCGAAAAATGAAACAGATCTCCAGAGCAGAAAATACGTGGAGCCCTACCCATCTTAAATAAGCTTACTAAATAAAGTCTATCGCCTCATTCACCCTTAGTTCCGCAAATGAAACACGTATGTACTAAACCTTCGGGTGCGGTTTCTCGGCAAGAAAAATTTAAGGTCATTAAATAGTTTTCAAATAATTATCGTAACCAGAAATCAATATATCTTTATTCAAATTGGATGTATAGTACAACTCTTTTGAATCGTCCAAAATTTTTTTTTCCCTACCACTCGTTATGGACATATTTTTTAGCTGCGGAGAAAAACGAGCGAAAAAAACTCCACAACATTAAAAGCCTAATGTAACAACATTTACAAATCATTATGTTGTTACAACGTCAATACAATTATGATTTATTGAATATAGAAATCCTGTTGGAATGATTGGAACAAGCATTTTTGTCTGTAATATAATCAGACCATTTGTAATAAGCTTTTTTAATAAGTGTTTTTTTATAATATCTTTAAATTTATTTATGGCTAACTCTTGGATATTGCTTGGAACTTTATTGTATAAGCGAACACAAAGACCTTTAAATGAATTATTAATTTTGTGAAGCCTAGCAGCAGGTAAAGTTAGTTTATTTTTGTTTCTTGTATTAATTGTGTGAACATCACTGTTTTTAAGAAACAAATTATTATTTTTTCTTACAAGTAATAAATTTTCGTATATGTATTGTGATGCGACCGTCATTATTCCAAATTCTTTAAACTTATCTCTTAATGATTCTTTAACTTTAAGATTATAAATTGATCGAATAGCTCTCTTCTGCAGCACAAAAATAGTTTGAATGTCGGCGGCATTTCCCCACAATAAAATTCCATACGACATTACACTATGGAAATAACTAAAGTACACTAATCTGGCCGTATCTACATCCGTTAACTGGCGTATCTTCATTACGGCATATGCTGCAGAGCTAAGTCTATTTGACAATTTATCAATATGTGGGCCCCATTGAAGCTTAGAATCTAAAGTTATCCCTAAGAATACTGTGGTGTCTACAAGGCCCACATTCCTATCCTTTACATTCACACTGGTTTTTACCTGTTTTACATTAGGTAATACAAATTTCATACATTTCGTTTTTCCTTCATTAAGTAATAAATTGTTAACATTGAACCAGTGGACTACCTTAGAGATACAATTGTTCACGTCGTCAAAAATTTTTTCCTTGCGTTTGAGTTTAAATAAAAGTGATGTATCATCCGCAAACAATACTATCTCATGGTTATCTCTTACATAGTAAGGTAAGTCATTAATATAAATTAAAAATAAGAAAGGACCTAGGATTGAGCCCTGCGGAACACCCATCTTAACCGGCGAACCCGGAGACTTATTACCATTAATGTCAACCCTCTGAATCCTATCCCTCAGGTATGATGCAATAAGATCCAGATCAGTATCTCTAAATCCATAGTGGTGGTGGTAACTTTACGAGTTGGGTTGTTTCAGTTATGTTTATAGCTCAAGAGTTATTGATTAGAAATCGAGGTTAAAGAAATCTATTCATAGATTTCAGTGTACCTCAACCTACGGCGGATTAATCTTTTAAATGTACGATTTATTTTGTTTCGAAGACTAAAATTATATTTGTACCTCTCGATTGCATTGAAGCATATTGTCCAATCGCAGATGTCGACAGATTCTCGTATTGGGACCACGAAAGCATTAACAATTCGTGGCGTCAACTAATTGGATATCGACTAGGTTTGCTTCTGAATGTGAATATATGTTATGTGCAGAATTATAATTTATTTAATTCTGTTTTGTTATATTGTGGAAATTATATCGCTATGAACTATTAAACTCTAATGTAAGTAATACCTAGTATAGGTAAAGTAGTTAAGTACATAATATCATTACAATTATTACTCATTTTAAAATTAATTAATCAGCTTTTTCTAGCATTGTTATCGTCCGTGTATTTACTTATACACGGACGGTAACAGTGCTACCTATAAGGTTTCCCATATGAAATGAGACAAATGCATTGCAACCTTTTTTTAAGGATTTATTCTTTTCGACTTAGTTGTAAAAGTTATAGTGCAAGTGGACTCATTTCCTTTTGAAAACCAGTACCTACCTACTGCACTCAGCATCTCTTTGGTGCCCGCCACTGTTAATTAGCCTGTACAATAGTTGTTTAAGTTCGGCTTACTAACTTTTAATACTTTTGAAATCTCTAACAATTGTTTCGTATCTAAATTCAATATTATCATTCTGTCAACCGTAATTTGTTTTTCATTTTTATTATAAATATACATATTTTTTGGAGAAAAAGTTCCTTAACGCAGGGTACGGATTTGCCGGATGAGGCAATTTTCTTTTTAACATTTTACCGTCAAGACCGTCAGCTATTTCGTAGCGAATTTCTTTTGACACAAAATACATCATTCGCATGAGTTCTTATTTTGTTATTCTATCAATTTTAATTTTATCTTCCCTTTAACGTACTTATGCATTGTTAATGTTGATAATTAGTTTAATTAATATCTAATTATTGGTAATTTGATTTTTCTGTCTATTATTATTTATTAGTCATTTTAGTTATTACTCTGATTTGATAACATAAGATATAGAATTTATTAAACTATAGTTTCCAAACATAATACAATAAATATTCTTCCATGGATGCTTGATGTTCATATTGTATCCATTAGACAATTAATTGGTGTCGGTTCTGGCATGATTCTCTAAACGGTTTCATCTTTTCATTCTGTATAGAGAACGTCAAGGATACACTGTTAAAGGAGACACTGTTCTTAGAAAAGAACGGTCACCTGTGACCGAGACCCGACAGAAACGAGGCATCAGCATCAGCCTATTAATGTCCCCACTGCTGGGGCATAGGCCTTCCCTATGGATGGAATAGGGAGTTTGGGCCATCACCCACCACGCGAGCCCAGTGCCGATTGGTGGGTCCTAACGACTACAGATGCAGCCGGGATCAAAGGCTTAACGTGCTCGAGATAGTAAATTTTTGGTCACCCATCCCATTGGATGCCATGGATCGACCACTGCGAAAGTTGCTTAACTTAAACGATCGTAGCCGAACGCGCTAACCACTTGCGCCATCGTGCTCCTCAAAGAAACGAGGCATATCTCAGATTTTTTGTTATTTTTTATGTAGTTTAATTATATAGTACATATTTGAAGAGTGTCTTGGTAGATTTTCGTTGAATGAAAAGATCTTCTTTACTTACAGTCTTACATTTATTTCTTTTACCACTCCCTCACAATTATAACACGTATTTGTAATCTTAAGTATAGTTTTCTTGCAAATGTTTTCTACTATATTTGATAGCTGCCAACAAAGTGTAGCCCATAGCCAAGAGCCAAGCAAAGAGTAACATGACATCTCGTGTCTATCTGCCACAACACTCCCCTGCCGAGACCGTTTCACGGGCGATAGTAGTTTGGAAAATGCACTATTCTTCCACTTCTAGTCTTGCTTACAGGTGGCGTTTCTTCGGGCGATGGTGGATTTGCAATGGGTGGAGGTGCATCTACATCTGGAGTGCGCATCACATAAGCTGGCTTAAGTCTGTCAATAGTAACTGTGGTTTCTTTGTCATTGAGGAGTATTTTTACAGTTTTTGAATTTCTGTCACGTGATATGACCATGTGTGGACCTGTGTATGGTGATTCGAATGTTCTTTTTGCAGGACCACGACGAAGGAAAACATAATCCGCTGAAGTGATGTCCTTGGGTAAATAGAATGACCTTTTGTTGTGTGATGACGCTGGTGTAGGCGACATCTTATCCATGTGTTGTCGCAGGCGGGTTACAAATTCTGCTGGATCTAGAGTGCTGTCAGAGTGTGGAGTAATGAATTCGCCTGGCAGTCTCAGGGGCTGTCCATAGACTAATTCCGCAGCAGAGCTTTTGATGTCCTCTTTCCAGGCACTCCTCAAACCCAGGAGTACTATGGGAAGGGATTCAGTCCATTGTGTGTCGCCGTGGCAGGTAATTGCAGCCTTGAGTTGGCGATGCATCCTCTCGACCATGCCGTTGGATTGAGGATGGTAAGCTGTCGTCGAGTTGTGTTTGGCGCCGATCAACTTGGAGAAGGATTGGAACACGTGCGATTGGAACTGCAGACCACGATCGGTAGTGATGGTTTCAGGGCAGCCGTAGCGCGCTACCCAGCCAGACATGAAAGTGGCAGCACACGTCTCTGCAGTGATGTCTGCGATAGGGAATGCTTCGGGCCACCTGGTGAAGCGATCGACAGCTGTGAGGCAGTACCTATAACCACACGAGTATGGCAAAGGGCCGATTAAATCGAGGTGGACGTGAGAGAATCTAGAGGAAGGAACCGGGAAGTGGGTAAAAGAAGAGGAAGTGTGACGGGTTATTTTGCTGCGTTGGCAATCTTCACATTGCTGTACCCAAGTTTTGCAGTCCTTGTTGATTCCAGGCCATACAAATCTGTCAGCTACAAGTTTAGCTGTTGCACTGTGACCAGGATGACTGAGGTTGTGTAAGCTGCTAAAAACTTGCCTCCGAAAGCTTGGAGTAATGTAAGGACGAGGTTTGCTTCCTGAAATGTCACAGTATAGATCGTAAGGTGGTACTTTCATTAGTTTTTAGCCTGTTCCGTGTGTTATGAGTGACTTTAATTCAGTATCTTTGGCTTGATCAAGCGCAAGGTGTTCATAATTTACTCCAGAAGTGACCGCGTCAACTCTGGAGAGTGCATCAGCCACGATGTTACTTGGTCCAGAAATGTGTCTTAAGTCGGTGGTGTGCTGGGATATAAAGTCTAGATATCTGAATTGTCGTGGTGAACAAGTGTCTCTTTTAGTTTGGAAAGCGAATGTGATGGGTTTATGATCAGTGAAAACAGCAAAGTTTCTGGCCTCAACCATATATCGGAAATATTTAATGCCCTCATATATTGCGAGGAGTTCTCTGTCATATGGGCTGTATTTCTTCTGCGAAGGTGAGAGTTTTCGAGAGAAGAATCCTAAAGGTGACCAAGAATCGTATTTCTTTTGCTGTAATACTGCGCCAATGGCTTGATCGGACGCGTCTGTAAATAATGCAAGTTCTGCGTTACCATCCGGATGTGAGAGTAGAGTGGCTTCAGAAAGGCCTCTTTTACACTCATCAAAACTTTTCTTCAGTTCTTCTGTTAATTGGACAGGTGTGGAGCCTTTCGCTTTACCGGCCAAAGCAGAGTTAAGCGAACTCTGAATTTCTGCTGCGCGAGGAATGAAGCGGCGGTAATAATTTAGCATTCCGAGAAATCGTCTTAATTCTTTGGCAGTTTTGGGGAATGGAAAATCAAGAATAGCGGCTACTTTCTCCTTAACTGGGCGAGTGCCATCGGCTGAAACATCATAACCAAGAAAAGTTACCTGATCTGTGCCCCAAATGCATTTCGACGTGTTCAATAATAAGCTATATTGTTTGAAACGCTCAAAGACAATTTCCAGGTGTTGCAGGTGTTCAGCTTGAGATGAGGAAAAAACGAGGATATCATCACAGTATCCATAGGTGAAATCAAGACCTTGTAGTACTTCATCTATGAATCGTTGGAATGTTTGAGCCGCATTTCTTAAACCAAAGGTCATATATGGATACTCAAACAATCCAAACGGTGTCGTTATGGCTGTTTTTGGTATGTCCTCCTCATTTACTGGTAATTGATTGTATGCTTTAACTAGGTCGATCTTCGAGAAGATTGTTGAGCCATCGAGCTGATAAGCGAAGTCATGCAAATGTCGGATCGGATATCTATCTGGTATGGTTCTGGCGTTCAAGGCTCTGTAATCTCCACATGGACGCCAGCCGTCGTCTTTTTTACGAACAAGGTGAAGGGGTGAGGACCAAGGGCTATCCGACCTTCTTGCAGTACCAGCGAGAAGCATATTTTCAAATTCCTTGCGAGCAATTTTTAAGCGATCGGGATCCAAGCGACGTGGACGTGCAGCGATTGGTGGCCCTGGCGTGGTACGTATGAAGTGTTTGGTGTTATGCTTTGGCGAAATTGGCGTACCTGATGGTCGTGTAATTTCTGGGTACCGTCGTAGCAGCTCATGGTAAACAGAGTCTCCTGTTACAGCTTTGATGGTCACTGTTTCGCTTGAAGTGTCATTGCAGTGGATTGCGGCAACTGTTAAAGTGGTAAGGCTATCAATAAGGCGGTGTTGTCGGCAGTCGACTAATAAATTATAGTGACTTAAAAAATCGGCTCCGATTATAGGTTTTGTTACATCTGCTACCACGAATCTCCAAGTGTAATCGCGACGAAGTCCAAGATTTAACTTAAGTGTTATATAACCATAGGTTGCAATTGTAGTATTGTTAGCTGCGTATAATTCATAACTGGTTTTGGCTCGACTATTCATTCTTTCCTTTCGAGGAAAAACACACAACTCAGATCCTGTGTCAATCAAAAATTGTTGTTTTGTGTTCCTGTCTGTGATAAATAGGCGGCCATTACAAGCAAGGCAGTCGTTGGCCACCGTTAGTGACTGCCGTTGCTGTTTTCCGGCTTATACGCACAGGGTTTGGTGCAGCGGGTAGCTTTGTTACCAAATTTATTGTGATACCAGCAGATGCCATTGTTAGACGTCGATCGCGAACGAGATCTATATCTTCCGCGTCTAAATTGCGCTCTCCCCTGACGGTTGGTTGATAATTCTTCGACTTTTTTTGTCAATTCTGCGATCTGCAAAGCCATCGCCTCCATTGCTGCTGACTGAGCTAAAGGCATGTAAGAAGTGGATGGAGTTACTTCTGATATATTAGGACTATGAGGTGCTATGGCATTTATCTTGTCTGCGAGTTCAGCAAGCTTGTCCAAGGCCATGTCTGATTGCGAGGCTATTATGGGTTGGATATTCGCTGGAAGTCTGCTAGACCAAATGGATTTAATGAATTCGTCAGGGGTCTTAGGTCCGGCTAGGTGACGTAAGTGACGTAGGAATTGTGACGGCTTTCTATTACCAAGCTCTTCATAATCTAAAAGTTGTTTGATTTTTTGTTCTTGTGATGCGGAAATTCTGTTGATAAGCGTATTTTTCAGGGTAAGGTATTTGTTTTATTTAGGTGGATTTTGAATTATGTCTTCGACCTCTATGGCATACTGATGATCTAAATTTCCGCAAACATAATAAAATTTTGTAGTGTCTGAGTTTATACCCGATAGTATGAATTGTCCTTCAATTTGCGCAAACCATAGTGCAGGACGGTCTGGCCAGAACGGTGGTATTTTTACACCAACTTTAAAAAGTTCACTTGATTTTTCAGAATTTTGGGTTACACTACTTTGCGTCCCTGTGGCCGTTGGAGTACAGAGCTGTTGCGGGTTGAATAAAATGTTGGTTTGATTCGTTACATCGGTACCTTGAGACATTTTGGGATGCTCCGATTCTTACTCTTGATGTATCGGAAGGTCGTTTTGTTCTTACGGGGTCACCAGTTGAAGAGTGTCTTGGTAGATTTTCGTTGAATGAAAAGAGCTTCTTTACTTACAGTCTTACATTTATTTTTTTTACCACTCCCTCACAATTATAACACGTATTTGTAATCTTAAGTATAGTTTTCTTGCAAATGTTTTCTACTATATTTGATAGCTGCCAACAAAGTGTAGCCCATAGCCAAGAGCCAAGCAAAGAGTAACATGACATCTCGTGTCTATCTGCCACAATATTTATATTTGAAATTATTGGCTGCCACCCAAAATATTGCCTTATGTGTGTTTGTTCAGGCTTTGCATAAAAAAATACAAAATTCTTATTTATCTACAAATTTCGTAAATGTGTGTAACTATGACTGGGGGTCTTTTTTCTATGGGGCGTGACTTTTCTTCTTTAGGTTTAGAGAATCATGCCAATTGTAAGTTAATGTATACCTACTGATCATCATATGCCGTCTCTTATAGACAAACTAGCGGCCCGCCCTCGCTTCGCTTCGGTGTAGAGCTGAAGTGTAGACTACAGTTTTTGTTCTCAGGCTTGTATTATATACATAGACATTCATCTATGATTCTTCTTATACCTGCGTGCAAAGTCTCAGCCCGATCGTTTTAAAATTGACAAAGTTTCATACAAACTTTCATTCCCTATTTTATCCCCTTGGGAGTAGAATTGATCAAAATCCTTTCTTAGCGGATGCCTACGTCATAACATCTACCTGCATGCCAAATTTCAGCCGGATCCGTCCAGTGGTTTGGGCTGTGCGTTGATAGATAACTATGTCAGTCAGTCAATTTTCCTTTCACCTTTGAGTTTTATATATATAGATATGTTTCATCGCATTCATTAATGTTTTGTTTCTCGTCTTTGACTGCCCTTTTTCGAACTGTAGAACGTATCGCTTTGAAATTCAGCGAAAGACTGATGTGGCTGGATCAAACATTTCGCGAACACGACCAAACGGCTCTTCTAAAGTTCAAACAAACTAAAATAAGATTTTTTATCAAACGGACTTCACACACGTAGAATGTTTATATATTTATTTTTTACCATCAATAAGTTTCAACAGCGTTTTACACAAGACAATTTACTACAAAATTTTAAATGGTACTTTAGCCAATTACTCACATTGTATTCAAGTTAAAAATGATTACGTAGCGTAATTAATCATAATAAAAAAGAAATACCAACAAAGATCCCATTCATTTTGCGATAAATATAAAAAAAACCTATAACCTTTAAAAATTATAAATGGAGCATGATAACTAAAATTGTGGGAATGAGTAAGTACGTGTGTATTTAGTGTAGTGTATGTGTGTGTGTGCATGCCTTCCGTAGAAATATCCATACCAAAACGAGCCGGTAAAAATCAGAATTAGGCGTGCAGTCAGAAGAAAACAGCGAAATGCATGAGCCGGAGCCAGTGAGCGTAGTCGGTTGTGCATATTGCGTAGGTATCTTATCAAGTTATCACATTTTATGTATTGTTTTCATGGCGGCCATATTAAAAAGTGTAAGTTTAGGAAACCAAAAGTTAATATTTGATTCAATGTATGCAATATGTCAATAAAATAATGAATCTGTAACAATAATGTAATTTCAACAATCACCAGAACAATAAATAGATTGAATTAATAAATAATAATATTGTATTAATCATCTAACTAAAAGAAAATAATAATCACTCGAATTATTGCATTTAAACATTGCATTGAATAGTCACATAAAAATAAATAAAAAGATAAGAATAAATCAATCAATTAGTAAATAAAAAAAAAAATAGCCTAATAAATAACTGTTTAAATGCATGTTGCCTGATTAACAATATGTTCAATGAAGGTTTTTTTTTTAATTATTTACTAATAATTCACACAAAGCAATTTTAAAGGCATTTCTGGATAAATGGAAGATATCGAATTCAAAAAAGTGTTTATTATATGTTCTAGTCTAGGCAATCTTATGGTTATGCCATTAGCTTCGTATTTTTTTTCGCACCAAAGCGTGAAACAATTGATTGTGTCGCGTTCTTTTTACGGAGGCACTAAGTGTGATAATCTGGTTATCTAGCTCTATGCCAACCAGTTTTCCTGGATGTCATACAGAACTATCATATCCTGTATACGACGCCTGTCACTAAGCGGTATAAGATTAAACCTAATACATGAATCTCTGTATTCACAAACTCCCTTATTTAGCTTACAGCTCAAGAATTTTGTGAATTTCATTTGCAACTTTTCAATAGCGTGCACGTATATTGTGTATTGCGGATTTCCAGATACTAGACCCAGATTCAAGGATGCTAATATGCGTAATATAACATTTTAAGGCAAGTCACATCGCTAAATTCCTTTGTTACTCTGAAAATAAATCCTAAGTTTTTAGGAGCTTCATTTATAAGATGCTCAAAATGTTTTTCAAATGTCAATTTTGTGTCCAGATATAACCCTAAATCTTTTACTGTGGTTTCCCTGCTTAAACTAGTATTATTAAATTTAAAATTGTATTCGATAGCTTTTTTGCATATTGTCAATTGTATTTGTATGCACTTTGTCTCATTTACTGTAATTCTATTACGAACGTAGTACTCCGAAAGTCGATCCAAGTCTTCTTCTTGTTGTAAACAATCTTCATTTGATTTGATTTATGGCCTGTCTGATAATAAGTGGTCGCCCTAGCTTAAAAGACGTAGACACTTGCGATATCGTCGATGTAAGTATGCCTAATTACCTAATTCCAATGGAGACCTGGAACTTCGCTGAACGATAGTAACAAAACCCATCCAAAAGTTAAGGTCATTTCCCAATAAGACGGGTGTTCCAATTCCATCGTCACTAGAGCATTTGTAAGATTTTTAATAAAGGAAATCTTTATTCCGTATTAATTTTATATAAAGCTGACTTAGATTAAATAAAGTATACTTTATAACATACTTCGCAATGACTCAAATGTTCCCGTATATGTACTTTGTTCGTAACCATAAAATCAGAAAGGTACTTTAAACGATAAAGTGTCAAATTACAGCCCACGACGAGGCGTAAATATTGTTACCGGTATCCAATTATTTCGGAAGCGCGAAATTGTGAATCCTGACGTGACGCGGTGTCTCGTCGGCAGTACGGTCTGCACCGCGGCTAATTCAATACAGGCTGAATATTTAGTTTCCTTTATGGTTGATAGTACTATAGAATGTAGTGTCACAACTCTCCTGAGAGCTAATTTTTTTTGTGTTCATTTATTTATGCCTTCTGATTTAGGTCGCACAACCTTATGAAAAACTGGTTTATTTTACGTTTTTGAATCGCAATGTTGTCAAATTTGAAATTGTAAATAATATATCAAGAGTGTCAAATACGTAGAGTACTCACTTCTTCTTCTTCCCAAAATTAACAAACTACAAAATTCTTTATTTGTTGTCTCACATAGAATAACATAATAGTGAAAAGTGAGGTGTACAGCAAATTCAGAATATAAGTACCTACTTATAACTCTATGTTAGAGACTGGCTTCTGCGCTAGGAGAACCTGTATGACAGATAACCAGCCTCTCCGACTCTGGATCAGGTGAAAATGGTACCTCTTACTAATAATTTAACATAAATTTACAATGGATTATACACCACGGTGATCCAGAGGGGAGGGAAAATACAACAAATACTGCAATATTTCTTTATTTTTACCAAATAAAGTATATGTATACTTATATTGTATTTTATTCATTACCAACTATCCCATACATAACACATGCCTTACAGTGCTAACTTTGAGGCTCGGCTAATTGGCGTGAGTGTTGGAAATATTAATTAATTTATTATTATTTATAGTCACTAGGAACTCACACGCAGGAATTAAAATAAAAAATCAACCTGAACCGGACAGGATGTTGCGATATTGATTGGATTAGTTTTCACTTCATACCTAGACACTTTTGATGTGTGTGTTCTACATGAAAATTAATAATTTACCGACAGGAGATTTCAAAAATTAACGGAAGCTTATTCTTTCACTTTTTCGTCTTCCAAAATATTTTCGACACCAAAATGTTAATGGTTGTAAAATAAAATTTAATACTCACACCTTCTCAAAAGTTTATTTAATTAGGTGCTGGTGCATGCATATTTTTGATATATTCTTTTTCCAATGTGCTTTTATAATTACAGTCTCATTATAATTATGCTAATTAAGAAAAAAAAACTTAAAAGTCAGACACCAGGTGACTGCAACGCAAATGTAGTTAACTCACGGCAGAAACACTAACGAAGCGACGTTACCAGATTCGCAATTCGAGCTACATTTGTATCCACGTTTATTAAATAGCCGTTTGTTTTTCAGAATATAGAGTAGCCACGAGGAACGTCCATGTCCTTTTGTATTATTGTATTTTTGATTATTTTACAAAAGTGCATAGTTTGTTTATGATAATGTCGATTTCTTAAATTGGAGCTATGGAATTCGGAAATTACATTTTATTTTACAGAATCGACCAGCACGAATTCTACTTTGAAACACAGACGTGGTAAAGAGCGAGTCGGTGTTCTTTTACGCCACAACGAGACCTTTTTATTAGGACTCCACTGTCCGTCTACCTGTCACCAGACTGTATCACATAAACCGTGACAGCTACAGTTGAAGTTTTCACAGATTATATATTTCTGTTGCTGCTATAACAACAAATACCCTCTAGAACACTAAAACCAGAATAAAAAGGGGATTGTTGAATGGAGCTCCCATACAAAAAAGATGTTTTTTTTTTGCACTTTTTTTGCTCTATATTATTAAGGGCAACGGGTAGACCCTATATGAAATACTCACAGATTATTTAGTTGCATATTTACTTTAAAAATAAATAAGTTATTAAATTAAAATAAAATGTTAGTATATAATGTAGTTTTTATGGGGGGCTCCCGTACAAGCTTATTTTTTGCCGTATTTTGCTCGATATAATTATATAGTGTCTAATGTTGTATAGATAATGGTACCGAGTCCGACTCGCACTTGGCCGGTTTATTATATTAATAAAATGGTGTACTTAGTCCAATATTTCAAATAATGTGAAAATGATTTTATAAAGAAACGTTAAGAAAACGGAAGTAATGATTTATAAATCTGGTAACGTCCCTAGAAGCATCCCAGAAATAACATTATGTGGTAGTCCACTAACTATAGTTACCACGTTTAAATATTTGGGACATAATAACTGACTCATTTAAAGATGATCATGACTTAGAAAGACAAAGGCGATCGCTTTCGATGCGTGCTAATATGCTTGCAAGGCGGTTTGCACACTGTTCCAAACAAGTAAAGATTACGTTATTTAAGGCATACTGCCAGTCGTTTTACACCAGCCAATTATGGGAAAATTATACGAAGAATGTTTTTAATACTCTTCGTGTACAAGTACAACAACGCCTTGAGGGCAATACTTGGTCTACCTTGGCGGTGCAGTGCGACTGGTATGTTTGCTGAGAACAACGTAACCGATTTATATGTATTGTTAAATAGATTAAAGAAATCGTTCCACTGGAGACTGTATGAGTCAAACAATAATATTATTGGATCAATATACTCAACATCAACATATATCAACTTGGTAAAGTACATTTAATACACACTGTCTGTTATCTGCATATCGCCAATGTTTGTAAAGTGCAATGCAAATTTTTAATAATGTATATTAATTAATTTATTTCATTTAATGTAATGTGTAAAACTATGTCATATAGTTTTGATTATTTATTATTATTATTTAAAATTCAGTAATGATTATATTTTATTTATTTTTATTAATATTTTTTATTATTATTGTTTGAATGTAGTTTGGATAATTGACGATTTGTGAATGTTGTGATACAACGATTTGATTTAAGATTAAATGGGACAAAATGCAATTGTAATTGTAATTTTTAATATGGGTTACTGTGCCTGAAATAAACATTTATTATTATTATCATTATAAAGATTTGTTAGGTTCTTCTTAATTTCAAAATTTTCGGAAGTTTGTTTTGATGTTAAATATTTGCGTCATCCGAAAAATTCGAGTCGCGATCGCCCGAGTTCACTTTAATTAACTGAACAAATTAAACCAACAAGAAATACTTTACCATTGAAAAGATTGGGGATTTATTAACGCCCTAGCGAATATTCAAGATGGTTTCTCGGAGGAAACAGAGTGGGTATACTGGAGAGTTCTGCCCCGAGATGTTTGGTTACCGTTGTATAACAAAAGGTGACAATCCGTCCAGTCTTACCTGGAGTGACTACTTTGTATAAGGTAAGTAACATCTTTGTTGCCTTTTGCACAAATTACAAACGTTGGAACCTGGGGGAAGCAAGTACCGTACAGGAAAATTTCTTAGATATCTACAAAGTGAATTAAAAAAAAATGTTTAACTCTAGTACTCAACTACTCCGAATAATGTACAACTTTTAACATGAATGAAATAAATATTTTCGAAGAAAATAATAATCTATTGACCTATTTATACTGCTACAGACTTTTATTAAGTATCATTAATTTTTTATTTTAATGAACGGACTGCACAAACAAACAGACGGACAAAGACTTAGTAATGAGTTTCATTGTCACCCTTTAATTAAAAGAACTCTCAGAAATGACTAAATTAAAAAAAATAAGATAAAAGGCACGCAGTGTAGATCTTCAGATAAGTTTCGTTAACTAGATACCTTATTCCTTCTGCAGAGTGAACTTCTCACCCAAATTCCATTACTTAGTCCCATCGTACTAATCTCGAATTTCGAGTGGTATCGAACCAATAGAAACTCCACAGCATAGACACTAAACTAGTCCAATTGATACGGTACGTACATAGTACATGATACGGCATTGAATCCTAATCTGAAATCAGTTTCAAGCAGTTGGTTCGTTTTAAGTACAATCCAAATAGCGGTTAAGTACCTGGGTGCTCTTCCGATGGAGACTTCCTTTGAAATTTAGGATTATATCACACACAATACTATTTTAGATTAAACGAGTTTTGTTTACACTTTGGTGAAGTTTAAGTGATTTTAATTTATCTTACAAATACGAATAAGATTTCGATAAAGTTGTAAAACTTTAAAGTTTTACCCCTTTTTTATGATCAAAGCATAATTATGCTTGTTTGCCACACACAAGCACACAAGCATAATTATGCTTGTTTGCCACACTTTGATTATGTGGTGCTGGCCCTAAATCTGTTATTTCAAATTCTTCCATTAGTTTCATTTTCACATCAATAAGATAATAATAATAATGTTAATCATGCACCGAACGGACAGACAAACCTCGCATTGCTAGACAGTTGGCAGACAAATTTTCCCAATAAGTAAGTCCTTTTATTATGAGTTATAATGCTCGAAGTCAGCTGCAAAAATGTGATGGTCTTTGGTGGCTTGACGTGTGGCTGTCTCTACATTTGATAACTACATTTAAGAATTTATAAAATGTATCTATCCCGTTTAAATTGAAATAAGTTAAGAACTAACGAACCAAATAATAATTACTATTGAAAAAGGGGTTTGGTCGGATCTACTTTAGGAGTAGGAGTGAAAGAGACTCGTCTAATTCTCTCTTCACCTTTAATGTATTTCCTATTTCTCGTTCTCTCTTTATTTCTTCTTTTCTTCTCTCAATGTTACTGTTACTGATCCGTCCTCTCCACCTTATCTTCTTCCCCACCCATACGACCTCTCTGGCTGCATCTCGACGCAGCCTCGGATTCCTATGGGCCAATTCCACTTGCACTTATTACATATGATCACATGTCTGCGTATAGTATTAATGGAGCAATCAACGAAATAAAGTATTTTGTTTTTTTTTAGTAATCTTTTTATTTTGCGGGAACGACGATATGTGTCGTATCCTAGATTGAAACGAAATTGAACAATACAAAATAAAAATGCTTTGTATCGCACTAAATGTACTCGTATTTATGGCAGTGCGGTGTGGCGTGCCTAGTGCTACACCGCATTGACAGTATGGTATAGGTCAATATCGTAAATTGTTAGATCGGTACCCTTAGCACAAACCTATAATGAATTCGAATAGGAAGATTTTTAATTGTCGTTACATCCATTGCGGCGCTGTACAAATTTCCATATAAAACTTCTTGACGTTTGACGCTTATCGAGATCGAATTCAACTACTTATTCGAAGTCGATATTGGTTCGTGTTAAGGGTACTGTAATGTAATTCAAACCTTCGTATGTAAAAAGGTGCAGGGTACGTATGAACCCAGGCTTCATATCTGCTCGGTAAAGTTAGCAAGTTGGTGTATTACACGCCTTGTGTTGTGCTATTAATAAACACACCAAAACAATTTTGTTGAGAGTTAAATTCAATTAGTAAAGCCGATGATTATAAAATAAATAAGAACCTCGACGAAACCAAAGATTGATTACGTTGCTGTTGAAGGTTACTCGTGTAATAAATTGTCGAAGTTGCGTGTTCCAAGTTTCTATAATATCCGGGATTCTGAAAACTTGGCGAGATTCGAATGAATAGGTAAATATTTTCGTGTGGAAATAACTCACTACTAAACTTTGCGTAACTCAAAATGAAAAAAAAACAGCCAAGTGCGTGTCGTGCCACGCGCAGTGTAGGGTTCCGTAGTTGCATGTACTTACCACAATTCATTTGAGCAGGATATCGTAAATTAGAATAACCAATTAATATCTATGTATCTTAACTAAAATACCTACCAAAGTCAAAGTGCTTCTGAAACTCGAAATCAGTTTGATATTATTGTTTTAAATACCCGCCGATTTTTTTTGTTTCCTCCCAGGCGAGGGAGTAGTTGTGAAATCCTCATGGATACCCTACAGCCGGCTGCAAGGTTATGTCAGACTCATACTGACTAAAACACACCCGTAGTTCATGCATATGGCCAGAAGGGAATTGGCTTCATCTGAAGCGATTGTCCCCACAGAAGGGGATGATGCGGTATAACCGCCGACCTTTTCAAGTGCTTATATACTTTATATAAAAACGTAACGTTAGCGCAACTCAGAAGTTGTTGCCGTTGGTACTCGCATTGAGTTGTAAAGTTGAACGACTATTAGCCTTAAACTAGCTTTATCTTACCCGCTATAATTTTCCTTAAAAGTTCATGAAAAGCACTTTTATCATGCCAGGTTTTTTAATATTAAAATATTCCGTTTATTAAATCGAAATATATTCTTAGGAACTCCTAAGTAATTTTAAAGGAACTATTCATCCCACACGATAGGGTAGGTGATTAAAAAACTAGCTAAAAATTTTTTGACGTGACAACGTCTTAAATTAGGTTGCGGCTGGGAGTCACTTATGAAAAAGTGTAACGCTCGGTAACGTTACGATGAGTTTAAGTTTACATGTACAATGTTTTAGTAAACAAAATATATTTCTATAGTTAAAATTTGTGCAATTCTTATTTTCATTCAATTCCTTGTTCCTATTGTGCAATTTAATTATATTCATATCAATAAATATTCTACCGAGAAAAAGACGTTGTCACGTAAAATCTTCGCCCGTAAAACCGACTTTACAGGCAACCATTTTTTTTTAATTTTATTCTACTATTTTGTCGGCGTTATTGGTATACAATTCTTCACAAAATTATAGCTCTCTATTGCTAATAGTCTCCGAGCAAAACTGGGAACGGACATGACGAAACTATAAGGGCTCCTTGTCAGGACTGACTACGGAACCCTTATAAGACCACTTTGTTGTTCGACAGTCTGTCTGTCAAGACCCTTCATATCGGAAACGCGTCGAGGTATCGAGTTGAAATTTAAACCATAAACTCAGAACTGCGGTCCCTTAAAGCTTAAAGAAGATACTGCCGTTTATCTGTCTGTCTGTCAATACTCTTTATCTCGGGACCGCGTAAAAGGTATCGAGTCAAAATTTAAAGCGTATACTTATGTTTGCGGTCCCTAGAAGCTGTGAAATAATCACACTTTTAAGTTAACATGAAAAAGATGTTGCGTAGGTACCTACAAATTCTTACGGAACCCTCGGTGGGCGAGTCCGACTCGCACTTGTCCGATTCTTTAATTCAAGTCGACACGTAGGCATAGGCCTATAAATCATACCTATATATTTCAAAAGTTAACACTATCCTGTGCAAAATGTATTTTATGTACCCTGTCACAAATTATAAATTTATTGTTGTGATAATTAAGTAAGTTGAGAGCTGAAGCCGAAACGATGCGGTGTTGTTATGAGACAAGTTGCCTCCACACCTAAATAGATTTATGTGTGGATTATTAAGGAGGGTTTGGAACGCAAGCAAGGTTAATAAGACCTAGTTCACATCCACGGAACGAGTTGCAGATCTCGTTAATTGAAACGGGCGGAAGTTTGGGTGTAAACAGCACGTTAGGTGGAGATAGCACCCGTTAAACCGCGTAACTGGAGTCAGGATTGCATAATATGTACCTATTTGTTGACAAGGGCGGATCCAGTCATGGGGGTCATGACCCCTCCCTGGGCTGGGTACAGATAGACCAAACCCAGGGGGATTTTATTTAAGTACTTTCAATATTTAATATACCACGACTATATGACCCCCCCCTGGCGCCAAAGCTGGATCCGCCCTTGTTTGTTGAAGGCATCTGTTTCATATGTAGACTGGATATGAATAAGAAGTGTGTATACATTGAAATGCTGATTGGGGGAGATTATGGGGGCAATGATCTACCTTTAAATACCATTGCTCGCCAATAAGCTAGCGCTTTAATAAGCTTTACGCAACGTACTGAGTCGACTCGCATTTTGCGCAAAAATCCTATCTTTACACGGTAACAGTTGATAAATACATTAAGTTCCTCTCATTCCATTAAAAATAAATCAATTTATTACTTAATTAGAATAATTAGGTTGATAATAATCGTCTTTATGATTATGTATCCAATATTTCAGCTTTCTTAATATCCGACTGAATATACAGACTTAGATATACATCGTACGCGAGAGTACATATTACAATTGACATATGATGGCTTTCTAGACATGAAAATTCATTAATTAGGAACTGTTTCTGTTATTGTTTTCGCATTATTGTATTAGAACTTTATTGTGAACCATTAACCAACTCTTAAATATAGGTACGGCAATTGACTGCTCCAAAGTATCTTTTTTATCAAGCAAATACATAATCATAGTTTCGCATGTCCATAAGTCGACTTCAGACATACGTATTATGTTAGGCTGCGCTTTATTTTAAATAATAAGAGCACTATACAAGTTACAAGCACTCATGAATGTCTAGAAGCTACGCTATCGGTTCGTTAATCTACGGCGGGAGACCTTGTACTGTACATCTATTTGTGTGACCCGAAAATCTGGAATAATATAAAGAAAATTTGTAAATAGGAAAACTAGTGTTATTTGTGTTAACGATTAGGTATCTAATCGTTAACACAAATAACGACGTAAAATTTTTGATGAAATACTTTTAAAATTTTTAAAAGGCTAACATTGTAACTCAGCTCAAGTACTCAGTGAAGCATCATCCAGAATACATTTGACAGACAGCAGACAGCCGTTTGAGTTAGTAGTCGAATCTTTCCCCAATTTACCGCGTGAAAAATGCGAACGTCCTTTGATCAATAACTGTGGTTACAGGTAGATATATACGTATATGTGTATGTATGCATGTACTACGTATCTATATATAGAGTGTAACAAAATATAAAAATATTGTCGAGCTTTGTGGGTTTTATTATATTTCCCCACTTTCGCCGTGGGAAATTCTAGTTTCGCTGACAGATATTGAGTTACCGCTGCGTTTCAAATAAAAGTGCGGTGTTTTTGTACCGCGGAAGTACTGCTAGTGTGTTGTGGGTTGTCTCAACGGAAGATAGCTTACTCCCTTTTGGGAATAACACTTATTCTCCAGACGGCGAAGATGTTTGTTTCCTGTTACATATACCTTATATAAGCATGTAGCAGTACAATTGCTTCAAACGGTTGGTTTAGATTGTTCTTGATGCTTTCAAAATAATGAGTATTGTTGTCTACAAAAAACTCGTATTGTTCTAAAGGAAGCATCCCGCGGGAATTCGTTGCGTTTCACCAAACGTTCGATTTACGAACTGAAATTGACAGCCATGCTTTGCTACGAAATCGACCGTTTGTATTTGCTGAATATCAAATTTCTAAGAAAAATACCAATAATATAGTTCCAAATGTCGGTCGCCGTGCTTGTAGTTAAAACGCTAGCAATCTAAAATTATTGGACGATGAAAGACAATGTCAGTGAATAAGATAGCGCTGATGTCTGGCGCTGGCGAGATAATATTAGTCACCCTCACCCCGTCGATTTGAATCCTATTCCACAATAAGGTTCTACCAAATTTACCCACTGCTGATATGCAATCAAAGAATTGTTAAAAAGGTTGGAAGGAAATGACATAAGCGATTGTTGGCCGATTTCGTAAGCTGGAGAATATCAGATTATCCTTGTCTTTTTAATGTGAGTTGGTAGTAAAGCGGCGACGGAAAATTAAAGAAAATTTTACTAGAAAAAAGACCACGCGTACCAGGAAGCAGCCGGGACTCAAAACATCTGCTAGTTAAATACTTAAAAATAAAAATATAACAAGAAACTTTTTGTCTATTCCGTGTGATGTGATGATTTTTGCGAAATAAGATTTATCATGTCATCATTGACATAATACAATATTATGGAATAGCGTTATTCAGCTTCAGTCTTCTGGACTATCTTCAAAAAACAAACATTGCAAGGAAATGGATGTAAATACTTTACTCATTATTTTAACTAAGAATTAAATAATAAATATTTCCAACACTCACCCCAATTAGCCTGGCCCCAAAGTAAGCACTGTAAGGCTTGTGTTATGGGATGCTAGGGTAACGGATAGAATACATAAACTGTACATGTATAAGTATATTTATTTACAAATATATATTAAACATCCATGACTGGAGTAGAAATGCTCGTATTCATCACACAAACATCTGCCTCCACCGGGATTTGAACCCGGGACCTCTCGAGTCGGCGACACCATGAAACCCGGCGTACAAACCACTCGGCCACGGAGGTCGTCATCAATTACTTATAATATCACAAAATGATAGAACTTAAAATAAGTTACGTTGTAAGTATTGCAATATGTCATTTTTCAGTGTTAAATGTCTCGTTATGTATATCTTTCAATATATAATATATATCAATACAATATATAAAATTCTCGTGACCCAGTGTTTGTAACAAAACTTCCCTGAAGCAGCTTGACCGATTCTTATGAAATATTGAGTGTATATTCAGTAGGTGTGAGAATAGGACGTAAACAATTTTTCATATCCCTAAGTGATAAGGGTGGTCCGCTCCAATTTCTTTTTTCTATTGTTAATAATAAAAAAATGCAAATAAATACATACTACACAAAATATCACCTCTATTTTTATGGCGGGTCGAAGTTCGCTAGGTCAGCAGTCAGTCATAGTTCGTTCGGTGTTCACTGATTTTTTCCCCATCCTAAAAGTACCCAACGTGGTTATAGAAGTGTCCGCTTCAAATTATTTGGTAAGTACATTTAAATGCGCCTGTGTATTTCTAAATCCCCAACCAACAGAAACGAATGAAGTTTTTTTTATCAAACATAGCACACCCACACACGTAATATATTATACTAATATCTTTTTAATAAAATTATTGATATACATCTTAAGGGGCGTCGAGATCTTTCTACTCGTTTTTTTCTGCTCCCGGGTGAGCTCTTCGACATCGAATCGAATGTTTAAGAGCTATTTCATGTTTTGTTTATAAAAAAATGGGTGCGTGTACTTATGTAGGCGCGTGAGAAGTTATCCTTCTTTGGCATCGTTTAAAATTAGTTTTTAATTGCATGCAAATAATTAATTACAATAAATTAATAAAAAGTCTGGAAAAGGACACAGTCAATAAAGTTCAGTTTTAATTTGAAAAAATAAATAAATAATCAAAATATTCAATTAAAATCTCTACTGAATATAATTTATTAGAACATATGTGATTTGCACTTGTATGAAACTCAAACACGTATTCCGAATATACAAACTAGAAACATGTAGATAAATATTATAAATATGAATACCTATAACTGTTACTTTATTACAAAAAAAAAAAGATGTGGTTTTTGGTTCTACTACACCAACGGAGCCACCTACACCTACGGTCAGGAGATGGCGCCGTAGTCTCCTGAATCGTGCTTTGGTTCCGTTGTTCCAGATTAATAAATACTTTTGATAGGTCTTCACAATGCAGTCGTTAGCACCCACTAAATAGAGATTCTATTTTGTTGGTAGATTTTCTTAATGTGCGGTAAACACAAAAGTAACGCATGAAGTTGGTCGCTAAAGCGACCAACTTCATGCTGTTAAAATTTTGTGTTACAGTGATGCGCGCGCATCTTAAAATTTCACTCTCATCATTTTTTCATAACGCGCCTAAAGAAGTATAACTTCAAAAATATTTGGTATGCAAACAAGCACACGATCCGCCTTATAGTAAGCGGACACTGTGGTATTTGAAAGCCTGCAACACAGGCGTGGTGATGAAACGAACATTTTGGTAATTTCGGGGTCTAAGTTGAAGTGTTTCCAATGTCCCTTGGGGTTTTTGTGGTTTAGATCTCAAGTAAATCTAAGATGGAGGCTAGGCGCATGATATGAGTAGATGCTCTTCATGTAGAAAACTATATGAGTTTCTTGCTTTCCAAGTTTACCGGGTTGGTCACAAAAAACAAAATAGGTATCTACGTAAATATGATCAAACATTAGAATTTCACAGGCAGACCAGTATTACAAATCCACAACTCACGTTCGACCACGTTCCACTGTAATATTAAGACAAAAAAAACAATTCTTCTCTACGAACAGCCGGGCGTTGCAGTCACAATGGGAGAGACGGATGGAAATAAAAGGAGGTTAACGCGAATTTTTGTTGAACACAAAACAACTGCTCATCATTCCCTCCCAGCCAATGATTTGCTAAATGTCCGGTCTAATTAATGACTGTTTTGTCACAGAACGTTCGGATGCGGTTCTGCGTGTTGATCCGCTTAATCAGTAACGAGGTTATCGGCAACTTTATCGTCACGGATTAAGGCCGGTTTTGGGTTAGCGGCAGATATATCGTTTGTGTGTTTAGGCAAGTTTAGTGTGACGTTTACAAATGGCACACAGATGGACATGGGGTTTGATCGCAAACGACATAATTGATGGGCCTGTGTAGAAGTTGTACCATACGTTGATGGTGTTAGGAAATACATCGGCCCTTTCTCTGGAGGAAACTCGGCTTCTATAATAAATCCGTCTCGGTAGGTGGTTGTCGGGAGGAAAGCAACTCGTAGTGGTTGGTAATAATGAAACATGTCTGTGATTTATTATAGAATGTACAATAGTGATTTGGTTTGAAGAGCACGATGGTATGGTAAGCATACCTAAGGCCTGCTGTTATGGAGGTATCAATTTGCATTAATGTCCATAGAGCAATGTTCTATTATATGACCAAAATAAAGATGATCTACCGTACTTAGAGCGAATTTCACCAAAAGATAATTAGCGTCATCTTGATTTCAATTAACTAATTTTGATGAGTTCAAAATTATGTTTAAGCCTGAGGTTTAAGCTGATCAAAATAAGCGACGTCTTGTATCAAAGAAATTTTATCATTAATAACTAATCGCAATTATAAGTACTCCATATTTATAATTTTTATTTTTTTAAGCATGTAACTGCTTAATGTTTAAATCTAAAGAAAATATTAACTAGAAAGAAAAAAATTGTGTGTGTCAGCTCCGACGCACGACCGGAGTTTACAGTCTAAAAACGATTGTCTTTGAACAGACACAAAACAAAATCAAGTCCGAAGAAGTCGGTTACAAGTAGAGATACCTCAGGAATCGTCCCATGGTTTCGACTATCATAGGTTCCATCTCACACATTTTATCATCTAACATCAGCGATATTTATCATATATTTTATTATGTATTTCTGGAAACACAATACAAACAAATTTCAAAAATATCACACACTAGACATCATTTTGTAAATATGTATTATAATTCCATCTGTAGTGAAAATCAATATTCCAGAGGGCTGGACACTTACCGGCATTTCTCTATTTTCTTTTATTTATATGTTTTCATTAATTTTGCTCCGATTTTATCTATTTTTAGTTTATTTATTTTATTGACATTTGTGACAACTTAATGTTTTTTATCCGTTGCCATGGCTAAAAGTGAAAGGTGCGCAGATGAGGTTGCGCACAAAAACGTAACGAGGTCATTAATGTTATTCATCGATAGATTTTACTCCTCACATTTTTCTCATACCCTTATATATGCAAATCGATTCTTAAGGAGTAAACTCCAAAAAAATTCACGCGGACCAGTCAGAAGACGGGACTCGAACCCGCACCCTTCGCTATCCGGGCGAATGCACTGACCAATTATCGAGTCCCGTCTGCTGCCTGGTCCGCGTGGATTTTTTTCTAGTTATATTTTCTTTAGATTTAAAGACCAAGCAGTTACATGCTTAAAAAATAAAAATTATAACTATAATTGCTATTTCTTTTTTCAAATGTTTAATACTTGTAAAAGTATTCATTTGACATTGTGGGTTACCTACAATGCGACGAGATGGCGCTGCCTTGCAGCTTAAGAAAAGCTAGAAGAATTTCGACGCGGCCATCA
This sequence comes from Chilo suppressalis, assembly GCA_902850365.2. Lineage (NCBI taxonomy): Eukaryota > Metazoa > Arthropoda > Insecta > Lepidoptera > Crambidae > Chilo > Chilo suppressalis. The sequence goes on from OU963907.1 coordinate 9,182,356, forward strand.
GGGTCGCGGTAGCATAATTGGTCAGTGCATTCGCCCGGATAGCGAAGGGTACGGGTTCGAGTCCCGTCTGCTGCCTGGTCCGCGTGGAATTTTTTCTAGTTTTATTCTCCATATTTGTAAATGTTACTAGTTTTTACCTAACTTTAATAAGGAGAAGGTTCACAATTCGGCCGCTATATTTTTTAGGAATGTTTGCCGAGAATTCCAATGGATATTTTTTGTATGATGCGGAATAGTTTCCGTTTGTTCTCATCAGAATTTAGTTATTTTATGAACATTATGTTAACTTGAACGATGTAATTACCACGATACTTTGTTTAAATGTGCATAGATTACGTAAATATTTTTGATCCGATTTGAGTGATTCCTTTTTTTTTCAAAATATTAATAGGACTAAATGGCAAGTATGGGCAATACTTGCCATTTGGTCCCATTAATATTTTATTTAGTTTAACCTAGTAGTTTACATTTTATGAGAGTTCTTGTTTACTTGGACAATGTAATTTTCACGATACTGTGTGTACAGCTGGATTTAGGCGTTTGTGTGTGACACTTTACATTAAAATGCACGAAATAAAAAAATATTTTGAACAAGAAATAAAACCGACTTCAAAAAGAAAATGGAACTAAAAAGTAAAAAATAATATTCGTCCCTTTTTTATGATATAGAGTAGCAAAAAAGCTGATGGCCCGCCTGATTGTAAGCGGCCACCATAGCCTACGATATAGACCCTTGCGATACAACAATATCACTAGCGTTGTTGGCTACCCTGACCCCATCCCCTACCCCGTGGAGCCCTGGAACCTTACTACCGACAGAAACACAACACCACTAAAAGGTAATGTTACTTTACTGCGGGCTTATGTAAGGTTGAGGTTACTTCTTCAGACGGGCGGTCCGATTCGAGCGGAAAATCCGCTTTGATCTTACGAAATCATAATCATAATCAAAATCATTTATTCTGTTTAGGCTGTTACAAGCACTCATGAATGTCTAGAAGCTACGCCATCGGTTCGTAAATCTACAGCGGGAGACCTTGTACTGAGAAGAACCGGCAAGAAACTCAGCAAGGGCTGTTTTTTTCTCCCTGTTTTATTATTTACAGAGCCGTCAAATTGAAAAATGACTTCAGAGATAATTCATGAAGTCACCTTTCATTACATAATGATTAAATATACATTAATTGTTTACCTGCATTTTGATTGCTGTGTCATACAGTATAAATACAAATAGTGTTATTTATATTAAGTGTGGCTAAACATTAACGTCAATATTAAGGAAGTTAGGGCAGACTCATCTCCAACGATGCAATGACAACAAAGTGATTAAATCGAAAGAAATTTTTACTAGAAAAAAATCCACGCGGACAAGGCAGCAGACGGGACCCGAACCCGCACCTTCGCTATCCGGGCGAATGTACTGACCATTATGCTACCGCGGCCCTGATGGCTGTGTCGAATTTTTTCTAGCTCTTCTTAAGCTGCAAGGCGGTGCCATCCCTTCGCATTGTAGGTAACCCACAAAGTCAAATGAACACCGTTACAAGTATTTAAAAGAAGAAGAAGCAATTATAGTTATGTTTTTATATTTTTTAAGCATGCAACTACTAGATGTTTAAATCGAACGATACTTATTCTTTTTCATAGTCCCCTCTGCTGCTAAATGAAGTTTCTGGTTATTATTCGATGCGAACAATCAGACAGTAGTCATTCAATATCAGACTAAAAAAAAGTTTTTCAAGTGAATCGCCGTTAGCCTAACCGCGTCCCCACGGGTGGATTGCTTGCGTTTCAATTTACATTATGACATTTTTTTACGTTAACTTAGTAGTTTAATTTTTCACAGCTTCAAGAAGCCGAGGTACTGAGTATACAGATTACAACTCGATACCTCCACGCGTTCCGGAGATAAATGATCTTAACAGACAGACAGACGGACAACAAAGTGATCCTTTAAGGGTTCCGTTTTATTTATTTTGTAGTACGGAATCTTAAATACAATACATATCTTTTATTAAAGTACCTAGATCAAAAAAGGTTTTTAATAAAACCAGGCTTGTGTTTTTTATTAAATTACTTAACTGAATCGCCGTTAGCCTAACCGCGTCCCTACGGGTGGATTGCTCGCGTTTCAATTTACACGTTATGGCTAATTTGGCGCGCTCCACTCACGGGCGGGGGAACTTTCCGTTTGTCGGTCGCTCGGATCTGTCAAATGCTCCCCTCCGATCTCCGATGGTTTTCAATCAGATTTATACAAATATTTGACTCAATTAAGCGGCAATTTGGAAATGTTTATTTTTAAAAACCTTCAATTCGAGTGAGCGTATGCTGTATGTCGCTTAATTCTGTAAAACAGCGTAAAAGGGTATGGGAAAACTGAATTATGAATTTGATTCATTACGCGTTAGCGCAACCTTGGTGCAACGGGAGTGTCCTGTCTACTCAAAGAAAAGTTACTTCTGTAATAAGTTATAATATACTAAACTTTTATATTTTATACCTGTGCGTTTTTTATGTTGACGAAAAAGTACGACCTCTCATTTTTTTTATAGTCTGGACGATTTGATATTGTCGAGAGTAGGTTAGATTCGTGACCTGGGGGTGATCCTGGACAGTAAGCTCTAATTTTCCGCTCACGTCAACAAGGTGGTCAAAAAGGCTGCTAAAATGTTAGGTTTCCTCAAAAGAAATTTAAAAGGGTTTAAGACACTGAAGGTCAGATTAATTCTATACAACTTTCTAGTTCGTAGCCATCTTGAATACGCTAGTGTTGCTTGGAATCCGGTCTATGCTGCTCCATCTCAGCGCATTGAGAGTATCCAACCTACATTTACTCGCCACCTTGCGTTTGTCTCCCCTGGTATTACTCATATACATAACATACTTGAGATGGTCCAATCTATCAGTTCCCTACAATTACCCCCGGCGACCAATGACCATAACTTTTAGTCTGCTTCGATGTAGAACTAATCTGGGCTTGCATCATTCTCTCTCAAGAATTTGTTCCACTTATAATGACATGAATGGCAAATTGGGAGACATTGACATATTTAACGATAGTCAAAACCAATTCAGATATAAGGTGCTGAATTCCATCTTAGCCTCTTTAATATGAATTTTAATTTACTTATGTAATTGAATTTATTAATTCAATTATTTTTTTAATCAAATTTTAATCTTAGTCGTATTTAATTATTTATTTGGTTTTTGAAGTTTTAATATAGTTAAAATACTGTCATTTTTATACTGAATGCTGTGTACACTCGTAAGTGGCAAGCATATAATAATTGTATTTATGTTAGTAATAATTTTGTAATATATGATATGTATTGCTGTATGTGTACCTAATCAAATAAATAAATAAATGTCAACGATAAGGGGATCAAATAAACTGGATTCTCATACTAGATTCCAAGAAATTCCCTTTAATCAACGAAGTCAGACAAGTTCTAACTAACTTTTTTTATTTTGTATTAGTTACAAAATGCACTCGTAAAGCCAGTACAGGAAGCGAAACTTCTTACCTCTGAGCATTCCGAGTAAAAGAGCTGTTTGACTTTATAGTAGTATTAAGTACCTAGTATACACAGGTTACGGTCACACCCAGGACGTCAATAAATTTATTAAGATCCATTAAAGTTATTCCGACATTTTCCTTGCAATCACACAAGTATGGGAACGTCACTTTAACAATCATTAAATTTTATTGACGTTTCCGATTACGGCTGTTAGGTTATTTGGGATAGTGAAATGTTGTTTTACTAGAGACGCTTTAATCAGTCAAAAGGAATTGCCAATGTAACAAGGTAATAATCTCTTTCAGATTGATGGAATGGACGAAATCGTGGAATAAGTAAAAGTTATACAATTATGTTTATGATTTTATGTCCGCTTATAAATTTTTTTTTATATATTTTAGTTATCCTAAACCAAAAATCACTCATTACATCATTGGTCGGCCACCCGAACAACAATCTAGGAATAAACCTGTGCTTCATATGTCAACAAATCTCACTATGTATGCTAGGAGTAATTGTAGGATTAAGATAAAGAAACAATCGTTACTAAGTAATTGATTATCGTTGAATTTTTCTTTAGATCTCTTTATACGAATGAGGACCGACACAGACAATGTGGCATATTATCAGGAGATCCTATCATTGAAGTGAACAGTAGATGCCCTGGGTTGACACAAGCACGGTGTGTACCTTTGATTATAATATGTCTAGGTAGGACGGCAATTTCATAGGTAAAGATCTAGTACAAGTCTAGATAGAGCTATCCAAATAAACCACGCATGTCTAGATAGAGCAATCCAAATAAACCACGCATCATCACCACGGCACATGATACGCGCAATGTGTGTCTCTAATATCAGATTGTTTTAAAGTAGTCAATGTGTGTGTAGCGATGAGCTTATCTTCCATAGGCAGTAGATATTTTTTTCGGCGCTTCCGTGCCATTAATACGGTATCTAGGCATGTATAAAATCAGAGGTGTGAACATTAATATCGCTGTTACAATTTTCAAACCAGTGGGCTACGTGTTTAAAACAAAAGCATCCATACAATGTACGTACCTACAACGGCATAACAACCATACATCATTGTCGCAGTGACGGATTCGTGCATAATATCGTTTTGAGAGTGGCATTCATTAGAGGAGGAGCGATGGTACATTCGTCTACTGGGCGCCTAGTAACTTCGAGTAATCCGCCATTTGTAACCGTCTGGGACTTCCTCCTACGACCTGAGACAAATTGAGAGAGGCGAAGAGGTTGAACGATGTATACCACACGAACGCTGCTTGCCTTTGTAAATATCACCTGTTCTTGTGTTAACGTGCAGGTAATGCTTGGTAATAAATCATATTGATAATTTATTGATCTATCTAGTCTGAATGGTATCTCGGGTGTTAAGGAAATATTAAACATTGGCTTGGAAATAATGCTTGAAATATTCAGCATGCAGTTTAATGACGCTATAAATCGGCCCATCTTACTTAGATTATTATCACAAGATAAATAATAATTATAATGCTTTTAGTAAAATAAATAATATTCTTTTTAATATTTTTTAAGAATGGAAATCGGGGCTTAGTGATTGACAATCACACAAAGATACTATTAAACAGCTACCATACCATTCGCAAAGTAAAGAGAAGCATCATAGACAATCCACGTAGCTACCACTAAAATACGTAAGTACGTTCTTGCTTTACCGTAGGGTTCACCTAACCTCTTACCTATATAGTTCAACTATTTTAACAGCATGAACTTGACAAGTACGCTAGACTGGTGTTGCTATTCAGGAAGCTGATTCAATTTCAAATTAACTTCTTAATGTTTAGTTTATTATATAACCATCTTCGGTAATAATAATCGAAAAATTTACATGTTGAAAAATTTTTTTCCTTAAAATATATACTAATTTGTCTGAACATAATGAAGATGTGAGAACTTTTAATTTAAAACATTTAATACCTGATTAGCAGAAAGTGGCTATGTTAACCTAAACATAAATTCTAGCTTCTTCTAGAACCAGAGAAACTATGGTATTGTTTAGTTCTATGAGGACCGGGCTATCTTGGGAACCCTTTGTGGTGGGCCTTTATAAGGGGTTTACACCGTAGCAAGAACAACTTCATTATAGTATTATTTATGTTGCGTTCTTTATTTATACAATGCTTAGCTTCTCAGGAGAGCCCATAAATCTACATAAATTTGTATTAACACAAACACAAATTATTTGATACAAATCGTAAGCCACTAGTTACAATAATAATAATTCAATTACGAAAACCATTAAAATATTAAGCAGAATAAAGTTGTCCAAAGTAAAAGCCTTACTTGAACATAGTTATTTAATCTTAAAGAAGAAGTTTACAGATTTGACCGTACATCGTATGTTTGGATATGCGAACAGATGGCATTCGAGTCACACAAAGATGTTAAATATGATTGAATTAAAAATTATATCTCTTAAGTTATTGATTTGGGGAATGACGAGTTAGAGCAAACTTGTGGGGTGACCAGTTGTTCCCTGAATTAGTCAGGTGGTTCAAGAATGAACCTCGCCTGTTTGCTTATAGTTGTTACGTCAATTCTTTAAATGTATCTATGTAAGTACATACCAAGATTTGGTTCTACCCATATTTAAGCTGGCACCGAGGTGTACAAAAACTATTCCTAAAATAAATTGCTATTTACCTTGTTAATAATACTGTGGAGATTCGTTCAGAATGATTCGTTCTAAAAACTGTTTTGTGTCCATGTACCAGAGTAAAGTAGGTATATTAAAGCTTGTAGTTGCGAATATTAACTAATAAATCAGTTTTTCATGTTGACTTGTTCCCTTTTTGCCCTTTGTGACCGTAATGGATTAAAAAGCCCGCGGGCGATCGGTTTGTCCGAATGGATGGAACATTATAACAAAACTGATGGGATTCAATGTACAACATACATTTACACGTTATGTATTTTTGTCATAACGTTTTTTTTTATTGTTTGTTGGGTTTACACGGCAATGGCAGATACATAAGCCAGCGGATGTGTAGACCACAGAATAATTCATTTCCCACTTTCAACCTCCACTCCCCTCTTTACTTTATCTCCATAACGAATTTTGTTTAAATCGTTTTAACAGTTCGTTGTGAAAAGGTTAAGGTTAATTTCGGATAATTATTACGAGTATGGATTAGATTGAAGTGTTACTTAGACTTCAATACAATCTATTCTCGTAATAATACGGCTATTTATTTTTCGTTTCGTTATATTTTTATCGCACTTTTCACATTTTGTCATTATAGCGGTAGCTATAAATAAATTCATATTTTGCGACAGTGTTTCCGATCTATACGACGGATCGAGAACGAAGGAATCTTAATACTGAACTGTACTAAACTATACACAGACTGATAGATATAACTTCAAAACTAATCTGCACAATTTAGCACAAATCTATAAAGTTTCTCATAATGGGCAGTATTTACAAACAGTTTACTAATCTATTCAATCATCAAACTACGGGTTTCAGGATTAACCCTAGTGCGGCTCAAACAGTTAGACGGATTATACCCTGGATTAGGTCAATGAAACCGCCCAATGACAATCTGGATATTCTCAGTAACAACAATTACAGTTCTGTTCGCGCTCGTATTGAATAATTCAATTCAATTACATAAGGGCTTTTCTGGCAACTAGCACGAGGAGAGGAGCTGAGGCGAATAACACAGGAATAGTGGTCGATACGTTTCATCGGTCATGAATTATTTGCATTTCAATAGATTTTAATTAATCGCCTGACTTGAAAATTCAACGCAGGATCATATTTTTTGTCCATTTTCATAGCCTCATCTCTTCACATTTGACAACGCACACACATCTGGAATCGGATAAGTATCCAAAGTCAATATTTATTTGACTTTTTTATTGTAACCGTTTATTTTTTTAAATCACCTGTTCTTAAAGTATTATAATAGATACAAGGTTTATCATCGTTTATTTAAGGCTATTACTGCAATCACTAAGGAAGGTATTATAATATGGATAGATTTAGGTATATTGCAAAGATAATAGAACATTATTATTAGTTTTCACGTTTGAACTGAAAAGCGAAATAAAAAAAATCGGATAATTTTAGTATATCCCCCGCTAGCGGTTATATAAAAGGCTCTGTAATCTGAGCGGAAAGCGTTTCATCGTCCGCCACAGATTGTGCTGGTGTTAAAGGTCACAGTGACTGGTCACTTAATGATATATGACTGGAGCGGAGGGGCGATTCGTGGCATACGGAGCGGAGTCCACAAATATCAAAAACGTAGGAAGTTCCAAGTCCAGTGAACTGGCTGCCATAACTCAGTAGTCACTTTGTATCCCCAATGACACTGATGGATGAAATGCTGCTAAGCTAGCGAATTGTAAACTCGATACAAAGATTACACCTCAGACTGTCCGGTTTTTCGACGTTGATCTATTACAGTCTCAGCAGAAAGTTAGGATTCAGGAGTTTCTTAATAGCTTTCTTGATTGGTGAATCGAGCCTTTAGGAAATTCCAAGAAGTGGCTACGTAACACAGGTCTTGGAAATTTGTTCATTACAAGGCTTAACTTTAGTATAATTTCTGGATCTGTAGGTACTGAAATACTTTTTTTGTTGGTAAAGGGATTTTCCTCTTTTACCCTTGTATTACCATTGTAACCTTTAAATTAAGATACTCTGACAAAACTCTTTTCTAACTCCACGAAAATACAATAAAAGATAATAATATCACTTAGTTAGGCGCCAACGAAAATTCCAACTCAAAACACCCAGTTTAAAACTAAAATTTGAACAGACAGTTAAAAAAAGTTGGCGAAACCGTCGAGTATGTAAACACGGGACTTGTACCTACCAGCGATTGTGTACAGTGGTCATAAAAAGTTATTTTTATTGTGTTTAGTGCCTTTGTTAAACTTGGACCGCTTTAACCGAACCATTTGCATTACTCTGAACTGTGTTGTTTGCGGTAACATTTAAAATAATTCTTATCTTAAATGCCATTAGACATATATAAACACATAAACATGAACAGTGGTTATTAGGAGCACTTTAGAGATAGCTTAATAAACGTGATTGCGTACGTTCGCATAGAGAAGAATATTAACTTAGTAAGTAAATAATGAATGTTGTACTTCTGTGTTCATACATATCTCATACGAAGTCAGTGACTCTAAACACGTTACTATAATCTTAATCAAAATCATTTATTCAGTTTAGGTTGTTACAAGTACTCATGAATATCTAGAAGCTACGCCATCGATTCGTTTAATCTAGAAGAGAAGAACCGGCAAGAAACTCAGCAAGGGCTGTTTTTTCCCCCTGTTTTATTATTTACAGAGTCGTCAAGTTGGAAAATGACTTCAGAGATGATTCATGAAGTCACCTTTCATCACATAATTTGTAATATACATTAATAGTTCACCGGCATTTTGATTGCTGTATCACACAGTATAAATACAAATTCGATGTTACGTTATTAATAGGAAACATTTAAAAGTATCTTTATGAAACAAATCGGGCGATAAGTTTAAAGAAGATTTTTTAAGTTTAACTTTAGAGATTTTTTAGCACTCGTGTTCTATGTGTGTTTATAATAAACCTTGTGTTCATGAAAATAATAAGTTTGCAAGGAATAAAATGCGCCTCTAAATTGTTTATCTTCGTGATAAAGTTAGGTAAACACCCACACCCAAGTTAATAATAAAATAAGACCTGGGAATAACACCGTAAATTGCATCATCAAGCATTGACGCCATCCTTCGTAAATGAACGTTTTTGCAGATTTAGACAGAATTCACAATCGCAACAAAAATAACAACATGAAAAATATACGATATTTAATTTATTTATAGGAAAGAATATTGACTCTTCTGAAAGTATATTACAGTCTAAACATATTTAAAATTACTTTTATGGAGTTCTGAACAAAGTGCGTTCTTTCCCACCTGGAGCAACTTTACTTGTAGTAAAAGACGCAAGTGCGGTCCTGCGCAATATTGCTTGCATCTTACCTCTATGATAGTTCCAAGTTGCCAAGTACTTACTCGATGCATACAGGTTGCAGCGGCACGCGACCCGCATTATTGGTGATGAGGAGGTGACTAAACACCTCTAGTCTCTTCAATTATACCATGATGTGGCGTCATTAAGCGCGTATTATCGTCTATACCACAGCGAGTGTTCTGAGGAGTTATACTACCTTATCCCACTTTCCGCTTTCCTTCGAAGAGAACACGCGCGCAGTGACAAAGTGGTCACTTACTTTGGCCACTATTCCTACGCGAACAAAGAAACTTGGTGATTTCTTGTCGCACGATCCGCAAATGGAATGCTTGGCACGCTCACCCGTGAGGAGGAGTCATTTGTCAGACCTAACTATAAAACAATAGTTAGGCGGTTTTTAAACCAACAAGCCCAGAGATAAGTCTGCCTCTTTGAATTAGAGAAATTGCATCACGCTAGTTCGTATTTTTTTTACCAAACACCTAAAATTGTCTACGTCAAGTAGGTACAATGACCACGTATATTTGCGCATATTTCTTAATTTTTGGATCAAAAAATATTTGTTTAAGCAACGGTTTTAACTTTAAGTAATATCTTTATATTTTAAGAATAGGCACTAACATTTAAATATAAGGATTAAGAAAAAAGTTTAAAAGCCGGCCAAGTGCGTGTCGTGCCACGCGCAGTGTAGGATTTCGTAGTTGCTCGTCGTCACCATTATATATTTTGGAAAGAGTCTATATTTTAAGCTATTAGTTCATCTAAGTCACTATTAATGTTTTTTCTTCTATGGATTTTTTATAACGTCAGAAATTTTCTAATTTTCCTTGAAAGTTCATGAAAAGAACTATTTTGTCATGAACAGAAATTAGCACTTTAAAGTTTAATATTTCGCAAACGGATCTAAGTAATTTTAAAGGTCCTATTCAACGATACCCCACACGATGGGGTAGACGATGATAAAATAAAATCATCTCCAGCTACGCTAAAAAAAATATATTAAAAAATTTATTCCACCGTTTTGTCGGCATGATTTATATACATATCTCCACGAAATTACAGCTCTCTATTGCTAACAGTCTCACAGACAGATAGACGGACATGACAAAACTATAAGGGTTCCTTGTCATGACTACGGGAACCTAAAAACGGAGACAATCCTTATTCAAATTAAATTTTGACATGCTATCCGAAGAGATCCCTTAATAAACCTCATTGGTAATCATCTTGGGGGCGCGGCTTGTGAACTTTGATTCATCAAAAATTAAACAAACACATAAACCTTCACATTTATATTATTAGTAGGATACATTTGCATCCACGTAATTTTAACGTACAACGACTTAACTAACACACCACCGGTTTTCAGTGTCACCGACTCATTTGTATGAATACAATACAAAAAAAAACCTCTAGAACAATTAGAAGTTAACTAGGGGGTAATTCAATAAATTTTATTTATGTACAGAAAATCAAATATACTTAACTATGTATCGTTATTTGTATTTTTGTACTGTTATCCTAGTATCCCATTATACAAGCTTACAGTGCTAACTTTGATGTTAGGCTAATTTGGGTGATTGTAAGGAATATTTTATTTTAAGTAATTACCTCCAGATCCTGACGAGGACCTGAGGAGGAAGTTTATCAATTCTGTATTTGACAGATTACATTTATTTTAAACTAGCGGCTCGCCCCGCTTCGCTTCGGTGTAGAGTTGAAGTGTAGACTACAGTTTTTGCTCTCAGGCTTGTATTATACACAATGACATCTCTGATTCTTCTTATACCTGCATGCAAAGTCTCAGCCCAATCGGTTTAAAATTGACAAAGTTTCATACAAACTTTCATTCACTATTTTATCCCCTTAGGGGTAGAATTGATCAAAATCCTTTCTTAGCCTACGTCATAACATCTACCTGCATGCCAAATTTCAGCTCGATCGGTCCAGTGGTTTGGGCTGTGCGGTGATAGATCACTATGTCAGTCAGTCAGTCACCTTTGAGTTTTGTGTATATAGATTTCCTGTTTTTTTACTTAATTATGACACTCTGTGAAAGACGCACGAAATTAAAACATTTAATTAATTTACGGAAAATCAATACTGCTTTTAATACCTTGAGGGTATATTTATTAACGAGATTCTTAATAAATACTTATCAAGAGTGACGAGGGTACTGTGTAACGAATACCTATAAAATTCTGTAATTAGATTACAAACAAGATTTACGGAACTTGATCATATTTTTTGTTTTAATATTAACGCCAACAAACATTGGCGTGTAATTCAAATTTGATTCATTCAGAGATTCCACGAAACAGGTAAGGATGCCTTTACAGATTTAAATTGAAAATTAACAAGAATATCACCTAATGACACGGCCTATTTTATAATTTAACAGAATATCTTAAATATTAACATTATATTTGAAATAGCTATGCCCCGCGGTTTATTAGGGATATTTTCCCGCAGTCAAACATAGCCTATGTGTTAATCCAGGATGTCAGCCAACAAAATTTTATTAAAATCGCTCCAGCCGGTTAGACGTGAAGAAGTAACAAACATATACACTCACAGACTCACAAACTTTCGCCTTTATAATATAAGTGTGATGATAGTCGTTATAAAGAAAGCAAATTTATTAATAATATAATTAAAAAATGTTGTATTTCCTGCTGAATGAAAATATGTAACTTTTGTAACTGATTGAGTTTATTCCCTAAGGAGACATTGTGCAAGCGGAACGGGTAAATTTATTCTCTATGGAGAAATTGGCCAGCTGACCGGGTAAGTAGCAGGAATTGGATGTCGGTCGAGAAAACTCCCCCCGTGTTGGCAATTCAATGCATTTAATATTCATACATCCTGATCTCTTTTAAATTCATTTTTAACCTTAAGTGCTCCAAACACATAGCTGCGAATTCGCATTGCATCACAAATATCTGCGATATACGTCACACTTGGTAACACAATTTCAGTTCGCTCTGAGACTTCCCTTGTACGATCATTTTTGTAAACATGGTGATAATAAACTCAAAAGATCTTCAAATAAATATTATGCTCATTATAAAATAATCAAATAAATTATCTTCTTCAGTTTACCATAGTATTTTTGAGTAAAATAGAAACCATTAGCGTTCATAATCTTAATAAATGGATGAATCTTAAATGGTTTTTTCCTTCTTTATCTATATAAAAATAACTGCAGTATAACAATCGTTTTGCAGTCCATGTCACTATTCCAATAACACGTCTAATACGGCAGACTACCGTTGAAAGTATGGCCACCTTATCCAAAGACGAAATCGTATAGCAGCAATTCGCATCGCAAGTCGCAGTTTTGTGTGGGAGCCCCAAAGTAAAAAAAAAGTTGAAACTCTATTCAGTAAATTGTCCATTTATGCTTCCTCGATCTGCCGTTGACTGTAACCGTGTACGAGGCAATTTCAAATTTTGGTCGTATCTGTGAATAGCAAGTAAAATTAATAACTACCACAGCACTCTGTAAATACACACTACTCGGTTGAAAAGTCAAACGATGTAATAAATGTTGAATCGTGAGCGCTCCACAAAGTCCGGCTTTTGAAATTAGACCTAAATTGGAATTTGGCCCGGAAATCCAATATTTATCACGATGTACTTATTTATGAGGAATTTCGGGATATTGATTAGTTTTCCAAACAGATGCGGGTTAGTTTGCATGATTTGTGTAAAATTTGCATCTAATTAAGTCCTAGTTTTGCTGCAAACAGTACGTGTTAACTACATTGACTTATGTGGTATATTTCCAAAATATTTAACTGAATGGCCATAATGATTTTTTCGTGGTTTCAAAACAGTTTATTACTGTGGAAAATGGAACTAAAATGTAAAAAAAGTTATATCCGGTTCAAAAGATATCGAGCTAGTATGATTTAGGATTGAAATTTTCCGTCTTAGATTTTAAAGCCGGTTTTTATTTTTGGTTTCAAAATACTATTCAGGATCGGATACAAGAAAAAAAAAATTGAATCGGATCAGAAATCTCGGTGTAATCGGTGTACATACATAAAATAAACATATCGGCCAAATTGAGAACCTCCTCCTTTTTACCCGGCTGCGCAATGCAAGAGCGCGAAGCGCGACGCGCAGACAGGGTTATGTGTTTAACAGTCTATATATGTATTTACCCGGCTGCGCAATGCAAGAGCGCGAAGCGCGACGCGCAGACAGGGTTATGTGTTTAACAGTCTATATATGTATGTTTGTTCCTTTGTGGCACACTAGAGACCAAACGCATGAACCGATTTTGATGATTCATACATCAATCGATTCGTTTCAATCATGGGAGTGCTACTAAAGATATGATAGTAATCAAAATTCAATATGGGCAAAATTAGGCGCCGTATTGTGACGAAGTAAAAAAAATAAGTTGACAAAATATGTCGAGTGGGGTATCACTGTCTAGATAATCAAAAATATTTAGGTTCCTAACACCATTTTATATGATTGTTTAGGATCTACAACGCTTTAAAGTTTTATATTAACCACTTACGCTTTTAATTTCAATCTTACGTTTGTAGAGATCTTTGTTACTCTTTCACCTAAAAAATACTGAATGGATTTTAATGAAACTTAACAGTAATATAGCTCATATACGATATTTACATATATATATAATAATTTATGTAGTTATTGAGTGAATTGGCCAATATTTAACAATAAGTGTCACATAACACGGCAAAAAATCTCCCGTCTGCGAGCCATTTTGGCCTGCACTGCAAAAACAATAAAAGTTACATGAATGTGATGTAGAGTGAAAATGTTTCTCTTAAATAGTTCTAAAACAAAATCCGTGACACCATATATCTATTTTTAATGTGTAAGCCATTACCGCTAAAATAGTGAATCAAAACTAAAATATTATTTGATATCTATTTCCAAAATGCACATTTTGTATTAACAAATCATTTTTTATAAAAACAAATACTTTTATCGCTTTTGATATTTAAAGACGATAAACTTTGCTTCTTACACAATGTCCTTTCGACAAATATTTAAAAAGTTACAACTACTATACTGTACTATGTAAAAGAAAAAAAATGGGGTATTCGCAGTATCTGATCCTATACGAAGTACTAACAATAAAACTGTGATACAGTTCCTTCTTATTAAATGATGAAAAATATATTATCATAATAGGTATTTATGATTATTGAATTTTAATAAAAAACTCAAAATTTTCCTGTTTTTTATTTTTTTTAACTATATTACGTATACCTCAGTGGAACCCTTTAATATTTTTAAAGGGTTCCACTGAGGTATACGAAAAAATTAAATTCTTTTAATCCTATATTTATAGTCGGCGAATACTAAATTTTCATACTTTTTGGGTATTTCGATGTCAATAGCTTTCTTGGCTTCACGTTTTTTCACGCACAAAATCTTATTTCTCCTCTAATATAAACTTTTTTTTATAATTTGATATACTAAATCCAAGCCGGTATTTTTTATTCTTTCGATGGTTTGTTCAAATAAAGTTTGGATGGGTTTTACTCTATATCTTTAAAGCATTGGTTCATTTCAGATTCAATAATGAGATCTGATGTGTTTCTTGGAGGGTGACAGTGATTGGTTGAATCAACAATTGTTCCACGCATTATTTTAATTGTAACATTGCAGAAAGCCTTCTTTCGGCACCTCCATTAATTTGATCCATTTTTATTAGTCCTCTTGAGTATGTATTCATAGTTTGACCCACTTGACATTACCATCGCCATAACATTGATGAGAAGTCATAATCATTACTTAACCAATAGGGATTGATTTGCTAAATAGTAACTGGGCCCTTTTTTGTTTAAAGTATATGTAAAAGGCTAAGCTACTTTATATAAAAAGGTATGGTTCTCGTTTTTCCAGCTTCACAATTTAATACAATTATTTTTTTCAATATACTTTTGTACAATTTTTGCGCGGTGGGTTAGTTAAATAATACAAATTTAAATTGGAAACTTATTTTTATTTATCTTGGTAAATAAAAATCTTTATTGATTATGTTATAGTAATAAGCATAGAAAGAAAAACAATTGTATATTTAATAAGTATTTGCACTTACCTATTTGACAAAATACCTCTGACCACATACACTTGTACACCTTTTATTTGTTTAACTATCTCTAGTGCTTTCTCTGTAAACGCATCGCAAATATGAGCTCTCTTTTAGAAGTATTGCTACTACTCGTTGACCTTGACAAAGGGATGTCATTGATCGAAGAGCAAACCGACATAAAAACCATGTTTAAACTATAGGGATGCGTAAGAGAGATAGCACTACACATTTTAGTGTATGCATTTCCTACCGATAACATAAACACCGTGTTATTTTTTTTGTTTTAAATTAAACTACTTTGAATAAATTTATTTAAATAAAGAACTTAGTTCGGTTAGTTATACATTTATTACTCTAGAGTGGCTGGATTGATTTTCATGATGTTTCATTTATATTTGTCATCACCCCGAATACAAATATACTAACGAGCTTTTGTCGTTAACTATACTTTTAATCAAACACTTCTTTATTTATATTTGGTCCCAACTTACCACTCAAAATAATACCTTTGGTCCCGAATGCCGCCTCAAAATAATTTATTAATTCCATGTTCCCATCAGGACCAGTGGTCCCGGTCCCAAATGACTACCGACTCATGTTCTGATGGAGTGCAGAGGCGTTGCAAGACAAAGGACTTCTCTAATGGGAAGCCGGCGGACACTAGTAGAAGCTTGCAGCAACATCCGGGGACTGCTGAGCTTTCTGGAGGAGCTGCAATGGCAGGACTGATGCCAATCCCCACGCATATATCCCAATAGGCACTGGGTGTTGAGTTGCGGATACAGCCCACCGTACTACTAAGACTAAGTCATATATTAGTACTTTAGGTCTTGTTTCATACAAAAAAAAACACAAGTATTTTTTTGTGGCCAAACTATTAGGTTTAATGAAAAATGTTATATAACATGTCTTTACGAGTGTCTGAAGGAATATCAATCGGCATCCAAAAAAATACGATTTGTCAAAAAAAACCTCTATGTCCCTCATATTACTCTTTCGACCCACTGTGGGCGGCCGGCTCTCGTGGCCTTTTCAAAGCGCTGTGCGCCGCTTACTCTTTTCCATGTATAACATAATTTCTCCTTCTTTATTAGGGTTTAACTAATTTTTTAAATTTCTCAGTATCTTCGCCGCGCCTCCTGGTGTGCATTGTACCTAAAAAGGAACCAAGCCAATTTTGTTTTCGTAACCATTCGTTAGATGGCGCTGTTTACTTTATACATCGCGCATGGGTTTGCTTCACAGCGTGACCATAATACAGTTCCTTACTATGTTTATTGTTACCTTTTCCAATATCCTTATTGGACTATTAATCGCAATAATTTTTATAGTGGTACCGGCTCTGGTACTACATATTATTACGAAAAATTGGAATTGAAGACAGGTTTTATATAGATTACTGCCTGCGCAGACTACGGAGTTTTGTCCCCGTAGCGCACCATAGCAATCTCATTTATTATCAATTTATAGTTCTCTTTGTAGTTTTCTTTTAAAGCGTTCACTTTTAGCAGGTCAAAGGCTTTGTGTTCGACCCTTTTTTATTGGTAGTGTAAAGCTCGAATGAAAAGTACTCCCAGTAGTGCAATCATGGCAATTATTTTCCAATTTTTTTTTGTTTAAAAAAATACCGAATAACGTATCACTGTTAAGCACAAATGCTAAGTAACTTTTACAAATATAATCAAATAAACCTATTACTTTATTTTTAAATCTTTTTCATCAATTAAATACTTATCTTATCCTAACTATCTATACTAATATTATAAAAAGGCAAGATTTGTATGTTTGTAACAAATAATCTGTCAAACTACTGAACCGGTTTCAAATGTTAATTCATCATAAGGTAGCTACGTTATTTATTATAACATTTTTCTTTATTTAAATACATTTTGTCCGAGTGACATAGGCTATATTTTATCCCGATAAATAAATTTCGCCCGTACAATGCCCGGGTGGATCACTAGTAAGTATAATATAATATTATAGATGCGAAAGTGGATTTGTTTGTTGCGCTTCCGTGCCCTAATAGCTAAATCGAATATAATGAATTCCCATATAGAAGTAGATGGGAACTTGGTTCTTAGCTACAACATCGCAATACTTATAGGCGTACGGTGGTGAAAGGGGTGATTTACCTATAAAAATCTTCATTATTTACTTTGAATTTTGCAGAATTATTACAAAACCAATATTATCGCGAGCTGATTAATAAATACAGGGATTCCAATAAGTATGTACTTACTAGCGAAAAATGGGTTATTTGTCATTATATTAAGTAAACCTTTTTTGTAACAATAAGTAATATAGTTAAAAAAAATAAAAAACAGGAAAATTTTGAGTTTTTTATTAAAATTCAATAATCATAAATACCTATTATGATAATATATTTTTCATCATTTAATAAGTAGGAACTGTATCACAGTTTTATTGTTAGTACTTCGTATAGGATCAGATACTGCGAATACCCCATTTTTTTTCTTTTACATAGTACAGTATAGTAGTTGTAACTTTTTAAATATTTGTCGAAAGGACATTGTGTAAGAAGCAAAGTTTATCGTCTTTAAATATCAAAAGCGATAAAAGTATTTGTTTTTATAAAAAATGATTTGTTAATACAAAATGCACATTTTGTGATTGATTGATATGATTATTGAATTTTAATAAAAAACTCAAAATTTTCCTGTTTTTTATTTTTTTTAACTATATTACTTATTGTTACAAAAAAGGTTTACTTAATATAATGACAAATAACCCATTTTTCGCTAGTAAGTACATACTTATTGGAATCCCTGTATTTATTAATCAGCTCGCGATAATATTGGTTTTGTAATAATTCTGCAAAATTCAAAGTAAATAATGAAGATTTTTATAGGTAAATCACCCCTTTCACCACCGTACGCCTATAAGTATTGCGATGTTGTAGCTAAGAACCAAGTTCCCATCTACTTCTATATGGGAATTCATTATATTCGATTTAGCTATTAGGGCACGGAAGCGCAACAAACAAATCCACTTTCGCATCTATAATATTATATTATACTTACTAGTGATCCACCCGGGCATTGTACGGGCGAAATTTATTTATCGGGATAAAATATAGCCTATGTCACTCGGACAAAATGTATTTAAATAAAGAAAAATGTTATAATAAATAACGTAGCTACCTTATGATGAATTAACATTTGAAACCGGTTCAGTAGTTTGACAGATTATTTGTTACAAACATACAAATCTTGCCTTTTTATAATATTAGTATAGATAGTTAGGATAAGATAAGTATTTAATTGATGAAAAAGATTTAAAAATAAAGTAATAGGTTTATTTGATTATATTTGTAAAAGTTACTTAGCATTTGTGCTTAACAGTGATACGTTATTCGGTATTTTTTTAAACAAAAAAAAATTGGAAAATAATTGCCATGATTGCACTACTGGGAGTACTTTTCATTCGAGCTTTACACTACCAATAAAAAAGGGTCGAACACAAAGCCTTTGACCTGCTAAAAGTGAACGCTTTAAAAGAAAACTACAAAGAGAACTATAAATTGATAATAAATGAGATTGCTATGGTGCGCTACGGGGACAAAACTCCGTAGTCTGCGCAGGCAGTAATCTATATAAAACCTGTCTTCAATTCCAATTTTTCGTAATAATATGTAGTACCAGAGCCGGTACCACTATAAAAATTATTGCGATTAATAGTCCAATAAGGATATTGGAAAAGGTAACAATAAACATAGTAAGGAACTGTATTATGGTCACGCTGTGAAGCAAACCCATGCGCGATGTATAAAGTAAACAGCGCCATCTAACGAATGGTTACGAAAACAAAATTGGCTTGGTTCCTTTTTAGGTACAATGCACACCAGGAGGCGCGGCGAAGATACTGAGAAATTAAAAAAATTAGTTAAACCCTAATAAAGAAGGAGAAATTATGTTATACATGGAAAAGAGTAAGCGGCGCACAGCGCTTTGAAAAGGCCACGAGAGCCGGCCGCCCACAGTGGGTCGAAAGAGTAATATGAGGGACATAGAGGTTTTTTTTGACAAATCGTATTTTTTTGGATGCCGATTGATATTCCTTCAGACACTCGTAAAGACATGTTATATAACATTTTTCATTAAACCTAATAGTTTGGCCACAAAAAAATACTTGTGTTTTTTTTTGTATGAAACAAGACCTAAAGTACTAATATATGACTTAGTCTTAGTAGTACGGTGGGCTGTATCCGCAACTCAACACCCAGTGCCTATTGGGATATATGCGTGGGGATTGGCATCAGTCCTGCCATTGCAGCTCCTCCAGAAAGCTCAGCAGTCCCCGGATGTTGCTGCAAGCTTCTACTAGTGTCCGCCGGCTTCCCATTAGAGAAGTCCTTTGTCTTGCAACGCCTCTGCACTCCATCAGAACATGAGTCGGTAGTCATTTGGGACCGGGACCACTGGTCCTGATGGGAACATGGAATTAATAAATTATTTTGAGGCGGCATTCGGGACCAAAGGTATTATTTTGAGTGGTAAGTTGGGACCAAATATAAATAAAGAAGTGTTTGATTAAAAGTATAGTTAACGACAAAAGCTCGTTAGTATATTTGTATTCGGGGTGATGACAAATATAAATGAAACATCATGAAAATCAATCCAGCCACTCTAGAGTAATAAATGTATAACTAACCGAACTAAGTTCTTTATTTAAATAAATTTATTCAAAGTAGTTTAATTTAAAACAAAAAAAATAACACGGTGTTTATGTTATCGGTAGGAAATGCATACACTAAAATGTGTAGTGCTATCTCTCTTACGCATCCCTATAGTTTAAACATGGTTTTTATGTCGGTTTGCTCTTCGATCAATGACATCCCTTTGTCAAGGTCAACGAGTAGTAGCAATACTTCTAAAAGAGAGCTCATATTTGCGATGCGTTTACAGAGAAAGCACTAGAGATAGTTAAACAAATAAAAGGTGTACAAGTGTATGTGGTCAGAGGTATTTTGTCAAATAGGTAAGTGCAAATACTTATTAAATATACAATTGTTTTTCTTTCTATGCTTATTACTATAACATAATCAATAAAGATTTTTATTTACCAAGATAAATAAAAATAAGTTTCCAATTTAAATTTGTATTATTTAACTAACCCACCGCGCAAAAATTGTACAAAAGTATATTGAAAAAAATAATTGTATTAAATTGTGAAGCTGGAAAAACGAGAACCATACCTTTTTATATAAAGTAGCTTAGCCTTTTACATATACTTTAAACAAAAAAGGGCCCAGTTACTATTTAGCAAATCAATCCCTATTGGTTAAGTAATGATTATGACTTCTCATCAATGTTATGGCGATGGTAATGTCAAGTGGGTCAAACTATGAATACATACTCAAGAGGACTAATAAAAATGGATCAAATTAATGGAGGTGCCGAAAGAAGGCTTTCTGCAATGTTACAATTAAAATAATGCGTGGAACAATTGTTGATTCAACCAATCACTGTCACCCTCCAAGAAACACATCAGATCTCATTATTGAATCTGAAATGAACCAATGCTTTAAAGATATAGAGTAAAACCCATCCAAACTTTATTTGAACAAACCATCGAAAGAATAAAAAATACCGGCTTGGATTTAGTATATCAAATTATAAAAAAAAGTTTATATTAGAGGAGAAATAAGATTTTGTGAGTGAAAAAACGTGAAGCCAAGAAAGCTATTGACATCGAAATACCCAAAAAGTATGAAAATTTAGTATTCGCCGACTATAAATATAGGATTAATAGTTATTTATTATACAAGAGTGGAAAGTTCCTTTTTAACCGCGTGCTCGATTTGGATGACCGAGCAAGCGAAGGATTCTAAAGTTGAATCACGAGCGCAGCGAGTGATTCTAAATTAGAATCCTGAGCGTCAGCGAGGGAAACAAACGAGCACAAGGTGAAAAATCTTTCCACTCGAGTGCAATACGTAACTTTTCATCCCACCTCAGCGAGGAAATGACAAAATGAAAAAGAAAACAATTTATAATGACAAAATATTTTTATTTCAATTAAAACACATTAAGATAATCTATAAATTGAAGAAAATAATAAGAAGTAGAAAATAATTAAGAAATATTAAATGTAACGTTGCTACAGTTACTTATGTTAAGTTTAATATTTTTGTTAGGTAATGTTATGTTGGTGTTTGTGAATTGTGCGCTGTTTTGTGGTAAACTACTCGTATCAGTAATTTTAAATAGTTGTGCCGATTCATTGGATTCTATTGGCGTAAATGTTGGCGAGAGAGGGCTATTGTTTCCAATCTTATGGGGGCTCATTTTAGATGTAGAAGGGCGAGACCAAGAATCTGACAGAGGTTCTTTCAGCGTTATGGCCTCCACGATACTATTACAAATTTTTGATTTACTTTGGATTGAATCCTCTATGTATCCCTCTACAACCGAATTAGACTTCCAGCCTCCATGGCGCTTAAGCGATAGAAGATCAGCCCCTGATTCGGCCAAAAGTGTGGCTGAGGTTCTTCTAAAACAGTGACCGGTGTATAACGGGGGTTCTAAAAGTCCGAGAAAAGTTGCTATTTCTCGTGGAATACTGCCAATTTTATTCTGACCCATAGGTTGTCGGATACACTTTCCGTTGCGATATTGTAGAAAAAATCGTTCAATTGGGGTGTTAGAAGGACGTAAAGCTTGATATTTCTGAACAATGTTTACATATTCCTTGCGAATAACGAAGTTGCGGTCTTTTTTTGTCTTGGTATTTAGTACATTAATTAATAGCAATTCATCAGAATTATGAGAATATTTTGATACGTTATTGACATTAAGTAGTGTAAGTTCATTTGTTCGACATGCTCCGGTTATACCAATAATAAGAACAACCTGTAACAAAAGAAGTATTTATAATCGTAAATAAATTAATCAAATTAAAAATATTGTAAGTACTATGTACAATTTTATCAACAACAAAAAATTACACGTATTGACTTACTTTTGCCGCTAAATATACGGAATCAGGTGCTTCATTAATAAACTTTGCAATTTCAGATGCTGTGAAAACCTTCGATTTTTTTGGTTTATAACCAGATGAGGCTCTTTTTAAAAATGCCACTAATTTATGATAGGTGTCGATATGAACGTCTTTCTTCATCTTAATTGTTAATTTTAGCATTGAATACGTACTCCATAGCGTGCTTGCTTTCTTGGTCTCAGATAATTCTATAAAATATGCCAGCAAAACGTTTTCGGAGAAAGTTTTTGCTCCTTTAGCTAGTCGCCACATGTTAAATATATCGTACTGTTTCAAATACTTCTCTCGTGATTGCTGAGGGAGAAGGCTCATTTGCGCATTATTAACTGTTTCAGTTAACTCAGTTGGCGTTAGATAAACTTCATCGTCGCTAATGTCACTCATTTTAGTTGATTTTTTTGTACAGTTTTTAGGTTATGTTAATTATATTAAGCAATAAAACGTGAAAAACTAGAATGGCGCGAAGCACGCAAATAAAACAAAGAAACCAAGAAGGTTCCAAATTTAAATTTTTTCACAATTTAAAAAGTTCTAATCATAAATTTGGCACCATAGAGGTTACATTAAATAGGTTTAATGACGTTTTGAATTTACAATTATATTGAGTACTCATTATATGTGATGTTCTAAATTCAAATCTACTTTGCCGCTCAAGCGAATAAAATAGAATTTTCCAGCCAGATTTCGAAGCGCAAAATTACACTTTCCGAGGTGGTGGGATGAAAAAGAATTTAATTTTTTCGTATACCTCAGTGGAACCCTTTAAAAATATGCATGGATTTTGAAGTGCCTGCTATATTGGCAATCCGGAGCATTTTGCCGGATGCGAAGATCCTTGGATGTTTTTTCCATTTTACTAGATGTTAATGGAGAAAATCAAAACAGTTGGGCGCCACAAAATCAAAACATGGCAAAATATACGTTAAGTTATGTTCAGTGCTGTTCCACCTCCCGTTACATTTGAACACTGAAGAGTGGCTTTACAAAATGGAAGACTGTCCGAAGGGCAAAGGCATTACAGCTTTTGATGTTTATTTTGTCAGCACCTGGTTAGAAAATGACATTTATTTTCCAATATGGTGCACCTATAATAAAGACCATAAAACAAACAATACTTGTAGTATGTCACAACTAAGTAAAAAGATATATGAAATCAAAACCTAATATACTTAAATTTTTGGAGGGCATTAGGAAGGACAGTATTTTTTACTGTAATAAACTCAAAAAGACGAATAATATTTCAAGAGGATCTGCAGAGACTGTAGCAACCAAAGAAAAGATCAACCTGACATTGCAGGAATTAATAAATGGCCAAATAACTGTCGGTCATTGTTTAGAAAAGTTAAGATTTTTAAAAAAAGGTAAATTTAAAAAATCCTAAAAACCCGACTGCTTAATTATACTTCAAATAAAAACTGAAAAGAAAAAAACAAGTCCAGTAGTCTATAATTCTGTTAATAAGGAACAAAGCTACTTTAACAGTCGGGACCCATTAGATATTCAAGAATACATAATATTTTTCAACAGTGGGTCCCGACTGTTAAAGTAGCTTTGTTCCTTATTAACAGAATTATAGACTACTGGACTTGTTTTTTGATTTCATCAGTAGGGTTTTTTGATTTTTTAAATTTACCTTTTTTTAAAAATCTTAACTTTTCTAAACAATGACCGACAGTTATTTGGCCATTTATTAATTCCTGCAATGTCAGGTTGATCTTTTCTTTGGTTGCTACAGTCTCTGCAGATCTTCTTGAAATATTATTCGTCTTTTTGAGTTTATTACAGTAAAAGATACTGTCCTTCCTAATGCCCTCCAAAAATTTAAGTATAGGTTTTGATTTCATATATCTTTTTGAACTCAAAAATGCCAAAATAAAAAAATCTAAGCCAGGGTCCGAGCCAGGGTCCGAAAAGCATCTAAATTAAAGACATTGTCGAAAACAGAATCTTTTATTTAATATTTTTTTTATAATTTCAATAATTTTTAAAGAAAATGCAATAAAATTATTTTATTAATTAAAAACACCATAAGCGTCTAAACTTTTTATAAATTTTATTACAATAATTAACAATACTAGAAAATAATATGTATAATTTAATTTATTTCGTTACTTAGATAATCATCTCCCTTTAACATGGACAGATGTCAATAGAGTTTTTGTATTCTATCCTTTCTATGTGTATTGTGACACACCTAATTGCAATAGTTATTTATTATACAAGAGTGGAAAGTTCCTTTTTAACCGCGTGCTCGATTTGGATGACCGAGCAAGCGAAGGATTCTAAAGTTGAATCACGAGCGCAGCGAGTGATTCTAAATTAGAATCCTGAGCGTCAGCGAGGGAAACAAACGAGCACAAGGTGAAAAATCTTTCCACTCGAGTGCAATACGTAACTTTTCATCCCACCTCAGCGAGGAAATGACAAAATGAAAAAGAAAACAATTTATAATGACAAAATATTTAAGCAATAAAACGTGAAAAACTAGAATGGCGCGAAGCACGCAAATAAAACAAAGAAACCAAGAAGGTTCCAAATTTAAATTTTTTCACAATTTAAAAAGTTCTAATCATAAATTTGGCACCATAGAGGTTACATTAAATAGGTTTAATGACGTTTTGAATTTACAATTATATTGAGTACTCATTATATGTGATGTTCTAAATTCAAATCTACTTTGCCGCTCAAGCGAATAAAATAGAATTTTCCAGCCAGATTTCGAAGCGCAAAATTACACTTTCCGAGGTGGTGGGATGAAAAGGTAATTTTTCTATAGGGAAGACTCAGTTTTACGCTCCTTTATA
This sequence comes from Chilo suppressalis, assembly GCA_902850365.2. Lineage (NCBI taxonomy): Eukaryota > Metazoa > Arthropoda > Insecta > Lepidoptera > Crambidae > Chilo > Chilo suppressalis. Next base: position 9,207,816 of record OU963907.1, read on the forward strand.
TGATTTCAGCGTCCTCTTTTTTAATCACTTACCCGTACACCTGCGACTCACCGACCACCGTTGACTCCCGAAATTGTGAAATGTCTGGAATGACATCAAATCCCCTAGCATACATTGGGATACACCATTATATTGTTTAGATTGACAAGGACAAACAAGCTACCGGCGTATATTTTGGTTTATTGTTATTTGCCCAACTCCTTGTTCGGAAGTATATGGACTTCCTTATTGGTACTCTTTACGATTACATTAATAAAAAAGGTCAGTCCTCGGCTTCCGAGAGCTTAACATAAAAACGCTTCAACTCGCCGTATTTCCGGGTGTTCTTGCACTAATAATGCTATAGACACAACAGACATTAAACATATTCCTTCTCACAATCTGTAGTCTCTCTCCATCACCATACGGTAGAGGAGATAAGAAGAAATCGTTAGTTAGGAGTTTGCACTTCCTCCACCTGATCAATATATTACCACTTTGATTCAAGTACACACAGTAGAGTAAGTCCTTAGCAGACTTTTATTTTTTGCCATTTAAACATTTATATTTTTTTGATATCACCAGTATTAGATAGTTTCAATTTCTAATGTGATCTATTTTATAATATATTACCACTTTAATTCAAGTACACGCAGTAGAGCAAGTCCTTAGGAGACATTTATTTCTTGTCATTCAAACATTTAGATTTTTTAATACCACCAGCATTGGATAGTTCCAATTCCTAATGTGATCTGGTTTATAATATATCACCACTTTAATACAAGTACACACGGTTGAGCAAGTCCTTAGGAGACTTTTATTTTTTGCTATTTGAAGATTTCTTTTTTTTTGATACCACCAGCATTAGGATAGTTCCAATTCCTACCGTTACCTAGTTTATGATTATGAGTCTTTATGTGCAAGCTAAAATAGTTTGCAAACAAATATAAACAATTGCTAAAGACACTAGTTTTATAGGTTTTTCCTAATTTGTTTTCGTTTTAGGTCATCTTTCGCATAACGCTTACTTTAAAATTATATGTCACAAGCCTGTTAATTCCATTTTCCAAAAAAAAATCTATTCCTCTTGGTCACGCGTGCGGATAACTTTTGAAGTTTTCTAAAATTATTAGAAAGTTCTTACAGAAACAAGTATTTTATACAAACGAAGTTTACAAAACGTAAGTCTATTGTTAATTTTTAAACCGAAAGAGACAATGTAACTTGCTTAAGCCCTCCTCCAAACAGATGCTCCGTATTAATAAACGCAGAATAAGCTTGGATTAGTTAATCCATGTGTTGTCTCTTTTGTCGTTGAATGACAAATTTTGAGTGACACGAAAAAAACACGGCGTATCTAGTCGCTGCTTATTCCTCGTCTTAGGAAGATATAAGGGGGTTACAATCAGAGTTTATGTCAAAGATCAGATCAAAATATTCCGATAAACTTTAAATTACAGAACAACGAGTGATCATACCGTTCTATCCAATACACTGCGTCAAAAACTAAAGCTGTGTGGATGAGGATTGAAGGATCCTTGTCTAGTGGTGATTTGTAAGCAAGGGAAATAAACGACCCTCGCAAGTGCTATCTCAGCTGTATTCGATTAAGCTCGTGGAGACGAGGAAAAATATCGTTCGTTGCGAGCAAATTAGCACAGGTGGGAGCACACACTCTGTGAAGTTTCTCGAGGCTGAGGTTCGTTCCCAGCTCCAGTGTTGTCTCTGGAATTTTGATGACCCAACAATGTTTGTGAGAAAATAATTCTATTTTTACACTCTCTGTGGATTTCTATTTTCAGGTACCTATCTATCAATGTATCAGTCATAAGTTTCTGTTTCTTCATCTGTGTAGATTTATAAGTAGGTGTCCCCTTAACTTCATACTGTGATTCATCAAATTCGTTGTAGTTCAGGAGTGAAACTGTAACAGCCATACAGACAGAATTAAATTAATAATACAAGGGTAGATTCAGTATATAATTAAAAACAATACATGTGCTTTGTATTTATTAGGAATATTAATAAATAGTATGAAGATTTCACGTTTTTGCTTTCGATTTTGCTTTGTGAGCGATATTCGTAGTTGGTGTGTTGCGGTTCACTGTCGGGCGATAAAATAAGGCAACGCAGTTGATGCCACCGAACTTAATAGAAAAATGTGAAAAATAATTACAAACTGTAAAATATTAATTAATAATGCAAAACAAAATCCATTATAATTTTTTCGCAGTAGCCGCAATGTTCGCGTCGTTACGTCTACATTTTAAAAATCGAACGCGCGTAATGATTTGCACAAAAATAAAAACTTGCGAAACAGGTTGATCAGTCGCCTAAAATCAAGTCTACAGTCTCAATAGCCTACAGTCGTATTTCAAATTTTGGAACTTATATGTGCTATCAAATAATGTTTATTTGAATATGGATTTCATTCAATTCATTAGAAACCGGAATTTGGTTATCCATAGGTATAGACTTGAGTAGCTTTATGACGCAATTACAATTGTCGTAAGTCCGAATACGATTTCCTTTCTATGGAATTCGGACAAACAACTAAGTGAAAATGAACGGAGTCGAGAACGCCCGTATTGGGTCAGCTTTTGTTTTATTTACCCGACTCTGTCTTCCAGCCCGTGGTCGAGTAAAAACAATGTAAATATTTTATCGGGTCTGCGAATTTGAGTGATGTCTTTCGTGCACCAAAATGTAAGTGCGCCATTAGCTCGGCAGTCTCAAAGCGACAACTTAGCACAATTGACTTTTGAGTTTAAAGTCTTAAGACTTTAAAACTAAAAAATCAAGTGCTCTGGATCAAAGCTAATCTATACTAATATAATAAAGCTGAAGAGTTTGTTTATTTGTTGGGTTGAACGCGCTGATCTCAGGAACTTCTGATACTATTTGAAAAATGAAGTTTTTAACTTCCTTTCTTATACTAATAATATAAATGCTCAAATATCTCGGTGTTTTTTATGTATATCTGTTACTTTCACTGCTTAACCAATTTCGATAAGTTTTGGTAAAGATGTAAAAGAGACTATGGAGAAGAATACAGGCAACTTTATGTATTGAAACAAAAATGATGGTAAATTGGTTGTGTAACTTTATTTCTATGGGAAACCGAACGTTTTGCGCAAAAGAAGTCTTTCAGGTTCTCGCTAGTTTAACAAATCGTTTATCATTTATTAATCGTTTCGTACAAAATTTTCATTTTTATAAAATCATTACTTCGTTCCGCTTTCAGAACATGAAACTGAACCTTGTTAAAATTCTCAACTTAATGCGGGTTAACGATATAAAATGGAAGAAGCTTAACTGAGTACTGTTGTTTTAATACTCCTTATATCCGACCATATTTTTACAACAAGTAATCACTTTTTGCTGATAAGTAACCTCCACCAAAAAACCACAGAGAATAAACAACCCATGGGTGCTGTTGTGTGTGTGTAAACATGCGTTTCAGACCTAAAGAAAGTATTACTAGAAAAAAAGAAATAGTTATTTTTTTTTTCTTATAATATTTTCTTTAGATTCAAACATTGAGCAGTTACATGCTTAAAAAATTAAAATTATAACTTTAATTGCTATTTCTTCTTTCAAATGTTTAATACTTGTAAAGGTATTAATTTGACATTGTGGGATACTTATAATGCGAAGAGATGGTGCTGCCTTGCAGCTTAAGAAAGGCTAGAAATAATTGGATACGGCTGTCAGGGCCGCGGTAGCATAATTGATCAGTGCATTCGCCCGGATAGCGAAGGGTGCGGGTTCGAGTCCCGTCTGCTGCCAGGTCTGCGTGGATTTTTTCTAGTAGTATAAACATTACTTATTTACAATACATTTCTTTCTGTTGTCAATTCTTCACCCAGTATTTCCTTTTTTGCGGTAACACCATAGAAAAGCCAAGGCCCTGCCTACCGATCTTCTGATTTTTTGGACCATCATCAACGCGTGTGTTTAGCTCAACATACCCCCGAACACTGAATAGCAGGCATGTGTGTAGAGACAAGCCGATATTGCCCCGACCGTCGTGCACCCTAGATTGTCCCTGCGGCAGGCACGTCAGTAGGCGCTTTAAGTGGGCACTATAGTCTATATACGCTTGCGATATCAAAACAATCACACACCACCAAAAGTTAGTGTTTTGTTACTGTAGTCTTCTGTAAGGTGTAGGTAAATTCTCCAGACAGGCGCTCCAATTCGTGAGTTGCTCCACGAGGTAGGATATTGGGTTCGGACCAGCAAGGTGGCTGGAGCTGTATACCGTTCTGGCATTTATACTTAACAATTGATCATCATCAGCATCATCATCAGCCTATTAATGTCCCCACTGCTGAGGCACAGGCCTTGCCTATAAATGGAATAGGGAGATTCGGCCAAGATCCGCCACGCTGGCCCAGTGGATTGACGGGTGCTAACGACTGCATATGCAGAGGGAGCCAACGGCTTAACGTGCCCTCTGGAAGCACAGAGGAACTCCAGATAGAAGATTTTTAGGCAACCATCCAATGACCGACCATTGCGAAAGTTGCTCAACTTCAACGATCGCAGCCGAACGCGCCAACGAGCTCCTCATTGGAGGATATGCAAACAGCAAAGTATCTACAATGCATGGTCATCGAAAAAAATGCATCACTTTCTACCCGCATCGAGCTCCTCAACGTTTGGTGTTGTGGTGTAATTTTCTGCGCCTTGTTGTGTGTGTAAAAAAACTACTTGGGATCAATTGTTATATGCTGAGCGAAGGCGTATACAGTGTATGCGCTATTCAAAAGGGATTTGTTTGCCAATATTCATGATCATTATCATAAACAACAGCCTACTTTTGTTTCCACTGCTGGGGTAAAAGTCTTTCCTATATATGCAATAGAGAGATTAGGTCATGGTCACGTATGCTCGGCGCATATTGGTGAGTGCTAATGATTGCAGAGCAGCCGGCACCAACGGTTTAGTATGATGATGAGTCACAGAGGAGCAGGAAATAATATAATTTTTGCTGTGCCATCCCATGACCTACCATTGCAGAAGTGGCTCAACTTCCACAATCCCCGGTCAAACCACTGCTCTATCGCGCTCCTCGTAAATCAAAAATTTTGTATCGTATTAGTTTACTTTTTAGCAAGACACTGAAGAAGATCTTCAGTCTCAGACGTAGTTAAAGTTTAATGGGTCCACACTTATTCCAATGTCGACCGCTACGGAAGGGAGACAGATGCACACCATTCGTCTCTATCTCGGCCAGCCTCTTTAATCTCGTCTCAAGTGATTCTTCTATCTTGATTGTGTTACGGATGTTTGCTATCTTAATAACGTGCTTAATTTTAGGACGTGACACTTTGCGCTTGAAAAAGAATGGCAGCAAAACAGATTTACCTACCTAAAAAGTTTTAATTTGCGAAGTGAAAACTTAGTAAGAAATGTTCATAAATTTTGAGAAAAACACTGAAAAGGCGTGTTCGTCACGCTTGAATGGTTTACAGACACATTGGTGTAGAATCTGACATGTTTCTCTAAATTTCAAACTCAATTTAACATCAGTCACTCCATTTCATTCTGTATAGAGAATGACAAGGATACTCTGTTGTCAAATTTATGTTTAGGTTTAGAGGTTCATGTCAGAATCGAGATCATTGTATATTTTTTTAATAAATTAACGAATAATTGATTTAATTACATTTTATTAATAAGTATTTAATATTTAGATAACAAACATTCTTTTTCATATATAACAACGAAATACTGAAATGAAAATTTATTTTACGTGTAATGACATGCAGTGATACGATGCGATTTTCAGTTTATCCTTCACCAGAATCGGATATACGGATCCAATTTTGTTTACTTAAGCCAATGACCTTAAAGGTCATAGATCAAAGCAAACTCTTTTCAACAAGCACTTCTATTCATATACTAATTCCTAGAATATGTTATATGTAGATACTTTTATTATATTTTATTCATTCGTTTGATGGTTACCTTTATCGTAATGGAATTTTGTCGTCTTATCAACACGAGGAATAAATATTATAGACGTGGATTACATATTTTATATTTCAGTATATTTTGCTTCAGCTTTTCCGAGAAAACATCCTGGTTCAAAATAAACTTCTTATCCTGCGTATAATGTAAATGTGAAAGTTTGTATGTCTGTTACTCATTCACGCAAAAACTAGTAGACGGATTTGGATGAAATTTGGTACGCATATAGTTTATGACCTGGATTGAGACAAAGGGTTCCTTTATCTCGGAAAAATTAGATTCCTGTGGGATTGTCAAAAAACAAAGTTAACGTGGACGAAGTCGCGGGCGGTCGCTAGTTATTCATAAACGATTAACGGGGTTATGAAATGAAAAATGGGAACCGAATCCCAGATATTTATTAGCAGCTTGAGTTTTATTCAGTGCATGATAAGTGAATTGTAAAATAGCAATCACACTAATATTATAAAGGCGAAAGTTTATGAGTGTGTGAGTGTGTATGTTTGTTACTTCTTCACGTCTAAACGGCTGGACCGATTTTAATGATATTTGGTATGGAGTTAGCTGACACCCTGGATTAACACAAAGGCTACATTTTACTGCGGGAAAATATCCCTAATAAACCGCGGGTAATACCGCGGGGCAAAGCTAGTTAATTTATAAGATTAATTACTGTTTCGCGAAGCGTACATAAATATAAATTGTAACATATGATTGGAAATTGCAATTTATGTATGGTACCTATAAGTATATAGGTACCATACATAAATTGCAATTTCCAGTCGTATATTTATATTTAATAAATATTGAAGTGATGAATAATGTATAAGAGCTATAGGACAAATTTAACTCATATAAATCAGCTATCTACAAATCCCTATTGAGATACCATGGAAATCTTTGAGAATTTTAACCTACCTTTCTGAAATATTCCGAAGAAGACAGTATTGCTTGCTCCTGGGATAACTCTAATAAAAGCTCACCAACTTTTCTTAGGGCGCTTGTTAACACGACGACTTCTACCCGGCTCTAGGCACGGTTTTAAACCGTGTCTGCGTCCGGTCGTCATTTAAGATTTTGATACGGTGGAGGTTTTTTTTTATTTATTTCTTAGGTTTTCACGCACATCACTCATTAAATAAAACTAGTTTTTACGGGTTAATGCACGAAATTTTATTTATTTATTTATTTTATTACGGTGGAGGTTTGTTAACAGCACCGGCGCTTTATCCGAGCAGACGCACTAACCAAATACGGTCTCGGTTGGTGAGTGAGTCCGCCCGGATAGCGGAAAGTCCAGGTTCGAATCCTGTCTGATGCCTGGATCGAGGGGATTTTTTTTATAATAAAAATAAATTTTCCTTCGATTATTTTGCTACCAAGACCGTAATTGGTAAGTGCCCGGATAACGGAATGTGCAGGTTCGAATCCTCTCTGATGCCTCGAAGGAGCGTAAAAAATTGTTTGGTTGTTTCTACAACAATATACCTTCTGGTATATTCTTTCGCCTGCACACCTAAAAACCTTAAAGAATCCGCCGTAACTCCTAACCACCAAACTCGTAAAACAATAATTTAAAGTTCCAGGCCTCCTCGTGAACGGTGCACACGCACGTTGAATGAGAGATAACGAGCGGAGTTCGGTTATTTATGATCAACGAGCCTATTCACCGACCGCGAAATGGAAATTTATGGGTCCGTAATACGCCGCGCGTCTTTACCAACGCCATCATCTATCTGCACGAGCTTATGGAAAATATTGACATTGTTGCGTTGATTTAAAAAGCGAGGGTTTGAGTTTTTAGATTTTTTTTCTAATTAAAAAGGGTGGCATAATCATAATCAAAATCATTTATTCAGTTTAGGCTATTACAAGCACTCATGAATGTCTAGAAGCTACGGCGGGAGACCTTGTACTGAGAAGAACCAACTAGAATCTCAGCAAGGGCTGTTTTTTTCTCCCTGTTTTATTATTTACAGAGCCGTCAAGTTGAAAAATGACTTCAAGTTGAAAAATGACGGCAAAGAAGGTATATGGCCCGCTTAATGGTAAACGGCTGGTATAGCAGAACATCGATCGCGCCGTTGCCTAACCTTTCCCCTACCTCGTGGAGCCCTGTAACAATACTATGACGACCTCCGTGACTCGATTTCAAGGTGCCAACGGTTTTTAAGGTGTTGTCTACTCAAAGGTCCCGGGTTCCAATCTTCAAATCTCGGTGAGGCTAATGTTTGTGTGATGAATGCGAGTATTTGTACTTGAGTAATTTTATTTAGAAATACATCATTATTATAAAGATCAATGGATTTTTTGTAAGTATTAATTTCTAAATAGTAATAAACTTGTATAATGTATCAGTATAATGTCTACTATCCGTTACCATAGTATCCCAAACAAAACTTACAGTATATTGTTTTAAACTTTCATGGTCACTAACTAACATTATAGTAATATAAGTTATTTACGGGATTGTTACTATGTACCTTGTTTTTAGCGAGTTTCCGATATTTCGGCACTGTTGCAAGCGCTATGATCACAGAGTAACTGGTTACGGAGTAACTGAAGCGCCATGATCACGGAGTAACTGGTTAGGTAGTTGATATCGTGCCGAAATATTGGAAACTCGCTAAAAACAAGGTACATGGTAACAATCCCGCAAATAACTTATATTACTAAAACTTACAGTGCTTACTTTGGGACTAGGCTGCTTGGTCTAGAAATATTTATTTAAACTATCGACAAATCACAACACATCTAAAACGAAGTCTAACTCATCGGCCGAATGCACGACGACATCTTGCGTATTAGAGGGTATCATCATCATCATCAGCCTATTAATGTCCCCACTGCTGGGGTACAGGCCTTTCCTACGGTTGGAATAGGGAGATTGGGCCATGACCGAACACGCGGGCCCGGGGACCAACGCCTTAAAGTGCCTTCCGAAGCACGGTGGAACTCGAGATAGAAGATTTTTGGTCACCCATCCAATGACCGACCACTGCGAAAGTTGCTTAAATTTAACGATCGCAGCCGAACGCACTGGTGGCATTCTCGCTCCGACTGCGGACCGTGCGCCCCGTCGCACAGCCGCCTCCTTGCTCCGTGCGCCCCGCCGCACAGCTGCCTGCTTCGAGTCGACTCGACGCGCCTGCGCTCATTCGTGAGACCCAAGATTGGACCAGTGGATACCTAGCGGTGTTAACGAAACTGGTCGGCGTAGCCCCGGTACGTCTCGAGCTCTCCTGAGCTCGGAAACCGGAAGACCCGATCCCATTTGCACTTGGGCCTTCCCAAGGGTGACGGTTGTTCCCATATTCACTAGGAATATCGGAACACATCTCTTACAGCTTCAACTGACCCCCTGCCGCGGGCAGGGGAGTCCAACGTTGTCGTATAGGGTGCTAGGACCTGCGGCTTCACGCCACAGTCAGGGCACACATACTCACATACTCACCAATCGACACACGACACTTAACATGGACATCACACGACAGATACTGTCCCTATTCTCCGCCCTAGGCCTCTCCATGGACGAGGCCGCCATCAGGGAGCTTGTCGCGAGAGCGCGCCCCTTGCGCGACTCTCCCGCCAGCCCCTCCCCCGAACCCCCCCGCCCCGACACCCCTTGCCTCCCCTCGAGCGCGGGCAAGCGCCCCGCCTCGAGCCCGGTTTCGACGTGCGACTCCGACTCGACCATAGTGTCGGCGTCCGACGAGTCCTTGTTCACCACGGTGGTGAGCAAGAAGAAGAAGCGGCGCTCCAAGCGCCGTGCTGACACCGCGTCTCCAACGGCGCCCCTCTCGCCCTCCGCTCTCCTGTCCCAGACAGTTGATGAGCCCTCTGTCCCTCTTACCCCTCTCATGGTCGCCCAACCGACCACACAAACACACACCACAAAACCACACAATAGGTGCACCGCCGCACCTATCAAGGCAAAGCCGCCGCCGCCCGTCTTCCTGCGCGATAAGGCGCAATGGGCGAAGGTCGCGGACCTTTGCAAAGCACAAAACATTCACTACACACAGGCGTCGAACACTGGTCACGCCATCAAAATCACCACACCCACAATCGACACATTTAGGAGCCTCAAGGCTATTAACCACACACAAAATCCCATACCACACTTACGCCCTCCCCGAGGAGCGCAAAGTCCGCGCGGTACTCAGAGGAGTCCCCTTCGAGCTCTCAAACGAGCTCATTCTTAGCGACCTAATCGCTCAAGGCTTCCCAGCCGAGGCAGTGCACAAATTGCACAGCCGGACTGGGAAACAATACCCGTTGGCCCTTGTCATTTTGACCTCGGTCCCGGCAGCTAGGGATATTTTCAAAGGTCCCATAACCGTCTGTAGCCTCGACAATATCAAAGTCGAGGCCCCACACCGGCGAGGCACCCCTGGGCAATGCCACAGGTGCCAATTATATGGCCACGCAGCAGCCAACTGCTCCGCGGCCCCGAGGTGCGTTAAGTGCCTCGTACCCCACCTCACCAAGGAGTGCTCCCGCACTCGTGACACACCCGGGGCACCCGCATGCGTGCTCTGTGGCCAAGAAGGCCACCCGGCCAATTACAGGGGCTGCCCGCGGGCCCCACGCCCCAGGCCCAACACTCACACTCGCACACACACAAAGCCAACCACGGCGCCCAAAACACACCCACCACCACCTAATAACACCACCACAAACTTCCCGGGGCTACCCAAGGCGGCCGCCCCTCGCAGCCCGGCGCCCCCGACAGCCTGGGGACCAGCCAGGGCCCGCCCAAAACCACACCCACCGCAACACACCACACCAACAACACAAGCTAAGCCAGCCCAAGACGTCTCTCTGGCCGAGGACATGGCGCTTATTCGCTCCTCGCTCAAGAGGGTGAATATCGCCGAGATCCACACTCTCGCCGCGAAGCTCCGGCTAGCTAAGACACCCCTTGAAAAGGCTATAGCTATAGCCGAACACCCCGAACTCGTTGCCGCGTTCTATTAATTTTTAAAATCATTATAACACTGGAAAATAACCAGACTCCGAACATAAACAAAAACACTATACACAAAACACGCGGTGATAACTCAAACAAACACCATTGTTGTTTAAATTATGACCGCGCAAAACACTAACCTAACAATTACACAAACAAACCCCGGGCGTACCAAGCCGAAAGGCGCTTCGCTTGTGTCATTTAAGACGCGCAGCTTAAAATCCAACCTTAACGAAATTAAATTATTTTTGCAAGATAGGGAACCCGACATTCTGCTCCTTCAGGAGACTTGGCTCAAACCAACTCAAATGAAGGGGCTGTCGATCCCTAACTATAAATTAATCCGGAACGACGGTGCCAACGCGCGCGGCGGCACCGCAATTTACTATAGACGCAACCTACACTGCACACCTATACCCACTCCCGCGCTCACAAACATGGAAGCCACCATCTGTAGGCTGGCGATGACAGGACACCAGTCCTTAATCATCGCCTCAGTCTACATTAGATCAGGTACACACCCTCACCGCACAGACTTCGAAACACTCACTTCACTAGGTATATCAGTCATAATGTTCGGTGACTTTAACTCCAAACACACCGACTGGACATGCGAGACCACCACCACCTCTGGCCGCAGATTACTACACATCACCGAGGAGCTTGGCTATGATGTCATCTGTCCCTACGCGCCCACCCACTACCCAGACAATGTACAAAACCGACCCGACGTCCTGGACTTCGCGATCCTTAAAAACGTGTCGCTTCGCCTCAGCTCGATCGAAACGCTCGACGACCTGGGGTCAGATCACAGACCGGTGTCTTTAGTTCTAGGTCCCCAAGACCCACTAGACGCCCCCGCGCCCCCTAAGAGGCTATTCACCAACTGGGACGGATACCGCTCCGCTCTCGAGACCGCTTTAGACTCCCCCGAGTCCCCGTTCCCTAACTCACCGGACAGTCTCGACAGCACTGACAAGATTAACGAAACAATCGACTCTTTAACTTCACTGGTGACCGAGAAGGCGAAGGAAAACTCGCGGGAGGTTGAGCTGCCAAAGCCCAAGCTCCCGCTGGCCATCCGGAACCTAATCCAAGCCAAAAACGCCGCTCTCCGGAGAGCCAAATTATACCCCACCCCCGAGTATAGGGCTACAGCTAATCGCCTTCAGCGACAAGTTAGGTCCCAATTAGCCGCTCTGAGACACTCCCGTTGGGAGGAACTCATGGCGGACATTACCCCATCCCATCTTGCGTACTATAGAATCGCGAAAGCGCTCCGTAGCGACGTCACCACTCACACCCCCCCGCTCACTCGCCCCGACGGCACCGTCGCCTTCGAAGACGACGAAAAAGCCGAGTGCTTTGCAGACAGCATAGCGGCGCAATGCACGCCTAGTACGCAGGAAACTAACCCGCAACACATTCGCGGAGTGGAGGAGGAGGTCCGCCGGCGGGCCGCCCTTCCACTCATTGACAACCCCCTAGACCCCGTCACGACAGACGAACTCAGACAGACCATTAGAAACTTTAAGCAACGCAAGGCCCCGGGCGCCGACGGCATCTCTAACAAGGCGCTCAAGCACTTTCCCATCCAAATGCTAACCTTGCTTGCAATTCTCTTTAACGCATGTTTTGATCTGTGCTACTTCCCAGCCGCCTGGAAAGAAGCAATAGTGATAGGCATCCCCAAACCCGGAAAACCCGCGCACCTCCCCAGTAGCCATCGCCCTATCAGCCTCCTCAAGGCAATGGGGAAACTTTTCGAAAAGACTATACTGACCAGACTAAGAGAGCACCTCCTATCACCATCCGATCCAATCATCATTGACCACCAATTCGGCTTCAGAGCCAAACACTCCTGCCCCCAACAGATCCATCGCATAGTGGAGCACGCCCTAACAGATCCATCGCATAGTGGAGCACGCCCTAAGCGGCTTCCAACTCAATAAATATAAAACTATTGCAGTCTTCTTCGACGTTGCCAAAGCCTTTGACAAGGTTTGGCACGACGGATTAATCTTTAAATTATACAAATTAGAATTACCCGACCGTCTAGTTAGGTTAGTAGCCTCTTTTCTATCAAACCGTACCTTCCGCTATAGATACGAAGGTTCACTATCTACGCCCCGCCCACTACGAGCCGGTGTACCGCAGGGGTCCGCTCTCTCCCCCCTGCTATACACAGCGTACACCAATGACATCCCTAAGACCAAGGGTGTCGAGCTCGCTCTCTTCGCGGACGACACGGCCCTCTACTCTAGGGGAGCCAGTACTAATCAAATCATAGCCAAGCTCCAACCGGCAATCACAACACTTGGGAATTGGTTCCGCGATTGGAGGATCGACGTAAATCCGGACAAAAGTTCGGCCATTTGCTTCGATCCCAAGCGCCGCACCAAAACCATACAACACGGTGCGCGGTCTCTGCGAATGCAAGGCATCGCAATACCGTGGCACCGCACAGTCAAATATCTAGGGATCACACTAGACAAAAAACTCACCTTCCGTGCACACATCACACGCGTAGTCGCGAACGCGCGCTTTTATATGAGCCGCCTCCACCCGATGCTCGGTAAATACAGCAAAATGTCACTCCGTAACAAGCGAACGCTTTACAAAGTTTGCATACGCCCGGTCCTCACTTACGCGTCACCAGTGTTCGCACACGCGGACGAAGCGATTTTGAACAAACTTCAAGTGCTTCAAAATCGCTTCTGCCGCATAGCCACAGGGGCCCCGTGGTACGTCCGCAACGCGGACCTCCACAGGGACCTACAACTCGACACAATTCAAACACACCTCACAGAGTGCTCGGAACGGTTCTTCAAAGCTGCAGAAGAGCACTCTAACCCACTCATCAGATCGGCGTCGGGATACGCCCCACACACTCCATCTCGCTTCAGGCCCCGTAGGCCCAAACACGCACTCACAGCCACACACAATAAACTCACGCGCGATCTCGCGGCCCTCTTGGCCGCTGAGGATCCAACACTCGCGGTGAGTCCCCCCCGCCCCCCCGACACAGAGAGGTTCGACTCCTCTCAGTCCCCTCCCGTTTCAAGTGCACATCTGAGTGCACTTGTCCTCTAAGCGCATTTTGCGTTATTTTAAACTATGCACTAGTTTAAACTAACGCTGCGCCGCATCTTCCCCCTCTCGGGGGTTGATCGCTTCAGATGAAGCTTGTAAGGCCCTTCTGGCCATAAGCATGAATAAAGGGTGTTTTTTAGTCAGTAAGAGTCTGACATAACCTTACAGCCGGCTGTAGGGTATTCATGAGGATTTCTCACCCTCTCCCCCGCCTGGGAGGAAACACCGAACGCACTAACGAGCTCCTCATTGGAGGATATGCAAACAGCAACGTATCTACAATGCATGGTCATCGAAAAAAATGCATCACTTTCTATTCGCACGAGAGTCTTTTCCCGTTGCTTTTCTAATAGTCCAAATAGAGCTTATGACTTTTCCTATGTATCAAAATAGCTTTATAGTTTTATTATAGGTAAATATATTTTTCGTCTTAGTATAATTGTATAATGTAATTAAAATTCTCCTACTCTTAATAAAGGACAGGGAATAATAGCCCCCGATTTCCTCCGAGCGTTTAAAACTTTTATATTTACCCCCTGTTTCTAAAAATATTACAACTGCAACTGTAAGATGGAAATGCTATAATGAGCAGAGATTTAAAACCCTAAAGGAAGGGACATTGCCTCCATTGTTCATGTTGCAGTAAAAAAACCTTTTTTAAGTACACCAGTTTTCAACACGGCATGGATATTCAATTACACATGTCGAACAAAGTCAGCAACACACAAGCTGCCAATACATTTAGTTAAATTATCTGGAATCAATTTACATGTGTTTGAACCCAGTCATTAAGTAACAATAGCGTTCTCGTTGACGAAGCATAATGCTTATTTGGAGCGGAGTAATTGTAAATTTTGATGTAATGGTATCTTTGTAAGTTGTTTGAGTTTCAAGTTGTCTACTGGTTGTGAGAATTCGACGCCTCCATGTACAGGTTGTGCAAACAAACCATGAGTAAAGAAGGTACAGAGGTAAACATTCACGAATGAGCACTGGCGCCTGTCGCGTCCGCTGAGAAAAGTTTCAATAGGGAATATGCATATAATTCAAATGATGCTGATTTTTTAAATATACACAGTCAGGATGACTTGTCTTAGTACTTATGAAAGTATTGTCACACAGTAAAAACTTTTCTTTTAGAATGCTGGCCACAAAAAAGTTTATTGAATTCAAATTTCGAATTGTTCACGAAAATAAAAATGTATACTTCTTAGAATTTTACTCATTTTTCAATATGGAGTGGACGCTTAAAGAAGACCGTGTTGCAGTTATTGCGTTACATCGTTGCGGTTACGCGCCAATTCAAAATTTTGACATACTGAAAAATTTTAATATAACCAAAAGATTCGTTTATCGTACCATCAAACGATACAATGAAGACTCTAGTGTAGATCAGACAGGTCAAGAAGTGGTCGCCCTCGGTCTCTTAGGTCTCCAGTAGTGATAAAAGCTGTGAAGGCGCGAATTCAAAGAAATCCCAAACGTAAGCAGAAAATGTTGGCCCTTCAGATGGGGTTAAGCAGAACCACGGTGAAAAGGGTGTTAAATGAAGACTTAGGGCTTCGGGCATATCGAAGAAAAACTGGACATCGTTTGAATGCTCGTCTAATGGACCTGAGACTGAAGAGATGCCGCGCTTTGTTGAAGCGGTACGCGGGAAAAAAATATCGGGAAATTCTTTTTTCGGATGAAAAAATTTTTACCGTAGAAGAGAGCTACAACAAACAAATGATAAGGTGTACGCACACAGTAGTGAAGAAGCGAGCAACCGTATTCCGCGTGTCCAACGAGGTTATTTTCCATCCTCGCTCATGGTATGATTGGGAGTTTCTTATTGGGGCTTAACAGAGGTACATTTTTGTGAGAAAGGTGTAAAAACGAATGCAGTTGTGTATCAAAATACAGTCCTGACGAACCTTGTGGAACTTGTTTCTCATACCATGTTCAATAACATGCACTGGGTATTCCAACAAGATTCGGCGCCAGCTCATAGAGCGTAGAGCACACAAGACTGAAATCTGACGCGTGAAATCGACTTCATCCGGCACGAAGACTGGCCCTCCTCCAGTCCAGATTTGAGTCCATTAGATTACAAGATATGGCAACACTTGGCAAACAAAAGGCGTGCTCAAAGCCTCATCCCAATTTGGAGTCACTCAAGACATCCTTGATTAAGGCAGCCGCCGATATTGACATGGACCTCGTTCGTGCTGCGATAGACGACTAGTCGCGCAGATTGAACAAGTTTTATTGCCATAAGAATCTATGTTTTGTTAAGTTCATTTTGGTATATAAATGGTTACATAATGAATAAACTTGTTTCAATTATTTTATATTAAACATAAGTCTGAATTTATGACCTGACTAGGTAAACATTATTAATGTTGAATTCTCCCTCCACCAATATTTTTAATAAAATTTGTTTTGTGCAAGAATTGTAGGAAAGGACATCGACGAAATCGGCCCTAGCATGCCCAAAAGAATGTCCTTCACTATTATTTTTCTATTATTTTTTTAACTTGTTAGCAATTAATCATAGTAAACGGACAATCTGTTTAAAAAAATAAAAAAATAAAAGTTCTGTTACTAGATACTACAGTCTGTTCATCCAACTTGGCACTCCTTTTATTGAAAATACATCATTAAAAATCAACTGATAACTGGATTCAATAGGTTTCAGTCTGTAATAACGATTTATTTTAATAGTTTATTGGCTTCGTTAATATTTTATTATTAAATGGGTGATTCTGTTAAAAACGTTGTGCCAAAATTGTTTACCTTAATAATTGCAATATAGTGACCATAGGTATTTATCAACATAAAAATAGAACTAGGTACGTTAGTTAATAATACTTATTACTAGTATTATATTTATAAAAAGATTATTTCTGAAATTATGTAAAGATAGTTTATACTCCCATCCCATGTAATATCTGTTTATTTTTATGAAAATCATAATGATAACCAGGTACATACCTAATTACCTATAGTAAAATATAGAAACAGGTAAATGGAAAGACTGAACATTTCATTTGAAAAGAAATCTATTATTACTACAGGTAAGGTATAGGTATCATAGGTGCCAACTGACAACACTCATTAATCAATATGAATATAAGCATTATTTTATTATTTTCAATATTAATTGCATTTTATGTTCATTTAATGCATATTATTTAAGTGCTTACATAGAGGTAAACACAAAATCTATTCAGAATATATAAAATGTACATCTTTTACGATTAAGTATAATAATTATAACCTCAAAATCAAATACATTCTGTAGTAGGCCACGGTTCCTCAAGTTGTCCGTATCTCAACAAATGCCTAATTAGAGTTTATGAATGATTCCGAACACAACTAGCATTTTCTCATTGCTGGGCGTTCTAGGGCATTCAATGTATGGGGAACGAGCAATGTCCTTTAAATAATGACGCGACAGAGTGGTTGTGACGTACAAATCCATAACAATACTCATTGGATATGCCAAAGTTAACAAGAGTTAGTGCGAGTGCGTAGTGAGCGCGCAGCTAAACTGTCGACTTGTTTGTTATATTGCTATGTACAATGACGTCACACCAAGTGTTCCAAAATAGCGAGTATTTAAAGTAGCTGTTTTTAAATTAATTTTAGACACATTTTACTATTTTCGACGTTTAATATTTTTTTTACTATATTATAGGGATGTAAACTACTTAGTAAAACTATAAAAAAAAACATGCATATTCCCTTTTGGCAGGCCACCAGTGCTCTCTTACACACGCGTATTGAATGGGGCTTTGCTTCTGTTCGTTCCTTACTCATGCAAACAGAGTAATTCTGGATGTCGTACGTAAACGTGCGTTTGTTTGCACACTACGAGGGAGGGTATTCGGCCAATTTCAGTTGTTTCACTTTGACGAATTAATCCTGTGCGAATATAACTATTTGTTTTAGAACTTCCTTCAATTGACACGCTAACGGTGTAAATTAATTTGTGCATTTCTGTAATCGAGTAAGTAAGTAGTTGTAACTCTGTAACAATCCGAGCAATGTAAGGTGAACAACGCACGAGCCGTTACGCACGCAACTCTGAAATCCACGAGCCTGGAAATCTTAACCATATTGGACGAAGTAAAACGATACACAACCAGCTATAAGAATTGCTTGATAAATCACCCAAAACCCGTTAGCCGGTATGCTCTTGAAACCAAACACAACTAAGACTCAAGAGAGCCGATGTGCTAACTTTTTAAGCGGAGACGGAGCAGTGGTTACACCTCGCCAATCCACAACCTCTTACAACTCATCCGATTATAGTTTTACTAACGACTGATTGCAGGTTTAATCATGGGAAAAAAATAAGTAGCTGTGTCCTGCGGCTTCACTGGCGCTTTATTTGAAGGAAAAGGTTATAGTGAGTGAACCTCAAAAATAGACATAACGTCGTCGCGGATGGCGGTCACCCGGATGTTATTAAGTATTCCAAGAAAAAGATGGTTTACCTACGTTATCTCAGGTTATTGGCGTGGCTAAGGCAAAACGGCATTCTTTTTTAGGGTTCTGTAGTCCCAGCTCGTCAGCTCCCGCTGACGACGGGCGCTCTGGGGTAGCTCGGTCCCCGAGTGTTAAATTGGTTACGAGCGGCCCATGCGATCCGGCTGGCCACCGGCGCTGCATGCTTACCGGGGCATGCAGTGGGAAATCTACTACCGAGGCGTGTGAAGAAGAAGGTGCTGTGCTCCGCCTGAGAGGGAGGGGTAACAGCGAAGAGGAAGATGAGGGGGACCTACCACCAGTGTCCCTCGGAGCGAGAACTATAGGGAAAGACCCTATGGGTGGAACCGGACGTCGACCGGTAACTCGAGGCTCAGCAAGATCGTTGCTGATAATTAACAGCGGCGGGGTTCTGGCAAGATGCGCTAGTGTGCCCAACTTGAAAGACCCACCAGTCAAGGCGTTGACACGGGCTGAAGAGCTCAAACTATTCAAAACTCTTCAGCCACCGGAGAAAGGACCAAAGAAGGGGAACGGGAGTACCAGTCGGGAAAACGTGGAGAACATGGAGGAGGACGTGGGGTTTGAAAAAATGACCAAGACCAAAGTGGTAGTAGGGTCCAAAAGGAAGAGAGGCCCAATACCATCATCATCCTCATCCCCTGAACTTTCGGAGGATTCCCAGGACGAGCGACCGAAGGCGAGCCGCGGCGGTCCAAGCAGGGCAGGCAAGCAGCCCTCGAAAGCGCCGCCTAAGAAGCTAAAAGATGGAAGGTCCGTTGGGGAAGCGAAGGCTCGCGTGTTCGAGAAGGCTTGGAAAGAGAGACAGATTATGGAGGAGGTCCATATGGAGGAAGCCAGCGACAGCGTCGTGGCCACTAAGAGGAAAGGGAAGGCGTCAGGGCGTGCTAAAGAAGCCAATGACGAGGAGGGTTCTAGGCGGGTTGAAGCGATACGCGACGTGTTCGAGCGTAAGGCTGCACCCCAGAAATCGTTGTCCCCGCATCTATTCCGCAAGGGTGCTGAAGTCAGGAATGTGGAAGGGGCAAGCATAGAGGAGAAGCTTAGCAAGGCGGAATTGGAAATCTCCCGCCTTAATTCCGAGAACCACAGGCTCAGTGGGGAGGTAGAGAAGCTGAAAGGGATTACCAGGGCCGACCAGAGGAAGATCGAGGAGGCTAACAAAAAGTTAGATGAATGGGCTAAGACGGGGATCCTCGGACTCCTAGGTGCGGAGGCGGATAACCCTGAATCTCCGTTGATTCAACTGATCTGTCGGGTGGCTGGTAATCACATTGACAAGATCAACCAGATCAGGAAGGAAGGGGAAAGCACACCGGAGCGCAGCATCCCTCTGAAGGCGAGGGCGAACGCCAAGGTCGCGGCGAAGGCAAGGGATGCGGAAAAGCCTAAGGAGCCGGCACGCACCTACAACCAGGTGGTAGCCGATGCGGAGAAGCCAAGGGTAGAGGCTGTGGGAAGGAGGCAAGTGGGGCCCGAAAATGCCACCCCAGGTCCATCAGTTCAACCCGAGGGCGTTCAACAGGGTAAGTGGTCCATTGTGGGTAAGAACGGCAGGGAGAAAAGCAAGCTTGCCCTAAAGAGAGAGAGACGCAAGGCCCGAAAGCAGGCTGCCAAAGAGGCTGCATCGAACGCCCAACCGCTGCCGGCTAAGCAAAAGGGGCCCACGGCAGGAACCGGAAAGCGGCAAGGTCCAGCGCCACCCAAGAGCAAGGTGAAGTTAGTGGTCCCCCGTTCGTCTGCCATAGTTTTAACGATCCCGCCGGAGAAGAGGGAGACGGGTCCGTCGTATGGGCAGATCATTCAGCAAGCTAGAGGGGCCATTAAGCTGAAGGATCTCGACATTGAGGACATCGACATCAGGAACTCGATTGGCGGCAGTAGGATAATCGAGGTCCCGGGAGCTGCTAGCGCTGAAAAAGCAGACAGACTGGCGGACAGGCTGAGGGAGGTTCTGGGGGACAAAGTGATAGTGACTCGGACCATAAAGTGCGCGGACCTCAGACTGAGCGGGCTCGACGAATCTGTCAACCGGGAATTCCTCAAGGAGGCGGTGGCACGGGTGGGGGGATGCCCGACAGAGCAAGTGAAGGTGGGAGAAATCCAGCAGGGACCTGGGGGGCAAGGAGCGGCTCTAGTTAGATGTCCTGTGGCTGCGGCCAAGGTGGTCGCTAAGGAGGGCAAGCTTAGGGTAGGATGGAGTTCGGCCCGAGTCCGGTTGCTGGATGTCCTCCCCATGCGCTGTTACAAGTGCATGGGGCTGGGGCATACCAGCCAGGTGTGCTCAGCGGGGGTGGACTACAGCAGTTGTTGCTATAGATGTGGAGAGGAGGGCCACAAAGCGTACAACTGCAGGGCCCCCGTCAAATGCAGGGTGTGTTGTGAGGCCGGCCTACCCAGCGGCCATCTCATGAGGAGGAAAGGATGCAGACTGCCGCAGAAGAAGGCATCGTTGTGGTCCGGGCCTCGAAAGCCCACAACGGTGGTAGCTTCGGCGGAAATGGAGGTTACCGAAGCGTCCCAATGACCAGACGCAATCAATGTAACGTTATCCAAGGTAACCTCAACCACTGCGCCGCAGCGCAGGACCTCCTCCTGGCAACGGCGAAGCAGTGGCAGACGAATGTCGCGGTGATCGCGGAGCCCTACCGCGTGCCGTCCAGATCAAACTGGGTAGGGGATCTGGACGGCACGGTGGCGGTGGTGGCCCCGAACGAAACACCACAGGCGACTCTCCTAGTGGCCAAAGAAAGAGGGAGAGGGTACGCAGTAGTCACGTGGGGTGAGTTCACCTTCATTGGGGTGTATTTCTCCCCCAATAGGACGCTGACGCAACTGCAGGCGTGGTTGGATACGGTGGAGGCGGCCGTAAGACGCGCGGCATCGGATAAAACGATTGTGCTCGGGGACTTCAACGCCAAACATATGGCGTGGGGGTCCTCGAGCGCAAATCGTAAGGGGGAGATGGTGCTCGACTGGGCGGCGCGATTGGGCCTGGTGATTGCTAATAGGGGGTCCGAATACACGTGCGTGAGGCCAAGGGGAGGATCCATAGTGGACCTCACCTTCACGACGCCCACACTGGCCCCGCGCGTGCAGGACTGGAGGGTGCAGGGGGATGTAGAGACGTTTTCGGACCATCTGTATATACGGTTCCGAGTCTCCCCCCCCTGCGCAAGGAGGGACATCCACAGTACGGGATAGGAGGACTCACTTTCCACGGTGGGCAGTCACCCGGCTCAATCCGGAAAGGGCGGAGGAGACGGCAATAGTCCAGGGGTGGAGCATGGACTCCAGTGACTCCCGTGGCATCAACGAGAGTGTGGCGAGGTTTGGGCGCGCCCTTAGGACGGTCTGCAGTGCCGGCATGCCTCCTGTTAGAACTCCCCCGACCAGGACCCAAGTATACTGGTGGTCGGCGGAGATTGCGAGGCTACGCGAGCTTTGCCAGCAAGCCAGGACGCTCCTCCAGCGCTGTAGACGACGCGTCAGGCGCACTCAAGGAGAGGAGGAGAGGCTGAGGGCAGATTACCAGGCCGCCAAGAAAGCGTTAAAGGAGGAGATACTGGGGTCAAAGGAAAGGGCGTGGCAGGAATTCCTTGCCGACCTCGACAGAGACCCGTGGGGGCGCCCGTATCAGATGGTTAGGGGCAGAATGAAGCAGCAGGCTCCTTCCACCGAGTCCTTCGATCCGGAGCTCCTCGAGAGGGTCGTGTCGGCCTTGTTTCCGGAGTCAGTGCCGGAGATACGACCACTAATGACCCCTCGAGACGTAGCGGACCCGGATCGAGAGCCGCCGCCTATAACAGCGGAGGAGATGGAAAAGGCCTTGGACAGGCTTCGTGGAAAAAGGAAGGCCCCAGGTCCGGACGGCGTACCGGGCCGTGTCCTCCTTCTGGCACTGAGACACATGGGCGAGCATTTAGTCTCAATCATGGACTCGTGCCTGCGGGAGGGCCGGTTTCCGGTCGCATGGAAACGGGGCAAGATCTGCCTCCTCCACAAGAGGGACCGGCCACTTGACTCCCCGTCGGCTTATCGACCCGTGGTCCTGCTGGATGAAATCGGTAAAGTCTTTGAGAGGATTCTCGCAGACCGAATCATCCAGCACTTGGACACCGCGGGTCCTAACCTGGCCGGGAGCCAATTTGGCTTTAGGAGAGGTCGCTCCACAATGGATGCGATCACGGAGGTGAAAAGGGTGTCACAGGAGGCTGTGCGCAAAGGAGAGAGAGTTATTGCGGTGTCCCTTGACATTCAGAACGCATTCAACTCTCTCCCCTTTGAGGTGATCAAGGTGGCCCAACGCTACCATGAGCTGCCCGCATACCT
The DNA here is from genome assembly GCA_902850365.2 of Chilo suppressalis. Classification (NCBI taxonomy): domain Eukaryota; kingdom Metazoa; phylum Arthropoda; class Insecta; order Lepidoptera; family Crambidae; genus Chilo; species Chilo suppressalis. The sequence goes on from OU963907.1 coordinate 9,230,668, forward strand.
CGTAAAGGTAATCGAAGACTACCTAGAGGAGCGGGTGGTTCTGTATGTTAGGGCGGATGGCGTGCTGGTGGAGAGGAACATGGTCCGCGGTGTTCCACAGGGGTCGGTCCTCGGGCCGCTCTTGTGGAACATGGGCTACGACTGGGTTCTTCGTGGCGTCTTTAGGCCCAGGATAGGGGTAATCTGCTACGCGGACGATACTCTTATCCTGGCCCGAGGGAGGGACTACGGGGAAGCCAGTCGGATGGCCGGGGTGGGGGCGGTCATATTAATGACCAGGATCCGGCGACTAGGGCTTGACGTGGCGGTCTCTAAGACGGAGGCCTTAATTTTCCATGGCCCACAGGCCAGGCCGCCACGTGGGTCTAGAATCTGGGTGGACGATCTACCTGTTCAGCTAAAACCGCACATGAGGTACTTGGGGCTAGAGCTTGATGGTAAGTGGCGGTTTGACTACCACTTCAGGCTTCTGGCCCCGAAGCTGGTTAGTGCGGCGGCGGCTTTGGGCAAGATCATGCCGAATGTGGGTGGCCCCGGTAGCAGTTGCCGGAAACTGTTCGTTGGTGTGATAAGGAGTATAGCCTTGTACGGTGCGCCGGTGTGGGCTGATGCCCTCAGTGTGGTCAACAGAGCAATGCTCAGGAGACCGCAGAGGGTAGTGGCCACCCGTGCAGCACGGGCGTATCGTACGACGTCATACGAGGCGGCGTGTGTTATCGCCGGGATGCCCCCCTGGGACCTGGAAGCGCAAGTGCTTGCGCAAGTGTACCAGGGGAGGGTCTCGGCGATGGCGAGAGGGGAGCGTGCCACTATTGAGGAGGTGGCGCAGGTGCATAGGGAGGCAAGAGAGGTGCTGATGGAGAATTGGCTGGGGCGTCTCGGCAGTCCGACGGCGGGCGTCAGGACGGTTGAGGCGATCCGTCCAGTTCTCAGGGAGTGGGTTTCCAGACGGTCGGGGTCGCTAACCTTTCGTCTGGTGCAGGTGCTTTCCGGGCATGGTTGCTTTGGAAGGTACCTGTATCAGATACAGAGGGAGGCGGACCCCTCGTGCCACGAGTGCGGTGATGCCGTGGACACAGCTCAGCACACCCTGGAGGTGTGCTCGGCGTGGACTCGGCAGCGCGGCACTCTGGTTTCGATCCTGGGAACGGACCTCTCACTGCCCAGCGTGGTCAAGGCCATGCTGGAGAGTGACAGGTCCTGGCAGGCGATGGTGGCTTTTTGCGAAGACACCATTTCGCAGAAGGAGGCTGCGGAGAGAGTCCGCGAGGAACAGGCCCTCGCTGGCTCTCTCCGGAGCAGGAGGGGGGGAAGAAGGAGGAGAAGACCGGCGCATCTCTTGCCACCCTAGCACGGGGGATGGCCTTATTGAAGGCCGCGGGGGGAGAAAAGGTCCTTTTTAGGGCCGGGGGTTGCTGAGTCCCTTTGGGGCTCAGAGCGGGGAAACGGCCCTTTTCAGGGCCAGGGGGTAGGAGCATCACCCCACAGTGATTCTTAGCAATCACTGCTAGTGGCTGGTCGATGCTCAAAAGGCCCTTTTCAGGGCCAAGGGGGGACGAGAGAGGGACGGAGAGAACTACGCTCTCCCTCCCACTCTCATGAGGGCCGCGAGTCTGTCCTGAGGGGGCCAGGCTTGCATTGCACAAGCTCTCTGGATGTTGATGCCCCTCATACTCCGGGGCATGTTCATCGGGGCGGGTCCGCTTGCGGACAATCACCTTGCGGGTGGGCGGACTATTCGGAAACGGATACCGCCACATCACTCGCACTCCCGGTGCGCACTAGGAGGGACCGCGGTCCCTCATAATGCGCGCCGGGTGACCGGTGCAGGAGTATTGTCTAGTTTTTACGGTCGCCCTTGTGGCGGTCGCCTTCTTGGCGAGGTAGGGCCCCGCTTGCTTCTCGGAGCACTTGTGTTCCCTGAAGCGGCGGAGAGGAGTCCCCGATAGCTTCATCCGCAACCCTCGGTTGGCGAAGTATGAGTAATGCATTTTCTAGACATTAAAAGGGTTCTGTAGTCCTGACAAGGAACCCTTATAGAACTAAAGTATTCGCTTGAAAAACGAAAAACGAGGATCGATTCATCGTAACGACCAGCTTGAGAAATCGTCACCTTACCTCCATTGATATACAAAGACAAATTCGCGACTTCCACGGAGTATCTGTGAGCGCTCGAACTGTTCGGAGAAGGTTAAAAGAACGCGATATGGTACCACACAAGCCAGCTAATGGGCCCAAACTAACGCGAGCCCACCGAACAGCCCGCCTTCATTTCGCACGCAGTCATTTAAATTGCACACAGCAAGATTGGAACCGTGTACTCTTTTCTGATGAGTCTAAAATTGTGTTACATGGCAATGATGGAAGGAAGAAGGTCTACCGACGTAAGGGAGAGCGTTTCGCACAATGCTTCTTTAAAGAGAGGGTTGCTTATGGCGGTGGCTCATGCACTGTCTGGGGCGGTATATCCACGAGCGGCAAAACTCAACTTGAGGTTGTTACAGGACCACGGCTGCCAACATTAAATGCTGAAAGGTACATTCGTGAGTGCTTAGAACCTCACGTGATACCATACGCGGACTATGTGGGCCCAAATTTCCTTTTTATGCATGATAATGCAAGAGCCCATGTGGCCCGCATCGTCAGGGAATATCTTCGGGATGTGAACATCACAGTTATGGACTGGCCAGCCAGAAGCCCTGACATGAACCCCATTGAGCACATGTGGGACGAGCTAAAAAGACGTGTTAGGGCTCGTCAGCCAGTTGCCCAGACGATGCAGGAGTTGAAAACTGCCATAGAAGAGGAATGGGAGATGATCCCTCAAAATTTCATAGAGCGGTTGATAAACTCTATGCGTAATCGTATGAGAGCTGTGGTAGATGCCCATGGAGGCACCACGCGTTATTAAATTAAACCTTTATTTGATAAAACATGTTTTTAATTCAAAAATCAGGCCTTTAACAAGGCGCATATCCGACTTGTTAGGCGTAGCTCCATGTCGTATGGTATTCTGAATTCAAATTTAAAACAATACGATCGAAAAAGATGGTAAAATGTATCAGGTTTAAAACTGCATCAACAGTTTTTGTTCGATCTTACAATCATATTTCGGTAGGGGCCATCGAAACCTAAACTCTAAGGTGGGCCAATAGATGTGTCCAGAAGTGTAGATATTTTTTTTATTTTTCGGTGACTCCCGACCCGCTCCTCAGCCCTGGATCTCTGACATTTCAAAAATTGGATTTGAAATTGTCAAATTTGGATTCAGAAAACATAAAAATTTCCAAATTTACATTCCACGAAATACAGACAAACACGAACCACGTTATTATAGATTGCAAACGTGTATGATAGTCAACAATCAAACACAATGAGAAATAAGTATCATGCCATTAATTGAACATTACGCATTATTATAAAATAAGAAAAGACACCCACTTTGTTGTTGATATAAAATATTATTATCCGTAGGTAGTGAAATGGCGTGCACAAAATATTTACGAGGTAAAAGCTTTCGGGTGTAAAACGCTAACATCCATATTTCCTACCATTGTGATGCCTTTTAGCATGAAGATTTGAGAACCGATCGTTCGAATGGCATAAACAGAGATAGGTCTCCGGCATTAAAATTGGTTATTACGCACGTTTTACGAGTCCATTACATTTTATTAGTAACGTTAATTTAGATAAGCTTGTCTGAAGAAAAAAAAATTTTTTTTTCAAATGCAAATAACACCAGTTTAATGGAATGAATTATTTGTTCAAGAGTATTAAAGTTAAGTTGTAAAATGAAAATATTGCAGACCAACGTTGATATATTATTTTTATAAAATACCTAGCTTATTTAGTTTAAAATCTTGCTGCCTAGCCCTGTGAACCTTTGGCAATATTCGTTGTTGTAAGACCACAGCAGTATACATAGAGTAAAAATACATTTTTTTGACCCTTACGATTTGTACGTTGCCAAAGATATAAAAAGTGAATCCAAAGTTTATAAAGCAGTAAGACATAAATCTAAAGGGCCCCATATATTTACGGTACGATTCGCCATTTCGATCAATCTGACGAAAATCGTAACGATCGATCTTTTCAAAAATGTCACTCCATACGTGAAATTATGTGTTTTAACGATCAATTACTTACATGTTTGAAACGGAAAGACAAAGACGTAGTAAAATAATATAATCAGTGCCCTTTTCTTTCCCTTTCTTTTCAAATTCAAAACGAACTTCTTTTCCTTACCGGCACTGATAAGTTTGTGGCACTATTGCTATGGTAATGTGGACAAAAACTAGATGGCATCGGCATCCAATAACGGCACCCAGTCGCATCGGATGCGCGCACAGAGATGTTAAAGTAAAGTAACTTTTGTTTCTGATATCTATGGATGCGCGCATCCGAACCTGGCATCGTTATCGCGCATCGTTAATCTAAAAACGCCCATCCCTAACTTGCGTTAATTTTAGCAATATTTGCATCTGAAGATTCGGTGAAATTGCTTCGTATATAGTTAGAGATAGAAACACCATAATTTGTATCACTTTCAAACAATAAGAGACTTAGTTTGCGTCTGGTACACGAGAACTGACTCATTGCGGCGGGATATTTAAAAAACAATTATTTACGACAAAAACTAATGAAGAACTGTAATATTTTATACTCAATGTACTATTTTATACCGAAAAATTATGAAAGACGTGTGCAAAATTAATAGATATAAACTATTTTACAATTTTGCGGTTTTGCGATTTTTCCATTATTCTTATGGGAATGGGATCTAAATATAATGTGAAATACACGATATCAGTATAGCATAAGATAAAAAAAATGTAACAAAAGGGCCAAGAGCCTTTATTTAAATGTCCGTGCTGAGAAACCCGAAATCAGAAAAGTCTTATTAAACGTACTTAAAAATATATGTTTTCACACGCTGATATTCTAAGACATTTGACAATGTTATACACTGACACAGCAGAAAAAAATTGTTGCCGTCAAATAATATTATATTATCTAAGAAATAACACAAAAACAGAACTTCGGCAAGCTTCGGCAAATGTCAAAACTCCAACTGAAAGTTTAAGAAATAAAAATATTCCACATTATGATATAGATTTTTTTTATTAAATAATATAAAAAACTGCATGTGTTTTATAGAAAAGGAGACATTCTAAGCTTTATAAAATGGTATCACAGTAATATGTATTCTTTTGTTATGATACTATAAAATTATACCAAACTAACTGAAATCATATTATTATTTTTGTATTTTTTTCATACCCTGACTTTAGATGTTCTTCTTTATAAAATACGAAGAGTCAGAGATTTAAATTATATTGATTATAATAAAGTAACTCGTTAACTATAATTTAATGTATGATATATGCCTCAAATCACAGTTACGAAAAAAGAATTTATGAGATGGCTTTCTTAGGCGGGTTCCCATAGTGCGGCGCCAGAATGAGACAAAATTGAATCGTTGATCTAAGAGCCATACACTGTCGATTCATCGTTACGATATTCATGATTTCATGGGTTCTTGTTGCGATTTACTATATCGCTTTCGATCAAGTAATTCGTTAGCGAAAATATAGATAGATAAATTAATATAGATATTTTTTTACACATACAATATAGATATTTTTTTTTACATAATACACTAAAATTATACTGTAATAAGAACTAGAGCTTGCTAGAGCTAGCTAGAGCTAGCTAGAGCTATCTAATTTCAAAACTCTCATGTTCATAAAATTAATTAAGAAACTAGGGGTAACTGGCTAACGTCAAATAATAATCTAACTTTGGCAAAAGCTATCCAGTTTAAAACAAAACCGTCTGCTTCATTTCAAATTTTCAAATGCCTTATTAAGAAGTTAGGCACACTATCCGATTAAATCGCTCTCAAATAATTAAAAATTAGCAATGAATTTGACTTCATGCTGCTCTATAGGGAGGACTGTGTCGGGAGAATTAATGAAATTACCAAAAGCTAATTACTGACATCAAACTCCGGCGGGTGGCGGCGAGTTCACATCAACCTACGACACTGAGCGTGTTTAAGACGAGTATCCGAATTAAATTTTTGTTAGGAAGTTGTCCAGTACACGAGTCAGATATTGCGTAAGATATAGCGCAGAAAACGACTCCTGTTACCTATATTGAGACATAGGTTATTTTTTATTGACAAGGGCTAGGTTCCTGTGTGATTTTTAAAAAATAAATTTAACGCGGACGAAGTTGCAGGCGGCCACTAGCATAGTATGATACAAAGTTGCTGCCGCTGTCTGTACGCTTAGGTCTTTTAAGCGTAGTCAAAAACGTACAACGGAGTTTAATGCACTTCAGCAATAGATAGAGTAATTGATGAGGAAGGTTAACTATAATATAATAATAATAATGTTTATTGACATTATACTTTTTACAATTTATGTGTGTGTGTGAGTGTGTGTGTGTGTGTGTGTGTGTGTATGTGTGTATGTTTGTGTGTCTGTGTGTGCCTGGGTGTTGCGTGTGTATGTAGGTGCGTCTTGTCTTAATAATATATGCCTAAGAACAAAAACTATAGCCTTTACCAAAGCGAAGCGAGGGTCGGTCACTAGCACGTTATACTACATGTACATTTAATTAACTACAATATTTATAGTTAAATTGCATCCGAAAATACTTTCTGTTTTGAGAACTCAGGTTTTTTATGAAAGTTTTTTTTTTTATATAGATGAGCCGATAAATGACTCCACCCCACCTGATGTTAAGTGATGGTGAAGTCCAGACGTAAAGATAGCTGGTAAAGCAGTTCTACCTGTCACACCAGCCATTCTCACCTTGCCAGCCTGCATGTTGCTTCTTCACGTCTCTTTTAAAGGATCCCAGGTTGTAGGGAGGGAACACGTGAGCAGGCAGAGCATTCCATTTACGGATAGTGCGACAAAGAAATGAAGACAGCAAAAGTTGCTTAGTCTCCTTTGTGGTTCTCTATTTTGTTTTTATTTTTATTCTTTTTACTCATTGTTTTCTTTTATCATATACTAGCGGCCCGCCCTTGCTTCGCTTCGGTGTAGAGCTGAAGCGTAGACTACAGTTTTTGTTCTCAGGCTTGTTTTATACACAATGACATTCATCTATGATTATTCTTATACCTGCATGCAAAGTCTCAGCCCGTTCGGTTTTAAAATTGACAAAGTTTCATACAAACTTTCATTCCCTATTTTATCCCCTTGGGGGTAGAATTGATCAAAATCCTTTCTTAACGGATGCCTACGTCATAACATCTACCTGCATGCCAAATTTCAGCCCGATCCGTCCAGTGGTTTGGGCTGGGCGTTGATAGATGACTACGTCAGTCAGTCACCTTTGAGTTTTATATATATAGATTATAAAAAAAACTGAAGATGGTATATTTATCTTTTCCAAACTTCTATTGACATCACGTCGCTCAATTGTTTTACCTTCCCAGAATCTGTCCACTAACATTTGAAATTTATGGTATGGTATTAAAGTTCAAATTGATTTTTAAGTATTATTACGAATCGTTTGTATGGGAGTAAAGAAAAGTTTTGTTTTTTGACATTTTCAGGCATTTTTTTTAATTTTTATCATCGTAAGAACCATCCTCGTACTTCAAGGAATATTCTAAAAAAAAAATCAGCCAAATCGGTCAAGCCGTTTTCATGTTATGTCGTGACAACGGAAAACGGGTTTCATTTTTATATATATAGACTAGCTGACCCAGCGAACTTCGTACCGCCCTAAAAAAATAGGGGTTGTCCAGCGGACAAAATTGTGAATCTAAACCATTCTCAGATCCCCTTGAACACACACAAAAAATTTCATCAAAATGGGTCCAGTCGTTTAAGAGAAGTTCAGTGACATACACACTCACAGAAGAATTATATATATAAAGATATTTGGGTGTATGGCCAACAAATTCTTTTTCTTTCTTTCTTTATATTTCAAGTAATATATGAGAAGAGTTTCTACTAAAGTAAATATTAATTTATTTAAAGTTCTACTGAAACGTACTTAAATGTTTATAAAGAGTTATATATATGTACTAGCTGACCCAGCGAACTTCGTACCGCCCTAAAAAAATAGGGGTTGTCCAGCGGACAAAATTGTGAATCTAAACCATTCTCAGATCCCCTTGAACACACACAAAAAATTTCATCAAAATCGGTCCAGTCGATTAAGAGAAGTTCAGTGACATACACACTCACAGAAGAATTATATATATAAAGGTATATATACTATTAGTAGGTACTTTTTATCTCAGATACCTATATAAATACAATATAACAATATACTTATCTATACTAATATAATTAAGCTGAAGAGTGTGTTTTTTGATTGTTTGGTTTAACGCGCTAATCTCAGGAGCTAGTGATTCAATAGAAAAAAATCTTTTTGTAATTGATAGGCCATTTATCAAGAAAATTTATAGACTATATAACATCATGAAGACTAATATGAGAGGAGCATCAATGAAAAATGTTGCGAAAACGGGTAAAAAAATTTCCTTTTCAGAGCTTTCGTTGCATGCGCTGTGTGAACGGTTAAAGTTATACAAAAATCATGTATGAAGAGGAATTGTTCTCCTGTAAAAGTTCTTAAAAAAAGGTCTGCGATAGCATAATAATAAATAAATATTTCCAACACTCGCACCAATTAGCCTAGCCCCAAAGTAAGCACTGTAAGGCTTGTGTTATGGGATACTAAAAATCTTTTTTGGTAAATAAAGTTGTTCTTAAACACTGCATTATCTGCGAAGGTGTTTTTGTAAACATGATAATTATTCCATCTAATTTAACACATTATTCATCACAAGTATTTAATTATGAATAGCCAGCCGCCGTTTGTTACTCAATCACGCAAAAACTTCTGAATGGATTTCGATGAAATTTGATGCACATATAGTTTATGACCTGGACTGAGACATAGGACACTTTTTATCCCGGAAAAGTGACAGGGTCCTGAGGGATTTTAAAAAAATTAAAGTCTAGTAGTTAAATATGTCATCAATACAATAATTAAACCATCTCATCTCTAACTTAATTTTGAAATAAAACTTTATGGAGATTATATATTGTTCTCTCTTTGAAATCACGGCGCGAGATAGTTAAAAGAAATTTCCCAGTGAATTTTCGAAATACTTGGGAATGAAAGAGTGGAGCTTTGTAGGTACTAGAATAGGAAATCAAAGGCTGTCGGCATTTAAAATTGTTAGCAATTTAAAAGAGAAAAGAATGTGTTCGCTACTTATTTAGGTAGTTCTTTGCTACGGCCTCCGCTTTGTAACTGCTTTGAATTAAAGAATTTTTTCGAAGTTTAAGTGTTTCCCGTTTTATTTTAATGTAAAAAAGTATTTATTCACAGCTACGATATATACTGTTTTTTATGAAAAGGCGAAAAGCGTACTTTCGCCCAAACCGAAAGCATATTAACTAGAAAGAAGAAAAAAAGAAAATTCATGAATTTTACTATAGAATTACACTACTTAAAATTATGTAAGGATAGGCACACGGTGATTTTGACGCAGTAAAATTTAAACTGAGTATAAATTTTAACAGTTCTGTTGTTAAAGCTGAGGTAATACAGACAGAAATTGGTAATAATATTTGTAAAATGCTAGTCTTATAGACGTAAGTTTATGTACTATACAGGTCAATTTATCAAAAATTAACAAATATCTCCGACTTATAATATGAAATAGAGCACTTTTAGTATTGTTGTTTTGTTGGTGATAAAGCTTAATTTTTTTTGGAAACTTTCTCACTAAGATTTATACTCATCACACCACCAAAATGTAGTGTTATTTTACTGTGGTGTTCTGTAAGGGGAGGTTGATACCCAAAACAAGCGCTCTAATTCGAGCGATAAATTTGCTTTACCTTTCTCACTTGGTACTATTGAAGTTTAAATTTGAATTATAAAAAAGTTAATCACTAGGTAATATATAGGTAAACAAATATATAGCTATAATTTTTATTATTTTTAAAGCATGTAACTGCTTGATGTTTAAATCTAAAGAAAATATAACTAGAAAAAATTCCACGCGGACCAGGCAGCAGACGGGACTCGAACCCTTCGCAATCCGGGCGAATGCACTGACCAATTATGCTACCGCGGCCCTCACGGACCGCGTCGAAATTCTTTCTAGCTATTCTTAAGCAGCAAGGCAGCGCCATCTCTTCGCATTATAGGTAAACCCACAATGTCAAATGAATACTTTTACAAGTATTAAACATTTGAAAGAAGAAATAGCAATTATAGTTATAATTGTTATTATTTTTAAAGCATGTAACTGCTTGATGTTTAAATCTAAAGAAAATATAACTAGAAAAAATTCCAAACACATCAGAAAAACATCAAGCAGTTACATGCTTTAAAAATAATAAAAATTATAACTATAATTGCTATTTCTTCTTTCAAATGTTTAATACTTGTAAAAGTATTCATTTGACATTGTGGGTTTACCTATAATGCGAAGAGATGGCGCTGCCTTGCAGCTTAAGAATAGCTAGAAAGAATTTCGACGCGGTCCGTGAGGGCCGCGGTAGCATAATTGGTCAGTGCATTCGCCCGGATTGCGAAGGGTGCGGGTTCGAGTCCCGTCTGCTGCCTGGTCCGCGTGGAATTTTTTCTAGTTATATTTTCTTTAGAAATATATAGCTTAGTGTCAACACTTAAACATATGGGGCCATGGGGTCCAAGCGCTAGTTCCCTCTTTAAGGAATTGTCTAAGAGACTCACCGAGGCGACTGGTGATCAAATGGCTGGCAGCTACCTTGATCAACGGACCAGCCTTGCTATACAACGTGGAAATGCTGCCAGCCTATTGGACATTCCTGACAGCGGCGCTGGTGGTGATATATATTTTATTTTGTAAATTGTATATTATTTAAGTACTTAGTTATTTCTGGTTTTTAAGTGCTTAGTGTCATACCTAAATACTTTACTGGAACTCACTATAACTAAATAACACCTACTAGTAACATCAGTAGATCGTGCTCGTTCCCCGAGAAACATTTTAAAAGCGATGGATCATTGTCCGCTCAGCGGGCCGCATCTTTGGTCGAGTTTTGTAAATATTTGGGTGAGATAACCCGTTATTTCTGTGGACTATCTATCACTGTCTAATGCAGAAGCTAAACAAAAATTGTAGGAAAATATCTCGTGCAGTAAGAACATAAAAATGTCAATAAAGTTTTGGTAGCGCTCGCAGGTAACGAGACTACGAGACACAGGTGTAGGTACGTACATTACTAATTATAAAACTATTAAATATATTATATATATAGAACCTAGTTACTGTTTCTGATATTTGCATTTTTATCAGTAAACGGTGTTCGTATAATAATAATATATACAATCAAAACCATTTATTTCCCTCTCCACACTTTTTGTACATTACAGGAATACAGCTCAAAAAAAATATACCAGAAACAGAAATTGTGGAAAACTAGGCAGTTTCCTGTCTGTGTTTTAGACCCCATGCCCTCCACAATACACTCGGATATGCGACTTGTTTTAAATAATGTCGAGAAGTTTAACTATGTAAAAATTAAAGTAAATAATAAAAATAACTAAAAAGCTTACGTCTCTCTTATTTCAACCAGTGAGTATTAAATAGATAATAAAAATAAGGTGTGGTGTGGTGAGGTGTGGTGTGGTGTAATGTGTGTGTGTGTGTGTGTGTGTGTGTGTGTGTGTGTGTGTGTGTGTGTGTGTGTGTGTGTGTGTGTGTGTGTGTGTGTGTGTGTGTGTGTGTGTGTGTGTGAGTGCGTGTTGGTGTGCGTGTTGGTGTGCACGCGTGCATGTGTGCAGACAATATAAACAATTAAACACATTTTTATTTGAGGAGATTTTCTATGTCATTATAATTTAGTTTTAATAGCCATTGTGTTACTTTATTTTTGCATTCATTTTTTGTATTTGAATAAATGCTTAACAGTTTATTGGCATGATTGAACAGGTGACTGACCTGGAAGCAGAATAATCTATGCGCAAAAGATGTGGCGAAAAGTTCATAATTGCACATATTATATTGTCTTCTAGATGTAGATTCCAAAGGAGAGTATGATAGAAGTGAGTGTTGCTGTAGTATTGTAAGCAGTATGTAAAGTTGTCTTACTTAAAGACTAGAGGTTGGGAAAAGAATTGGCTAGAAAAGGCACACCTTTAGAATATCACAAATCATTATTAAAACAAAGAAAGATGATAAGACCGGTTATACTCCCCTGTGGTATACCAATGCCCACCGGACAAGAATGGGAACCGGAACCGCATCAAAAGCCTTTCTGATGTCTAAAAAAATCACCAGGCACTTCTTTTTGGAGTCTAGCTTTCTCACCACTAAGTTTATGTAATTATGTTCCGCATGATTTGTTGACGATCTCGGCAGGAATTCAAATTGTTCTTTTGATAGAAGATTGGCTGATTCAAGATAGTTGGAAAGTCTTTCGTTGACTTCGCGTTCAAAAACCTTAGATAGTGTTATAAGAATTGAAATCGGATGATAATTGTGAACATTAGCTTTATTACCAGACTTATATATTGGAAGAATTATTGATTTCTTTAGAGGATCTGAAAAAGCCCCCGCAGCGAAGCAACGGTTTATTAGATCTGTTAAAATCGGGTTTATCAACTTTGCGTTCTTTTTTAGTACCAAAGGAGGAATATCGTCGCATCCTGGAGCGCATTCAGTTTTTAGATTAAGCATAATCGTGTGTATCTCATCGTGGGAGACATCAGTTAAGACAAATGAGTCGGGCGGAGAGATCTGATTGCAGAATACCTAGGTGCTGTTGTAAGGGTGGTACGTTTTGAGGTCATGCCTTTTTTCCAGTTGCTCCATAGAAACTGTTTATAAAATCGACCGAGGACTGTGTATTGGATTTTATGTGTAGGTCGTGAGGGATCGGGTTAAAATTATGCAAGTTAGTTATGTTCTTAATAGATTTCCAAAGGGTTTTTGTATTATTTTTTGCTTTCAGTAGTTCTTCTGTATCGTGTTGCCTTTTAACTTTTTTCAGTAAAGATTTGCAGAAATTACAATATCTTACACATGTAAGTTTAGTTTTTCATTATTAGGTTCCTTTTTATAACGTTTATGTATTTTATCGTTGGTTATAAGACAGCGTGACAACCCGGTAGTTATCCAGGGTTTTAGTTTAATCTTTCTTCCGGGGATTTTTTCAGTTATAGCATAGTATTATGTGGCAAAATATATTTTTGTAATCAGCATGTCTGTAGCTTCATTCAAGTCATAAGCAGTATAAATCTCAGTAAAATACATTTGGTAAAGCTCATTACTTATAGCATCAAAAACATATTTTGTTATGTATGTTTGATATATACACTGTTTTAGTTCTTTTGTTTTAACACAGCAAATTACCCTATTTTGATCAGTTACAGAACACTCCAGCACAATTATGAAGGCAGGTAATTTAGTTTTAATCATAGCAATAGCAATTATTTAATTTCGTGGGTATTTCCGATGCGGTAAATACTAAATATACCTATCATGAAAGGTCAAAGCGTCGAGATATGCGGCCGTGTCAGAATTAACATAGTGAATATTGATGTTAATATCCCTCACCAAAATTATATTTCTAAAACAAGATAAATCAGTCAGTAACGAATTTAATGATTGTAAGAATGGCTGAATATTTCTGAAGCACGGGGTCTATATATCGATATAACGGCTGTATTATTTCTAAATTTTGTCAAGAGGCAATTTGCTTCTATCGGAGCGGGCTCTGAAATATTATAATTAAGGCTCTCTTTTATGTACTTTTGATATTAGAATACGAATTCACATCATACAAAATTGTAATTGGCATTCGTGGATCTGCGCACAAATGGTTTGCATCATACTTAAAAGATAGGCGCCAATATGTAGAAATTGAATACTTTGATGATAGTGGAAACATCACACGCGTACGCTCCGATTGTAAAATTGTAAACGCATCTATACCTCAAGGAAGCGTGGTTGGATGTCTTCTGTTTTTGGCTTGCATAAACGACCTTCCAAAGATTATGGAGGAGCCCTGCATTCTGTTCGCAGACGATATCTCCTTACTTACCTCATGCCACAACAATAACAATAATGATGTTAACAAAAATTTGAATTGCTTACTTAACAAAACTTTAGACTGGTTAAATGATCACAATTTAAAAGTAAATTTTACAAAAACCAAAATAATTACTTTCCATCCACACCAGAAAACTCAATTAAATTTAAATTTTATCTACAACGGTATAAGATTGGATTGTGTGGAAGAGTTCACATTGTTGGGTATAGTGATAGATAGGCACCTCAACTGGAAAGCTCACGTACAAAAAACAAAATCTAAACTGTCTAGCTTTGCTTATGCGCTACGCGAGGTAAAAAAGGCGACTGATAGAGAAACAGCTATAGTTACATACTACGCTTACGCCCATGCTTGGCTGTGTTACGGGGTGGTGTTGTGGGGTAACAGTATGGACGCACATTTGCTGCTTTCCATGCAAAAGAAGTTAATCCGTATCATAGCCAACATCGAGCAGACGGAGAGCTGTAGACCATTCTTTCAAGAGTACCAGATACTTCCACTACCGTGTTTGTATATTTTGGAAGTGTGCAAGTTTGTGCGCAAACATAGCGAATTCTACACTAGACGACAAGACATTCCATCTAGATACACATCTCGATACAACAATAAATTAATATTGCATAATTCTAGGCTAAAACTATCATCATCAAGCACATTTAATTCATCAATTAAAATTTATAACAAATTGCCCAATACAATAATGAATGAAAATAATTACTTGACATTTAAAAATAAATTAAAGGAATTTCTAATTAACAAATGTTATTATAATGTAAATGAATATTTTAATGATAAGATCAGTAATTATTAATGTACATGTACAAATAATTTATTTAATTATTTATTATATTTTATATTTAATTTTGTGAAATTATTAATATTATTATTTATAATTAAATCAGATCCAATCCAATTATAACAATCAAAAATAAACAAATGAAACAATCTCTAACATCCAATTTAAATTTTACTATTAGTGTTGTTCTTCTGAGAAGCGTATCCTCTCTTCTAATAACCAATTGCGTGCCCGACGGGGTCCATAATGCTCATATTTATATAAGTACCTACCACCCACTGTACACATTATGGTTGCAATAAATGATTTGAGTTTGAGTTTGTATTCTAATTTCAAATCACACGCGGCTTTCACGGTGAGAAGTGAGTTTGTTCTTACAGAATAGCATATGCTGGTCATACTCTAGCTTCACACGATATTTACATATTCATCTAAGGGTCAGTCACAGAGTAAAATGGTTTGATAAATACGCGCTCCAGCCGTGTCGTAAGCCGCTTGTCGCCCGCCACGCATTGCAGCCCGGTGTTGCCAGATCAGATTTTATTTATTAATTTATAATCAGGCTACATAGACCCATAGATAAATACCTTATATTCTTATATATTTATACAGATATAAAACATTTTAAAAAACCTAGTCCGATTTTAGAAGAAAATGTGACATTTGAGAAAAACAGGAGATATCCTGTATGATCGTGAGACCTGGCAACCCTGCTGCAGCCACTTGTATGAACGCGCTATGGTTTGAGATGATAGTGCCATGCTGCCCTCGCCGATCACTATATGGACACTTGAATAAGATTACATGTGTTTGGGTAAATCGCGCCGCGTCCGTCCCAGCCCGCGTGAGCAGTCTGGCTAAGCTTGAAGAGGCGTCGCCGCGCGCATTTAAAAAGATAGCGATAATTAATATTCATTCATACAAAAAAAGGTATTGTATATTCGAAACAAAATTCGTAAATGCCCTGCAGCAGCTTCGTACTACTCCGCCCTATCAAATATTTTTGTGTTCAGTTCTCGAGCTTGTATTACGCATATAAGCCTATGTCTAACTGACTAACCTATGGCTTATCCAAAAAAAAAACACAATTTGAGTGTCTGAAGAAAATTAAAATGTATAAAATTAGTAACAATTAAAAAGTAAAATAAATCTATATATATATATAAGTATAAATCTATATATATATATATAGTATATAAAACAAAGTAGTGTTCGAACAGCTGAAAAGTTTTTAATGAGTACTGATTTTTTTGATTTCTCTCCACCGCGAATAACAGAATAACTAATAAATATAGTTTTGAAATAGTTTACGTTTGTTACTCCGCCATCTTCTGCAATTGACAGCGCATGTCACGCATATGTGATTTGTATTGAGATTCACTGCAAATTGGTAGGTAACCTATTCAATAACCTAAAACAGACATTATAGATGCTGATTTTTTTGTCTTTTGCAAGAAGACGATGGATATCAGTCAACATTATCTAATGAGGTAAATACAAGGAATGGATTTACCTAACGGGGTATACATGATATATCTTACTCCGATTGGTTTTGATTTCCAAAAACTAGAAAATACAAAACTAAACTTTTAATTTAACGATAAGCCGTAGGGAAGGGTTGATCAAAAAGAATATAGGAGAATATAGGACATTTTGCTATCATTTGAAAGCAAGCTCTTTAACAAAGTATTTCCAAACATCCTTAACAAACAAAAAAAGAAATGGTTTAGAGAGTGAGCAAATTTTAGGTGGAAAACTTCTTTATCAGAAACATGTTATTGGTACTCTATATTCATTGTGTAGCAGACGAAGCTTTAGCCACTAACTATCGGATTGAATTTTAGAATTTTAACTCCACCGCCTTATTACAAAATGTTGTTTAGTCAACTCGGCCTAAAACTGTTGCTGTTACTTTTGTTTCTAAAAAGTAGACAGAGAGCATTAGGTTTAAACTAAGACTGACTTTGTTCCGCGTTTTAGAATAAGGCAGCTAGAGAGGTGCCTTCTAAGAGGAGGCACTATTCAAAACTGAAGCTTAGCATGTACCAGCGGGTGATCAGAAATCAGAAAACATGATCATGCTCGAAATCTAAACCAACTACGTTATGGAACACGTTTGGTGATAATAAATCTGTATAAAAGAGATTATGTACCACCATTTATTGTATTATAATTTTTTAAATGTTATCATCCCACTAAACTATTGACATTTTCCCACAGCATCAGGGCAGCATCATTTTTTGTAGTTATATTTTCTTTAGATTTAAACATCAAGTAGTTACATGCTTAAAAAATAAAAATAATAACTATAATTGCTATTTCTTCTTTTAAATGTTTAATATTTGTAAAAGTATTTATTTGACATTGTGGGTTACCTACAATGCGAAGAGATGGCGCTGCCTTGCAGCTTAAGAATAGCTAGAGGAATTTCGACGCGGGCGTCAGGGCCCCGGTAGCATAATTGGTCAGTGCATTCGCACGGATAGCAAAGGGTGCGGGTTCGAGTCCCGTCTGCTGCCTGGTCCGCGTGGATTTTTTCCTAGTTATACCTATTTTCTTTAGATTTAAACATCAAGCTGTTACATGCTTAAAAAATAATAACTATTGACATTTTAATTTTTTTTTTATATGATTTTGCTTAACAATCCTAAAATAAATTAAGCTAAAAGTTACGACATTCTATTATTGTGAGCGGTACGAAGTTCATCGGGTCAGCTAGTTACTATTATTATCAAAAATAAACATTATTCATGCCTAATATTTGAAAATGTTCAAAATGTTTCTTGGAAAATGGACGGTGCTTTTTTTGGAGAAAAAGCGTTTAATTTCGAAGTAGACAACTTTGAAATTAGAATGATTAGAAAGTGAAATAATATTACGACAGGATTAAACCGGGGGCGTCGGAAGGAAAGGCAATTAGGCATAATTCAAATCGTCGTAAATGATTCCAGTTCAGTGTCTCGCATCCGGTATGCCGCTGTTTACTTTGATGACTTTTTATAGTAAAATTATGAATCTGGTGGAGGATTAGTAGTAATATGTAATTATTCGAGTAATTTATGTCAGTAACAGGATTTCTACCATGTACTTAACTTGTTGTTTGCAGCTCTACGATATGTCGGCACTGTTGCAAATGCTATGATCCCAGTTATTCCGTCTACCCAACATCGAATGCAGCGAAGTGTTTAGTGTTGTAGTTCGTGCATTTTTGCACAAATGATTCATCGATCCCACTGCACAATATTATAGAAATAAATTAATTTAGGTTCGGTTTCAACATGTTTTTATAAGAATACACTACATAAATATAAAAAAGAGTTACTTCGTTATTATGTCACTTGACTCATGACTCGCAAAAACAAGGCACAATGGTGATAATAAGTTAATGCCATGAATTACTATAATGTGAGTGAAGATGATATTTTAAAACCAATTGAGAATTATAGCCCTAAGTCGGTTCCTTTGCCAAACTTTGGCAACGGAACCAGAAGCATACTTAAGTATCGTTTCTCTGTGCCATACATTATAAAGATATCGTCTAGGGAAAAAATTTAAACCATCTCAAAGCACGCGAAGTTATTCAATGTTACTGTACTAATACTTCTTCCAAATTTAAACCTTTTGAGACATTTTTTTGTCTCCAAAGAAAATCCAAAATCAAAACAAAACCCAGATTTTCCTGCCGAGGAGCGCTATACATGTGTCATTTTATGTCTTTGACAGCGGTCTCGTAGCAACATAACAGTTATCTATGGCGACAACCTACTAACCCAAGCTTGTTATTTTGACCTTAAGGGATGTATTCCTAAAATCACCATGTAATGTATCGTGAACTTCGTTGTGTAGTGTCCTTCTCTAAGTCATGAAATATTATGTAAGTCAGAGTAGGATAGACAATAAGATGTTGAAAGTTCACTTCAATTAATATTAGACCCCGGTTCTTTTAAATATTCTTTACAAATTCAAATTCATCTATTCAGTCTGGGCTGTTACAAGCTCTTGTGAAATTCAAACGAAAGGCCATCGGTTTATAAATATACAATAATGAAGGTCATAATTTTTTACATGACTGTACTATTATTGTTGTGATATTGATGTTGCTCGATTTAGTCAGTAAAATAGTGTTAGTAATATGACTTGACGCATCGACCTCGGCACAACCTGACGAGGTGATTGACGTTATGTATGACGATATAACCAAAGACATTCATACCGCGACCTCGTACTATAGTGTTCTGATGGAGGATTGTAGCGCAAAGCTGGGCGAGGGAGACGGTTTCGAGTTGAGAGTGGGCAATTTTGGTTATGGACAGCGAAACCAATGCGGCCAAATGTTGGTTGACTTCTTAGAGAAGGAGGGACTCTTTATGATGAACTCCTTCTTTGAAAAGTCGCCAATTAGGAAGTGGACGTGGCTAAGCCCCGATGGTTACATGAGAAATGAGATTGATTTCATCATGTCAACAATACGGCATATATTGAATGATGTCTCTGTATTCAACAGGGTGAAATCAACGCCCCGACCCTCTCGCGCACATATCCAAAACCCCGAAGGTTTCCAACTCAAACTACAGAATCGCTTTACTTGTTTGGAAGTTTGCTTATCTGTGGACGATATAAACAACAGCTTGGTGGAAACTGTCTACTGTCAAAGTGGGGTCCAAGTTCTATAAGACCTTTAGAACTAAAGGGCACATAAGGTTCTCTGACCATACTCTCGGACTCATGAGAGAAAGGCATAATATGCGACTCCAGTCTTCAACGCATGCGGCAGCTTACCGGCTAATTAATAGGCAAATCTCCAAATCACAGTCACGCGACCTTAGGTTATTTAATACCGAAAGGATTTAACATACCATTAAGAACAACAGAGGTACAAAAGTGTTTGCGAGAGATCTGTCTATCAGACAAAGTTAGCTGACGCGGCTGTAGACCGAAAACGGTAGTCGCATCACCTCGAAGCCTGAGATTTTGAGGGAAGTCGAGAACTTCTATGGACAGTTGTACACCTCAACACAGAAACCTGTTGTTGATTTGGCTGAAGATCCCTGAGCTAAATGGACCCAACATTTTAAAGACATCCCGGACGTCAGGCTATACGAGATTAGTATGACTCTCAAACAACTAAACAACAACAAGGCGCCAGGGGATGACAGAATCACAGCAGAACTTCTAAAAGCAGGCGGAAAACCAGTACGTAAAATCTTTCAGCGATTGTTCAATTCCTTTATCTACGAAGGCCAGATGCATGGCACAGGAGCGTAGTGGTACTTTTCTACAAAAAAGGTGATAACACACTATTGAAAAATTATAGACCCATCTCGGCTGCTGAGCCACGTCTACAAGTTGTTTTCGAGAGTCGTTAAGAACCGTATAGCTAATAGGTTAGACGACCTCCAGCCTCCTGAACAAGCCGGATTTCATTCAGGAAACTTCGCGATGTCTTCTCGTCCGAAATACCTCAGTGACTGAAGACCATCGTCTTCGAACAGTGGGTGTTGCCAGTGATGACTTACGAAGCTGAGACGTGGGCGTTGACAATGGGCCTCATAAAAAGGCTCGGAGTCACACAGTGAGCGATGGAGAGAGAGAGAGAAATTTTGGCTACGTTTAGATATTATTCTGAAAAGAAAAAGCATTGATATCAATCACTTGTAGAATAGATTTTTATTAGACTGCGTGCGGTCGTAGCGGTCGCGCAAAGGAATGAGCATCGAACCGACGAGTTTTTACTACGATCTAAACTGTGTGCGGACTGGCTGGTTGTACTGAGGGTACTACATAGTAAAAAAAAACTCTAATATACTTTTCTTGCAAAACAAAATTTAAAGTCTTTTACAGAAAAAAAGTTTTACAATATTTATGAAAATAAATGTAAAATCACTTTCACTTGCACCCTTCTAACTCAACCCATAGAATAAAAGTATATGTCAGTGGTGCAATATTAGGTTTTGGCACCTTGTCAACGCGAATAAAATGTTAATCAACATTATACAAATTAGATGCTGATTAATTTTGAGTAACTTTTTATTTTCTAAATATCTTCCTTTTAACTTATTGTATCAGTTCTTTACTAAAATATTCTACATGATTTAAAAATGAGCTTTTCTTAAACTATCATCTGTCTGCGTCTAGTATTAAAAGAGCAATCGACTGTTTTTTATTTTTCCTGAAAGCTTACATTTTTGTAGTTATCTTTTTATTCTTTGGGCACGAATATATAAATTTATGAATATATGTAGTAGTAAGGCTTCAACGAGTTCTTATTATGGCAATAATATCTCCATTATAGCACCCATAAAATACACCCTTCTTCATACTGCCGCCGGGAATCTGTTTAATTCCATTTATTGTCTGACGCGCAAGCCCTGACCAAGAGCCAAGACCCTGCTTTTGTACAATCATTGTAAGTATTATAAGAAGCGTTGCATTTTAATAATATTTTTTTTTTCTAATTATTAATCTTTATAAAATAAAATATCGACCTTTTATCATTTTGTCATACAACTTGCATCATCATAAAGAAAGGTAGAATTATAACACCTAATTTTAAGGTGTATTGTGAGCATATAAATTATCCTCTTTTATCATCTCAAAATATTAGCATTCATCATAGCATTAGCAAGTCTTAAAGATAATTAATTTAACTTACATTATTGTTAAATGTATGATAATTTGTTAAAAACAAAATCTTAATAAGACATCTGGGTCTGAATATCTGTATATTCGTATTAAAACGGCGCAAAAGCCGTAGGTGAATGTGAAAAAAAATAGGAAAAATTACTTCTACAATAAGACTAAATCACCGCCGTTTTCATCGCAACACATCACGAGCCTCGTAATTCTCAACAAGGAAAAAATTACATTAAACAGAATGTTTCCTTTTCCACGATTATTATTTGGCTTATGAATGGCCTCGTTAGCCGGCACTGAAAGGCATTCAAGAAGCGAAATCTCCCCTTACAAAGACCGCACGTAGTCTGAACAAAGATTATAACTATTTTCAACTCTAATCCCTTTCAAGCATCAAGCTCGCCCGCCACGTATAAGGGGCACAGACAGATATTGCCAATTTATATCTATCTCTCGGCGCGTACGTGATTGCTTAAAAATAAACTTGCAAATCTTTCCCTGTGTGAAGATTTTCCTATGGTTTTTTTACACATAGCGTCGTATAAAGCGTTGAGCCGCTTCTATGTCAGTTGATACATAATTCCCAGTAGGCATGACGACGGAGTAAAATAAACCAAATTTCTATTTAGTCCGTCAGTTAGTTAAGACAAGTGGACAAGGCAGCAGACGGGACTCGAACCCGCACCCTCCACTGTCCGGGTGGATGCACTGACCATGCTAACGCGGCCCTAATGGCCGTGTCTAAGAAAGTATATTCATTTTTATGAATATCTTTAAAAAAAAACTATGAATATATGTAAAAAAACATCCCAGAAAGGAATAGAGTATAAATTATTCATTAACATTTTGTTACGTGTACCTTGGATGGAAATAAAAATAAACCTTCTAACGATATTTTCATCACAATTTTTTTAAGATAGTTTAAGTTAACATGTTACAACCTACACATTTTGTCTTAAGCTATTTTCAGCACAACTTTTTTTAAGGTGATTACTTTGTGCCACTGTTGCAAGCGCCATGATCACGGAGTAACTGTGTTACAACAGTGCCGAAATATCGGAAACTCGCTAAAAACAAGGTACATGGTAACAATCCCGTTAATAATATATATTACTATAATGTTAGTGACCATGAAAGTTTAAAACAATATATAATTAGTTTAAGTTATTAAGTTACAACTTACAAATTATGTTGTTTAAACACACATTGGTTGCATTTCAAGATGCAGCCCGAGGCTAGATGCGCAGACTTTACCGATCTGTCAAAACCGGTGAACGCACGCCTGAACTTGGTTTCTCGTTTGCAAGTAAGTAAAACCTTTGTCGGCAATCTAAAGGTTCCGGGAGATTTTAATTAAAAGCAAAATATAGCTTGCTCTTTATACGAGGTCTCTAATTATCTTGTGTAAGTTTAACAGAATCCACTTGATTAAATTTTAACTATAGGCATAATACTGCCTTGTGAGCAATCTCAAATAGAATCCTTATGGTAAAAGGTAATTAACATTCCACTGTTCTTTGTCGTTAACGCTTCATTGAGGGATTTCAATTATTATGTTTCCCGACAAAGAGCAAACACATTTATGAAACCCCCTTTAACCCCTTTGGCGAAAAATGTAAACAAGGCATTCCCATCTTCATTTTCATTTTACGATTTACAGTATTGTTCTAAGTACATATTTTTAAAATACGAAGAGCGAAGCTTTGTTTATACAAAACCTTTTACATTCCAAATAGTATGCTGACATTGTTTTCATTGAGTAAATGATAGTGAATATGGGTCTCAATAGTAAGTTCCTATTAGTTCTGGTTTCGTGCACAAAGCTTACTTATTAATTTAAAATAAAAATTTAAAGTATTTTTTGTAATTCTGCAGAATCACCGGTAAATCTTAAGTATTAAAAATCCTTTCAAGAATATAAGCTTATGAGTCTGGATACCATTTAATCATTAATTTCACTAGTTTTTCTAAATAATTATTTGGTTTGTACCACCTGCTATTCGTTAACATAGAGGCGTCTGCAAAAACAAGGTGCAAGAATGTTTAGAGTGGTCACTCTTCTTGTTGTAGTATGAGGATCAGGTATTGATTGACCGTTGACAGTAAAAAAAATATACTTAAGATAAGTATTAGGAGCTTTATCACTGCTATTTAGTAAGAACAAAACCACTATTCACCTTGGACTTCGCAGTGTGATTGAAAATTATAACACGAATTCCAAATTAACTTCAGATCATACCAGCGGATTCCGCGATGAAAAGTAAGTTTGTTCTTTAAGAATAGCACTGCAGGGTCGGTTTTAAGACTGGTCAGGTGCAGGCGCCTACACAACAAAGTTTTTTAAATGCGCCCTTAGCAGAGGCCTCCACACCTCTAGATCCGGCTCTGAGTAGGTTTATCGATAAATAGATTTAAATATTTTTTTGATGATGTCGAGTACAGTATATGGAAAATCAACTTTAAGTAATACAGACGCTGAGTTTGAATATAATCCAAACTAAAATTGATCGTGCGGTTTTCAATCCCTGGGTAGGTACACTACACAGTTCCAGTTCATACAAAGCCTTAACTTTGAACTGGGTTTCTGGAAGAATCCTCTCAGCAGACAATCATAGTAGGGGCAGTAGGTTCACCATAATCACTGAGACTTTATAGAACTCCGAAATCTTTTGAATGTTCAAAGGAAATAATAGGTTTATATTATAAACTGGCTTGCACTGCTAGCCAGAAAATAAAATACATAACTTGAACTGCGTGAAGTGGCATATAATTTCCAACCCCATCCCAATCCGTAACAATTTAATTTTTAATGTTTAAATTAATTAATTTTATGACTACGTCATATATGAAAGCAATATTATCAACTTAGTACTATTACTTACGATTACTGTTCTGCTATGATCCTACGAAAAGTCCCGTTGTACATCTCCTAAGTGCTTAATCAGACCATGTCAATTTTTCTATGGGACCACTTTGGGAGAATAATTTTGAAAATCGGTCCTAAGTTGACGGTTAAATCGTGTAACAAACATACAAGAAAAACAAACAGTCGAATTGAAAAACTCCTCTTTTTTGAAGTAGGTTTAAAACGGATTACAGGCAACAAACACAAAAGGTTTCACAACCCCCAGTGTGCGTTGTGAATTAAAAATGAGATACGTGATCATATTTTGTTTATTTGTTTTACTTCCGCATGCACCACTTATTTAAAATATTTTTTATCCTGGCTGTACTTATAGCAAAAGAAAAATAAATTTTCGGGTTCATGAGAACTTTTCATTAGTGTCCTATATTCCAGTTCATATTTTTACGCCTTCATACCACGTTGTTTAAACGCCCTGTCGATGTGCGTTTTTAGCGATTCAGATTCGATACGTACGCGAATCAGTCGCAGCCAGTAGACCTTTGCACACCTCGATGCCTGTGCACATCACGTTTTTTAAACGCGCCGTTGACACGCGTTTGTAGCAATATAGACGAGCGTGTGTAGCCGTGCAGACGCAATGCTAACGCGCGTGTGTTTCAATCTTAGATTAAAACAAAAAGGGAAGATACGGCACATGCGGCTCAAAAGTAATCCGCTTAATTTGTGGCGCATGATCACGATTCGTTTCAGTCACAATTGGACATTCAAACTAGCGGGCTACTTAGCTAAAGGCAAAACGCAAGAAACTTTAGGCAGTTACAGTGAATAATAATACAATATATATAGTTAAAAGCAAACAAAACATTATCTAAATATCAATAAATCTTAAGAAAAACTAAGCGTAAGCCGATGAGAGCGTTATGTTCACGGACAGTGGCGGGGCAAGACCCAAATTTGATGTGGGCAAGACAGATTTCGCGAGGCCCTGTTCTGTGGCGACCTGAAGACGGATTTTATAAAATAATAAAAAAAAGAAATTCGCTTTTAAGCAATGCATGAACATTTTTGAGGTGCGAGGCCCCTTGTACCGCGAGGCCGTAGGCGGTGGCCCACGTCGCCCACGCCTTACGCCGCCTCTGGTCACGGAGTCCCGGAGATGTTGTTTTATAAGCAGCGTCTGCGTCTGCGCGGGAAGGGAGCTGCATACGTCCCCATCTCCAAGTAGGAGGTGTTACGCCGCCATAGGTGAGGCCATTACAGCCCGTTAGCTAATTAATGACGGCACACTATGAGCAGCCATCTTACTGCTGCAGGCGTGGAAACAATAGACGGCTCGAAGACCGGTCGCTGTGACGTCACATCGTATGATATTCATGTGTGGTCCCACTGCACGAGGGCAGCGGTTGCGGTAGCTGATTTAAGCCGTTACATAAATCAACAAAGTTGTTTTCTAATAGGGATGATGACGGGGTACATACAATAAACGAAATTCTATTTAGTCCGTAAGTTAGATGATCAAAAAATAATGGACACATATTTTTTCTTTGGGCAATCAACCAAAAAATGACAAAGTTATAGCGCGTCAAACTTTGGGAGTAGGGGCTCGTTGACGTCACTTTTAAGTGAAAATTGACGTCAACGTTGAAATTGACGAGTTGTTTAAATTGACAACTCGTTGACGTCATTTTTCAAATCAATATATATCTGCAATGTTTATATTATGTGAAAAAAGAAAAAAATACGTGTCCAATACTTTTTGATAATCTACCTGATAAACGAAGAAAAAAAAATTTGTCATCATCCCTATTCTCATAATAAATCAAAAGATAAGGAATGAATACAACCTGTTGTTAATAATGGTCACCCTCGTAAGCGGACACGGTCACAATTCCAGCGCATATTGCGTGTGCAACTGGCGTTCCTTCCACTTCGACTCACTCGTGTATTCAGCTCACTTGCTCGAAATGCGCGGACGAATCGAGTGGTTCCCGTATACCTGCCAGAATGTTATGCAAACAGCCAACGAAAGCGAACAGCACGCGTGTTTTTTTACTAAAATAAAAAAAACCGTCAACATTTTTATACCAAAAATGTAATTTTCGGTTTTTATAATTTTTAAACTCGATTAGGAGCTCGATGGCGCAGGTGGTTAGTGCGTTCGGCTGCGATCGTTGTGGTTAAGCAACTTTCGCGGTGGTCGGTCATTGGATGGGTGACCAAAAATTTCTATCTCGAGTTCCTCCGTGCTTCGGAAGGCACGTTAAGCCGTTGGTCCCGGTTGCATCTGCAGTCGTTAGCACCCACCAATCCGCACTGGGCCCGCGTGGTGGGTCATGGCCCAATCTCCCTATTCCATCCATAGGGAAGGCCTGTGCCCCAGCAGTGGGGACATTAAGAGGCTGATGATGATAATTTTTAAACTAATAATTATTTATTTTAGTAATCGTGCTCCATATTTTTAGTTCAAATATGCCTTCTTCTTATTTCAGTGCCATTCCACCTGAAGAGAACCTTTCCAAAAAGGCATAACAACGGGCAAAAAACACCCTGCTCCGCCAACAATAAAATTAGTATTAATCGAAAAATCTTTAAAAAAATAACCTTTTTTATTATGACACCGTAAAAAAATATCCTGGTGCTCAATTAATATACGATATAGATATATGGAAATACACATGGGCATATTTAAGTAGCTACAATTCATTTTATATTATTAGAAGCCATAATAATGTGAGTCATATCGTACTATACAACAAGATATACGACAAAGCCTGCCGACCATCCTGCGCTTACACTTACTGAATACTGAGACGCCTCAAAACGGTTTACAGGTTAAGGGCCTATACCCTTGTAGGACTTGCATTTGCAGTTGCAACTAGTCGACTTATATGCAGTCCTTCGTCTTCGTTGTGATTGTGCACTCCCTAATACTTGATGGATTTTTAACTAACACGCTTTGGACATTCATGAGCATCCTATTAATGTCCCCACTGCTGGGGCACAGGCCTTCTCTATGGATGGAATAGGCAGATTGGGCCATGACCCACCACGCGGGCCCAGTGTGGAAGGGCGGGTGCTAACGACTGCAGATGCTTAACGTGCCTCCCGCAGCATGGAGGAACTCGACATAGAAGATTTTTGGTCACCCATCCAATGAACGACCACTGTGAAAGTTGCTTAACTTCAACGATCGCAGCCAAATGCGTTAACCATCTGCGCCATCGAGCTCCTCCTCCTCCTTTAGACATTGGAACAGGATTATCGGCTTTGTGAATAGGTTTTGATGAACTAGAATCATGTTTCCTCCGAGGCATGGATAAGTTTGTGTGATTTGTAGTAGCTCAGATTTACCGTCTTAGCTCTATTACACGTGTATATTAATAAAAGAAGACAAGAATGAAATAAATGCATTTAAACATTATTACTGCTCATACAAAACAGAATATCGCACTTTAGGCTGCTGAGCCCATGAAATGGTGGTCATATGGTTTTTAGGTCTGGCAAGACATGAACAGAATATTCACAGACCGGCTCTCTTTTTAGACACGACGACTTGTGGACGAATATTATTAAACATATTTGAAATGATAAAATGTTTCATAATAAATTCCCTTGTTTCATTAATGTTCGTTCGCTATAGTATGTACTTGTTCCTATTTAACTTAAAATAACTAAAGAACCCGGATTCGAATTGGATGCGCTGTGACAGAGATAATCATGATTATAATACCTTTGAATTAAATGTAGTTTAAGCAGTGGCGGACGTGGGTGCAGAGTCCATACATTTTTGCCCAATGTCCTTTACAAATATTTCCTACACTTACATCAATAAGCCTATCCCCAAAGTAAGCACTGTAAGGCTTGTGTTATGGGATGCTAGGGTAACGGATATAATTTATAAACTTTGAAGAATATTTAATCTAGAGACATATGTATAAACATCCATAACTAAGGTACAAATGTTCGTATTCCTCACACTACGTAACATTTACCCTCACCAGGATTCGAACCCGGGACCTCTGAGTGACGACACCATGAAACCCGGCGAATATACCTCTCGGCTACGGAGGTCATCTAGAATAATAACAATAAGAAGTAGTAAGGTGGATTCTGAATTCAACAGCTTACTAAAATGAATATTTATTAATCGCTACAATCTTATCTTATTACGAAGCTGTAAAATCGTAATAAAACTATAGGTACTATAGGCCAAATGACAACGGAACAGCGTTGAACAAGAATAACTGTAAACAACAACGTCTAACAATTAAGGAAATCAAATAAAATTCAATAGGGCACATTTGTTGAAAATTGCTAAACCCTAAGCCGAAAGGGCCGAATTTACATTTTATTAGCATGAGTTCGGAATAAAAATGTGTTTATTCTGGGATGAAAACGAGATGGTCGCCCATAAAGAGATCGAGTGGCTATACGGATAAAAAAAGCAATGTTATATTTGAAACGCATTCCGAAACTCAAATGGGATTTTGTTGTATCAGAGGCTTTGGATCTGAAAATTAAATGACGTGTATACCTACGTTTGATTTCTCTTTTCATGGTCGTAGCAGACACGTTAACTCGGAAAGGGATCGTTATCGTATCAACTCGAGCCGTCAGTATTCTTTATATAAAAACTCTGCAACAGGGAGTTTAAGCACACTAATAAGAATCGCAACGTAATCGCCTCTCCTCGGACAAGCTCGTGGCCCGAGTTTTGGAAAAAGTTTGTGTTACACTCACTCGTGAGTTACTCTACGTGTTCATGAGTAATAACTACGCTAATCGTAAAATACGTAATTGTGTTTCTACATGGTTAAATTTTCATTCATAAAATTAAATTTCGTTATATGAAAATTATTCATGTCAACATTTAGTTGCCATCTTAAAGATTTTTTAGACGATATATTCAAGATAGTTAATTGAAGGTAGTTACAGCACTAGTGCACGGCTAGTGCTACGCTCATATTGTGTCAATTCAATTGACACAATGAAACTTAGTAGCAAAGATTTTTAGTCGTATAATATTAGCGGTTGGAGAAGCACATTGGTATTGCGCACTCACAAAAATCAAAATGCAAAATTGTGTTTCGAAAGTGTAAAAACTTCGTCATTATTGACATTTCGAACACACGCGTATAGTATGTTCAGACGTAAGAATACGTTTGAAAGTGTAACCCGGTGGATTATATTCTACGCGCGGTAGAAGATACCGTATCTTTTTTTAATTAACTATCTTTGTCATACTTTTAATGATTAGTGCTTAACCTAAAATCAGGACTCGACGCAAGAGCTATAAGGCAATATGATTTTTGTGCAATGGATTTGTCATCAGAACCACAATATATTTGACCAGGAACCATCGAAATATTTCCACTATTTTCTAAAACAGAAACAGAAATTCTGTAACCGAGCACGCTGCATGCAAACGATACACGAACTGACGGAGTGTCAGATAATATTAAAGCAGTCCTCTCACGAGTGAGCTCACCAAATAAAGCAATAAAATCAGCTCTAAGGATTTATTGAGGACGAATGCCCTTGATATTGCATCAGTAAATAATAGCTTTCGTTAAAAGGCCCTTTTATTGGCACCCTTTCATTTTATGCGACGATTATATCATTTTTATGTGCGCCCGAACGCTATTTACGTATCTTTATTGACAAACAGACGGAATAGCCCCTTGTATAAAATTCTAATTGTTATCATCACATAAAATTTGTACAACGCCACTTAATTGAATAGGGAAGTTAAGGATATAATACTTGAATGGTTCACTGCCTAAACTCACTGTTTATTACATTGGAGTTATTATGTCTGTCTTTCGGATGACTGTTGTTAATAGGCAAAATTTCTGGTAATATGTATACATATTATCACTAATATACCAGTTCATACGATAAAATCATATTTTGATATTTATATGAATATTTGTGCCTATGCTTAAAGAAGTTAACAAGTAGTTATGAGAATAGGGCGTTCCAGGGAACGCGTTATTTGAACGCACCTTAAGATTTTCCATCACTAGGTCGGCTACCACTGATAGCGATGGCTGTTGACTTGGTTTAAAGTTTTGTTTAATAGTTTTACGGAATAGGGAAATTCGGCCATGACCCACCACGCGGGTCCAGTGTGTGTGTGTTTTTTTTATAGATAGGTCCGACAACTGACTCCACCCCACCTGATGTTAAGTGAAGGTGCGAAGATAGCTGATACAGCAGTTCTACCTGCCACACCAGCCATCCTCACCCTGCCGGCCTGCATGTTGCTTCTTCACGCCTCTTTTAAAGGATCCCAGGTTGTAAGAGGGAGGGAACACGTGAGCGGGCAGAGCATTCCATTTACGGATAGTACGACAAAGAAATGAGTCACCAAATTTCTTTGTACGCAATTCAAGGGTAGGATACTTTTTTTGGATGGAATCTTAGATTAAAATAGAAAGGGAAGATACAACACTCGCAACTCAAAAGTGATCCGCTTAAATTGTGTAGCACGACCACAATCAAAAATCACGGTTTATCGTGAATGTTATTAACGTAATCGCCGTTTTGTTACCAAGAAAAGGACAACAATGCGGATTCGTACACAGACTCGTCTTTTCGCTCGCGCTGCGTTGAAGCGTACAGTTCTGTCTCGTTCGCTCAATTTTATGTTTTTACATACGTGTGCGTGTGTGAGAGTTGCTTATGTAATTCATTCAGAGCATATTTTATTTGATGCTAGTATGAGCGAGCGCACCATATATTCCCTTCTGTTTTAATCTAAGGATGGAATAGAGAGATTGGACTATGATCCACCACGCGGCCCCAGTGAAGATTGGTGGGTAGGATACATTTTTTTTATGAAATAACCCTTATTTAAATATGGCCCTGTCGGGCCATGTTTCACCCTATGGCTCTGGTGCGTATTGGTGGGTAGGATACTATTTGATTAAGGAATAGAGAGATTGGGCCATGACTCCCCACGCGAGCCCAGTGAAGATTGGTGTGCCACCACTCGGCTCTAGTGCGGATTTTATCCCTAACTTAAAAAATGGTCACTAACGAGTAACAGGGAAAAAACATTTGGATTATTCAAAAGATATTCAATTTCAATAAAGATATTGATTTTCGGTGGTATATAAATATTTTTAACTTTGTTCCAGCCGAGTGTTCCACGACACTCACGTTTGCTTGTTTTAATGTCATACTAAAATTAAGGTCCATTTCGTATGATGAAAAGCCACGAGAGCGATACTTAGGCCTAAAATTAATTTCGATGTGCTTTCATTTGCTAAAAAACAAACCGATATATAATAACCGAACTATTATAAGTAACAATCAAACAAGGTGCTTATGGTGCTAACATATTGCGTATAATTAATAGATAATATAATTGCGAAGCGTAATCGAGGCAACGGAGTGTGCTTACTAATTGCTTACGTCGTTCCCACATGTATCAAAGCAAATACCGGTGTTGTGCTAATCATGAGGTAGCAATGTTGATAATTGCTTCTTCAACGAGGAAAGTCAACCGTGCAATTTTAGAGCCGTGCCGTTAGAGCATTTTCTGACTAAGTGAGTTTCATCAACCTTTAGAGAGATTTTTCGGTTAAATGGAAACAAAAGCAAGATATGGCAGGAAAATATCGATTGCAAAAAATATTGGGAAGATAAGCTAATTTATCAGTTTCTGTCCCTATGTAATTTTTAGCCTACTAAGGATAAACTGAAGGACCGCATCAGAAATGATGTAATCCGGCAGAGAACTAAAGTCACCGACATAGCCCACCGAATTAGCAAACTGAAGTGGCAGTAGGCTGGTCACATTAGCCGCAGAACTGATGGCCGTTGGAGCCGGAAAGTTCTTGAGTGGAGACCACGACTCGGTAAACGTAGTGTAGGACGCCCTGAGACAAGATGGGATGATGATATTCGTAGGCTGGCTGGAGTGGGCTGGATGAGAGTAGCACAAAATCGGGAGCAGTGGCGTGCATTAGGGGAGACCTATGTCCAGCAGTGGAC
Organism: Chilo suppressalis; assembly: GCA_902850365.2. Lineage (NCBI taxonomy): Eukaryota > Metazoa > Arthropoda > Insecta > Lepidoptera > Crambidae > Chilo > Chilo suppressalis. The sequence goes on from OU963907.1 coordinate 9,263,054, forward strand.
GAACATGGGATGATGATGATGAAGGATAAACTAATAATAATAAAGGTAAATAAATAAGCTACATACAAGCACTAGCTTGTATGTAGCTTTTTTATGTTAAAAAGGTTGCAAACAAGTATATGACTCGTCTAATGGTAAGCGGCCACTGTAGCCTATAGACGCTCTGATTATGTCTGAAAATGTCTCTGATCAAATCAGAGGATAAACTATTGAAACATGTATCAAACAGGTGTCCAAAAGAAAAAAAAGTCTATAAACGCTTGCGATACAAAAAATATCACTCGCGCCGTTGACTATCACGACCCAATAATCTACCCCATGGAGCCCGGAAGCTTACTTACCGGCAGAAACACAACACCCCCAAAAGGTAGTGTTACTTTACTGTGGTGGAGGTTCCTACCCTAGACCGCCTACCCATTCGAGAGGATAATCCGCTATGCCCTACTTCTCTTACATCTTTTATTTAGTTGTAGCTCTATTTGAAAAGTACCGGTACCAAGTCGTAATAAGCGAAACCCTAAAGCTCAAAAACATGATTAGCAACTCAATAAAAGATCTTCTTCTAGCGGAAGCACGTGACTACGTCTGCCTGAAATATTGGTTTACTATCTACAAAATTTCATCAGAGTGTAAATCAGAATATCGACAAAAGTGTTTTCGATACTTTATTTCACTTAATTCATCTTTGATTTCCACGACAACGATTTTGAAATTTTTTTTGAAGTTATACTTCTTTAGGCGCGTTATGAAAAAATGATGAGAGTGAAATTTTAAGATGCGCGCGCATCACTGTAACACAAAATTTTAACAGCATGAAGTTGGTCGCTTTAGCGACCAACTTCATGCTGTTACTTTTGTGTTTACCGCACATTAAGAAAATCTACCAACAAAATAGAAATAGAATCTATTTAGTGGGTGCTAACGACTGCATTGTGAAGGCCTATCAAAAGTATTTATTAATCTGAAACAACGGAATCAAAGCGCGATTCAGAAGACTATAGCGCCATCTCTTGACCATTGGTGTAGTAGAACCAAAAACCACATCTTTATTTTTTATAATAAAGTAACAGTTATAGGTATTCATATTTATAATATCAAAAGTATTTTTTACTCTGGAACAACGGAACCAAAGCGCGATTCAGGAGACTACAGCGCCATCTCTTGACCATTGGTGTAGTAGAACCAAAATCTTTATTTTTTGTAATAAAGTAACAGTTATAGGTATTCATATTTATAATATTTATCACATATGTTGTATTAAATTATATTCAGTAGCGATTTTAATTGATTATTTATTTATTTTTTTAAATTAAAACTGAACTTTATTGACTGTGTCCTTTTCCAGACTTTTTATTAATTTATTGTAATTAATTATTTGCATGCAATTAAAAACTAATTTTAAACGATGCCTAAGAAGGATAACTTCTCACGCGCCTACATAAGTACACGCACCCATTTTTTATAAAGTTCTTTTATTCTCCTTACAAAATTGATAAAAATCTATTCAGTAATTTAAATGTGAAAGCGTAACAGAGTTAGAGACTTTAATGCAATTTTTTTTATTTAATGTGTAATTAGAATGAAATCTTAGAAATCAAATCAGGTCACTGGATTGTATTTATTTTTTACAAGACACTACCTACGAGTTACTCCGTCTCTCCAGATTTTTATATTAAGTGGACCTCTTCGTCAGTAACAATAAAAAATCATTACATATAACAAAATTATTGGACATACTTTTACAGCACAATATATATACAATTTTGAGTTCTTTGAGAAACTCGTGTTAATAGAAATAGTGTGAAAAGTTAGAACAGCCCCATACAAAAAGATTGATTTATGTCGTTTACAAAATAGCCTAAAAATGCACAAATTTCTTAATAACATACCTATTTTGGATCCGTTTAAATTACGTAGATTCTAATTAAATCAATTTATGACAGTTAAAATTGCTAAGGTTTCATAATTCTGCAATTACTTAACGTGGAGACACTTTTCGAAAAAGATAAATAATAATAATATTTTTCACCCTTCAATATAATGTAGTCCCTGAAAAGGTTAAATACCTGTATATATTAAAAGAAACTATAATTAAAGAAACAATATTATTTTTTCGGAAATTTAACCTAAATTGTTTGAATTTGCTACTAAATTATTTCAATTAACTCTAATTTCACGGTGTAACCATTATATTGTAAGAAATGACAATAAACAACAGAAACGACTTCGAAACTGCGAGTATGAAGCCGAATAACAAATCCTATTTGATCTCAAGTCGGCTCTATAAAATCAAAACAACAATGTTTGGCCAGGAGCTCTTCACTGCGATAACTTATTCAGCCTCGGCCGTTTCCACTCTCAGGGGCTGCACTAACCGCCTACCCCTATTTTGTTTGTAACGAGACATTTATATGTCAGTGGCTTCCCAGTCCTTCATTACGGAGTTTTCTTCCCGAGGAACTAATATTCTTGTATGGATGGTACACATACAAATATACGCCCTGAATGTAGCTCGTTACAGCGTGTTTTCTATATATTGGATAAAAGTTCAGCCGCTGATTAGGTACCTAACTTTTTTGTATCATTATTGAGATAGTACTTCTCGTTACTGAAATGTTTGTTTATCCGTTCCTTTTTCTAAGGGATTTCAGTCCTGGAATTTAGTTCTTCTATACAAGTTAATTATAATATTATCTTTATTATAATAACTAGTTTTTTTTTCATTATAATACATAGAAAGTGAAATTTATTTACTATTATTATTATAATATAATGTCGTCGGGATAACTTTGCTTTTTTGAGAATCCCACAGCAACTCAACATTTTATATCCTATAATAGCTTGGATTGGCACATAGGATAAAAGTATCCTATGTGCCAATCCAAGCTATAAACTTTATGCGTACCGAATTTAATTCAAATTTGTTCAGTAGTTTTTGCGGTATTGTGTAACAAAAACATATAAACAAACAAACATACAAAATTATCACATTTATAATATTAGTATGAAATAGGATAAGTTATTTCTTTGAATAATTTCATTATTATTACCCATCACGCCGCCATACTCTAGATTGGTGGGTGCTAACGACTGCAGAATCAGCCGGGACCAATAGCTTAATTTGCCTTCGGAAGGATGGAGGAGCTCAAAATTATAAATTTTTGATCACCCATCTTATGACCGATCATTGCGAAAGTTGCTTATCACCGAACGCGCAAGACATTGCGGCATAATATAATAGATAAATAATTATTTCTAACACTGATACCAGTTAGCCCAGCTCCAAAGTAAGCACTGTAAAAGCTTGTATTATGGGGTGCTGCGGTAACAAATAAAACACATATAACCATACACTGAAAAAATTGTTCACTACAACCAAGATTTTGTTTATATTAATAATACATTAATAATCCATATGAGCCTGTCAAGTACATGACCTTTATTGAATTATCTTATAATTATTAAGAGAACTTTGTTAAATTGTCTTAGTTAAGTGTGAAGTGCTGTACTAACCTTGTAATGAATAGTTAGTTGCATCAATATCTTATTTAGTACAAACATGCAACTTTATTACATTAATAAAGTTCTATTGTAGATTTGAGTAATCCTACAATAATATCAACTAAGATTCTTGTTTCATATCTTCAAATCCAAAAAAATATTACTATCACATTCAACTAAGTCAATAAATAGCCACGATCTAAGATGATACCGGACAATTGTAGTTATTCATTTCAAATTTCAAATTAAGTCTTTTCAAGTTTGATTATTTCGATTTCTTTTCATTAAAGAATATATTACTTTATTTAACCAAATCACTAAGTTGTCATCAACTAAGATAATAGTTACCTAAACAATAGCAAATTATTATTTTAAGGACAATTCTTTTCCAATATGATTTATTAATCAAATCAAAAATAAAGATAACACAATTCAATGGTCATGGTTAGTTTGGCAAAGTACTAATTGAGGAGCTGGCGAACAAAATGGTATAATGACATAAAATTATATTTTACAGGAGCTGTATAAAACCGAATGACATACCTCCTGTGAGCTTTTGGCACGGTTTTTAATTTATAAATTTAGTAATTTTACCACTGTTTTAGGCGGTTTTGATTGAAAATTATTTGAGATTCAACGGGCCCGAAACCTTCGCTATGTGCGAAGTACATGGTGGGGGTATAGTGAAGCGATCGCAGCGCTTATAGTGGCAGAAATACGCAACAATCCGGGAAAGTAAAGTCAATTTGCACGGAGTTCGTAATAAACAAAAATTTTTTAAAATGCCTATTAATAGATGTTGTTGTGTTGTGAATTGCAAAAATAAGGGCACAAATAGTCTGTGTATATATTTCCTACATTGGACTGGAAATTAAATCAAAGAAATAAATGGATAGATGCCATAAAAAGAAATAAGTAAGCGAAATAACCTTAAATTATGATCAATTTTATTTGCGCTATATATTTTATGTGATATTCATTATTGTCTTTATTATTTTAGTGTTGATGGGTCGCCATGGTATCCCAAACCTGACGACACAATTTGTAGTGAACATTTTATGGGAAACAAAAAATCAGACGAGGAAGAAAATCCGAGTTATGCTCCTACGATATTCCCTGAAATATATCGAAAGAGGAAGGTTAATGATTCACAGGTCCTAGCTAGATATACACGCTTGACAAAACGAAGAACCACAAAAGTCTCAGATACCACATCAAGTCAAATAATAATTGAAGAAGGGAGTGAATTAAATCAAACTCAACCTTTTATGATCGATCAAGGATGTCAAGTCAATATGTTTTCTGAATCGAAATTAAGAGATACAACTTTTATTTGTATTAGATTAATTTACAGTGATCACTGTGATCCAACATCAAGAATTTTAATGACAAATAATTCAAGAAAGAAAGATAAAAGCTGTGGCACTGACAAAAAATCGTATGAGGATCAATCTACCGAAACAAAAAGTCAAGAATTTGTTGGTATTTCATCAATAACAAATGATCAAGAACTCCTAGATCCTTCTGGTGTGTCATTTAGCAATTTTGAGTTTTTATTAACAAGATTAACTATGAGAAAATGTACAGTTTCCACTAAAGACCGACTTCTGATTTTTTTGATAAAAATGAAAACTGGCTTGACATTTTCAGCATTGAGTGTGTTATTTGGTGTACAAAAAAACCACAATCTCACGTATATTTCATTCGATCTTACAAAATCTAGCTTGTTCAACTGCTAATTTAATCTTTTGGCCGAATAGAGCCACCGTACAAGCACCAATGCCCAAGTGTTTCAGTCCAGATTACATCAATACAAGAGTTATTATTGACTGTACTGAATTCCGAATTGAAATCCGACATTATTTAAATTATTATACAATATATAATAATTTTTATTTATCTTTACCTTACTATATTTACTAGAAATCAATAAAATACAAACTGATGTTATTATTTGGCATAATCCCGGAAAGTTGCGCATTGTAGGTGGCGCTACTGTCGTGCACATAGCGAATACCGTTTTGTTTGTAAGAAAGTGAAGGCAATTTTAGAATTCACTTAATCGGGCTACATGTGCTTAAGTAAAAAAACCTGAGATGGCCTTCATTTAGCAAAATACTAGAGTAAGACTAAAGATTCTTTTTTCAATCCATTACCTATTTTCTAAGACAAGTTTGCATAACAATAAAAATACATTTGTATATTTTATTAATTTATTCAAATGGGACATCTTGTCGTAATAATCTTTACCATTACTAATAATATTTTGGTTACATGGAATAGGAGTAAACCAAATTCTTGTATTTTCTAGAAACTTGTTGTTTTTCTTCCATTTTTGTAACATTACAAAAATGTTCAAAATACTCCAATTCAAGCATCTGATACAGAAATATGTACTTAATTTTATCATAATGCATTTTTAATTGATGGCTTCTGCTATTGTATATAAATATTCAGCAGTTGTGATTATCTTGAAACGTTGGACCTGAATATATTTATCGCGTATAGTGAAATATTAATATTGTAGGTACAATGATGTGATTAGCGTTTTATAAAAATATATACAATACAAACTTGTCAAAATCTTGAAAACGTAATATAAGATTTTTTGAGGTTATGAACTTGTATTTGTAAAGGAACTGTTCAAGTTAATGTTTTTTTACTCAATCCCGCTTGCGCCAAATTACTTATTCACATTAAGGCCTAATCGTGATTAATACAGCATTCCACCTTTGTCAATTGTTTAGAGTCAAATAGAAATAGTACAAAGCTTTAACATGATTAGCTATATTTGAATTAGGGACATTGGTGCTAGTGACCTGAAAACTAGAAAAAAAAACCAAATCTAAAATTAGTTGATCGCCAAGCATCTTCACTCAAATTGTTTATTCTGCAGTGCCAGTGCAGTCCCTCGTCTGCGCAGGCCATAAACATTATCCGTGGTAGACTCCCTAAACGGGGATCCCGCGGCTTCGCGCTAAGCAGTGTAGAGGTATTCGCAGGACTTTTTTAGCGGATATTGTACCGTCAAGCGCCCGTAAGAGTTGCGGGGTCCTCGGTGGGTAGCCACTGGGGGGTCCGTAATACTTGCGGGAGCCAGGTGTGAGGTCCGTTCGGCGGTGTGCCTCTTAAAGGCGCCGTCGTCTGTAAAAATATTTTTTACCTGCGTTAAAAAAAAAAAAAGGCCATAAACATTATGGAAAAGCAATAAAGTATTGAGTTCCTGAATTTAATAAATCTTATAGTACCTTTTTAGTATGAAGGGGTAACAAACATAGATATATCTATCCTCGCCCTTTTCACACATATATTCAATATATTAAATAATTAAGTAAATAATGTTTGATTTACATACCCCGCTCTCAGTTTTTGTTTCATGGTCCTTGCTGACTTGTGGGTGAAGTAATTTCTTTTTATATCTCGCAATCATTTAGTGGTATAATAATATTACATGGGCCTTTCGGGTTATTATTTTGCAGGCCTAGGTCAAAAGATAAATCCAGGGCCTGAAGATAAATAAATAAATAAATATTTCCAACACTCACACCAATTAGCCTAGCCCCAAAGTAAGCACTGTAAGGCTTGTGTTATGTACTAGGGTAAGGGATAGAATACATATACAGTACATATAATATTCGTATATTTATATAGAAATACATATTAAACATCCATGACTGGAGTACAAATGTTCGTATTCATCACACACATCTGCCCCCACCGGGATTCGAACCCGGTACCTCTTGAGTCGGCGACACCATGAAACCCGGCGTACAAACCACTCGGCCACGGAGGTCGTCAAATAATAAGATCTCAATAAAACAGAAACAGTGACTGATAACAGTACCCTTAGCACGAACCAATATCGAATTCGTATCGTTTGTGAGTCCGAAATGTCATTGTCAAATGTGTACTGATTTTTAATTCTCATTACGTACTTTGTGCCGCTGCTGTTCAAGTTTCCATACAAAATTTGACATTGACATTTCGGTTTTGCAAACTATTCGAATTCGATAATGGTTCGTGCTAGGGGTACAGGTAACAAATGTTGTATTTAATTTATTTAATAGGTTTCGGTTAAGTGAAGCTGTCTGTTAAACTACTAAGATATTGCAGTCTTGAAATAATTGAGACGTAAATTTGCCATTTGTACATACTTCTTCCAAATTTATTTAATTGCTACTTTAGTTACCAATCAGTAATTGACTATTTTGTTACATAAGAGGTAGTTTATTTTTGTTTCTTAATTTTTTTGTGCCTTGCTCTTTCGTACTCCGTAGGTACGATTTTCCACCGCATAAACGTTGGTCCATGCAATAGGCTATGGACATTCCGTAGGCACTGGCACATTAGAAAATAAGTTTTTATAATTATGTTCTTTTAGTATTTTCATAAATAATATACAAAATCATGGACATGTAAATGAAGCAGGTTGGTACCGAGTTGCTTACCTGCAAAGATGGGTAGGTACGAGTACCTATAAGCTCGGGAAGCTTCAAAAGTTCTGCCACGCTGTCCAGTTCTTTTCTGATACAATTAAGTGTGAGCGTTGTAAAGACGAAACGTTTTCAAGGACCTTTTTGTGTTCCGCGACGATAGAACCGTTTTACGTTTCGGATCAAAAACAGTCTTCGTCGAATAACTAGTCGTTGGATTGTCTACACGTCAATTTGTACTTAATGATTATGTAAATACAGTTTATAATAGAACGCAATGATATGAGACTGTGCCGCTTATGTATGGCCTTATCGCCATTAAAATAGAGGTTCATTCATTTATTTATTTATTAAAATTGGAAACAAAATAATAAATATTAAGAACCGCAAGTTGGCATTGCAAATTAGCAATCCTTTCACTCATCGAAACGAACGTTGCAAGATTTTGTTTAGTTTAGTTTCGTTACGTTACATTCGATTGACCGTCGCGTTGCGTGTCGTTTCGTTGTGTCACCCAGCCGCAACCAAAACCAGTTGCGAACGGGAACCGTTTCGAGGACTAGTTTTCGTTTAAGAGAAAACGGTAACTTTAAAAAATTTAAGGACGACCCAATATGTTAAGCGGGCTGGTATGTGCTTTAACGTCTACTGTCGAAGTGTGCTTAATAACTTCAACAAATTAAGAGATCTGCGAAAACCCAAATTGCTACGAACTTTACTATTTATGTCATGCCACTTCGCTAGCACGTTCCCTAGTGAGTCTCAAGAAGCCGCGCGCTTGCGATGCGATTGGCGGGCGGTTACACAGAGTACCTCCTACATCAAGGCGAGAATCAATCAAATTTATAGTTGAATCTACTAAGAAGATTACTGGATTATTCAAGAAAATTGTTTAATTTAATGCCTTAGTTGATTGCAGTAATTTGATGAATTTATTGTTTTAACTATGTTAATTCGTTAATGCTAGTATGAGGAAATTGGGACTTTACTTTTTATCTCGTTTCATCCTACATCATAACTTCTTTAATGTAATATATCTGTTGGTTATTACAACTAAGCGCCTCGTTAATACAATTATCAATAATCATTAATACGTACACAGTGTCTTCATGAACCCGATTAAAAGAAAAAAGTTAATTTGATAATGATTGTGAATAAACTCAAAGAAGAATTATTTATTTTAAATAAAGCTTTCATTCCTTTGATGAGTTATTAATTGTTTCATACAAATTTAGTTTGCTGTTACAACTAGCTCCCATTGCTTGCTGATACAAATAGCTTGTTTTTAGTAAGCAAGAATAATGTTATTCTAATTAATTTGATGCCAACTAAGAGAAAATACTACTTAGTTGGAGTGCATTTTTTTCAGTGTACATAATATACGAAATAAATATTTTATACAGCCATAACTTACTACAAACTTATCATACAAACATTGCCCTCACCGGGATTCGAACCTGGAGCCTCTGACAGGCGACTCTTTGAAACCATGCGTACATAATCACTCACATCATAGTTGCGTCACGCTATAATGGCCGTTTTGACACATTACAATAGTGACTTCAAAAGTCAATGTGTGATCGAAAAGAAATCTAATATAATAAAATGCAGATCTCATCAAGGTATTTTAAATCTTGGAATATTTTTAATAAGAAGCTGATTAAAAAGATTGAATAAAACGAACAATTATAAATATTTTATTACGCTCAGCGATCCTATTTGCAGCTATCTCATTCATATTTTTTTACATTTTGAATTTCGTAAAATACATAATATGTCGTGCTATGTGATGATTAAGTATAGGTGCTATAACTATAATATTATTTATATGGTACAATAGTTCTAAACGATAAAAGTAATAATAATACAAATAAATTAATTTAAATTACTTAATGCTTTAAAGATTCTGTCAAATGTCCAGTGATTTTATGTTTAAAAGTGATATTATATTTAATTGTTTTAAACTTGAAAAGGTTTCCGAAAACATAATATATTGTAAGACCATAATATAATATAGTTTCGTAAAATATTTGTCATAGTATTACTAAAAGAAAATATTTTTGTTTAATCTTTTAACATACATACTATCGAATCCAATTAACGATTTTAATTGTTAAATTATTCGTTTTGATGTTACGCCATCTATTGACGAACTTAGGACTTATGCAATGACGTATCTCTGGACGGGGTTGAGGTAGTGGAGCGTGATCGAGGCGATGGTAGTGAATATGCATGTCATGTGACCAAAAGTGCCCCACTTTTGCTGAAGACTTAGGAGAGGACGCCTGGGACTTCAGACCATCACCTCAAACCAGTCGGTTCGTAATTATTTTTGCATTTACCCACTGTATTTGTTAGATTTGAAGGATTGCAATGTAATTTTATTAAACTACGAATAATCGTTTGTTTTCACTGCCCGAATACCTACAATGCAAGTCGATCATAATTAAGCCCACAATTCGTCGGACTGCGTAGTAGAGCCGACATATTGATTCTCTGCCCTTAAACTACCGATTCGATACATTTTACGACTAAATGTGCGACTTTAATGACAATGAACAACTTTAATAATGTCTTTCAAATTTAGAACTCACTTTAAATTTCTTACATGAAGTTTGGGCGCATAAACGTCAAAACGGCCATCATAGCGTGTCGCTACTATTCTATACCCAGCTCCTTCACCAACTTATTTGTTATTTTTGTATTCATGCTTTGTCTTTAGTTGTTACTCGTAGTTGTTTATACCAAGAAGACACGGAGGACACTCAAATGAAACCTTTGTATAATCTCGAGACCCAACTTACGGCACTTCTTAAAAGGAAAGCGCCACTAGAAATAAAAAAAGTTCCAAGTTTTTTTCATTATTGTAGTACAAGCGTATTTCTTTTGTTACGAAGAGCAACCACAAATTGCAATTAACGAGGCAAAAAGACTCCAACTTTGGCCTGATCCGATGTCTTTTGTGCATATTCTTTGCGGCGTAGCTATATTTTTGACTTTGCGCCCTTATTCTTTTGATATTGAACGAGAGCCTGATACTTCTATTGTGTTATTTCATGTTTTTATATTTAGGAGTTTTTATTATGTTTATGCTGATCATATCTATGAACTGCTTTATCGTTTTCGTGGACTAATCCCATTGTCCTTATTTGTCACCCATAAAACTTTGTTTTAATGGGAAACTGATAGTAATGAAAACTAATTTATACGATTACATGCAGCCAATGAACGGAGAGGAGAATGTAGGGTATTTAAAAATGGAAAAAGTTTTGTTTCTTTAAATACATCGGTGTACCTATACAATTACATCTGATAGTTTCACACAAAGTACTTGCCTAATAAATGTTAGTATATTAAAGAGTTGGAGAACGTCATGTACGTAAATAAAATTTCACAACTATGCTTACTATATAGTATGATATATTTGTGGCCTGCGCAGACAAAGCACTTTAGTGTCGCCGCTTACGGGCCACCGACCACAAAACGTCGTCACCGGCATATTTCTTGTAGTTTTCATACATTTTATATTTACTCGCCACACACGGTACGCCGCTGGCCGCCACACGCTATAAATCGTCGTTGCTCGCTTCTTGTAGCCCGCACCGGCCACTTAATGCGCCGATATAAAACGCCGCCATACGTCACTCGCGCGATTCCCCACCCCTCTCTCCCTTACCTCAGTCGGCCGCTTCAGCCACTTTAGTAGCCGCATCTAGCTTCTCGTGGCGGCGTTTGTGGCTGTGGCGTGTGGCCCGTGTGCAGCGACACTTAGTCCGCGTAGGACTAGAGTCCCTGAACCGTGAAAAGTACTACTGCGAAGTGCTACGACCGACGCGACTACGAAGAGCTGTATTTCGTAGCCGTAGCTAGCCGTAGCAACGTTTGCTACGATTACGACCTACGATTCATTGAATCGGTATTTATGTAGGTCTGGGTGATATGGTTACTTAGAGGCAAGCACGAACTTTGACAGAACCGTAATGGTATCATCATCGCCAAATTTTGTATGGAATGAGCGAGTTTGTTCTTGCGTTCGGTAGGGACGCTGCTTAATTTTTATCCGAACTTTGACGATGCGATACGATTACAGAGCTGTCAAAGTTTATGCTTGGGCCTCAGATGGCGAAAGTAATTATGGTGTAAAATCAGTCTAATGCTGTCACAAGTTGTAAAACTCTTTAATTACCATTAAAAGTTTTAACTGAAACATTGTTTTAATTGAGTTATAAAATAAAAAAATAAGCGGTTGAGTTACGATGTAAATTAGTAAAAATAAATTAGTATGCAATAGTGCAATATAGGGTATAGGGTATATGGAATCACTATTCCTAGCAATGCCGAAACTCTACTCAAACCGGCATACAAAAATCGTAGGAGGACTACTAACTTAGATGTTATCGATTTGTTTACTTTACTGCGAGTTTAGTAGGAGAGCGGCATGCGTTTCGCAAAATCAGTTTAGTTCCAGTCGCAGTTGCCAGTTAGTGATGGATAGTGGTAGCTGTTGTGTTGTTTGACAAGTTCTGATGCATCGGTGTGTCTGGTAACGGTCACTGAAATTATAGAATGGTTTTTGTATTAAAAATATCTGTTTAATTTTTTTTTTCTAAGAAATCTATGGAATTTTCGTGACTCATGATTCTGAAGGTTGTTGGATAAGGGTTAGTTCACTGTTAATAGTGGTTTGATAAGATATACAAATTTGAATTGCTCCCGCAGCCAATTTGAATTAACCAAATGCTGGAACTCGTTAAGCAAGTGTTTCTTCTATCTGGGGACACGGTAGTGCCCCCGAAAAGACGACAAGATGAGCCAAGTATAATATAATAGTGCGGAAACGTTTCTTGTTTCCTTGGACCGTACACTAGCTAAAAAACACCGGCCAAGTGCGTGACGTGCCACGCGCAGTGTAGGGTTCCGTAGTTGCCCTTCGTTACCTTCAATGTCAGGAAGAGTATGTATGTTTCAAGTACTCCTATAGTCTTTATTAAAAACGCGATTCAGAAGCCGTTTAATTTTAGTTTTTCAGCAAGGTTTTACGCGATATAAACAAGCAATGAGGATCCGTAACGATTTTAGTTGAGAATGAAGATTTGTAAAGCTAAAGTTTCCATAAAATACTGTGGTTAAATTTTTGTTCTACGACAAATATTGACGAAGTTATGACCAATTATTAAACGAATTTTCGGCTAGCTGCGTGGTGGCTGTGACGTCACAGATTTCTAGCGCTCGGGCGCGAGCGTGCGTAGAGACGCTACTGAAGTTCTACCGGAGTAAACCACGATCGAGCTCTGTGACGTCACACGTTTCGGCCACTGGTGAATATTGGCTACCATAAATTTAGCTATAAAATCGCAACGAATAAACCAAATTCGATGATTTAAAAAGTATATTAATTAAAAAGCTTATTAAATCATTATACTGTTGAGTTGATTTGCTGACCTAGTAATGATCCTCATTACTCCATCTAAGTCATTTTTAATGTTTTATTCGAACGAATTTTTATTAGGTATTTTTTTTTTATTTTTACTAAGTAATGTTTCTGAACTGTTATAACTTTCCTTTAAAGTTAATTAAAAGTACTATTATCATGCATTTTTCAAGATTTTTCAAGCCAATAGTTGAGCTTTTCAAGAAAGGGGGGGGGGGGAGGCGCTCTGCTAAAACAAAAATTTGCACTTTAAAGTGTAATATTTCTCAAAGGGATCCCTAAATCGAAAATTAGTCTTATCAACCCCTAAGTCATATTGAAGGATCTACTCGATGATACACTACACGATGAGGTAAACGATGAAAAAAAAATATGCCCACTTCACATGTTACTAGCTACCTAAAAAAATTGTTTTCAAAATTTTATTCTACTAGTATGTCGGAGTGATTGAAGTACATACCTCCACAAAATTACAGCTCTCTAATGCCAATAGTCTCTACGCAAAACCGGAAACGGACAGACAGACGGACATGACGAAACTATAAGGGTTCCTTGTGAGGACTACGGAAACCTAAAAATGGTCCTTGATAGTGAAAATCCCAGCCTTAAAAAATGACACAAGTCACTTACAAAAAGAAAAGAAATTCGACAAAAAAAACATGTAAAATGTTGCCAAGACGAGACCATATGACCCTCACTGTCAATAACTTATCCGATCTCATGTAGCCACGCCCTTACTCGCCAAACTTCCAACTCAACATATGCAGCAATATGTTGAATATTAGTCAACATATGCAACTTGGCCATTTCGTTACTATAAGAACAGCTGTAGTATAACGGAATAATGAATGTTCGGAAAAAATATTTATTTATTTCCCATAAATAGTGATAAACACTCGCTTAATACTAGAAATAAAAATAAATTACCTGTACCAATTACAGGGTTCCAAAAAATTAATAATTCATTTAAAGGTGTTCTGTGTACGCTTCTACAAAAAAGTCCCTAGCAATATCCAAAAGTTAAGCGTCAATATGGCTACTGATAAAAAGTTCTTATTAATAAATCCTATTATAAGGTGTCTGATTATATTTCAGACAAAAATGCTCGGGTTTAAACTGTTCCAACGTTCCTGCAGGCATTTTCTGTAATTATGATGAGGATGATATATGATTTTGTATTGACACCGTGATAATATAATATTTTGTAAAGTTACATAATTATTTAACGCTGTGAAGTATTTTTCGCCAGTTTTTCTCTACAGCTAAAAAAATGTCCTTAACAGGTAGGAAAAAAATATGGACGATTCAAAAGAGTTGTATTGTGCATCCAATTTAATCAAAGATTTTTTGACTTTTGAAGGTAGCGAAATTGCCAGGTCACATATTTTGACTTTTATTTAAAATATATCTTTATTCTTAACACAAATTCTCAGTTGTCAGGATATACTCAACTGAACTGACGGACAATTTTGACAGATTTGGTCTAATCTTTTGTTTGATCACTTCAGCTTTTGCTTGATCGCTTGAGCTATTGTTTGAAGAAAACATGAATAATGGACCAACAAGTTTGTTAAGTAAATTTGAATGTTAACAGTGCCCTGTAGAGAGGTTTAGTCCGTGTTTGTGGATATAACTTGACATTTATAAAATTATTAGTATTTGCCGTAAAAATAATGCAGTACAACTCTATACACTATTTTTAGTTAAGCAAGGGTTTCAAATATTCTTAGCCAAATATTGAACGGATTTTTTGATGATGTCTAAGTATATAGATTATGCTTTTACGGCAATATTGGAATTATTATTTCCATTAGCCGTAATTGCTAGTAAATATCTTTATCCTTTATCTATACCTATTTTGATTTCAATAATATTAAATAGGGACCAAAGTATTTGAATGTGCAGAAAAGCACAAGATATTGTTCTTAAAGGTTTTTTCCTTGGTTTTTGTCCTTATAAAAGGCAGACGAAGGTTAATCTTGTTTTGAGCCTATCTAATCTAGTTGTCCGTCTTCTTTTTAGCAAATAAAAGTGCTAACAGTCATTTTAGTCCAGGTTTAACTTTAGCCAAAGTATTGTAATAAGGTGGATTATATATGCGACCCTTTTGGCGCTGTGTACACCGGGATAGGCGCGGGGAAGATATTACGAGCGGCGACTCTGATTTCGGCCTAGAGCCAGGTAGTCGCGTAGCTCTCGAGGCAACTTCGCAGCGCTGTACGCCGCTTGTGTATTGTTTCATGTTTGCCATGATTTTTTTATCTTAAGATATAGGGATAAGGGTTTCTTTGCCGCGCCTCTCCCGGTATGCTCTGCGCGTTTGATGAGTCAAAAGAGCCAACGTTTCAGGTCTCATTTGCCATTAAAGGCGCGCAAGCTCGGTGCGCACCGCACACGGGGCACGGGGGTAATCCGCAAGTAGTGTTTAAATGCGGCGCGGTCGCCCCTGAACGCCGTGATTTCTTCAGTAAACCACTCACGTAAAACCCAACACGCCACCTGCAACCTACGGCTTGGCCTAATTTGAAGGAGATAGCAATCCGAAGAACAAAATAATAATGGTCACATAAAACTTCAAGTATGGTAAATGATAGCGGGTTTTCCGCTTAAATAATTTATTGAAACTCTTTCACAACAATCATCTAGCTAGCGCAAACTTAGCATAACTTCTATTATAGATACTAGATAACGTTTAAATATTAATTACAGGTGGGTAAATGAAATTTCATCATACAAACATTTGCCCTCCACGGGAATTCAACCCGAGGCTGCTGACTTCGCAGTTAGAGTTACTAATCGCTGAACCAAGCAGGCCGTCAAAGTGCATTGGTCGTTTTAAGAAGTGATTTCCACCTTGGTAAATTACGTTGGTAGTGTTGTATTTCATGAGATTGTTAAATGGAGTGAAGTGCAGTACTGTTAGCACGAACCAATATCGAATTTAAATACTTGAATTCGATGTTGGTACGTGTCAAATGTCAAGAAGTATTGATGGGTAATTTGAACAGCACCACAACGGCCGTAGCGAGAATTTCTATACAAAAATTCTTGAATTTTGACGCGTATAAAAATCGAATTTAACTATTTGAATTCGATATTCGTTTATGCTTAGTGTATCAGCAGGGTCACAACGGATGTGCTAAGGTTACAGTATGCAACGCGCATGTAATATTTCTGCCATTTCAAATGTTTATTTTTACCTCTTGTATTTTGTACCGCTTTCTTTTCACCTGTGTAACACTTATTTATACCTAAACGCGTGTTCATGACTATGTATGCGGCTACTGGCGTTTCCACAGCAATGTTTAGGTGTTTGCATTTTACTGGGAATTTCTGTACACCCATTTTTAAACTTTACATTTCGATTTTTGCTTGAGAAACTAAGGTAGCTAAGTTCAAATATGGTAAGGTACGTAGGCATAGTATATAATAAATTATTAAAATTGAAATCAATGACAACAATATTTAAGTTAGATTATTTTAAAGCAAACTTGTTTATTCATGTTGTTACAAGCCGTTACAAGTGCTTAAAATACCAATATTATGTAAAAGTGGCAATATAATAAAATCATAAATTTCCTTATGATGAAGATGCGATTTCATATCATTATAGGTATTATATTGGGTATTTATTATAATAAAATCGTTTTTTATTCAATTGCCGCTTTATTGCAAGGCACTCTCTATTCGAAGAAAAACTGCTTTATTGATATGTTTTTACCATTCTTGTGAAGTGGTATCGAGTGGTTCTGTATCTTTCCATCATCCACTTTACATATTATAATCCAATATTGTTACAATATAAAACCTTTTACGGTTCGATGATTTTGTTATTTTGCCAATAACACAACTCAGTCTTCGATACTCGGCGAGGCCTTAACCCTTTTATTTTTTCTCAGAAATTAAAGCAAAAAGAAACGTTTCAAGATCTGGAAACATCATCATCAGCATATTAATGTCCCCACTGCTAGGGCACAGGTCTTCTATATGAAAGGATTAGGGATTGGGCCATGATCTACCTCGCTGGATCAGTGCTAGTTGGCAGTTCTCTGGAGTCATTTCAGATGCAGGCAAGATCAGTGACTGAACGAGATTTCCGAAGTACAAAGGAGAGCTCAAGATAATAAAATTATGTTTACCCATACTTAATACAAGAAATAAAATTATTCTAACTTTATATGCTATTAGGCTTCACAAAATCAGTAATTCACTTGTAGCTCTTTGTGTTCGCTTATACAATTAAGTCCCAAGAAATATCCAAGAGTTAAACTAAAATATATTCAAAGATAACATAAAAAAATACTTTTAACAAAGCTTATTATAATAAATAAATATAATAAATATTTCCAACACTCACACCAATTAGCCTAGCCCCAAAGTAAGCACTGTAAGGCTTGTGTTATGGGATACTAGGGTAACGGATAGAATACATATACAGTACATATATAAGTATATTTATATAAATACATATTAAACATCCATGACTGGAGTACAAATGCTCGTATTCATCACACAAACATCTGCCCCCACCGGGATTCGAACCCGGGACCTCTCGAGTCGGTGATGCCATGAAACCTGGCGTACAAACCACTCGACCACGGAGGTCGTCAAAAAGTGTTTTACAATATTACACACAAAAATGTTTCGGTTTGAACTTTTCCAATCATTGCAACAACTTCTCTATATGAAATAAATCATGTTTGTAATAATTTGATTTGTAACATAATGATTTTTGTAAATGTTGTAACATTGTTCTTTTAATGTTGTTTCTTTCGCTTGTTCTCCTCGCAACTAAAATACCATCCGACATCAAAATACTAAATGTAAACATGTTTAAAAGTAAAGTATACAAATGGGTAAATGGAAACAATATTTATGATCCAAAAATTTTTTTCAATCACATAAAATAATTACTTGTTGTAAAATATCCTTTGTAAATCATATTTAATATGAATGTTTTTTTTTTGATATGAAATAGAAACCTTTTAATAATAATTTGTTGCCATTGTATATTGTATATTTTATTGACATAATATTAGGTAACTATGACATTCATAATTCTGTAAAAAATCACCTAAGTTCATTTTTCTCATTTCTTTCCTATGTTTTAGAATGCTATTTTGAAAATGGCAAAACACGTGCTCAAATCACTTTATGCAATACCTGTATACCGTGTTTTTAGCAAATAAAGATTATGATTATGATAGAATAAAATGAATAAATAAAAAAACGTCCAATAATGCTTTAAAAGTGTATGCATCCAATTGGAAAAAGATATTGCAAAAGTTGCTTAACTTCCACGATCACAAAACGAAGTGTGCTAACCATAGCGCTATTGAGCTCCTCAACTAAAATTGGAAAAGCTTAGAACTTTAATGTAGAACTTATTTGTAGTATATTAGAGCGTTTTATTATTTGGTTGTTTCATTCAGCGGCCTTATACCAATCCTCTACCTAGTAGATGCTACAACCTTATTTTATTTATGCTATTATAAAAAAATGCTGAAATACTAGCATAAGTTTTCTTAAAACCTGGTTCGTAAGATTAGGCTATGGATAACATATGAGTCGTATAAAGGCGGCAAAGTAGGGCAAATATTTGGCAAATCAAAAAAAACTGTTTAGTCTCGTATTTAAGGGAGGATTTTTATAATCGACATTTCACTACGATTTGTAGTTATGATGAATGTCAATGAACATAAAATCATTGCGCAAAATGAACCATAAAAATAAAATGAAATCACTATATTGCCGCCTTTGATAGTAAATTATTAGAATGGCCGATTTTGAACCGAAGCTTGGTAAATATGGCCGCCTTTGACGCGAACTAAATGTTATGATAGCTGAGTATGAATAGGGTTGTCAAAATTAAAGTTAGTTATATTTAATTAATATTTTTATTGAAAATTAACAAAAATGAAGAACAAATAATAAACTGAAACAAAAATCAAATTATTTAAAATAAAAAAAAAATAACTTAATTATTTCGAAGTAAAAACAAAACTTTTGTTTATGCAATCACACAATCTTTGAATAAAATTTCCTTTTATGGTTTTAATGACCTGGACTTAAACATAAAAAATCTATTAATAATAAGAAACTAAAGTTTTATTCTGACGACGTAGCCTGTAAAGACTACGAAACGTCAATAAACAAATAAAGTTTTCGTGCATTAACCCGTAAAAACTAGTTTAATTTAATGAGTGATGTGCGTGAAAACCTAAGAAACAAATAAGAAACTAAAGACCAGGTTTTATTATGCCAGAGTCTTGCGTTCTATTTGGAAGATCACTTACAATTGAGCACACAAAGCAGACATCATACTATATGTTTGCCATCACGACAATGGAATATTATTATAAAATCAACTAAATTGAAGTAACTGTAATGAATGGACTATTGTACGTTCTATCACTCTTATTTAATAAAATTTTAAATAAAAAAACTATATTTCTACATACATATTAGTATATGGATAATACCTTCCGGTAATGTTATGAGGAGAAAAGGATAACAAAAATCATGTAACATTGCTTTTACACTATACCTTTTATGTAACAACAATCGTGAAACAATATTCCACGGGCAGGACCCGTAACTATCAAAACAAATCAACAAATATTATTATTATATTGTTTTTTGTGACTAATCCATGTAATAATAATTACATAGTAAAATCAAATAGGTGCCAACCCTAACCTAGTAAATATCACGAAATTATCTTAGGTTTTTATCACATTCCTCTTCCATGTATCGCTATTCCTTCTTTGTTTCCTTGTGGAATTAGTGGTATGTGTTGGAGTTTGCTCCATGATAAGTATCAAACACTAAAGAAGAAATTTTAAATCACTAAAAACTCAAGACAAAAATGTATTGAACTGCACTTTCTGCCATGTTGCGATGCTATTGCAGAAACTTCTGATTGGTTGAAATTAAAATATGGCCGGTTATGATTGTGAGATGAGAAAGATTGCCACCTTTGAAACCAAAATGTGTTTTCAATCAAGTTTTTAAGGGTATTATGGTCATCTGTAATCCTGAATGAGAGATATTTAAGATTTGTTTTTAAATTTCCTGTGTTACCATACTCGTATCTCATTTTTGAAAATCTACCTACTTTGCCACCTTTGATACTATATTAAAAATCTTCCATACAAAACTTCTTGATTATGACGCGTGTCGAGATCGAAGTCAAATTAATGCCATCGACTTTTAGCTTTATCTTGCTTGACATAGAGTTCAGACTCGATCGAGAATATTAGAGTTTTTATAATAACCTTATTTATTTTAAATTTGTTTGCTATATTATTTGGACTATAAGGGAATACTTCCTCTACTCCTACTCTTGTAAATATCTTGGATATTATAAAAGAACTGAGGTCTTCACTTCAGACAGATCAATTATCCTGTGACAAGTACAGAATATTATTGTGGAAAAATATCGAAATATACTATAGGTACCATTAATTACGGAAGGGAAGATATCTCATTTGTCTCGAATACAGGCACTTGATAATTCAGATGGATCACGCGACTTGGAACCCAATTCTTAAATCACTCGTATATGTTTATTTTAAGGTTAATACCAACTTGCTAATCGCATAACGCTATTATTATTATCAATAATTTTCAGTATTACTGTTATATAATATGAAATATTTCGTTCTGTGATTTTTTATGGATAAAGGTAAATTTAAAAAATCAAAAAACCCGACAGCTTAAATATTACTACAAATAAAAACTGACAGGAAAAAAACCAAGTCTAGAAGTCTATAATTTTGTTAAGTCAGAAACAAAGCAACTTTAACAGTTGGGGCCCATTAGATATTCAAGAATGGATAAACATTTTCAATAATGGATCCCGACTGTTAAAGTAGCTATGTAAGGCGTAAGGCATCAATTGTGGACCTAAAGAAGAGCCTTTAAGAAGTAAGAGGATTTGAACTTAGCTTTTGGACGGCCAGGAGGAGGCTTTTGAATGCCAATATCAGGAGTTACCGCCCTAAATTACTTCGTGAGCACCATATTGCTCGACTTTAGTTTGCTTGAAACTATGCTTCATGGACTCTGGAGGACTTGAATAAAGTATTATTTTCTGATAAATCTAGAATCTCTTTGTGTGGAGAGGACCGTCGGTGGCCAGTGCTGCGAAGACCACGGGAACGCTATGCAGAAGTGTGTTTCGAAGAAATTACCCCTTATGGCGGAGGCTCCATTATGTTTTGGGCAGTAATTAATTCGACAGAGCGTACAGAGTTACTTTTCACAGAAAATGGAACATTAAATGCACACCGATACATAACAAAAGTCCTAATTCCATATTCACAACCTACAGATGCGAAAGTGAGTTTGTTTGTAACGCTTTCGCGCCCTAATAGCTAAGTAGATTATGATGAATTTTCCTATAGAAATAGACATATAGAAATACTTTTAGGGTTAGGGTGATAGAAGGGGTGATTTACCTACAAAACTTTATATTATTTGCTTTGAATTTTGCAGAATTATCGTTTATAATTACAAAACCAACATTATCGCAAGCTGATTAATAAGAACAGGGACTCTATTAAGTATGTACCCACTAGCGAATAATAGGTTATTTCTCATTATGTTAAGTAACCCTTTTGTAAAATGATGTGATAACGTTAAAATAAACTTGAAAAACAGTATAATTCTGAGTTTTTCATTAAATTTCAATAATCATAAATACTTGTTACGATAATTTATTTTTCACCATTGAATAAGAAGGAACTGTATCACAGTTTTATTGTAAGTAATTTGAATAGCTTATATACTGCGAGTAACCCATTTTCATCTTTTCCTTTTAGGTTTGATCTACGTTATTTCACAAACATTCGTCAAAAAAAACTGCATAGTACACCGTGATATCACTCGACATCGTTCTAACCTTTTATATTTGTCGAAATGAAATAGTGTAAAAGGCAATGTTAATCATCTTTATATATCAAAAGCGATAAAAGTATTTGTTTAGATAAAAAAATATGTGCTTTTGTTAATACAAAATGTGCATTTTGGAAATGGATATCTAATAAAATTTTATTTTTGAATCACTATTTTAACGATAATGGCTTACACATTAAAGTAGATATATGCTGTTGCAGACTTTTTTGTAGAACTATTTAAGGGATACATTTCCACTGTACATTTTATTTATGTAACTTTTACTGTTTTTGCAGTGCAGGCCAAAATGGTTCGCAGATGGTGATGATGATGATTTTCCGTCTTACGTGACACTTATCTTTATATATATAATTCTTCTGTGAGTGTGTATGTCACTGAACTTCTCTTAAACGACTAGACCGATTTTGATGAAATTTTTTGTGTGTGTTCAAGGGGATCTGAGATTGTTTTATATTCACAATTTTGTCCGCTGGACAATGTTTTTTTAATTAATTTTTAATTTATTAGTAGTTGTTGATTTTGGAATGTTTTGCATTGGATCCGACAGACGGCGCTACCATACTAGACAGGACAACGTCTGTCGGATCCGCTAGTTGTTATATATTGACCAATTAACTCAATAGCTACATAAATTATTGTCTGTTATCTTATTATTTTCATTAAAATCCATTCAGTATTTTTTAGGTGAAAGAGTAACAAAGATCGATACAAACGTAAGATTGAAATGAAAAGCATATGTAAGGAATTTCGATTATCTAGACAATAATACCCCACTCGACATACTTCGTCGACTTATTTTTTTCTTTCTCACAATACGGCGCTTTATTGTTCCCATAGTAAATTTCGATTACTATCATATCTTTAGTAGCACTTCCACAATGAAGGCGAATAGATTGATGTATGAATCATCAAAATCGGTACAGGCGTTTGGTCTCTAGTATGCCACAAATTAATATACATATATAGGGTGAAATTGAATGTTTCTATGAAACTTCGTGAGATTGTTGGGTTATGTGTATAGAGTATGCCTGTCTTTTTTCGGATTTTTTTGAAGTATATTTTTTTCATGTATTTATTTATAATTTGTGTATTTTTATGTCCTTTCCTCGTTTTGAGTAGTTATTCATTTTAAACAAACAAACTTACATATCCAGTGAAAAACAACTAATAAATAAGCACTTTTTAAAAACGGAAAAACATTGAAATTCCACCGCGGGTCAACGACTGACCGCGCCCGCCAGCCGTTGAGTAAGTAGCTACCTAACTCTAACCAGAGCTCAACTGACTCGTTTGATTCCACACAATAGGTACAATAAAATCGTCTTAGATGCCTTTATTGAAATTGAAATAATAAGCACAAATGTCATCTTTTCTTAAGCAGAGAAAAACTTTAAAAGTTAATAATAATTTTGTCAATAGAAATAGGCAAATGTTAAACAAAAAGAAATACTTATTGCTTAATACCCCAAGAATGAAATTTATAACCAGGTATTCAAAAGTACTTACGAGACCGGCGATTTAGGTAGGTACAACGAGGAACGAGGAACATATTCATTTTTTTCACTAGAACTTTTTATCAAATCAATCACACTGGTAGTACACAATTAGTTGTTTCTAATCAAAAAGTATTTACACTAGCAATAAAAAGAGACTTAAATTATTATCTGCAAAATTGTTGCTCTAAACCACCATTTTGCTGCAAACAAAGGTTGCCTGTTTGCGGACGTGTCTTTTCACCTTTTTTAAAGTGTCCCTATCACTACTCACTGCACAAAATGCAACTTCTATGGTTTAGGGACTCATTCGTAAACCAAACCTACTTCGTCACACTCGCGATAGCAGTACACCATCTCTAAATATTCTTGGTTTGTATACCGAGGCATAATGAAATTATCACAGTGTATGTCACCAAGTCAAAAGATGCGCACGCTCACGCGCGATTAATATACTTGCGACTGCGTTTTGCATGCAATCAAAGCAAACGTCCGCGTGCGGGGAAGAGGGGAGGTGGGCGGAATTCACATCATCAAAGACGCCGCAACCGGCGCTAGTTGCCAGCGTGCGGCGCGCCGCCCGCCCGTGCTTGCCGCAAAACAACATATTATTATGTGTGTGTGTGTGTGTATGTGTGACTGTGGCTGTGATTAAATGTGTTCGGAATTTCATGACGTGGGCAAATCAGACACGAAGAGTTCCTTCCTTCCCTAAGCTCGTAAGTTATACCGATTTGCTCTTAATTTTAAGAAGATTTATATTATTGATTAATTACCTGTGCTTTATGAAATAATATTCAAAGGTATTGTGTATCAGTGAATAAATAATTATAATATAGCATCTAAGACTATTTTATTGTATTGTTTTTAAATAGTGTGGATCAAAGCGAGTAGGTAAGCGCCGAGTCATCTGTGCGTGTAGTTAGGTACCTACAGGCGGCCGCCGGTCGTCGCCCCGACCGGCGCTGATCTCGACTGTAGGCATAATGAAGGCATTCATTAAGTTTCCGTTTTTTTATTAGTGCTTATTTTAAGTTGCTTTATAACTTCTATGTAGACGTGTTTAAAATGAATAATTACTCATAAGGAAGAAATGACAAAAAAATAACCAAATAAAAAATTAAAAAACGAAAAAAATTATTTTAAAAAATCCGAAAAAAATCAGGCATACTCTATACATGTAACCCATCAATCTCACGAAGTTTCATAGAAACATTCAATTTCACCCTGTATATATGGATTATTAAACACTATACCCTGTCTGCGCGTCGCGGTTCGCGGTCTTGCATTGCGCAGTCGGGTAAAAAGGTAGATGCCAGCTCTTTTGTCTGCATAAACAAAAAAAAATTAAGTATGTATGACCTGAATAATAATACGCAGCTATTATAATTTATAGACACTTGCGACAGGCACAGGAGTATTCCTCGCGTTCTGCCCACTAATTCACCGATATAAACACAACTCCACGCAATGTTAGTGTTTTTTATTGGGGTCTGCTGTACGGTGGTATAGTTATTTGAACACATAATCAATCTCGCCTTATGCTATAAATCGATATTGATTTGGCATGGCATTTGAAAATGCTATAGATTTGGCATTGTATATTCTATTTATTTATTTATTAACATCAACAAGATTAACACCAACTCATTATAAAGCAACTTACAAACAATGTGGAAGCGAACTAAGTGCAATCTTAATTATAGATGTTACACAATAGCACTGATAAGCAAAAATATCGCATAACAAAATCACACTATTTAAAAATCTTCTATTGATGTAAAATAATTAGTAGTAAAATATAAAATAAAAAAATATACTAAAATTAAAAACATTTCATTAAAATTATATCATTATTAGTCAAAATATATTGTAAATTAATGGAAATTGATGTTATAATAATCAAAATTAAACATAATAAACATTTACATTTACAGTCACCAGCAAATACCTACGTCAAATCTAGTATTTTTTTACATTATTTTGGAAATATTTAAGAGAATTAGAGAAAATATCGACATCAATTAATTGTGAATCATGCTCATGAGCATGCTGTGGTAATCCACATTTGATTCTACTAGAATGATTTTGAGCAATGCTTCTGTGCAAGCCATTGTAAGCTATCATCAACCTATTCAGCGGTGAGTAGCGACCATGGCGCGAACGAGAGAGTCTCTCCATAAAGGGTGCATAAGTCGTAAGCCTAGGAAGTCGCGACGGTATGCGAAAGTTGATTTTAGATAATAGGTGTGTCAAAGATGCCGTTCACTAGCTTGTACAGAAACATATGATCCAGCAAACGTCTGTGACACTCCAGTGACTGCAAATTGAAGTAACGAAGCCTGTCGACATAATTAGGCAGTTTTTTCGCCATGTTGCATCCAAACGACAAATGCCATAAAAATCGCTTCTGGACACGTTCAATTCTTTTGACATAGATATCGTAATTGGGGTTCCATACTATACTAGAATATTTAAGGTTACTGCGAACTAAGGCCGTGTATGCCTTTGTTCACAATTCGCATTTTGTATAGTGTAGTCCCACAAAAAAAATGTGATGTAGAATGAATGTTAGTAGAGAAACGTACGAGACGAACGATTCAAAAATGGAGCACCAGTAAAGTAAGTACAAATAAATTACAGTACAAGCGAGAAAAGCAGTTGATTGCGTTCGATGGCCCACTTCAACATTTTTTTGTATGTTGGCCCACGATTAGGGATGAAACGATACGAGTAAATACAAGTAACTACTCGATACTTTTCTTTCGATACCAAGTACTTTTGGCATCGATACTTTAGAACTGAGTAAAAAGTAGTATCGTGAAATAAGTACTTGTATCGGTACTCGGTCGTTCACTCACTAAGAAGTATCAAAAAAACTCATGGGCAGATTATTTACTCTATGGTAAGGTGTTTAGTTGGAATTTTCGAACGCATCTTTTCAACTGCTGAGTTGTTAGCCTTGCGTATGATTTGTATTTATTCCAATTTATTCAGTCAGTCATTCGTTCATCGCGTGGCGTGGGCCGATATTTTGTTTTCGTTAAATTAGAACTGTGACTGAATTTGTAATTTTAACATCGTTCGTTAAAATTTATCGAAACAAGTACGTATCGATACTTTATATTCGATAGCGAGTAGGCATCGATACTTTATGACCGATACAGTATCGAGTAAAAGTATCGATACCTAGATGGTATCGTTTCATCCCTACCCACGATGGAAATGGTGAATTATGGATGATTTTTGTTCTGTTTACGCGGGAAAACTTTTATTGTTATACGAAAAAGAGACAAACATTCCAGTATTGAAAAATAAATCAAACACTAATTTGTTATAGCGCCGAAAAATCTCATGCATTTTTGTAAATAAAAACTGATAATATTTAAGGAGCCCAGTTTGGCACACTGCCACTCAGTTATTGAGTTTATTCATTTTAGATGTTTGAGTATAAATGTACTGAAAAACCAGTGTTATTTGCTTTCTCGTAAACAAATGTGTTTCGTTACGAACGAAGTGGTTCTAAATTTTTGGTGTTTGGTTTTTGAAATGACATTTTTGTTCTGTTTCAACGGCCATCACACATAATGTCGATATATAAACCTAAAAAAGGCTTGAAAATAAAAGCCGTTGTTTAAAATATAAAGATTCCAATCAAATAATTTTTAATTTCAAAGATTTTCGGTACCCGTTTTAAATTAAAGATCTTGCAAAGTTGTTGTCATAATTATGTAAGTGGTAAAATATACACTCACCCTCAATAATAAAGATTCAGCTAGTTAACTCCAAGTAACTTTAATACTACATTAACTACTAGCTCATTAAATTAAATAGTATCTGAAATAAAATTTAATTATGCATAAAATAAACAACCACAATTAACCACCATTGAAGATAGGTAGGTAGAGAGGAGTTCGATGGCTTAAGTGGTTAGGGCGTTCGGCTGCGATCGTTGAAGTTAAGCAACTTTCGCAGTGGTCGGTCATTGGATGGGTGATCAAAAATTTACTATCTCGAGTTCCTACGTACTTCGGAAGGCACGATAAGCCGTTAGTCCCGGCTGCATCTGCAGTCGTTAGCACCCGCCAATCCGCACTGGGCCCGCGTGGTGGGTCATGGCCCAATCTGTCTATTCCATCCATAGGGAAGGCCTGTGCCCCAGCAGTGGGGACATTAATAGGCTGATGATGATGAAGATAGGTATAATATTGTACTTGACCCTTTATTTTGGCGGGCGAATGTAGGTATATTGTAATGTAATATTTAGATGTTTAGAATTAAACCCACATAATTCAACTCATTTCAAATCTGTTTCTTAGGTTTTCACGCACATCACTCATTAAATAAAACTACTTTTAACGGGTTAATGCAATAATATGAAACAAAGGCGCGAAAATAAGTCTGCAGTGTGTGAACATGCATTAAGGGGACCAAACCATTACATTAGATTTGATAAACCATAGATCCGTGCAGCTGAGCAGCGGTTAGTTCCTAGAATGATGCGCGAGGCTATTGAGATTAAAAAATATCCAGGGAAGATGGTTGGTTATGCCACCGGCTTGGGAGCCCATTATACAAGAGATAAAATCCCAACCCCAAGCACACACTGCAAGACCAACAGATACTATAAGATTTTTCTGTTTGCATGATTTAACATAAGAAAGAGATAGAAAGCGTCTCTGAGTTTGTTTCGCCGATTCTTCTCAGAAAGGTCTCCCAATTTTGGAACCGGTGGTAGTTTACGGTAGTTAGGGTCAAATAAATAAACTCAAAATTACAAAACAGAATTTTAAATAAAGTACTTTATTAACTAAATTAACTAATAAATTCATGCATAGACAATAAAGTTTTAAAAATCTTTCAATGAAATATCCAAACGCTCGATAAAAGTCTTTCGAAGGTAGCTCGACAAAGTAAATAAAAAATCATTATTCTGACGATGCAGACCTGAAAAGGCTGCGAAACGTCAATAAATACATAAAGTTCTTGCAATAACCCATTAAAACTTATTTTATTCATTTCAAATCGTTATTATATATAATTTCAGAGACAACAGCATTTAATTACGAAAAAAGAATTAAAATTTGCATAAGTATAATAGAAAATTCGCACTTTCCGAGAAAAAGGAAGCTTTTGTTTTTATAGAAAGCCATTGTCGACGGGACAAACGACCCTTATAACGTTCGTCTGATTTACATACGTAATTATTTCCTGCTTTATTATTTTAATTTCTCATTAAATGTAGGTAATCGAATTTGTACGAGGAAAACGTGAGTACATTGAAGCTTTTACGCCAGGGGCTTTTAATCTTTTCATTATAAAGGGCTTTAAATTTATTTGCTGTGAAAGAAAAACAGTTATAATACCAAACTAATTTAATACCGTTTTGGAACTCAATCCTTTAGAAATACTGCTTTACAAACTTCAGTGACCGATTTAGAAGTAAATTCAAACAGTTTCCCTTGGTTATGGTAATTAAGAACCTAAATAAATAATTTAATCTAAATTGTTGGTAAATATTCAAACCCAACTAAATATAAGCATAAATATATTAATATCCTGTAATACAAACACATGTGTTTATAGGCAAACATTTGCTTTTTGCGGCATTCCTTTTGGGAACGTCTGTATTGCACTCAAGACTATTTAGATGAAATTTGATGTACGATTGTAACTTTGTTTAACCCTTTAAAGGGTTAAAGATTCCCTAGAGATTATTGCTAAATTTTCCGTAGAGGAAGTCATGCCTTGGTATAGCGTATGGTCCGCCTGATGATAAGCGGTCACCATAACATATAGAGGCTAGCCATAGCAAAAATACTACTCGCACCATTATCTACCCTGACCCAAACCCCTACTAGTGTTGCCGAAATATCGATATTAAAACTATCGACAGTTTACATCGAAAATTATGTACGCTATCGATAGGCCTATCGATAGAATCGATACAACCGATAGCATCGAAACTATTGATCGCTCAGAACAATTCAATACTATCGAATGAATGCAATACTATAGATACTATTGTAGTTCGTTAATAACAAACTATTGATAGTATCGATACTGTTGATTTTCTCTGCAACAATACTATTGATAGTATTGATACTAGCGATTGTTTTAGACTAAAGTTTGTGATTGACTATAATACCTGAAAATTGTAAACAATACTATTGCAAATTGTTAAACTATCGATAGTATGATTTCAAATAAAATCGACAGTATCGATACTATCGATAGTTTGTTATTAACGAACTATAATGCTATCGATAGTATCGATACTATTGATAGTATCGCTGATCGATTGCCATACGATTGGTTGGCTATCGATAGACTATCGATTAATCATCGATAGTCGACTATCGATCGACAACACTAAACCCTACCCCGTGGATCCCTGGAACTTTACTCACCGACAGAAATACAACACCACCAAAAGGTAGAGTTATTTTACTGTTATCTTCTGTAAGGTGGAGGTTACTTACCCAGACGGGCGCTCCAATGGGGCCATGTTTACGAAAATTTACGCCACCAGTTGGCGTCAGGGTGACATGAGGTCTTTTATAAAGTTTCTGGCGCGAATTTATCGAATGTGTATTTAAATTGATCGATAGACTATGACGATATACGTCATTAGACGTATACTCATTTCTTTGTCGCACTATCCGTAAATGGAATGCTCTGCCCGCTCACGTGTTCCCTCCCTCTTACAACCTGGTATCCTTTAAAAGAGGCGTGAAGAAGTAACATGCAGGCCGGTAGTGTGAGGGTGGCTGGTGTGGCAGGTAGAACTGCTGTATCAGCTATCTTCGCGTCTGCACTTCACCATCACTTAACATCAGGGTGGAGACGTTTGTCGGACCTATCTATAAAAAAAAAGCCTTTTCGTCGTATTGCTGCCACCTGGCACCCGATATTCCAAAAAATCTTCATTTGAAAGAAATATCCGCTAGAGACCTCGCTTTTTTAAATTTGTTACAGATTAAATTAAAAGCGGTAAAGCGCAAACTGATGTGTCGAATAAAAATAATCAATGCTCTCTCGTGTCGTGTTTCACTTTCATCACATATGTCGAAGGGAAATCGGCTATTACACGGGTTGCAATTTACTGGTCCCGCCCCATCAGATTAGACAAATTCAATTTGGTGATTAATGTCATCTGCATAAACGCTATCTGACACATGTCATGAGAGCCGACTTTTAAAGGCCATGTTCTGAAATATCCATTAAAATAATCGTCTAATTTAAGTAATGCCGCAATTACATTTGGTCGTCAGCCCGTATTCGGGTGCTCGAAAGAATTACTCGAATTCGGGTACCCGAAGCAATATTTACACTGGAAGAAGGTGTCGGGTACTTGACTCCGTTCCGTTCGTTTTGACACTTAATCGTTTACTTGAATTCCATTGGCACACGTATTTGGGCTAGCGATCAAGTGTAATCGCGCCATTACATGTGTTGTTGATGTTATATCAGTGGGTAACATCTTGCAATTCTATGCCATTAATAATTGACGCTATTCGGAGGGAATTTCATCTTTAACAGGCTGACTTTAAATTTTAAAATATTTTTTGTTTCATACCATACCACCCTTTTTAACATTCAAATAATGCTTACAACGCTTATTTCGTAAGAATAAAAATTATCTGACCATCCATCCGTTTCTAAAGATGGCAGCCCTATTATTTAAATAAAGTCCGAAGAAATATTTTACAAAGAAAACACTCGGCCAAGGATTTAGACGGGATTCGCTTCCTTCTTTGCGTCTTCTGCTATCCAGGCGGGCGTCCACCCTAATAGCAGAAGATGTGGTTTCGAAACCCGGCTGAAACCTGGACCGAGTGGATTTTTAATATTAATATTTTCTTGGGACTTAAACATCTAGCAGGTAAATACCTAAAAATATTTTTTTTTAATTTATTGCTTATTAAGTGAATTAATCAGTGCTTCTGTATGAAGTGTCAAATAATTTGTTAGTTTCCCAAATGTTAATTGTAAAACTTCTTCAATTTCAGAGTTTATGAAAATCTAGGATTTGTAGTATGGACTTCGAAATACACTAAAATGGTATAGATAATAAGGATAGGTATTTAGTGAAAAAGTTTGCAATTTACCTGCATATTAATCAGGATCTAGTAATCCGCTTCTTGCTCCAAAATTTTATAACGAAGTTTCGTAGACCCATGTTTCGTTCGAGTTCCCCTAGAGCCAATAAAGATGATTTAGAGTGGGGAATTAAGCCCGATACGGTACAATTTTCGATGGATTTTAGGACATATGCGAATGACAGGGTAACTAGACAGGCCCGCCCATGTCCGTCCCTCCAGAAATTGAATTATCAGTCAGTATTCCAATTTAAGCGCTATACCTAATTTTGAACCCTTTTAGCCTGACACTTTTGCGACCGTCTGACTTTCAAATTGGATGGATGTCCAGTTTGTTTATTTTTTATTTACAGGCCTGATTTATTTAGAGGGCTTTTAGTCGTTTTAGGGATCAAGTGCTTCATTGGAAACATGTCTTGAAAAAATACTGAGCTATTAAAGTCAAACAATGTTATTTCGAGTTTATACATGCGAGTACCTTCTTGGTACTGATTATTACGATACATAAAACGGAAAATGATATTTTTGGTATTTAAGCTAAGGTGTATCTAATTTTTACACGATTCCATTTCGAACCGAGTTCAAAGAGAAAGTAAATTCAGAATTTTCAATATTATCTACGTCAGATGTAAAGGTTAAAATATTTGTATTTTTTTGTATTATTGAATGGAGTGTAATATTAAGCAGAAATTCAAGAAAAGCAAAAAGATGCAATGTCCTGCTTTAGAATATTTTTTACATGAAACTCTCTGAACTCAAGAACATTTTAAAAGCAAATAATTATAGACATTTCCTAGTTTCTTTTGGAAGTTTAACAATGCAAGTTAGTGAGATTTATTTTATTGAAGTGTGACAAATAAGGATGTAGCCCGCTTGATGGTAACCGGCCACCATGTATTATAGACGCTTGCGATACCAAAAATATCATTTATGCCGTTGCCTACTCGGACCCAATCCCCTACCCTACGAATAGAAAATTATTATTTCCAATTGGCAGTGCCTATATCGATGTCGAATAATACACGTGATCCATTGTACTTTAGTAGATAGATTACCATGCAACAAGTCACAGTACACATTTGCTTAGGAGAATCTATGTGCAATTATCAGTCTAGATGTACTGGTTCTCTCGGGCAATCGCTTTAGCAGTAATGAAGCACTGGGCCGTATAATTTGATCAGATGAGAGCATGTGAACCACTACTAGCATTAATCGTTTTACAAGATCAAGAATAATATGAAGTTTAAAGAAAGAAAAGAAGAAGAAAGTTGCAAGATTGTAACATGGTTTAATCGGAGAAAAGAGGTAAGAGACAGTGGATTATTCGCTGGAGTCGGAGCGCCCGTCCGCGTAAGTACCTCCACCTTACAGAAAACACAGTAAAATAACATTACCTTTTGGTGATGTTGTATTTCTGTTGGCCAGTTAGGTTCCAGGGCTCCACGCGGTAGGGGATTGGGTCAGGGTAGGCAACGGTGCAAGTGATATTTTTGGTACCGTAAGCTTCCTATTACCTAATATAAACCAAGATTATGATTGTCGATCGTGCTAATAAAAACTCGCCAGAAATTACTAAACTCGCGAACTGCGATGTCGTTCAGTCATACATCTACTTTGGAGCACTGATTTCGGGCAACGGTGGATGTGCAGATGAAGTCAAGCGATGCATGGCAATCACGAGGTCAGCTATGGATAAACTTCAAAAATATGGAGGAACCACAAAAGCCACGAAAACACGACTCGCCAGGACATTAGTGTTTCCCATATTCCTCTATGGTGCTGAGACGTGGACCTTGCGAGAGAGTGAGAAAAAGAAGAGACGCTCTAGAAATGTGGTGCTGGAGGAAAATGCTTGGCATACAGTGGACACAATTCCGAGCCAATGCATCCATCCTCCAAACAACGTCTGTATTCCATCGTACAAGGTCGTATTATAACTTTCTTTGGCCACATCTCACGCCGAGAAGATGCGTCAGTGGAACGACTGGTGGTGCAGGGCAAAGTCGAGGGCATAAGGGCGCGCGACAGATCACCAATGCGCTGGACTGACCAGATAAAAGAGGCACTAAGCGGTCCACTTCACGAGTGCACGAGAAAGGCCGCAGTGCGGGACGAATGGCGGCGTATTGTGAAGCGCGCCACCAACCCTGATATGACGACCACGACGCCACCCTGTCAAGAGTGTAGCGCCGAAGAAGAAAAAGCTTCTATAGGCTAGGTTGCCACGACGTTGTACCACCCTTTTAACATAAAATAATTAAAATATAGAAAATACACAAAAACTGTTATCTTAGTTGGTGACGTCGGGCTCCTGCACAAGGTTTTCACTAAAACTCTGTGAACGTGTGCTAGCGTCACTGATGCGGAGTACGTACATGACAGCAGCTACTCGTAATCGCAATGTCATTTGATGGATGGTAAAAAAAAAGCGAGTGTGCTTATGACTACACGACTGAAGTGAAACTTCTTTAACTCCAATTATCTGAAAATCATAAACTTAACCTGAAGATTTGTTGATAGAAAAAGAACCCACCAATCTGCACTAGGTCCGTTATCACTCACCAATCCGCGCTGGGTCCGCTATCACCCACCAAGCACGAGATTCATGTATTTTGTGACGGGTAATTTTCATTGTTTACCGATGAGTCACAGATGACACTAATCGTAACGTGAAATCGTAACGCATTCGCCAGTTTACCCCTCTAGATAAGCGTGCCTAAAAAAGTGTCTCTTCAAAAATATTAGGTTTTTAAACTACTCGATCTCACATGACGGTCATACATGAATGAAAATAGATACATATGGTCGACAAAACGCTACCCTTAGACTAACAGCCGTACTGAGACAGCTAGTGTTAGGCCGGTATTATAGAAAGATTCTCAGTGATTGATCTAGTCTTGAGCATATTTAGGAAGGGATGTCGCTATATATAGCCCATAGTGACATCCCTTTCTTATTGTACTCAAGTAAAGATCAACACTTAGTTGTCATTCTGTAATACGGGCCTTAGTAGTACAGCGGGCTGTTTCCGCAACTCGACACTGTGCCTATTTTGGGTGAGGAATCGTATCAGCCCTTCCATCTCAGCTCCTCCAGAAAGCACAGCTGAGAGATTTTAATATTGATTAAAGTTAGTGCAGCCACATTCTTTGCGATACCTAACTTAAGAGTAAGATAACATGAGATTTTAAATTAGGTAGGTAAAAAGTTTGACATTTCTGAGTACGCCATAAATGATCAAAAGATCTACCTTGATTAATTATAACTGAAGGGTAAAAGTTCTTCCCAAAGGATAATGTAATTGAAAACTTGTCAACGGTTGTCTTGGGTTTGATGTTGTTTGCGATAGTTTCGGGGGCTGTTTAGTTTGCATATTTAGTAAACAGTGAGAGTAAGATAGATTACTTGTAAGTTAGCTACAAAATTACCTTTTAAGAGCTTAAGGATTACGTTGCCTAACCTGACCTAATTCCCTACCGCCTGGAGCCCTGCAACCTTACTGACCGACAGAAACACAATACCACTAAAAGGTAATGTTGATTTACTGTAGTCTTCTGTTAGGTGGTGGTACTTCCCCAGACGGGCGCTCGTAAGTTAGCTACAAATTTACCTTTTGAGAGCTTAAAGACTACGTAAACAACTTAACTATTAATATATAAATAAATATTTCTAAAACTCACATCAATTAGCCTAGCCCCAAAGAAGCACTGGAAGACTTGTGTTATGGGATAGGTGGATAGAATACTTTAACTGATACATATTATTATAAGTATATAAATCTACACTCATGTCGAAATATTCGAATTACGTATTTAAAGATTGTTTTGTGAAGACGTACTTTATAAACGAACATACATAAAATTAAAAATAAATAGGTAGACCGCTTAACTAAGTCCGCGTCTGCGGGGTAAACGGCGTGGGAGAGGACGAGAACGGGGACCGTGAAAGTTGCGGGCAGCAGGCATTTTGCATCAAGTGCCCGCCGCCCGCATCTCTCACGGTCCCCATTTACGTCCTCCTCCCTGTACCCCGCAGGCGAGGACTCAGTTAAGCGGTTTATCTATAGCTGTATCGAAAAATAACTTTTTAATCATTATAGTACACTTTTATTTCTTAACTAGCTGACCCGGCGAACTTCGTACCGCCTTAGCGTAGCTTTGATGCACTACTTTATTTTGTATAGCTGACCTATCTTATGTATGAATACCTATTCAATTTGAACTGGAATCTATAATATCCTCCATATAAAAATGAATCCTTATTTCCCTGGTCTCGCCATACCTGAGGACTTTACTAATTTTTATTAAATAAAAAACAACATATATATTTTCATAATAGTGTTTATTCCATATTGTTCAATTTCACTCATATTTTTACAAATCGCTATTGAATAACTTTGCATTTTGAAGTAAACACTGAGCTCAACACCACGCGCGCTCTTGAAAGCAACTAATAGACTCTATACCCTTCACTGCTTCTCTCTATTCTAATGCTTTTTGATAAACTATACGGTACGAAGTTCGCCGGGTCAGCTAGTCCATAACCGCGCTAACAATAATTTTATTAAGTTTTTGATAAAGTTCGTTTTGTTTTAAAGACTAAGAAGTTTTTTGTTTGCTAATAAGTGTTTTTTCCTGTCACAGATTACCACAGTTTTTTTGTTTTAAATTGAATGACGTTGACATTCGTTACGTTATATTTTTCAATCTTTCTGAGAGATTTTCTTTATATTTTTTTCCGTAAGAACCTTGTACAGAGTATTAGAAAACTACAAAAAAAAATCAGCCAAATCGGTCAAGCCGTTTTCATGTTATGTCGTGACAACGGAAAACGGGTTTCATTTTTATATATATATAGATTTAATCTATAAGGCCATGATATTTGGCTAAATGTGAAAAGTGAGGCGCAAGCATTCGCAGTTTAAACCTTATTTCCCGCGCTTTCCATACAATTTTCTGTCCATCGTGTTATGTTTTCGGTATTTCAGAAAAGTTTTGTAAAAATACATACTTCTCTGTTACTCAGTTACTTTGTTTAATTTCAATTGTTCCTATGAGAGAAGATAAAGTAGTGTATGCAACTGTATATAATTTAGGTTTTAAAACACTCTAGTCAAGTTATTATAAACATACTCTCGTGTTTTAATACCTATTCTTATAGGACAGCCGCATAACTACTATTATCTAGAAAATATACATAAACATTCATGACTTAGCTAGAAATGCTCATATTTATCATACTAACATTTTCACCCCGGGATTCGAACCCGGGAACTCTGTGTAGGTGACACTTTGCATCCCAGCGTACATACCACTCGGCACGGAGGTCGTCACCTTTTATTGATGAGTTTTTCAGATGTTTCTGAACTTAAGAAACATAATATACTTACACAAAAATAAAAAACAAAACAGTAAAGACTTAGCTTAGTCAGATTTTAACATTACACATTCAACACTGGTGACATATTAGTAGTGTATAGGTCACGAGAAGTAGAATTATGTCACTTTATGTTTGGCACGTTTGTTACAGAAAATGAATGGACAATTCGCTTAGAAGTTGTTGCAAGTTGTTCCATGGCTGTCCAGCGTCAGTGTCGCTTTGTCTTATTTAATAGTTTCAGTCTGAGCAATTGTGCAAATATTGTCAGATGCTGTTATCGTTTCAGACAAATGTGCAGTGGAATGGTTCTATTTCATACAATTGTATTTCCATCGGAAGCTTGCTGTATTGAATATATTACGGAAGTTCAGAAGCGGAAGAAAATAATTTAAAGATATTTTTTTTATATTTTGAAAAGAAACTTATAAGGTCGTTGCTTCAATCTACTTACCGTTACTATGAACATATTAACTAAACTATTTGGAAAACTCATACCAAAGTCTAGTATAAAGGTAGTGACATAGAATAATGTTTCTTTACTTTTACAACATAAAAACGATTTTAATGTTGCCCATGCCCATGTTTGTCGAAATTCAACAGTCGTTGTTGTGCAAGCAGGTGAAAATTGGAACTGTCCTAATGTTTTCCCAACCATTGCTTAACGTAACATATATTTTTTATATTATTATGAAGTCTTAACATAAACTACACAATGTCTATCGGCTGTATACCAAAAAGTAGTTTCGAGTCTTTATG
Source organism: Chilo suppressalis (assembly GCA_902850365.2). Classification (NCBI taxonomy): domain Eukaryota; kingdom Metazoa; phylum Arthropoda; class Insecta; order Lepidoptera; family Crambidae; genus Chilo; species Chilo suppressalis. The sequence continues at coordinate 9,301,068 of OU963907.1, forward strand.
AAAGCAAGATCTTTACAAAGTTTTAGTTTTTTAATTATTACGTTATTAATTCATAATTACTAATATAACTATAACATATTTCTAATATGTAATATATATAAATATGTACGTGCGGCATAGGGGGTATATGGAGAGCAATAGGGCAACGTTATATTGTATATGGAATCTTGAAAATATTGTTATTAGTGTATTGCTATTCATATCATTTAATAAAATTTAATGTTTTTAAAATTTCGCCTTACATCCTGTAAAAATGCTTGTAGTTGTTAGCGGAACATTAAATTCTATAAAAGCGTACTATCAAAGGGTAAACGTACAATCATTTTTAATCCCTGGTGCTTTGGCTAATCAATGGGACCCAGTTGACTGTAAAACGGAAGCGGTCGTTTCATAGATACTCTTATGTTTATGATTGATGTTCTCAAATTCTGGACCGACATAATTACAACCAGATTGGATTAAAAAAACTAGAACATCTGTACTCAGATTAACTTCTAAGTTGGATCAAATATGTTGCTGGCACGTTCTTTATAATAACAAAAGAAGGAAACAACACGTGACTCAATGAAACATGAAATTATTATAACGTTTCTAGGTTTGACCGTAAAACATATAGATATTATAACAGTTTGATTTTTACGTGACATTTTCATATTGCGGATTTACATGAATAAACACTATGATTTAAGTATGGCGTCTTGCTAATGATGCTATATGAATATATTATTTATATCGATTTGAAACTAGAAAGAAAGAAAATGGTAAGAAAACCCGTTTATTGGCTTAAAAATTAACACACTATGTTAATTTGTATTATAAATATATTTTGTATAATAAAAAAAGTATTTAAAGGCCAACTAGGACCCTGCCTCAGCATAAAGTTGCAGCGATACTGTAGACGCTGCCGCGCCGATATTCTTACGGTTCATATTAAGCACATACCTACAATATCATTGATATGGATTATGTATGAGGTATAGCGGTCGCTGTCAATGTTAAAATTATATAAGGTATCTTGCTGATGTTTATAATCATTGATTTCATTGAGAGTTGATCAGTGAAATTTAGTAAAATTATTTTAAGACGAAAAATAGCAAAGATCCTAGCAACAAGAAGTCTCGCTTTAATTCAGAGGGTGATCCTACCTTGATTACTTTTTATATTTCTTTGCTTTATGTAAAAATTGCTAATGATAGTATCTTAAAATAGAATTCAACTGAGAATTAATTAAAAACGACTTCATAAAGCTTCAGAATTTTTCACTCCGAAACGAGCGAACGAAAGGAGCCCAAACATTGGTCTTCTGATAACAATAAGTGTAACCAACCCTGAAATCTGTCTACCGACACCGAACACCCCAATTAATTCTGAGCCGACATTCTATCCTATTTTAATAAAATGGGCATTAGAAAATCCGCTGTTCGCCGGCTCCCTCATTCAAACGCAAATTGATTCCGTTCAGCTCGCCGAATATGGAAACAGATCTGACGGCAATTGAAATTGAAGCATATCGAATCTATAAAAACAATTTTCTTCCCCGTATTGTTGACGTACGGCACGGGGCACGGAGATCCGGTTATTTTTCGACACCATTTCGCTGAGTACGTGACTGCGTGGTTCGAGTGATCCCAGAGGCGGATCGGCTTTCAGAAATAGGTGTATACCTACGCGACGCGCGTCAAGGCATATCATGTTTTTACTGCCGATAAGAAACTAGAGCTTCTAAAAAGTTGCTTTGAAATTATTAGTAGCCAAACTTTCTGAAGAATCTCTATTCCGTGTAAAATCTGTGTTGTTTGAATTGTTATATTCTAATCAGGTGACTTAGATTACATTTTTGTTTTAAATATAAAATAATATGTAACGTAGATTACCATCTTAGTGTTAATAGGAAATGACTTTATTAAATGAATAGTTAAACTTTCTTATTTATTACTTCCTGACGTTAAATTACAGATTGAATTAATCTAATTAATTATTTTATATTTACATAGAAATATTTAACATTGCAAAAGCTTAAAACTACTTTATGTCTATAAATTCAAAAACCAGAAATAACTAAGTACCTAAATAATATACAATTTACAAAATAAAAAATATATCACCCCCAGCGCAGCTGTCCGGAATGGTGCCCAATAGGCTGGCAGAATTTCCTCGTTGGATAGCTAGGCTAATCTGTTGACCAAGGTAGCTGCCAGCCTTTTGATCACTAGTCGCCTCGGTGAGTCTCTTAGACAATTCACTCAACACCAAACGGCACAAATATATAGTTCTCATTAAGCTGAATATTTGCGCCGCTTGGAGCACTCGGCAGAGGCCGCCGCCTCGCCTGCAGCCAGGGAGGTACTACTTGTATGGCACGGAGCGAGAGTATCCACGCAAGTTGCGTCCCATACCAGAGGACGACCCTACTTCCAAGGAATGAGCGTCATTCCGTCAGGTCTCTTGCCATCGTCTAGAAAAATGCCGCTAGGCTCTAGGACCGCTGGCACATTGACTGCGACAAAAGGTCTGCGTATGACGTCATTGATGCAGGCGTGGCGGGAGACTAGACCAGCGCTCATTTGGCATGGGAGATCATGGTGCCCCAACTCACTGACGCGAGTTCCACAACGACAACGATAGGGGTGATTGGTCTTGATGCCGAGTCTAAGTGAAATTGCTAGTGATAGAGTGGTCCTGTCAAGCAGTCCCGATATTGGCTGAAGGAAGAGCTTGCAGCCAATAACCAGACTCTACCTGAAAGACCGCTAGGAGGCGAGCACGCTCAGCTGCGTTTTCAGAGGAAGCTAAAAGATCACTCTGAAGACGCAAACAGAGTGGCTCGTCCCATTGCCTCTGTGAAAATAATATATAAGTTATTTTAGGGCTTCGTACATAAAGGATAAAAATGGGACCCTATGACTAAGATCCAAGTGTTCGTCTGTCTTTCTGTCACAAGGCTGTATCTCATGATTCCCTAATCATGAAATACAGCCCACCAGAAACGTTTCTGCTCGAAAAGATTCGAGCAATCCGCCCTGGTTCGAGACCAAAAAAAACCCGTGTCTCGAGAATTCTCGAGACGCTTATTCAAAGTATTCGATGTAGGTTTTTCTGCGTAAAATTGACCGCGCTCTCTGCGAGCAAGTTGTTTCACTCACACACACCTAACAAATTACTCACTATAAATTAGTAGGGCCACAAGAAGTAGTTAGTTACTTAGTAATTTCTTACAAACTGCCTATGGCAAATTATTGCACCCTAATCATTTTCTTAAGAAAGTTTTACATGTTATTTCTTAAAGATTATGCCTACATGTAGCAAAATTATAAATATAAACTCTTAGAGTTGTGGTGGTACCATCCTTGTTATCTGATTTCATTAGTTATTATTGTAATGTTTCTGTTATATTTGATCTCAAAGCTAATAAATATCAATATTATAATATTACTAGAGCAATAGCTTGATACCAAAGTTTTTTGTTTCTACAGATTTTTAATATGTGTATAAAGATTGATTATTAAGTTTTAGAAGATCGAGAATTGCCTTGTCTCGAGAAAGAAAATTGTTCGAGAAATCAGAAACCCTACTCATGATCTGTGATAGCAAGTAAATACTTAAAACGGAATAAAATTTATATTTAAAACATAACAACAGTTTTGGATCTATCAACATTATTCTGTTAAATAAGGTTGAGATGTGTGTTTGCTGTGCGATATTGAACTTTAAGTATGTCCCAAATTAAAGCACATTACTGTTTCTTATGAATCAAATGAGTAGATAATGGTGTAAGATGAACAATATTGAAGTTTCATTACTTAGCTAATTTTTTTGCTATTTTTTAGATTTTATATCATTCTTATTAAAATATTAAGGTGATCAATAATTCAATGTACCATGTCTTTTAGCACGGAGAGCGGGAATTTCTAATACAAGTATATATTTACTTAAAAGAAATTCCCAATCGCAATACTGTATCGGAAATTATTGTATCAAATAAAGAATTTGTATTTGTATTGTTGTATTAGCTAACAAAAAGGCTATCCTTAATCCACATCAACTAAATCGTATTACGACGATCCACAAATCTGAATTTTTCACCATGATAACAATTTAATTAAGGTTTTTCTCTCATTTAGCACTGCCAACAACACATACAAATATTACAAAGTTATTACATTTCCTTTTTTGATTATGAGTTTTAATCAAACTTGATAAAATTCTTGATTATAAATAACAAAAGTTTTTATTTTTGGAAAGATAATTTCCTAAGTTTCACTAATGAAATTAAGGATCAGAAATTAATAAGGTTATTATCTTTCATTCTGATTACTGAACGACGTAAACATTCTGTTAGTTCGTAGAAGTACACATTTGTCTTTAAATAGAAGTGTACCTAGATGAAACTAATATAAACACCCACATAATATCCTTTGGGATATACGTTAAAATATATTTTTTATTTGGGTAAATATGTTTCACATCGTCATGAAAATTTTGTGATATAAATATTTAATATGAAATGACCAAAATGGGTCTGTACTTTTTATTAAAGTTTTATTCTACATTTTTATATAACTGAAGCAGTGTTTGTTTGTCTTCTTGATGATTTGAATCAATCACTATTGCACAAAATAGCAATCACAAAGATGATACTTGATTTAAAAGAACGAACTTTTGTGAACTGTAATATTCTAATCGGGTGACTTAGGTTACATTTTTATTTTGAAAAATAAAATAATATGTAACGTAGGTTACCATCTTAGTGTAAATAGGAAATAAATTTATTAAAAGGAATAGTTAAACTTTCTTATTTATTATTTCCTGACGTTAAATTTCAGATTGAATTAATCTAATTAATTTATTTCTATTAACATAGAAATATTTAACATTGCAAAAGCTTAAAACTACTTAATGTCTAAAAACTCAAAAACCAGAAATAACTAAGTACCTAAATAATATACAATTTACAAATAAAAATATATCACCCCCAGCGCCGCTGTCCGGAATGGTGCCCAATAGGCTGGCAGCATTTCCTCGTTGGATAGCTAGGCTAATCTGTTGACCAAGATAGCTGCCAGCCTTTTGATTACCGATCGCCTCGGTGAGTCTCTTAGACAATTCCTTAAAGAAGGAACGAGCGTTTGGACCCCATGGTCCCATAGTCTTAACACCAAACGGCACAAATATATAGTTCTCATTGAGAGCTAAATATTTGCGCCGCTTGGAGCACTCGGCAGAGGCCGCCGCGCCGCCTCGCCTGCAGCCGCAGTACTACTTGTATGGCACAGAGCGAGCGTATCCACGTAAGTTGCGTCCCATACAAGAGCAACGTCCTACGCCTTCTGTCACACGTCAACCATAAAAAGTGAGAAAATGAGTTTGTTTATTTATTGAATTGAAACTTCTTTACGCACGCTTGACTTTGGGGGTAAGCTGGCGAATGCGTTACGCGTTACGAAAAGTGTGTTCGGGCGAGGCGAACGAGAGTTCAGTGGGGGATATAAGCAAGAGAAAGCAGTCTTTCTCTTATAGCTAGTAAATGAAATATGTATATGTACATACATGTATATATTGTACACACATATATCTGTATATATATACATACATACAGATGGAGCTAAAGAAGTTTCACTTTAGTCGTGTGGTCATAAGCACACTCGATTATTTTGTTTTTTACGGTATCACGCCTACACCACTAAACGGATGAATTTGCCATATAGTAATGACCTGGATTGAGACATAGGATACTATTTATCTTGGAAAATTATAAGGTTACTGAGGGATTTTCAAAAAACTAAAGTTAACCCGGACAGAGGCGCGGGCGGCCGCTAGTATCTAATAATAAAAACTTAACTTAAGAGTAAAACAATAAAACGAGTTATTAAGTCAGCAGTGTTACAGATATTGATTTCAGTGATGTCTAATTGGAGGGCGTGATACTACAATTAATGCCGGAAATTCGCTTGTATTGACTCGGCTTCGATTTATATTGCATTAATTGTAGGTGTTAGTTTTGAACAGACGCGTTAACTGAGCGTCAGTATATTAAATGTCCAGACCGAGCTCGTCATAAAGCCGCCTATAAATGTTGGCCAACCGAAGGCCAATTCCAACGTATATACAGCATATTTGTCTTTAATTTTCATCGCTCTGTAGCTTGACTAAAAAACTTAACTCAAGACTAAAACAATAACACGAGTTATGAAGTTAACAGTGTTACTGATATTGATTTCACTGATGTCTGATTAGAGGGCGTGATACTACAATGAATGCCGGAATTTCACATGTATTGACTCAGCTTCTAATTATTTTGCATTAATTGTAGGTGTGAGTGAGACTAAATCACCGAGTAAAAGGAAGCGTCAACGTGTACAGACCTCATGTGGCGTCGCTTGTTGGTACTCGCTTTAGCTTGCCAACATTTTGTTTTACGTCGTCCATAATAACTAATAGCGCACCAACGTATTGGCAGCTCCATAAAGCTCGTATATTGGCCACTTTCATTGGTCTTCTTCAAACTCGCCCAACGTCTTTTCAGTTAAATTGATATTTGAAAAAAGATTATGCGACTGTATTAAACAGTAGGTAAGTATATAAGTAACAACAACAACATACCTAAAAATCATAAAATGAGTTAGGTACATTTAATTAATGGAAATTGAATCTGAAGAATTAAAAAAATATATATGAAATTTCGAACTGTAGTCGTCAACGACGATCACAGTTAATTTTCATGAACAAAGTTCGGCACTCTGATTTTAATGTGATAAAGCTAATGAACACAGAGATTAATTGTCATGCTTCATAAAAACACTACGGTTTAAATATAATTATAAACTCGGATAATTTTAAACAATAATAAATGCAGAATAATGAGTTTTGAGTTGACTTATGGATTAAAAATTTAACCTACTACTATAAGTGATAAGTCTCCCTGCGGTCGACTAGATACAAAAACCGTACTTACCCGCGTGGTGGGTTACGGCAATATCCCTATTACATACATAAGGAAGGCCTTTGTTCCAGCATTGGGAACAAAGGACATTACTAGGCTGATGATGATGGGACCTAATCATTGATATACACACCTAGGTATAAATACACAATACACCATTTAGTATAAATACACAAAATATTTACACATTCGCTTATAATTAAGTTTAAACTTCTTTAATTATATTCTGAGCTACATTTAATAACCTGAGCAGCTACACAATTCTTCACACACAATTGCATCCTTGCAATTTGTCATACATACACTACAATAATGGGTAGCCACATTTACGGAGCTGTTGTTTTTAGACAGTGCGGTATTTAGTCGACCGAAGGGAGATCAATCATTTATCTAAGCTACTAGGAATAGTTTCATTTGTTTTATGCTATTTTATAGACAAAATATTACGTGTGTTATGTCCTACAACAATTAAAAAAATACATTATTTAACCATGTTCATGCGTATAGGCATACATAATGCTAAGATTATGTATGCCTATATTATGTATGCTTCTAAGCTAACTGAAAAACCGATATTACAGTTTCCGACTCTGAGCAAAAGAACTAGTTTCAACTTCAAACATAAGAAAGACGCATCCACCCCTGTTATTCGATTGTGACAAAGATTATGTAAGATAAGTTATTATTTCGTTGATAAATCGTCGATCGAATATTAATATAGTCATCGAATCAATAAATCGTAACGCAACCCACGAAAAGTCCAATATCGCAAGCGTCTATTATATATGCTTTGGTGGCTGCGCACCATCAGACGAGCTATACACTAATTTACCTAAAAAATAGTTCACTATTTACATAAAAAAAAGATTTTTAAAACCCACACAGCAAACCGAACGCGATCAAAAGTCACAGTGCAATAGGTAGATACCGTCGAAGTTTAAAGTGTAACGTTTGAAGTTTTCAGAAAAACTTATTGAAACTACTCCACTGGGCGCGAGTAGTACGCGAGATGTATGCAGTGTATCGGGTTGCGGAGCCGGTCGAACTGCTACGAACTTCGTCGGGACATGAAAAATGCATTAAGTTCGAGGAGAGTACCGCGGGACGCTTATTGTGGACTCCCGATGAGATGGATAAACAGAAGGTCATCTTAGTACACTCGTTTTTTGAAGTGAAAACTTCTTTAGCGGCGTTGTACACTTTTTTGTAATGGGTAAAAACTGTTAAACTCGCGTCAGGGCACGTGGCCTGATCGCGTCAGTCCTGACGTCCTGATTAGGTCACGTGTCCACGTGTATGTCATGTAAGTTGATTTTTCTGTAAGATAAATCTTTTTAATGTAATATAAATTTTCATGTTTGTGTACGATAGCGTAATCTACCACATAAATGATAGTACTTTTATACTGATAATTAAAGCAATTCGTGCAAAGTTATTACCTAACCATTGCAAAATATCAAAAATGCACAACATTAATATTCTAGTTTTCACTTCTGTCGGCACTCCCGGAGTTTTATTCGCAGTATTTCTTTATTCAAATTGGAAGCGTAATACAAACCTTTTCTAGTTTCTAGCGTTCTAACGGCGTACGTCACTGAGTGCTTATAAAATGCTGGCAATTCTAGTTCAGCTGATCATAATATTCGATTTCGAGCCAAATAGATCGCTTATTCGAACCTACACCCTACCAGGACCGTGTCTTTTCAAGTATCTTTTTTTTAACCAACCGTGGAGGATAATATGTTTCGAACGTATGTAAGTAGGTATGACATGTTCATTTCTTTGGCACGCACTTTATCCTGAACTTATAATAATAATTTATATTAAGGAGAATAATGTATTTCTATTAATTAATTGTCTTTTTCCAGTACAAAATTTACAGCAGATACATTTCTTAAAGTATAGCCAATGACAGCTTTTCCTTAAATAAATTAACAATAGGTAACTTATTATTTCGATGGAATTTAGTTTTTGTGTTTGAAAAAATATCAATATTGTGAAAACTTGTATTATATGTCCTGACAATTATGCTAATGCAATTCCGAAACAAGTTAGCCTACTGTTCATACATTTACAGCATAAACCTGGGCTTGTGGCTACTTATACTGAATACCACTTCTGTGTTTCAATCGTATCTTTGTAGTTTTTCAGCAAATTTTGGTAACAGCTGCAAATTACAAATCAGTCAGTCCTACTTTAGAAGCAGTAGGACAATACTGAAAAATTAATTCTCACTACGGAGTTCGATAGCTCCAATTTTACGACTACAACGTTATGTTCCTTACTAGGTAGGTTAAATGAAAAGATGGTGGGAAACAGACTGTAGTAGTATATTTGTAGAAATATACGAAATATAAGATGATTGATCTCAAGGGGCTACGTCAGGGATTCGCTCTTTGATCTCAAGGGGCTACGTAAGGGATGCTTCTTTCTCGTCGTCAAACTATGTAGTAAAATTAGTTTGTCCAAAAGTAATCTTTTTCCAGATAGGCAAATCGTCCACGTGGTCTACCTGGGTAGTCAAAATAATTAATGTCCAGTAGGAATACTTTTTCTAGGAGGTCAAACTTCGTTGATAATGATCTCTTTTTATAGTTGGCATATGCAAACAAATGTTTACGTCATTTTTCGAAAAAAAAATACCAATACTCATTTCTTTTTGTTCCCTAATATTATTGAATTTCACGCTTGACTGTATTTTTCGTCATTTGAGACATTTGACTATCTGGAAAAAATATTCTTGTTGGTCAAATTAGTTTGACTGCTGAGTTTGACCAAAAGCAGTCGCTCTGTGGTTTCCAGATGTTAGGTGGAAATTTATGATCTGGGCGGGCCGGCAGGTAATTCTGCAGCAGGTAGGCTGATGGTAGGTAGAGATGCAACGACGGGCATGTAGACTCGCAGCGATGCGTGACGGCAATCAAGGGCTGGCGAGTTGACTGGGGGGTAGGCCAAGTCAATAGCCAGGCATAGGAACCAAGCAAAAAGTAGCCAGAAAAAGATATTTAACAATTATCACAAATCCAAGTAATAGAGATCAAAAGTGAAAATGTATCTTATAGAATTGAGTTGCATTTTTGTGTTATGCTTCAAATTTGCAAAATGCATAGGTTTACTGTTTCACGATTCACTAGAAGACATGAAAGGATTCAAACAAATTGCGACTACGCCATGCATATCTGTGAAAACTCGAACGCGAAACGGAACCGGTGTAAAATAAAAAAAAAAAAACCGTTACCTACCTGCAATGTTATTTGTAGCGTAACAGTTCTTTACTGGCGTAAAACAAGTTATTTTGGCAAATGTTTCACCTTATTTGAATTATTAATTTGATATTTCTAATATTTGTGGATAATTAATATTGAGGTTTCATTACAAAATTACGGGTTTGGAAAATCTTATCTTCATTTCATCAGGGGTTGAGCACGAAATTGTAACAGACGGACTGAGAGATAGACACGGGTAGTTCCTTTTGTGTTTATAATATAAGCATTGATTGTATTAGATGATCCCCCTGTTCCATCCATTGGGAAGGCATGTGCCCCAGTGTGGACATTAATAGGCTGATGATGGTGATGTATTATAATTAAGATTATATAATATATACGATTATAGCCGCCAACAAATATTCAGTGAGCGAGATCATACCTATGTATTTTAATTATTCTATGCCAAAATATAGAATACCTACATTTTACGTAGGCTCTTGGGACCCACAACTGTTACGAATTTACATTACGAAATCCACTCGGTAACGAGTTGACCATAAAATGGCATCAAAAATGATAATTTTACGTTCGGTCTTTGATCAGATGATTCAAATTTTAAAACTGAATGAGTTTGAATATTTTTAAATCATATTTTATTATTACTTCATACATTTTTAAACGTTTGTGAACGTTTAAAAATTGGAATACTTTCGTAGAAAAAAACATCCCAGGCAACCAGGCAACTGATGAATAGCTAGGATAAAATCCTAAAAATAGACTGTCTGTCTACAGGTAGATATATTTTATTTTGGATAAGATAAGGATACTTTTATTTGATGAAATAGGAAAATATTGAGATGGTTAGAGGAAGTCATTGAGCCCAACCCGCTCTTGGCGGAATGGTGACCGGATACTTTGTTTTGATAGAATAGAGACTACCCATGACTCCGCACGCGGGCCCACAATGGGGATTGGTGGGTGGTGTATATATTTTTAACTTCATTCCAATCCAGCGTTCCACGACACTCATGCGTTTTCAATTTATTTATATTTATAATAAAACACCGGCAAAGTTCGTGTTTTGCCACGCGCAGTGTAGGGTTCCGTATTTGCCTGTAGTTACCACAACATATTTGAGCAGGAGTCTTTATTTTCTATATCGGAAATTATAAAAACCAAATAATTATCAATCTATTGATCTTAACTAAAATAAATAAAACTAGTTTAACTAAAATACCTAAATCAAAGTCAAACGGCCTCTCAAACTCAATTCGTATTCATTTTTTTGATTTCCTCCCAGACGGGTGTGAAATCTTCATGGATACCTTACAGCCGGCTGCAATGTTCTGTCATACTCTAACTGACTAAAACACACCCGTAGTTTATGCTTATGGCCAGAAGGGACTTACAAGCTTCATCTGAACCAATGATGCGGTATGCCCGCCGATCTTTTTAAGTGCTTATATACTTTTTATAAAATAGACTCAGAAGCCGTTGGTACTCGCGGTAGCGGTAGCTAGGATTACAGAACCCTAAAAAGGTGAAAACTCATAACATATACGGGCAACGTATACAATAAGAAATAACACAAGGGCGTCGTTTTCCCGTTAACGATAACGCCTTCCCGAGAAGCCAGTAAAATAAGAAAGCGTCACCGCTCTCCCGCCACACACGCTCACTTAATAAAGACAAACGAGTGACTGCAAAACAAAGCCATAAAACGCCCGCTCACGTCGCTGCCTTTTTTCATTTCGATCAGATTTCCTTTTGGTAATGAATTTGTAATATTCCGGGCACACGATATCAAGGCTCAAGATAGTCGTTTGCCAAGAAATCGTTGGCACAAGAGCTTTCGGCCTACTCTCACGGAACCTCAATTAAAAGTACGGGACTTGCCAACGGCAGGGGTTAGAATTAATATAGAACGTTAGCAGTTTCTTAATCAGTTATAGAGTTTGTATAATTAGTTTTAGGTTGACAATGAACTTAAAGGAACCACTAAGTAGTGTCGGTATCTGAGAAGAATTAATAAGTTGGTACACTGGTACATGTGAGCGTTCGGTGTAGACTATAGTTTTTGTTCTCACGCTTATATAATGGAGACAGTTAAAATTTTGTTGCGTAGTTTAGGACCCGTTCTTACGAAAGCACCATAGGTTTGCTGTTAAAAAAAGTTTGTCTCCTTTACCATGTCCATGCACTTATTATTAAACGTATCTAGTGACGCAGTGTTTCGTACACATCCACCAGATTTAACTGTCATAATTATTACATTCATTATAACTTTTGAATAGTATGGAACTTGGGAATCATATAATTCTTAACTAATATTTTACCTATAAAATATTCTATATAGTTTAAGTAAATTATTATATAGTATAGTTTACTGTATTGTTGCTCTATAAACTCTACCTATACAAAAACACAATTTAAAAGTTATTACTCCTTCACGTAATAATAAAATAACTATGACAAAAACAAAAAAAAACACTAATTAATATTGAATCTGCAAGACGTGTGGAATCCCAAACTGTCAGTGGTAGAAAAAGTAAGATTATGCCGAGGAGAACTTTATTGCGCAGTCAAAGTTTATTTTGAGATAGAGCAAGTCATTGATATCTAGGCAACGTTGTATGATAACTTCACAATCAACCGACAACAATAATTTAAACGTGGAGTATTAGATAGAATTCGTGCTGTTGAATCTTCAGGGGGCTCGTCATCGAGACGGTTTTTCGCCGGGTCTAGGGACGGTTTTAAGCCGTGTCTACGTCCGGTCGCCAATTAGGCATGGGACACTATGGAGGTTTGTTGACTACACCAGCGCTAGCGACGGTTTAGGGTCTGAAAAACGTACAAACCGTGCTCGTGAACAAGCTTAGCCGGAATGCTACACCGGCCCGGGTCGAAATCGTAAATACTCTACCACCCTTCAGTCGTGTCGTCATAAGCACCCCCTTTTTTATTTAATCTTTAATCCCTTTACATTGCATATGGCGGAGTTAATGCCATCATGGCGTTGTCTATCAGTCGACCATAAGGAACGTGTATATATGTCATCAGAAAGTTATCAACACTACTAACCCTAGTTTAACTTTCAAAATCAAATAGCCCTTATTATAAAGAGAGAACTCTTTTAAATAATTAAGTCCTTGCTTTTCTGAATACTATTCAGAAAAAAATGAAATGAAAAAACTGAAATCAAGAAAAAAATATTAATAACACCATTGAAATTACATATTACATAGTATTAGATCGTTATAAAAATTATATACTTATACCATTTTATTAGCTGGATCAGAGAACATAAAATTTTTGTGACACCACAATAATTTCGTTTTATTGTCTACCCATAAGAAATTGAGTTTATACTCCGCCTGTCAGACTAAAGGTCGTAGCAGACATATGAACTCGGAATGGCATCATCACCGTATCAACTCGAGCCATTCAGTATACTTTGTATGAAACTCCCTACCGCGACGCACACGATTTGGAATCGTAACGTAATCGACTCGCTTCCGGACAAACTCGAGTTTCTTCGTGAAGCGATTACGTACGTACGATTTTGGACCCATCATATTTTATACGCGGTTCCATTTAGGGGTGTGGCATGCAAATATATCTGGGAAGGTCGCCTTTTATTTATTTATACACAACCGAAAAAAACATCATAGTTGTTATTTGTTTTTTATTTGCTTTGACTAATCACACCGATTCTTGCGAAGGCCTCGTCTGATTACAATTGGAAAATAATTTTTGTTTATTCAGTTTTCTGAACATCGTGATCACGATGTTGTGACTCAATAAAAAAAAAATTATATAATATACATTTCTCTGATTTTTATCTTTGATTACTGGTAGAAATAAAACTAACGTTTCAAAATAATGAATGACCACTATGACATATGAAAAAAATTAAATAACCGTTCAAATATTCAATAATGTTCCTCGTGAAAATAGACTGCAATTTGCGTGCGTTCCACGAATGAATTTTGTTATAATGATTTTATATCCAAACAAAAGTGATCTTAATGACATTATTTATTATTCACAAAATTAAAATATAAATGTTCATCTATTTTATGTAGATTTCATTCAAGTGCGATTTCATTTAACCGCTTAAAATACATTTATTTTAAGCGGTTAAATAAAATATCACTGATTTCTGGACAATATAATTTATTTATTTATAATGGCACAAATAACAGGCATCAGACAAAAAAAGCAATAATGTACAAAAAGAAATAAAAAACTATGGACATGCCTGTGCCCAATTCCAATTGTGCACAACATTTACATACATAAATAGACATTGAACAATGGACCGAACCAATGCCTTATAGTGCTGTGTCGCTAAGATAATAGTATGTGCATGGGTTTGACGTTCCTGTGATACTCTGCTAACCTCGTAAGGACTATAAATATACCATAATATAGGTACTGAATAAATGGCTCAGGCTTTTTAGACATACCAATATCACGTTTAGCCTACAATTCTATTCTTTCAAAAACATATTTCCTTTTTCATTATATAAAGGTAAATCAAAAATCACGCGAATTTCTCAAAGTTTCCTTTTCTGATATAAACATGGTTACTTTGTTTACCGCCGCCTTCGATTCCGCCCTCTAATTTAACACTCCAATTCGGCGCCACTGACACGTGAAATTACAAAGGCTCGATTTTCTTTAGAATAATTACCTGTCTGTTCCGAGGTCCGAGAAAAAAAAACGAGAATTGGAGGTAGCTAGCTATAGGCCGATAATGGTCTATTGATATGTTTCTCGTCTCTTGTGATAAAAAAGTGGTCTAAAGAAAATGAGTTTTTGTTAATTAATGGCCGATTTACATTGATACAGTTGTTAGATCCGGCTTTGGGCGCCTAGTCACGGCTCTTAGTTACTTAGCCCTCTTGTTGACGGTCGTTGTTTTATTGGACACCGGAGCGTTAAGGTACAAGTCCGAATTGAACCGCAGATCACAGGCCGCAGCGGCTGACTGCAGTTCCAGTGGTGTCGCCAACCACAGAGAGGTCACCCCAAAGATTTGAATCGTTAGAAATGCCCTTACCATCATCTGAAATCTGTCAATACTCGAATGAGCTAACTCCCATATTTTTCCAATTTTTTTTCAATTCCCATTCCTATTTTTTGCAAGAAAAGTGTATTATAATATCGTCGTGTGCCTTCCGAAAGTGCTCTGACAATTCCAGAAATACAAATAAAGCTAATGGTGTAACATGACACACGTAAGTTTTTAGATTTCATTTTTATTAAATTTATTTTCTTTCGTTTTCATGAATATTGAAATCTGTTGAAAAAAAGTAGTGTTGGAAAATATTGCTAGACAAAAAGAGATAACACTATACTCTCGGTACTCGAAGGTATTGGAGTAACTGAGGCATGGTTATATGAATTGTGCAACCGCGGCATGTCGCCGTGTTCAGAATAGAAGCTGCCGCGACCGCAGGCAGCACTGCGGTCAGCCGCAGGCGCTAGCCGCAGTGTCGCCTGCGGTTGACGTCTGCAGCCCATTGCGGAATTGTACCTTTAAGGTTTTCTTTGTTAAGCAACGTATCAATAAGAAGAACATAAATATCACAAGGTGTCTGGTAAAACAACGGCTGTTAACAAAAGGCATAGTTGACTTGTAATTATGAGTCTGAAGTAGGTACGGAAAATGAGCATGTTTTGGGAAGCCAGGAAGATCGATGCCAAATAAATATCAGTCTTTGACTATATACATACCTAAATAGAGCAATACAAATTGACCACGCTAGGAAAACGGCTCATGTTGCGCGAAATGTGTGCGTGACTCTAATGTCAGATTGTTTGAAAGCAGTGTGCAGTGTGCGTGTGTATCAATGAGCTTACCTTACGCAAAATATAATTTTAGGCCGCTACCGCGCAATTAATACGATATCTAGGTGTGTCACTTTTTTGCTATAATATCAGCATAAGACAACACGCGATGTAGCATTAAATCTAAGCTGACGTGGAGACAATGAAGTTACGGCAGTATTTAAAGGAATACGGCCGCAATCATATTATTCAACATTATTAATTGCATGTTTATTACATTTGTGAAAATCAAATATATACCCTGAATTTAAAGTTACCCGAGTAACTTAAAAACTGATTTTTGAAATAATTTATCCGAATAAATAAACATAGTGCGAACTGTTATAAACAGTAAACGTACTACACCCCCATACAAAAATATTGATTTATATCATTTCTAAGATATCGTAAAACGGGACAAATTTTGTAAATAACATATCTATTATAGAATTATTATTAGTTTAAAGTACGAAGATCCTAAAAGGACTTCTATTTGAATCAATTTATAACAAATTAAAGTTTTAAGGTTTCTTAATTGCAGAAAAAGTGAGTTATTGTCGATACTTTTCGAAACAAATAATTTCAAAAACAAAATTTTATTTTGCGAAAATAGAATCCAAAGCGCTGTCTGAAAAAGGTGGTAAAGATCAGGTAACTCAAAATTCACGGTGTATAGAGTACCATATGCACTAATATGGCATTTATGTAGGAATATAATGAGACAATGTTGATATCACTGAAAATATTACGAATTTTGGTATGATATGCACTACTATCGCATTTATGTAGGAATATAATGAGACAATGTTGATATCACCGAATATATTACAAATTTTGGTATGATATGCATTATTATGCATTAATGATATGCATTTTAAGGATGCTTTCAAATAAATGTTAATCAACAACGTTATATCGTGTCGAGGTATCGGGTGTGTTACCTATGACGATAATAATTATCTGATTTTGATACTTAAAATTTACCTGAATTGGAAAGTACTGAAATATTATTTTTCAATATAATTACAGTTAATGATTAAAGGCTTTGAAATAAATTGTTGATAGCGATTACAAACAGAAATTTTAATCATGTTAAAACATTACTAACATTTCTTTGAAAAAGGTTCAATATTTGCAATGTGTGAATAGTTAAAACATTACTTACATTTCTTTGTTTAAAAGGTTCAATATTTGCAATGTGTGAATAGGGCTTTACACCTCTGTATTTTACGGTTACAGATTACTTTTGTATTTACACACCTCATGCCTATGTTTAAAAAAAGAAGGAACTTTGTTATCCCTTTCCTAAGATTGTGAACACAATACTAATAATAATGCTATTTACATGCAAATTAAATAACATTATTCTGTACTGTAGTGCCAGGCGGAACTTATGTGTTTAAGGTAGGCTTCCGTGCATCGTGGCCGATCGTAGCCGTGCACGATCGATCGCGTGCGACTGACGCGCGTGGCTGATGCGATTAGTAAGTGTATGAAAATGTATGTACTGTGGCGGTTTATCCTGAAGGGATAGACCAGTACCCTTAGTACAAGTTTGAGCTCACGAAAACTATCTTAGTTTTCGTAATTGTAAATTACGTTTCTATGTCCATTTTGGTGAAAAGTAACCAAATGTACTTAAAATTTAGGAAAGACGCAAATGATTTAATGTTAGAATTTAAACGCTGTATATTTGTATTGAAACGAAAACAATAAAATCCCTTAGTAAAAAACTATCAAGGTTTTAGTAATTGTAAAACTCGTACTAAGGGTACTGAGGGTGCAGCTCAGTAGTACTCAATAATAACGAATTAGACTTTTCATTTGGTTTATCTGGTCTTAGAGCGAATATAATATTTCTTAATTAATAGTCAACTACTCGTTCTTGTGCCTGAATTCTATCTGCTGGAATCTTGAAATCTGGAAAGACAGAAGATTCCAAATTACAAATCTCTAAAATAATGACATTATTTTTTTAATATAATTGCCAGCCGTAGGCATTACATAAGCAAAGAGTTTACACAACCAAAGAGGCCGTAACGCAACGGGCGTTACGGTACGGTCATGCGGTCGAAGCCTGCCGTAGGCCGGACGCATCCGTTGCAGATCATTACCATAAAAAATCACCTATAGTACAAATGGGGATAAATTAAACGAATTTCTCTTTTAGTTAGATTATCAGAAAAGTATGGGCACTTATTTATCTTTTTGTCTATTAACCTCAAAAAATTTCATTGATGAAGCACGTCAAAGTTTGAAAGTGGGGGCTCGTGAAGTCACTTCTAAATAAAAATTGTACCAAGACGTGACGTCATGTGACATTTCAAATCAATATAACTCTGTATTGTTTTGATTACGTGAATAAAGAAAAAGATTAAGTGTCTAAACCTTTTTGTAAAACTATCCGATAGAAAAAGAAAAAAAGGTAGTCACCATTCCCATTCATTTACAAATTCACACGGTGGGTACACGTACAGCTTATAAGTATACATATAAATTAATTTATCTACTACCTATCTGTAATCGGATGTAACGAGCTAACTCCGTTTATAAACACTCCCTAATTAAGGAGCCTTAATACTGGAACAAATAGTGTATATGCCGCTACCGTGGTGTGCAGTTGCCGAAGTGTTGTTTTAGTTTGTGAGTTAAGCTCAAGATATGTGCTTGCCGAGGAACCCTGTAAGCTCATTAGCAACACCAAGCAGAGTCATAAGTTCCGATATTAAGGGCAAGCTGTATATTATTGTTGAACATGTGCATTATTTTGTAGAAAGATCATACTGTTGTGAAACCAAATTTATTTTACATTGAACCATTCTGAAATCTTCCAGAGTGGTTCTGGAAGATATCAGAATGGTTCAATGTAAAATAAATTAGGTGAAATAGTGTCGCGGTAAGCAAACAGACTTTAGTGTATTGCCGATAGGCTTCTATTAAATGATCGTACTAGCTTGAGGAAAAATGGATATGTTCTAACATTTTTATTGACTTTGTATAATTATATATTTTTTTCTTTCGTATAATTTTTTTTTGTAATAATCAAGAACGGTATATTTTTACACACCAATTTGCATCAAAATAAACTTTGTAAAGCCTTTATTACGGGTCCTATTAGTTAGAATTTCAAAAGGACTCATCTCCATTAAATGAATATGTGTTTTGACAATACTATTTATAAGCAAAGTTAAGGTGGAAATAATGTTTAATCAAAAGTAATTAGTTTATTTACAAACTTTCATGACATAAACGGACAGATTTCTGACGGTAATGAAACCTACGACATTGTTTAATCGCCCATTAATTCATGTTAACGCAGGGATGTATGTATTGTAACGTCTCACTTGCAACAATGAGGCTAATAAATGACGCTTCGCCTTAAATTTCGGTACAATATTGAGCTCAAGAATTTGTCTAATTGCGATAAGGTCTATTTATGTTGTAATTGTGTTTAAAGTATTGTAAATGTTGTTCAAAGAAGTTAAAAAAGGAGAGTTACCTAAAATAATAAATAAAACAGCAGAAAAATAAGTATAGCTTATTTAAATGTATGGGTATTGTTATCAATAAATAGAGTTATCTACAAAACCTCGGTTTTCAGTTTTTTGTATTATCGTTTTAATAAAACGAGACTACAACGTTATATATTTTTTTACCTAAATCGCTCCCTTTCATTCATTCATTCATTTAAATTTTCGTTCGTAAAAAAGCTAGCTACGAATGGTACTTAAAATATGTAGTACCTACGAAGTAAATGCGACTAAGTAACGTTAGTCGCATTGACGCTAGGCCGTAAAGCTTCCCCTGCGCATAGACAAAATGTCATCAGTCTATCGCGCTTCTCGTCGTATAGGTAACATTTTTAAGTTAAATAAGTTTTCTAAGTTGTGACTTTAGTTTTTTGTTTGTAGATCAATCTGCAATAGACGTCTTTTTTAAGGTACCGACGCATAAACGACCAGTTGCCATCTGACTCTTGTTACTTCGTTGTCATCGTAAATGTCACGATTTAGGTTGGATAATTTTGTACAAAATATACTGTTTTATGGGAAGATTTTTTTAAGTTTTAAAGGTGCTGTTGTCCTTATAAAGAACCTTATGTAGTTTCCCTGTCTGTCTATCTGTTAGTTCGGCTTAGTTCATGAACGGTAAGTACTAAAAATATTAAATTTTTCATATGTGTTAATCACGTATAAAATAGTATTAATCACGCCAAGAAAGCGGTGAAAAACAATACGTAAAATAGGGCTGATCGTCTGTCCATAATATATTATATATACATAGTGTTACCTTGCATAGATATTTAAAAAATAGATTTTTTACAAGTAAGTATCAACTGATTAAAATCGTAATTTCAATATAATTTACATACTTCCCGTTGGCTTTGTCAAATAAAGTTCTAGGAGTGAAATTATTTGTAAAACAATATTTAAATGCATATTGTCTATCAATAATTCAGTTCTATTGCACGCTTTGGTTAAATACGATGAATACTGGCAACTGAAAAAATAACATTGCGGCTGTAATAGAAGATGACTGAGATCAGCAAATACCCTTTCAACCTGTAGAGTTCCATTACACAAATAAAGACTCCAGTGTTAGTTATCCAGAGATTAGAACCGCAAAGTATGGGCAGTGGTAAATAGGGTTTCAAAAAGAGTGTGGCATTTTGCTAATATCGAGACGACTAACAGGGAAATGTATACCCATACTTTTGTCTCTTAAAAATATTTGTGATGTGTGCTCTGTATCAAAAAGTTGCCTTGATATTCAAAACGTTGAAGAGCTTAATCAACACATGTAAAATAAAGATGTTCCAAGTTTTTAAAGAAATATGATAAAATGCAAGATAATGTACATACGTCGTGAATTTATTACTTCAGCTACTTTTGACTTCATCTATTCTTCAATTTCGTTTTATTATATATTTAAACTCTCTAATAAATTTACACTGTTTGAAATAGGCCCTGAAAAAGAAAAACATGTGCTCTGAAAGGACAGCTAAAAGGGGGTCAAATGAGGTATCTCCTTACTTTTAATTATTTTTTTCTTAATAAAATAATAAATGATTCTTTTTTCATATTTTAAGCATTTAACTACTAGTTGTTTAAATCGAAAGAAAATTTTACTAAAAAAAAACCACTCGGACTAGGCAGCAGACGGGACTCAAACCCTCGTACACACTATCCGGACGGATGCACTGACCGGATGTACTAGAGAAAATTCAACACGGCCATTAGTATTATAATTAATATTATAGTAAAATGGAGTCAAGTACGCGTCATTGCAGTAAACGTGGGCTATCCTTGCAAAATATTTTTAAAATATGATTCACATGAATATTAATCTTAAAGAATTGATCGTCAAATAATTATCAAATAACGAAGTATGTTTGACTTTGACGGAGTGGGGTCCTCTCGTACAGGTATTATTTTACTTAAAAGAGGAATCCTCCATAAGTAAAATTGAAATTTCTATATTGTTGAAGAAACGAATTATTTTCAATATTCAATTTCAACTGAAAATCTGTTATACTGAATCTTTGATGATACAGAATTCTAAAGACAATTTAATATCTTTTGAGCAAAATTTAATACCTCCTTGATACTACGAATGTTATAAAAGTATAAAACATAATTATAATATTAGAAGTATATTCGTTTTTATTACCAATAATAATTAGCAATTTAATTTTAATTCAATTGTGGATTTATCACTCAATAAAAAAAGATGATATTGACGTAAGTAAAATGTAAAAAATCAAGTTTAGTTTCATAGTTTCTACGTTTTTGTTATTGCAGAATTTGTTATGTTAAAAATAATTAGCGAGTTTGTTACGGAAATTAAATATATCCAAATTATAATACATATCATTTGACCTCATTGTGCGTTATTTCTTATTTTAAAAAAACATTTCTTACTTTGAAAAAAACAAGCATAAAGAGCTATCTACGTTGTGTTCTGTAATAGATATATTAATTTATTATTTAATATATTAAATATTATTACCTATAGGTAAGGTAATATTTTTAATAATATTTAATGTTATTTGAAAAAACTAATACAATTAATTAAAGCAAATGCAATTTATACATGAAATTTAAAGTCCCTTGTATATACGATCAACTGGTAGTTAACTCAATTGTTGTTATTAACTTTACAATGTATGATGATGAATGATGCCAACAACTGCAAAATCTCGTAAAATCAAAAAAAAGTTAGCTAAAGAAACATTACATATAAATTAATAACAGTAAAAATATGTGTTGATAAAAATTACAGAATTTAAACTTTCGTAAAGAAACTTGTAGAACACTCTATTTTTATTTTATGTGTTTAAAAGAATGAAACAAGTTCACGAAATTTAAACCAATTCAAACACTTGTTTCATTTAGGGCCATTTGTCTAGGGTTAATATTTCAAGCGTCTACCTGTTGCCGTTATTGATATAGAGCAAAAAACGGCAAAAAAACACGTTTGCTTTATGAGAGCTGTATGGGACTGACTAACAGACGGACAGTGGAGTCTTAGTAATAGGGTCCCGTTTTCCCCTTTGGTTAACTTTAAAAACAAGATTTTGACTCATGAAACAAACAAAATCTTTATTTCTTAATATTTTATGGCACCCACAAATCATTGCACAGGTTGTAAGTATCAGACGTTCATTAAGCTAGGTATTTTTATTGAACTTATATTTTCAGTTCAATTTGACTGATTTTAAATAATTTATTTACTATATTATTATTCAATTTTATATTTTCAAAATGTGTTCCTTTTCCCAATCAATAGCATAACCTCGTACAACTTACAAACACTCTAACTCTATTTTTGGTTGGTTATATTAATGTAAATATAAACGTGTCTTCAAAATAAAGCTTATTTTTTTTATAAATGGTAAAAATGAATGCCAAGATTAGTTCCAAGTTATTTAATGTTTTTATGTAATAGAAAAACTATTTATTTTTATGTACTAAAAAAATCGGCAATTTGTCCCGATCAAAGCCAAATCGGGACGTCTCATTCAAATCGGGACTGCTGGCAACCCTACTAGGCATGACACACCCAAATCGACTAATGGACTGAGTATCCAAAGCCAAAATAAATAAAAAAAAATGACACACCCAATATTATGAATTAACCCTACAATTTTGACGGGTTAAATGTTAGTCAAAATTTACTCATAGCTCTGGACTGCGCAAGTCGCCCTTAATGCATGCTTAACGTGTGCGTGAAAAATTAGAAACAAAAAAACGTGTTTAATAGAAATTTTCCGATCTATGAACTTCGCATTATTTTACCTAAACCATACATAGTGACGTAAGCAAGTAAAATATTCAGTATGAGAAATTATAACACAACTATATCTATTCGCCTGTAAGATTTCTGGAGATAAACATCCAGAAGAGACGTTTAGAGCTATCAAAACTTTTGGCTTTCAAAACGAAAACATTTCGTCTAAAAGGGAGCTTCCGTGTCATAGAAATTGAATTTCCCTACATAAAACGGTCGAAAAAGGAAAACTTTGTGTTATGGACGATTTGGTCAGGCCATTTGGCAAACATAGGGATGGAGTTGAAAGAGTAATGACTGGCATTACATCGCTACGGCCACTTTAGCCTCTAGTAAAGTTCGGTGCTTACATATTTTAAGCGCTATGCGATTTTTATGGCCCAGAATATGTAGCACATCTTTTTAAGTTTTTGCTCCGTCAGACATTAAAGCAGATGTTTATCTGCCATATATTGACGGCCTCCGTGGCTGAGCGGTATGAACGCCGTGTTTCAAGGTCGAGATTCCCGTCGGGGGCAGATGTTTGTGTGATGAATACGTGTATTCCTGTCATGGATGTTTAATATGTATTTCTATATTTAATAATTTACTTATATATGTATCATTATATGTACTATATCAGTTACCTTATTATCCCATAATACAAGTATTACAGTGCTTAATTTGGTGCTAGGCTAATTTTATTGGTGTCAGTGTTGGAAATATTTATTCATTATTTTTTATTAAATACTAGTGGCGCGCCCTCGCTGCGCTTCGGTGTAGAGCTGTAGTGTATACTATAGTTTTGTTCTTAGACTTGTATTATACACAATGCCATTCTTCTAATACCTAATTCCAATAGGCACGCGTCGCCAAGCCCCCCGCCCGGTAGCGTCGGAACCGCTATGTTCCTGCATTTTAAATCTGTAATATCTTCGAAAATATTCATTTAAATTACATGTGTTATAGGGCCAAATTGGTTTATATTAAATGCACAATGTATTTAAGGTACTTAATTGGATAAGGATGAATGTTATATTGCTGTAAATCGCTTCGCAAATAATCTATTATTTCTCGTAAAAAGTATAGGATAAAAAATGGTTATTGTGGGTTATCCCTAAGAGATAGACATTTACCATCGCGGACTTTGTTGTAGAACTTTTTAAGATGTACAATACTGTAGTACATTATTTTGATTTATCTCGTAGGGCTCAGCCAGCGTTTGCAATATAAGCGCAAAAAATGTGTTTTTTACGTTCTTACATTAAAAACCTCTAAAATTATCAGTGTTTCTCTACTATATTATGCATGTATTATACATATCAACCTTCCTCTTGAATCACTCTATCTATTAAAAAAAACGCATCAAAATCCGTTGCGTAGTAGTAGTAGGCGAAAAAGGGTGGAAGTTATGTGAAAGACGAAGTCGCGGGCATAAACTAGTTGGTTATAACACAAATAAATAGGCAACTGATAAAGGGAGGGTAAGGCGCTGCGCAAACGTGGTCACTTTATTTAGCTGTCAATGAGTAATTGATTTCTTAAGAACCAGTATGAAAACAGCCACCCCCCGCGCAGACGTAAATAATGTCGTGTCCAGTTGTTTCCGCTTTATACTTATAATATACCGCAAAAAGTGTTTGGTGTCGGTAACTGGAAACTAAAACTTGTCAGGAGCGGTTGACTAAATTAATAGTGAATTAAATTTAGACAGAATCCAGTCTACAATGAATAAATACAATTATTTTCACTTTTACAACAGCTGCTCATCTTAACTTTTCGTTGTGCAAATTGAGACAAGTGTCAAATAAATAATCGTTTAATCATGAATTCTGTAACTGCGACATCAAAATATTATGATTTAACCTTAATTTCCTTTGATGGATGGAATTTGCAAAATTAAATAAGTTGAGCAAAGCAACTTTCAAAGAAATCAAACGGGAAATAAATAAAGCTTTGCGAAGGTTTTTATTCTTTACATAACTCTTATTTAGATTGTCCCAATGGAGTTTAACAGTTTTATTGTTTGCTAATATTAATATTAGTATTTTAATGTTATTTTTTTTATTTGGCTCCAATATAGGACTTGTATGAACACCGTTTAAGTAAATAATATCTAATAAAAAGTAGCAGAATCGAATTTTACTATTTTAGCATTGTTAATATACCATATGTCGCTATGTATGTATGCGTGCACCACAAAGTCGATTCGTGAAAAAAAATATGATCTAATAAATCATATTTTCAAAAGAACATCAGTTAGCTAAGATGTTTTATAGCCAGTTTAAAATTGATGATAGACAGAAATATTTAAAGTTATCCCAATTTGAATATAAGTACGGCCGCATCCTAATATATACGAGTATATGCTGGATATGGATATAATCTGTTGAGAAACTTATAATAAGGTTATCTGGTCCCTAACTTCATAACGCAATAAACAGTTTAGCAGGAACGCGCTCATAAAATGGCGGCCATCCCCGGCAAATAGTTTCCTTTTGTTAATATTTTTTATACCTACTTCAACAAAAGAGGCTGTATAAGATAGCTTGTTTATAAAGTTTTGTGTTTATAACGTTGCAAGTAAGAGGGTTTGGCGCAGTATCCTTAACGGCTGAATATTTTTAAATTGTGCTATTCAAGTGAGTTGGTGTTAAAGCGTTTCTGCTACAAATTTGGAATTAGCCAAGACTTCGGCTTCGTGTGAAAATCGGTGCCAAAACCGCCCGCCGAGTGCTAATGTACTGAGACACGTAATTTTGATTATATGCGGCTTCGGTTCAAATGCAGATTCTGTAACGTTTTGCCAAGCGGTTGGTTAGGCGATTCTGTAACATATCGCCTGCAGCTGGTGGAACGAAATTTTAAAATAGTTATTCAGTTTAATTCAGAGTAATTTTCAAACTTCTTTGAAAATAATAATAAGAAAATAGTTTTAACTTGATTGTAACTTTAACGTATTTTTTATTTTGTTTTTGGATGTGTATGCATATTTTTTTAATTCTTTGAAGATTTGTTATTTACTGCGTAAAGTTATTGTTGTAGACACACAGTGTTTTCATATACCTAATTCTTTCTTTAAAACTTGATTAACAGTTTTTTTGTTAAACTGAAAGCGGATTACTGTAGCCTAAGAAAAATATAAGAAATTTGACACAGCCATTAAGGTCTCAGTAGCATAATTGATTAGTGTGTCCACCCGGATTGCGGAAGGTGCGGATTCGAATCCCATCTGATACAAGGACCACGCGGAATATTTTCTAGTAAATATTTTCTTTAGTTATCTTTATCCTAACATACGCCAATGAAACAGTGATAGGAGCGCTGTAGATGTGTTATGTTACTTGTCCTCACATAAATTAAATAACATAATAATTTTGGCTAAACCATCTTTTCTTATTTCAATTCCGTTGTGTTTTACACGCCTCATATTATGAAGGAGCTCATGTTATTAAACGAAAGAAAATATAAGTGAAAGGAGAGAATTCTTTATTACATAAATGAATTATATTTCAGAAAAAGTGTTTTAATTCTTTTGAGCTGTCACATTCATTCGGGCACACAAATTCGTTTCTGAATACGAAATCTTGTTCACAAAAACTGGCTTTCGAGGAACTCTTTATATTTAAAACGAAGATTAAAGGTATTTTCAAAGGATTTGCTTTCATTCGGCGTGGATCTTTGTTATGGCTTCTTTTGTTGTCGAGGTCCAGCAATAGGTGGATTTGCTGGTCACCCGGTGGCTGGCCCCAAATCCCGGTCCTTAAGTTAAGTACCTATCAATCTCAAGAGAGGAAATGCTTAATAGCGCTTAATATGTTTCGAGTTGGAAATGCCTTGAAACATTTTATTCTCGTTTTTCTCTCGGCGTTTAAACGATTTTACGGTACGGTGTGTACAACTAACTGTACACAAGAGTTACTATTTGCGATTGCAGTGAAGATGTCCATTAAATTTGATTATTGATGTCTAATCTACTGCTATCGAAATGAAGGGATAGTATAAATTTTTATAAAACTTTAAAATTGAGACTTCATCGTCATCATAAGACTAGGGATAATGACGGGGTACAGTAAACTAAATCCTATTAATTTCGTCAGCTACATCATCAAAAAATAATGTTTTTTTTTTATTTTCTTAATTAACCAAAAAATTACAATGCGAGCTTTGCTCGTCAAAATTTGAAAGTGGAGGCTAGTGACGTCACCTTTAAGTAAAAATTGTACCCAGGCGTGACATTATGCGATAAATCAATTTATCTGTTATATTTTGATGATATGATTAAAAGAAACGTGTCCCTTGTTATACTTTTTCATAATCTACCTGACAGATTAAGAAAAATAAATGTAAGCCATTATCCCTATTCAACCAGACTACGCTCACTGCTGAGCACAATCCTCCCCCAAAGATCTCTACACTGATACTCTTGACTGACGTATGTTTATATCATATTTCTCAAACTAACTCTCAAGCTACCCAAACTGTGATGTTTTCTCAACCTCGCAAGTGACTTATAGGCTTGAATATTTTATATGATATTATAACTTATATATCTCATAACATATTTAAAGTTACGACGAGGAACATCTATATGAACACAAACATATAGATGAATATCGATACAACTTTTGTAAGAAATAACCGCTAATTGTGATTAACTTCAGTGAGTCGCAACTGGCGGTTCTTCCAAAACATCCATCGGATTGTAAACACTCGCGCTTTTTGGGGTAGCCCCTATATTTTCTTTCCGTCTATCAACGCCATTTCTTTTCTTTGATACTCTCCTTCGTTCAAGTTTTTCTTTCATCCATCCTCTACTCATTTTCTTCTCCACCCTTATCTTCTATCCCTGGCAAATCCCGAATCAGCCTCGGCTATATGCGTGAGACTTAATACTAACACTAAATCTCTCCTAAAACGCTTTCACTATCACAATGTCAACCAGTATAAAAATTTAAAAATGCTCTGTTCTGATTGCAAGCGCTTGTTGAACTCTGTTCAATTACATGCACTTATTCTCGCTAAAGGGCGTTTGAAAAATGACAACGTAAACCACGCTGTTTAAGGCTGTGGATGCGTAAAAGTAGTGAACGCTGAAATGCACTTAAAAGTAACCGTAATAAGGCTCTCCAGTGATCCTCATCTTGCCGGCCTGTATATTGCTTCTTTACGCCACTTTTAAAGGATCTCCATCGATTAAAAGAGTATCTTTTAAAGAAGAAGAAAGTTAAATCAGCCTTTGTTACACATGGTTTATTTTGGTATAAGTGTATGTTAGTGAATTACAGTTCATTGAACTGAACGCACCATTGACTTGCACCATTAATGGTGCAAGAAACGAAACGAACCATTAACGAAACTTATCAGTTTCATCTGCACCAATAATGGTGTAATTTAATGGTGAATTCGGTACAACGACTATAACAGTACCTATTTGGGCGCTTTCAATTAATGCGTTTATTGATGGCCTGCTGCGGTGCCGAAGCGGTGCGTTTGTCAACGGCAACAGTGCGGCGCCGGTACCGCGAACGCTCGACAACAGGACTGTTGCCGCACCGCGCGTTTTGTGTGAAAAAAAAAAATGGATGCGTGTAACTTATGTACGCGCGTGAGAAGTTATACTTCTTTAGCATCATTAAAAATATTTTTTAATTTCATGCAAATAATTAATAATTACAATAAAATAATAAAAGGACTGGAAAAGGATAGTTAACACAGTCAATTAAGTTCAGTTTTAATTTGATAAATTAAATAAATATTCAAAATATTCAATTAAAATCACTACTGAATTTAAGTTATTAGTCCATATGTAATTAGCACTTGTAAGTAACTATAACACGTTGTGTCTATATAGAAACTAGAAACATGTGGATAAATATTATAAATATGAAAACAGTGATCAGAGGCGACGAGCGTGCCAACATTGTTTTTGACAACGCGATCATCTTAAGGAGCTCCGTGGATCGTTCAAAGTACCTTTCGAACAGATGTCTAATAATGGTGGATTATTAACCACTTACTAACATTCATAACGCGCCCGCGGCCAACTTCATGGTGTTACTATTGTGTTACAGTGATGCGCACGCATCTCGAAATTTCACTCAC
Organism: Chilo suppressalis; assembly: GCA_902850365.2. Taxonomy (NCBI): domain Eukaryota; kingdom Metazoa; phylum Arthropoda; class Insecta; order Lepidoptera; family Crambidae; genus Chilo; species Chilo suppressalis. The sequence continues at coordinate 9,330,429 of OU963907.1, forward strand.
ATGATTTTTTCATAACGCGCCCGAGGCCAACTTCATGCTGTTACTTTTGGGTTACAGTGATGCGCGCGCATCTAAAATTTCCACTCTCATAATTTTTTCATAACGCGGCTAAAGAAGTATAACTTCAAAAAAGGATCGTCCGTACGCTGTACGACAAATGCACCGCCGTCAAGAAACGCATAAATTGAAAGCGCCCTTTAACTGTCAATCTGATTGAGATATAATTTATCTTGTTGTAGTCCAGTCGGAATAGCCATAATTTGGACCGACTTCTATTCTAAGACACCAGCGCTTAGCCAATTTTTTCCTAGGTAGTATAGACCCCCACGAATATGCCCTCCATTTGTCCCCGCTAGAACCCGTATTTTGTAGCCAGGAAAATTGTTTAAACAAAGAAAAACCGTTTTTTTTGAGTTTTTTTGCTTGTAAACGGGGATTTTGAAATTTTTTTTGAATCAAAGTTGTTCATTAGCTTGCCCTCTACAAAATCAGTTCTATGAAAAAATAACGTGAGATTGTGAGTTTAGCAGTAAATTGCAATTATGTCGGTTTTACGTTTGCAACAATTCAACATGTTATAATAAACATTTTGATTTCTAAAGTAGTTTATCATGTGGGTAACGCCACTCCCAAGAGAGTCATGTAAAATTTATCGACATGTGTCGCAAACTTTAGCAACAATTCTCAATCTCCGAAAAAAAAGTACTTGCCTGTCCCGTCTTTCCCAGAAGGCGCACAGCGGGAAAAAAAATTCAGGTGATTCGATTCACCAAGAATTTTGAGGAATCGATCGAGTAGAAAAAAATCGTTAGTAAAAATGTTCGTTTTTGGACGATTTAATTTTTTTTTTAAATTGACGTAGAATATATTTTTTTTTAAACTAATGTATTTTTCTCTCCTCAACTCGAATATACTATTCTGAATATATATATATATATATATATATATATATATAATACTAATATACCCTGAGAATTCCGATTATGAACCGGAAGAAAAAAGGACGAAATTAATTTTATTAGAAATATAGAATACAACGCAGTCTTGTAATCGAATTTTAGTTAATAGTTTTGCAAATAATTTCTGTACATAAATAAACTGATTTTTTTAAATTTTCAATCGTATATTCGAGTTGAGGAGAGAAAAATACATTAGTTAAAAAAAAAAAATATTCTACGTCAATTTTTAAAAAAAAATTAAATCGTCCAAAAACGAACATTTTTATATTTCATACTCGATCGATTCCTCAAAATTCTTGGTGAATCGAATCACCTGAATTTTTTTCCCGCTGTGCGCCTTCTGGGAAAGACGGGACAGGCAAGTACTTTTTTTTCGGAGATTGAGAATTGTTGCTAAAGTTTGCGACACAGGTCGATAAATTTTACATGACTCTCTTGGGAGTGGCGTTACCCACATGATAAACTACTTTAGAAATCAAAATGTTTATTATAACATGTTGAATTGTTGCAAACGTAAAACCGACATAATTGCAATTTACTGCTAAACTAACAATCTCACGTTATTTTTTCATAGAACTGATTTTGTAGAGGGCAAGCTAATGAACAACTTTGATTCAAAAAAATTTTCAAAATCCCCGTTTACAAGCAAAAAAATTCAAAAAAACCGGTTTTTCTTTGTTTAAACAATTTTCCTGGCTACAAAACACGGGTTCTAGCGGGGATAAATGGAGGGCATATTCGTGGGGGTCTATACTATCTAGGAAAAAATTGGCTAAGCGCTGGTGTCTTAGAATAGGTCTCATGTTTATTCTGACTGGACTATTGTCATTATGTAAGCCTGTGACAAACCCAGCCTAAGCCGACATCGCCAGTAACACAAACCGTACCTCAGCTCAATGAAAAAGCTCCGTGTTTGAACGGAGTGCATGCTTGCTGCAGCAGTGTTTGCTTGACTGCACGACTACGATTATATTGCGCTGTGACACCCCGACCAATTCCCGTTCCATTTCTGGATTTTTAGCTAAACTGTACACTCTGCACCGCCAATATTGGAAAGCGTTTGGGATATTTGGCAAGCGAAAGCTTTGAGAACTGGAGGAGTTTCAATAATGCCGATACAAGGTTTCGTAGTGCAGGCTGTGTCGTATTTAAAATACGTGGCCGGGATGAACGCTCTAGCTAGTTCGCCTGCAAAGTGATACGAATATTTGCTTGTACGTTCGATATTTTCTTACATTAAGATTTTATTTATATTGTTCGACATCTTTTACTATTTTATTGGACTATTAAAATTATAAAAGCATTTCACAACCTGCTTGATATAAAAATCATCAATACAATAAGTATGGGAACTATATAAGTTATAGTAGACGCCATAATATTCAACTGCAACCTATGTCAAAAAAACACTGCGCACCACATTATTGGCAATATATTTTTTCCAATTGGAACAGATTACCTGAGAAAGTGGTCTCTTTTAAGTCAATAAATGCATTTAAAAATTTCGTTCAGCCATTTTTCGTTATTAAATAACAAACATACGAACTTTAACATTACATTTATAATAATAGTGACAAAATATGAGGAGCTGGCGAACAAAACTGTATAATTACGCATATGATCAAAATACATTTTTTACAGTCCAGAGGTTTTGAGCCCGCTAAATTTCAACGCATTTTCAATCAAAACCGCCTAAAATAGTGTTAATATTACTAAATTAATAGATTAAAAACCACGCCAAAAGCTCACTGTAGGTATGTCATTCAGTTTTTTACTGCACCTGTAAAATTTAGTTTTATATAATTATACTGTTTTTTTCGCCAGCTCCTCAATAGCATTGTACTTGTATTTTGATCAACAGTATGGTAATGAAACTAAACAATCCACTTCTAAATACAAGTCGGGAAGCTCCTTAACGATCTCAAACTTCCTTATGGACCGCATAGTAAAGCATAGTTTATACCTGAGAGATCTTCAAATCAATTTGTTCTATATTCCCGTCTCACACACATTTTTAATTTATTTTGTGATTTTCAATATGCCTGTGTGTGATTTAAAATAAATATTTGTTGACTATTTGTTTGTCAATTCAATTACACTAGTGAAAACGTTACAACGCTGAACTTGTGTATTTTATGCTATACTAATTCTCGAGAGCAATTATGTAGATGTTTTCTTAAAAAATCTTTCAAGCTTCAAACAAGCACTAACGCAAAAGTTACTAATGTAAATTAAACTTTAAAAAGTAACTTGTGATTTTATTATAATTGTTTTGATTTTACAAAACGATAATTAACTAAGCTTTAGTTAAGATACAAGACCACACTTATTTCTCTAATTAACAAGGTTAACATCGATATTGGCATGACTTCAATACACATTGTATGCAAATGCGTATTAGATTTTTCGGGTAAGACCGATAAAAAGTATCAAGTGTTGGCTTGTGAATACAGCTCCTTATATTGAGATGCCGCCGGTTCATATAACTACTCTATTGTCTTATGAACTAACTTCAGCTAGGGCGAGACTCAAGACTTTTGACTTACGTAATGAAATTCTAACACAGATACCCGATCATGATAACACTTGTGTCCTTCAATTATTTTTACTTATAAAATACCAAGACGGATAAATGCATTATATTAATTAACGTAATTAGCTGCACGGCTACTTTGTACCTTTTTTTGCGAGCCCCTGATTTTTAGCACTATTACTAAGTTAGAAGTGAAAAAACAGTTAAATGTTTGTTTAGCCGGACAGAACGGTACAAAATATGTACTTCTAAATCAAACGAGTTGAAGTGCGTTAGCATAGTTTTAAAATACAAGTAGTAGTAATAGTAACTGTGTCTATTATAAAAAGAAACTATAGACAGAAAAACACTGAAGTTAGGTGGGATATAATATAAGAAAAAGGCAGAACATGCCAGGACACGCCACGCGGGCCCAACATGGATTGGAGGATGCTAACGTTGCAGGTAAATCCATATGGCCTAATATGTCGTCTGAAGCACGGATGGGTTGGAGATAATATTAAGGTCACCCATCCTAAGACCGGCCAATGCGAAACTTGATAAACATCCACGATCACAGACCGAATGTGCTAAACGCTACGCCCCATCGAGCTCCTCGTACTACGAAGAACTACGTCAAAGGCTCCTTATGCAATTAAGCCAAGTCGATAAAGTTCAGACTAAAGCGACCGCAATTGCATTGAATAGTTAACATAGAATTTATGGACGCTGCAACTTTTGAACGACTTATGGCGCAATTACATTTGGTGGCTAGCCCGTATTCGGGTGCACAAAAGACATTACTCGCATTCGGGCACCCGAAGCAATATTTGCACTGGAATACGGGCTGGAAGACGGCGTCGGGTAAACAAAACGAAAACTACCCGAATACGGGTGTACTCCACTCCTTTCATTTACATTTAGTCGTTTATCCGAATTCTATTGGCACTTGTATTCAGGCTAACGACCAAGTGTGGATAGTTGTTTTTGATTAAGCAAAAGTAAAAAAAAAAATAGTAGAAAAAAGTTCACTCAGTCCAGGTTTTAGAAGGGAAATCTGCATCTCCCGCTATCCGGGCGGATGCACGAACTAATGATAGAAGGGGAGCCCAAGCGGGGATTTTTGGATTTACTCGAGCGCGGCAGAATAACATATGGGGAGCAACCTTGCACGTAGTTAAGTACTCCCACTATACCTGAGCCATCTATGTAGGGCCGAACGTCTAGGGCAGCAAAAACAAAATTTCAACAAACGGCCATGACTTGTGATCGGGTGCAAATCGTCATTTTTTTGAATATAAGCTACTAGAGGGTTCATGTAACGTTTCTAAGAACGCTGCTGTCTTTGCTGGGGATCGCAGACCTGCTGGAAACTCGGGGCCGTTGTGTTGTATGTACTTCCTTCTATATTTCTGAAGGGTTAAAGCTTAGTTAACTCACCCGCTTGCCCAAGGCGTCTTGGTGAGTGAGAAGTGATCCTTCTTACTAGGACTGTGGGCGCTACCGTTGGCGCTAAATAGACTCTTCCGCTACCAACCCTAAGAGCTACTCCTTCCCTGAATACATCTAGACCAGTAAACCGTATTTACTACGCCTCATTGATTCCTCCTGTCTCTCTCTGTTCGTTGACCATGCTTCTCACTGGGGTTTTAACCAATCCTCGACATAGTTACTCAACTTAACGGGGTCCACCGCGTGAAGGCGAGAGTGGAGTTGGGGTGCAGAGGCTGGAGACGATCACTTGAAAACCGTTTTGCATTGCGCATGACACCCCCTTGAACCCCTTTAACAACTGTATTCTATGGAATCCTTAGCTCTATAAATCTAAATCATTCTCAACCAAAATCGTTACGGATCCTCATTATGCTACCGGGGCCTTTTTGGCCGAATCAAATTTCCTCTGGTTTTATAAGGTCTTGGTAGCATATTTGTTTAGTGCGTCCGCCCGGATAGCGGTGGTTCTAGTAATATTTTCTTTAGGTTTAAACATCTAGCAGTAAAATGCTTGAAAATAAAAATAGAATAACCTAAAGTAACTATTAAATATCAGAGCAATGTAACAATTTTATGTTTATTTATTTTTAATAATGTATACGCTTATTAAATATCTCTCCTTTAAGTTTTGAAGGGTCCATAGAATGCTTTTCTGGTATGATGGACACGATCGTCCTTACTTCTCATTTATACATTCATAATTATATGTAAGCATAAGTATCATGTCTTATATCATGTTTATATGCAATAGCATAAAAAAATACAAGAAAAATTAACCTAAAACTAAAAAATAATAGTAGCATAAAAAACTTATTAACATTAGTATCAGATTTAAATATTCCGAAATATTACTAAGCCCTTTATTCAACCAATAGTAGAAAAACACAAACTGAAATTTATAACCAGCTTCAATATCGATAAGGAAGAGTGGCCACGATAATGTTGCCAGAGATAAAATAAAACTACCTTTTTAGGGAAGCCCACAATAGTAGTAAATTACTACCGAACTACATTTTCCAAGATAATGTACTTGCTTTGGAATGGATTTTTGTGTAAGTATAGTAACAACGTGGTCCTTGCATTAGGTATTTACGAAAAAGACTCTTAAAAGTGTTTAAAAGCTGTGAAATTATTCTACAACCTTTTTATAAACTGAATATTTTCTGATTTAAGTGAAATCATTTAAGTTTGTCTGCTTCGTGTAAGTTAAGAAGAGTTTAGCTGGCATTAAATTTAAGAGGCTTTGAGTATTCGCTCGTTATTAGCGAACAGCTGTAAACATTTCGTTGGATTTGTTATGAAATATTGTATTAAACTTATTTTAAAATACATTTCATTTTGTCATTAACATTTAAACTAACTAATAAACACTGACAATATAGTCACTTGATACATTCACATTCGGGCAAAAGTTATTATTTATTCATGATGAATATATAAGTGCCTTATTTACTTTCAATAATTTATTTTTATAAAACTAGACATACTATGTTAAACATGACAAAACTGGGTACAGCTTGTTAAATTGAGTTCCGTGTTGTTGTAATTAACAAATTATTGAACAAGTTTCTCAGAATTTGCAGATGCTTAAGAGTTTACGGATATTCTGCAGTTTCGCCTGCGTTCAAAATCGCGTTTGAATTTATGGAAATACCTAGATTATTCGACCGAAATACTGTTTTCGGTATCCGTTTAAATATTTATCAATGTAATCTGAAGGATTCACAGATGATATTTTGTTATTAAATTCCGGTCTCTACTCGAAAGTTGAATTTAAAAATTACCTACAATACTCCGTATGGTCTTAAAGGCAAAATTTAATAATTACCTATAAATTTGCATATTGGAGTTGACTTCAACTCTCAGTCGAAAGAAATGTTAATCTGTCACTCCCTTGTTCGTACTAACTTTATTTGGACAAAAGTCGACTTGGCATTTTAGAAGCAAAAGATAAACGACCACGTCACATAATTTTACACCTTAAGTTGGAGTCATCAAGGTGCTTTTACCTTTTCATAATCTTGCTGAATCACGCAAGTCCTTTGGGACGAGCTCGAGGCTTCAATCTTATAATTGAATTCGATCTTTTAATTAAGTAAATTAAAATATCCTGCGCCATCAGACTTTTGGTCTATTACTTTACTGATTTCACTCTTGCTACAACTGCCTTAATACTTACTTTTTTTATAAAAAATCCTGATTAAATTTTGCCATGAAATCAATTTTACCATCTTTAGTGTATCATGAACTTTCTACCCTATGTTGCAGCATAAAGTTAAAACTGAAAACGAAGATCATCACAACATGCAACTAGAGCAGTAATTGCTATTGCAAAATAAACTTTCAATCTCATGTTGGAGCATAAAGTCAAAACTAAAAATGAAGATCATCACAACATGGAACCAAAGCAATAATTGCTATTGCAACATTGGTCCTTGAAGTTAAAAAACCGGTAAAGTTCGTGTTGGACTAGTAAACGAAGGGTTGCGTTCTATAGTATACAATTTTTAAAACTAAGTCGAGATCGAGCAAAGCTAGTCCGGAAAATCTTGATATTTCATGTATAGAGGCATTTTTATTATTATTATTTGCATTGATATGATACAGTGATGACGTCACAATATCAAAATCAATCCTGTGAAAATTTAATGTGTCTACCTATTTGCGTTCAAGATATTTATAGAAATAGAAATATTTAAGTCAGGACAGGCCTTCTTTTGTCACTCACGTTTTTTATATAAATAAGTTCGCCAAATGACTCTACGCACCTGATGTTAAGTGACGGTGGAGTCTAGACGCAAAAATAGCTGGTACATCTATGTTACCTGCCACAACAGCTATCTTCACCTTACCGGCCTGCACAGTGCTTATTCACGCCTCTTTAAAAGGATACCGGGTTGTAGGAGAAACAGAACACGTGAGCGGGCAAAGCATTCCATTTGGAGATAGTGCGACAAATGAATCACCAAAGAAGGTAGTTCAAATTTATATGGAGGGTGGTAGTCTGTCTCCTACAGACAACGATGGCAGACTCTACATTTTATTACATGTAGTGCACTTAACTGTAAATTGTTTTCCAATAAAACTAGATTTTTATAATTCCGATTAAAAAAATATACAGTTAAAATTTTGAATTACATAATTCTGACATGAAAGATTATTTTTTCTTTTAGCTGAAAAAAGCCCAAATGATAACAAAGTTTTTAGCAAACAATAATTACCAACAACAAACAAAAATTGTGACTAAGCCTGCAACAATACGCAGCATCTGCTGTAATGATAAATAGATCTGCTGCTTAAATACTAATATATTAACTGTAAGCATTTAGTCGGTAGGTTTTAGATTCACTAGTTAGAAATAATATAAATGTAAAACGATAAAAATAAATAAATAAAAAACAAACTAAAATATTAAATTATTTTATAACACCTCTCATAGATGGCGTTGATTGGTTTTGTTTCAGATAATATTAGTTAATAGGATAAAATTAGTAAATAAAGCCTGTCATAGTCATAGATGGCACCAAGTTATTGTGCGGTATGGTTTTATTTCGGTTTTTATATATGTATGTTTAAACTTTGTTAATGAGCTTTTTTCGCTGATTGCCATATTAAAATTGTATGGATATACCTCAGCCTTTCAATTGTACATCGCACAACCAAAAGTTTATTCAGGGGTGTTAGGTTTATTTTCGTTACGGAATTTCTTCATTCGGCGGCCCCCCAAAAACCCCGCGATAAAAGCTATAGATAGTTAATTTTTGGTCACCCATCCAATGACCGACCAGTGCGAAAGTTGCATAACCGAACGCGCTTACAACTTGCGCCATCGAGCTCCTCAAACCTCCTCACACTCTACAAACCTTCTATATTTAAATGTAGAAATGATATATATCTATGTTCTTATGTTTTTCTTTCGCTCACTGACCAGTAGGGAGATGTTGTAACTGTATCATATTTTTATTTAGCTGTGTCTTTTTCGTCCAAGTTTTTTTCGGTATACCTTACTAATATCGAACAAAACATTTATTACTCCTTATTAGAAATAAGGAAGTATTGAAGTATTTTATTGTTAATTTGTAATTTAAAAAAGTGTTTTGTCAACATCTGTTTTCACTTTCATAAGACCCAAAGAATGAATCTTAAGAATATAATAGAAAAAAAATATCTTTGTCATTCCCAAAATGAAAATGATAAATAATTCATCATTCGAGCCTTACTTAGACTAAGTACACCATATATCACATCGCCAGGCCCTTGGTTGCGACATAAAATACAGTCGAGGTAATCCTATCCATCCATGATTTATATCTAGGAAGGGTCAGTAGGAATTTTCATAAGCTGTATATCATAATTTCATATGCAGAACTGTTTAAAAGATACCCTCGCTCACCCGACGAGACATTCTCTATCTTGTGATTTACACTTCAACGAATTCACGAGCGTTCCATAAATTTTACTTTTTAGAGTGCTTTTATGAAAGTAGCATCTGCCTTTTTTGTAAACGAACAGGCGCAATGTTCAATAATGAACTGTTTGCTAGTGGTTTTTACTGATTAATGAAAAGGTCAAACATCAGGCCTATTTTGGTTATTTCTGCAATTGTTGTGTAATGAGGAGTATCAAAATACTAATGCGGGTGTGTAGGTGATAATAGTATTACATGGGACTTTTAATACCCAATTATAAACAGTTGCCTACAAGAATTTATCTACACCCTTGATAAAAATTCTCTGTAAAAGATTCTGAAACCCAGGGGTGTTCTAAGAACTAAAAATTCATGAGAAGTTTCGGCGTTGTCTTATTTTAAATTCATACCTAATGAATGTATACAAGCATATACCACACATCAAGCAGTAAAATTGTGTCTGTCTGATAAGTAAACCATTTGCGGGGAAGGGATCGAAAACGCGAAGGAGTGTTATTATGAAATTTAGTTCAACATTATATCATCCATTTGGATAACTTTATGGTTGATAGGGCTATTGGATGTTTTAATGTTGGTAACTAGCTAACTGTTTCAGAATCTTTTATAGAGGTTTTAAGACATGGGTGTAGATAAAATATCTTATAGCATATCTATTCATCAATAGCCTGATGTGGTGACATGACGTCGCGTTGCTGCCTATAGGTGATGGTTGACCTTTCCTGATAGGTGATCTCGCGGAGTCAGTGCCTAGCAATCTTTCTTCTGTGCTGTTATTTAGCTTATCATACTACCTTATTTGTTAAAACTTACATTTCATATAAAATTATAATTTCAAGCAACTAGTCTATCACCGCAGGTTCAGTGTGTGGGCTTAAAACGAATCTTAAATAAAAATGTTATTAGTTATAAAATTAATTTTTAGTATAGATGTATGAAAAAAATGCTTTAAGTTTTATACGAGAATTTAATAAGCAGCCCTTAACCTCTTTTCTTAAAAATATCACAGAATTAATTAAATCTTTTTGTATTCTACGTCTGTCCTCTGTAACCTCCCTCGCGCCGTCTCGAAGAATCTCGAATCACTATCACCTTAACAGTACTTCTGCTTTAAGACTTAACGGAACGTTTATAACAATTGGGTGGCTATAAAATGGATTAAAATGGATGAGAGAAAAAATTGCAAAAATGTTTAGACCAGAAATTAAAAAGTAGCTATTATTAAACGCTTTGCTTAAAAAAACTACAGAATTAAATCAATCTCTTTGTATTCTAAGTAAGTCTGTCCTTTGTAACCTCCCCCGACCCGAAGAACCCCGACTCGAATCACTATCACCTTAACAGTACTTTTGCTTCAAGGCTTAACGTAATATTATAACATTTCGTCCGCCCTCTTCACGTAAGCGCCGAGAAGTTGTTTACCCAACTTTTGATTGCCTTCTTTACTCTGTTTGTTTACTTTTTTACTTATAATGGAATTATGACGAAACTTTTTTCGTTAAAGGCTCAAAGATACATAAATGGGTTTAGAACTTGGCGGGGTTCACTGAAATTTGTTTGCGTATATTTTTGTCTTCGATGCCTTTGCGCTTAGGGTTGGGGAAAGGAAATACACGTTGACTATAAGATTGATGATGATGTTTAAGAAATTTTGTTGTTTTTTGTTTAAATTACTTAATATTTAATGTAGTTGATATCGCTATTATATCTTTATTTATTTAGCAACTACCTATATATTATTCTCGTAGTCATAGTTAAGGTATCCGTGAAATTTAAATGTCGTTTTTCGGATGCTGTTGTTCCATCCGGTAGTTTTTTATCTGAAATGATATCACGACTGACATTCTTTGTTTGATGCCCCTGGCATTTTGATACTCAGGCGCGTATTATAGAAGGATTTTCAGTGATTAATTTAGTCTTGAGCATAGTTAGAAAGGGATGTCGCTATATATAGCACATAGCGACATCCCTTTCTAACTGTACTCAAGTAAAGATCAACACTTAGTTATCATTCTGTAATACGTGCCTTAATGTGCATAAGGAAAATTGAATATCAAGCCAGAGTATCCATTAATGCAATAAACGTTGTTTTCTTTAGGTATACCGTATCGGGACTCGGGAGAGGTTGAGTTTGAGAATTCCGTCAATTGCTTATAAACATTTCTGATTTTTAGATATTGACATCTGTAATCTTTTGATAACTTACTACATTATAAAACGGCAGCCCGCCACTTTGTCCGCCTACACTTTAGTTTTTTGACAATTCCACGGGAATCTATCATTTTTCCGGGGAAAAAAGTATCCTTTGTCCCAATTCAGGTCATAAATAATAAGCGAATCAAATTTCATCCAAAACCGTTCAGTAGTTTTTGCGTGATTGAGTAACAGACATATAAACTTTTACATTTACAATACAAGAAGGATTATGTCTTCTATCATGTTACTCGTACTTTCGTTATATTTATCATAATATTAAAAAAAAACGATAAGCTCACACTTTTTATTATTTGTATAAAATGGAAGGAGTAAGAGGTCTTCCTTTCGCTCGTACTTATACAACAAAGAACGCTGGCAGCAGATTCTTTGCCATAAAATTCAGCATAAAATCCGATAGCGATTGCAGTTTACAAAACTGAAATCGCTGTTTTGACTCGAGCGCTTTTTTTATTCAACTGCTTGAAAAACAAGTTCCTGCCATAGTAAACAGGTTACTTAGTAAGAAATGTCTTTTTATTCTTTTTCACTGTCTTAAGTTCAGCGTTTAATATTATGTAGGTACGTATTGTAAGTATCTGTTACTCGCAAGTCTGTCTGAAGTACTTTTGGCATGCCTTTAAGCTGACTAAAAAGTTTGTTTTAAATACAGATTGTACTGTAACTACGTTTAAAGTTTTACTTCAATCCCATTAGGTAAAATGATGGAAAAGGACTATGTTATACACTTATATCAATTTTCGTTTATCGCTATATACTTAGGTTTTTTTATTGCCCATGTGCATAGTGCTTGATTTAAACTTATTTATCTTAATGAATTGTTATTAAACAAATCATGTTTTTACTCAAACTCTAGACTAAAATAACCTGTAACATTATTAAATGCTAATTTTAGTCATTCTATATGTGAGTTTAGTGATAAAACTTATCACTAAACTCACATCTATAATGAGTAAAATTGGAGTACGGCATAGGTATCTTCTCTTTTGTTAGCGTAATAGAAAACTTCAAGGGAATAAAATACGAGATTAAAGAGATATCAATTATTCCAGTGGTGCTAACTCCAAAATATTGATTCTTAAAACTAAAGTAAAAAAACCCCTAAAACTCTGTAGTTCCACTGATACCTTTTTTTTAATACGCAAGTAAAAAATCTATTTACAGACGACGGCGCCTTTAAGAGGATGATGATGAAGACGGACCTCACACCTGGCTCCCGCAAGTCTTACGAACCCCCCAGTGGCTGCCCACCAAGGACCTCGCAACTCTTACGGGCGCTTTACGGTATAATATCCGCTAAAAAAGTCCTGCGAATACCCTCTAAGCTGCTTAGCACGCAGCTGCGGGATCCCCGTTTAGGGATTCTTCCACGTCTCCGCACCTAGCAGCCCCCCGGTCTAGCCGGGGCTCCACGGCAGGGGTCTCCCGGGGTATCACGGGGACCCCGCAGACGTGCGCGGGTAGGCCCGCGCGTGGGGGCTGAGTACGCGGCCTAGTGCCCACCGTACCGCCCCCCGTCCGCTGCGGAGGGCTACTTGGGCGTGCCCGTGTAGCTCCCTCCGCCGCCCCCCTTTTTGCAGGACAGAACTACAAGGAGGGGCTGCCGGCACGGCCAGCGCCATGCCGGTCAGCGAGGGACCCCCCGGGTAGGATCATGGGACGGGCGAAGCCAGGGCGCGCCGCCGTCCTCCCCTACCCCCGTCCTCCTTTGGCGGGAGGGAGCGGCCAGAGGTTCATCCTTCCGCTCCCTCTCAGCCGCCTCCTTCAGCGAGATAACGTTCTCGCAGAAGGATGCGACTGCCTCCCACGCCCTGTCGCTGCGGAGCATGGCCTCCACTATGCTCCGCTAATAGGCCGGCCGTATTTGTTAGGTATCAGTGGAACTGCCTGGCGACACCAGCGCCGCAGCGAGAGGGCTCCGCATCCCACGGTGGGCCAGGCAGTTCCACTGATACCTAACAAATACGGCCGGCCTATTAACTTTAAGTACTAACAAAGGCAAACAAGTTTTCGTACAGTGAGAAGTTATGGGATAATGACTGTTTTTAAAACCTTTAATAAATTAAGTTCCTGAATACACTAGCACCAGTAAACCCCTATGTTTGAAACTGTGAATTATTATCTGCGGTGGAGGTCGCGAATATCAGCTATTGTAGATATGTTTGATTAATTAAGCAATACGAAACTTAACACTGTTCTACAAATAACTGCGTCGGAAGAGCCAATAGATGGCTTTACCGAGCACCGAGAGCAAGTTCTGGAGCAATTAAACACTATATACTTTAATTACCCAACTTGTACCTACTGATTAGTTCTGGTAACTGTTTGAGAAATTTGTTAAAATCTCGCCTCCAATGAACTATTTACTTCTAGAGCTAGTAAAAACTTCGCTCTCCGTGATTTAATATTTAGTAGAAAAAATCTTTTATTGATATCAGTTTATTATTCAAATATTAAGCAGAAAATCTTAGTTACGTAGTTCCAAGTTACTAATAAGGTTATTATACTAGATATCATCCACGGGGTAGGGGATTGGGTCAGGGTAGGCAACAATGAGGGTGATATTTTTTGTATCGCAAGCGTTTATAGACTATGGTAGACGCTTACTATCAGGCAAGCCATACGCATGTTTGTCACGATTTTAACATAAAGAAATCGGTTGTCTGTAAAGTCTGTTTACTGACGATAATTGAATGTGACAACGTTTTTTTACAATATACATAGTTTTTACAATTATGAATGTACACTTTTCACTGCACTTCATACTTGATGAAAACATGTAAATGTATTACTGTATAGCAGCTGTCCACGCGGACGCATCGCTCACTCAAGCAGGAGAGATGTCGAAAGCTGCCGAACGCGGAGGCTGATTGTGCCTCTTTGTCGCTCGTGCGCGCTCGCGCTTGCAATTCAAGCCTTAAATAGAACGCCTCAGAGTGAGGTAACGCCGCATGAGTCATGTTTTTTCGTGCGTGCAGCCAGCTCCATCGAATTATAAGACGTTGTCACGTAAAAAATATTGATAAATTATATAATTATTTAATATAATATATTATACAATATAACGACTGATGTTAAACTTGAGTTACATGTTACTAATATATACGTTACTTTAGTCACATAAAATATACTGTGCTGAAATACGTAGAAGCGTGCTTTATAGAAAGTAGTGAACGGCACAAGCAACCATAGTCCTGCCGCGCATTTATTTACTTGTCCCACTAAGCGATCATCATATCTCATCTCATTTAATCCCATCTCATCTTATCTTTCAAGCCACTAGAAATGGCCACCAATCACAGCTGCAAGTGTTAGGCCCGTAATAGAAAGAAAGATTCCGCTATATATATCACATAGCGACATCCCTTTCTAACTGTACTCAAGTAAAGATCAACACTTAGTTGTTATTCTGTAATACGGGGTTTAGAGTGAAATCTATCGGTCACTTCTACTCAACAACATTCCATTCATTTCAGTCGGAAGCAAGCAATCGATCGTCGATCTAAGGAAGCTTATAAAGTCCTTTATTCAGCATGAGGCACAACGCTATAAACGTAAAAAAGATCCTCTATTTTCATATCTTTTACGTGTATAACGCTGTTCCGCTTGCTGGTTCCACCAAGATGGATAGTGCTTATAGGACTTTATAAGTATCTGTATCTCCATCTTTTTTACGTGTATAGCGCTGCCACGCATGCTGGATCCTGCAAGGTGGATAGTGCGTAGGGAGGTTAAGATTGGCCGAGAGAGCGCGTGTGGTGTGAGATAAAATGCAGTCTAACGTGGTCTGCTTGTGGGAACATCTCGCTCATAATATTCACTTTGCGCCGATGGCAAGCAAAATGAAATAGCTTGCCCTCAACTACTTTAGTGGCCACCACTGTTCGGCCGGTGTTCCTCTGAGCTCTTCTGAAATCATCATATGGGGAATTTGATATACTATACTCATATGAGTGAGACATCCAGAAAAAATAGTAACAGGTTAACAGTCAATAAACTAAAATTCTATTTAGATAGGCTTTTACTATCATCTGCAATGGGAAACCAGTAGCTGTCGAATTCCACGTTATTTTTCTCGCAGTAAAGCATCGAAAACATCTGTTTAAATACTAAAAGTCTTCCTGGAGTAATCCAGTATTAAGGTAAATAAAACTGTAAGTATGTAAACGACATGCCCACGTCTTGTACATTTAAGCTAAGAGCGAAATCCGGTAAACGCAAGATTGAATTTAGCCATGATAGCTAATTTATTTTCACCCCAACATCCCGTACATTCATATACACAAGCGATATTTAAAAAGTTCAGTGTTTTATATGCATATTAGAATCGACGATGATGAGTATTACGGTCCGTACTCACATACAGTATCTCTTGATAGTTTAACTCTAAAGCAAGTGAAAATCAACGCGTCGCAACCTACGACCGAGTAATCGAGTTCGTACTTTTGCGGTCCACACGTTGATTTTTACTCGCTTTAGAGTAAAACTATCAAGTAATAATGTCAATATGGACCATTACAAAAACTTAGTCTAGTGCCAATACAGAAATTTTGTTTTTTTTTCCATTTTATTTACCATCGTTAGACGACCTCCGTGGCTGAGCGGTTTGTACGCCGGGTTTCATGGTGTCGCCGACTCGAGAGGTCCCGGGTTCGAATCCCGGTGGGGGCAGATGTTTGTGTGATGAATACGAGCATTTGTACTCCAGTCATGGATGTTTAATATGTATTTCTATATGAATATACTTATATATGTACAGTATATGTATTCTATCCGTTACCCTAGCATCCCATAACACAAGCCTTACAGTGCTTACTTTGGGGCTAGGCTAATTGGTGTGAGTGTTGGAAATATTTATTATTATTTATTTATCGTCAATGTTACGCGGGGACTTCAGAGATGATAATACTGAGAAACGGTGTGCAAACTATCGGATAATTACTTCCCTGTCTCTTGTGATGTCTCTTTTGTGCCGTTGTTGATTGTTGACGACATCCGAGGCCGAGTGGTTTGTACCTCTGGTTTCAAGGTGTCACTTACTCAAGAGGTCTTCGTATCCCGGTAGGGCCAGATGTTTGTGTAATGATTACGAGCATTTGTACTCCAGTCATGAATGTTTAATATGTATTTCTATATAAATATACTACTATGTATCAGTATATGTATTCTGTCCGTTACCCTAGTATCCAATAACAAAAGCTTACAGCGCTTACTTTGGGGCTAGGCTAATTGGTATGTGTTGAAAATATTCATTTATTTAGTGTCGGGATGTTGAAATTCGTATTGACGAACATTCATTTGGAATTAATCAAACTTAAAAATTACTGTGAAGGCAGACAAGAGTTTAAGTTAAAGCTTTTACTGAACTTGTAGGGTTCTTTTTCAAGGAAGTAGACCTCTTCAAAAATTTTGAACAAAGAACCGCTTGTTTTAATAAGTTATAATTTACGTACAAAAAAATCTCTGATATATTAAATACATGGTTGCATTTTTCTGTATCTTGAAATTGTAAAACATAAATGTATTAAACCATAATAGAGTAGTAACATAAAATAGCCAAAGATATACAATTTTATTAATTATATTATTACTCAACTTTTGTTACTGATGGTACTGGAAAGTTATACGGTTTTCGTTCCCTCTCTTAGGTAGAATTACAATCAAAGTCTATAAACGAATAATATAAAAACCCCAGGGGCTAAAATTTGCAGTGCAGATTAAGTTATAAATATTATTATGATTTTTAAAGGTCTGCAAATGTGGGGAAGTTAAGCAACTTTTGGAATGGATTATAAAGACCCATCTAACTTCTTTTCATTCCAATAGGAGGTCATGCATTCTTTTATCGTTCGATCGATTCGATTCTGAACGCAGTCGTCATCATCATTAATCTATTAAAATTTTGACGTAGACCTAGATTACAGAGGAGGACGCATGCTTGTGCATGCGTGCTTTAAATTGTATATTTTGTTATTGAGCGTGTCATATTTTTAGTAGACACGAAAACAAACTAAGTGGTAGAAAAGTGTACCCCCGGTAATGTAAATCAATTCTATAATTTTTACGGCTGTATAATGGCACAATCAAATATTTATTTTAATTTCGGTTGACGGTCGGTATCGAGAACGGTGGTGCGTAGAAATAGAATAGCTTCAAAATAAGAGCTGAGCTCTTCCTTTTGGCATGCATTTGGCTCGCTAAATATATTTCCTGGCGTTATCTTTCACGATCTATGCCTGTAGCTTCAATCACAGGATACATTATATACCTTTGCGATACTCCTGGGGTAAAGAATGATTGTTAATGATTCTATTGTAACATAGATACAATATGTATCTATGTTATTTTGTACATAAATTCGTATTTAGCTTTATACCGCCGTTCGTGTTTTTCATTTATCCCAAAGGTTGACTGGGAGAGAATGCTTTTAGCATTAAGTCCGCCTTTTGCACCATTGTTATATATTTGGTAAAAAGATTAAATAAATAAATAAAATTGTTTGCTATCCTTCTCGACGGCAGACCGACATGCTTACCACTGCTTTATCAAGCTCCTCTTCATAATTATGTACGTGGGACACTCAGAATGTTTTTATAAACTTTTTTATAAACTAAAAAAACTAACTTCTATGAAAAAAATAATAATTATTAAGTCTTTTCAAAGAACTCTCCACCAGCCTTCATGAGGCAAACACCTCTTCCACGGCCTTTTCAAACGCTGCTAGCGGCGATGAAAACTGTATCCTTTTGAGCGGATTTTTTATTTTACGGAATAAAAAGTCACACGGAGCCAAATCAGGACTGTAAGGAGGGTGTCCCAAGACTCTGACTGGTGTGGAGTCCAGGATGTCCGTCGTTTTGATCGCAGAGTGCGCGGGTGCGTTGTCACGGTGAAGAAGGACCCCGTGGAGCCCGGTGTTAGGTCGCTTGTTGCTCATTGCAGAAAATACTTCTGGCAGGCATTTTGTACTATACCATTCGGCGTTGATGCTGCTTTAGTCCCGAAGTGGAATTGTAATTAGTTACCCCGTCAAAGTGAAGAAACTAGCGATCAAAATTTCTCTGCGCTCCTCGATCCCTTCACTTTCGTAGGCGATGGTTCATTTTGAAACAGACAAACTGTCGACTGACGTTGTGTTTCTGGATCGTATTGATAAATCCAGGATTCGTCACCTGTCACAATATCGTAAACGCGCCGTGACGAGCCTGCATCAAATTTTTATATCATATCACTGCACCAATCCACACAGGCCTGCTTCTGAGCTTCGGTGTGGTTGTTCATTACGCAGGTGTAGTAGAACCATTAGCAATAATATGAAGTAAGCAACTACAGGCAAGATGATATTGATAGACATATCGGTCTTCAATATCAAAGCGTTCTTGGAGCTTGGAACCGTGCTATAATATGGGAAGATAGAAAAATATGTTAAAATTTTCGAAAATGACTATTCTAATTGTGTATTATTATTTTGCCCCAATGACCTTTTATATAGAAGGTTATTGTTACGCCCTATCAAATCGTAATAAAGTTTTGTGATATGTTGCTATGTACTTAATTATGTAGATTAATAGCTAATTAATCAATATTGACAGTTTGATGAATACATTATTAATATTCCCTTTCACCTCTATTAATATGATTAATAAATCTATTTGTGCTATAAGTACATACATCAAAATAGTTTGAGATCAGTTGCAAAAGCTGATATATTTTCAAAATTTAACTAAATCAAGGGAAAATGTTTACGTTATATCTTTTTTTTTAAATACACTTGCTGAAAAATAAAACAAAATTTATTTTTTAGTATGAAAAATTTAATAATTCCATCCTAAGGTGATTGTAATAGAACTTTGATAGAATTAAAAATATACTTTAACCAAACCTAAAAACCTTTTATTAATAAATTGTTGTTTATCTAATACAAAATAACTCCTCCTCTGGCTCGAACACATGCGGAGATCCTCCTGGACATGCTGTGGATCAAGTTATCCAGTATTTTCATGTGGTAACCCGTCACATTTTTGAACAGCAGCTTCCCTGAGCTGCGGCACTGTGTCTGGGGTGGTGGCTGCCGGTTCCAAACAGCTCGTTTAAGAGCATCCCACGCGTGCTCTATTGGGTTTGAGTCAAGAGAGCCGGCAGGCCAGTCTAAACTTGTGATTTCGTATTCTCGGAGAGCAGCATTGACTAGTTGAGCTCGATGTGCGGCCGCATTATCGTCAACCAGTACAAATTGGTGCCCATGGTTTACTCGGAAAGGTCTGACGATTCCATCAATAGCGACTGTTTTGTATCTGGCTGCCGTCATGAAGCCTTGATAAGGGATTAAAGTCTCTTCGTCTTCTTCGTTTTGCCGGAGCCTTGCCCATCGGAATCCAAAGGTGCTCGCCAAGACCTCCGTGGTCGTAATTCAGCCTTGTGTAAGCAATTCCGAATGGTCTAAGTGCTAACTTCAAGTCCGGAGGCGGCCCGTATGTCTGCTTTTAATTTAGTGGCGTTTATTGTTATTTCGCGGGCTACCTGATGTAGCGCTTCTGAGCAGCTGTCAAAACAGTTGGGCGACCGCTGCGGGGTCGATCAGCGAAATTACCCA
This sequence comes from Chilo suppressalis, assembly GCA_902850365.2. Taxonomy (NCBI): domain Eukaryota; kingdom Metazoa; phylum Arthropoda; class Insecta; order Lepidoptera; family Crambidae; genus Chilo; species Chilo suppressalis. The sequence continues at coordinate 9,350,627 of OU963907.1, forward strand.
TGCCGTGGTACCTCTGCATCGTGGTTACTACACAGGATTGGGATATGGCAACTCTGCGTGCTATTTCGCTCGTAGAATAGCCTTCTTCCCTCAAAAATACAATTCTGGCTCGTAAAACATCTGATAATCCTCGTGGCATTTTTTATATCATAACTTTCATCTACTATCATGAAAAATATTTTAAATTCGGTAATATTGACTTAGTCAGAATACTGAATGAGTGTCAGCTTGGATTGCGTGTCTTTTTATATGGAAAAGCAATTGAATTATTTTATTGTTTTACATTATAATTCTTATTTTAAAATTTAGAATCTCATCAGAAAAAGAAATTACAATAAAGTCTTCTGTAACACAAAAAACAATCTATTTTTCAAAGTGATCGCAAACTTTTTTTGATGTGTGTATATGCCTGTAGTACAAAGGCGGGTTTTGATCTAAGCAGGTATATACGCTTTGGTACAATGCAAAAATTAATGCCGAATTAGCAAATTGTGAAATAGCCTGCTAATATCAGACCAGTCTTCATTTCGGAAAAAAATAAGGCTTTTGTGGTATGATCAAAAACTTACAGGTAGAGTTTATGGAATTTTATTCCCATTAAAGGTTGCTAAACTTTACATGCGACTTGGTAACTCTATTACCAAGTCGAATGTAAAGTTTGGTTGATAATAAATTAATTAAAAACTAAACCTAGATATCTAATGAAGGTAAATTAGGGTGCTTTTCAACTTTTTGTTTATTTGGGAAGCAAATACCAAAAGGGATCAAAGTTTGTAACTGAAAACGAATTTTTGTTGTAGTCAACGATGTTATGTAGTTAGTTGTAGCAGATTTATCAAGATCTATTGTGATGTCTCTTGACTTACATCACTTAATAGGAGCTTTTGATATATAATAAGCTTTTATTTCATCGTTTCTTTTTTTCCGCCTTTTTGCCTTAAGCAAAGGTAACTCGCGTCTCCTAATACGAATGAGCGATACTTGACATAGGTTAACAATACTGTGTCGGCAGTACAAAAAATATAATGCCAAGGAAGTGACTGATAAAAGTATTACGGAGTTTTCCTTAGACGATGTATATGATAGAGGTAAAATGGAATTATAAAGGCATAATAATTTAACGAACCTCTCATTTCCGCTTTGCAAACGGAAGGAAATATTGCAACATCAAACATTAATGAGCTTGATCTTGTGTTCAGATCGAGCGGTTCTTGTCTACGCCAGCCGTCTAATTAAAATTATGTTTGATTAATTTTAGAATAGCAAATTTCGATTGTACAAGAGGACGTTTGTCCTGTTTGCTTTTAATTACTATTTAATGAAAGATAGAATAACCATGAAGTTGGCAAATTAAAATGAAATAATGACACAAAAATCACATCGCAATTTTTTTGTAAGTAGCTATATAATCAATAGTTTACACAGTATTGTAAGTTGCTCACTCTTACCCTAACTTCCTATCCCATAATAGAATTGTGTATTATGCTGATGAATTCTGTATTTAAAAAAATAAAAACGACTTTAATTCCCGTGTAATGTGCCCATTATCATATTTTTATTATAAGCGTTGAACTGCTACTAGATGCTTTAATCTAAAGAAAATTTTACGAGAAAAAAATCCACTTGTGACGGTGACATCTTCATGCAACATCCCACATATAAACAACGGATGGAGGAAATAATCACTCGCCCCCTCAAGAGATAGCGCTACCGGCGCTGCGATTAATAAGTATGGTAGCCTACATCGCGAAAGTGAAATTATGAGTCTAACGCTCCAAATATAAGGTGAAATGAATGTTTTAATAAAACTACGTGGGATTGTTGGGTTACGTATATAGAGTGTGTCTGATTTTTTTCGGATTTTTTATAATTACTGAAAAAAAAAAAATTTAAATCCTTTCCTCTTTTTGGGTACTAAATAATTATTCTTTTTAAAGACGCATACAAAGTAAGTAAAAACCACTAATAAATCAGCACTACTAAAAAACGGAAAAACGGAAGATCAAAGAAGAGAGCAATGACCGCTTCCGCCGTTGAATACCTACCTACCTATCCGCGGTTCAAAGCGCAGTGAGTGAGCGCAGTCGCAAGTCTATCCATTGCGCCTGCGCATCTATTAAGTTTGTGACAAGATAAGATTTGCATATTATGCTTCGATTAGTTCTTGTTCTTTAGGCCACAGGCCTCGATTCGTCGTGATTGATTCTGTTTACAAAGTGTATTCGGGAAGTTATAGTGAAAAAATCATAGTGTTCATCGGTCTCGTAAGTACTTTTGAAAACCTAGTTATAAATTTAACTGCAATATATAAGTATCTATTTGTTTTTACTTTACATTTGCCCATTTCCAATCGTGACAATATTATTATTAACTTTTTAGGTTTTTCTCTAATTAAGAGAAGATGACATTTGTGTTTATTATTTCAGTAAAATTGCCATCTAAGACGATTTTATTGTATTGTGTGGAATCAAAGGAGTCGCGTCGGCTGAGCTCTGTGTACCTAATCACTCAACGGCGGGCGGGCGCGGTCGTTGACCTCGCGGTGACCGCGCCCGCTTAATTTCTTAACTGTTTTTCCGTTTTTTTAGTAGTGCTTATTTATTAGTTATTTTTCACTGAATATGTAAGTATGCATGTTTAAAATAAATAACTACTCAAAAGGAGGAAAGAACGTAAAAATACACAAATAAGAAAAAAATCCATGAAAAAAGAAATTAAAAAAACGGAAAAAGCAATTAAATGTCACCTTATATACGGGCCCCCGAGCTACCATCACCCAGCTTGGAGGAAGATGTTCCCCTTCGGCCTTCCTGTACACTCTATCAGATGGGATGTATGTAAAACATACTTTCGACATATAATTTCCATATTTATTAAGCCCATTGTTGTTTTACTTACATGTTTTTTATGCAGTAGCAGCACGATTGTTTTTGTGAATTTTATGATACGTCGATCTTATCTACCTATAAATACCTCCTAATCTATTTAATAATGCTTAGCAAGTTATTAATTACAATATTATTAATTTTAGCTGTAATATAATTGTGCTTCCAATATTCTATTAATAATTTAACGTGTGAAACAAAAGCTTTTCCGTAAAGGTAAGGTCAACAGTATAAACACTAATTTGATCTTTCAAATTATGGCACCCAGGGATCTCAATCAAGCTTGTGCTTGGAATCGAGTTTAACGAATTGAAATAAACGAATTCATGGATTACTAAGTGAATTCGTAAATCGGCAGTGTGTAGTCACGCGTGACACGCACGAATGGCTGACTCGGGCCCCCAATAACAGAAAGGTCAGTGCGGGTATGACACGAAGGTACACCACTCCAGAACCAATAAAACTGATGAGCCTGAAAATTGTTTTATGACAGTTGACATAAGGAATTTGTGTTATTGTATCTACTTCCCTTCGGAAATGTAAGAAAATAATGTACGTTAATAATGGGTCGATTAGATTTGTAAATGAAAATTGGAAGGTCTTTACTTTTTAATACTAAAATTAAGTAAAAAAACATTATGTTTTTTTTCTAGTTATATTGACTTTAGATTTAAACATCAAGCAGTTACATGCTTTAAAAAATATATTTATTATAAGTATAATTGCTATTTCTTCTTTCAAATGTTTAATACTTGTAAAAGTATTCATTTGACATTGTGGGTTACCTATAATGCGAAGAGATGGCGCTGTCTCGCAGCTTAAGAATGGCTAGAGGAATTTCAAAGCGGTCCGTGAGGGCCGCGGTAGCATAATTGGTCAGTGCATTCGCCCGGATGGCGAAGGGTGCGGGTTCGAGTCCCGTCTGCTGCCTGGTCCGCGTGGAATTTTTTCTAGTTATATTTTCTTTAGATTTAAACATCAAGTAGTTACATGCTTAAAAAAAATATAACATTATGTTTCTTTAAAATCATTTTCACAGTTAGACTAACTTACCCTCTTTTAGTGGATTTTCCGCTCCGGGAAGTATCCACGATAAAAGGTTATGTTCTGTTTCTGTTGTTGTGACCAGGGCTCCACGTTCAGATTGAGTCTTTGCTAGTAAGATGAAAATAGTACGATCGTCACACTATTTTGCTGGTTATTCACTTATACTTAAAATCAGTAACTTGCTGCGCATTGTTGAAAATTTATTTATTTTACAAAAATAACAGCAAACGGCGGTCATAATGCCATAAGCCATTATCTATCAGTAGACCAGTAAGTGCGTGAGAAAATAAAATAAAATACGGGGGTGCCATCTTCATCATTGATATATATAAATTACTCGTCACGTTTTTGTCCGGGATAGACTCCTAAACTATTTAACCGATTTTAATCAAATTTGCACACCGTGTGCAGTTTGATCCAACCTCAAAGGTAGGATAGCTAACATCTCAATTTATAGTCGCAATATTATTTTATTGAAATAATTACTTTGTTAGCTAGTAAACTTATATGAGTCTGATTGTGTTGTAAATGTTTGCATATTGCTTGATAAACAATCAAAATACTGAAAACTGCAAATACTACTATGTAGGCTAGGTTGCCAGCGAACATATTTAATTTATTTTTATTATGCAACAAAATTACTTCACACCGAACGGTATATCCTGCAAGAGAACATTTAATAATGATGAGATAGAGCTAAACTTATGCCATGAAATATTTCAAGGAAATTGCTGGAGACACTTGTCTTTATTAGACTTCAGTTTGCATAATGAAATACTATATAGAAGGAAAGCGGAAATAAGGACACTTTAATATAGTTTAAGGAAGAGTTTACAGCTGCATTTTGCGCAGAGATTGGGGTGATTGTAACCTTTAAAATTCTTCCCCCTTATTAATAAACGAGGAATAAGCTTAGACTATTATATTTTATATTTTAAGCAGTTCACTACTAAAAAAGTGAATGTTTATATCTAAATAGCGGATAGCGGAAGAGGCGCGTTAGAATCCCGTCTGAAACTTGGACCGATTGGATTTTTTTGTAATAAAATTATCTAGCTTAGACTAGTTATGCCGTGGTTTGTTCAAATACCATTTGTAATTCATAGAATAGAGACAAAACATAGAGTAATTTATACAATCTTTAAATTCGCTGATTAATAAGAGGGCTTATCATTATGTTAAATTGTAAATTTTATTGATTTTCCTTGTTAAATTTAGTTTTTTTTTAACAAAACGACGGTATAAAAGTTTTGCTTGGTATGTACATTGTAGATAATATATACATTTTAATTCGCATGGAATAAAATCGGCTATTATCGATGATTTATTTACAGCAATTCGAGTATTTATTTTTATATTTTGAAGAAGAATCGCATGTTTTATATCAATCATATTTATGTATGATGTAGAACATCAGATTTTTCGCTGGCTCCGAACAATTTGCATTGGATACGCAGAGTTTGAATTAATTCCATTCAAATAAATAAGTACAGATACAATATAAACATTTTAACATATCAATTGCCATGATTTGATAAATTATCTTTGTCTTAAATTTACTTAAATAATCGCACAGGACACTAATCTATCACTCAGGTGAATAGTATTTTAGGGGGCATAGCGGATTTCTTACTCGAATTGTAGCGACCATCTGAGGAAGTTATGTCTTATGTACAGAAGATCAAAGTAATTTACTCGTAATACTACCGTTTTGGTGGTGTTGTGTTTCTGTCGGTAAGTAAAGTTCCAGGGCTCCACGGGGTAGGGGGTCGGGCCAGGGTAGGCAACGATGCGAGTGGTATTTTTGGCGTCTATTCTATAAGTTATGGTTGCAGGCAGGTTACCAACAGGCAGGCTATACGCTTGTTTGACATCCTTTTAACATCAAAAAAATAGTGGGCTTAAGTGGCCAACGCAATTTAAGCGAACTCTAGCTTTAAAGATTAAAAATAAGAGAAAATCTTTGATTATTTTAATTTTACTGTGTTGTACAAGTAATTTAATTAATTAATTGCTTGTTTTAGAACTTAAAAGGTAGCGTTAACGTTGAAACGAATAAAAGAAATGAGTTTATTTGGACTCCCAGACATACTCGTATGTACCTAATAAAGTCTTAATATTACTCGAATCCATTTCTTTCGGTAATATCCCTAAGTAACTATCTAGTATCTACTCTATATTTTTAATATTTTCTTACGTTATTTTGTTTCTCTCATCTTATATAATGGCATTAGAGCCATTTCATAGATTATTAATGAAAAAAAAAACACTTTCGAGATTAGTAGTAGTAGTATTAGTATTTGAGACAAAATGGTTTTTTTTTATTGAGCTAAGACTTCTATTACGTTGGCGGAGAACCAGAGTCTACAGTTTCTTTTTGAGTTTGAAACTTAACACCGTCCTTTCCCGTGCGTGTTGAATTATGATCTTTAATATGAACATTGTAAGAACTATTCTGCGTGTTTTATATGTAGATAATATAAAAGTTATGTAATCTATAAATAAAAAAAATCATCGTCGAAAAGTATGTATGCCCAAAATTTTCATTGGATATTTTACCAAATTGCATATATTTTTTTTATTTTGTTATTTATTGTCAGGACAAGGTTTGTATAAAAAGACACGGAAAAAAATAATGCAAGAAATATTAAGAAAAAAAAATGTTATGGTAAAAAGGTCCTGGCAACTCACTTCATGATAGGCTTTCAGTAAGCTGAGCTTATTTGTTTGGAAATCACTCCAAGTCAGTGTTAAAAACTAGATATTATACAAAAAAAATAACAAAAATTGCAGTAAAATACAAGCACAAATCTAAAGCGACAGAAATTATGCTTATGTTTTGACAAGGTGACAGGAGGAAATTGAGAAGTATCAAGAGCATACTTTTTTATTTCAACATGACATAAATCGGAATTTGGTTTTGGTTTCTAAAAAATAAAACTACTTTGAATTTCCCAGTAAGTCGTAAGGTGATGACTAAGGGATTGCATGTGTTTGGAGAATATTAGGCAAAGACCAGGAAATCAATCTTAACCCTTTTTAAATATGCTAAAGGAACCTTCGACGTAGCTCCGTCCACGGGAATACGGACGTGAATTTTTCTTCTAACATAAAATTTTTACAGCCTTGATTACAGGTGAGAATACTTCTAAGAAGGTCTGCTCGATAAATTACCACGGATAAATATTTTTGATAATTCGTCAAAACTCCAATAACTACCTATTTAATTTCGTTTCGTCCAATGTCCAAACATCCATGACTGGAGCACAAATGCTCGTATTCATCAGAGAAACATCTGCCCCCACCGGGATTCGAATCTAGGACCTCTCGAGTCGGCGACACCATGAAACTCGGCGTACAAACCACTCGGCCACAGAGGTCGTCAACAGAGGTCGAGATTTACACTTAACATCAGGTGTGGTAATTTGTTGCGCCTCGTATAAAATAAAAAAACATTTTTTCCGAGTAGGTAGTCAGTTTAGATCAGCTTAAGACTTATGATGACTTATGCTGGTTTGATACCAGATTGAAAACGCGTATTCACAAGAACTGTGAAACATTTTCTTTCTGCATAATATCTAAAGGAGATAAAATTTCTTAAAAACATAATTTCTCAAAAAACCCTTTATTATATAGACAAAAAGAGGAAGGTTGGCTGTTATGCAACCTTAATAATTCAAAGGTACTCATTTGCCTTGCGGCGAGTTAACTTGTTCCATTTTATGCTTAGTTCTAAGGGTCTTTACTCCCAACCTAAATATTCGAGGTTTCGTAATTAGGCATTTACTTAACGTTCCACTGAAAGAATGCTTTTTTTATGGTATTGGTTCGCAGGAAATTCATAAAAATAAATACTTTAAAATCAAACTTTCACTGTAACTGCAGATGGGACTAGAATTAAGTTTGAATTCATCATAGAACTCAGGTATGTCAAAAATATTAGAGTAGTTTTATTTATTCTCGTTGTATTTTATTGGTAAATTTTTCGTAATGGTAAAACATTTCAAGTGATTTCAGTTCCGCGCGGGTAGCCACACACAGCGGATGCGCGTGTTTCCTCTGCTTGTGCTCGTTGATGTGCCGCGTGGCTATTTTATACGAGTAAAATAATTAACATAATTTGGGCAACTCCTAGTAACAGGGGACTCTAAAAATGTATTCAACCTCATCGTCTCAATCTATCCCATTGTCTCAATAGAATATGAAATCCCACATAAAACCGACTGCTTCAATTTACGCAAATGTTACGTCATCAACTTGTTTTCCCAAGAAAGACCAAGCAATCGTACTGAACTTGATCGAAGGAATAACACTCAGGGAGTATCCATTGCCTTAATATCAGTTTTACCTGGGACGGTAATTTAGATCCAATTTAGATCATGTATTTCGAATGCACGTACTTGTGTATATCTAGACTCTAAAAAAGTTGCAGATAATTTACTAGAAGAAATTAAGAAGATTGATATCAAAGAACATAACTTGGAAATAAAACCATTAATAACTACAAATAAAAGAATTGTTTTATCTAATGTTTGCCCACTTATACCTACTTATATTATTGAACAAAAATTTCAAGAGTTAAATATTCAAATAATGTCCCCTATAACATTCATGAAAATAGCGGTGACTGATCCCAGATTTTCCCACATATTGAGTTTAAAACACAAACATATATACGTCTAGAAGATGAAACACGGCTCCCAGAATCATTCCAGTTACATTTTGAAGATACAAACTATCGGATTTATGTTATCACTGACGGTTTAAAATGTTTTATATGGAATAATGTAGGTCATTTATGATAAAATTGATCGTAAAATATTAATAATTCTCAACACTATTCTCAAGATATCTGATAGACAAACGGCCCAAGAAATCAATAATGTCTTTGAAAGGAATGATGATCGCTTACCAGAACCAGTTTTAACTGCACCATCTGCAGTATCCCAAAACTAAGATTTTCCTCTACCACAAATAGATTCTAAGGGAAAGAAACGGATCCATTCTCCTACTAGCAGTAAATTGTCAAAAGAAGAAATTATAAAACCACAAAAAATAGATGATACAATCAATAATTAAACTGATGAAACTAGCAGTAATATTTCACAAGAAGATGAAAAAATCTTAGTGTTTCTAAGATAAAGAAAACAATAAAGAAGACGGACAATACGACAGAGGAAGAAATTTGAAAAAATATAGAAAGCATGACAGAATTAAGTAATGAGACTTCATTTCCTATTACCTTAGACCAATTTATTACTTTATTAGATGACACACGGGGAAAAAATATATAAAAAGTAGTCATATTCATATACGGACGGTAAGAGAACTATTAAAAGTGTGATATGTATTACATAGTAAAACGAACAAAAGCTTAAAAAATAGATGTTCACGTTTATCTAAAATTACACGAAATGTTAAACCCTGATTTGATTATTTCATCAGATAAATAAGATTTTTTGTAAAGTTATTATATAACAATATAATAATGTAATTTAATATAATATACATATGGATATATTGCAGTGGAATGCCCATACAAACTTCTAACAAGCAGATTATGTCCCACTTGTATCTGTTTACAGGAAACTGATTTTGCTTCTGTTGTGCTAATATGCTAGGTTATGAACATTTTTATAACAATAGATTACAAAGTAATAGAACTAGTGTTGGAGTAGCTACATTTATTAAATCAAATACAATACTTGAACAAATACAATTAAACACTAATCTGGAAGCAGTAGTGATTAAAATAAAGTATCCCTTAGCCATATCATATCATTTGCAATGTTTACCTTCCTAATAGTGATCCTCTTAATATAAATGAACTAAAAAAATTAAATCAATCATTTTAGGTGACTTCAACAGCCACCATTTTTATTAAGGCTCAGAAAAATGTGATACTAGGGGTAATATCATTGCTAAATGGCTCGATGAAAATAATAATATCAAGCTATTTAACAATGGCCAACCCACACATTTTGAGAGCAATGCCGGGCGTACGAGCATTATTGGTACAACTTTGGCTTCACAAAATATAACAGCATATTTTTAATGGAATTGAATTTGAATTGGCCATAGATGATTTATATGATAATGAACATGTCCCCAAATGATTTAGCTAACAATATAACATTACCACACAAATAGAAATTTGATAAAGCTAACTGGTTAACGTTTAAAGAAGAATTTGAACTTTATATTTCAACCTTAATACCAATTAACACCATGTCCGATTACTCGATCGATATAATCCCAAGTAAATTCACGGAAGTTATACTTAAAGCAGCTAACAAAGCGATTACCAAAACAACCGGTATATTAAGAAAATATTTTGCCTTGGTGGAATAACGAATGTAAAATGGCCATGAAAAAAACTAAAAAAGCAATAAAATTATATAGAAAACACGCAAGAAATTATCCAAATTCGGTTTAGAAAATAGAATATAAGAAAAAACGAGCATTATTTAGAAGACTTCCTTAGAAAAGTAGAAAACCATATTGGCAAAATTGGGTATCTTCTATTAATAACCAAATGTTATTAATAGAAGATACCCAATATGTGGAATTCCCGATATGTAGAAAAAGATTAAAAAAATTAATCACCGAACAACGAAATTCAACAATATTGTACTAGAAAAGCTAGATGGAACATATAAATCGGAAACCTTTTAGCTTTGCAAACAATTCTGACACAAAAAAATATCATCATCAATTCGTAGATAATCTACAAATCTGGAAGCAAATTCTAATTTCGATCTTAATGATAATTCTAATATAATTAACAAAGAAATGTAATTCATGTATTACTACTGTTTTATTCTGGATTAGGCAATTCAAGTCCAGGTCCAGACAATATACCAAATAAAATTATTAAACACTGGCCAATTAGTGGGCTTGAATATTTAATTCAGTTGATTAATTTTATATATGGAAAAATCAGGTTTTTCCGTATTGTTAGAGATGAGCTTTAGTGGTTGCAATATTTAAACCAGAAAAATATGAAGTCTAAAAACAAGTTACAAATGCAAGTGCGGATTAGATTTAACTGTTAACAATCTTTTAATAGAATGCACGGCATATGATAATGAAAGACTATTATATAATGTACCTAATAATTTAAAAGATTGTTTAAACCAAGATGGATACACCGGAACACTGAAATTCTTAAAAACGATAAATATGTATAATTTAATTTAAGCTTAGTTAACCTAATTAAAATGTGGTCGCTAATGATCTAGATGTTAAAAAGCGAGGTAAAATTAAAAATAAAACAACATGGATTTAAATCACCCATGTGTTACGTAATTCCAGCCCTCCTGGAGTCACCAAAGCTAGTTGAAATTAAAGCACCCTTTCCAGTTGTCGATGGAATGAGTTTCGTTTCACAGCAGAGGAAGGAACATTTAAGCAAACAAAGCTGTTGGTTCTCTACTCTAACTATAACTTATGCTTGCTTATATTTTATTTATATTGTTCTTACAATATGTTTGGTCAACAAAAAATTATATATGTTATTGTTCTCCATATTCCCAATTTCTTCAAGCGTAATTTGTAATAAAGTTTCAATCAATCAATCAATCATTTTCAATCAATTCAATTTCAGTCAATCATAACCACAAATAGGCATGTGTTCAATACGAGCTTAAGAAAAATGACATTAAAATTTTCCTAAGCATAATTTAAGCAGCGTCTTACAATTTTGAAGTTAAACGTGAATTTTGATAATTCGAAATTCATTAGAAATCTCTTTTCCTAAGCTTCAGACTATACCCCTAGATGTTCAAACTTCTTTAACGTAACTTCCAGTGATAATTCTTTAAAAATATTACATGGAAAAAAAATACGAGAACTTTTTCCTCCGTCATTTGGCAAAAAATGCGAACAAAAAGATCTGTTTAACTTGGAAATGGATTTCTGCGGTAACCACCAGAAGTTTTCATCTTATTTTCCGCTGATGTATTTTTGCATTAAGTTGATGAAAATAGCGCGGTACACTCGAAATAATATTTTGTATGTAAACAGTTGTGACGCGCTTGATTGCTTATTGTTAATAGCATTCGATTGGTGGTTATAAAAATTAAAGTGGCTACCTTAAATGCGGCTCGTTGGAGCGGTAACCAGAAATGTATCGAATTTTTCCCTGCTTCAGCAGCCACTAAAGTTGTCGGTCTATAGATGCGTACCATGAGTGGGCGATTTTCTAAATACATAGATACCCATTTCTATTAACTCAAAATGAACAATGCCGATTGAAGTTTAATAATATAAATACAACTGTACCACATGCCTACATTGAAGTAGTAGTAGTAAGTATCAACGCATATAAGTACTTCAAATTATGGAAACAAATCGTGTCAAATTTTAAGTACCTACTAACGAGAACAAGTAAGTGGTGAAAATAATAAATAAATCATTTTTATTTCAGACACTGGTATGTATTCAAATACATTTCCCATAGATTATAATTACAATTAAATCCACTTACGTTTCGTCAAAATTTAAATTAAACATTATTAATTACCTACATTATTCTAAGTCATTTAACTGTCAATCATTATTCCATATTGTATTAAACATTGTATTAATTTCTATTAAGTTTTATGATTACCAAAATTTAAATCGTACATATATACATTTTATTAGTCTATTGTGGAATGAGACTTAAAATCCAATTATAAGTTCATGAAAGTTTTTCACATTATAAATATTAAACATGCCCATTGCGCTACATCTCCAAGGTAACCCTAACATTGCACGAAACACATTGTTGTATTGCACTCGTAGTGTGTTAAAGTTTTGTTTGTTAAACTTATACCAAAGGCCAGCAGTATAAAATGCCTGGCAGTATGACTTGAATAATGTTACTTTAACTTGTTCAGAACAATGTGAAAAACGCCTTGCTAACATATTGCTTTTCATAGCAAGATTTCTTCTCTGTCTATCCAGGTCCTCGTAATCATATAAAGTATCAGTTAAGTCGTGTCCCAAGTATTTGAACTGTATAACAAAGTTAAGGGACCTCCCACATAAAGTAACCGTTGGTATATTAGTAGGACCTTTACCACTTTTAAAACTCATTACTTCGGTTTTGTTGACATTATAATTTAAATAGTGTTTCAAAGCATACTTTTCGCAAATTTTCACTAGATGACGGAGGCCAGGGATCGAGGGACACAGCAGCACCATGTCATCAGCGTAACTGATGTTATTAAGGCTTTCACCTCCAACATAGCATCCGACTCTGGTGCTGCTAAGTTCACCGATCAGCTGGTCCATGTATAAATTAAAAATGATAGGAGAGGTGAGCCCTCCCATGTCTCACACCACACTGAAGTTTGTAGGGATCAGAGTGAACATCACCCCAACGCACCTGAAAAAGCATGGGCCCCGGTCACCTATTTCAATTAGATCGTTTTCACAGCTTAACATAAAAAAGTCAGATATTTTTTAAACATTACGATTGACATCCGGTACCGAGAAAGGTTACGCGAAGAAATAAATTAACGTAAAAGCAAGACCATTTGTCTCCCTTTAGCACGCGAATTAATTATTTACAATTATAATACAGTAGTTAATTAAAATTCTAAATCATGACAAAAACAAACCAATAAAAATATTTAAAATAATTACCCGCGATTTGCACAAACGTACCCACGATACCGGTTGCATTACCATGTTGTATAGCCAGGGAGAGCCTCTAACCAAGTACGAACCGTAGCGACGACCATAGCCTTCTTCTTCTTGCTACGAGCGTTTCGCAACTCAATGTCCACATGGCGCCTGTTTTGCGTGACCGCGGATCATAGTCACGTTTTAATAATCGCTGACCTAATTATTTGAAGGAAAAATATTTTATCTCTTGAATATACACCGTGAATTTTGAGTTACCTGAGAAACTTTACAAATTTATTCAGACAACAATTTATATTATATTTTCGAAATTCAAAATATGTTCAGATTTTTTTTTTGGAAAATGTCTCGTTAACTCTAAAGGAACCTTCGACGTAGCTCCGTCCACGGGAATACGGACGTGAATTTTTCTTCTAACATAAAATTTTTACAGCCTTGATTACAGGTGAGAATACTTCTAAGAAGGTCTGCTCGATAAATTACCACGGATAAATATTTTTGATAATTCGTCAAAACTCCAATAACTACCTATTTAATTTCGTTTCGTCCAATGTCCAAACATCCATGACTGGAGCACAAATGCTCGTATTCATCAGAGAAACATCTGCCCCCACCGGGATTCGAATCTAGGACCTCTCGAGTCGGCGACACCATGAAACTCGGCGTACAAACCACTCGGCCACAGAGGTCGTCAACAGAGGTCGAGATTTACACTTAACATCAGGTGTGGTAATTTGTTGCGCCTCGTATAAAATAAAAAAACATTTTTTCCGAGTAGGTAGTCAGTTTAGATCAGCTTAAGACTTATGATGACTTATGCTGGTTTGATACCAGATTGAAAACGCGTATTCACAAGAACTGTGAAACATTTTCTTTCTGCATAATATCTAAAGGAGATAAAATTTCTTAAAAACATAATTTCTCAAAAAACCCTTTATTATATAGACAAAAAGAGGAAGGTTGGCTGTTATGCAACCTTAATAATTCAAAGGTACTCATTTGCCTTGCGGCGAGTTAACTTGTTCCATTTTATGCTTAGTTCTAAGGGTCTTTACTCCCAACCTAAATATTCGAGGTTTCGTAATTAGGCATTTACTTAACGTTCCACTGAAAGAATGCTTTTTTTATGGTATTGGTTCGCAGGAAATTCATAAAAATAAATACTTTAAAATCAAACTTTCACTGTAACTGCAGATGGGACTAGAATTAAGTTTGAATTCATCATAGAACTCAGGTATGTCAAAAATATTAGAGTAGTTTTATTTATTCTCGTTGTATTTTATTGGTAAATTTTTCGTAATGGTAAAACATTTCAAGTGATTTCAGTTCCGCGCGGGTAGCCACACACAGCGGATGCGCGTGTTTCCTCTGCTTGTGCTCGTTGTTGTGCCGCGTGGCTATTTTATACGAGTAAAATAATTAACATAATTTGGGCAACTCCTAGTAACAGGGGACTCTAAAAATGTATTCAACCTCATCGTCTCAATCTATCCCATTGTCTCAATAGAATATGAAATCCCACATAAAACCGACTGCTTCAATTTACGCAAATGTTACGTCATCAACTTGTTTTCCCAAGAAAGACCAAGCAATCGTACTGAACTTGATCGAAGGAATAACACTCAGGGAGTATCCATTGCCTTAATATCAGTTTTACCTGGGACGGTAATTTAGATCCAATTTAGATCATGTATTTCGAATGCACGTACTTGTGTATATCTAGACTCTAAAAAAGTTGCAGATAATTTACTAGAAGAAATTAAGAAGATTGATATCAAAGAACATAACTTGGAAATAAAACCATTAATAACTACAAATAAAAGAATTGTTTTATCTAATGTTTGCCCACTTATACCTACTTATATTATTGAACAAAAATTTCAAGAGTTAAATATTCAAATAATGTCCCCTATAACATTCATGAAAATAGCGGTGACTGATCCCAGATTTTCCCACATATTGAGTTTAAAACACAAACATATATACGTCTAGAAGATGAAACACGGCTCCCAGAATCATTCCAGTTACATTTTGAAGATACAAACTATCGGATTTATGTTATCACTGACGGTTTAAAATGTTTTATATGGAATAATGTAGGTCATTTATGATAAAATTGATGGTAAAATATTAATAATTCTCAACACTATTCTCAAGATATCTGATAGACAAACGGCCCAAGAAATCAATAATGTCTTTGAAAGGAATGATGATCGCTTACCAGAACCAGTTTTAACTGCACCATCTGCAGTATCCCAAAACTAAGATTTTCCTCTACCACAAATAGATTCTAAGGGAAAGAAACGGATCCATTCTCCTACTAGCAGTAAATTGTCAAAAGAAGAAATTATAAAACCACAAAAAATAGATGATACAATCAATAATTAAACTGATGAAACTAGCAGTAATATTTCACAAGAAGATGAAAAAATCTTAGTGTTTCTAAGATAAAGAAAACAATAAAGAAGACGGACAATACGACAGAGGAAGAAATTTGAAAAAATATAGAAAGCATGACAGAATTAAGTAATGAGACTTCATTTCCTATTACCTTAGACCAATTTATTACTTTATTAGATGACACACGGGGAAAAAATATATAAAAAGTAGTCATATTCATATACGGACGGTAAGAGAACTATTAAAAGTGTGATATGTATTACATAGTAAAACGAACAAAAGCTTAAAAAATAGATGTTCACGTTTATCTAAAATTACACGAAATGTTAAACCCTGATTTGATTATTTCATCAGATAAATAAGATTTTTTGTAAAGTTATTATATAACAATATAATAATGTAATTTAATATAATATACATATGGATATATTGCAGTGGAATGCCCATACAAACTTCTAACAAGCAGATTATGTCCCACTTGTATCTGTTTACAGGAAACTGATTTTGCTTCTGTTGTGCTAATATGCTAGGTTATGAACATTTTTATAAAAATAGATTACAAAGTAATAGAACTAGTGTTGGAGTAGCTACATTTATTAAATCAAATACAATACTTGAACAAATACAATTAAACACTAATCTGGAAGCAGTAGTGATTAAAATAAAGTATCCCTTAGCCATATCATATCATTTGCAATGTTTACCTTCCTAATAGTGATCCTCTTAATATAAATGAACTAAAAAAATTAAATCAATCATTTTAGGTGACTTCAACAGCCACCATTTTTATTAAGGCTCAGAAAAATGTGATACTAGGGGTAATATCATTGCTAAATGGCTCGATGAAAATAATAATATCAAGCTATTTAACAATGGCCAACCCACACATTTTGAGAGCAATGCCGGGCGTACGAGCATTATTGGTACAACTTTGGCTTCACAAAATATAACAGCATATTTTTAATGGAATTGAATTTGAATTGGCCATAGATGATTTATATGATAATGAACATGTCCCCAAATGATTTAGCTAACAATATAACATTACCACACAAATAGAAATTTGATAAAGCTAACTGGTTAACGTTTAAAGAAGAATTTGAACTTTATATTTCAACCTTAATACCAATTAACACCATGTCCGATTACTCGATCGATATAATCCCAAGTAAATTCACGGAAGTTATACTTAAAGCAGCTAACAAAGCGATTACCAAAACAACCGGTATATTAAGAAAATATTTTGCCTTGGTGGAATAACGAATGTAAAATGGCCATGAAAAAAACTAAAAAAGCAATAAAATTATATAGAAAACACGCAAGAAATTATCCAAATTCGGTTTAGAAAATAGAATATAAGAAAAAACGAGCATTATTTAGAAGACTTCCTTAGAAAAGTAGAAAACCATATTGGCAAAATTGGGTATCTTCTATTAATAACCAAATGTTATTAATAGAAGATACCCAATATGTGGAATTCCCGATATGTAGAAAAAGATTAAAAAAATTAATCACCGAACAACGAAATTCAACAATATTGTACTAGAAAAGCTAGATGGAACATATAAATCGGAAACCTTTTAGCTTTGCAAACAATTCTGACACAAAAAAATATCATCATCAATTCGTAGATAATCTACAAATCTGGAAGCAAATTCTAATTTCGATCTTAATGATAATTCTAATATAATTAACAAAGAAATGTAATTCATGTATTACTACTGTTTTATTCTGGATTAGGCAATTCAAGTCCAGGTCCAGACAATATACCAAATAAAATTATTAAACACTGGCCAATTAGTGGGCTTGAATATTTAATTCAGTTGATTAATTTTATATATGGAAAAATCAGGTTTTTCCGTATTGTTAGAGATGAGCTTTAGTGGTTGCAATATTTAAACCAGAAAAATATGAAGTCTAAAAACAAGTTACAAATGCAAGTGCGGATTAGATTTAACTGTTAACAATCTTTTAATAGAATGCACGGCATATGATAATGAAAGACTATTATATAATGTACCTAATAATTTAAAAGATTGTTTAAACCAAGATGGATACACCGGAACACTGAAATTCTTAAAAACGATAAATATGTATAATTTAATTTAAGCTTAGTTAACCTAATTAAAATGTGGTCGCTAATGATCTAGATGTTAAAAAGCGAGGTAAAATTAAAAATAAAACAACATGGATTTAAATCACCCATGTGTTACGTAATTCCAGCCCTCCTGGAGTCACCAAAGCTAGTTGAAATTAAAGCACCCTTTCCAGTTGTCGATGGAATGAGTTTCGTTTCACAGCAGAGGAAGGAACATTTAAGCAAACAAAGCTGTTGGTTCTCTACTCTAACTATAACCTATGCTTGCTTATATTTTATTTATATTGTTCTTACAATATGTTTGGTCAACAAAAAATTATATATGTTATTGTTCTCCATATTCCCAATTTCTTCAAGCGTAATTTGTAATAAAGTTTCAATCAATCAATCAATCATTTTCAATCAATTCAATTTCAGTCAATCATAACCACAAATAGGCATGTGTTCAATACGAGCTTAAGAAAAATGACATTAAAATTTTCCTAAGCATAATTTAAGCAGCGTCTTACAATTTTGAAGTTAAACGTGAATTTTGATAATTCGAAATTCATTAGAAATCTCTTTTCCTAAGCTTCAGACTATACCCCTAGATGTTCAAACTTCTTTAACGTAACTTCCAGTGATAATTCTTTAAAAATATTACATGGAAAAAAAATACGAGAACTTTTTCCTCCGTCATTTGGCAAAAAATGCGAACAAAAAGATCTGTTTAACTTGGAAATGGATTTCTGCGGTAACCACCAGAAGTTTTCATCTTATTTTCCGCTGATGTATTTTTGCATTAAGTTGATGAAAATAGCGCGGTACACTCGAAATAATATTTTGTATGTAAACAGTTGTGACGCGCTTGATTGCTTATTGTTAATAGCATTCGATTGGTGGTTATAAAAATTAAAGTGGCTACCTTAAATGCGGCTCGTTGGAGCGGTAACCAGAAATGTATCGAATTTTTCCCTGCTTCAGCAGCCACTAAAGTTGTCGGTCTATAGATGCGTACCATGAGTGGGCGATTTTCTAAATACATAGATACCCATTTCTATTAACTCAAAATGAACAATGCCGATTGAAGTTTAATAATATAAATACAACTGTACCACATGCCTACATTGAAGTAGTAGTAGTAAGTATCAACGCATATAAGTACTTCAAATTATGGAAACAAATCGTGTCAAATTTTAAGTACCTACTAACGAGAACAAGTAAGTGGTGAAAATAATAAATAAATCATTTTTATTTCAGACACTGGTATGTATTCAAATACATTTCCCATAGATTATAATTACAATTAAATCCACTTACGTTTCGTCAAAATTTAAATTAAACATTATTAATTACCTACATTATTCTAAGTCATTTAACTGTCAATCATTATTCCATATTGTATTAAACATTGTATTAATTTCTATTAAGTTTTATGATTACCAAAATTTAAATCGTACATATATACATTTTATTAGTCTATTGTGGAATGAGACTTAAAATCCAATTATAAGTTCATGAAAGTTTTTCACATTATAAATATTAAACATGCCCATTGCGCTACATCTCCAAGGTAACCCTAACATTGCACGAAACACATTGTTGTATTGCACTCGTAGTGTGTTAAAGTTTTGTTTGTTAAACTTATACCAAAGGCCAGCAGTATAAAATGCCTGGCAGTATGACTTGAATAATGTTACTTTAACTTGTTCAGAACAATGTGAAAAACGCCTTGCTAACATATTGCTTTTCATAGCAAGATTTCTTCTCTGTCTATCCAGGTCCTCGTAATCATATAAAGTATCAGTTAAGTCGTGTCCCAAGTATTTGAACTGTATAACAAAGTTAAGGGACCTCCCACATAAAGTAACCGTTGGTATATTAGTAGGACCTTTACCACTTTTAAAACTCATTACTTCGGTTTTGTTGACATTATAATTTAAATAGTGTTTCAAAGCATACTTTTCGCAAATTTTCACTAGATGACGGAGGCCAGGGATCGAGGGACACAGCAGCACCATGTCATCAGCGTAACTGATGTTATTAAGGCTTTCACCTCCAACATAGCATCCGACTCTGGTGCTGCTAAGTTCACCGATCAGCTGGTCCATGTATAAATTAAAAATGATAGGAGAGGTGAGCCCTCCCATGTCTCACACCACACTGAAGTTTGTAGGGATCAGAGTGAACATCACCCCAACGCACCTGAAAAAGCATGGGCCCCGGTCACCTATTTCAATTAGATCGTTTTCACAGCTTAACATAAAAAAGTCAGATATTTTTTAAACATTACGATTGACATCCGGTACCGAGAAAGGTTACGCGAAGAAATAAATTAACGTAAAAGCAAGACCATTTGTCTCCCTTTAGCACGCGAATTAATTATTTACAATTATAATACAGTAGTTAATTAAAATTCTAAATCATGACAAAAACAAACCAATAAAAATATTTAAAATAATTACCCGCGATTTGCACAAACGTACCCACGATACCGGTTGCATTACCATGTTGTATAGCCAGGGAGAGCCTCTAACCAAGTACGAACCGTAGCGACGACCATAGCCTTCTTCTTCTTGCTACGAGCGTTTCGCAACTCAATGTCCACATGGCGCCTGTTTTGCGTGACCGCGGATCATAGTCACGTTTTAATAATCGCTGACCTAATTATTTGAAGGAAAAATATTTTATCTCTTGAATATACACCGTGAATTTTGAGTTACCTGAGAAACTTTACAAATTTATTCAGACAACAATTTATATTATATTTTCGAAATTCAAAATATGTTCAGATTTTTTTTTTGGAAAATGTCTCGTTAACTCTAAACGTTAACTCAGTGTTTCTGCAATTATGAACCCTTAACATTTTTAATTGTTTTTAATTCATTCAAATAGAAGTACTTTAAGGATCTGCGTATTTTAAATGGCTAAAAATTCCATAATAGGTATATTAATTAACATAATTACAAATTTGTGCCCTTTTACGATATTTTGTAAACGATATAAATCAATATTTTTGTATGCGAATGTAGTAAGTATGTTTGCTGTTTATAACTGTTCGTAATATGTTTATTTACACGATTTTTAAATTTCTCGGCTAACTCAAAATTCACGGTGTATAATGTTTTGAACTTGTTTGTTTTATTTGAGTTTTGGTGGTCATTATCAAATCAAAACATTTCTAGAGTGGAGTTCTTTTATTACCCTATTCATTGTCCCGAATGAACCAAAAAGGTTTTTGGGTTAACGCTTTATACCTACTTCTCGTTGAATTTCGGTGAAGTGGCCCCAGGGAGCGCCGTCATGATATAGCCTCTGTTTTAATTCTGCAGCAACTCGTGAATGAAATTATTAATAAATATTCCAATCTTTTACTAGCTTTGGCCTACAGATTCTGCTGCTTCTGCTGGATCCAATTTTAGTTTTTGCTTGTAGATTTCTCTCGCAAAGAATGCAAAAGATAATCAGACCTTCAGCTTAGTCTACAATTTTATTATTTTCTTTGCTTTACAACTGAACGTAAACGTAAAGCATTCCATAGTTTTTTGAAATGTTTGGAAGTCAAACAGTACTGTTTATTCTTTAGTATTTTACATAATTATATATATATATCTATAAAACAACACTTTACAAATCATTCCACAGCATCTATAATTATTAGGGGGAAAATTTATGTACGACGAAACAGCTTCTTAACCAAAATGCCTTTCTTCTTCATTTAATGACTTTCTTTAACTAATGAAGTTATAAATATACTAAAACATTTCAAGATTATTCCGTTCATTCGCATTTAAATATGATATGGATGTCCTCAATTTCACACCCGCTAGACCTCCGGGGGTCTTTTCCATGTCATGTTGGTAAATCCGCATAGGGGACGGGTCGGGAATCGCGCGACCGACACTACACATGATAATAGTGTTATTTGCTTTGAAGGGGGCTAAGGGCCGTGAAGCTGACATTGTCCGTCATTGGAAGAACCACCTCTGTAACTTTCTTTAGTAAGTAACTCTTGGATCGGTGAGTAGGAAAGGATTTAGTTTTTTTTTACTTCAAGGCTTGGTACTGATATCAAACGTCATTAAAATTTACACCGAGTTTAGATAATAAGTTTAAAAGTAAACTCCTATCTACTTATACCGAACCATTGTTCCAAAGTGACAGTGAGTTGATGTTACAAAAATTAAGGTGGCCGAATTTTTTTCAGCCCTCTTATCAGGGCCGTCCCTGAGCCCTTGAATAGGACAGAGCTAGATAATCTTTCAGGGCTCTTTGATGGCCATTTTTTCTTTACGTACTTTTTCTACTACCAGAAGCGGCAACGCATTTTTTATGTAATTATGTCAATAGGGAAGGTATCAATTAATCTATTGATGATAATGATTCTGCACAATAACATAATGGGTAATAATCACACGATGAAGGATAAATTACAGTAGGTCATCACAGCAATCAGTTATCTTGTACATGCATCAATCATCAAAGACGGGAATATCTTGAAAGTCAAAATATAAAAAGTACCAAGACACCTATTCATGATTACCAAGCTGTGCGGTCTATCTGCCACTTAACAGACAAGGGAGAGTGTCTGAGGCTCGCACTTTTATCATTTGCCGTGGCCCAAATGAAACATAACCAATTGTGGGATAAGTTGAGCGGTGTTAAGCAGAGAGTGACCAGCAGCTATTAAAAATTCGACTCGAGATTTCTGTGAGCCCATGTTAAAGAGTGATTATGAAAGCAGAAAGCATTCATAGGTCATTTTTGAAATCGAACTTTAACATTGTATAGTACAATTATTTTATATCAAAATTTAACATGGTGTAGTAGAACAAAATTTTCGCGTATTTAAAAAATGCCTGCTAGTGAACTTCTGCTTAATACCGTTAAGTTTGCGGTCGCTGCGGGCTTCGCTCTACACTTCTGTCCGAGTTTAGAAGGGGCCCTGGGGAGCATTCGTCATCTCGCCCCCATCCTTGGATACCACTTTAATTCTTTTAGACATTACTGTTATTATTAAGGGTTTTTGACAAAACTTTTTTTATGTTTAAATAGTACGATCAATCTCAGAAGAATAATGAAGAGATGCAAAACGAATTAATAACTGAGTTTATATTAAAACTTATGCAATAAACCGGCACAACTTCAACATTATTTGTATGTAAAAATATAATTTAAACAAACTGATAAAATCACGTGACTGATCACTGTTATTTATTTATTGTATTGCAAAAAAATAGTATTTTTGCTTGTTTTACAGGTAAACCCGTTTATTAATCATATTATATTTGATATTGTCTTATTATGACCATTCAAATGATACCAGATTGTAATAATTAGATTTTTTTTGATTGAAATAAATAATTGACATTTAATATTGCTGTTGTTTCAATTTTAACAGTTTGTCCTAATTTACTCGGGATGGTGAAAGGATTCTAACGATACCACACACACCTAAATCGGTTGAGGCGTTAAGAAGTTATGGTGGAATAAATAATTGTACATCGTTTTTTTTTAATATAAAAGAAGAAACTGACAGATTGAGTGACTGACTGACATATCAACGCACAGGCCAAATTTTTAGGTTTAAAGATTCCAAATTGGCACGTAGATTCTTTATGAGGTCTAGGGGTGCACTAAGAAATGATTTTTTAAAATTCAAACTGCAAACTCTCAAATTCGCCGGAGTAGATCTATGATAGGACTGTTTCTCCCACGGTCAGTTCTATGTTGTCATGCCCCCTTGTAAGTTCGCGATATGGAATACCAGTTGCGTTATATTCAAAGTGTAGAACTCTACTGAATGATTTTACCTACTACATCGGCAGCGTTTACCACAGTATTTTTATCTTTCAAAGGACTTCATTTATTATCGCTAATTGATTGTTATCAGACCTTATACTGTTACTGTAGTGCATAGATACTTTTACTAAGGGCCATTTAAGTCACGCTTTTTTCTCATCGGCACGTCCCCCTTGGGCCTATCGGAAAAGTATTTTTTAAGTCTTCGATCCTTATTTTTGCCAAAATCAAACAAAATTTAACAGTTTTGCCGGTTCCCCAAATGTATACTTTTTTGTTCATCTGTTAATGAATCACAGAAATGATTACTACTAATACTGACAAACTTTCTAAAGCTATCACGTCGTTAAGTAATAGCTTTAGCTTTAGTAGCTACTTCCATCCTATACAATAACTTTAGGTTTTTCATAATACCTTTTAAGCTTCTGTGTTCTGCTCTGAAACCGATATAATTCGAATAGTTGAATTCAATCTCGATACGCGTAAAATGTCAAGAAGTTTTTATGTGTAAATTTGAACAGCGCAACAACGGACGAATCAAAAATCTTCCATACATAACTTCTTGAAATTTATATTGATATTGGTTCGAACTAAGGGTACTGTTTCAAATTCCTACAGTTTTTATATATTACTACTGTAACAAAACTAATAACATAACTTTTTTCGTTTAGAAGTTTGGTAATAGGTAAATTGCCAACAGAAAATGTGTCTACCCATTGTCTAGATATCGTGTTGTTGATATATAACTTCAAATCATCATCAATCATTATAGATCTTTGCGAAAATTTATTATTTTTGCTTAAATTACCTTTTTTCTTCGTGGTGCTTATATTTTTTAAATTATACTAATACAAAATTATATTGATTCAAAGGTAATTGGGTAGATTTAGCTTCTTGCATTGTATAGTTTGGCTTGTTAAAATATATGTCCATGTTAGGCTAAATTCCCATACAAAGTGCATTGCCCTTTCCATGCAAATCTTTGTTATATTAGACGCATATCGAGATCGAATTCAACTATTCGAATTACTATTCGAAATTCGAATATGCTAAGGGTACTTAACTAAAACTGAACCATCTGCTGCTTGGATCACGTATTTTTTTTTCTTTAGATTTGAACATCTAATGTTTCAAATGATTTAGATTCAAATGTTAAGAATTGAAACTATATTTTTTTAAATTAATGAAAGAGACAACACACCGCGCAGCCTGTCCAACAATCTTAGGTATTCATCGTTTATTTAATAAGGAAGGATTATTGTTTTCGTTCCATATTGTGAATTTAAACTTGCTAGTTGGGTTCTAGATACATGAGAAGTTTAATATGTCGGAGAAAGTATCGCTGGGAAACTATAACATTGTCCTTTCGTGGAACTACGGAACTATGTAAAACACATAAATCTACATGGCTTTCCTGTGTTAGAACTCTCTACGTAAGCACACTTACATCTAGGGCCATGTTTGCAAATATTATTAAGATAGGTTATGAAAGATTTATGATTTACTTTATCAAATTTAGTTTGTATTTTATTATTTGATTGAAAGCAGGATGTTAATTAACATGCCCTACGGACTTCCTACCAAAAAGGGAGCGACTCCCTGGGGACTACAGGGAAGGTTGCTCTATCTTTTAATATGAACTTAAAAGTGAGGCGTTCGTTTAAAATACTAATTGTATTATGTTGTTTTTTATTCCAGTATGGAATATAAATAATCAAAAGTTTTATCAGCAAATTTACTTATTATATGTGTGAATTTCATGATTTTTATTGCATTCACTTATTAGTCTATTGCTGCTATAGTTTGGTAGGAAGTTTATATGTCTAGAAACGAATGTAAGAGTCTTTGAATGGATTTTATGTTGAAGTTGTTCTTGTTGTATGAGGGAAGTTTATGTTTAATACCTTATTAATTACGGAATGAAATCAGATATAGGTCTGATTCTTAAACTGTTCCGGCACGAAAACGTAACTACTTGCTACTGATCTACTGGACCTGATTAGACAGTACAATATAATGCATGTTTTATGATATTAAGCGTTTTGATTGTATAAAATTCATTCTTAATAGGTTGGGTAAACAGTCTTTTTGCATTATAGTTTGTATGAACTTGTAATAAATCTCTTTGACTATACCATTTGCATCTGGCTGATTTTGCTATCAATAAAAACTTTAATATTTAATGAAGATAATTCCCAAATTAAAATTAGAAAAATGTGTTATTTTCATTTGTTTTAATTTCTGTCAAGAAGTCAATCTAATAAAGAATTTAGATACATTTTAAAATTAAACTACAAAAAAGGTAAAATGCAACGCAAGCCTAGGTTTAAGCGTTTTCAATCCAGAAATTTTGATGTCAAAGATGTACGTGCCTGTGGTCACCCTATTACGCATAACATGGATGCCATTTTTGAAAAAGTGGAGCCCGATCGGCATATCAGTAGTTGCGACGTAGATGAAGAACTGGGAATTGAACACAAAACAGTTTTGGCGCATTTGAAAAAAGCTGGGTACAGAAAAAATGCTCGATAGTTGGGTGCCTCA
This sequence comes from Chilo suppressalis, assembly GCA_902850365.2. Classification (NCBI taxonomy): domain Eukaryota; kingdom Metazoa; phylum Arthropoda; class Insecta; order Lepidoptera; family Crambidae; genus Chilo; species Chilo suppressalis. The sequence continues at coordinate 9,377,015 of OU963907.1, forward strand.
CAAGCTCATTGAAAGAAACCTAATGAACTGTGTACTCATTTGTGATTCTTTATTACGTCATAATGAAATCGAACTAGTTTTGAAGAAGCTGATAATTGGTGATTAAAAGTGGATTACGTACGACAAGAACGGGCGAAAAAGGTCGTGCTCAAAGGCCGGTCAGGGTTCACAGATACTCTGGCGATACCTGGGTTGACTCGCAACAAGGTGATGTTGTATGTATGGTGCGATTGGAAGGGCATTATTCATTATGGGCTGTTGCTGCCTGGCAGGACTATCGATTCTGAACTCTACTGCGCACAACTGATGAGATTAAAGCAAGAAATTGAAAGAAAGCAGCCGGAATCAATCAACAGAAGGGATATGGCTTTTCGTCATAATAACGGTAGACCTCGCACATCTTTACCCACTCTGCAAAAATTAAGAGAGTTTGACTGAGAGGTGTTAATGCATCCGCCGTATAGTCCTAACTTTGCACCTTCAGATTTCCACCTGTTTCGGTCTCTTCAGTATTCTTTAGGCAGTGTGCCACAGGTAGCTCCCTAAATGTTGCCCGAGAGAGCCACTGGGCAAAATGAAAGGAAACTAAAGAAGAAAATAAAAGAAGTTATAGGTTGAGCGGTCTATTTTGTAAATTGCTTTGGTCTACACCTTAAAAGAACAAAAAACAAAACTAGTTTGCGATAGGGGGATAAAATGATTGGGCCGCAAAAGGTAAAAGTTACAGTCATTAAATTAGTCTCTACCTGGAGATACCACTGTTCATACTAATGATAATTAAAGAATATGATGCACCAACACAAAGAATATGATGAAAGGTATTGTGTTGGGGGGACAGCGACCAGCCGGTGCAAATGACGTGGGCGTGGTAAACCCCGTCCAAAAATGGAACAAAATTCTGGCGAAATTAAATATGACAAGTATAATAGAATTTTAATTCCCGTCACTGAAACAAAACCGTGTAGGATTAGCAACTTGAAGGTACTTTGGAAACCCTATCCCGCGTGACTTAGGTGAGGATGCTTACCAGGTTGTCGGCTGAACTTTCTCTTGTTTTACAGGGCATTCGACCGCCTGCTTCCCTCCACCCAATTTCACAAAACGCCTGGCTGTAGTTGCTGTTGCTGGAGGACACAAAACATCATGCCATCGCTTGAACTGTCTTGTTTCTTCCTGTAATAAAAACGCAACTCAGAAAACGTTCCTGGCGTATTGTGAGGTCTGCATTGAAATAGATGGAATTCCACTCACCTCAATAAAAGTTAAATAAAAGAAAGGTTACGGGCAGCGTTACAAATTTGCAATCTCAAATGACCGTCGTATAACAAAGACATGACATTTAGTTGTCATCATTCGTTCCTGAAAGACTGAAGGCTTGGCCGGGTTTGCCCTTACATTCAATATTCCTTTCGAAACGCTCCGTTTTCCAAAATTTTAACACACTTGGAATTTAAAATGAGCAAACATTTAAACAAACAATATTTAACCATCTTCTTCTTCGGCGCTACACTCTTGACAGGTGATCGTTGTCGTCACATCAGGGTTGGTGGCGCGCATCACAATATGCCGCCATTCCTCCCGTATTGCGGCCTTTGAACCTCGAGCACCCGTGAAGTGGACCGTTCAGTGCCGATTTTATCTGATTATTCGCTTTTATCTGATTATTATATAACGCTTCAATTCATAAAAAGGTGTCTGTTTACAATCTCAACAAAGTGTCATCTAGAAGTGCGTGACACGGAGCTGGCAATACCATAACTCTGTAATACCGTAAATCTGCATTTCGATTGTACTTTGTTGCCATTGGTTCACGCTTACCAAATGCCCTCCGCGCCATCTTTTTTCGATACTTTTCATGCGAAACTGAAGCGAATTTTGAGGGACTTTGTTTGTATTTCTCTAAAAGATGACAAAAAGTTTTCGAACAAAACGGCGCCTACATATTTTAATTAAATTTTAATAAACTTTATTAAAATATGTTTTAAATTTTCATTTTAAATGCGAAGAAACTATTTCCACAACCTAATATTATTCCCTTAACTTAAAGTAAAATCCAAATATCAATACTTATATTACGTGTCATCGTAGATATTTACTACATTCCAAAAAAAAACATCTTTGTAAAAATGTGGGCCAGAAGATTCCATAGCACGAGGTTTACCTATTTTGAACTCCTGTCTGCCATTTCGGACTATTTAATATACTTTTCTGAGTCATGCGGTATTTTTGTTATCACCTAGCTTGTAATGGAAGAAAATAAATTACTATTAATATTATTCAAATAGAATATCTTTTACTATACCTTTATTCCAATACTGTCGTTATCATAAAATGAAATTAAAATACAGGATCTGAAGTAATGTGTAGATTCATAACGTAGCAAATAGATGGCGTTGTAAACTAATTTTTGAAGAATTTTGTTTAATGACAGTATTGGAATAAAGGTGCGATATGATAATGTAGCGTCGCTCAGGGTTGGCTTATATTGATGCATAATAGTTTAATTGACAAGTTTTTGAAACATTCATACGTTACTTAGTAGTGTATAGTAAGTCCATAAAAAGTGGATATTTATAATTCTATCGCATGTATCATAAAAATTAGGTTTTCAAATATGCCCAGGAAATGGTTCTCTAGTAGCAGCAAGAAGTTTACAAGCAAGTCACGTCATTTTCCTAGGCGTTTTCGGTCACGTGACAATTGATCAAAAAATCCTTTTAATTTTTATGATTTTAGTAAAATTATCTACTATTTTTTTGTCAGAGTAGTTAAATCGCTCCCAATATTCATGTTGCCAATAATTGGTAAGTACTTTATTTTTTATACTATTCATTAGCCTATTAAATATTCTTGGTAAATAAATATTCTTGAAATAGCTAAAAGTGATTTAACAAAGAAATCTATTTGCGTTTTTTTATTAAGGTAAACTAAAATAATATTTTTAATTAAAACGCATTTTATTGTAAATACTTACCGGGTAAGACAATTAAGTTAGCAATAGTATTTCTTTTTTTATTGTAAAAATAGCAGATTTAATTGTACGATGACAGTGCGACGTCACTTTTTTCGCACGAATAAAAATTATTTTGGCGAATATCTGTTCCACATCATCTCCGCTGTCGCATTACTCATTTCGGTTTGTATGGAGAAACACTTAAAACGTGATGGCGACCTTCCAGGAAAAATCATATTTTTCTGATATCAAATGCTTTTGATTAATAATCTTGGCGCGGCCAGACAGCCGTATTTTTCTCACCATAAGTTACAATTCATTCGTCTATATTAGGGTGGACTGCCCCATAAAACAGCATTTATTGTGTCAATTTCTCGGAAGCTTCGAGGAAAATGGTCCTTTCCGGGAAAAATAGTTTTATTGGTTACTCAGTTGCAATGATTGTGATGGCAGCTGATATGTTACGCACACAAAATATTGCTGTATTTTTGTGCACGTTTTTTGTTGATTGACTGTTGATTGCTTTCGGATCAGTTTTTCTTTATTAGAATGTATATTTTGATATATTGTCCCACATAGCCAAACAAAATTTATTATTCTGTTTTTCTGTACATTTAAACGTTTTTATTGTAAACATAATCCTAGTATTTTTTTTTATGATTTTATCTGGACAAAAGGTCATTAACGATAATAAAGGACAATCAATAAAATAGGAATATACTTAATAACAATTTATATAAAAGTAAGCAGTTAAATAGGAATTATCCGATATAAATTATAATAAACCATGTTCATGAAGCTTTGCTAATTAATTATTATAAACAAGGTAGATAGATAGATTTGAACTTTTATTAACACTCCCCTTCTGCAAAGTCTGCTTTATCTATCGACCAAAGGTGTTCGATGAAGCAGCTTTGTGAGTTTTCCTTTTTTTATACATATAGGTGGTAATTTTCTTAATGCAATTTCAACGCCCAGAAGGGTGCGTTTAGGGTAAGCATTCAGATATCATCGGGATATTGACTTTAGGTTAAGTGAACTGGCTACATATTTAAATTGTCTTGAATCAACCTTTGGCGATAGTACCCCTGTGGCCGTGAATGAGTGTATCCCCGTGTGGTAATCCGGTCTGAAGAAGGTGCGTTCCACGATACCGCTGCGCATACGACACCGGAGCTTAGTGCGCGTGCCTGTAGCGGGTGGCTATACGATATGGCGATAGGCCTGCAGAATTGTCTCGTGTAGAGTTAAAACCATATAGTTGGGGATTCAAAAATGCTGCATCATACCCCGGGAAAGGCATAGACACGACCAACGAGACGGAATATTAATATATATCCGATTTGTAATTGTCAAAAAACAAGAAAATTATTGCATGTTTACTGTAGTATTAATACCTACTTTTTTTCAATTTTAAATTTAAATAAAGATTAATATCTTTAATTAGCTCATGTTAAAGTTTACATGAAATTGAAATGAAAGATCTTTTTAATGTTTCTAGTAATAAGAAATTTAAATTTTAACTATAAATAGTCTGGTTAAATCTAAATAAAAATAATAAATAAAATAAATATCATGAAATTGAAAATATAAAGAATCTGGTAAATATTACCTGGTATAGGCCCATGATAAAAATATTGTCAAATTGAAAATAAAAATAGCCCCTGTTACCATCTGAAATTAGAAATGAAAATCTGGTAAATATGTCGTGCTAGCAGTATAGCAGCTATGTTGAGACTGTAAATAAAAGGAATTAATCAATAACACATTAACTCGGCTCAATAGTTAAAATATTTCATATTAACTTTGCGCAATGGCTCGAATTCGGAGCAAAAGTAGCACTGGTTAACATCAGGTGTTAACTCGGGCAAAAAAAAAATCGTTGGTTAATGTTGTTAATTATTACGCCATGTTTAAATCACTTCAGTATTAGACTTTGAAACGTTGGTCAATGTTGTTAATTTTCACAGCATATTTCGGTGACTTTAATATTTGATCTTCATTTAACCACACTAAAGTTAAAAGAATAATAAAGTCAATTTTTCTGATTTCTTTCACATTTTACAGTTTCGTAACTACCAATTTTAGCTACGTTTAGACACTATTCTGAAAGATAAATCACTGATCTCAATCACTTGCAGGACTGATTTTTATTAGACTGCATGCGGTTTAACTCAAACTTTCCTGAACTGGACCTGCTTTCATTCCAGTAACGAATTTTCCTTTTTGCAATGTGCCTTCAAAACCACACAGAGCTGCTGCTTCACAAACTTTCGAGTGCCAACTAGACTACAAGTAACAAAAATTATACGCTTTTATATTTTGGCACTCTTTTTTCGTATCGTAATTTTAACATTTCTTCCAATTTCTTCATTGTCCACATCCTTGTACACATCCTCCGTTATAAATACCAGCAATGTAGCCACTTTCTTCTCCTCCGAGATTCCGAAAGCACTAAAATACCGTTCTTCGCTTTCAAGAAAACAGAAAATATCGCCAATGCTGGAGAAAGGCTGAAGCGCCGCAAAGTTTAAACTCTGATCTGATCTGAACGATGGCAGTGATGAAAATAGTAAAAAATAGAGGATGTTAACATCCTTTATTTTTTACCTATATTCTGGGTTTGGGAATATAGAACTGTCTGGCGCTTGTTTTGTTGACAACAGAAGAAAAGGTAAAATTATAGGAATCTAATTACTTATTGCATTTTTTGGCTTATCCTCGGCATCTTCGTTCTATGGAACAAAATTCTTTGTGTTAAAAACAAAGTATTTTCCTAGTTTTACATAATAATAAAATTTGTGTTTTCTTTTAAGATTTGATAATGCATAGGTACTACATAATATTATATCCAATCGAGAGCGTGTCCATGTTATCGCAATCTGACGACATTCTACTGGCAGTACATTCGTTCCGGAGTAATGAACGAACCGTGGCTGTTAGCAAAACAGATCTTGTTACAGGCTTTTATTTGTTCGTTATTATTATTAATATACATACTTATATAGGAACACACTACCATTGGCCAGTCATATAAGGCATCGTAGGTTACAATAAATTGCACTTAACTGATTTTTTGGTTTGTTGTTAAGGTACTTATCAGTAGTGTAAAAATAAAATTGCAGATTCGAAAGACCTGTGCTAACTGCGTGGAGCCCCAAAAACATTTCGTTCGAAATTTTCAGTCTTTTTTCGGCTCTTAATTCTTTATTTTTCCTCAAACTGTTTGTTTTTATTCTCTGTAACAAAATATTTGTACACTGAAAGAAGAGCCAGTGAAAAAATCGGTATTCAGGAAAAAGGGCTAAACTCTTAGATTAAAACAAAAAGGGAAGATACGGCATTCGCGACTCAAAAGTGATCCGCTTAAATTGTGGTCTACGGCCATAATTCGCTTTAGTCACAATTTGACATTCAAACACGGTGCATGTACACTCAATATAACAATATTGCGTATATTCTCTGTTATAGAGATATAGCAATGCCTTCGATGCTTTTATAAAGAACACAAATAGTTCAAAATCAAATGCCCCGGCAACACTTTTCATTCGTAAAACTGTAAAAAAAAATATTTTTTTCTCAAAAATCACGGTTTTTCGTGAATATCATTTACGTAATCGCCATTATGTAAGCAAGAAAAGGACAACAATACGCTACGTTAAAATACGCGTACTGCTTGAGCAAGTGTGTCGTGTTTTTACTTACTCCATTCATTTGCACAACATTCAGTCATTTGAACAAGCGAGTAACTTGTACAAGTAGCTGGTTCACACAACTCACGCGAGTAACCCGCATCTTTACTTGCTTCGGCTACTTGCACCGTGAAGAAGCACCCTTAGGAGCTAGATAACTAGTAAAAAACCACTTATTCTAGGTTTCAGACGGGTGCCGTGCCAAGTCGTACTTTTTCTAATATATTATTTTCGCTAGATTTAAACAAGTAGCAGTAAAATGTTAATTTTTTTTTGTTGCAGAGATAAAATCCCTAAAATTTTCTTAAAATGTAGCAAAAATTCTCCTCTTTGTTGACGAAATGTTCTCCGCATATAGTTAAGATTTGATTCATGAAAAGCTGAACTTGCTGGTGAATGGGTTTTTGATGAATATGTGCAGCCATAAGCCAAAGCGCGATCAAAAAGAAGGTCAGCTCTTCTCTGCTGCAAATCTTTGTCTGTTTGAGGGTTTGGAGCATACCTATGCGTATATGGTTAAAACCACAGATACCTGCCAAACTTCCCTGAGTATTTGTTAAGTAATTATATCTGAAAAAGAAATATGGGGAAAATATCTTGTATCTATCACAGGAGTCAGCTGTGGTTCAGCCTTCGATGTAAAGACATTCCACACTTGTCTTACACGACCATTTTTTCTCAAAGAAGTAATTTTATATAAAGTTATTTACCTTCCTTAAGTTAATTTTGTAAGATATTAACCAATTTTCAGCTCGATTTCCTTAAGTATTTTCGTCGATGATAAAATGTTTTTTTCTTACAAATTCACATTCACGACTTTGTTCTCGCCAAATGAGTATTTTAATCGGTGATCTGGCTGGAATGCAACTAAGACTGCCACTTCCCACATTCTGGAGAAAGTAGCCAGTGTTTAGTTTAGTGTTTTATTTGTGACCTTTCAAAAGTTAAGTTCACGCAGTCAGCATAGGTCTTTCAAAGCTGCAATTAAATTTTTACATTACTGGTAAGTATCCTAACAACATATGTCCAATAACGAGTGGTAGGGAAAAAATGTTTGGACGATTCAAAAGTGTCGTACTATACATCCAATTTGAATAAAGATATATTGATTTCTGATTTCTGATTTCATACCAAAAAATCAAAAGTGCAATTTATTGCAACCAAACGCGAGTATTATGTCTACGATGAAAATGTAGGAAACATACCTCTATAAATACAGGAAGTAATTGCAGGTGCCAGCTACACAAAAAAAAATCCATGGCTATTTATTGATAAGTAATAAGTGTGTACATAAATGAAGATTTCAATAAGGATTGGGATCATGTGGTGGGTTAAGGCCTTTTCTGCCTTTTGACACTGTTTAATAGTGATTCGAGTTCCTCATGCCCATTACTTAACGTGAAATCTCACTTGTGAATACAGGTGATTCGAATTTTAATCAATTGTTAGGCTCCCATTAGAGGACCACAATCACCGCCGCAACCTGGGTCGCAGAAGATACGGTTGTGCTGCGACTAAGATTGCGATGACGATTACGACTGGCCGTAAAGCGGCCACAGTGCTAGTTATTAATTTATTTCATTAATAATTATCTCGGTATGAAAACGTATAGCGGAAAATAACATTGTTTGAGTTGCGGAAAGATACTCACGAACTGTCCGCATGACACTGAGAATGGCTGGCCGCGGCCTGGCGGCTTTAGCCGTCGCAGATCTAGTGCGCGAGCGCTTATAGCAATTTTTACGTAAGTTGGCCGCAACGCCCAGTCATGCTGGCCCACTGTGTAGCCAGTTCGCCGCTGCGGACAAGTTCGCGATGTTCTTAAGTAATAATAATTATTTAGTAAGTCTTAAGTAATAATAATTGTATAGTCTCTTAAGTAAATCTGATCGGTACGGCCGCTGGTCGTGGTCATGGCCGTCTAGTGCGCGTGGTGCCTTACTGGCTGCTACGACGAGCTTCGTCAGTAATTGTGACATTTTGTTGTATATTTAGATCATGTCCAATATTGGAACAATCGGAACTAGGATTACACAATACTGTAAGCAGTTTAATTTCACATTTTTATAAAAGGTTTCTTCGCAAATCCGATTCGAGCAGAACCTCTCTTATAATAAAGCTTGAAGAACTCTCGAGAGCTTTGCCGAATACAGTTGCTCTGTATACGACAGACTCTTTGTAAGATATCGTTTGCGACCTAACGTTATTACTAATCCCTCAAAGTTGGATATGGAAATCTTCCCAAAAGGTTTCACCCTTACCCACTCGGTAATAAGAAATATGTCGTTACTGAATCATACGCACAAGATCTATCATAGCCCTTCGTGCTACTTAAATTACTAGCATTGTGTTCAAAACCATTTGGTTTTAGTGCCATTTCTTATATTTGAGAAAAAAACTATTTTTGCTTTTTAATACTGTCATAGAATAAATGTCACAGATCACTACATCAACTCCAGACCGTCACCGGATCGCCTCGTTTACAAGCTGTCCGCGTGCGGGCGGCGGCTGCTCTCACACTTGCCGTATGCTGGTCGCTGGCGGCGCAGCGTTCTCCCATCGACCACCTGACGTTCACTGGTTGACAATAAAGCGTCCACACGTGGCCCACACGACGATACCTGGTTAATAACGCGGCATCCACCCGTTTGCTCATCAACCACCAGTGGATGTGCGCGACGAGCCCGTGCCGGGTGGCTCTAATGTATTGTGACCTTAAAACATAGCATGTTCAAACAGTGGTTCGTACTCAGGACCATTGCAGCAGCAGCCAAAAGGACTGCAGTTGTAACAACCGGTCAATAAATACAGATCAAGTACGAGTATGTATCATCATCAGCCTATTAAAATGTCCCCACTGCTGGGGCACAAGCCTTCCCCATGAATGGAATAGGGAGATTGGGCCATGACCCACCACGCGGGCCCAGTGCGGATTGGTGGGTGCTAACGACTGCAGATGCAGCCGGGACCAACGGCTTAACGTGCCTTCCGAAGCACGGAGGAGCTCGTGATAGTAAATTTTTTGGTCACCCATCCAATGACCGACCACGGCGAAAGTTACTTAACTTCAACGACCGCAGCCGAACGCGCTAACCACTTGCGCCATCGAGCTCCTGTAGTTTATTTATTGTATATGTAAACATAATTTGTAATATCGAAAAGGAATTCAATAAGCCCTCCGTAAGCTCTAAATTGAAAACTGTTTGCTATTTCGGTACCTAAGTACCTAATTTCTAATATTCTACTAACAAATATCTCAAACTTTAACAGGAGCTCGATAGCGCAGTGGTGTGTGTGTGTGTTCGGTCTGCCGATATGCAAGTTGAGAAACTTTCACCATGAAACAAGAGGTGCCCTGCGGTTTCACTCGCATTAATTTGAGGATAAACGTTATAATGGTTGACCCTTAAAAGGTAGACATTTACTGTCGGGGGCTTTTCTATAAAACTTTTGACTGGGAACAATTCTGTTAGAGACGATTTTTATGTAACTTTTGCCGATTACGCAGTGCACGCAATGGAAGTTTCGAATGGAACGTTTGTTCCCGTTTTTACAATATATTTCATTGGTGTTATTATTATTATTTATGGCTGTAGGCTATAGGAGTGCCTATAGCATACAGCCATAAATACACTATCCAACACAAAAAGATTTTTTAAATTAGACCAGTAGTTTATCGTTTGAGCGCGTTCAACCGAACAAACAGACAAACCCTTAGCTTTAAAATGTTAGTAATAGATTGGTGGCCAAAAATTTATTATCTCTGCACATTAGCCGTCAGCCGTCTATTCTCGCGGTTTGAAATTTCCATCTATTGGAAAGGTGTGTGTCCAAGTATTGCGTAGAGGCTTATCTATACATCTATACATATAAATAAAATTGGAGTGTCTGTTTGTAATATTGAAATAACCGCTTTTTACTAAATGCATGCATATGAATATATATACGACACATACACCAAAATAACATTTTTTTTAAAAAATTGTCTGTCTGTTTGTTCCGGCTAATCTCTGAAATGGCTGGATCTTTTTGGACTTTTATTGGCAGGTAGCTGATGTAATAAAGAGTAACTTAGGCTACTTTAATTTAGAAAAAATCTTTTATTTAAAAAAAACAGTTAATGCGGACGAAGTCACGGGCGGCCGCTAGTCCTTTTTATATGTATACTTAATTGTAGTTTCCTATTTCTGTTATTTCTTTTTTACTGAAACTGATTGAAAGATGATAGCCATCTCATGGAAATTTAAAGAAAACAATTTAAAACAATATTGATTTTCATTTTTATATAAAAACAGCTTCATTAGTATTTTTATTTATGATATGCGATCCTTCAACGACTTTCTACGTCTTTGCTGAGATTTATACTGATTCTTTTATAGTAGGTAAGTTTAAACAAACAAATCAAAACAGAGTTCTTTATTTTTATTGTTTATATAATAAACTGCCTTTGAAAACTTTAATTATTATTGCCTCTGTTAGCTCGGGAAAAGAAAATGAGCTCCTGGCTGGAATTTGGCAAAAATTATATGATGAATAGTAACAGCAATTATAAAAATCATTGTTCATATACGAAGTTATCATTACATCAGTGTTTACCAAAAATTATTGTCTTGAAATTGGTGAATTTGGGTAGTTCCAAACTCGAACTCGTTGTCAATTCAACTGAATTTCTTCATGCATACATTGTAAACAGTAACTAAATAAATGTGAAGTTTTGTACCTCTATGTTCGGCCGTGAGTGTAGCCATATATATTATTGGATCAGTAATTCTTTCTTTCCATTTTAATTGCCAAGGTCATGTTTTATATGCAGAAGCGCAGAGATCACCAACTGGACACATTTGCCTCCAGTCTTATTGTGTCGAGTTGGTGAATAATGGTTGTAGCAGACATAATCAATTCGGAAAAAGATCGTCACCGTATCAACTCACTACACTAATCGGATTCCTAAGGTAATCGCCTCGTCTCGGGACCTGAGGTTCTACGAGGCGAGTGAATACGTTACGATTGTAATTAGTGTTCGTTGCAGTAGATAGTTTCATACAAGGAATACTGAACAGCTCGAGTTGATATGATGACGACCCCTTTCCGAGTTGATGCGCCTGCTACGACCTTAACCCAAACAAGAGAGTTTGTGAGTAATCTTTCCGGAATTGACGAAGTAGGGAATTGGTTTAAAGGTAACAAGATGAGAAGGGAACGGTACACTTTTTGCCACTTTAGCTATCTTCGCGACTGGACACCGTTTAATATCGGGTGGAGTGAATAAATAAAAAATATATTCGAACTATCAAGTCACATTGCGATATTCAAGTTAAATGTGCAGGATAACACGAAGATCGAAAAGATTATTCACTACCATAATGTTATGAACTGCGTTCTAGTGTACACGTTAACAAATGTCATGCATGAACCATGACACACGTGAAAACAAACTAAATCATACACATCCAGCTTAATACAAAGTGGGAGGTTTCCTCTATTCGCGTCTGTTAAATCCTTTACACAACACAGCCAGAAGGCTGGTAAATAGCGTTCCGGGTGATTCCGGACAGAGCAACAAGATATTATGCGAGCACTAAAGCTCAATTCATACCGCCCAGGAAAGGATGCGTCAATTTCGCCTCGTTGCGCGAGAAGGCGCGAATTCGCAGGAATTCTCGAGAATTCTCTCGATTGCGCGTTGAGGGATGTTCAGCTGTTTTATCTCGATACTATTTTTTTTCTTTATTGCCACATTAAATAATTTACTCAATGAATTCATTTGCACAGCAAAGGGAAACTGCAATGGGTTTATATTTTGCTGTCATCACTCGCTGCAGATGCCGCATATTTTTTATCATTTAAATAAGTGTTTACCTCATTTGTAAACACTTAGCTGTTCAACAGATAAGCTTGCACATGTCCCATGTATCCACTTATCACATTCAATTTACTGTAAATCCAGAACTCTTTTGTATATAATAACTTTGTTACCCTTCATGCACTTCACCATTTGTGTAATGGAGGCAGTTACTTATGACAGAAAGATAGTGTGTACAGACACACGACTTTAGCGGCCCGCTGTCAGCGAGTGACTTTTCAGCGTGATTTCGTAAAGGCTATCCGACAGACTAGCCGATTCTCTACTTCACGCGGATTCCATATACGAACCGACAGTCGCTAGGCTATATCTTGCTAATGCGCGAGGATTCCGCGGAAGACGTGTGACTTTTTGGCTCATATAATGTTTGCATGTTATACAATTGACATAAAGTTAATTTTGCTATGCACAATTTTGTTTCAAAAATTCGCATCCATTCCATTCCGCGGCGGTATAAATTTAGCCTGAATCAGCGAATGTATATGTAAATTGTAACGGTTACACCTTCCTGTAGGTTATCATGACAAACGAGCCGCGATGACGGGCACGGCGTATGCATAATCTGAGCTAATATATGAGTTCACTTACACAATTTCGCATCAGGAAGTTCTCGTTCGAGATCTAAGGAATACTAGCGATTTCATTTGATACTAGGTTGATTTTTTTTTATTCGTAATTTTTACTATAATAATACGCATGAATCTGTCTAAATATTGTAAAGGGGTAATACTTAAACATTATTACTATTACGTTAGTATAGATATTTAAGTATTTAATAAGTTGCGACAATATTAGAAATTATTTCGGATTTTTTACTAAATTTTCGAATAATACCTGTCGTATTATTTTCAATATATAATATATCTGAGAAAATTTACCAATTTGTAAATTATTGTAATTTATATTTTTGTTGTTTTTTTTTTCTTAATATTTTGATTACTCGTTGACAAACTGATTTGTTTTTGCAATATGTTAGTAATCATATTTTTTTGTGGTAAAAAACAAAGTAGTTGAACTGCGGAATACAAGCGACCCGGTGCATAAAAATTCAGAGCGAGATTTATATTTTTTGTTACAGTGAATTTCTATCAGAAACTTGAGCGTGACCAATTTAACGTGGTCCGCATGACAATAATTAAAATGCATACATTGGATTACGTAACGACACTAGAGAACAAAATCAATTATTTTAAACAAAAGTTGAATAACGAATATATTGAAATTATTTTAACTTCAAATAAATCTAGACTAAGAGCACTCGTTTCAGTAGTATGAAAGTATTTTATATTTCATATCATAGGCCCAACTATTAGAAGAAAAAAAGTAATAAGAACTACATATTAAAAACAGCATTGGGAGGATGAATTTTCAGAGGCTCAATTTTCGATGTCTGGAGGAAAAAAGTATCCGTAATATTAAAAAAAGGCTAGAAATATTTTTCTATGCTTCTATAACTTATAATGTAACTGAGGCACGATAATTATTGTACCGTTATTTAGGTTGAAATAGTATAAAAATATCCCAAAGGACTAATATGATATCCCCTGGCGCGTCTGCTTCACATTTTGTGAAGAAACTAGCAGCAAGACACCGACTTAAACTTAAATATAATTAGGATAAAAATGGTTTGTCAGGGGAAACGATGATTCCACTGGCGCGTCACAATACTTGGCGTACACCCCTTGCGAAATATTCTAGAGGAGTGCTTTTACTTTGCTGCGTGAGCACTAGTAGTGCTTCATATAATGCTGGGGTGTGCTGTACTGCTCGTTGGTACAGCACAAAATAACGAAGCTAAACATTTTATGCCCCTGGTTTTGTTTTACTAGATTGTTGATTACTCTGACCGCTCTTAAAAAATGTTTTTAGATATATGGGATTCTTATTTGATTATATAACACTTATATATAGCTTTATGGAACCGTTGTTCATAAATTTTATTCAATATGTTAAATTAATACTACTTTTAGCACAATCGATAAGAACGTGTTATATTTTTTATTTCATTGGTGTTGATCACCTTGGTATTTTACTAAGGTAATCAACGTTTCCCTATTTTTTTTTGTGTTAACTCGTATTATTTCTTATAAATATACTTATAAACACATTTTTATAGCAGATCGGGCTCAAAACTATAAAATAAACTATTATACAAAAAGCATTGGGTGCTGGACAGCAATTTTAATACTAAAGCTTTTTTTTTGTTTTCTGTAGCTTTTAGTATATTTAAATATGATTTATGGATACAAGTGTCAATTTAAGAAAAAATCAAGCTAATTAGTTTTATAGTAAAAAAATATACATTTACTATGATTTTAATTAAAATTCGGTCCGCTAGTATTGTCTCTTAAGCATGATGTGGCTACCTACAATAGAATTTTGCATTTTGTATGTATCACTATAATGTTTAAAAATAAGATTTAATAAGTAATGAATAAGTAAGGAATCAAAATTTATTTATTTATTATAAATAAATTTTGATTCCTTTGTTGTCTTTTTTTGATTCCCCTGTCACACAAAATATAACTTGATTGATCTTCCGTACCAGTTGTGATAAAGTAAAATTTTATGTTTTCTTATTACTTATAATGAAGTATAAAAATATAGTGCGCCAAGGATAATCCGAATCTCATGATTCGCCCAGGAACACACTCTTCTTTTGTTCGTAGATATTTATCGTTTTAAGGGCAGTCAGGGTAAAAAGTGCTCAATAGCGCAGCTGTATGTGCGTTTGGTTAGCGATTTTAAAAGTTAAGTAACTTTGGCAGGCAGTGGCCGGTCATAGGATTGGTGATCAAAATATTTTATCTCTCCGTGCTTCAGAAAGCACATTAAGCTTGACTGCATCAGCAGTTATTAACACCCTATCCCCACTGAATGGTGGGTCAAGGCCCATTCTCCCTATTTTTGGAACAGCTCCTTTTCGGACGGTATGGCGGATGGGAGCTAGGCAAAAAAACAGATTTACGTCCTAATCTAGCGAGGCAGCTGGGTGGGTAGCTAGATGGACAGCTAGGTGGGTGAAAACTGATAGAGGTGGCTCTGGACTTGGTTTAAAGTTTTATTTAATTATTTAGATTAAAAAGCTGACGAAAATCTTGAGAACTATCTTTATAGTTTGTAAATTTACTTATCACTCATCATCATCATCATCATCAACCTCTTAATGTGCCCACTGCTGGGGCACAGGCCTTCCCTAGGGATGGAATAGGGAGATTGGGCCATGACCCACCATGCGGGCCCAGTGCGGATTGGCGGGTGCTAACGACTGCAGATGCAACCGGGACCAACGGCTTAACGTGCCTTCCGAAGCACGGAGGAACTCGAGATAGAAATTTCCGGTCACCCATGCCATCCAATGACTGACCACTGCGAAAGTTTCTTAACTACAACGATCGCAGCCAAACGCGCTAACCACCTGCGCCATCGAGCTCCTCACTACTTATCACTATTGTTATCAAACTGAAGATTGACACATAAAAGTTGTTTAATTTCACAAAATGTTATAACTATTGGAACCTCTACAGCTATGGAATAACAATTGATTAACCTTCCAAATCGAAGCGACAGTTCGGGAATTACTATCTACATAAACGAAGAATTTCATTTTGAGGTGCTGTACCTATTCCGCTAATAATATTTTTAGAATTTAAAAAAGTGAGAAATGAGGTAGATTCTCAGAACATCTGTGGGCTTTTTACCAACATCTATAATTCGTGTGAATACAAAAAATACTCAGTTATAATGTATTTATTGTACTAAAGCGTTGTTGGTGTAGATAATTAGATCGGTTTTTTTATATAAATGTAATTATATTTGGTTTTTATATTTAATGTTAATATTTATTTGTAGTTATAAATTGTAAATACATATTATATAATATTTGATATAATTCTAAATACTTATATAACATGTATAGATAAGATTGTGGGAGAACCCCACAGTACTTACCAGCGGCTGCCCACGACTTACACGCGTATTTTTTTTTTAGAATCTCACAGGAATCTGACTTTTTCTGGGACAAAAAGTATCCTTGTCTCAATCCAGATCATAAACTATATGAGAAGCAAAGGAGATTGCTCAGCTTCCATAAATGTTTGGCCTAAAGACCAATAATCATGAAAAATTGTTTCCTAGATTCGAAATTATATATAAATTACTGTAGAAACGAATATTATTGACGGACACCCCTGGGAACTTCTATAAACCATATACACTGAACATATTAAAATAATAAAAAGCAAATAAGTTATATAGTAAACTAGGGAAATCAAGCCAAGTACCGAAATGATGGATTAGATTCAGGTATATAGAGCATGTAGATTAACAGATAGTTGCCTGTTTTTAAAGTTAATGCTTAAGAGTAACTTTTAATATCAGGTGTCATTTCCGGTTATAATAAGGTACTCTGTGACAGAAACTGTGTGATGATTGTGAATGAGCCACAGATTAGAGAGAATTTTTGTAACTCTCGTTAACCAAAGAAAGCTAAGAGATTTAGGTTCTATAGCCATATATTCAGTAGCTTCATTATTTATGTTATGTTTTTAAGATAACCATATTTTAGATTTTTAGTGTATCACACCTTATAATTTTATTTATTTATTAATTTATAGTCAGGGAACGTAGGCCCTTAAAGTCTAACATATATACAGATTATAATGTGTTTATGGAGGTATTTGGCTATCTATAATAATTGTCTGAGCACATTTGCATCTAGTGAAAATGATAATATAGTTGTGGATATCAATACCACAGTGTAATAAAAAAAATGATTTATTATTTCGATCTTTACAAAATAGAATTGTTTTTATGTTATATAAACAACTTCGATCAGTTTTTGGCTGAATGTTACTACACCCATAGCCATTAAAAATGATTCGTATGTTTTCCAAACCGGTAAAATTAAAAGTCCTTTTTTAAGTAAATATATTCTACAAAGGTGTCCGTTGAAATCTAATGACTGTAAATTAAATTATAAATTACGCCAAGAATTACCGTGTATGTCATTATTTTGTGTGCATTTGGGCCAATTTGAGCAATCTCCTTTCATTCAAATCCATTAAGTAGTTATAGCATGTTTGAGTAACAAACAAACAAACAATCAAACTCACTTTCGCATTTATAATATTAGTATTATAGTACAGGGATACTTAAATTAATAATTTAGTAGACGTTTTGTCATGAATTATATTCAGGTTGAAAAGCAAAACAATTGTGGTACTCGTAAGTTGTAACCCTCATAATTTTGTCGCGTCCGGTCCTTTAATCGCGAGGGCTTGATTCTACCCTTGCAGCTTAGAAACTTAGGATTCCGTAAAATTATATATGGAAATGGAATAAGTCTTCATATTACCCCATTATTAAAATGTAGTAAACTTAATTACATTTTTCAAAACAAATGAAATCTGAAGATAATGTCGAATGAATGTTAGCCGTTTGATACATGCTACCGAGACCTTCACGGACGTGTCCAAATTTTTCAAGAATATCAAAATATTCAGGTATTTTGAGGACTCGATGGCACAGGTGGTTAGTGCAATCGGCCTGCAACCGTGAAAGTTTAGCAACTTTCGAATAGGCCGATCATTGGATGGGTGATTTGAAGCTGTTAGTCCCGCCTGCATCTGCAATCGTTAGCACCCCCAATCCGCACTGGGCCCGCTTGGGGGTCACGGCCCAGTCTCCTTATTCCATCCATAGGGAAGGCCTTGCCCCTGCAGTGGGACATTAATAGGCTGATGATGATGATCTAAGATGAGTTTAGTTCTTTCAGTGAATTATTAATACTTTGTTAAAAATATAATAGATTCGAAAGTCAATAAGTCCAATCCATCCATCCTGTTTTGAGTTAGATGTTATCTACTAACCTTTCATAAAAAAAGTAAATCCTTACGACTGAATAGAACCGCAGCAAACCGCAAACAATCGGATTGTAACAGGTAGAAAAAAATATATACAAAATTACACAGTTATTTGGCGGCAAACGACGCAATCTCACCGCGACACGAAGCGGATTGAATATCGTCCGGCCTGACCTTTTTGAATCAATAATGAATCCAATTTCATCCTCCTTTATGTGCGCTCATTCGGATGCAGGTAGAGGGATTTACTCCGACTATCGGCCTGTTGGGCATTTGAGTCGTGCCCAATGCCCATTTTTCAGAGGAGCTGTCCTAGCATTAATAATTTAGATATAATGAGGTTGGCCGTTTTATTGCTCAACTTAACAGTTCGAAAACATAAGATGTTTTAACCGTTTTTTTAGTTTTCTCCATATTCCATTCATAGGGAAGGTCAGTGCCCCAGCAGTGGGTACATTAATTATTAAATAGGCTGACGATGATTAAGACAAATTAAAGTGAAACTTTTATTAATCACAACTTTTTTCATTCACTTTAAGCATGTCATGTTAAATTCAGACCTTTTCAACAAGCATTGCTAGTTTAGTGGCAGAAAGCTCGCTTACTGCTTGGGCGGCCAAAGTTCGATTCCCATCCCAGGAAGGATTTTTTTTGTTGATAATTTTAAAAGTTTCACGTGCAGCGTGGTTTCGTATAACCGCACCAAATTTTCTTTCTGGTGGCTTTCCTGTGATCTGATTGGTGGTACAATATTCTCCCTCCACGCGAATAACATAATTATGATGGTATGCTGGTTATACGGAATTTTACTGGCGTATTTTTATTACAGTAAAGTGCTAGCGTATTAGCTTTAAATGACAACGGCTTACAACCTTCCAAAATGTTCATACGTTTAAGCGGGACGTTCGTTTAATTGATCGCGTTAAGTAATGAAGGATTCATAACATTCATTGTAATAGGGTTAAGGTAAATCACTTACGGTGTGACAGACCGTGAAAGGTGTATCAGCAGATCATGTCATGATTATAGCTTTATTTGAAAATTTATGGTTAATTGTTTGTTTACCGGTCCCACTTTTCTTAATGTGTTTTATTTGTAAGAAGAAACGGGTTATAGACCGACAGAATATCTTGGCAGTTTTTTTATGATCTATCTTACAGTCGAGTAAAGTTGTGGAATCTGCACTTATCTGATAGAACATGCAGACAGGTAGTACATTAATCATAAATAAATTAAAACCGTTATGTATTTCTTTTAAGCATGTAACTGCTCGATATTTAAATGTAAAGAAAATATTACTAGAAAAACATTACACGCGGACCAGGCAGCAGAAGGGACGGGAAACCAAAACCGTGTTTTTTTTTCTAAAAAGGCCTTTTAATTCGAGAACAAACACTATAACAGAATTATTTGGCAGGACAGAATATTAAGTAATTGAGTTAGCATAGGAAAATCATATCGTTAGAAAAGGAAATAACAATAAAATAGAACTGGTCCAGTCTTTATAATAGCTTGACCGACTCATTGGATTTTATGCGGAGGCCTAAGCATTAACGTAATTATACTGGCTACGTATGCTGACTGAAGCCTTGTAATCTTATCGCCAACGTGCAAAGTTCAAATTTGCAAATCAAAGCTCATTTTAATGCGATAAAGTCAACGTTGCTTTAGGTGAATGCTGACAGTGTAGCAATATCCACCGGTGCCCAAACGTGTATAGGATCACGTATTGTCAGTGCGTTATCACACTGACGGATTGCGTGCGTTTTCCAAGCGGAGCGGGTGCGCAGCGAAGTCGTTACGGAAGCAAAGCGAAGACGTCGCGTACACGCAACGTTCAAGTTACCTGTGAGCGGCGTACGATACACTCAGTAACATATTGGATTCCGAGTAGAGGAGCGGGTGCGCAGCGAAGTCGTTACGGAAGCAAAGCGAAGACGTCGCGTACACGCAACGTTCCAGTAACCTGTGAGCGGCGTATAATACACTCAGTAACATATTGGATTCCGAGGAGAGGAGCGGGTGCGCAGCGAAGTCGTTACGGAAGCAAAGCGAAGACCTCGCGTACACGCAACGTTCCAGTTACGTGTGAGCGGCGTACGATACACTCAGTAATATATTGGATTCCGAGTAGAGGAGCGGGTGCACAGCGAAGTCGTTACGAAAGCAAAGCGAAGACGTCGCGTACACGCAACGTTCCAGTAACCTGTGAGCGGCGTACGATACACTCAGTAACATATTGGATTCCGAGGAGAGGAGCGGGTGCGTAGCGAAGTCGTTACGGAAGCAAAGTGAAGACGTCGCGTACACGCAACGTTCCAGTTACCTGTGCGCGGGGCGTACGATATACTCAGTAACATATTGGATTCCGAGGAGAAAACACTGCCGTTAGCTTTATTACTTCGAAGACGCAAGAAACGTACACAAATACATCGACCAATTTGAGAGGATCCGTTACTAAATCAATCGACTGAAAGGGGGCGACTACTATGTGTTGCTGCTGTTTGTAAAATAGTTAAAAATTATTCGTAACAATTTCGTTCCTACCTATCAATGGTGAAACCTACATTTTATGAGTCGTTACACTTGATTCTAACTGATAAAATACCTAAAGATACACACTTAAGACGATAGTCTTAAGTGTATATCTTTAGTGTCACCTGAAGAAAGGGTTGTTAAAGCTTGCGTATGAGACTGTACATAATGGCGTCCACGGTGCTATTCGCTGCGAAAACGTTGCGTGACTGCAACCTTGTTCGGTTCCATCTTCGTCGCGTTCTCGCTGCGTATTCGCTACGCGTCTGCTCCGCCATAAAAACGCTTAAAATTTTTCTGGCCTTGATCTGTGTAAAATAAAGGTGGATAGCACGTTCGGCCGGGATCGTTGAAGTTAAGCATCTTTCGCAATGGTCGGTCATTGATGGGTGACCAAAATCTTTGTTATCTCGAGCTCCTCCGTGATTCGGAAGGTACGTTAAGTCGTTGGTCCCGGCTGCATCTGCAGTTGTTAGCACCCACCAATCGACACTGGGCCCACGTGGTGGACCATGGCCAATCTTCCTATTCCATCCATAGGAAAGACCTGTGCCGTGCCAGTAGTGGGGAGATTAATAGGCTGGTGATGATAATGAATCTGTGCATTACTAAACACAATCCCGGATCTTGGGAGTCATATACAATAGTTCCAGCTAAATTTAAAATAAGTAAAGAAAAATTATGACCTCAATGGAGTAATTTAATCTGGAATTATTACGCACTCGAAAGTGTAGAACAAAACACAAGAAAAATATTTTTCACGCTCTTTCCAAAATAAAAATCTATGAAGAATGAACATGATTTCTATAGCTTCATAACTATAAAGATTTTTTCGAGTCAACGAAAACTTTATACAATTAGTATTTTATATTTTACTAGTGGGCCGCCCTCGCTTCGCTTCGGGGTAGAATTAATCAAAATCGTTTCTTAGCATCCTATTTCATAACATTCCTACGTCATAACATCTACCTGCATGCCAAATTTCAGCCCGATCCGTCCAGTGGTTTGGGCTGTGCGTTGATAGATCACTATGTCAGTCAGTCACCTTTGAGTTTAATGTATATAGATAGATACATGGATAAAATTTGCATTCCACGAAAGCCTAAAAGTTTCCGTAATTCGATAACTCGCCGAGACGAAAATTGGAGCTTTCCAAACCCCTTTAGCATCTACTATTCACAGTTCGTTGGACACAATCTGGACTCGTTATCTTTATAGCTATCCTATTAATTTATTACAAGAATACATTACCTCGACCTCACCGATCGAAGACGACCTCCGTGGCCGAGCGGTTTGTACGCCGGGTTTCATGGTGTCGCCGACTCGAGAGGTCCCGGGTTCGAATCACGGTGGGGGCAGATGTTTGTGTGGTGAATACGAGCATTTGTACTTTAGTAATGGATGTTTAATATCTATTTCTATATAAATATACTTATATATGTACAGTATATGTATTCTATCCGTTACCCTAGTATCCCATAACACAGGCTCTACAGTGCTTACTTTGGGGCTAGGCTGATTGGTGGGAGTGTTGGAAATATTTATTTATTTATTCCTTTTATGAAATGTACCAAAACTCGTACCGTCTTTAACGATGTAGATGAATGTCATAGATAAATGTCTATTGTAGTAACGTTAATTCATGTACAGTCAGTAATATGCGTTACTGATTAACTTACTATGAATCTTATTGACAAAGCGAAATGAAGCTAAAAATGTTCAATTTTCTTCAAATGACAATGTAATAAGCAGGCACCAGCGTTCATATCATTATTTATAGAAATAAAGTTAAACTAAAATATTTGTCTGTCGTTTGATATTGCGCTCTAAAGATACGTGTGTTCATAACGAGTCTTTTCATTGCAAAACATGCTCTAAATTGCAAATCACCAAGCGACATTTTGAGAAAATTGCGCTTCTTTTTCTCTGAATGAAGGTGAATTTCTGTGAAATATCGTTATTATTTTAATAAATCTAGCAGACAGAACAAGTACCTTAATTAATAGCGGAGTCTTTGAGAAAATTGCGAAGATGAGAAATAATCACATTTTAATGAATTTTATAAATATCGTATACTTTTATTGATTACAATATTTTCTTATACCAAGGGATCATCGTACATAACATTAATAAAAAAATGAAAATTATCGTTTCGTGCTCTTTAATTTATTGTTATATTATGTATAATTAATTCATTATAGGAATTAAACATTTCTTCTGTCCCTTAAGAAATAATAATAATAATATAGACAGAAATTTACCATGTGAAGTAATTTTGTAACGATAAAAAAATACAAATATTTACATAGTCTGAGTCATGACTATAACAAAATATAGTAATTATTAAGCATTGCTTATGTGTTTATTTTTGTCACATATCCTATTAAAATTATAAATGTGAAAGTTTGTATGTCTATGACCTAGATTGAGACATAGGATACCTTTTTACCCCAGAAATACGTTAGGTTCCTGTGGGATTCTCATAACGCGGACGAAATCGCGGGCGGCCGCTAGCTTAAATATAAATAAATACCGGGGAATCGTTAATTGATGCCAATTTTAAGGGTGGGCCTAAGTTTAATGGATTAAATAATCCTTAGAAAATAATACCTTAGGTCAGGTCCCTAAATATGTTTCAACATTTTGGGTGTGGATAATAATTCAGTCTTATTTAATATAACAATATAGAAAATATGATTTCATAATAAATGAATTTCACAGTTTCTTTAATAAATATTCCAATAAATATCGGGATGGTCGATCTTCTGACGAAACTTCTCGGTATTTGAATATTAAAGGTATCTACTTGGTTTACGTCTTAAAGGTGAGTGCAGACTAAATATTTTATTTGTTATCAAAGCTGGATAAGTTGTTACAAATCAGTTTTATGGGCCCTCCTGTAGAACAAGTCGCTTTAATGTATCACCATTTCATGAGTCCAAATGCGAGCATCATCACCAGCTTATTGTTGTCCCCATTGCTTGGGCACAGGCATTCCTTATGGATCGAATAGGAAGATTGGGCGGATTGGTGAGTGCTAACGACTGCAGATGCAGCCAGGACCAACGGCTTCACGTGCACTTCAAAGCAGGGAGGAGCTCGATATAGTAAATTTGTATCCTCACATTCAATGACCGACCACTGCGAAAGTTGTATAACTGCAACGGTCGCAGCCGAACGCGCTAACCACATGCGTCATCGAGCTATGCTTTGCTATATCCTGGTTTTACTCATCAATCCGTAAACAATGCATCTATTGGCGCAAAATAGACGTGTTACTAAAGTTTAAGTTCGCGTCGTTCTTGCTCGCAGGAGGAGCTCGAGAAGTTAGGCAACTTTCGCAATGGTCGGTCATTGGATGGGTATTCCATAACATATCATCTCGGGCTCCTCCGTGCTTCGGAATGCACGCTAAGCCGTTGGTCACGGCTGCATATGCAGTCGTTAGCACCCACCACTCGAGGTGGGTCTCGGCTCAATCTCCCAATTCCATCCATATAGGAAAAGTCTGTGCCCCAGCAGTGGGGATATTAATAGGCTGTGATGATTATGAAAGCTCTTTTACCTTGAGGATCACATTGGACACAGAGTCGATTATTTTGTGTACAGAAATACCGCTTGTCTAGGTGGGAGAATTGAACCATCTTTCAAAATTGTTTTTAAATAAGCTTATTTTAGTTTAAACAAAATGTCAATTCGTTCATTGGTCATATGCGAGACTGATTTGTTGTGATTATTCGTGTTACGTCTTATATGCCTATAGATGATATTTTGCGATACAAAAAATATTAATCGCGCCGTCGCCTAACCCAAGAACCTAACTCGTTAAGACCTGGAATCCTACACACCGACAGAAGTACAACATCACCAAAAGTTTTTTTTTGGTGTGAATGTTAGTAATATTTAAAAATGCTCAAGAAAATGCTCTAGTTTGTACCTATCTTAAGAATCATAAATATCGGAATACACTCATAAACAATGATTTGGAGAACTCCAGCAGTTATATTTACACAGTTCTGTGAAACATGATATCATTCGTCATTTCACAGAACTGATAAACCGACCGAGGTCCTAAGAAGGAGGTAGATCACAAACTTCGTTTATTTGTTTGTTTTATTTGTTATTCATCGATTTCATTCAGCAACTAGCAGCCGCCTGCGACTTCGCCCGCGGTAACGTTTTTTGAGAACCCCTTAGTCTTGTTTCCATCGGCAGATTAAATATCGAATAGTCTGACTCAGTTATTTGTAGCAGAAAGCCACTAATCATTTTTATTTACACACCTCAGCCAAAAATAGACAGTACAGACGGTAATCTATAAAAAAAGTGCGCTCGAGCAACGCACACATAGACACTGCTTACGGACGCGATATCTCAAACAAGATAAGACCACTGCGAGCTCGAGTTCCATCCGCTCGAGACACGCGTCTATGAACTTTTTTTTGGAAAATGGGACAATAAAGAATACGTTAATATATCTGTTTAATAGGGGTTCCCTCGATCTGGTAGAATCTTGTTGCTCCGAAATGGATTTGGCATAATACACTTGGCATAATTTTCTTTAAACGAATATTTTTAAGGCATATTTTATTAAGTATAATTATGTATAATTAAATATAATTAATAATTGGCCGAATGTTTATGATTCCGAATTCACAATAGCATACTTTTAAGATGGCAAAATTTTATTCTGCACAATTTCGCTAAGCATAATCGGTATTTATGGTCAGTAGGTTAGATTAGGTTAGTGCTGTGACCCAATCTTGGAATGTGTAGAACGAACGCAGCGAGCGTGCCGCAGCAGCGGCCGGCGAAGTGCCAGCATCCATAGATAATAAATAAATGAACAAGGGAAAGCTAAATTTTTGTATGTTAAAAGTCGATGTGAACTTTCTGCGATATGATGGTACTGCTGTTTAATTATTGTGGATGTAAAATTTATGCCTAAAGATGATTCTGGCTTACAAAATTACGTGTTTGAATGTATGCTCAATAAGTGAATGCCAAATGATTTTCTGCGAAATGAAGTTTATGCTATCCGTTGATATGCATAATAATATTATAATGACATTAAAAAAGTTCTGCGTAACAAGGTAGACCCGTTCAATACACGATTGTTTCAATTCAACATTTAACGGTGAATTGTCGTTTATTTTTATTTGTAATAATAACAAAAACAATTTAAATTTAATTATTTTAATTATTATTGGTTTAAACTTCAGTTGTTTCCGTTTCATTCTGGACACTAAATAGATCGATAGATAAATCATTTATTCCCATCATGCACACAAATTCAAGTAAACAAATAGTAGAATGAATTACTAAATATGTAAATCTGTGCCGCAACGACAGAAAAAGCCAAACACTCAGCGATACCTTTGCTCTGAGAGCAAAGCACTGGTTTTCAGTGATTAATTCAAATAGAACAAAATAATAAATCAAACAACTAGATGCGAGTGCCACTACCGCGATAGTTTTTGTGCATAAGCCAATGTCTTCAACGTCAATCCTAGCGCGACTGCTAAGCGTGAAGTACATAAATGAGATTACACTCTATACTCTCTGTTTAGTGCCTCAGTGGTAACTAAGACAATTGTAATCGTAAATCTGAAATAACAGAGGCACAAGAGTTCGATTTCTCAGTAGATAGTAAATAGGACAAGGACCTTACAATCAATACTATTCATCTTCTTATTTGAAGTTCACGGTACTTGAATGAAGTATAGGCTGTAATATTATGGTTCGTATTCACACACGGTATGACTTGCTGGTTTTACTCTCAAGCGAGTAAAAATCAACTTGTTGGACCGAATAACTCACAACTCGAAGGTCCGTTCGTAGGACGCGAAGCATTGATTTTTACTCGCATTAGAGTTTTTTTTTATATATAGCTCCGACAAATTATTCCGTGAAACTATAACGTAATACCATATGTGAGTACGGACCATTACACATTCCATCTTATCTACAGAAAAACACTGGAAATACTCTGACTTGTAATAAGTTTTTATTTTTCAAATAAGTAAAATGTAAAGATAAAAATATGCTTCTAACTTAAATCCATTAATATGTTTTCTATTCATTACAGTCATTGAGTTTGAGTTTGTTTACTCATTTTAGGCGTTTCTCCAAAATAAGCCCAGCATAACCTGTGTGATTTAGTCTTGGTTTTGGATGGATTAGGTGTGAATAAGAAGTACTCTGAAGTATTCGTAAGTTGGGTTGTCTGGAAGAAATCGCTCATTAACGACAAGACCGCCCTTTGTGAAATGTTTTATTTTTCTACTTGTTTTGTATCTGCTTGTTTTGTTACTGTGTTGTGCAATAAAGAGTTTTTATCTTA
This sequence comes from Chilo suppressalis, assembly GCA_902850365.2. Lineage (NCBI taxonomy): Eukaryota > Metazoa > Arthropoda > Insecta > Lepidoptera > Crambidae > Chilo > Chilo suppressalis. The sequence goes on from OU963907.1 coordinate 9,404,265, forward strand.
TCTTCATCTTACTCTTATGTATGGGTAAAGAAGCAGATAAAAACAAGTATTGACAGCATACATCGTTAAGGTCTAGACTATCTCTAGCACCATGTTTACCTAACCAGCAAACGCAGTCCGATCGGACAATAACCTAACCAGCACTTAAGACCTCCGTTACCTTTGTAAAATATTTCTTTAACACTGGAAAGAGAGCCAAGGGGAAGCTCATCTTATATTGGCCGCTTCCAACATTCTTACTCGAGGCATTCGAATAGCTATTTAAAGAAAAACTAATGACTAATACAACCCTGTTTGTTTTATAAATCTAAACGAGTTTCTACTTTGAAGCTAAGTGCTATTTTCCATGAACGAACGGACCAGCATTTGTCCGGAATACATCCATTGTTTGATGTTTCTTTCATACACAGTTGTAGGGGGAAACGAATGACATCGTTCTATAAAATAACAAAGACCACTGAGACTTTGTTGATTTTGAGAAAATATTGTTTAAATGCTCTCTGTCTGTCTTAGACTCTTTTGTGTTCAAATCGCCGCTTCGAGGGAGGCTTGCTTGCTTGACGAAATACAAACGTTTACCTACTAACAAGTAGGACGTTATTGCTTGTTAAATTTTAACAAACATCTTATAAAATTAATCCAGAGCGCTGTTAAACTATATAGGAAATAGTTTATATATTATAATAATGTCTAGTTTTCAGATAAATAAAATAAAATTGCGTACAAGACAAATTTTAGTAATTGTATAAATATAAAAGTACTTTTTTTCCTGTTGTTCTTCAAGCCGAATCTTATAAAACGGTATCAGAGAAAAAATGTCTAAAAATCTTGGTAATTAAAAGGTTAATGAATGAATTGAGCGAGAAATTTCATTTTTTTGTATGATTCCGTGATTTTAATTCAAACGATAAAGGAAACTGGAGATAAAAATTAAATGTTAATTATTTTTTAGATTTTATTCTCTTAACATTTCGAAGATACGAAAAAAAATGTTTTTATTCTGTGCACATTATTTTCCTTCAAACATAATTAATGCTTCCTCGCGTTGTGCACATTTCTCTGGGAACATTATCGCCCTTGCTTCGTTTTTATGAAATCCAGGGTTCTTACCGTGAAACAACCCCATGGCGTGAAGAGTAGCGTGGCCCGTTTCAGCTGGCTTATTGCATAATGGGGTTATAACTACTAACTGTAACCAAAATAATTTCATATAATCAATGGGGAAGTAAAAATTAACCACAGAACACAGAAAAGGGTTAGAAGGGTGATCATATACCGTTTGTACGAGAACTGATGTCGCTGGCTCGCCCCCACTATACTTCCACCTAATAGATAATAGCTAATCACACGACGCGACATCAAACAATCGAACCAATCAGCGCTCACACCCGAGAGCAACTACACAATCAGAAGCAAGTTTTGGCAAGTTATGAGCACTGTGGCGCACCTGCCTCGCCCACAAGGTCATTCTAACCTCTTTCTGTGTTCTGTGGGGCTAACATAGGATTAAAAAGAGTCCTACGAACCAACCTTCGAGTTGTGAGTTTTGCGGTCCACGCGTGGATCTTTACTCGCTTTCGAGTAAAACTATCGAGTAGTATCATATGTGTGATGATGTCGACCACGATAATATCGAAACTCTTAATATAATGGCCACGATCAGATACGTCATATATACGGAATATCATTGGAAGTCACATGCTGTCTTATTCTAATTTCATCACAAAGAAAGAGAGCGATAACTTTATTTACATCTAAAACTTAATTCATGTTTCTGCAGTGCAGCCTCATAACGCCTGGCAAGTGCTGAGGCCTAACTTTGACAGTTTCGTCATAGTATCGCATAGTCAAAGTTTCTATGAAAACTAAGCAGCGCCTCGACCGGATGTAAGAAGAAACTGGTTCCTTCAATACAAATTTTGACGGTGACGATACGATTACGGATCTGAACGTGCTTGGGCTTTTGTTGTTAGATCAAGACATCACAAACGCACAATAAAGCGGCATCCCGCTTCAACCGCTATTTTTGTCTGGATATAAGAGTCCGTAATATGGCCTCAGGCGCAAAAGCACGATAGCATCGTCAATCATATTTTTTGTTGCATCGGCCAGCGGCACAGCCATGAATTACAGAGGGTGCCGGTGTCATTAGAAATACAACTGGTTTTGATCATTTTAGTTTTAAGGGCTCCGTACAAAAGAACGATGGTACCCTGTACCTAAGCTTCCACTGTCTGTCCGTCCGTCTGTCAGATGTTGTGTCCTATAAACTGTAAAAGATAACGATAGACATTTGCCATAAACTGTTATAGTTAAAATATAAAAGGGAGGGTTAAAAATTTCTATGCATGGAACGTTGCCATGGCAATGGCTGTATTGCAAGTGTTATTCCTTGCCTTTAGTTATTATCTGAGGTTATTAACCTTTTAAGATGGCACGGATGGAATACGAATCGCATTTGATTGTAGATATTACCACCTATTCCTTTAACGGTTGATGTTTCTCGTTCTGTGAATGTCTGTATAGTTTAATATTCGTGAATTGCTTATTTCTATGCGGAGTGAATTAAGGGAAATGTTAATACATTTAATAAGAAAAATAAGTTTTCCTTTTTATGTGGCTACCTATTCGTAGATATCCGCTAAAGTCACAAAATGGTTTTCTTTGTTTGAAAGTTGAAGTATTATTTACATCACTATCTTCGCAAAGCTTTATGGATCTCGATGCACAGTGGTTAGCATGTTCGATTTCCGATTGTAGAAGTTAAGCCACTTTCGCAATTACCGATTGCGAGATTAATGACCAAGATTCATCATCATTATCAGCATAGTCTATTAATGTCCCCACTGCTGGGGCACAGGCCTTCACTGTAGATGGAATAGGTAGATTCGGCCTTGACCCACCACGCGAACCCAGTGCAGATGGATGGGGACTAACGACTACAGATACAGCCGGGGCCTACTGCTTAACGTACCTTCCGAAGCACGGAAGTGCTCGAGATAATAAGTTTTTGGTCACCCATCCAATGATAGACCATTGCGAAAGTTGTTTAACTTCCACGATCGCAGGCTAAATGCTCCAATTACCTGCGCCATTGAGCTCCTCTCCAGTTAGTCAAGATTGAATAATGTTAAACACCTCTGTGTAAGTATATAAAGATGTTATTTGCTATTGATAGTGCCTACTAAACCACCTGAGCAGCTGGTGGGTCTTGGCTTATAAGCGGGCTACTGACATCCCTGCCGCAGAAACAATCTAGGGCGTAAGAATGGGGATGACCCTTAATTATGATGTGTGTAGGCAATGAGGGGCAATTTTCTAAACTGGCCCTGCGGCAGGGCGGCAGGGGCGTGAGACCACCCTTGGTACCTAGTTTGTCCCTGCCGCCCTGCACTTTGCCGCGTTTGTAGCGCGATCGGGGCAATTTCTCAATCAGTTGGTTGTTAACTGTCACACGGAGCGCACGTATTTCGATCAAGATGGCGGCACATCATAATATGCATTAAGTTTGGTCTCGAGTGACAGAAGTATATGAAGACCGGCCCCATATGTGGGATAAAAAAACAACCATTATTTATTATACAATACATTTCTTTCTGTTGCCAATGCTTCACCCAGTATTTCCTTTTTTGCGCTAAAATAGAAAAAGCCAAGGCCCTACCTTTTTTGATAATACAGGGGCATTATCAATGTGTGTATTTAGCTCAACATACAACCGAACACTGAATAGCAGGCACTTGTGTAGAGACAAGCCGATATTGCCCCGACTGCCGTGCGCCCTAAATTCTCACTGCGGCAGGGATGTCAGTAGCCTGCTCTCTCTATTACGGCCACAGGGAAGGCCTGTGATCCTGACTTATGATAATGGATCATAACCTGTAGTTAATTATAGTATTATTTTTAAGCACGTAGTTAATTATTTTTACGCACCCGTCGTCCGTATGGCTTAATATAGAATTTTAAGCAACAGCTCTCCAAGACCCCGGAGTATGTGTAATATAAGTAGGTGAAGTTAGTGATTTTAGCCGCAATAGTTGGATCGTACTCTTTAAAACGAAGACATGATCGAATCTCTATAAATTCATGTCCTTTTTTGACCAAATTGATTAATCGGTGAGGGCCTGTAAGATATAAGGGAAACCAGAATTTTATACGAATTTGTGTTTTTCTTCATTGTACTAAGTGGGGTCAAAAGTGGGGGGGGGGCATATCTCTGGATTATATCCGGCCATTTGACGTCTGATGACAGCTGCTTAAAGGTGCTGTCCGATGAGCTGGCGAGGCCGCGCCGCTCAGGGTTGCCACACGTATAAGAACTTACTTTTACGTCGTATATCATGTTTAGATACTGCTAAATGTCGAACGTTAGAGTTCCAAACTTGCGCGCAAACCTGCGCGGCGCGGCCTCGCCCGAGACAACACAGATCGTCGGACAGCACCTTAAGATAGAGGCATTAGAAACTAATAAAACACGTCAAGACAGACCATGGACAAAATTAGAAAAGGGCAGACATATTTCTTGTTACAATGTCCCCCACTTGACCATATCCTGTAAATTTTTCACGAGGGCTGGAATCTGGAATCCCGTTTCTGCAGCATGTTCAAAGTATCCTTACCCTGCAGCAGAATCTACGGGTTAAAAAATAATAGTTAGGACAGACCACAGGCTACCTGCTTTTAAAAACAGGTTGTTGTTTTTAATTAAAACTATGACAAACAAGAATTTGGCCCGCCTGAGGGCAAGCGGCCACCATGACCTTTATACGCTTGTAATACCAATAAAATCACTCGCGCCGTTGCCTTCCCTGACCCAAACCTAATCCCGTGGAGCCCTGGAACCATACTCACCGACCGAAACACAACACCACCAAAAGGTAATGATATTTCACTGATATATAAATTTGAAGTTCTTTTGAAACAAAAAATCTCTTTAAGTTTTCAGTCTTATATCTGTCATTATCAGTATCTTATAAGTATTATTAAATTAAACTAGTTTTAACGGGTTAATGCACGAAACTTTATTTATTTATTGAGGTTTCGCAGCCTTTTCAGGTCTGCTTCGTCAGAATAATGATTTTTTATTTAATTTTGTCGAGCCACCTTCGTAAGACTTTTATCGAGCGTTCGGTTATTTCATTGTTAGATTTTTAAAGTTTAGAGAGGCCCGCCCTCTCTTGAGTTTGTTTCGCCGGTTCTTCTCAGAAAGGTCTCTCAATTTTGGAACCGGTGGTAGTTTACGGTAGTTAGGGTCAAATAAATAAACTCAAAATTACAAAAAATAATTTTAAATAAAGTACTTTATTAACTAAATTAAGTAATAAATTCATACATACACAATAAAACTTTAAAAATCTAAATTTGATCTATCAATTGAAGGTTACAATTAATAGGCAAAACATAATGAAATGAGATATTTACTTACTCACTGAGAACAAATCCAAAACAAACGGTATAACGCCATCATTCCAGGAACACGGCCAGTCTTTTGGCAAATTTTGATTAGTATCTGGAAGAACACAAGGACGTTCTCAAAACAGCCAATGAAATTTGAAGTAATTTAAATTTCCTATTAACAATTATCAACCCACTGTTACTTTGCTCCGTGCAAGGTAGCGAAATGGTCGTGCTTAAGTAACAAAGTATAACAAACAGATTTATTATCCAATTTCCTCTTTGGCACATTTGTAATTTGCTATGTAACGTGCTGAGGTTTAAGTGGCGATTTATCGTTTCTATATTTATTGCGGTGTGATTCTTTTTTTATTTTCAACGGTATTTTCTTGGTTACTCTATAAATTTTACATTTTCTTTTTTTAGTTGCCTATCGTGGACATTTTCTTTACAATATAATGTGATATCACAAACTGATTAGTGGTGTAATATTAAGCTGAAGAATGGCTTGTATCTTTTGTCTGTAATGTACCCTTCGAGGCGACTTTATGTTTATGTATGTATGTACTAAACTCTCAAACGGATTCGCGAAAAAAACTGACAGTCGCGTGGAGCACGCGACACTTGCCGCGAATGGTACTTTACAGAGTAACGGTACAAGTTGGTCTTTGGTTTGAGTTACAAAAACTCGGTACATTACACCAAAGTGTTACAAGTCCAATAGCGAATTAGCGTTTCACAATCAAAATAGTCTTTTATTTTATAACATTTTTACGAAGGAAAATTAGCTTATTTTTATTTTAAGTTAACGCGTGTTATATATAGAAATAATAATAATTAATTCTTCTTTATCTTGGCCCGCCATAACTTGATAATGACTTAATAGGTTAGCACAATGAATATTAAAAGCTGAAAAACCTGTTACAGACTATCCCTTCTTGAAAGTAATAGAAATCAAATCAACAAATCGCCTTTCTAACTACCATCGCTAATTTAACGTCACGAACAATATTGTGGTGTAAGCCGAGGTTGACCACAATATTGTGAGACGGGTGGTGGTAGTAATTAATTGTCATTGTTGACCAACTACATAAAACTAGGTGAATCAGAGAGCAGTCTTACTTATCAAGTCATATGGCACTCATTACTCTTGAGTTGCAAAGCAGATACCTACCTACATAAATCTGTAATGACGATAACTTTCACAGTGTGATTGAAATATTTTTGCCATAAAGTAATTGAAAATTAAATCCTTCTACCTTGGTCTGGGACTTCAATAAAAGCATATGATGATACGCCATCTGCTAAGATATCCCTATATTATAAGCCTATCAAAAGAAAATGGCATTGTTCTGACGTTCCTACGGCTGGTGCACGGGTCTTCCCCAAGAATGGAATAAGAAGAAAGTGCAACCCACCACGAGGGCCCAAGACAGATTAGTAGGTGTTAGTGACTGCAGATGCAGCTGAGGCCAACGGCTTTGCGTGCTTTCCGAAGCACGGAGGAGCTCGAGATAATAAATTTATAGGCGCCCTGCCTATGAACTTAACTTCCACTTCGTACGTAGTAACTATTAAGTAATCTGTGACTTGGTGTGATTTGTTTTGAATATGTTATTTATTTGGATATCAGATAAATCCATACTATTATTATAAATGTGAAAGTGTGCCTGTCTAACTGTTAGCTTAACCACTGAATCACCAAACCAAAATAAATTATCAATCTAATTTAAATGATGAAAATTGGTACTTATAGAGATAGTTTGAATTCCGGAGAAGAACATAGGATAGTTTTATATCCGAATTTTCCTTTAAGAGAGTTTAAGTGGGGTGGATATTTGTATGGAAAACCAATTAAACCAAGCAGACGAAATTACGAGCACCCACTAGTACAAACATTTTTTGGAATGATAGTATATAAATAATGGCGAAAATACTTTTAAGATTGTATTAGCTTTGGTACATTGTTCGAGGCCTATCTCGGTAACGTAAAAGCTAATGAATAATTTCTCGTAGACTATCGCTTTGACCACGAACCGTGCCGAGCGGTATTTAAACTTTGTAGTCTTAGGCGCCTTTCTCACCGGGTCGGCGCGGGCTTGATTCATTTTCGTTTTTGTACAGATTCTTTACCGAATGCATATAATTAAATGAGAGCTCCCTCACTGAGTAGTTTCCGTACAGATTCTTTACCAAGCGGACACACAGCTCCCTGTACCGAGTACTACCGAGTGCTTTCGAATGCTACCGAACACATCGACTCGCCCGTCCCATCACTCCCACAAACAAAACCATGTAAAACAAAAACGAAGCGATACCGCACCGAAACCGAGCCGAGTACAGAAGTGGATCTCGGTAAAGAATCTGCACAGATTCGGTACAGAAACGAAAACAAAACGAGCCCGCACCCCCTCAGGTTCGAGTGGTTTAGAGGCTCTAGACGGAGAGGAAAATAGAATACCTCTAGAGGCGCTCGCTAATTCTCGGCTTGAGGTCCCCTTAGGATCTCGCCGTCCCCAAACCCAGTGACACTGTAAAGGTCATCTGCGACAAACAGCATACACACTCAAAGAAAAAAAAAGAGCCCGCACCGACCTGGTGAGGAAAGCGCCCTAGTACGACACAAGCGAATACTTTTCTTCTTATTTGAATTTAATGGTTTATTTTAAAAGTTCCACATCTAACTGGGAGATATGATATCTTGTAAAGTCATCTAAACTTTATGATGAAATAACCACGTCTATTTAAATTATGTTTGTTGTGTAGTTTGAAACTGTACGAGGAAGCGCGTACATCGTCACACCAGCACAATCAATTGATCTAAATTACATATTCTCAATTAATTTGAATTTAATTGCCGTTCTAATTTCTTTTCACATTTCAATCTGATTCATACTTTACTTATTTTTTTGATAAAACTTACCGTTTTTGAGAAAAAGTCAAAAAACTTAAAATTTTGACCTTTGGCCCCGCATAACTTTTGAAGCTCGCATGGGATTGATGGGGACTTTTAAATTTTTATTTATAAGGGTAAAACAAAGGTCTCCACCAATATTTGGCTCTGTCGGGGTTTTTGTTAATTGATCCCTATTTTATGTCTAAATTGACCGGACTAATCATCCACTTATCAGGTCGCGCGTAAAATCACAGTTCAATAACTTTTTATGTGGTGGTTAAGTTTGCATGGCCTTATAGTCAGAATAGGCAACGGTGGGAGTGAAACTTAAGTGTATCCAGTACTACGTATATTATATCAATCGCTTACCATCAGTCTATAATATGCCACTATGCAACACTTTTAACATAAAAAACTTCCACATAATATCAAACGTAAGTAAAGTCCACAGTCCTTAGTTGTGCTAATAATATGCATAAGCTTGTTGCACATCTAGATTTTCCTATAATAAGTACAAGTGCGTAATTTGTCCGACACAAACAAAGAAATAAATCACATTCTCTAATCATCAACCGCATTCCGGGATGTCAACTTAAACACATTACACGCTCCCAGGCTTTTATTTCAACACTAAATCGACGTAACGGGCACATCCCGTGAAACCCCATTCGAATCAACGTTGTGGTTAATTTATCTCTGTGATACGTTTCACGTTAAACAGCGAGTCTGCCTCTTCACATTTATCTTATTCACTTTACACAAGGGCGTAATTCGGGCGAGTTTTACATTTTAATTTAGGCCGCGGTTTTAATATGTAAGGGGAGCGCCGCTCAATTGCGATAACGCGAAGACTTTTTTTGGAGGACTTAATAAACTCGTGTTACTTACTTTACATTTCGAATTTAATCGTGATACGCCAATAGTTAGAGATAGGTACCAGGCCACTCAGAAAGTTTGCGAAAATAAGTTTTTATGTATAAGACATTGGCCACTTGTAAATTATTTTGAAAACTTCGATTATTTTAAATGAAAAAATAGCACTGTTCGATTGTCAAAGATGAAGGACCTTCAAAAGCAACCATCTACCGGATGAACAAAGGAGTGGTCGTCCTATGACGGCTGTCACCGAAGAAAGTGTGCTGGCAGTAAAAAAAATAATTCAAGAAAACAGACGAATTACGTACGAAGAGATTCAGCATACTCTGCAGATTAGTTCAGGAAATGTTCACAAGATTTTGCACTAGCACCTTTGCATTAGCTCCGAAAGACCGAAGCTCAGAAGCAGGCCCGTGTCGATTGGTGCTATGATATGGTACAAAAATTTGATGCAGGCACGTCACGGCGCGTTAACGATACTGTGACAGGTGATGACCTGGATTTATCAATGCGATCTAGAAACAAAGCGTCAGTCGACAGTTTGGCTGTTTCAAAATGAACCAACGCCTACGAAAGTGAAGCGATCGAAGAGCGCAAGGAACATTTTGATCGCTAATTTCTTCACTTTGACGGGGTACCTAATTTCAATTCCACTTCGAGACCAAAGCAGCATCAACGCCGAATGGTACAAAATACCTGCCAGAAGTTTCTTCTGCAATGAGCAACAAGCGATCGAACACCGGGCTCCGCGAGGTCCTTCTTCACCACGACAACGCGCCCGCGCACTGCGATCAAAACAAAGGACTTCCGGGACCCCACACCAGTCAGAGTCTTGGGACACCCTATTTACAGTCCTCATTTGGCTCCATGTGACTTCTTTTTATTTCCTAAAGTAAAAAATCAGCCCAAAGGCCTCATACAGTTTTCATAGCCGGAAGAAGCGCTAGCAGCGTTTTAGAAGGCCGTGGAAGAGGTGTCTGCGGAGGACTGGAAAAAATGTTTTCAAAATTGATTCAGAAGCACGAAACTTTGTATAGAGGTGGAGAGTTCTATGAAAAGATTCAATAAAAATATTTTTTTCATAGAAGTTAGTTTTTTAGTTTCTCAAATCTTTCTGAGTGTCCTACGTATATGTATTAAAAGATTTGCTTTGTCGATTTTGTGACATTGGTATTAAGATTGAAATGACATCTGTACCCTTAGCACGAACCAATATCGAAACCCAATAGTTGAATTGATTTAAATACGCGTAAAATGTCTAGAAGTTTTGTATGGAACATTTTAATACTCGTTACGATCTATGTGGCGTTGTTCATCTTTCCAAACAAAACATCTTGACATTTTTCGCGCATCATAATTAGAATTCGATATTGGTTCGTGCTAAGGGTACAGATATATTACTGAACAGACATTAGCTATGTCACCACGTAGCACTTAATATTTCTTTCAGTACGGTTCCTTATTATTAATGTATCCGTAGAAAAAATATATAAAAAACAGGCGGTTTTTCGGTGCTCTATTGTGTGAAAAAGGCAAGGTCTTTTTTGAAGAAGAAAAATTTATCCTGTTATAATAATTATTTTTATTTCATTCAGATTGTTACAGCTATCTTTCCCTTCTTCTTCCCTTCAATTTTTTTTATGAACACAATGAAGCCTTGGAAGCCTATTAAAAATAGATTGGAAGGTACCAAAAAGAGACTTTTATAATATAATTGAATATAGTCATTGTTGAGCCAAGCTTACGAAATAAATACGACAGCTAAACTTCCAAAGAAATAAAAAAAAAACATCTTCCCTTTCTCCAAACAAAATGCGTCACCAGTTAAGCTACTTGCTTATCGGTAAAAATGTTAATGCAACTCGCTAAACTTTTTCAGTAAGCTTGGAATTTATTGTGCAAAGACGGATGGATGCCTTGCAAACTCGGCGTCGTCGGCGTAGCAATCTGCATTGCTACAGTTACGGCTTAATTTCACGTTAATCTTAAGCGGACTACTTGAGGGTTATGGCGCACAAGCTGGTATTTATGGCTCAACTCTTCTAATGATCTTTGCATTACCTAATGTACACAGTGGGCCAAGTGCTGTATATTTAAATATAAACAAACGTGTCCAAAACAACTAAACAACTTTTAATAAAGAAAAAACAACTCAGTAACTTTAACTTAATATAGATTTTACCCATACGAAAATGTCAAAATCAATGTCAATGCCAATTTGACATTCTTGTACTAGCTAATCTAGTTTCAGTTAAATCAAAACTTAGCAAAATTGCTGCAAGTGGACTTAAAGCTTTAGCTTTAGAAACAGTGACTTATGTTTGAATAGACTACTTGGAATCATCGTACACTCAATATGAAAACACCAGAAAAATCTTTTAAGTGGAAAATAAGACAATTTTGTTATTTGATCTATACCTCTTTGAATCTCGATTCTAAGAAACTTTTGGTTTACGAATTACGTAAATTTATTGCTAAAATACACGCAATATTACGAAAATTTCGTAGAAGCTCCGGAAAACAAAAAAGAAATGAGCTTATTCCAAATTATAAATTTTAATGCTTTATTTACTAATTTACCGATACTTTTAAAATAAAAATACGAGGAAATCATCTGCTATAATACATTTTATACAGATTTAAAAACATTTTATTGTTTTAGTTTATACTTTTATTATTTTAGTTTTAGAAGATTTATTTTTAAGTATTCATGCTCAACCTAATTTAATTTCATCTTTAACATTATAATATTATCTGTTATTTCATTTATAACCATTATTTATTTTATTGACTGATGCCATAAAACGAGAAGTACGAAAACTGAGGAAACCTATGTTTTATATTTTTATTTTAAGCATTTAACTGCTGGATGTTTGTATCTAATGAACCAAGTGGAAATTTCTAGTAAATTTTTCTTTAGATTCAAACCTATATTTTTCGAAATGCCTATGCAGATTTCCTGCAACTAAACCACTGTGCAGTCTCTAGCGCAGTTAGTAAAACGTTAAAGGAAGTAACGACCTCAGCGGTTACTTATGCAAGTATCTTAAGCTATCTGGAAACAAAACAAGTTAGCAGTAAGTAGTGCCGCTCCGCCTAACCTTGTTAAGCATAGATGGGCGGAAGTTTGTAAGTTTTAATTCAGATTAAACTTAATTACTGATATGTGAGGAAATCACTTTGGAATTTTATATTATGAATATCGAAACTGTACATGTACTGACTAAGTATGTGACGACCTCCGTAGCCGAGTGGTTTGTACGCCGGGTTTCATAGCGTCGCCGACTCGAGAAGTCCCGGGTTCGAATCCCGATGGGTGCAGATGTTTGTGTGATGAACACGAGCATTTGTACTCCAGTCATGGATATTCAATATGTATTTCTATATAAATATACTTATATATGTAAAGTATATGTATTCTATCCGTTGCCCTAGTATCCCTTAACACAAGCCTTATAGTGCTTACTTTGGGGCTAGGCCAATTAGCCTAGCCTAGTGTGTGTTGGAAATATTTATTTATTTAAGTATGAAATCTTCAATCGTGATAAGCTTAAATAAAACAAGTTTTAACGGGTTATATGTACTGAATTTATTTATTTATTGTCGTTTTTCATCCTTTGCAGGAATGCGTCGTCAGAATAATGAAACCCGTTAAAACTTTTTTTATTTATTGAGTGATGTGCGTGAAATCTTAGAAACAAATAAGTGATAAGTTTACTAATCTCCGCACTGCTGGCACAGGCCTGACTTATTGAGATTAGGCTATGAACCATGGCAGTTAAACTACCTATCCGCACTAGACCCACGTGATGACGTGGGTCCAGTACGGATAGCTGGGCAAACGGCTTAACGTGCCGAAGGAGCTCTAAAAAGTATTTTTTTTCACATCTATACTAATGATTAATTAGTAGCTTGCTTGTTGGTTGTATGCTATTTGTTAGTTCTTACTTTTATCATTACGACGATAACTGCATCGTATTAAAATAATATTAGATTTTGAAGTGAAAATTTCTTTAGCGGCGTTGTACACTTTTTTGTATGGGTAAAAAATGTTAAACTCGCATCAGGTTAAACACGTGTGTTGATCGCATCATGACACACAATAAAATTGGAAAGGTTGTCGACTTTCAATATATTGGACGAAACATAGTAATATTTTATTTTATCGTATTATAATAATAAGTCTCTATCTAGGACGTCCACGTGGCAGTTTTATTGTGAGGAAAATGCATTTTTTTACGATAGATGTCGCTAGGTGCGCTTAAATGTGGTTCATGTAAATTGATTTCTTTACAATAGATGTCGCTAAGTGCGCTAAAACGTGATTCATGTAAGTTGATTTTTCTGAGAGATAAACTTTTTAATGTAATTATACATCAAAAAGTTTTATTATAATTAGAGCAATAAATAAATATTGTATTCTACCACATACATGATAGTTCTTTTATACTGATAATTAAAGCAATTCGTGCAAAAATATTCCCTAACCATTCCAAAATATCAAAAATGCACAATGTTAATATTCTAGTTTTCACTTCTGCCGGCACTCCCGGAGTGCAACCCTTCGTTTTTTTTGTATGCTTCAAAAGGGATGTTTTGGTTATCGCGTTATTTTTGAGCCTGACAATGACACTGACAATGGAATGAATACAAATGATTCATGTACTCGGACAAAATAAAAGATTGGCACCAAGTTTCGTAGATAGATAGATAGGCCGCCTATACTGATTGATCGAGTCTTTTAATTGAATCAATTTGTGTCTACATTACAGATATTCGTAAGTGTTAATCTTGGTATCGCTGGCACACAATAGCAAAACATATAATAATATTTTTTGTCTAAAAATCTTCAATCTCCAATATTTTGAGATAGGTTCCTCCCGAAGCAACTTAATAATTTTTTGGTCACCTATCCGATGAACAGACGGATATTGCTATAGCTAGTAACGGGATTGTTACCATGTGCCTCGTTTTTTATGAGTCTCCGATATTTCGGCAATGTTGCAAGCGCCATGATCACGGAGTAACTAACGTGCGTGAGTAACAGACATGGCGCTTCCAACAGTGCCGAAATATCGGAGACTCATAAAAAACAAGGTACATGGTAACAATCCCGTTAATAGCTATAATGTTAGTGACCATGAAAGTTTAAAACAATAGACGGATATTAATTTAAGCTCTCTTTATTAAGAAGATTTATTATGTATTGCATTTGCTTCAGCGAATCCAACTTCCACCGAGGCAGAGTATAAAAGATTTTAGGAAGTTGTAATCTAACCATCCTACAAAAGTAATAATGATTATAATATCACTATATTTGGTTACCACTTAAAGCACGTACATTTTTATAGACTTTAACATAAACATTGAATCTTATTTTTCATGAAAATAAATCACACTGTTGTGGCACGCCGGCTTACACGTTCCGTTCATTTTGTCTGATCTTTTTAGCTTGTTGCCATTTAAAATATGTATTTTTACGACTTCGTCGCGGTAGGATGTTGAATACCGCTAAAGTAGAAATTAAAAAGGTATTTTGCTGTATTCGTTTTTAGTCTTCTCCTTTTGTTTTTACGAGCTTTACGGCTTTATTTTTTGCTTGCGGGCGGCAGAATTAAACAAATTTACTTAATAATTATAATTGTATTATTTTGTGAGAAACAGGTTTTTGATAGATAAATTTTCTTCGAGTTATTTTAGCGTATAAAGAATTGTGATTAAATCATGTTTTTATGGTGCAAATCTATAGGGTGACAGGAAAACTCGACCTATTCCTTGAAAGAGGTTATAAAAGAGGTCATTAGCAACAAATTAAGTCCAGTGAACTAGGGGTCAAAATTGGGTGGTTACCGAGATGCGACGGTTTTTCAATTTTTTAGAAATTTTCTTATCAGTCAGCTTTTAATTTTATTCACAGTGTAGAGAAACACTATTGACTTTACGGTCTGAGTTCAACTTTACAAATCAAAATGAAAAAGTTAGCCCTACAACGCCCCTTTGCTGATTTTGATAAAAACAGCTAAGAAAGTTAATACTTTTGTACCTTTTTGGAAGGCTTAAGAAACTGGTTAGTTATTTTACTTATTTATACGCCAAGTTCGATATCCAATAATTTACGGTGAAGTTCGGGAAAATACAAAAAATAAAAATTATTGTTACTAAAGTCCTTTATGTCTAAGATTGTGAGAGTATTGAGCAAGCGTTTTGATTTAAAATGATCATTGAAATTTCAGCTTTCAGAAAAGTATAAATTCAATGTTTGCAGTAGAGGAGTTTATTCACAATTAATGGTATTTGGCAGCAAATCAGAAAATTTCTAAAAATCTAACAGTCCTATTTTAGAGTAAGTGTGTAAAATTTCAAAAAAGTTGGAGGTTAGTTACCTGTTATACAGTTTAAAAAACATTTATTGCACACTCCAGGGGAGGTACACTGGGTTATTTTTGAGTAACTACTTCATTTTATTCCTATGCTGAAAACAATTTAACGTGCATGCATTTTTACAGAATATGCGCTCCAAAGTCCTATTTTACCTACGTTTTTAAAGGACAGTTATCTGTACCCTTAGCACTAACCAATATCGACTTCGATCTCAATACGCGTTAAATGTCAAGAAGTTTTGTATGGAAATTTGAACAGCGCCACAACGGACGTAACGAGAAAAAAAATGTGTGCACGGACCCCACATCTGAAGTGGAACTTCTTTTCTTAAATAACCTAGCATTAGGCGATGCATAAGGCATAGGGGAATGGAGCAGCGTATGCATCACATATACTCGTATA
This sequence comes from Chilo suppressalis, assembly GCA_902850365.2. Lineage (NCBI taxonomy): Eukaryota > Metazoa > Arthropoda > Insecta > Lepidoptera > Crambidae > Chilo > Chilo suppressalis. The sequence continues at coordinate 9,420,211 of OU963907.1, forward strand.
CCTAGTCCAGCCATACGTTCCATTACAAATGAAAATGCATTTTTTTAATGAAGTAATATAATATTATTAAAATGTATACCTACATATTTATTAAAGTCATAGCAAAAAATAAAAAATATATTCTATTCGAAATGGTCACCTCTGGCTTTAATACAGGCCTTTAATCTTTTTAGCCAAGAATTTACGGATTAACGCACTGCTACCGAGGGATTTTTTATTACTGCTTGCTCCAAAGATTTTTTAAGAGACTCAATGTCGCCGTATCGTTTAGAGCAAGCCATGTCCTCTAAAACTGACTATAATTTGAAGTCTAAAGGGTTGAGTTCTGGGCTAGTGAGGGCCAGTCTTCAGCTCTTATAAAGTCCAGAACATTGGTTTCAAGCTAGGTTTGGGTAGTTCGTGCCTTGTGACCAAGTGCAGAATCCTGCTGTCCACGGTATATTTTTAAAATAAGATCCAACCCTATCTTGATACACTTTGGCTGAAGTTTTCACTCCTTTTTCACAAAAATGTAGTTTTGTGAGTCCTTGATAAGACACGCTCCACCAAACCATCACAGACGCAGGATGATGACCACGTTGTACCTTTCCGACCACTTGAGCAGCTTCTTTAGAACTGTGAGCGTGCACTTAATCATTTTTCTTTCATTTGTAGTGTTCTTCAATCGTGAAAATTTCTCATCAGTAAAAAAGATATTTCTGAGCTTTCACCTGCGTTTCGCGACAGGAGGCGTTTTGATTGATCCACTTTTTTAATTTTAAAGATTGATTTAGGGCATGTCCTGTATATCGACGATACACATTACATATTTATTAAGTGGCAATTTTAACTAACATGTAATGTTTTAATAAATTTGATTTGATTGATTTGATAAGCACCAAGCTCCGGTCTTGTTTTATAACATGCGACAGAGTCCTAGCGGGAATCTTTATTTCTCGCCATAACATTTTTTGCTTCCTAATAGGGTTTCGACGAATTCTGACTTTAACAGCATTAACAGCCTTTGTAGTTCTAACAGCACGCGACCGCTCTAATCTTTTCTGGTCTTCGACAGACGAAGTGTTATTTATGCCCAGACTAGTTATATGTGTATATTGTCGTGTGTGACGATCGTGATGATCGTAGCGTTTCAGCCTTCGCCGAGTTATCCTCCAACTTTCATGCTCGTCGGGAAAAGCTGCGCACTCATCCCACTCACACACACACACATATTATATAGTCGTGTGACCCTCGTGATGCATTTCCATTTCATCTTTTCTATAGGAATTTTCCATTTACACCCCGTCCGAAAAGAAGTTACACTTCAAAATTCTTCCTTAAATAACATCTTGACATTCGATTCATTTTGGGGTCGAATTCAACTATTCGAGTTCGATATTGGTTCGTGCTAACGGTACGGGTAATGACTTTATAACGTCAAGTTAACATAATAAAAAAGTATCTAATCATGCGATCTTTTCAGATTTCTCCGACAAAACATGAGCGGGTAACCCTCGGAATTGTCGTGGAGTGGACAGTCCTTCGTACCCCCATTAGAACGCCTCTTGCGTTCTTTCAAGTGCCCTCGATTCCTCACAGACCCGGATTTGTACGCACCAGTGACTTTCAACATCGAGGGCGCTCGAATACTTGTGCTCTGCTTGTTATCCAATGATTTTTTATTTTCCGTCACTGTTATATTTTCCCTCTTATGCTGTTTTTGTTTAGGTGGACGTACGTTTTTTTTCTTTCTGCTTTTGTTGCGCGCGAGCTCAATTTGGGGATCCGTTTGATCTTTATAACTGTTTTTATACATTCTGTATATTAAACAAGTGTCCTTAATAAATCTGCGCTTAAAATTTATCGAGTTCTGCTTTGTGTACTAACACCCACTGTACACGTATGACTAAGAAGATCTGCCTGCACATTTACTGCATCTCTACCAATAAGAGCAGCTGTGACCCACGTGATACGAACGCCCCCATCTATACTATTTACTTTCTACGCAATTTGATTTGGTACGCAATCAACTTTCTCTCTCGCTATTTTCAATTCATATTTTTCCTCTTTTGTAATAATATTCAATATTTATACAACTCCAACTGACCTTAATTAAAGATTAGGCATCATCATCTAAACTCCCACCAATTAATTATATGCATTGGGTCCGCGTGATGGGTAATGGCCCGTTTCTACTATGAAGTGGCACCCAAAGTTATTTATCACTAAAGTCCAGTGGGTGTGGAATTAGAATGTTTCTTTTCTCATGTGGTTAGAACCCAGATCGCACAATGAAACAAAACAAACTTATATTGGTTGATTTATAGCCTTTCCCACTGCAAATGAAACACATTATGATATAAAGTGGATCCTTCAAAACTATTTCAAGAAGTAATAGGTTATAGCGACCGCTTATTTTCAGACAGCGCATAATGCTTATAAAAGATTTGTCAACTGCTGAGTGTCATTACTCTGAATAAGTACAGCTGAAAACAAGGGAAAAAGACATTTAAAAGCAAGTCTTCCAAGATAAAGTGAAAAATAATTGACGTACTTCTCTAAACCAAAAGCCACTTAATTTTGAAGGCATTTCGTAACAAATCGCTAAGCAATAGCACACCGAAGTAAATTCATTTCTAAAAAGTTTTTACTGGTTTGTTCACGTTCACACTTTTAATACATTAGGATAGAGCGCCCTTTTGTTTGATTCGAGCATCTTTGCGAAGGCAAAATTTATCCCAGTCAGCAGTAATAGTGAAGTGGATGATTAGAGATGCAGTGGGCGCAGGCACCGCGCCAAAGTTGGGACTTACTTTATCGTCTACATTCACAAATTCTCGTCTCTTTCCCAAACTGTCTCTGAACAGCTGCTGTCCCATATTTACCAGTGATTGGCGCTTGCAAAGACTTTAAAGAAATGTTCATTATGTAGATAATGTTCTGGTTAAGACGAAGATTTACTATTTACTTTAGAAGAATGGTTTAAGTTGCACGTTTTTTATGCTCGAATAAGAAGATCCTTTGTTATTATGTTGTCATTTAGACAGTTGTTCCACCGCCGGCAAGAAAGCGACTAACTATCGGCTATTTCCTCGCTCAGGAAACGTACAATAGACATACATTCCGTATTAACAAATTAGATGTATATATTAATAGTTAATCAATGTCTGTTCACACCGCTGGCCAGAACTCACTTCACTAGCTCTCAAATATAATATTCGCTCAGCTATGCTCGCTAGGCCGCCAGACGTGCGCGCGTATTTTGCCTCCACTGGCGAGTGGTGCGAGTAATCACCTGTCATACTCGCACACTCGATGATAGCCCAGCGATAAAGCTATTGGAACTACACTGGCTTCCCGCCGATCGTCAACTCGTTTCTAATTTCTATCTCTACCCGCTACTCCTTGATCGTCGGCGGTGGGATAAAATTGCCTAAGCGTCTGCTTGATACTCGCCTTAGGAAGTAGCATACTCCTTACAGGTTGAAAATCAAACATTTGTGATAGATATGTATCTCTACATCGGTAGTCAGCAATGTTGCTAAAGTTTAACGACAGCTTGGTAACCTTAAGCACTAAACATGTCTTACGTTTGTATTGACCAATCATAAAATTATTAGATTTCGATGTGAAATTATCTATTGCCGTGTTATGGGTGTGAGAACAGATGAATGGCGACGTTTGTAATGACAAACACAATCTTGGGCAATGAACCTCCGATTCACGGTGCGGTTCTTCCCCGGACCCGCCGCGGACAGCCGCAGAACTGTTTTATTCCAAAACTCACGAGACCGCAGTTTTCTGCAGTCCCGCCGGGAAATGCTCGTCGCGTCTGCGGGTAAACGCGTCCCACGCGCGCCCGTAGCGGGTGCCGCAAACAACCACGCGTTCTGCGCGCGCAGATCGCGCCGTTAGTTTTGCTTTTGCGTTTTACTTACAATTTCATATTCTGAGCGAGTTGCGGTCCTGGTCGTTTATTTCTTTATGTCTGTTGTGGGGGTCCCTGGGCCACAGTACCACCTGCCCAGCCTTAAATCCGACCTGACACAAAGGTGAACATATTATTCGTTCGCTATTAACAGACAATCATCACAAAGCTAGAATATTATTTAAGTGAAGGGGTAACTTCAATCTTCTTCTAAAACACGGCAGTAAGCATAAAAATAATGATTGGGATCGGACTCGTAATGGACAAGTTAAGCTTATCTCACATCTGTTAGCAGCACGCACCGCACGCGCCAAACGCAAGAGATTTTACGTAATGTGGTGTGTACGGCGCTGGTGAAATTCCTTCTCGTATATTTTTATTACAAACGCATTCATATAGATATGTTTGTAACGTAAATATAATTGAAATTCAAGTTTTGTCTCATTAATACAAATCCTGTATTAGATTTTAATTAATACCAAGATTTCAGGTAATAAAAAATCTAATGAGTCATGACAGAATCGACACCATTATATCGGATGCGGTGCGGGTGCGTTCGGAGTGCTGCACTGCGTTTATTTATTTAGCATTATGTCATTATATGTATTTAATGTATATATATATATATATATTATATCAGCGTGTGTATGTATGTATGTGTGTATGCGCAATACAATATGATTAGTCAAGCATAAATGTATTGTTTTGTTGCTTGTTAGCGCCTAACACGTCCTCGCACAGGCCCTGCCAGAATACCAGCGCTGATACAGTGAGAGAGTATTCTCCCACTGTTTAAGTTAAGTTCCTCTTTTATTTTTTGTTTATATTTATAGTATTTTTATTTTGTAAGATGGCCAAATGGGGGCAATTCTATGGGGGAGGCCTATGTCCAGCAGTGGACGGAGAAAGGCTGATGGATGGATGGATGGAAGATGGCCAATAAAGGTTTTTTCATTTCATTTCATTTTCATTTCATATTCGTTTCATAATGTTAAGTGAGCAAGCCGAAATATTTCTTTATGTAGTATGTTAGAAAAATTATTGCCTTGAATGGTAATATTTTTTCTGTAATAACAACAAAAAGTTAATAGAATCCACAACAGGGCAGTTTGACGGAATTAGAACAAAATGAATGGTCACTTACCGCAATTCCCAACGTTATCATGAGAATAAATAACTGTACTTACTATGCTGCTCGAGAAAACCGCTACCTTAGTAGTTAGCAATTTGTTAGTTTCATTCATTCCGATGAGGATGATGACAAATTTCTTTTTTCTTCATCTATCAGGTACATTTAGCAAAAAGTATTGGACACGTACTTTTTCTTCATCCACATAATCAAAACATTACAGAGATATTATTCACTAGCTGTGCCCCACGGTGTTACCCGCACTTTATTAGGGATATTTTCCCACAGTAAAACGTAGCCTATGTGTTAATCCATGGTGTCAGCTAACTCCGTACCAAATGTTATTAAAATCGCTCTAGCCGTTTAGACGTGAAGAAGTAACAAACAGACACACTCACAAACTTCCGCCTTTATAATATTACTGTGATTTGAAATATCGCATGTCGTTATGTATTGGTACAACTTTTACTTAAAAGCGACATCATGAACCCCCATTCCCAAACATTGACGCGCTTTATCCTTGTAATATCTTGGTCAACTGACAAAAGAAAAAAAAGGTTTTCATTATATTTTGATAATCTAACTGAGGGACTAAATAGAATTTTGTTTACTTTATCCCGTCATCTATGTTTGTGATAAAATGGGCTATAATTATTAAATTTTAAAAACTATCAATAATAAAGAGAAAAGTAACTGTTAAATAAACATAAAAACTTAAAAACCGGTATCGTTGGCACAAGCTGGTATCATTATTTGCAAACTTTACATTTGCATGTATCGTTTTTGTCTCCGAGATTGAATAAAAATACTTTAGATGAATATATAGATTAGAATATATTTCCTAGAATCAATTAAATTATTTGGTGATTATGGCTGCGTCCCATTACGTGACGATTCTGCCAAATATCTGGTATATTATCTGGATATTTTTTTATAACAAATTAACTTTTCCGTCACTTTTGCAACGTGCTAAAACGGCCTTTATAGCGTGCCGCGATTATAGCGACCACAGATATGCAATTAGAACAAACTCACTTTTCACCGCGAAGGTGCGATTTAAAATTTATTTTAAATTCGTGTTCTAATTTTGAATTATGCCTAAGATTCCGAGGTGAAAAGTGAGTTTGTTTTTACAGAATAACACTGCAGCTTAAGGGCATAAAGTGAAGTTCTACCAAATTTTGAAGATGCCACTTGCCACATGCAATTGTGTGCTGTGAAGTTTCGTTCAGTGATGTAATTTTCTTCCGGTTAAACCTCTTACTTTCAACGTTGTATATCTATAAAAAAATATTAAAATATGTATATGTTGGAACAATTTTTTTCGACTTCATAGAATTTATCAGACATCACGTTGTATACTTCCACCAAAATGTGTTAAAAAAAGAGTACTGAAAAGCGATGGAATATACCCGAAATTTCCATGTTTTAGCTCCTTTTATCTATTATTTCTGGAATTTGACGATCTCCGTGGCCGAGTAGTTTGTACGCCGGGTTTCATGGTATCGCCTACTCGAGAGATCCCGGGTTCGAATCCCGGTGGGGGCAGATGTCTGTGTGATGAATACGAGCATTTGTACTCCATGTCATGGATGTTTAATATGTATTACATTCGTTACCCTAGTATCCCATAACACAAGCCTTTCAGTGCTTACTTTGGGGCTAGGCTAATTGGTGTGAGTGTTGGAACTTGATTTGGGGGGTAAGCTGGCGAATGCGAAATGCGAGGCGAACGGGAGTTGAGTGGGGGATATAAGCAAGAGAAAGCAATGCGCGCGCACATTTTCTTTATATTTTGTATATTGTATACACACACACATATATATACATACATGCAGATGGAGCTAAAGAAGTTTAACTTCAGTCGTGTGGTCTCGTTTTTTTTATTTAATTTCCCATAAAATCATACGAATAATAAGTAATGTAACGTAACAATTTTTAAATTGAATAATAGGCAGTGGCTTGTTACATTACATTTAATACATGTTATTAAAGTTCTATATCAATATTTACACCCAGAAGTTTAAATACATTATATAATATGAGTATTTCCTTTGTGGGAACCTCAGCGACAATACATAAATGATTAGAGGCTTGAGCCGTCGGCATCATGCCAACACTCGGTCTCTACTTTATTATTTTCATTCAAATCCTCTTTCCTCCCGTTACTCAAGTACTTAATAATATTAAAATCTCCACGGCTGTGTGGGTGAGATCTTTTGTCATGTATGATACTTCATAAGAATAATGATATCGCTAACAAGCTTATTACATCGAGTTTTCTGACAAAATTCTTTGTTACAAAGTGTAAAACGTTCGTTCACAAAATATATTTGTTTTGGTATTTTGGGTAAGAAGATTAATAACAGCATTTGTTTTTTTTACAAAAGAGGATTTGCTGTGATATAATTACACAAATGGAAAAAAATGTAACGAAGTGAACTGAAACGATGCAAAAGCCTTTGGAAGGCAATTAGTTACAATTATTAAAGTATATGAAGTATTAATATATATTTTTTTTATAAACACTTATAGACCAGGGTCGATAATTTTAAAAATGGTGAAAAGTGAAAAAAAATTATAGTAGGATGAAACCCATTAGAAAAGGTAGAGAATATAACAAAAATGAAAGGAAAAATAAATTACGGGCGATCTGAGGTCGGGAAGGGGGAGGGGGTGAGTTTTTAAGGGTAAAAAATGGTTAATCTCGATTTCCGGTAAAACTGCAAGTCCTATGAAAAAAAGTTAAATGGCAAAGTTGTAGGTAATAAAAAGATCTACAACTTTTGTATCGACACTTTTTTCACATAACCTCAAAATGTATGTGAAAAATGCGAATAACCGAGTTTTTGGTTTTTGATTTTTATTTTTTTCAAAAAAAAAATATTTTTTCACGAAATTTGGTGAAAACTTACCTTTGTATGTCCCAAACATACAGTAATTTTTTTGATTTAAAATATTCATTTTTTCACCTTATTTTGACTTAATATCGAAAAAGCACCCTTATTTTCAATCGAAAATTCTCACGTCAAAATATCTGCTTTTTTAAAAAAGTTGGGGTGCTTTTTGTTTGTTGAAATCTCTACTTTCTGATGGTTTAAAAAAATATACACTACTATGGTAAATATTCTCAGAAACTGCAAATTAATAATGAAAAAACTCCAATCCGAAAAATTGATTTGAATCATTATGTATAATTTTGAACTATTTATAAAAATTTACACTTTAATTACTCGAAAAACGTAAGATTTCATGTTATATTGATAAACAGAAAAGTTACAAATCCATAAAACATGCAAAAATCGTTGTTGTAAGTAGGTATTAAAAATAGGATTTTCGGATTCGAGTTTTTTTCATTATTAATTTGCATTTTCTGAGAACATTTAACATAGTAGTTTATATTTTTTTTTATACCATCAGAAAGTAGAGATTTCAACAAACAAAAAACACCCCAACTTTTTTAAAAAAGCAGATATTTTGACGTCAGATCGCCCGTAATTTATTTTTCCTTTCATTTTTGTTATATTCTCTACCTTTTCTAATGGGTTTCATCCTACTATATTTTTTTTTCACTTTTCACCATTTTTAAAATTATCGACCTTGGTCTATTAGGCTTATAACGCACTGCGGTTTCAGACATGAGTTTATCGCAAGTCTGAAATCGCAAATAAAAAATTAACAATAAGTCATGTTGTCCGAATCAGATATATCGTCGTCTGCAGACATCATGTTGAATAACATCATCAATATAATTGTCCTGTTCAATGTTTTGAATTTGAAGTAAAGGTTTTCTCAATTTTTTAAGCATTTATTCCTTACCGTAACATAACTAAAGTTGCTGTTGCTTTACCGTATAGAGTGTTTGTATATCGGAGATACTGGGCCCACAATTTGCAATAATTTATCAAAGGTACCAATCTTGACTGTAGTGGTAAAAAAAATTATCTGGACGTCGTTGTACATTTTGCAAAAGTTTCGTTTCTAATGTCTTTGATTTCTTCGTGGATGTACCCAGTACCTATGATGGCGACTTTGTTGATACTGCTCACCGAAAAACCATGGTGGTACTGAAATTAATTTAAGTAAATCGTCAGCCACAGTGCGCGGTTGTATGTGGTTATGTGTTTTCAGCTATTCCTAAACCGCTCGCGGTTAATCGCGGTGCGCGATAAAAAAATGAAAAATATTTATTCTGTAACCAAATTAAATTAACATAAAAGTTATTGAAGCACTATTTTAGGTAAACATATACCTGTGTTAGAATGCCTCGCTCTCCCGTTTCATACATCACAACTTCTTTACAAAAAAAACTCAAACCAAAGAACAATATAAAACCAAATAAAAAATAACAAAAATCATGTGTAGCCTACACAGATTATTAGACACAAACATGAGGTAGGTACTCAAATTCACAAAATTGGAGTTCTTGGTTTTGTTTAATTAGCTAATAAAAATACATTACTAATAGATTTTCATCAAACCTTTGATATTAATTAGCTTTAACAGTCTTTTATGCTTTCTCACTCGAGACGAGAGCACTCAACGAGCTCTCAGATTCGGTTGGCTGGGAAACCTCGGGGCAAACGGAATGTAACGTTGGACTACCTATAACAGTGTAACAGAAATAAAGCATACTCTGAAAGTAGTTTGTTACAAATGTGCAAATGAATCTATTTCAGTATTTTTTTTTATTTCATCACTTTAATCAGCGATATCTCAATTTTAGTAAATTTATTTTATGTATAGTTGCATTTTTTAAATAAATCTTATGATGTTGTATCATTGTATCATATTCATTTGTTTAGAATAATAAATTAATGTCTTTATTTTTTGTATAAATAGACATTTTTTTAAATCGATTCAGAAGTCAGTTCCACCCAAACTACTTTCAGGCTGTGCGTTATATATGTTACACGAGTAATTACTAAGCAGCTGCAGTAAATTTGTAGAACTCCCAAAATTAGGATTGTTATGTTTTCGGCCAACTAGTTTGGTTGTATATTATATTATGACATTGAATTGCAGAAGAACGGCTCGACCGAATTCAGTTGATTGTTTTATGTCAGATATTTACGAAAAAAGTAAATCTAAAAAATAAAAAAACGACTGCATAAATATAGCTTCAACTAAAAACTGAAAAAAAAAACAAGTCCAGAAGTCTAATAATTCTATTAAGTAAGGGTCAAAGCTACTTTAACTGGCGGGACCCATTAGATATTCAAGAATGAATCAATTTTATTTTAAAACTTGGTCCTGACTGTAAAAGTAGCTTTGCTATCAGCTTTGTTTTTATATCAATGACGTTCATGTCGCAGGTTGACGAAAGCAATAATTCCCGTCTCTTGTTTTGGACACTGGCGGAAACTGCCTTAGATTGCTAAAATAAATTATTATAAATATAATCGTGAAAGCAGAGTATATAATATTTCATTAAACTATTGGCGGAGAATGAAATTTCCATAGCGTTAGGTACAGAACCACAGCAATCTTATTTATTATCAATTTGTCACCCAATGCTTAGATTTATATCTGTGTCGTTCTCTTTAACAGAGTTCACTAGTTACAGGTCGCAGGCTTTCTGGTCTACCCTTTCTTATTGATAGGTACTGTAAACCTCGAATAAAGAGTACTTCCACCTATCAATGAGGCTGCTTACAGCCTAGTAGGTATTGCAAAAGGTGCAATCATAGCAATTATTTTCCCAATATTTTATCTGCCTATGAATAAAATAAGAATTAAGTATGTATAAATTAGCGAATAACGAATCACTGTATATTAAAAATGCTTAGTAACTTTTACAAATATAATCGAATAAACCTATTACTTTAGTTTATTTTTAAAACCTTTTTCATGAATAAATATATTATTCTTACTATCGATACTAGAATTTTAAAGAAGCAAGAGTTGTTTGTTTGTAACAAATAATCTCTCAAACTACTGAACCGATTTCGAAAATTCGTTCACCATAAGGTAGCTACATTATTTTTTATATTTTCAATCATTAATCATAAAATCTTTACTTAAAAAAAATACTCTGACAACTTTTTCGAGTGGAAATTTTCCTAGTGAAATGTTTCTTTATAGTATCCGAGTGACATAAGCTTATTTATTCTTGGTAAAATAAATTTCACCCGTGCAGTACCGGGGCGGATCATCTATAATATAAAAATGAATCGCTGAATATATTGCTAAGCGCAAATCTCGAGAACGGCTGAACCGATTTCGATAATTCTTTTTTTAGAATATTCCTTGAAGTACGAGGATGGGTATAATGCAGAGAAAAAATAATAAATTGCTTAAATATGTCCAAAAACAACAATTTTCTATACTGCCATACAAACGATTTGTAATAATACTTAAAAGTCAATTTGAACTTTAATACCAAACCATGAATTTCAAATGTTAGTGGAGAGATTCTGGGAAGGCAAAATTGAGCGACGTGATGTCAATAGAAGTTTTTAAAAGGCAAATATACCATTTTCAGTTTTATTATAATTACGTATATGAAGAATCATTTAAATCTACACTACAGCTCTACACCAAAGCGAAGCGAGGGCGGGCCACTAGTATTTAATATATATATATATATCATTTACTAGCTATAAGAGAAAGAGAGAAAGAAAATGTGCGCGTGCACTGCTTTCTCTTATATCCCCACTCAACACCCGTTTGCCTCGCCCGAACACACTTTTCGTAACGCGTAACGTATTTGCCAGTTTACCCCCCAAGTCAAGCGTGCGTAAAGAAGTTTCACTTCAAAAATGCCACTCGCGCCGTTGCCTGCCCTGACCCAATCTTCTACCCCGTGAAGCCTTGGAACTTTACTCGCCGACTGAAACACAACACCAGCAAAATGCAGTGTTATTATATTGTAAGGTGGAGGTTACTTCCCCAGACAGGCGCTCCAATTCGAGCGGAATATCCGCTATGCTCTACCACTCTTATTGCACAAAATATTTCCAAGTGCATTGGAGGGAATGTCTTATTTATGTTTAGGCTCGAACAACTGATTCTATCCCACCTGATTTTAAGTGACGGCTTAATCCCTAGCACACCAGCCTCCACCGCTTTTTCGGCCTGCAAGTTGCTCCTCTTTATTCATATTGGAAGCATAATACAACTCGTTTGAATCAGCCATATTTTTTTCTAGACAGTATAATATAAATTATACTGTCTAGAAAAAAATATGTAAAATAATTAAAAATATAAATTTTATGTTACGCTTCCGCGCCCTTGAAGACAAATTGATTATAATGAATTTCCCTATAGAAATAGATGAGACCTTGGTTCTAAGCTACATTATCGAAATAATTATATGGGTAGAGTGATAGAAGGGGTGCTTGACCTATAAAACTTTATATTATATGCTTCGAATTTTGCAAAACCAACATTATCACGATTTGATTAATAAAGACGGAATAATAGATTATTTCTTATTATGTTAGGTAACCCTTAGTAACATAAAGTAATATCCTTAAACTAAACTTTTAAATCATTTCAATTCTGAGCTTTTCATTAAATTTTAATAATCATAAATACTTTTTATGATAAATTATTTATAATTATATAATAAGAAGGAACTATATCACAGTTTTATTGTAAGTACTTCGTATAGATACTGTGAGAAGCCGATTTTTTCATTTCCTCCTTGGTTTTATCTACGTTTATAAACACAAAAAACTCATCAAAATTTCTTGTCCCACTATTCCCGCAGACTACTCCTGCATAGTAAACTACGCTACACTTTGTCATCTTTGTAACTTTTTAAATATTTGTCGAAATGACATAGAGTAAAAGGCAAAATTTATCATCTTCAAATATCAAAAGCTGAAGAATTTGTTTTGAGAAAAAAACATTTGCTAATACAAAACGCGCATCTTGGAAATGGATATCAAATTATATTTTATTTTAGATTCACTATTTTTGCGATAATGGCTTACATATAAAAATAGATATATACTGTCGAGGACTTTTTTGTAGAACTATTTAAAAGATACATTTACACAACACATTATATTCATGTAACTTTTATTGCTTTTACAGTGCAGGCCAAAATGGCTCACAGATGGGAGATTTTTTCCGTCTTACGTGACACTTATGGTTATATTTCGGCCAATTCACTCAATAACTACATAAATTATTATCTATATTTTATTATTATGTATAAGCAATATTATTGTCAGGTTTCATTAAAATCCATTGAGTATTTTTAGGTGAAAGAGTAACAAAGATCCATACAAACTTAAGATTGAAATCAAAGCGCAAGTGGTTATTATACAAATTTAAATCGTTAAAGATCCTTAAACATCCTAAACAATCTCATAAAATGAAAAACAGTGTAAGGAACAGTGTTTCCACAATGAGGGGAAATTCCCCTTTTAAGGGGAAATTAGGGTCCAAAGGGGAGAAAAGGGGGAAAGACATGAAAAAGGGAAATTGCGGGAAATTATGGGTAAAACCTAGCCTAAAATAATGCGGCACGGAACAAATTTTTTATATAGACTATACCGTGGACTACAGTGTTGCCGTATAAAAGAAACTGTGGCAACACGTGCAGATTTTATATATTTTATTTATCTGTTATAGAATAAGATAGATTAAGACCTTTTTTTTTCTTAAGTTACTACACTAGTGCCAAATCTAAAAACTACAGCAGAATAATTTTTGAAGGGAAAAATGTCCTAAGAAGGGGAAATCTGAATTGAGGCGTGGGGAAAGGAAATCATTAAAGTGGAAACACTGGTAAGGAACCTAAACATGATTTTCGATTATCTAGACAATGATATCCACTCGACATATTTCGTCAACTTATTTTTTTCATTCTCACAATATGGCGCCTATGTTGTTCCCATATTTAATTCGATTACTATATCATCTTTAGTAGCACTCCCATGATTAAGACGAATCGATTAACGTATGAATCATCAAAATCGGTGCAGGTGTTTGTTCTCTGGTGTGCCACAAAGGAACATACATACATATATAGACTGTTAAACACCATACCCTGTCTGCGCATCGCGCTTAAAAGCGAGAGCCACTGCAAAATTGGAACATATGCCAACATTTTTATAAACCTATCAAAATACTCAAACACTCAGACTTCATTCAGGCTAACCAAACCTTATCGCCAAACACTTTTCCAAAACAAGTGATATTTTAAATTCAAGTTTGTCAATTTCAGTGCACGGCTTCCAATATTTAATCAGTTTTTACAGCACTGCGACGGTTACATGGAGTAATATAAAAAATCAACTGAAAGATGATATCAGGGAAAATGATAAGTTTATTTTTACGTTTGTTAGAAATGTTCGATGGGGAGTATTATTGTGTTTCTAATTTATCTACGGTGTTCATCAAACCTTCGAAAAGAAAACCACTGGAGTGTTTCAAGATATACATGTTTTCAATATCAAACCGTTAATTAATAGCATGGTATGAAATTGAATACGACATCACAGTATGATATTAACACGATAAGAATTTTCCTTATATTAATCATGCTTGAAAATTTGAGCACTTCTTTGACAACCTTCTTCGATATAAATCGAAATCGCTGCACTGGTTAAACTCATGCGAGCAGTGGCCAACAAAAGTTGTATGGAAATACATATAGATCAGTTTAGTGGGCAAATAAATTACATGTTCTCTGTTAGGGGTTTAAGTTTCCGCGCTTAGTACTTTAAGTGGACCATTGTGCGTGAGCCAAGGCAGCCGGTTATTCCAGCCAGCCCACACCCCCCCCTTCAGAAGCAGATCAGTCTTCCCAGTCTTCCCAGGGTATCAGCAAGAGTTCCCGATTTACCAAGAGTCTCCCCGCGGATCTGGGCAACACCAGTACAACCTAGGAACACATGTGCCACCGTTTGCTCTGCCTCCATACATGCTCTGCATAGGGGACTCTTAGTAAAACCTAGGGTGTGAAAGTGTTTGTTCAGTAGGCAATGCCCGGTGATGATGCCCGCCATCAGTCTCAGGCTGTTCCTGTCCAGGCATATGAGGCACCTGGTTCTGCTATATATCTAGGAATGGCATAGCCTCCTTAGATTGTCTACACCCTGGTCTCGCGGTCCACCATCTCAACGCTTATGTTTGTGCGTGGGCTCTTAACTAACTCTTAGCTGGTTGAAGGGTATGGGTACAATGGGCCGATAAATAACATTAAACTGTCGTCGTGTAATTTCAAATGGAACGATTTTTTTACTCCGAAACATGACAACCAAAGAGGTAGTTTATCAAAAAGGACAATGGGCAAAAATGTATGGATGCTGCACCCATGTCCGCCACGGCTTAAACTACATTTGTTTGAAAGGTATTATAGTCATGTAGTAATTCCATCCTGGGGTCTTTACTTAGTTTAAGATAAATAGGTACAAGTACTATAAAGAACGGACATTAATGATACAAGGGAATTAATTTAGTTAGTTAGTCCTACCCTTCATAGGGGAGCTCAGGTATTATGGGAGTATTTCACAAGGTTCAAGGATGCCCCCTTATGTTATTCTGCCGCGCTAGAGTAAATCCAAAAATCCCCGCATGGGTTGGGGTTTTTTCAAACATTCTGTTCGTTATAGTAAATTGTATTCTATGTAAAACGGAGCGACTACAAATCACACAAACTTGTCCACGCTTCGGAGAAAACATAATTCCAGTTCATCCATACTAATTGACAAAATCGATAATCGTGTTCAAATGGCCAAAGCGTGTTAGATAAAAATCAATCAAGTGACAGGGAGCGCACAATCACAACGAAGTAAGACGAGTCGACTATTTGCAACTGCAAGTCCTTCAACCCCCGTAAAGTATTTTTTGACTTATAAAGATGTTTTTTTACGGCGTCATATCTTTTGACTACCAGGATATTGTTTTACGGTGTCATAATAAAAAAGGCTTGTTTTTCATAGATCTGTCGAATCATACTTATTCCATTGTTGCCGAAGCTGGGAGTGTTTTGCCCATTGTCATTTGTTTTAAATTTCGAATTACAATTTACATTATGTAAGCAACCCGCGGATGATACTCTGGACATCTCTATAATTGTAAAGGGCTACAGTAGACACTTACTAAACGAGTCTTAATATTTGTCATCCCTTTTTCAAATTTATTATAAACTAGAGGTCTCCTGCGGTTTCACCGGCATTGATATGAGAAAAAAATATTGTCTTTGTCTGTTTTATAGAAATTTTAAAGGAAAACAATTCCGTTTAACATTATTTTTGTGTAACTTTAACCGTTCACGCGGTGCAAACAGCGGAAGCTCCCAAATGGAATATTTTTCCCAGTTTTGCAATATTTTTCATCTGTGCCCTGCTCCTATTGATCATAGCCTGATGTTTTATAGCCAATTATAACCCTTCTTGATAAATGGACTAAAAAACCGACCAGTAGTTCTTGAGATTAGAACAACAATATTAGTATAGATAATATTTTAATATTTGCTAAAACAAAACTTAACACATCGGTAGGTAAACCTGAGGAGCTCGATGGCGCAAGTGGTTAGCGCGTTCGGCTGCGATCGTTGAAATTAAGCAACTTTAGCAGTGGTCGGTCATTGGATGGGTGACCAAAAATTACTATCTCGAGCTCCTCCGTGCTACGGTAGGCACGTTAAAGAAGAAGAAGAAGAAAAAACATTTATTGGTTGCACAGCATACATACATTGAAAACAAAACCGAACATAACAACAAAGAAAAAAAACAAATAATAATAAACAAAAAAAACAAAAGAAAAAAAAAACAACTAAACTAATCTGTGTTGCTGTGCAGGGCCAACAGGTTGCTGTCTCAGCTATGCTACTGTGGTAGTACTTTCGCAATACCACAGCAGCGCTGATTTTCAGCCAGCGCCTTATGACGTCCGAACGCCAAACAAAATGCTATGATTTAAAAAAAAATAAAATAAAATAAAATAAATAAATATCATTTTATAAAATAAACAAAGATAAATATTAATCAAAATATGATAAAACTATGGCAGAACTACACTTTTCCGACTTTTTTTTTCTTGTGGTAACAGCCTAATCTGTGCCTTAGTTAATCTATGGCTGTCACTCCGTCACTTTCTGCATGCATGGACTTTCCGGTTATAATAAGGTACTCTGTGGCATGGACTTTGATTTCTCACTGCCACGTAATGGCCGCGCGCGCAGAATTTATTATATTGTACGTGGCAATGATATTATATAACAACAGTAAATCCGTGCCATTCACAATGGGCGGGCTAATAATGAGAAACCATGGTGCATCGTGCCTTGTATGGAGTCATTAAAGCAGCGTGAAAATGTCGATGTAAGTGTTTAACCAAAAATATTAGTGTGGTGCTTTATGTGTAATAAACTAATTTTGTTTTCTTTCAAGAACATAGTATTGTTTTATTTTCTACAAGTTGCGAGTCAATTTAGCCAAGGGAATACTGCCATATCGTTACTGCATTTCCACTTGCAGCGATATGAGGTATGCCTTTAAGTTTTTCTTTAATGAATATTTTGTTTTTAGCTCACGTATGGGTGGTGGAAGGTCATTCCAGCATCGAGAGGCAGCAAACTTAAAAGAACCCCTGAAAGCCACAGTGCGATGCTGGGGCGTCAAGAAGACGTGTGTGCATACACGTCTTTGATATTTGAGATGCTCTTGCAACCAAACCAGCTTGTCATACAGGTATTTTGGTTTCTTTGTATTTATAACACCAAACAACATAACTGCAAGATGAAGTTTTCGACGTGATTCCATTTTTAATAAGTTTGCTTTGTTTAGGAACGGTGATATATGTGAACGTGGTGGAACGTGAAAACAATAACGAGCGCATGCATTCTGTACTCGCTGAATCATTCTAACAGACCTTGACAGAAGGCAGGGACCATAAACAACATCGCAATAGTTGAGTTTGGAGAGAACAAGTGACTCGCACAGCCTAACCCTCAAAGTCTCACTTATGTATGGCTTAATTTTGTACAATACCTTTATTCTATATAAACAGTTTCTGACACACTCAACAATGTGGTCTTCAAATTTCAATTGGCTGTCAAGGATAAGTCCCAGGCTTCTTGCTGTGTGTACGAGCTCAATGGTTTCACCTTGAATGTTTATATTTAAAGGTACTTCACCATTAGTAAACTTTTGCAGGTTCTTCTTTGTACCAAATAGCATGAGCTTGGACTTAGTGGGATTCAGCATTAGGCAGTTAGATGTGCACCAGTTTGATATTTTTTTTAAGTCCTCATTAATTTTTGTTACAGCATTGGCATGTTGATCTGGTGAAAATGACAAATATAGCTGAAGGTCATCAGCGTAGAGATGGTGTTTGCAGTGGCCAATACTATGTGTAATGTCTGCACCATATAAAATGTAGAGAATCGGCCCAAGAATGGATCCCTGCACTACACCCCTTGTCACTGGGAGTGGGGTTGACCTAGATTTGGACCCATCAGCCATAGTGAGTTCTACATACTGCATTCTATTTGTAAGGTAGCTATCGAACCATCTCAAAGCTTTAGCATCCACTCCATAATAAGATAACTTGGATAACATAAGACTAGTGTTAATTGAGTCGAATGCACGTGAGAAGTCCAGCAACATTAGTGCGGTGATCATGCCTTGGTCTTGAGCTGTGAGAAAATTGTCCACTACATCACTGAGAGCAGTTGCCGTACTAAACCCCTTTCGAAAGCCAGATTGATATTCAGGTAGAATTTTGTGTTCTTCGAGGTATTTAGTGAGCTGATCGCAGACTATCCTCTCCAATATCTTGGATAAGCAAGGTAGAAGGCTTATAGGACGTAGATCTGATATTGATGAGGGCTGACTATTCTTTGGGAGAGGCTTTATGACAGCTGTCTTCCATATTTCTGGGAAAATACCTTCGTCTATTGATTTATTTATTAGGGCAGTTATAGTGCTCAATGCTTGTGGTAACATCAGCTGCAGCATTTCCAGGGATATACCGTCATCTCCTTGTGCATTCGATTTAAGCCTCTTTATTGCTTTTAACACTTGATCATCACCCACAGTGTGCAGTGTGTGTGTGTTAAGCTGTTGGTCCCGGCTGCATCTGCAGTCTTTAGCACCCGCCAATCCGCACTAGGCCCGCGTGGTAGGTCATGGCCCAATCTCCCTATTCCACCCATAGGGAAGGCCTGTGCCCCAGCAGTGGGGACATTAATAGGCTGATGATGAGGTAAACCTGTGGTTTCGTTTTTTCTTACCTTTGCAAGCGAAGTTACAGGATAAAGCATTGAGCCAGTATATATTTTTTTATGTTAAAATGGTTGTGGTGATCTATATATCTCTAGCATATAGATGCTTGCGCTACCAAAAATATCACTCGCACCATTGCCTACCCTGACCCAATTCCCTACCCCGTGGAGCCATGGAACCATACTCACCGACGTAAACACAACACCAGCAAAAGGTAGTGTTTTTTATCGTGATATTCTGTAAGGTGGAGGTTACTTCCCCAGACGGGCGCTCCAATTCGAGCGGGAAATCAAAAATGCACTTTCTCTCTTGTATTATTATAAAACGGGCCTTTTGTATCCATAGTTACATTAAGAAAATCTTAAGAATCGCAAAGAAGTTTGAAAAACTCTGTGTAAAAGCCCCGCGGAAGCGTTTAATCGAATCACAGAGGAAACTTCTTTGTGGGAACTTGTTTAACATCGGTCCGTACAATTTGCCAGACTGTCTCGCGGAAAAGCTTTCATTCGCATACAAAAATGTTATTCCAATGAAAAACAATTTGTTACGAGTACAATTTTCCAGCGACTTACGGTAAGATAAGGGATTTCACATAATGACTTCTCCGTAAACTGTTGTTTTCAGTGAATAATAAAAAAATATATTAATCCTAAGGTGTGCGGGCTACGGACATTTTTGTTGGTCCATCAATCTTTTGGAAATTAATCACTCATAGAATAGCTACGTCGTGCTATTGGGATTGTGATGTTGGTATTTACGAGTAAGTCGTATAAGTCATTGTTTGAAGGAATTCTGTTATTTGAGTAATATAGACATTTTGAATAAAATATTATGGAAAAAAAGTGTTTCGTATTTTTGTTTAGTACTGTAGAATTATTACAATTTCTGAGCTTAAACTGTAATATGAAATGTAATTTCTTTTATTAATCGTAGTGTAGTATGTGTATGTAAGTACATAAAATAAATTTTATTTACATATTTGTTTAATATGTTATGATTGCCTAGCGCCTCAGGCACACTCCTCACCATGAGCACGATCAGTTGTGGCCGTGGACACCACCTTGGTCGCAGAAACTACGGTTGGGCTGCGACCAAGTTTGCGGTCATGATCACGACTGGTCGTAAAGCGGGCATATTGCTGGTGGTTTTTTTATTTCATTAATGATTAGCAATTAAACTCATTCCAATAAAAAAACGTCGCCGTATTGAGTTGTGGAACGATACAAAACGTGTCACCTCACCTCACCACAAGTCCGCATGACACTGAGAGTCTGAGATAGCCATCGTGGCCACGCCGCTTTCGCGGTCGCCGATCTAGTGCACGAACGCTCGTAGCAAACTAAACGTGCGTATAGTAAGTTGGTCACATACAACGACCAAATCCCACCAACCACCCATGGCCTGGCGAACCTTCTTGGTTATGCAGGCCGAAGCAGCGGGAGATACGCGCGGAATGGCCTCCACCGCGCGTACTTTCTTGACTCCATACAAATTGTTCTTTATCTGTCTCCTTTGTCCCTATGGTCCCTCTCCCCTTTCTGGGGCGGACGCACACGAAACGCCTTAGTCGCAAATTCCAGCCGTCCCGTGCCCACTATGAAGTGGTACCGCTAGCCAGCCTCCAGTATTGCTCCCTGTCTTCTTTATTCGCCTCCCTCGAGTCCACTCCGGTCGGGCTAACCTGGTGTGCGACCAGTTGGCAGATGCAGCCAAGTGTGCGACGATCGTTTTGTAAAAAAAAGTCTTATTACTAGCAATTAATCTTAACTTTTACCCTCTGTTTCGGAAGAAATATGAACTACAGCACCTCCTTTGTCAGGCTTAATAAAAAAACACACAAAAGCCCTCCCGCCATTGCACGGAGGGATTGATTGTTGTTTAAAACACTATAGCGTTGGGGAAACAAACAATTTTGATTGGTTATTGATCAGTTGCGGTGTACGTAACAGGTATTTTTATTTATACTTACCTACCTACTAACGAGCCGGAGACTAAAATGTTCATGCAAACAAATAAAGTTGTACGTTTTAATAAAACTAATACTGTCGTATTGCTCGATTTTAAATAAAGCAGTTCTGAAATATAACGAAATAAAAAAAAATGAAAATATAACAAATCACTCTTACTTTCTACTTAAAAAAAAGCAGCTCTAATCTAAATTAAAATTTGTTTAAATTCAAATTGATAAAGCTAAAATAAATAAAGCTCCTTTGAATTGTTCATTATTTATTTTGTACACAAAGAGAGTACCTACTTATTCTATTTTTTATGTAAAGAGAAACAAGAGATATGTATAAGGACACTGCTTATTTGATATTGAAATATCTTCCAACAGGCCCGCTAAAGGAAAGAACATAGAAAAAGGCGGTCAGTGTATAGATATAACATATATTCTTTTAGCGATTTTTTTCTTCATGTATTAATAATATGACTGTAAACTTAGTGCTTAGTTCAAATTCATAACTATGCTTTTTGTTGCGCTTATTTAATTTTAAATGAGTCCTTTACAAGGAGTAACTTAACTTCTGCAATTAAGTTGAGTTGTTGCGTAAATAAGCACATTCAGTGCTATTCTCTCTTATCTTACTGTCATCTCCTCTTCGTAGGCCGTACTCGGTTTTGAATTTGGAAATTGATGACTTAAGTATTTGTTTTCTAAAGGGAATTATAAAGAGGAATGGAATATAACAAGGAGAGGAGAGGTAATGATAATGCTATGTATCATAATCACAATAAAAAATATTTTTGTATATATTATAGCTATTAACGGGATTGTTACCATGTTCCTTGTTTTTTGTGTGTGTATATATATATATATATATATATATATCGTACGTACAGATTATCTACTAATAATAATATATATATATAGGTATAGCTTCTAAAAACGACACCAAACTATCTAAATATTTTTTTGCTCGTTGTTTTTAGCAAAATCACTTAGAAACTACCATTCTTTTTATATTCTATATAAATCCTAATGGTTTTGTGTATTGAAATCCCAACACATCTCAATACCCGTGCGAAACCGGGCAGGACGCTACTATCTGTGGCTGAAAGTTGGAGTCACATCTGCGACGGCGTGTTCTGAGAGTCAATTCATATCCCGATTCCGATATGAAACTGAGAAAAGCGAATTAGCCTCGCAACTTCGCAGAATCGTTTATCACATGCATTCGCGATGAGGTAGACACTCGCACCATGCGCAGTAAATACACGAACAGCAGTGTTTCTCAATAAATCTACCGTTTATTGCGGAGCTATAAATTATTATTCATAACAGCGGATGGCATCGACTTCGTTTCTCAGAAAATAATAATAATAATAATAATATTCTTTATTGTTATACACCATAGAAAAACACACAAGTAAATTAAAACATGATAAATAGAACGTACACAATATAGGCGGCCTTATTGCTAGGCAGCAATCTCTTCCAGGCAACCCATAAAAGAAAGATAAATAAATATGAAGGAGATAAGGAGGGGTGTTATAGAAAAAACATAATGATATCAATGACAGGAAAAACAGATATATCTAAGGAAGGAAAGAGAGGATGAAGTAAAAATTTAACATAATTGTTGGGATAGGAAATAACTCCGAACTTGATCCCTAAACGAATTCATAGTGCGAGCCCTTCGAATGGTTTCTGGCAATGAGTTCCATAATCGTACTGAATGCACAGAGAAAGAATAGGAAAAGAAATCAGTAGAATGAATTGGAATTTCAAGAGATAGGTTAGAAGAAGATCGCAATGTGCGCTGTGAAGTAGAAGTGAGAAACGAGAAGCATTCTTTTAAGTAATGAGGAGAAGTGGGTAAGAAAAGTACGGAGTAAAGAAGTGTAAGAGTGTGTAAGTCCCTGCGCCGGCGAATAGGGAGCCAGTTAAGTTTAGAACGGAATTGTGAGACGTGGTCATATTTACGAAGGTTGAAAATAAATCGGATACATAAGTTCTGCAGACGCTCCAGCTTATTTAAGAGTTCTTCAGAAAATAATTTGGCAAACACTCATTTATCTGACATTCAAACTCATAATTTTTAAACTAGTATCATCGTTAGGCATGAATTTATGTCCACAATAGTTACAAAGTAGAACAGAATGTAGTATCAGTCAGAATAGTATATAGCATACAAATATTTATCCGGTGGCTGGCACTTCGCCGGCCGCTACCGCGGCACGTTCGCTTTGCTCGCTCGGATCGTGCTAAATTTAGGTAGGCACACTCAAAGTCCAGGCATCATACAAGATTCGTACCGGCACATGCTATCCGGGATGATAACACATGCTACAGCTGTTCTAGTATTAAGATTTGCAAACAGATTCCCCCATTTGCCAACATACAACTTTTCTCATAACCTATCAGTCTCTCTACTTGATGCTGTATAGATTCTAGAACAGTCAGCTGGTAAAAGCTAACGTAAAAATAATACTTCATCCACTCTCGAAAATGAATTTTATTTTTTAGCTTTATGCCAGTCATTCTCATGTATGCAAACATTCGTACTTTGCACGAATGTTTGCGCTCATGTGAAGGGCTGACAGAAAAATTAATTCACAAATGTATATGCGAAACCATTTGTACACTTGTTTATAAATCTCATAAATTTTTGAGATCTTGTTATAAATTTTGATGTTATTGAATAAAAATATTATAAATAAAAATACTGAATAAAAACTGACTAATAATAATATTAAACGCATGCGCGTTTAATATTATTAATTGAAGACAAGTTCTTGTCTTCATATAAAATCAAAGTATATGTAATTTCAAATAAAAAAATATAAATTACGAACAACCGTTACCTTGGCAACCGAGTGCGCGCGCGGGAGACTATGTGAAGGTTCACGCTCATTGATGTGCGTCAAAAAACCGACACAGCTTGGAAAATCACGAATTAAGCAAAAACTTCGTCAATTCATTCGCAAAATATCGTCCCACACATGCGGGTTTACATGTGACGTCGTTGAGCATACGTGTAATATTTTTACGAGCTTCTTTGATTTATGAAGACGGCCAGTTTAAAAATACATCACTTAAAGTGTAAATATAAAAAAAAAAACTATTTGTAATACGCTGAAGTAGTCACACTGCCACTTTGTATGCACTAGTTGACTAAATGAGAATGCAAGTTTTGTGGAGCTCTCACGCGTGATTTTTTTCTTTTATTATCTTTCTGCGTTTTCTTTCGTTTCCGATCAACGTATGATAATATTGATGACTAGGGGAAAACCATGAGATTTGCCGCCTGGGCAAATCTGCTGCCAGACGCCAATCACAACAAAACAGTCACACATGAGACCAATGGACGAATTAAAATTTTGGTTGCTCTAAATTTGAATGATGGTTCAAATGTCCACCTGGGCAAGCCTCCCAGTTTTCCCCTTTATATATTTTAGCATCAAACTGCTTCATTTTTATATCTTTAGATTTTTTACAATAAAAAATTAACAGATACTTAATTACGCTCTGCCAAGTGTTGCTGTGAAAACTCTGACCCTCCTTTGTGTAACTACAGTTACTAAAGTGGTAGTTAAGCGATTTGGCTTCTCCACTATCGGTGTGATTTTAAAATTGTGATTATTTAAAGATCCAACAACAATAAATAATATTCCTACATATCTTACGAGGATCTCTCAATTACAATTAAAAAAAAATACAACTTATTATTATGAAAAATCGCACACTTATGGTACTGTCTGCAATATCCAAGTTTCTCTTAACTGGGTGCATTCGCTCGCAAACCAACGCAAATTAATAATAGACTGTTAACTTTACTTCTCCTCCTACGTGGTTAAGCCAAGTTTCTACAACATGCTGCAAAAGATTATCATCTAAAAACATTAGTTTCAATAAAATAATTTAGCTTCATATACTTCATACTATACGCTTATTTTAAATGATAAAGTTACTCGGTCTCTTTGTTACGCTCTGGTGCCTTGATAATAATGAACTTTTTGTATTGAATATTGTGATACTTACTTACCAAGGTTAATAGACATAGGCTAAAACTTTTTAATATTAAACTACAACTTGAATTCATAAAATAGGTAATGAATGTTTTTATGAGGAATCTATACATATTATGTCGCAGGATTGAATTACTTTTGCCGTAAATAGTAGCTTATGTATTTTTTCACCCTACCACAATTATTAAAATAGGGCTTTGTTGCAAACAATACAGGAAAAAAGTCACATAATCATTTTCAGAAACTTGATGTCCTAAGCCTTAATGTCCATACACAAAATTACGGCGAAAAATAATATCAAGTATACATAAAATACGTGTATGAATATATGATATTCACCCCAGTGCGAGCGCATATTTTATATTGTTATGTTATATTTTGTAGGCAAAGGTTAATTTTGCCCCAAAATTGTGTACGATGGCAGCACATAATGCGTGCTACTACAAGTGAATGAAGTGTAATCTCGAAGGGCGAATCACAGCAATATAATATAAGTCGAACGTCACTTACAGGTAAGTACGTTTGACTTTCAATTATTTGGCACTTACTTAGAGATTTATATTGCAGATAATATAATTTGTTGAATTGTTTTTTTTTTAACAGATTGCGATTACTTCATATCTGGTAATCTGGTTGTTGACATCTAAGAGTAGGTTCAACGTATTTCCTAAACAAATTTGAACACCTATCTGAGGTAGTAACCTCCACAATATCTATAGTATTATTTTATGTATGGACATAAGGCTTATGGTAGCAAGATGATGGCAGTGAAAATGTCTGTGACGTTTTAAAAAAAAAAGTTTTGGGTAACTTGGCTTGTAGCTGTGTCTACTCACTGTACCCGTACGTATCTCTCTATGTCCTACATACCTATGACAAATTTACAAATTCAGTACTTTTAGGAAAGTTCGGCAATGCAGTTAATAAACACCTCGACATAATATAATTTAAAAATAACTAAGGAATAACAACAACATTTTTATATTCCTTGCTCAACTAGTTTCAGTTGAGCAAGGAAAAGTGAAAAATAAAAAAGACTTATTGTCTTAAGTCAACAGTTAACGAGGCAGCACAATATCCACTCCATTTAGTACATGTTATAGACTGGTGTTTTTTGAACGAGCGTTTTAGTAGCGTTGGGGCGGTTCTGACGCGAATGCGTTTGTTATTGAATAAAGCCGTTTGCTAAATACTAAACGTTTCATCATTAATCATCCATCCTATTTATATCCCCACTGCTGGAGCACAGACTTAGCTTATGTCTGGTATAGAGAGATTGACCATGACCCACCACGCGGGCCCATTGTGGATGGAAGTACTAACGACTGCAGATGCAGCTGGGAACAATGGCTTAACTTGCCTCCCGAAGCAGCACGGAGAAGCTTGAAATAGTAAATTTTTGGTCAACCATCCAATGACCGACCACTGCGAATGTTCTAAACTTCAACGATCGCAGCCGAATGTGGTAACCACTTGCACCATCGAGCTCCTCTCAAATTTTATGTGTGCAACTTATCGTTTACAGATTCAATATTTAACACCAAGGTATAATACGTCATCACTTACCAAACCAAATCTTAGCCTATGTTGTTGCTCCACAGATAAACAGTTTTATTTTACAGAGTCACTGTGGAATCTGCACTGCTCATTAAGATGATGAGTTAAATTATTACCACGGTAAAATTATTTATTTTATTTAAAAGGTTGACAAATAAGCGTATGCCCCGCCTGATGGTAAGCGGTCACCATCGCTTAAAGACGCTTGCGATACAAAAAATATTAATCGCACCGTTGCCTACTCTGACCCAATCCCCAACCCCGTGGAGCCCTGGAACCTTACACACCGACTGAAACACAACATCTCCAAAAGGCAGAATTTAACTGTGATATTCGGTATGGCGAAGTTCCCCAAACAGGCGCTCCAATCCGAGCGGAAAATCCGCTATGTTTTACCTCACTTAATTTTAGTAACAACCTCATGAATGATGTTATTTGAATTTCACCGCGGTAGAAGTATTTAGTAGGTATAACCTCTTAACGTAACAGGACCATGTGATCACGCTACATTGCTACCGTTTTTACGCTTTATTTAGTCGAGCAAGCGGTTAAAACGCCGACGCTTTAATAACGCTAGTGTGTATGTTCACTTTCTGTGGGGAGTGGAAGGACTTATCATGTCTTACAGGATGTTAGTGTCCGACTTGCCCCGACGTGCGGTTAAAATTTTTCCACAGAGCCACTCCTAATTTATAGATATGCCAGCTGGGCAGGAAGCGGTTACGTAAATGGGGAAAATTGCTTTTGCGATTTAGGATGATGGTCGCTCGGAAAAGTGCTTGAAATGGGCTTTATGAGCTTAAGTTCAGAATGTTACAAAGACTACTATAGTCGCATGGTGATAGTAATCTCATAGCAGTAGTCGGCTTATCGGCTATCACCTGCAAAACAAATTGAACTCTTTAATGTTTTTCTGTCAAAGAATATAATTATTTTACCATTGTGTGTTTGTTTCACTTATTTTGATCATTACATCTATTACTAATGATATTTATATGAAAATATTATCATATTAGTTTCTGCGTTCTTTCTCAACATAAACTATAATTTTATCTATGTTTACATTTCTCCATAAGCTAAATGTGCACAAAAGTTCTATGAATACATACAACACTTACTATGAATGCCTAAGGGTTTACCACGTAACTGTATTAATATAAACTCAATGTAAATTTTAAAGTATCATCATGCATTTTTTGTGATAAAAGTGTTAACATATTTTCCTTGAATTAATTTTATTCACTTAACAGATTTTCACTTAGTGTATTCGCGAAGCGCACCGCGAAGTGCTTTTTTGTAGACAGCGGGAAGGATGCCTCGTTACGCAACAGGAATAATCCTATCATTTCAGCACAAAAGAGTAACCTAATTGCTTACAAATCTGTTACCTGTAATATACCGTAAGCCACTCTACAAAGATTCTCTTTAGCTTAATTCCAAGCTTAAAGATAAATTACGTAGTATGTGTATAAAAGTATTATCACTTACCTTAGAAAAGTGTGTGCTACAAACCCTCGAACATCGCTACCTGGTGTCTGAATGTTTTCTATAGGTTATATTTCGGGCAATGCACAAGAACCATTTGAATTCATTCCGTCTGCATCTTTTTACCGTCGGGCGATGAGACGTGAACGGACAGAGTCTTCATCCGGAAGGGCCTGCGAGGGGAACGCGTAGGCAATCCTTCCGCAGCGGACGAGGAGCAGAGCGATGGGCTATAGGCCGCGCACTTTGCTCCCAGCACGGGCAGTCCTGGGCACGTCTGCGGGATCACCCGAGATACCCCGGGTGATCACTGCCGTGGAACCTCGACTAGGCCGGGATACTATTGGGTGCGGGAGGCGAAGTCTCTCAACGGGGATCTCGCGGTTCCGCATTTAACAGCCTATAGGGTATTCGCAGGGTTTTATAGCGGATAGTATAACGCAAGCGCTCGTAAGCAGCGCGGACTGCTTAACTGATTTTCCGTTTTGTATCCGTGAGATTTACGAAAGGCTAGGTTAGGTTAGGTTAGGTTAGGTAAGGTCCGTTCGTTGGTGTGCCCCTTAAGGGTGCCAACGACTCTAAATAGACGGCATAACTAGTCTAAGCTTATTCCTCGTTTATTAATAAAAGGATTAGTGCTACAAACTGATATATTATATCTCTATTCAGTTATAAAACAGTTTCGCTTCTCGCTAAAACATGAAAAACTCTTTATAAGTGAAACGTTTGGGAATGAAAATGTTTCGCTTATTTATATAACGCAACCAGGAGAAATTAAAGAGGTTCTGGAACCGACAACGGAAATATTTTCATTTAAGAACCTAACTAATTAATTTCTCCATTCAAGTTGAGGTTTCTTGTTATTTATTTATCAAAAGTTAATTAATTAGAATTAAAATGTACTTGTGTTGGTCACTGCGTCGTTCTCGATTTTTTTTACTTTGATCTTCGTTGTTTATGTAAAAAGGGTGAATAATAAGTACTTATTTTTAGTACTGCCCGGTGGTTAATGTTAATCGGCCACCGTAGCTTTATTAATTTATTTATTTATTCAATAAAAACATTACGTTAAAATATTCAATGGCTATATCTAAAAACCCTTAAACATGGGTTTATCTGTCTACAGCGATTCGCTCTAACCAATATTTCCTAAGTTTATGTTTACAATTATTTTTAACATACAATTCTTGATTACTTAGGGCAGTGGTTCTCAAACTTTTTAAATGACGGAACCCTTTTGGGAAGCAAAATACTTGATGGAACCCTACAATAAAACAATTATTTTTATAAGTGTATTCTATATTAATCAGCATAATAAAAGTACAATGTATCCGTTACTAATTATTATTTACTTCACCACTTGGTAAGGACAATAATAGAAAACATTAAAAAAGAAAAAATCTAACTAGTGGGAGGTATGAAACTGTTTTTTATTTTTCATCAATTGCTTGATATCAGGTTTGATGGAAGAAAGTTGGAGTCTCATATCAGCTTCGGCGTCCAGTCTATTGCGATATTTTGTTTTCGTGGCTGCGTAGGTAGAGAATCCTGTTTCGCACAAATATGTAGTTGGGAACGGGAGAAGAATATCCAGAGCCATTTGGCCAAGCATTGCATATTCATCTTGGATTCTGCACCAAAAATCATTAAGAGGCGTCGTTTTGAACAATGACTCCATACTTGTGTCTGATGACATTTCTAAAAGAGATTCATATATCTCATTTGACATGTTTTCAGGCTTTTCCAAGTTGGGTAAAAAAGGATTATGAATCCAGGAGTTCACTTTAATTTTTGTATTGTGTTCTTCGGGAAAATACTTTTCAAAAGATGCGCGCATCGAACTGAGATATTGGACCAATTCTTCAAACACATTATCTTCAAACATTTCTGAGTCGTTTTCGCTAACAAACTCAGTGAGTAACGTAAAACTTTCTATTTCTTTCTTACCAATGCAAATGATCCAAAAATCTAATTTTCTTTTAAAAGTAGTTATTTTATTATAGGCCTGAAACACTGTTGTCTGTTTACCTTGCAATGATAAATTTAATTCGTTAAGTTTTTGAAAGATATCCGCCATAAAAGACAATCGGAACAACCAAGTTTTATCATACAAACGGTCCTTCAAATTAAAAGAAGTATCTGCTGAAAGAAACATTTGTAACTCGGCTCTAAGTTCAAATAGCCTTGTTAAAGTTTTTCCCCGAGACAGCCATCGCACTTCTGTATGGAGCAGCAGTGTTTTATGTTTGCTGCCATAATCTTCACACAATAATGAGAACAATCGGGATTGTAGTGGTCGTGATTTGATAAAATTAATTATTTTTACCGCTTCATCCATAACTAATTTTAGATTAGACGGCATTTGCTTCATCGCAAGTGCTTGTCTATGCAGAATACAATGACTGGAACTACAATTAGGCGCTTTATTTTTCATTCGTGACACTGCTCCTGCTGTTTTACCTGTCATCGCCTTGGCCCCATCTGTACAAATGTCAATGCAATTGTTCCAACTGAGATTATGTTCTTCAAAAAATATATTTATTTTATTAAAAATTTCTTCCCCGGTAGTGTTTGTAAGCAGCGATGAACACATAAGCATGTCTTCTTCAAAAGAACTTTTATATGGATATCTCACAATAACCAGCAGGATAGCCAAACCAGCGACATCAGTCGACTCGTCCATTTGCAAAGCGAATCGTGTATTTTGTAGACGTGTAACTAGTTCTTGTTTGACGTAGCTTGCCAGATCATGGATTCGTCGTGAAACAGTATCGTTTGATAGCGGAACAGTAGAAAGATGCTTTGCAGATTTTTCATCAAGCATACATTTTGTTATGTCTAATACACATGGTTTTATTAATTTCTCAGCGATAGTGTGCGCTTCACCTGCTTGTGCAATGCGATAGCTAACTAAGTATGATGCCTCCGTGGCCTTTTCGTTGGTAGTTTGTGTTACATGCATCATATTTTTTTGACTTTCTAATAACTGATCTTTTTTGCGAACAAAAAATTCTTTATTCTTGTCTTTAGTCTCGGGGTGTACGGTTTCTAAATGTCGACGCAATTTGGCAGGTGCCATGGAACTATTAGGAAGCAGTTTACTACAGAGCATGCAGAGAGGTGAGCCGTTGGAATCAACAAATCCGAAACTGATATAAGATTCATCATACTTCCTTTTTTTCGTCTTTGAAACCGTCGAGCTTGACGTCGTGGCACTCGTGGCATCATCTTCTGGATCGGTGATTGCTAAATTCTCCGCGCGCATTGCTTTTGAACATTCAGCGTCATTAGAAGATGTTGTTGGAACACGTTTAACACCTTTAAGCCAACGTTCCATTCTTCTTTATTTATAATGTTACAAGTCAGGATAGTGGGGTTTAAATAATGCACAATCGTTACTGCGTATAAGAGACTAAATTTAGAACCTACAGGGAAGAAATGTATAAAACTGAGACAACAGAATACAGCAGGCAGTAAAACAATGAACACCAGTTTCTCGCTAGCGAGCTTGTAAGTAGGTAGTAACTTATCGCTCCGAACGCTAATCATCAACTGACGACGCCAACGCGCGATCGCCGCTTTTATACTTAGTCCTAGACTCGATCTCAAATATTCTCGAAAATACTCGAGTCGGCACCTTTGATAAACAAAAAGCAAAAATAAAAACAGAAATTTAAAAATAGCGTTGTAAACAATATCGACTTTATCCTTTGAAGTTAGAGACGAAAGTCGCTAGTTGACAACTATAGCGTCTAATTCAGAGGCGGCTTTTATCAAAGAGACTGAGCGCTTACAAGTATACCTACCCGCTCGTTTTAAGTTTGCCGCTGGCGATAGGTATGAGTGTATGACGTTCGAAATTTTTTATTTAATTGTAACAATAAAAATTGTGTACGTTAGATATTTGGGTAAAACTATGACACATTATAAGTTTTGTTGTCACGTGGGGGAGGGTACGCGCATTCCACAGACCGGCAAACTTAGAGCGAACGCGTTGTACAAGTATAAAATTGTTGAGACCAAACTTATGAGATATTGTACCAGCTAATGTAACACAAGCTTATACAAATACAAATAAATAAATAAATAACATTCATAGCGTTTTGTCTCCGCGCGGCCGCGGAGTCCGCACAGCCGCGGAGCGACCAGAGAGAGGTGTTTTGATTTTTTTATTTCTAAATTCTTGCGGAACCCCGACAGAGGTATCACGGAACCCTAGGGTTCCGCGGAACACACTTAGAGTATAGCTGACTTAGGGCCATTCCATTAAGAAATTTAGGAATAACATATTTTAGTGTTCTCGTACCTTATACATTATTAGTTTTAGGTAGGAGATATTTTTAATAATTAAGGTTATGAAAGTGTTCTGGACGATGGTGAGACTGTAGATTATGTGCACTGTTATGTTCTCTTAAAACACAAAACTTGACTTTATCATCACATAACACTGAATACTTTACGAGTACAATGGTTAAACAAGCCACCATAATTTTCTTTATATATATGTTTTTATATATTTAGGATCAAAAGTCTTATTTGTATTGTAATTAGTATATATCTTTCAAATATGTATCATATGTCAAACCATAACTGCTCAAACCATAACCAATCACTGAGTCAACTAGGGTCATATACACATATATTAATCTGAGGATTCTGTATGGAAGGAGGAGGATTATTTAAGTACAGCAAATTTGCTTAGAATAGACCTTAGTTTTCATCATACATAATTTTTATGAGCTCCCCATTTGAATCTATGATCGATAATAAGACCATATGATCGATAATATACATACGACTTTCTACAACTTCTAAAGTTGGATATGAGCAAACATTCGTATCGGTCGGTGTGTCAGGTGTCCTGGTCTGCGATGAGGGTATGTAAATTATTTTAGCTTTTTACCTATTTATCACCAATCCTACATCGGGTGGCCACTTACGTAATTGAATAAAGCTTTCCTGCATATCGGTTTGTGCAAAATTTATGTTCCTGTTGGTCATTAGTAGACATGTATTATCTGCGAATTGGTATACATAACCCTTTTTTATGACATTGCACAATTGACATATAATAAGTACTCGTTAGGGCCTATTATCGATCCCTGTGCCGTACTCATGTTTTCGCATTAATTCACTGTAACTGTTAGCTACTTTTACTGAAGTACCTGTTTAAGTGATAGTTTTTAAGAAGGGGCCCTGTACACCATTTCGCGATAACCTGTCAAAAAGGACTTCATAATTTAAGCTAAAAGATGATTGCGATACAGAGCAACACTCACGCGTTGCTTATTATAACCATATCAAATCCTCTGCCCGGTGGTATATCGTAAGCTTACCATTAATGAATTTATTAATGTTTTAAACGGTGTCGATAATGTCATGACTCTATAATGTAAAACTTTTTTTTTTTTAATTTTAAAAGGTGGCAAACAACATGTGGTCCGCCTGATGGTAAACGGTCACCATAGCTTCTAGACGCTTGCTATACCAAAAATATAACTTGCACTGTTGCTTACACTGTCCCAATCTCCTACCACGTGGAGCCCTGGAACCTTACTAAATACAAAAAAAAAACAACCAACAAGATAGTGTTATTTACTCTAATTTCTGGTAGATGTAGGTTACGTCATCAGCAAAGAAAAAAAAAGACATCATCCTCTCCTTTTCATTCTGTATACAGAACGCTTACACTTTTGTCAAAATATTATTTAATAAATGCTTG
This sequence comes from Chilo suppressalis, assembly GCA_902850365.2. Taxonomy (NCBI): domain Eukaryota; kingdom Metazoa; phylum Arthropoda; class Insecta; order Lepidoptera; family Crambidae; genus Chilo; species Chilo suppressalis. The sequence goes on from OU963907.1 coordinate 9,454,170, forward strand.
AAATCTGTGCAAAGTAACTCTATGTGAATAATGATTCTTAAGAATATCGCATTAAATATCGCGATCTTCAGATAAAAGCAATACCATTACACAAAGGCTCCTTCATTTTTTTTTTTAACAATTTGGTATCACGTTGTCAACTTAAAACAATTGTAAATGGATACTTTTTCAATTCATTTTAATAGGTATATTTAGATCAAAATAAATTTAAGTGATCTTGAGATTTTCCGAGAATCTATTTTAAATAGGTTACCGACAAGGCCCCGATTGCAGTAAGATCGATTTGTGCACTAAATCGTGCTGTTGTAAAAATTTCTCACGTTCGAATCTAATAATATATGGGAGTAGGAGGGTATAGTATCCAATATTTTATGTTTTCTCTATGGTTTATAGACATAGAAGAAAACCTATGTTCGTTGAAATAGTCTTCACGTCACAGAAGACTACCGTTAAATAATACTAATGTTTGGGTTGTGTTTATATTGATGAGATAACCTAACTCGTAATCTCGTTCGCGGCCTCGGCCTGAACGGGGTATTTTTGCCAGTAAATTTGCGAACGTTAATACTTGCACAGACATTCTAATTTTTTCATGAATTTTGACACTTTCATTCAGAAGAGTGACATATTGGATATGAGGGATGCTAATAAACAAACAAAAAATTAGAATTCTACAATTTTTATCTGAGTGCTATCCTCAAATCTCAATTTATTCTATCTCGGACTACAATTAAGGAGTGACGTGCCAAATCCCACAGTCAGCGTTCTGTATCCCACCTTTTTGCGTCAATAATAAATACGGATCTACCGCAAAGGGAGGATAATTGTTCTATTTGTCGGAGTCCTGTTGAGGAGGGTCGGTGGCCACTCAACCCCTAATTTATTTATTTGGAAAGTGTCCGTCTGACATATATGTAGGTAACTTGTCCTCAGGTCAGCACAAATGTCACCTAATTTGGTCGCGCCTATAAAGATTTCATATTATTCTTGCAAATTTTATGCGCGCTAACACGCTTCGTTGATCGAAGGGGTCGATCGAGTGCTGTTGGTCAAAGTTTCAATGATAGAATGGGAGCGGAAGAAAAGCATATACTGCCTAAGCTACTAATTTTGTTCCTGCAGATAGTTGATGTAGGCTAGTTTTGGTTAGTAAAAAATAAATAATGAAAATTTATGGATAGTAAATTGGTCGGCTTGATGAGCACATTCCAAATTTTATATTTAACTTCTGCATACTACCCAAAATAAACATTCATATTGAATACATAACCTTGAGATTTCACACGAAAAGACATAAAAAAATAGAGGCATGCCAAAAAACTTCAGAAACAAGTTCAATCTGTCATTCAGCTTAATGGTCGTAGCAGACATATCAACTCGGAAAGGGATCGTCACCGTGTCAACTCAAGTTGTTCAGTATTCTTTGTTCTTATAAAATGCAACGCACACTAATCAAATACTAACGTAATCGCCTCGCTTCGGAATAAGATCCCGAACGTGCGTGGTCAAGTCTTTGTACCCTAGCTTACGTCTCTCCGTAGCCCAGCTTATGTCTCTTCGTAGGCTAGCTTATGTCTCTCCGCAGACGAGCTTACGTCCCTATATAACCTTTTTTTTGCAGGCAAAACCTCTATCTAATCTATTTACAGACGTTGGCGCCCTTAAGGGGCACACCAACGAACGGACCTCACACCTAGCCTCTCGCAAGTCTCACGGGTGTGAAACGGAGAAGCCGTTAGGCAGCCCGTGCGGCTTACGAGCGCTTACGGCATACTATCCGCTAAAAAACCTTGCGAATATACTCTATGCTGTTAAGTGCGGAACCACGAGATCCTTGTTGTGGAATTTCACCGCGGCTCCGCGCCCAACAGCCTCCCGGCCCAGCGGGGCTCCACGGCAGTGATCACCCGGGGTATTTCGGGTGATCCCGCAGACTTGCGCAGGACTGCCCGCGCTAGGAGCTCAGCACGAGGCCTAGTGCCCACCGCATCGCTCCCACGTCTCTCCGTAACCTAGCTTACGTCTCTCCGTAGCTTAGTCTATGTCTCACCGTAGTAACGTAAGCTATAAAGCTTATGGCTCCTTTACACGTCCACAGATGCATCTGTAGATGCTATCTTCGGATGCGTCCTCCTACGTGTGGAAGGGGTAATTTGCTCATCTCTGGTAGGTATTTAACGTCGGCAGATGCATCTGCCACCAATTGGTGTGTTGTTGGTTTTTGTGGCAAGCAACAAAGGGTTTCAGCGCCGTACGCCCGGCGTCTGTCCACACATCTCAGTCTCACGACGCATCAGTAGTATTGGAGTTGCGAATGAGAGCGGACGCATGCTTGCATTTTTTTTCCTCGTTTGTTACTCTCGTTCGCCGTAATGGCTAATTGGTATATGCACTGACGGAACATTTAAATTCCTCGAGTTCTATTCAAGCAAAAAACTGCCTGTGGAATCCAATAAACAGCCAGCATCCACCATGTTCTACTTTTCCATTTCAATTTCATAACTATTCTGTGATGCTCCTCAAGTAGTAGTTAAAAGTATTAAATAAATAAGTTGCTGCGGCAGCTACAATCTCAACATTTCTTTTTTTAATGTTGTTTGGGTATTAGTTAAATCTTTCGAGAATTAACACAGACTGAACGACCTACAGACGTGTGGTCGCCTCGTAGTGATCCATTTATTGACGACGGTGCGTAATGACACTTAAACGGGACCTCTCACCGCATCTTTTTAGTTGCCGTGTTTTTATTTATTTGTCCCCCTCAATAATTTTGTAGACTAATTTAGAAATATTGTATCATTAAGTTATTACTTTGACTACTTGCGTGACCGAATGGTAGTATGTACTTACACCAAGTTCTAAAGTGTTGCCTACTCAGGGCATGGGTTCGAATCCCGGTAGGGCAAATCTTAGTATAATGAATACGAGCATTTGTAACTAAGCCATCGACGTTTGTGTTTAATTCTATAGAAATATGCTATATATATGTATCAATATTTTGCATTCTATCCTTTACCCTTGTATCCCTTAACACAAGCCAGTGCTTACTTTGGGGCTAGGCTAATTGGTGTAAGTGTTAGATATATTTATTTATTTATTCGTAAGTAGTACTCAATAATTCACTCGAAATTATTAATTATGAAAGGAAGGCCTAATTAGTAAGTTTATTAATAGGTCAATGGTTTTCTTTAATCATTTAGCTGCCGAGTAAAAAGTGGTGCTTACCCAACTTGAAGAATTAATGCGTTGCTCAACTTTGCAACCGAGAAACTTATGAAGCTAACCATATTTTCTTTGTGATCACGGAAACTTCCGCAAGCTGCAGACTTAAACTATTTATTACTGTGGAAATTCCTCAGATAGCTTTTTGTTATGCATATCTACTTGCTCGCATAGATATTTTATGTTATTTATTAACAACTGGAAGTTTGGAGGTTTTTTATTTATTTATTTTGTTTTTCAATTCGGTTATAGTATATTTTTCGCTAGTTTAACTTACTTACTGATTCATAATAATAACAGTTGACAAAACAAACCACTTTTTATACTACACAAGTATTTAAACAGTCACACTTGAAAACTTTACTTGCACTTTGATCGCCTTTGTATTCGCTCCGAAATCGCTGTTGAAACTCAACTATTCCTGTGCGGCGCCGATCGCGTACTATATACTCCAACCGATTCATTCCCGCACGTATTCTATTTACAATTTATTTGTTTAATATTTCTAAGGTTTTTATATTATGTCGGTCACGCTCTTTTCGTACATACTGTATATGAAACATTATTTTTTGAAGCGAACCACCCATATTTATTACTCTTTTGGCTGTCCTCTGTCAAAATACCTACATATCCCAAAAGAAATGTCCACTTAAAAATACAAGTAAAATTTTTAACTTTTCCCGTACAACAAGAACTAAGTAAATAAGACAAGTTTCAACGATGTGGATGCACTGATTTTATTTATTTATTGACGTATCGCATCCTTTTCAGGATGCGCCGTCTGAATAATACAATAGAAACGTCAATAAATAAAAAAAATCAATGCATCCATTACGTTGAAACTTCTTTCATTTCATTAGTGGTGTGCGTGAAAACCTAAGAAACAAGTACTAAGTACTACAATGCGAAGAGATGGTGCTGCCTTTCAGCCTAAGGCTAGGAAAAATCTACACGGTCGTTAGGGCCGTGGTAGCATAATGGTCAGTGCATTCGCCCGGAAAGCGAAGGGTGTGGGCTCAAGTCCCGTCTGCTGCCTGGTCCGTGTGTAACTTTTTCTAGTAAACTTTTCTTTAGATTTAAACATCTAACAGTTAAATGCATTAAAATTAAAAACATTGTCAAAATACACAAAAAATCGTTAATTTGTTTACCTATCTTTAACAAAATATCGAATTAATTTTCACTGACTCCTTAGCGTTGTTTGTATAGAACTCTACATAAATTCTGACGGATGAAGAAGTCAGAGGCTGTTCGCCAATTATTTGATCAGAAAATATCTACTAACCTACTAACTTCATCCAATTTTGCGTATGTTTTCTATCTTAATTTTATTTGCAGTAGGCAATCTGCGAATGAAAAGCAGTATTTATCTTGAACTCAAAATTATTTCCTCTGAATCTAAAATTTGGAAGTCTCTTTGAGATTGTTACTAAGTTCTTAATATAAGCATTCGGAATATTTTTTTGTATAAATTGTAAGATAACTTTATTATTTCTATATTATTCAAATACGTTTGGTAGATATGAATATACCTGGATGAGATGTAATATATTTTTTCCCAATAATCCCTAGGGCTTCCAATTCCAAAGTTAACTCTGTCAAAGTCGTCGAAAACACATTACTTAGTTTCTTTCACGATAAATTATAAAATCAGTACCATACATTCATATGTTTGCTACATAGGCAGTGCACACTAAATCTGATACATCCAAAGTAATCTTTGCTGACATAAGTCATGGGTTGTATGAAGGTGAACACGATAACATCTATGCTTTGTTTCTGTCTCGGTCTCTGTTATTCGGGACTTGGATATATGTGAGCAGGTCGTGCCTAGAATATGAACAGTCGTGAGTAAATTTAAATGGAACAAAAGAATAGTTACGAATTTAATTTTGAAATGGTATTTTCGGTGCTGTACAGCTTCATGACATAATTGTAAAGATCATTTTATAAATGTTCGAATTTATTGGATGTAATTTATTTTTTCGTTTGTTTTTAGATTTGTAGAAAAATTAATACATTACAATAAAAAAGTTTCAGCACAACTGGTTCGGTCATCCTATCCCGTAAAGCTTACTCACAGACAGAAACATAATACTTTTTTTTTCATCGTCAGGAAAATGCGTGAAGCATACTCCACCGCCTTCGGAGGACATTAAGGTTATTTGGGATTCCTCTCCCCGCCTCTCGCCCGCCCACTCAGCTAATCCAAGGACTGTTCCAGCAGCCGTTCGAAAAGAGAGGGGCCCTAACCACTAAAAACCTGACGATGCCCCTCACCTCACCAGTGGGCCGTCACCTCGTCGGGCGCAAGATCCACCATCAGGTGGCACCCATCCGGCGAAGCAAAGGCACTAAGTGAGGCCACGGGAACCCGTAAGGATACTTCTGCGAACTCACCAGTGAATGTCCGAGTCGAACGGAAAGTGCTGTGTTGCATCTTGCGTGCCGCTGCTATCCTTTCCGCTCAAATACCAGGATCCCTTCATCCCCGCTTGCAACGTCGCTGTGCAGGTCCTAGCGCAGGAGAGGCTGTCGTTCCACCAGGCTGCCTCCCTATTCCTGGTGGATGGAGGGAAGTCATTTGACTGTTTCAGTTACGTCTGTTTCATAGGAACAAATACTCGCTAATTCTCGGCTTCTCCAAACCCGGTGTAAAGCTGTAAAGGTCATCTGCAACCAACAGAATACACACTCATAACAAAAAATACTCAAGAACATAGTCTTATTTAACTGTGTAACAATGAAGGTAGTGTTTTACTTCTCCAGACGAGTTCTCCCACAGACACACATATAATTTCTGTGGGCACTCCTATTCGAGCTGAGAAGCCACAATATAGCCATAAACTTGTTGACGACCGCGATTACCTTTCGCAAATTCATCAACTTTAAACATTTCCAATAGCTCATTCATCTTTCAGCTATATTACCTTTTTAAATTCACTGTTCTTTTCTCCTTTTGATTAATATCGAAATAGATGATTTCGCAAGCAATAAACAATTAAATTGATGGATCCCTTGGTGGAATTCGCTATAGAGCTAAACAAAGAAACGTTCGCGACAGAACCCTCTGACAACTCCGTTATTGTGAATTATGAATGGTTCTCTCACAGATTTTTGTCATTTTCCTCATAAACTTTAGAAGCAACATCATAATTAAGAAAAGCGGCGTCGTATCGTTTCTCCCGGACCCGTTGATGTCTCAATGTTTTCACTTTGATTTTAAATTTCTTGCGCATGTAGGTATAATTTGGAATTCTATATATACTTCTTATTACGCAATAACAGCATGAATTATTGCCTTTAGATAAAACTTCAAGAATTCACAATACACTTTAAACGGTGTAACGAATTTTCATCAAAAATGCCAATATCATTTTTCTATTGTCCTTGAGTTTCTTTTCCAAACGTTTATGTAAGCTTGCATGATTTTTGACCTATTTCAAAAAGGAGTATTACCTCTATTCGAATGATGATTTCTTAATTTAGGAGATAACCTTTTAATATGCAATGAAGAATAAAGAATGAAAGAATATGTAGTCTGTATTTCTTTTTATAAGTCGTATATTTAGCCAGTTATTGTTTTTATTATTCTTCTTCTGATTCGGACCCCTGAATGTTTTACGTAATTATCAGTTTCTCGAGATGGTGATAAATCTGCCAAATTTTCTTTAACAGTTGGTCTATATGAAAATCGAAGTCTCTTGTATTTCAGCCGCGATAAGTAAATTACCATATTAATGGTCTTAACTCTAATATTTGCATCACAAAGAGTGCGCAAAACTTTATTTACATCATTTTGTAATATAGTTAACAACAAGGACAGGCTTATATAGCAACAAAACAATAAAATTATCTAAACATACGTCACCGGCAATATGTATCAGTGTTGCCAGATCTTTAAACCTTTGTTTCCGTAATAACCCAATTCCCTATGAAATTCATATGGCAACTTTTTAATCGAATCTGTATAAAAATTTGAAGCTGCCGTTAAATTATATCATTTAGAGCACTTCAAGAACAATTTGGGCAAAAATGTATGGACGCTGCACCCACGTCCGCCACGGCTTAAACTAAATTTGTTTGAAAGGTATTATAGTCAAAATCATCTGTGCCAAAGCGCATCAAATTCCATCCCAAGACTATAACGAACGAACATTAATGAAACAAGGGAATTAATTTACTTAGTTCGACTCTACATAGGGTGCTCAGGAACTATGGGAGTACTTCACAAGGTGCAAGGGTGCCCCCTTATGTTATTCTGCCGCGCTAGAGTAAAACCAAACATCCCCGCATGGGTTGTTTTTTTTTTAAACATTCTGTTCGTTATAGTAAATTGTCCGTTTTACATAGAAGATATGTAAAACGGAGCGACCACAGATTACACAAACTTGTCCACGCTTCGGAGAACACATAATTCCAGTTCATCCATACTAATTGACAAAACCGATAATCGTGTTTCAATCTGCAAAGCGTGTTAGATAAAAATCAATTAAGTAGCAGGGAGCGCACAATCACAACGAAGTAAGACGAGTCGACTATTTGCAACTGCAAGTCCTTCATCATCCGTAAACCGCTTTGAAATGTCTCAGTAAGAGCAATGCAGGATGGTTAGCAGGCTTTGTCGTATATCTGGTTGTATAGTACGATATGGCATATTATTACGATTACTAATAATATAAAATGAAGGTACTATAAAATGAATTTATTCAGCTACTTAAATATGCCCATGTGTCATATCTATTGACTACCAGGATATTTTTTACGGTGTCGTATCTTTTGACTCCCAGGATATTTATTTTCGGTGTCCTAATAAAATAGGCTAGTTTTTCATAGATCTATCGATTCATACTAATTACACTTTTGGCGGAGCTGGGTGCGTTTTGCCCATTGTCCTGTAGAAAAAAACATAAAAAGACGTTACTATATATTCTATCTTTAGTAATGGTTAAATTGTCATTTTTTTAAATTATTAAATAAAAACGATTTTCAACTAAGTTATTTGTAATCAATTCTTAGGCTGTAACATCTACTTGCTTGCCTGCTACTAACGCCTTCGTATATGATAATAAATAATGCCGTAGTATATACAAAATTAAGCACCCATTGAAACTCAGCTGGCAATGTCCCCACTGCTGGGGCACAGGCCTTCCCCATGGATGGAATAAAGAGATTGGGCCATGACCCACCACGCGGGCCCGTGCGGATTGGTGGGTGCTAACGACTGCAGATGCAGCCGGTACCAACGGCTTAAAGTGCCTTCCGAAGCACGTAGGAGCTCGAGATAGTAAATTTTTGGTCAACCATCCAATGACCGACCACTGCGAAAGTTGCTTAACTTCAACGATCTCAGCCGAACGCGCTAACCACTTGCGTCATCGAGCTCCTATATCACAGTTGTTTTTTTTAAGTTAGACACAAGGTTTTAGAGATTATTTTGGGACAACCTACGTCTGGTGCAGCTACGCTGTTATGTGGTGTGGTGAGGCGTGTCAAATAGCATCATAACTTAATTATTTTAGCTTGAATATTAATTTTCAGTCTTAATAGGAACAGTCCATTATAAATAAATAAACGGACTTTCTTTTAGAATAAAAGGCCATATCCAATAATCTGCGTTGCCTTAAGAATTGCCTATTTTTAGGGTGCCGTAGTTTCGTCATGTCCGTCTGTCCGTCCCCAGTTTTGCTTGGAGACTTTAGCACTAGAGAACTCTCACTATGTGGAGATATGTATATGGATCACGCTGACAAAATGGTGGAATTAAATTTTCGATATTTTTATAAGGGTAGATCCCCTACATGTAACCTGGGGATGCTTTTTTCATCATCTGATCCGATCACCCCATCGTGATTTAGGGACCCGTTTGCGAAATATTGAATTTGAAAAGATCAACGGTTATACCGCATGATGATGCGGTATAACCTTTTCAAGGGGATGCCCTTCTGTGGGGATAATCGCTGCAGATGAAGCTTCTAAAGCCCTTCTGTAAGTAAGTAAAAGTAAGAGTCTGACATAACCTTGCAGCTGGCTGTAGGGTTGGATACCCTACAGCTTTTATGAGGAAACAAAAAAAACGGCTGTATAATAACAGCCGTTTTTTTATGTCGTATTTAAAAAAAAAATTATTTCAAATTGATTTTGCGATTGAGACGCAGTTTGAGTATAATTTAGATATTTTAGTTAGGATACATAGATTGATATTAATTGGTTTTTCTAATTTCCGATACAGAAAATAAAGACTGCTGCTCAAATATATTGTAGTAACTACAGGCAACTACGGAACCCTACACTGCGCGTGGCATGACACGCACTTGGCCGGTTTCTTTTCTTGTTTTTAATAACATTGTCGTTAGGTGCATTTCAATGATATTTTTGGAGTATTTGGCTTGAAACGAATCGGTTCAGATTACATACTCGTAAAATCAGCACTATATAATTATAAGATCTTTATTTTTAGTTTTTTTTTGAAGTTATACTTCTTTAGGCGCGTTATGAAAAAATGATGAGAGTGAAATTTTAAGATGCGCGCGCATCACTGTAACACAAAATTTTAACAGCATGAAGTTGGTCGGTCAACTTCATGCGTTACTTTTGTGTTTACCGCACATTAAGAAAATCTACCAACAAAATAGAAATAGAATCTCTATTTAGTGGGTGCTAACGACTGCATTGTGAAGGCCTATCAAAAGTATTTATTAATCTGGAACAACGGAACCAAAGCGCGATTCAGGAGACTACAGCGCCATCTCTTGACCATTGGTGTAGTAGAACCAAAAACCACATCTTTTTTTAGGGTTCCGTACCTCAAAAGAAAAAACGGAACCCTTATAGGATCACTGTGTTGTCCGTCTGTCCGTCCGTCCGTCTGTCAAGACCCTTTTTCTCAGGAACGCGTGGAGGTATGAAGCTGAAATTTATATCAATTACTCAGGTCTACTGTCCCTTGAAGCTGTGAAAAAATCAAACTTCTAAGCCAACGCAATCAAAAGATACAGCCGTTTATGCCGCAAATTTTCGACACTTGCAAGGGAATCAAAACCTACAGGGTGCTTCCCGTGAACTCAGAATCTTGAAATTTGGTACCAAGCAACGTCTTATAGCACAGATAAAGGAAAAATTACAAAAACCATAAATTTTTAGTTACATCACATAATATATTTTTTTTTAATAATTTTAACCTTACTACCCATTTCCTCATAAACGCGTAGAGGTATTAAATTGAAATTCATACCAAATACTCAGGTCTATAATACCTTTAAGCTGTAACAAAATCAAACTTCTATGTCAACGCAATCAAAAGAAACAGCAATTTAAGCTGCATATTTTGAAACTCGCAAGTACTCGCAAGGGAATCAAACCTAAAGGGTACTTCCAGTCGACCTAGAATCTTGAAATTTGGCATGAAGCAACGTTTTATAGCACACATAAAGGAAAAATTCCGAAAACCTTAAATTTTTAGTTACATACAAAATATATATTTTTTAATAAATATAAACTTATTACTTTTTTCCTCATGAACGCGTAGAGCTATCAAGTTGAAATTCATATCAAATACTTAGATCTAATTGCCTTTAACCCGTGAAAAAAAAATTCTAAGTCAACGCAAAAACGCAAAACGCAAAAGTACAACCATATTACTTAAACGATAAAGAGATCTTTGTCTTAAATTTATGCTCCTCCATCTTTCCCCATTGTAATGTTATGAATTTCATTTTGCAATAAAAATACCATAGTTATGACTCGATTGTCGTAATGAACGAACTTTGTAAACCTTGCAGGTTTGTACGGAACCCTCGGTGCGCGAGTCCGACTCGCACTTGGCCGGTTTTTTTTTTGTAATAAAGTAACAAAAAGTATTTATTAATCTGGAACAACGGAACCAAAGCGCGATTCAGGAGACTACAGCGCCATCTCTTGACCATTGGTGTAGTAGAACCAAAAACCACATCTTTATTTTTTGTAATAAAGTAACAGTTATAGGTATTCATATTTATAATATTTATCCACATGTTTCTAGTTTGTATATTCGGAATACGTGTTTGAGTTTCATTCAAGTGCAAATCACATATGTTCTAATAAATTATATTCAGTAGCGATTTTAATTGAATATTTTGATTATTTATTTATTTTTTCAAATTAAAACTGAACTTTATTGACTGTGTCCTTTTCCAGACTTTTTATTAATTCATTGTAATTAATTATTTGCATGCAATTAAAAACTAATTTTAAACGATGCCAAAGAAGGATAACTTCTCACGCGCCTACATAAGTACACGCACCCATTTTTTTTGAGATTTACTTTGAAATATGAAGGATTTTATAGTTTCCCTTGAATTCAGTTACGTAGATGCTCGACTTATTATTATTGCTAACACAAATAATCATCGTAAGAATATATCGGACAATAATTAACTACATCTTAGGCACTTTATATTACACTCCCGGACTCTTGAATCGAGCCACCTTACATTCCTATACTGGGCCTAAAAGCTCAATACACAAAAAATATACAATATAACAAAAAAGTTTTTATGCATTTTTAATGCTGGCATATTTCATCGTCTTTCCCGTATATATTATTCCAAATTTAAATTTTAAAATTTAAAATAAAGAACAAAAGCCGGGCTTGGTCACTGTTTTATAAAAAATAATGACTGTTGCAAGTTGCTTTTGAAGCAATTTAATGTCGATTTGGTTTGAATTTTCGCAATTGTTGTAAACCAAAGTTTAGTTTAGTTATTTTTTTATAATTTGAACCGTTTTTGGCTATAAAATTATGGATACTTCACCTGAAGTAGCCGCGCAAGCTGTAGCACTTCTTCAATCTGGGCTAAGTCAGCGAGATGTGAGTTCACAACTTCACATAAGTCGTTCCGCTGTTCAAAGAGTGTACCACCGATACCGAAGACAGAACGAGCGTTTCGCGGAATGCTGTATTGACGAGAAAGTGAGTTATGGTGGAGGATCATGGACAGTCTGGGGAGGAATCTCTATGGAAGGCAAAACTGAGCTAGAGGTAGTGACGGGACCACGACTGCCGCCCCTAGATGGCAATAGATACATTCGCCGATGTTTAGAGAACCACGTGATGCCATATGCTGGATTTATTGGCCAAAGTTTCGTTTTAATGCATGATAATGCAAGGACCCATAGTGCGGGAATCGTCAGGGAGTACTTAAATGGTATCACTGTTATGAGATGGCCAGCGCGAAGTCCTGTTATGAATCCTATAGAGCATCTATGGGATGAGTTGAAGAGGCGTGTTCGAGCTCATCATCCTGCCCCGCAAACCATGCAGGAGCTCAAAAATGTAATTTTGGAAAAATGGGAGGACATTCCACAACATGTCATAACGACATTGATTAATTCTATGCCAAACCATATGATAGTTGTCATAAATGCACTGGAAGGCAATACAAGTTACTAAATAAACATTTCTTTTCATGTAAAACATGTCTTTATTTAAAAATCGATTAGATTTTTTTCCTTGAATAAAGCAATTTTCCTTCTACATACATCTTTTATAAGTTACAGTACTCCAAACCAAAAAAATCAAGGTGGCTCGATTTAGGTGTCCGGGAGTGTATTATGCTTTGATAAGATTGTATATTCCACATATAACTTGATATGGTGATTTATCTAATTTTGTGACGGTAGATATTTTATATTTTTTTTGATATTTTTTAATATTATGTATATTTGGAGAACTTTATTTTAATATTACTAGCTGACCCGGCGAACTTCGTACCGCCTTAGAGTAGCTTTCATGCACTACTTTATTTTGTATAGCTGACCTATCTTATGTATGAGTACCTATTCAATTTGAACTGGAATCTATAATATCCTCCACATAAAAATGAATCCTTATTTCCCTGGTCTCGCCATACCTGAGGACTTTACTAATTTTTATTAAATAAGAAACAACATATATATTTTCATAATAGTCCGAAGGCACGTTAAGGCGTTGGTCCCGGCTGCATCTGCAGTCGTTAGCACCCGCCAATCCGCATTGGGCCCGCGTGGCGGGTCATGGCCCAATCTCCCTATTCCATCCATAGGGCAGGCCTGTGCCCCAGCAGTGGGGACATTAATAGGCTGATGATGATGATGATGATGTTGACTTTCAATATATTGGACGAAACATAGTAATATTTTATTTTATCGTATTATAATAATAAGTCTCTGTCTAGGACGTCCAGGTGGCAGCTTTATTGCGAAGAAATTGATTTTTTTTATAATAGATGTCGCTAGGTGCGCTTAAATGTGATTCATGTAAGTTGATTTTTCTGAGAGATAAACTTTTTAATGTAATATGAATTGTCATGTTTGTGTACGATAGCGCAAAAAAAATTGTATTCTACCACATAAATTATAGTACTTTTATACTGATAATTAAAGCAATTCGTTCCAATGTATTCTCTAACCATTCCAAAATATCAAAAATGCACAATGTTAATATTCATGTTTTCACATCTGCCGGCACTCACGGAGTGCAATCCGTCGTTATTTTTTCTATTTTTGTGTAAAAATCTTAATGCAGTTCACAGAATACATCTACTCACCAAGTTTCAACAGTATAGTTCTTATAATTTCGGATGAAAGTGGCTGCGGCATACGGACAGGCAGACAGACAGACAGATTTTCTTTATACTTTTTTCCGTAAGAACCTTGTACAGAGTATTAGAAAACTACAAAAAAAATATCAGCCAAATCGGTCAAGGCGTTTTCATGTTATGTCGGGACTACGGAAAACGGGTTTCATTTTTATATATATAGATAACTTATCCCTTCAGGGAAAATGACTGACCTTGAACCTTACTGCAGAGCTTATGACACTTCTGCCACTTGTCCCACCGCCCAGGATAAACGAGAAGCGAGTAGAACTAGAAACTAGAAACGAGTTTGGCTTGCAACGGCGAGTGTGTAGTTCCGAAAGATTTATCGCAGGGCTATAAGCGCTCGCGGTCCAGAAAAATTCATGTGCACGCGTTTGGATGGCCAAGGGAGTGTCGCCGAGCGAGTTTTATTATTAATAACTCTTATCGCTGAGCGAGAAACTAGTTCTCGTCTGTAGTGTCAGTCAGCGATCAAGTATTAAGAGATGCATCTCTTTTGTTTACAAGGAATTTACTTTTGTATGTTTCTTGAGCGAGAAAAAAGTTGATAATAATTTCAATTTGCAACCATTACGGTAGAATTTTATTATTCCAGGAAAAGAGGTAAGTTTCAAACAAAGTCGTTATCAGCGCTGGTGGTAAGGCCCGCTGATGTATACTTACTTTGCACTTAAATTGGAGTGCTTGCTCAAATGGGGATATAGAGATATAAGTACTTAGTATATACTGTAAAATCTTCTGTACGATGATTAACCAAATTTTATTAGATTAGAATCTATTCTAAAAGAATGAAATCTCAAGTACATCAAGATGTTTTTTAGTAAAATATTCTTTACATATAAAAATCTGATTTTTTATCACATCTTGAATAAATACGACCTCAAATGTCACAGGCTATAGAAGCGGTACGTAGATGATACTTTCACAATCCTCCCAAACAGATCAAATATCTGCCTTTTTAAATCACCTTAACTCTATACACCCCAACATCCCATTCACTATGGGTTAGAGGCAGATAGTAAACTAGCTTTTCTAGATATTTTATTAATCAGGAATCCTGACCAAAGTGTGGTATAATTTAATAAGCTCCATCTCAAGTAAGCTCCTTGAGCTGCACATACAAATTTATCGTTTCCCGCAACCTCTTTAATGCGTGTCAAAAATCACCAGTCAAGCTACCGTGTAGCGTCTACAGACACGCAGCCTGATTATTTATTACGATAGATCAAATACAAATTTCGGAGGGTTATGCTAGCGCTTTTAGTATCAAAGTCACCCAAAGCTTCGTCGTGCAGGTGTGGGAGAAGTATATGGAAGTAGATATACCACAGACAGATTTATGTACCAGATGTCACATAATGCGTGAACCTCCGCGCACCATAACGCGCTAAATTCAAATTGAGAACGGAGACTACGCCTTTTGCAGTGGAATTGTCGAGGCTGCACTACTATAATCTATGTAACTACGAGTACATTCCATTGATTAATAATACTCTACGCTTTAATCCCCGTAATCAGGTAAGTTTTGTATATAACTATAAGAAAACTTTTAATAGGAATTGGATACTGATAGTAATGTTGTTATTTTAGATTGTAATTTGATTGTTTATTTGTTTTATGTTATATCGTTCAAAATATTAATCAAAGATCAAATCGTTCAAATTGGAGCGCAGGCTTCGATCAACAATAGGGGTGTAGCTAACATAACCTTTATTTGATGATATCAAAACCAACCAGTTACAAATGGTATAGCCAAGGAGACTGTATTACAAGTTCATACATACTATAATGCGAAAAGTCATTACCCCCAACGCATTTACAAAAACATTACCTTTTGATGTGTTGTATAGAATAGAATTGTTGATCGAAGAGCGCAGGCTTGGGAAGTTAACCTTACAGTAGTACACCTATTCGTATTAGGTTGGGAAAAGGTTTCTTCGCATTTTATATGAAAATTCTAAACATTTTTTAATAAAGTTTATTTACATTTAACTAAAGTATGCCATTTTGTTCGATAACTTTTTGCCATCTTGTAGGTAGGGACATAATCTCATTGCTATAGAAATTTTAGGCTCCTGATCCAAACACCACGACAAGTGGTTTCGGCAGTCCTCTCGTGATGTTGACCGGACACTGCCAAAAGAATTTTGAAGACACCGAAACAGGTGGAAATCTGAAGGTCAGGACTATACTGCGAATGAATTAACGCCTCCCGGTCAAAATCTTTTAATTTTTGCTGAGTGGCTAAAGATGCATGAGGTCTAGCGTTATCACGACGAAAAACTACACCCCATCTGTTGATTAATTTCTCACTTTAAATCTCATCAGTTACTCACTATCGTCCTGCCTGGTGGTCATAATAAATAATGCCCTTCCAGTCCCACCATACACACAACGTCACCTTATTGCGAGTTAAACCGAGTATCTTCTTTAAAATTTAAACATTTTGATGATATCAAAACCAGCCAGATACAAATGGTAAAGCCAAAGAGACTTTCTTACAAGTTCATACATACTATAATGCGAAAAGACATTTCCACCAACGTATTTATAAAAACATTGCATTTTGATGTGTTGTATTCCTGTCGAGGAGTTCGATGATGCAGGTAGTTAGCGCATTCGGCCTGCGATCGTAGAAGTTAAACAACATTCGCAATGGTCGGTCATTAGATTGGTGACCAAAAACTTATTAACACGTTAAGCCGTTGGACCTGGCTGCCTTTTTAATCATTAGCACCCACTAGTCCGCATTGGGCCCGCGTTGTGAGGTAGGAGGCCCGCGCCCCAGCAGTGGGGGCATTTATAGGCGAATGATGATGATGGTTTTATTCAATTAATATGGTTTCCAGAGTTCAACAGGGTAAAAGATAGGGTCAAGGTAGGCGACTTGTGAGTTGTATTCTGGTGTCGGAAGTGTTTTTCGGTTATAGCAACTGCTTAAATCAGGTGAGACAACCTAGCGGCCTAGCTGCCTAGCTAGCTGGGACACAGCCCCGATGTGATTTGGTAGGTAGGATAGTTTTTGATACAATAAGGAGATATTGAGACGGATAGGGAGGGTAAGGGGCACTTCGCTCTGGACCCAATCCGTACTGGGCCCAATCAGCACTGGGCCCAGTGCGGATAATTGGGTGGCACATAAATATTTTTTAGTTTGTTCCAACCGTCTGTTCCACCACACTCACACATTATTTTTAAGCATGAAACAGCAATATTTATGCATACCAGAAAAAAAAATACAAGGATATATCTTGTTTATCATGCTTATTACAAATAAAACCTGCTGCTATCGGAACCGAAGTTTAACACACACCCAAATGGTCAGTAGGTATTGTGTCTAATACAATGGTTATACATAAGTTATCAAGAAAAAAATTAGGTGTTTTGTGAATTAATTACAGTTTAAATCCAATTACATTGATGAAATCTCTTGATTATTCGAATAACTTTTCTAACTATATTATTTATATTAACTAATACGTAACTTTTTACTTTATGGAATTAGTTAAAGTACTCACTAAATTTTTTATTGTACTTGCTTACATTTTAGAATAAACATAATATAGGTACAGTAAATGAAAAATACGAAATACTTATAAATTCTTTATTTAATGCTATTATTTACATTCATAATGTTCATGGCGGATAATTTACAATTATCTTAAATTAACATCTACCTTATTTCATATCAATAAGGTTGTTTGTGGATCACTCGAATATTTACACAACATTTCCCCTAAAACTAAATAACGCTTACAAACAATTTACTTTAGCAAAGAACGGAGATGAAATTTTGATAATATTAAGTCTTAAACTAACAACATTGGCTAATGAGGAGGCCTTTCAGAATAATAAAGAAGAAACTTTAATAGATTTGAAGTAAAATTCTTTCCCTTTTTCTTCAAAATAACATTAAATTATTGTTTAGATTGGACAAAGGTTAAACACAATCGGTGATATCAAAGCAAAAATAAACATAAACGAACCATTCTAAATTAATAAATTTAAGCTTTGCATTTTATTTCAAAACACTTAACACCCACACTCAGAGACGTCATTCAAAAGTGATTTATTTACACGATTGCACAAAAAAGAGTTTTACACTTGTTGTCGAAAGCCGATTTTATATTTACGTAATTTCCGTCGCCAAAGTCATTTTTGGCAAATGTATTTTCATCATTTTGAAACTCTCAACGTCAATGTTATCGATAAAATATATTTTTATGAGACAAAATATAAGGTCCACAATGTCACATTGTAGGTGACATTGTGGATTACCTACAATGCGAAGAGATGGCGCTGCCTTGCAACTTAAGAATGGCTAGAAGAATTTCGACGCGGCCATAAAGGCCCGCGGTAGGATAATTGGTCAGTGCATTCGCCCGCATAGCGAATGGGGGGGGGGGGGTTCGAGCGGACCAGGTAGCAGACGGGCCTCGAACCCGCACCCTTCGTTATCCGGGCGAATGGACTGACCATTTTGCTACCGCTGCCCTAACCCTGGTTCTAGAATGCGAAGAGATGGCGCTGTCTTGCAACAAAGGCTAGAGAAAAATCGACACGTCCGTCAGGGCAGCGGTAGCAAAATGGTCAGTGCATTCGCCCGGATAGCGTAGGGTGCTGGTTCGAGTCCCGTCTGCTGCCTGGTCCGCGTGGATTTTTTTTCTTAAAAATGTTTCTTTAGATTTAAACATCTAGCAGTTTTATCTTAAAAAATAACAAATATAACATTAGCTTAAATAAAAATTAAAACTATGTAGACGTATCTGAGAGCAGTTGCTTGTCTTTTTTCACACTCTTCATAACTTTTGTTTTAATATTTATAAATAAAAACAGTTGCTATATCTTACACTCTATGTTTTATTTTCCCATATCTATTTCTAAAACTTGTTCACCTATATGTTTCATTATTTACAAGTTAACTCTATTTATACATGATTATTTGATATGCCTCTTTATGATTATTATGTTGTCGTTATGTTTATTATGTGTAAGATATATTCGTTGGCTAAAAAGTAGTGTTGTGTGAATTAACCTTTTAGTATACGCAGTTCTATGTTATTGTGTTTGGAACACGTCTTCATCCGGTCTCTGATTAGCTTGTATTGTATGTTGAGAAAGCTAAAGGGTTAATTACCATGGAAACTATACGCCGTGGCCATAAGATACTTGAGGGATTAGCTTCCTTAGTGTGTTATGAGAAGAACATGTTAATTAAAGTGAACGTTTTGTAAACAGTGTTTTGAACGAAGTTCCCTTTTTGTTTCGTTTACATGAATGCGGTGAATACGCGTTCCTAACACAGAAGTTTGAAGAACACACCCTCAATGGTAATCACGGCACAAACTTATATTCGGTTTATGAGAAAACTTTTTTCTATACTTATATGTATATTGTTAAATCTTCTGATACACACTTTTATGGATTCGGAACACTCCGTAAACATGGAAAGCTCAAGTCGTGCGTTAATACGTTATGTAACAATAAAATTCTTAAGAGTTACAATCAGGCTGCTTTTCCATTGGTGCGAAATGGAAAACTCTGCTAATGGAATCACTTCATTACTGCCTATTCACACATTGATAAATCATTTTCCTCGAGTTGTGGTCCAAAAATATTTCTATACGCTCGTGAAATACAAAAAAAATACGGTTTGTAAACGTATACATGATTTTGAATGAATGTTAATAATGAAATTTACATTGAATAAAATTCCTATAAAATACGACGCTGCGTAGGTGCAAGTTTATACAATTACACGAAAGTGTAATTATTTATATAAAGGTGAGTACAGACAAGGGCATACGAGCATTTAGCACGACGCTTAATAGTTTGACCTTTCAAAGAAAAGTTTACACAAAATAGAAAAGGAAATTACAAGTAAAGCCTTACTTTCCATGAGCATTATGACGAAAACAGCGCAGCATTTTAAACGTGTTATATTAGGGTAAAGTAGGAGAGAGTGTAACAAGGGACACAGTGTAACACAAGGAATATCTCTGGCCTTTTCTTTTTTTTCGATGGTCTGTCTTGGCGTGTTTTATTAGTTTCAAATGCTGCCATCATAAACAACTATCGTTAGATGTCTAATGGCCAGGTATAATAGAGAGATATTGATTATGTTACACTGCGTGCTTTGTTACACTATCTCCCACTTGACTCTACATGTAAATGCTCTATTTAATTAACTTTTATTTGTATCGTACTATTCGCAATAACGTTGCATTATATGGAAAAATAATTTTGCATATACTTCTCTTAATGACACGCACGAATAAGTTTTCAAAAGCGTAACTTTTATAATGTGTCATGGGAATTAAGTGAACGGAGTAAGTTTTTTTTAATTCGATACATAATATAGCGCTGGTGGAAGTGCAGCCTATTAATCATAACATATTATTTACATACGTCAAGCCCCATTAATGTTGCGCCAATAATAAAAACATTTTAACTGCATACCTTAAATTAAATATATATAAGCATGTGAGTATTAAATATGTCTAAAGATGTAGATAGGTAAATATAGGTATATATATTAGGAGATTCCAAGATTTGGAATATCTCCGATTTCCTAATACGACGCAATCGAAATACCGTGAACACAATGTTACTGAAAATAATGGTGTCATTTCTTTGGTTTGTTCTAATATTCACAATCGATTGAGAAAATTCTAATCTTATGTGTCGATTGTATTCCACTGATTGGCAGAGATTCCATGCAATTGGAGTTAATATAGTATTATGCAATGAAGTAGGTAGCATTAAGACATTTAATTTTATTAAAGATACTGAAAGCCCTAAATTTGTATTTAAAAGTGAAACCCACGAATGGCACTGACCAGTATACAATTGCTTATAGGCTTTTGGAATTGGTAACCAGTAATGATAGGGAAATGAAGTTGCATTTTCTAATTCAACGAAAAACGAAATTTCAAGCGAAACTTCACACATTTCTTACTATGTTTCTTATTCGTTATAGTTATATTTGTTCACCCGAAAATAGATTGAAGTTTAGATTCTATAAGCGTACTCAATGAAAAATTAAGATAGTTTATAGTTCAAATTATAATCTCAAATTGAGGAAAATAAATTTCATTAATACTTCGTTAGCTATAGAAAGTTCGTTTCGGAGAAAGAGGGTCGAACTCCAGACCGGCTTAAAGCTTATTTACTACTCTAAATTACAATAAAACTTTACTTTGTCTGTTTTCTTGGTTTCTATTTTAAGCTGTCAATCAGCGATTTTGTAGTGAGTGGCAACCTAACGAGGTTTGAAAATGGCACACAAGTCTGTCTAAATACAGCCGCCGCTAAGCCATAACGATTATAGCATTATCTGCTGCCGCGAGCGGTTGTCGTCCTATTTTTTGGAGTGCAGTTAACGCTACCGGCACCTTACCAAAAAGCGGTTTCAGGTCGAATAAATGGAACGGCATAACGTGTTGATCCGTTACAGTACAGAATACTTTGAATTTTATACAAAGAATACAAAACAGCCCGAGTAGACCGCGCCGGTACCGCTTTATGTGTAACCTAACCTTTATAAACAAACTCAACATGTGAAAGTTGATGCGTACTCGAATTTACTCGATGAAATTTAATTAAACAAGGGAGCGAAAATTGTATGTTAGTATACGGTATATTTTTGTCTGAAGATACTTATAATCGGTTTGACTTACACCCAAATCCATCCGCAAACGAATACCCAAGTGAACACGGTTTATTTATTGTTCTCAAGAATAATAAACTTATTTCAATATCGATGAAAGTTGTAGGCACATAGGTTGGCAAGGAAAAAAAATATGAGTAGAATGAGGCGTCATAGGAAAAATACGGAACAACCCTATAAAGCATTTAGTACTCGATTTCACAATATTTTATTCC
The DNA here is from genome assembly GCA_902850365.2 of Chilo suppressalis. NCBI lineage: Eukaryota > Metazoa > Arthropoda > Insecta > Lepidoptera > Crambidae > Chilo > Chilo suppressalis. The sequence goes on from OU963907.1 coordinate 9,475,895, forward strand.
GTAGGTAACATTAGGAGTACATAACATTTACAATTATTTATTAAAACATTTTGTTCGTTATGTAAGTGCCTAGTCTGATTCGATTACCTATCTACATCCATTAAATTATATTTATAAAATAAAACATAATAACAATTTTTACAACATTACGCTAAATTGACATGGATGATAATCAAGAAACAAACACCTTGATCACGATAACTCATCATCTTAAAACATGTGACAGTAATATAACTTCAAACCTATTTAGTGTGAATAGTAGAGATTGGAAACTACTAACAATTATATATTTTAAATATGGCAATACTGACAAGAAAATAAGTACGGACAGAGTAAACGCTTGGTGGCTGCGACACGCCGCAGATTCGGCAGTCGGTAACCAGTTGTTGTCAAGCACTGACTGTTCAATAACATTTTGCATGGTATCTAGAAAAGAAAGAAGATGTTTTCATGGTCACTAACATTATAGTAATATAAGTTATTTACGGTATTGTAACTTCATGATTTTATTGTTTGATGTCGCTAGTAATTTTTCGCCTGTATTTAATTTTGTATTTTGTCACAGTTAGGTATATCATAATGAAATTGCAACTTACCATAAGTAGTAACGTCAGGCGTGTAAAATTTTTGCTCAGCTGGCTGAAGTGGCACTACAAATCCTAAAACAATGAAATAATGTTAGGAGCATACTTTAGTTAGGTTGTGAAGGTAAGGTGAAGTATCATTTTTAATGGTTTGACTAAAAAAAGAATTAGAACCAGGAACTCAAAAATTGAGGACAGCACATAGTCCAGTTTCGAGATGATTATGAAATAAAGGAAATAAATTAATAATAGTAAATATTTATTTAAGACTTAAAAAATCAAACGTAATCTTATTCTAGTGTTAGTAAATGAAAAACGTACACACATAATAAGCTCCTTAAAAGATAATAATATTTAATACCTACATTCATTCATTTCTGTTTGTGTAAACATACACTTAGATGAATTCTAGCAAAGAGATGCTTAATATAAAGTTATACGTAGTGTAAATTTTGGTCCGAACCAACATAAAAGTCGAAAGATATTCTTAACTAAGAATATTACCAGTAAGTGAACAAATAATGAATAAAACGTCGAGCAAATTAATGTTTGCCTTTGTTAGAATTTATTATAAAAGAAATAATTATTTTTAATAGGCATTAAAAATCAAATATAATTAAAGACGTAATTTTTTGAGACGTTATTAAAGTCACGAACTCCATAATTATTATGGTGTCATAAAAAATTGGATTAATTTAGTTGAAAAAAGTATAAATTGTAAAAATAAGAAACCGGAAACACGGACCTCGAATAATAACTACAGCGAACCTATAACTTAGGACCGATTTACACCGAAATAGCAGTGTCGCGGCTAGTTCTGTCTTATTAAGAGCCCTTTCACATTTTTTGCAAAAAATCGTAATTTTTGAGCGCCTTGTTTACCCCCTTAGAAAAGATTTTGACTATTTCTAATAGAAGTAAACAGTAGATTTATTCTTCCTATTGTAAGTTAATGTATAATATTTGCAAATACTTTTTTCCCTTTTTTCTACTGATCGTTCTACTGCAGCTAGTTTGCGTAAAAAACGATAATATGCACAAATTCAAACGCCTTAATCTCTCAATAATGTTCAATAAATTAGATGAAAATAAATAATAAATTATTAGATTAGACGACATCAGAAATATGTTTTTGTTGTAAAATAATGTATTAGAATTTTGATTTTCTATCTCATTAATTATCAAAAAAAATATCTAACCTCAGTGAGGTTTCCCAAAAAATAATGCAGGTTTACCTCGTATTTTGATATTGAATTAAATAGAATTACTATCAAAAACTTTCATAAAACTAATCTACCATCATTGAACTACTGAAATATGTATATATTTTTATAATTAGTCCATTAATAATTATTTTATAAGACTCGAAACATTACCCGTAAAATGCAATATATACTAGTGCAAATCTACGTACGCGCCGATCAGTATGGCAGCGGCGCAATTTTATAAAAGGGCTCTTAACAGCAGTGTGAAATAATTATTAAACTTTACCTACAATACCTACATACTTAAAAGATGATCGTCCGCACACGACACCACGGATTATTTTTCCATACCGTTTCGGAGGGCGTGATCTAGTCCTTAGATTATGAAATACTTTTGTGTACTCACTGGGCGGAAAATACTCGGTGGTGGTAGGAGGTGGTGTTGTTGTGGTCGTTGTCGTTGTAGTAGTAGTTGTTGTTGTAGTAGTTGTTGTCGTCGTCGTTGTAGTAATTTTGATTTCTGTTATAAAAAGTGATCAATATATAAAAATGTCCACAACATAATATATAGAACATTTATGTATAATATATATAAATCTTCTATATATTGCACGTGCTTCGCGTGATTCGCAATCACAAACTATGTTGCATGCAAGCAATATATTTTTTGAAGATAAGGGATATCAGAAACCGGAAAACTTATGAAAACTACATCTTCAGCAATCCATGGATTTTACGTGTGGCCGTCAGGTCAAGTAAATGGTAAAAATTAATAAAGCGGCCTACTGACATGCCTGCCGCAGGGACAATCTAGGGTGCACGGCGGTCAGGGCAAAATCGGCTTGTTTCTACACACATGTCTGCTATTCAGTTTTAAATAATCAGTGAATAATTGGCAACAGAAAGAAATGTATTGTAAATAAGTAATGTTTATATTACTAGAAATATTTTAAATGTTTATATTGCAGCTTAAGAATGGCTAGAAGAATTTCGACTCGGCCGTCAGGGCCGCGGTAGCATAATTGGTCAGTGTATTCGCCCGGAAAGCGAAGGGTGCGGGTTCGAGTCCCGTCTGCGGCCTGGTCCGCGTGAAATTTTTTCTACTTATATTTTCTTTAGATTTAAACATCAAGCAGTTACATGCTGAAAAAATTAAAAAATAAATATAAATAATGTTTATTCCACATGTGGGGCCGGTCTTTATATACTTCATCACTCTTGTCGAAACTTCATGCTCATTATGATCTGCCGCTATCTTGATCGAAATACGTGAGCTGCCTGTGACAGCTACTAATCGACTGATTGACCACACACGGCAACGTGCAGGGCGGCAGGGACAATCTGCCGCCCTGCCGCAAGCCCGATTTAGCAAATGGCCCCTGCTTGCCTACACACATCACAATTCAGGAGGCAATTAAGGGTCATCCCTACTCTTACACCCTAGATTGTCCCTGCGGCAGGCATGTCAGTAGGCCGCTTAAAGCAGCAGTATGTTTGCTTTCAAAGCCACGGCCTGCAGCGGAAATAATCATGGAAAATGTATGTATGTACCGAGAATGAGCATTCTAGCATAATAACAGTAAGAGATCTTTCTACTAGATTAGCTTTTCTGCCTTGCTTCTCCTTTTCAACTCTGTTTTCAGCTGTATTACAGACCATGTTGAATACATTTTCACCACTTATTTACTATTTTTCACAATAAAAAAACACGTTTAAAATATTCTGTGGTTAGGGTCAAGCGTTTGCAGCGCCATCTATGTCGAGCTTTGCGTATACTTCTCCATTGGTGTGAGTGTTGGAAATATTTCTTTATTATTTATATGGCTGTACCAATTTTGCTTCCTATGATTATTTTTCTTATGTGTAAGGTAAATAAACTGTATTAGATCTTTTAGTTTGCACTTTATTCGTCCATTAATAATTATTATAAAATAAGATTTTTTGGGAGGAGAATTTTACTTTTTGTTCTACAATACTTAAGAAAACAATAAAAAAATATACAAATAACTTTTTGTTGTTGAAATAACGCAGGATATTACAGCCCATCAGTTGTGTAGATAGTATAAACAAGGAAAATAAGGAACTCATATTTTTTCCTTGTTGATACATAAAAGCTGTAAGATTTATTTTTTATCGCAGTTTCGCAAAGTTACTGTTATTGCTTATATATAATAAGCAGATTAGCATTACCTAATAATAAGTTGGTAATCTCTGAACGCATTTTTTCATTTTGTACTGTCAGCCACAGGTCAAATTACTCGAAACTGACAAAGTTCACTTACTGCCATCTATTGAGAAAAGGATCTATTCTTTTCTCCATACAACTTTGCCCAATCTTGTACCTCAAATATCATCAGGCATTTATTTCTAGAAAATACGCCGTATTCATTAAAAATAATACAATTTATAATGCACTAGTACCATATGCAAATGTCGTTTAAACATTTAAAGTAAAGCAACACAGATAATATGTCATGGTAAATGTGCATCTTTAAATTAATTAAAATCAGCTCCGGAAATTATAAAAAATAAACCTGATCGACAAAAGCTTGAAAATAAAAAAAATATTATATTGCAAACCCATCGAAATACATAATTATACGAAATAGAATTCGTTGACTAAAAGGCTGTGTATCAAGGCGATTAAATGTCAATAATATCCTTAGTAACAGCGCGACCAATGTAAAGGTGGCAAAAATTGGAACTAACGCCACCTTCTTTCTAAACGTCATATTTTGTATGTCATTTAATGTATGTCACTCAAATTCATAATAGTTATGCAACTGTTGTATATTGAACGTATTAATAGTACCATTTGAGTATTTTGATACCTAATATGATATTACATACAAGCTTAAAAGACCTATGATATGAATCCTCTATAAAAGATTTTAAAACCATGGGCCGTTCTAAGAACTGAAAATTCATCAAAAGTTTCGGCGCTGTGTTGTCATGAAACGCGCGTGAATAACCATGTTCTTTTTTTGAAATTCTTAAAGCCACACATCAAGCCAATAATATTACATATATTATACATCACTAGCACAGACAAATTCAGACAATTGTCGTAGTTTAATTAAGTCGGCTAATAGCAGCACGTGAAACAAAACAATTCCGTGTCGTGTCAGTAATATTTTTAAAATGACAAGTTATGTTTTAAGAAAGTGTAAAAACTATGGTTATAAAATAAATAGGAATGGAGCAGTTTCATACCACACGTAAGTATATAAAAGAACGTCATATTTATATTTTGGCATGGTTTTATTTCTCATTTAATAAAATTAATAAACAAATCTCGATCTTTGAAATTGACCGTTAGAAAAGGATATAGGATATGATGGCAACTGCAGTGCGATAAGGACAAAAGTATTCGTCATAGATTAATCAACCAGAATGTCATAGCGTTCGTTAGGAGCTTGATTGCGCAACGGGTGTTTTATCACTTTTTTGTTATTTAGTGAGCGACTTTCTTGCGCGAAGGACAGTGGAGTCTTATTAAAAGGGTCCCATTTTTACCTTTTGGGTACGCAACCCCAAAAATGATTTCGAACGCTGATAATGCCAGATCTGCCCTAACTGTAACGGTATCTATAATAATAATATTTATTCTCCTTTTTAAAATACAAAAATACAACAAAAGATGTTAAAATATTTATATGTACGTTCGTTAATGCAATTGCCCTTTTGTTTTTGTCGGCATAGCAATACCTCGTTTTCAAATTTCGATAATACAGGAAAGGCCCTATATAATTATAATAATAGTAGGACAAAATCACACTCAGTAATAATGTCGGCGCTTGCACCATTGCCACGTTTATTTTTGTTGCGGTCGTAAATGAGAAAAACTTATCAATAACTATCACGCCGCGTCAAGCGCAAGCGCATCAAGCGCTGTCAATGAAAATTATTGTTAATTATGATAAAGCTTACGCTTCACGGTAGGTCAAGTCAAAGCGGTAAACGATCAATATTCGGTTCAATCACGTAGACTTGACAAGTCGACTTGATCGTCTACGGTACACATTAGGTTTCCGAGTGATCAAGTCAGGCTACAGTATTAGATCACAATCGCTCATGAACTTAGAAGCGAATCAGACCGGATACTATCAAATCTGTAGCGATCACTTCAAAACTACCAACAAATATTAAAAAATGATTGTTAAATATTCAATAAATGTGATTTATATTCATAAAATGTATTATTTCTTACCAATGTAGTATGAACTTGCTTTTCAATCAAGTGTTGATTCTACAACTAATAAAGGCAACTCTATGCACCAGGAAACAATTGAAATTTTGAAGTTTGTTTGGAATACGTAACAGATTTTAAACGCAATTACTATGAACGCAACATATCTATAAATAAAATATCATTGCATCGAGCAGTGAAAATTGTGGCGGGCTTATGAGTAAACCTTTAGTGCGGAAGGGATTAGAAAAGCGAAAGAGTGTTATTATGAAATTTAGGGTGGGTGTACCAGTATCACACCGATTAAACGACATTTTGAAAGTAATTTTGATATTGTGACTCAATTATTACAACAATCATTGCAAAAAAAAATATTATGTACTCCTTGTCTACATAGAATCATATAGCTTATTCCAATTGTTTTAATAGCTGTTAGGTTTTTTTTATTCAATAATGTGGGAGGTGCAAATTGCCTAGGGTTGACCAGATTGTACCAATAATACACCGACGTTGTACCAATAATAAACCAAATAATAAGACAATTTCTTTTATTGAAGAATATATCTTTATATATATAATTCTTCTGTGAGTGTGTATGTCACTGAACTTCTCTTAAACGACTGGACCGATTTTGATGAAATTTTTTGTGTTTGTTCAAGGGGATCTGAGAATGGTTTAGATTCACAATTTTGTCCGCTGGACAACCCCTATTTTTTTAGGGTGGTACGAAGTTCGCTGGGTCAGCTAGTTTATTATAAATACTTAAATGTTTTCGGCGTAACAATCATTACAACTTTTAATCGATCTACAAGTTTCAAGTAATACTTAAATGTTACAAGGCTCATAATGTTTAACTAATTTAATAACTAGATAATTAAGAGGAGATTCATATGACTTACACAAGTGTCGTAATAATGACTTGCAATTAAATGTTTATGTATTACCGTGATTAAGAAAATATAAAATAAATCAAAATAATTATAAAAAAAATTGATTTAAAATTTTGCCTTAAATTTATCCATTTCAGGAAATCTATAAAAAACTCGACTATTAGCCAATGTTGGAACTGCGATCTTCTCTTCTATTGCATCTTTCCGGTACCAGATTTTATCATATTGTTCTGGCCAACGGAAAGTATGACCGTAGTGTGTGTATATTATATTTTCGGCACGTTTCTCTAACCTTTACACCTATACTTATTTCGTCAATCGCTTTCAACACTTCGTCCTTATAGTTAAAAAACGTTCTTTATGCGGCATTATATCTATAATAAAATATAGCTGGTCGATTACTGGAAAAATCATGGTATAGATATTACCAGTAATAAATCACTGGTCTACAACTAGATATTTTATTAGTGTTTTATTATATTTTATTGTAGCATATCAACTGAATGCAAATGTAAAAGAAAAAAAATCAAATTATCAAAAATCTAAATCACCAGTTGTAGACCAAATAGAATATACTGGAAAATCATGAAATTCGTGTTTTATTAGTTTACCAACGACCACTATCGACTTAAATCGGCATTTTCAAATGAAATAAGACGTTACATTATTGCTTCACACAACATATTATGCAGTTAATTGAAAAATAAGTTGTAGTGAATGATATAAACAAAGATTTAAAAAGATTATCAAAACTTACCGTTGACGTGTCGCTTGCTAAAATGACCGCCCGAAACGAAGTGAACGAATGTAGTTCCAAATCATGCGTTTTTTACTGATGTAGATGGAGTGTTTATCGCTTTTATTTATGATTTTAAGATATATAGCTGTACAGCAGTGCTATCAATAGTAAAAAAGTGGCGGACAATTCGAAGGAAGGTTAATATTTTTAAGTGAACTTAGAAATAGTGTACTACTGGTGCTTGGTGTGGCACGGGTGCACCCACCCTATTTAAAAAAAAAACATTATAAAACAGAAACGGATGTTATAATGGTTTTGTTTTTAATGGTGAAATTGGATGTTTTAATGTTGGCTATAAGTTCTTTCAGAAAAATAGAACCTACTTTCCGCACTTGCATGAAAAATAACTATTGTCGCTGTATAATGTGACGAAGTCACATGGTTTTTGACACAACGGACAACCAATCACAATCAAGAGATGAATTTTATACCAATAGTATTAGGTGTCAGTTAATGACAATTGCGTCTAGGCAGTATATAAGGTACAAAATTGGGCAGAAATCGAAGGTCTTCTTTACAGTTTGTAGTAACTTCATTTGTAGTTGTGTTAGCATGTTTTTAAAAATTCACTTTATAAAGATCTTACCATACAACCTAATCGTTCCCTCGGCTTTTCCAATGGTGTTTGTAGAAACACAAGTGTAAGTGCCGGAATCTTCGGTGACGAAGTCTGTTATAGTAAGTGCCATTCGCGTTTGATATGCAAAAAGACGTTCCTCTGATAAATCGTACTTTTCCCTGCAACAAAATGGGCATCATTTAAAAAGATTTCAGTTTGGTACTTCAAAAGTTCTTCTCATGAATTATACGATCAAAAGGTCTATTTTCTCTTCCTAAAAGAAGTTTGTATAAAACGGTATTATTAGTTTTTTAATTGTAAAAATTCGTTTACATTATTTACTGCAAGCAAAACTTATTTGTAATTAAAACTTCATAGAAAAAGAACTTTCTAATATACTTTTTGTCTGTGGTTGAGTTTTTTTTTTCGTAAAATCACAACTAGTAACTATAAATACAATTAAAATGACCAATGTTACAATAATTTAATTGCCATAACATACAAAGAACAAAATAACCAAATAAAAAAGCCAAAAAAAATGTATTTTTTCTCTAGCCGTTACTTGTGACTTTGCGGGGATAGATTTCAAAATTCCCAGGAAACCTTTCATTGTACCAAATACACGTATAACAAGTTATAAAATCCTTTGCTTATAGATTTGACAACAATATGTAAAATGTCGTTTTTAACAGTTGCAACAAGCGGTTATATCGCTTAAATTTTAGCACGAAATTAATAAACCTGATATGTATGAGAAATTTGTCCAAATAATAAAGAAATCACTAAAGAGCATGGAAAACAATAAGAAAAATTTACACGAGAAATTACGTACAATAATGATACACATACGAAGTACACCTACTGCTACGGGACAAACCCCGTATTAACTGATGTTCAAGCGCGATATAAGGGCTAAATTTCATGTTATGTTCCAGAAAATCTGTCATGCATCTCACTCTTCAACATATACTGAAATCAAAAGTTTCTCTCCAGGAGACAAGGTGCAAGTCCGTATATATGGTAATACATCAAATAAATGGGAATTTGGCAAAGTCGTACGCCGGGTAGATCAACTGCATTATTAGGAAACCACTGAAAGTCGAGGGGTAGTGCATCGCCACGTGGACCAGATGCTCCACTACAGGGCAGTATCCTTGAAGGAACCACCTTCTTCCTCAGGAATCGCGGCGGACGGCTTACATGTCTGTGTCGTTATCATGAGCAACGACTCGAGTCATTATATAAATAAACGATCAAATTATTCAATTCATATTTCTGTTACATAGAATATTTATAAAAACCTGTGACGTAATCAAGTATCAAATCAATATTTTTAAAATTTGACACGCAAAGAGAGGTAAGGCACAGCGGACTTTCCGCTCGAATTCTAGCGCCGGTCTGGAGAAGTAACCTGCATCATTCAGAAGACCACAGTAAAATAATACTACATTTTGGTGGTATTGTGTTTCTGCTGGTGAGTAGGGTTCCAGGGCTCCGCGGGGTAGGGGATTGGGTTAAGGACGGCAAGATGAGGATGGTTGAAGCGCCACACCTTCTGCCACATCATTTATCTTCGTGACTTGACTACACTTACACCTAAGTAAGTTGTTTAAGTGTTAACTTAAGTTAAGTGGGATGATTGGTTGCGCCTTGTATTAAAAAAGTTAAGCATTGATAAAAGCAGAATACTCACCCAGCAAGGATCATTTCTTCGCCACCTTTCAGCCAGTAGTTTATAGACTGTGGGTAAGCCTCAATGTAACATTCCAGCCTGGTGTGTGATCCAGTGGGGACACCTATTACCTTCGTCGACACTACTATCGACGGTTGAACTGTGAAAAGTTAACAAATGATATTCTTTCTAAAAAAATAAGAACTTATGTTTATTATATTTACTAAAAGCATTTAACTGCCAGATGTTAAAATCTAAAGAAAATTTTAATAGTAAAAAATTCACGCGGTCTAAGCAGCAGACGGGGCTGGAACTCAGACCCTCCGCTATCCGGGCGAATGCCCTTATTCCCTTGGTTTTGTACACAAACACTGTTGAGTATTGTTTATACCCTTATTGTATCACAATTATGTATTGTATGTAAAAACAATAATGATTTTTTAGATTAACAAATACATATATTCTTTGCAAAGATTACGCATAGACACGTTAGAGTGGAGGACGTGCTAGTGATGTGTGCATATGTAGGGATGTACCTGTGACAATTTGTAATAGTAGATTATGCACCAAGGGGATAAAGCAGTGTCTTACGTCGCGGGCAGCATATTGGACCCTGAGCGTAACGAGGGACTCTAGAAGCGAGGGGACCAAAATGCTGCTCGTGAGATTCACATTCCAAAATGAGGATCAGTCTTAAGTTCCTGAATCTTTAAGTACTGCTCAAATAAACTCCACAACAACTTCCATGAATGTTCCTAATAAAAATATTACTCTGTCCCTCTATAACTGGACAAATGTGTCCAATATGTTTTATTTATGTAGCCCTGGGTTTTTATTGCCTCGCAGTAGATATGAAAAGTAGAGTATGCACCACTGGGATAAAGCCTGTCTTACGTCACGGGCAGCATATTGGACCCCTCGCTTCACTAAGGACTCTATATAAGTTTTGACTCCCTCGTTACGCTCAAGGTGCAGTATGCTGCCCGTGACGTAAGACACTGCTTTATCCCCTTGGTGTATAATCTACTATTTTCATCTCGAGATCCTCCATACTTTGGAAGGCATGTTGAGCTGTGTTGTTAGTCTCGTCTGGGTCAGCAATTAGGAGCACTAACCACAGCAAAGCAAAGAGTCACACGGAAGGTCTGTGCCCCACCTCAGTAATCATCACCAGCCTAGTAATGTCCCAAATGCTGGGGCACAGGCCTTTCCTATGGATGAAATAGGGAGTAAAGGCCATGACCCACCACGCAGGCCTGGTGTGGATTGGTGCTAAGGTCTGACTATCCTCCCTTTCTCAATAATAGGCTGATGATTATAATTAAGCAAATCTATTTTCCTATCTAACCTCTGTTTAGAAAAAAACAGTACTACTACCGTTGCACTAACAAATTGGTCTATTTGCTATAGTCTTTTTTTATAAAATTAAATAATTGTTATAATTAATTAATACTCTAAAGAAAATATAACTAGAAAAAATTCCACGCGGACCAGGCAGCAGACGGGACTCGAACCCGCACCCTTCGCAATCCGGGCGAATGCACTGACCAATTATGCTACCGCGGCCCTCACGGACCGCGTCGAAATTCTTTCTAGCTATTCTTAAGCTGCAAGGCAGCGCCATCTCTTCGCATTATAGGTAAACCCACAATGTCAAATGAATACTTTTACAAGTATTAAACATTTGAAAGAAGAAATAGCAATTATAGTTATAATTTTTATTATTTTTAAAGCATGTAACTGCTTGATGTTTAAATCTAAAGAAAATATAACTAGAAAAACTAGAAAAAATTCCACGCGGACCAGGCAGCAGACGGGACTCGAACCCGCACCCTTCGCAATCCGGGCGAATGCACTGACCAATTATGCTACCGCGGCCCTCACGGTCCGCGTCGAAATTGTCATTGTGGGTTTACCTATAATGCGAAGAGATGGCGCTGCCTTGCAGCTTAAGAATAGCTAGAAAGAATTTCGACGCGGTCCGTGAGGGCCGCGGTAGCATAATTGGTCAGTGCATTCGCCCGGATTGCGAAGGGTGCGGGTTCGAGTCCCGTCTGCTGCCTGGTCCGCGTGGAATTTTTTCTAGTTATATTTTCTTTAGATTTAAACATCAAGCAGTTACATGCTTTAAAAATAATAAAAATTATAACTATAATTGCTATTTCTTCTTTCAAATGTTTAATACTTGTAAAAGTATTCATTTGACATTGTGGGTTTACCTATAATGCGAAGAGATGGCGCTGCCTTGCAGCTTAAGAATAGCTAGAAAGAATTTCGACGCGGTCCGTGAGGGCCGCGGTAGCATAATTGGTCAGTGCATTCGCCCGGATTGCGAAGGGTGCGGGTTCGAGTCCCGTCTGCTGCCTGGTCCGCGTGGAATTTTTTCTAGTTATATTTTCTTTAGATTTAAACATCAAGCAGTTACATGCTTTAAAAATAATAAAAATTATAATTAATACTCGTTTTTAAAGAATTACTTTGTTTCTAAGTAACCAAGTCATTATTTGGCACTTTAATCACTTTTACTTAATAAAAGGACGGTTGGATTTTGAAAAGACCATATTGGATCGCAATAGTGATTCGCTTAGAATGATCGGCATTTTCTCGAATATCCAAAGACACGGCGATAACTTTTCGAACATAGGAAAACATAAAAAAACTAAATGTATAAAATGTTTACTCACAACACCCAACGCGATCCAGGCAGTTTTTCTAGTATAATTTTCTTTAGATGTAAAAATCTAGCAGTGAAATGATTAAAAATAAATCATGTGCTTACAGTTAACACTGAGCATGATGCGTTTGCTGACAGACGGTGGTACGTCGTTGGAAGCGATGCAGAGGTACGCTCCCATCTGCCGTCTCTCCACTTTCGTAAGGTTCAAATTCTGCCCCATAAACATGTCCACTGTGTGAAAAGAAAACTTTCATGAGCATAACTAAAGATACTCTTCAGCTAAAATATATCGGTTTTTGCAGGTAAACAACAATGCTATTAGTTAAAACGAGTTTAAAAAGTTGTATTGTGTGTTAATTAAATTTAGTGTAATTCAAAGTAACAATAAATGTTCACGCGCGAAACAGGTGCCTCGTGGACGTCGAGTTGTAGAGAGACGTACGTAGCACAGAAAAAGAAGTAACATGTTATTTTATTTTATTGCTCTGTAAATTTTGAGCAACCTGAGAAACTTTACTTTCAAATTCAGACAACAATTAATGTTATATTAAAGAAATATTTAATTATTTCTTCGAAAAATGTCTCCAAGTATACTCACAAATTATTCACTGATTACGCTGCCACCACATACATATTATTGTAGTATCATGAAAGATTAATTATACGTGATCTCTTACTGATTTATTATTATGGAGATAATCACACTAATATTATAAAGGCGAAAGTTTGTGTGTGTGTGAGTGTGTATGTTTGTTACTTCTTAACGTCTAAAAGGCTGGAGCGATTTTAATAAAATTTGGTATGGAGTTAGCTGCCACACTGGATGAACACATAGGGTTACTGTTAATACACAAATTATTTTCCCTAATAAACCGCGGGGCACAGCTAGTTATTTATATACCTATAAATTGAATATAAAATTAATATAAGTGCTCAAGATAGAAAGCTTGTAAAGAAGTTTTATATCAGGTTTCTGCGTTATATTGCGACAAGCCATTTTTCTTCGGTGTGACAGATGTATCAACGATGTGACAGTGAAATAAATATTCATCAGATGGGTAATATCCATGTAATATCACTCCTACAACTAGGCGCAGCAACTCCACATTTAGAACTATGTAGTTTGTGTGCAGGGGAATATCTCCTAACAAAAAATGGCAGAATGATATCCGTGTTGTTCTATGATTATTGTTAGTAGACTGCCTACACTACAATCCTTTTAGGCGGTCTATACAGCGGTGGGTATCATCACTGTTATGAATATAGGCCAAGTCCACAAGTCAATAGTTTTGATAAGAGAGGTCAGGCCCCGAAGCGGAGCGCCAGTCTAGGAAAGTAACCTTCAAATTATAGAAATTCCTTCCTTGGTGGTGTTGTGTTTTTGTCGGCGGCAAAGAGCTCTACGCTCTAACCATCTTGCTGTAACATGTAAAAGAGATCTTGTAATAACGTGTAAAGCGGTGTCCCGCATGCTGGATCTAGCAAGATGGTTAGTGCGTAGAGTTTGCACGTTGCTTAAGGTTTCCATAGCTTCATGGTTAAGGCCGAAAATAGTCGTGAATCACGAAAGAGAGCAGTTCAAGGCAGGCAGTGCGTGACTGATTCTTTCGTACTGCAATTGCCTATAGGCTATGGCTTATTATCGAGCAGACCACAACGGTTGTTTGCCGATATTTTGACTTAAAAAAACATTTGACTCTACTGCAAAACAACAAATAATGCCGAAGTAAAAGCATACTTTATACATTATGAGTCTGTTAGAAAAGAGTAATTCGCTGCTTTTGGTTTCGTAATAATTCCAAAAAAAAACGAGACAGAGGCTGGAGGAAAAAGAATCATTGCTTAAAATAAAATTGAGTTCGGTAAGCCGAAGCTGTCAAGAGCGTTCGTAAAAGAAACACCCTTTTCCCCCAATTTCGCATCTTACTTTGTGGAAAACAATTATTTAATGAATATTCATAGAAGACAGCTCCAACACTAACCTCGGCGAAATTACGGTTCAAAAATAAATTTCGCCGAAAGAAATGTAAAGCACTTGTATTCATTTCTTTTGTAGCTCGAATTGCTGTTATGTTTTTCATTAAAATTTTATTTCTATAGTAGTGGGTGCCTGCAACTTGGTCTGCGTGGACACATTGGTATACAAACTTTGAACCACCGATTTACTCATTTAGGGGGTGAGTTTTGGAAAATCAACGATATTAATATCATTGTGGAATATCCTTTCTTAGCGCACTCTTACATCATAATAGCTATATGCCTAATTTTAAGGCTGGCTTTCGAAGCGAGCGTCAGTTACGCCGCGACAGAGCGTCAGATAGAATTTCTGTGCAAATGACATTGTCAGTGCCGCTTTGACCGACGATGACAATGATATTTGCATAGAAATTTCATCTGACGCTCTGTCGCGGCGTAACTGACGCTCGCTACGAAAGCCCACCCTCAGACAGACAGACAACAAAATGATCTTATAAGTGTTCCGGTTTTGTTTTATTTTAGGCAAGGAACCCTAAAAACATTGAATTGTTCACAGGAGGTGAGTATTTCATACTCTCATAGCAAAGGTATTGTGTTTTTATATTTTTTATAAAGGCTGGTAAACAAATATGATTTGTATTGTTTTAAACTTTCATGGTCACTGACATTATAGTAATATAAGTTATTTACGGGATTGTTACCATGTACCTTGTTTTTAGCGAGTTTCCGATATTACGTCATTCATCAGTCTATTTACAAAAAATTGGCACAACATATAATAATTCTCCTTTCAAGCCAGCGCTTTCTGAAAACTCAACGTTGAATAAAAATAAAACAATTATATTCTCAGACAAGTTAGGTCAGGGGCTAGGACTATTAGTAAAAAATTACAGCGAGGAAAATATTATAAATATATGTACTCCTGGAAAATCATTTAATGACATTGTTAATAATTTGACCTACCATAATGTGGATAGTTATACGAACCTCTTGTTTTTGTGTGGTGACAGTTCCAAATTATCAATACGGGACATTACAAAAAGTATTGAGCACTTATTAAAAATACAATCTAAATCAAATTGTAAAATAATAATTAGCGCTTTCCCATATGCACATAACTTATCTAGGGAACAGAACAAGCGCATCTTTAATTTAAATTTAAGTATTTATAATTTAATTAATAGTCATAGTGACGTATGTTTATATTTTGATATAAATAAATATATTAGATATTTTAAGTTGACTACAGATACTATGTATCTCGCAAAGAGATTTAGGACCCAGATAGCTAATTTGTTAGCTTTTAATATACAAAATACGGTTATACATAGTATAACTAACCCTATTCAACAAAATAGTGTTAGTATTTCTAGTAAAAGAAATATTAACTCTATTAACAATTTAACCAGCCCAGTTTTAAACTGAGCTTAAAGACAACAGCCAAACCTAATAAAAGCATTATTAATATTATTCATCAAAATATACAAGGTTTGGCTGGCAAAGACCTAGAATTAGAATTGTATTTGAAAAGTGAGGACATACACATTATATGTTTAACGGAACACTGGCTCAAGCTTTGTGAAATGTCTTATCACATAAACAATTTTCAGTTGTTGAGTGCTTATGTTCGAAAGACAGCCATACACGGCGGCTCATTGATTTTTGTCAACAAAAATATTAGATGTAAGGATAGAAAGGATATAGCTGGCCTTTCAATTGAACGTAGCATTGAGCTATCTTGTGTGGAACTAAATAAGATGATAATAGTATGCGTATACCGACCCCCTGTAGGTAACTTTAACATTTTTGAATCTGTAATGGAGGATGTACTGAAAAAGTTAAAGTCAAAAAATAAGTTTTTGGTTGTTTGCGGTGACTTTAATATTAATATTCTTGAACAAAATTCAATGTCAGTACGTATAATATCACTATTTAAATGTTTTAATTTGATCCATCAATTTTTTGAGCCGACTAGGGTGACATCACATTCGGCAACTTGTTTGGATAATGTATTTACAGATAGTACTCCTGATAGTAAGTCTATTTTTAATAGTATTACATCTGACCATTATGGCTTAAAAATACAATATAAAATAGATGTAAAAAATGAAACCAAAGTAATTGAATTGAGACCAGTAACAGAAAACAGGTTAGAAAATTTTCAAAAAAACATTGGTGATAGGATTTCTCATATCCCATGGACACATGATGATCCTGATATTCTTTTTGGGGATCTTTTTAATCTAATAAGGAATGAATTCGATAAGACTTTTCCCTTAAAAACTTCGAAACTTACTCAGAAGTTACAGTTCTGTGATTGGGCTACGACTGGTATCTATAAAAGTAGAAACAAACTTTATGAATTGTATCATCTGAGAAAATATAATCATTCACAAAGTTTTATTGATTACGTTAAATGTTATTCTAAAACCTTCAAAAAGGTATGTGCAACAGCCAAATCTAATTTTATTAAAAATAAAATATGTAAATCGAATAATAAAATCAAAACAACGTGGAATGTTATAAATCGTGAAACAGGCAAAGAAAGGCCATGTGACGATATTATTGAAATTAAGTCCAATAATATTCTAATAAAATCTAAGGAACATATCGCTAATATTTTTGATGATTATTTCGTTAATGTTCCTTTGGTGGCTACATCTAATTTGAGCTCTTCAACGGTGGCTGCCAAGACATTGCTCGAGAAATATGTACCTAAGTATGATAACGTGTTTCAGTTTAGACATATTAGTTTTATTGATGTTATTAAGTGTTTTAAATCTCTTAAACAAAAAAATACAAGTGATTTATGGGGTATTTCTACTAAAGTTATTAAAAGTATAATACCCGTTATTGCCCCTTATCTAGTTGATATATTTAATAACTGTATTGATCAAGGCGTATTTCCGGATTTGATGAAATACAGTAAAGTTATACCTCTTTTTAAATCAGGAAATAGAAGTGAACCTGGAAATTATAGGCCTATATCAATATTACCGGTTCTAAGTAAAATATTTGAGAAAATTATTCTGGAACAATTAATGCCTCATTTCAACCTAAATAAACTTTTGCATAGGAAACAATTTGGTTTTACCAGAGGTAGATCTACTACTGACGCGGGTGTTGCACTTGTAAGGAGTATATTGGAGGCTTGGGAGAGGTCGCAGAATGTTCTTGGAGTGTTCTGTGACTTATCCAAAGCTTTTGATTGCGTTGATCATCACACGCTGTTATTGAAATTAAGTCATTATGGAGTCAAAGGTACTGCATATAAATTAATACAGTCGTATCTCAGTTCCAGAATTCAAACTGTAGAGGTAAATGGTGTTAGATCATCTGGATCTCGTGTGGAAATGGGCGTTCCCCAGGGTTCAATTTTGGGTCCCTTTCTGTTTCTAGTATATATAAATGATTTGCCATTTTTTGTAGAAAATTTGTGTGAGATAGTATTATTTGCTGATGACACATCTTTATTATTTAACGTTGACAGGCGCAAGAACAACTATGACGATGTTAATAATGCTCTCTCGCAAGTTTTGCAATGGTTTAATGTTAATAATCTAAAGCTAAATGCTAATAAAACCAAGTGTATTAAATTTTCTTTACCTAATGTAAAAGTCGAACATATTGAAATTAAATTAAATAATAATAAATTAGATTTAGTAGACTCAACTACATTCTTGGGTATAACTATAGACTCAAAACTGCAATGGAATCATCACATTACGCTTTTGGCTGGTAAACTTAGTTCAGCAGCTTATGCCATAAGAAAGATAAGACAACTTACTGATACAGAAACTGCCAGGACTGTATATTTTAGTTACTTTCATAGTATCTTATCATACGGCATTATACTCTGGGGAACAGCAGCTGATATTGAAAGTATATTCATTCTACAAAAAAGAGCTGTGAGATCTATTTATCAATTGAGTAGCCGAACATCTCTTAGAGAAAAATTTAAAGAAATCGGCATTTTGACTGTTGCTTCTCAATTCATTTACAATTGTATACTCCTCGTTAAAAATAATATCAATTTGTATACCAAAAACAGTAACGTGCATAATTTTAACACAAGGAATAGAAATAAGCTTGCATTGCCACCCTACAGGTTACAGAAGGTTTACCGATCTTTTATGGGTCAAGGTATACATTTTTATAATAAAATTCCTGATGCCATTCTTGAGTTACCCATAAATGAGTTCAAGTGTCACATTAAAAATTGTTTACTTAAGAAAGGCTATTATACTATTAAAGAATACTTAAATGACAAAACTGCATGGCTGTAACTGTAAATTTGTTTTGTGTTTGTTTGCAGTGTCGTACAGATAAATTACCTGAATTCTAAGTAACTATTTTACTTGGTTTGAGTGGTTATGGGTAGTCATGCTCTCTTAAAAATCTCTTCGGCGGTGTCGTGTGAGGCGGGTCGTTGCGTTCCCTACAATATGGTTGAGCGAAACGATGGCTGGTTCATGCGTCATGCTCGTGAACGGGTGCTGCCAGCGGAGATGAGTCTGCTCTATACTACTTTATTATTATTATAATGATAATTAATTATTTAAGTTAAATTTAATTTGTAATTGTATTTATACTGTGTGGCACAGCAATCAGAAACAAAAAATTTAGGTGAACATTTGTTATTTCTGAGATAAAGATTTAATGGTGGTGTGGATTCTGGCATGGTTCTCTAGACCTGAACTTTGGTTTTGCAGCGGTGTATCCTTGTCATTCTCTATACAGAGTGAAGGGGGGGGCACTGATGTTGGGTTTGGTTTTGGGTTTGGAGGGCAGTGACAGAGTCGACACTAGTGTTTAGGTAACCACATGCATGTGTCCTACAGTTGTGTTTATAGTTTTTTATAGTAATGTACACTGGTACTTAATTTTTTTTTCCCCTATTTTGCTACCTAGTATCCATATGTGGTTATGGGTAGTCATACTCTCTTAAAAATCTCTTCGGCGGTGTCGTGTGAGGCGGGTCGTTACGTTCCCTAAAAAATGGTTGAGCGAAGCGATGGCTGGTTCATGCGTCATGCTCGTGAACGGGTGCTGCCAGCGGAGATGAGTCTGCTCTTGCTACATTGGGTACTATTAATCGTTGTATTTAACTTTAATGGTACATTTGTTTTTATGCTTAAACAGTGGGACACGGCATTCCTAAACTTTTTTTCATTTTTAAATCTGTTTTTTATATTTTTTATTTTATAGTCATAATTGTTTTATCATTTACATTTGTAATGGAAAGTGACTTCATGGGTTATCTCATATTGAACTCATTTTTCAAATTGACGACTCTGTATATAATACAGGGAGAAAAAAACAGCCCTTGCTGAGTTTCTTGCCGGTTCTTCTCAGTACAAGGTCTCCCGCCGTAGATTTGCGAACCGATGGCATAGCTTTTCGACATTCACAAGTGCTTGTAACAGCCTAGACTGAATAAATGATATTGAATTTTTTTGAATTTTACGGCACTGTTGCAAGCGCCATGATCACGGAGTAACTGAAGTAATTATCGAGTGTCTGGAACCCTGTGGTTCGTATGTGTAAAACCGGAAATAATCAAAAAAGTGTCGTGTCGCGATCCGATACTGTAAGTGTTGTGTGTCGAGAACAGTTTCGAGTGAATAGTGAGAATGTGAACAGTGGTACGGGTATCGAACGCAATAAAAGACTTCGTCGGAGGGTAGACCGATATGTCTGCCAATAACAGCCTTACCCGCAATTACTTCAGTTACTCCGTGATCATGGCGCTTGCAACAGTGCCGAAATATCGGAAACTCGCTAAAAACAAGGTACATGGTAACAATCCCGTAAATAACTTATATTACTATAAATATGATGTGGTCTTCCTGATAGTAAATCACCACCATAGCTTACAGACACTTGCGATACCAGATTACATCCAACGAACGACGATTGCGAAAGCTGCTTAACTTCATAGATCGCATGCCGAACTGAACTTTCATATCACAAATACACGTAGTTTTCTGAATTAAATGTTAAAATATAGCTTTTATAATATTCAAGCTTAAACGCTTTATAATAAATTAAAAGCTAAACACTTACTGAAATTAAGAATTTATGATTTTAGCTCAGTGGAGTAGTGAATGTTTAATAATTAACTAAATTTAATATCAAAACATAAAATGTTAATATTTTACAAGTTAACTGAACTTGAAACTTGATAATTAAGTTGAATTGAGTTGTAACAATTTTCCATTTTGACTGTGATAGAAAATTAATATGTTTAAGACATTTTAGTCTGCTTCTACGCAACATAAATTTTATTATTAGAACCAATTTTCGGGAACATAATTCATCATTAATTGCCAGTGGATGGACATAAAATTGCCAGAAGGTGAAAATGAAGTTTTATTGCGTGATTTATTTAGGTGAGACAATAAATACTAATTAGATTGCCGTTAGCGTCGTTATAAATAAATCCTAACAAGTAATCATGTTAGATGTAAGTAAGTTTCTCTTTTTAAATAAGTAGCTCTGAACGTACACTTAGTTATACTTATGTCCAAAAATGTTTTTGCAAAAAAGTTTTTATTTTATTATTTCCTGTGGCTTTAACTTTTGTAATATACAACTCGGCATTAAAATCTGTGAGTGAACAATCATCCCTATTTCCCCACCCTTATGGTATGATTTTTGTTTCCAAATTTATATGGGAGCAATTTCGGAGTCTACCCTTTCCAATGAATAAGAATTATCAAAATCGAACTACTTTGTAAAAGGTTATGCTTGGACATACATAAAAAAATATACGCATCGAATTGATAACCTCCGCCGTTTTCTCGTCCGTTGAAAAATAGGTCATATTTGTAGTGATCACCTACATCAATTTACTTATTTATATGTTATATGTTTATAATTTTTCCTGCAATAGAAGCACACTTGGGCTGTCTATCAATTTATTTTCTGCACTATCGTTGGAAGAAATTGCAACATGAAATAATTCACAAAATATTCCTGTTATTCGTTTTGGCAGCATACAATTGTTTTCACAAGTTTATCTTATTTGATAAACAGTTTTTTTTGTATCATAATTTTAAACATAGAGACGCCGTTTTAAGGCATCAAAGTGATTTATAATCTGAAACAAAGAAATGTTATTTGCCTGCTGATTTTTCATTTATTCTGCTGCATTGAATGTGCCAAAACCACTGTACCTTAAACTTTGTTAATTAATTTATTTACTCTTTTTTGTTTTGCAACAAATGGCGGACTTAATTACACATGGCTTTCTCTACCAGTCAACTATCGGGCTAAGCAGAGACATTATGCGGTAAAGTTAATAAAAGCATTGTAGTAAAAGAGAAAGAAAATTTTATTAATTGTTTGTTGTTATATTTTTTTTTTATAGCGAGATAGGCAAATGACTCTACCCCACCTGATGTTAAGTGGTGATAAAGTCCAAACGCGAAGATAATGCATTGATGCAGAAGTTAAGACCACGTAAGCATTTATTTTGGAGGTAGGATCAGGGTAGGCAACGGCGCTAGTGTTAATTTTTGTATCGCAAGTGTCTATAGGCTATGTGGCCGCTTACCATTAGCAGGGCCATAAGTTGATTTGCCACCCTTTTAACATAAAAAAATAATTAATAACGATGCTAATTACTTAACATGACAGGTACGAAAAGAAGTATCGCCTCCAACTACTATAATGACTGTAAATATGCTGCAACTTTTCGTTGGAAGTTGGATTAGAAAACTGTACGGGTTTACTAACCCAGCAGATGTTTGGTTGTTTTGTTTTTAGATTAACAAGGCATGACTTCTTTCAGAGCTCCGTCAAGATAATTATTACCTTATATTTGTATATTTGTGAGTCTAATGAATCAATTTAGATTAGGTTCTTTAGTTTTTCTAAGTAAAAGGTTTTCCCACGGCAACACTCTGTGAGACGTCAATTACGAGTAGTTCTTAGGTTCAATTTAACTTGATGCTATCACTTTTATGGGCTGCGCAGACAAGGGACTTTTGCCCTGCGTGGACAAAAGTCGCTGAATCGTGAAAATATTTCCGCCGAGGACTTGTCACGAACTCAACGCACACGGTGTGCGAACTGCGAATATTTTAAGCCCCATTATATCTATGGAATTATATCTATCACTTTTAAAGATTAAATATTTAATCTTTGAGTGAGCTTAAAAGTGTACTTTAAAAGATTAAATATTTTATCTTTATAAGTGATAGGAAAATATTTAATCTAAATATTTTATCTTAAAAGGTAATAATCCGTTACAACACAACGTAATCTGAGAATATTTACTTTCATAGCGTACGCTTCTCTAAGTAGGTAAGGTATTGTTTAAACGAGCCCTTTATAAGAATTAAGTTAATGTCTTGTAAAAAGTGGAAAAAGAAAATTACAAAATAAAAACCGATTTCATAAAAACAAAACCCCTAAAAAGTAGAAAAAATGTACACCTTATTTGTCAAATAAACATTTGGAGGCGGTGCCTTATATGTTGATAAATCTGAGTTACAATTTGCTGCTTGGGTTGGCATGACACCAACACCAAATGTAAATTTGACTTAAAATGTACTTTAGATATATGTAAGTAAAGAACCAATTTAATTGAAGTGAAAACTTCTTTAGCGGCGTTGTACACTTTTTTTATGGATAAAAAATGTTAAACTCGCGTCATGACACGTGGGTTGATCGCATCACAGGCCACGTGTCCTGATCGAAAACAATAAAATTGAAAAGGTTGTTGAATTTCATTATATTGGACGAAACAAGTCTCTATCTAGGACGTCCAGGTCGCAGCTTTATTGCGAAGAAAATGCACTTTTTTACAATAGATGTCGCTAGGTGCGCTTAAATGAGAAATTCTGAGAGATAAACTTTTTTTTACTTTTGAGTATATTTGTTTCTATATTTTATGTTACCTTTTTTCAGTTCCCCAACCTCGTTCCTCAGTTGTATGTTGGTGCCGTCTTCTCTTCGCCACAGGATGCGTGGTAATGGCCTGCCACCAGCTCTGCAGGACAAGCTTACATCTTGACCCTCTCTCGCCACCACATCTCCACTGGTGCCTTCATCCATTATATTTGGAGGCACTGCACAACAAAAAAAGTTCTTATAAGCGCTAATTATTCTTGTACATTTTATTGCGTTATAAATAGGTGACAGCGAGGACTACTAAACATATATTATATAAATAAATAAAAATATAAGGGGCCGACTTATGGACAACCTTCCTTGTGTTTTTTGGAAGTCGGTTACAAAGTTGAATTATGATAAATTTATTACTAATAAATGTAAAGTACTCCATGCTTTTTTTTACTGAAAAGATTAATTCTACTCCTTTCGATTCAATCTGCTATAAAAGTTAATTATTAAATCAGTCTTTGATAAATATCTAAAATATAAAAGCGTTGATCCTCTGAAATGAGTGCATATTGAACATTCCATTACATACGGTTATAAAAGGACACATGTACGTACAGGGAAAGGTGATAAAAGCAGTGTAGCCTCGTCACTCTCATTCACACGAATACCCGAACCCGAATGCGTGGGACGGCATTCCCGAATGATTTCGCGTGATTGAAGCTATATACGTGACTTTCCAAGCGGTGTCTGTTATTTGACGCACATGAAAGTGCACGAATCGCTTAATTATGCACCATCGCGTAAAAGAACCATTTCCCAATTGAGCAAATCCAGTTTTTACGTTAAAAAAATTATAAGGAGCTTAGAATAGAGGAGGAATAGAGAAGGAAAATTATAATATCCCTGTTGGTATAATATCCCTGTTGGTAAATAAATCTCGACGGGGAAACAATTATCGTTACCTACTTGTATTTCTTTCTCTGTTTCCAACTTGTAAAAACCATTAATTTTAAATGGAAACTCATTAATAAATTGATTAAAAATTAATATTTATGATTGCCACAGGGAGTGTGCATTACGCTCTATAAATCACTACTGTTGCGGTAATAAAGATTGTTTCGCAATATAATTGCAGTACAAACGTATGGTCTTCAATGCAAATTATAGCATGGAAATACGTGAAACATTAAAACATTTAAATGCTGCTCATCTTTCCCCCCTATGATTGAGCTAAATGATTGATGTTATATGTAATAATATCAATATCTGGTATTTATTCATCACGCACTTTCATTAATGGAGATTTATTATTGTTTAAGCGAATTGATTATAGTGAAAATTCTAAAAGCTGGCCAAGTGTGACCGTGTCCTTGTAAAACTATTTAAAGCTAGCACGAACAAAAACATAATTGCATAACATTTCATTTTATTTTTTATATTTAACTTGTTGACACTGCGAACTACGAACCGCCATTTTTTAAACAAATACTTTCCTAACAATAAAGGACACAACACCAAAAAAAAAACAGTTTAACATCATAATCATTTATTTCATATTTGTATCTTAGGTTTTCACACGCATCACTCATTTAATAAAACTAGTTTTAATGGGTCAATGCACGAACTTTATTTATTTCAAAAAATAAATAAAGTTCGTGCATTAACCCGCTAAAACTAGTTTTATTTAATCATTTATTTCGTTATATTTTTTATGTTTTAAGCATGTAACTGCTCGATGTTTAAATCTAAAGATTTTTTTTATGTTATAGGGGGCATACGAGCAGACGGCTCACCTGATGGTAAGTGATTACCGTCGCCCATGAACACTTGCAACACCAGGAGTATCACAAATGCGATGCCGGCCTTTAAGGAAGGAGTACGCTCTTTTTTTGAAGGTTTTTGGGTCGTATTGGTCCGGAAACACTGCTGGCGACAATATATCCCACAGTTTTGTCGTCCATGGTAAAAAATTTCGACAAAAACGAACGGTTGTGGATAGCCACGCATCAAGATGATGGGGATGAATTTTTTGTCGCGATGTACGATGGCGAAATGCAGCAGCTGGAATTAATCCGAACAATTCCTCAGAACACTCCCCGTGATAAATGCGATAGAAGTGCAGAGCGAAGCTACATCCCTACGCAAAGCCAAAGGATCAAGCTGATCGGAAAGGTCCTGGTCGTCGACGATTCGAGCCGCTCGGCGCTGGATGCGATCTAAAGGGAGAAGCTGGTACTGGGGTGCCCCTGCCCAAAGATGAGAGCAGTACTCCATGTGAGGCCGAACCTGTGCCTTATAAAGTTGCAGTCGGTGGGCCGGTATGAAGTACATTCTCGATCTATTGAGCACACCAAGCTTCTTCGAGGCCAATTTGGCCTTGCCCTCTAAATGATCCCGGAACTGGACGTCGCTCGATATGTCAACGCCAAGAATTCCAATACTAGCTGATGCAGTTAGAGGAGTGTTCTGAAAAAGAGGAGATACGATAAATGGTAAGATTTTTGCGGTGAACGCGCATACTTGTGTCTTCGTAGGGTTAAATTGGACTAGATCATTGATATGAAGAAGAAAGAGCGTAGGTGATAGCACACAGCCTTGCGGAACACCAGCGTTTACGGATTTGGAGTCCGAGCATGCACCGTCGACTGCGACCTTGATGCTCCTATCCGCAAGAAAGCTAATGATCCAAACGCACAGCTTTTCAGGAAGCCCATAAGAAGGAAGCTTCGAAAGAAGCGTTTTGTGCCAAACCCGATCGAAGGCCTTCGCGATATCCAGACCGACCGCCAATGCTTCCCCCTTGGTCTCGATCGCCTTTGCCCAACGATGAGTCAGGTATACTAGTAGATCACCAGCCGAGCGACTCTGACGGAAACCGTACTGGTGGTCACTGATCAGCTGGTGGTCCTCTAGGTACCGCAGGAGCTGGCAATTTATAATGGACTCCATTATCTTGGAGAGCAAGGAGGTGATGGCTATAGGCCTATAATTAGTAGGGAGTGAGCGGTCGCCTTTTTTAGGAATCGGGTGCACTAAAGCTGTCTTCCATGAGTTCGGAACGACACCTAAAGAGTAGGAGAGCCGGAAAAGACGCGTTAGTACCGAACTCAGGAGCACACGTCTTCAGCACAATTGGTGAGATTCCATCTGGCCCACTCGACTCGTGTATGACTAAGGAAAAGAGAGACGCACTAAGCTTTGTGTGAACCGGATATCCGGCATAGAACTCTCACACCGCGGGATGGTGGCGGTATGTATCCCCTGTCATTTAGAGTCGAGTTAGACGCAAAGAGTGAGCATAAATGATCCGCTTTCTCTTTTGCAGTATGGGCCATCGATTCGTCGCCATTGTGCAGGGGTGGAAGGGATGGCTTACAGAAATTTCCTTCAAGAGACCAAAACGCGCGGGTTCCAGAGGGAAGTTTTATTAATCTCTCACCAATGCTGCTAATGTGCTCTGACTTCGCTCTGGCAATTACTCTTTTGCAGGACCTGGAGGCCAAGTTATACTTCTTTTTGAGATCGCTAGTGTTGTTATCCCCGACCGCCGCTGCATTTGCCCAGGTCTGATAACACATCTGTTTTTGGCGAGATGCCAGTTTACATTTGTGACCAAACCAAGGCTGGGATTTGCCACCAATGGGAACCACAGAGGAATGAACAAAAAGTTCCATACCCTGAAGGACAACATCGGCGACAGAATCGGCAGCGACGTTGGGATCATTCTGCGAGAAGCAAACCTGGCCCCAAGGGTAGGATGAAAAGAAAGTGCGCATCCCATCCCAGTCTGCTGACTTATAATGCCACACACGACAGCCAGCAAATTGCGGCCGCGGTGAGTAAGTGAGTGGCACCATACTCCGGATTAGACAATGGTCCGAGGAGCCAAGAGGGGCATCTATGGACACTTTGTAATTATCCGGATGTGGAGTCAGCAGAAGGTCCAACAGTGAAGGTGTATGGTCTTCGACATCTGGGATTCGCGTAGGCGAGGTGACCAGTTGTGTCAGACCATAGGCCAAGGCGAAGTCGTGAGCAGATCTGCCTGCATGATCGGTAGTGGGCGATCCAAGCCATTCGTAGTGGTGGGCATTGAAATCACCAAGGATCACAATTTCGGATGATGGGATCTGCTGAAGCACGAAGTCTGTAGCCACCTGGACGTGATCATAGAGTCGGTCAATTTCGGCATTTCCGCTATGGGACCTGTAGAGGCAGGCGTAGACGCGGGGATGGTCATCGACGTCTACATGCAACCATAAGATGGAGAGGTCCCTACCTTCAAAGTTGCTGAGGCGACGGAAACTGATACCCTCTCTAACGTACACACATACCCCAGCTCGTGGTACAAAGGAATGTTCCAAAGTATACCCAGGGTACTGGAGGTAGGAGGTGTCGGCTGGAGAGGATATCTGCGTCTCAGTCAAAAGAAGCAAGGCCGGCTGCACTGTCTGAAGGTGGTAGTGAACAGCATTAAGGTTGGAGTGTAAGCCCCTGATGTTGCAGAAATCCACGTTAAACGTGGCAGGGGGTGTCGTATGACGCTTGCTCTGGCCTCGAGCACTTTTAGTATTGAGCGCGGTTTCGCCCTCCCCAGAATATGAAGGGCAGCCTCGACGTCCACATCCAGAAGGAAACAGTTCTGGGCATGGACGTCCAGAGGGGGATTCTCCAGCGTGAAAACAGCTGGTATCTCCCTGGGGTATTATGCTATTTAACTGCGCCATCATGAGGAAAAAGGGGGGGGGGGGGGTTGGGCCTCCGGTAGCCTCACTCACTCGGCGAAACACAGCACAAAGTACTGCTTCACGCCGGTATTCTGTGAGGTCGTGGTATTCCTCCGGTCGAGCCGGCCCATTCATGCAGTAGCCTAATTAAGCTACTGTGTGGCTCTCCCACGATAATAATAACATTACTAAAAATAGATAACATTACTAAAAAAAAAGAGACGGGACTGCTGCCTGGTCCGCGTGGAATTTTTTCTTGTAACATTTTCTTTAGATCATTTATTTAGTTTAGGCTGTTACAAGCACTCATGAATGTCTAGAAACTACGTCATCGGTTCGTAAATATGGTGGGAGACCTTGTACTGAGACGAAGCGGGAATAAACTCAGCACGGACTATTTTTAGGGTTCCGTACCTTTAAAGAAAAAAGCGGAACCCTTATGGGATCACTTTGTTGTTCGTCCGTCCGTCCGCCCGTCCGTCTGTCAAGACCGTTTTTCTCAGGAACGCGTGGAGGTATCAAACTGAAATTCATATCTAATACTCATGTCTACTGTCCCTTGGAGTTGGAAAAAATCAATTTTGTAAGCCAAAGCAATCAAAGGATACAGCCGTTTATGCCGCAAATTTTCGAAACTCGCACGGAAATCAAAACCTACAGGGTAGTAGTCCCGTGAACTTAGAATCTTGAAATTTGGTACGAAGTAACGTCTTATATTACACATAAAGGAAAAATTGCGAAAACCGTAAATTTTTAGTAACATCGTACAATAAAAAGGGATATTTTTAAATACACAGCAAATAACTTTTCACCCATCAAATTATTGACAGCAATTTAATACTTTTTACATCAAAATAATTATTTTACTGCAAACAAAACATTTCTTGAACAACACTAGTGCTGAAAATAATTCAAAAATATTCATCTAATCTGTAGTAACAAAAAACTTGTTTAATTGTACAGAAATATGATTTTCATAACAAATATACTGATTGCACAGCAAATGTACTGATTGCACAGCAAATATACCGATTGCATAGAAAATTGACCAGGGCTTCGACGCAAAATACTCACACTTATAACAAAACAACTATTTTTGCAACAGCTTTCCCACTAAGTATTTCAAAACTTGCTCAACATTGGAACACCTGATGGTTATAAAAATAAAGCGAGTGTGCTTATGACCACACGACTGAAGTGAAAGTTCTTTAGCTCCAATGATTTGAAAATCACAAACTTAACCTGAAGAATTGTTGATAGAAAAAAAACTACCAATCCGCGTTGGGGGGTCCGTTATCACCCCCCAATCCGCACTGGATCCATTATCGCCCACCAATCCGCGCTGAGTCCGTTATTATCCACCAATCTGCACTGGGTCCGTTATGCTCCACCAATCCGCACTGGATCCGTTATCACCCACCAATACGAGCTGGGTCCATTGTCACCCACCAATCCACGCTGGGTCTGTTATTACCCTCTAATCCGCACTGGGTCCATTATGACCCACCAATCCGCGCTGGGTCCGTTATCACCCTCCGATCCGCGCTGGGTCCATTATCACCCACCAATCCGCCCTGGGTCCGGTATGATCCATCAAGCACTAGATTCATGTATTTTGTGACGGTTATCGTTCATTTGTTACCGATGAGTCACCATTGACACTAATCGTAACACATTCGCCAGTTTACCCCCTCCAAGTCAAGCGTGCCTAAAGAAGTTATACTTCAATAATTAGATTCTTTTGTCAATTAAAATGGTGTTTCACTTAGGTAAACTGCTGTATGAGATAAAAATATGGCAGCTTTGTTTAAAAAAAAATATGTAATATATTTGTTTTGAGGTGGTTATTATTAGCTTTGCATTCTTAAAATAGCTTTATTTTTAAATAAATAGCGATGCATCACGAAATTAAATTGTTACTAATATAACAATATTTTGTGGTGACTATTTTGCTGTGCAATAAGTATTTTTGCTTAGGATTGGGAATTAATTTTTATACAAAATGTCAAGTTTTTGATTTGCATTTAATTACTAGCCAATAAAAATATTTTTGAAAATTTACTACCTCTTTCGCGAACCCTCGGTGCGGGAGTCCGACTCGCACTTGGCCAGTTTTTTAAGCATGTAACTGCTAGATGTTTAAATGTAAAGAAAAAAATACTAGAAAAAAATGGAAAAATTGTTTAATGGTTCTTGACCACAGTTTTACAGACAAACGATGTAATTCGTACGGCAGTGATATTCATAATTGTACCTCGGAATCCACGGTGTGATTTGAATTTAGAACATGATTTATTTAATTATCTTCAAATCACACCCATGAAAAGTGAGTTTGTTCTTACAGAATAGCACTGCAGTACAATGGACAGCAGAAATTTAGTACCTATTTAAGTTCCTTCTAAAAACCTTACTACGGTAAAACTTGGAAAGCTCAGCTTTAAAAGGATTTTTTAAGGATTTTTTTAATTGATATTGCCTTCAGAATGTCAATTTAAAATATCAACGTCTCTCTCCGAAAGTTGCTAGAAAATAACAGGTGAATTTGATGAAAATAAAAAAGGAGAAAATACCTTTGCTAAAAAATATAAAAGCCAAATTGATTAAAAAAAAAATATATATGTAACAGCAATTCAATGTTGAACAAGTTGTCGTGGAACTTTTGGTACACATACAAAACTAGTTAGTTGTCTTTATCCTAATATTGACACAAAAACGCTACCAGGCTGGCTTATTTTCGAGGAGTTAAAGCATGGTAACTCCTGTCTGAATGTAAAATATTATCTAAAAGACGGTGCAGCTGTTTTTTATGATATTATGTTATAGATATTGTTAGTATGCACACCATGCGTATTGCAAGAATGAAAGAAAAATTACAGATTTCAGTTTTTACAAATTTTATACACTTTTAAATATTGTTCTGAAAAAAAACGACTATCACTTTATTAATAATATTTGATTTATGGTGAGTAAGGAACGCAATTGGGTTGAATTAAGAAAATATATTACAATAATGTTATAAGTAAGGAATACTTGTTTGGGATGCGACGTCATATAAGACATCAAATATTTCAGTTTTATATCCACGTCGCGGCGCAGCTGGCATAGCAAAGTCAAAACCTCAGAAATAATGTAAAAAATCTATTACTAGATTTTTGCAGATTTTGATGATGCAACTTCGATAAAGTATCTTTTGGTGCTAGTAGAGTGCGGTCCAACCTAATGGCTGTTGTGAAGCTAGCGCAAGTCGCAATACAGTAAACGGAATGTAGCGTGAGTGATGTAGGTGCACACGGGATTTCACTGAACTACAACCTACGCTTTGTCAGGCTCACTACTAACTTCACAACCATCACAAAGATTAAATCGCACCATAATAGCCAATAAAAACAATCAATCTTAAAGGAGACCCGGCACTTTTCATAAAAAAAAATGCTAAACTTGTATACAGTTGAATTTGGTCTCAAAATAAAGCCAAAATTATTTGCTACATAAAACTACTTTTGCCTTATTTTTAGTGAATCGTGGAAAGAAGTTATATAATGATTAATATTTTTTGATATGGAAACCCTAAATCTTCAAGGGACAGAATTTTTATTCAAAATATTACTCAAGTGACTGTAAAAACCATGATTCCTTTGCTTTTTCTAAATAAAAAAACCAAATGTCAATTTGACACTCCTAAAATACAAACAAAAAGTATACAACTTTGGCACAAAATGCCGGGTGTCCTTTTGTACCAATAATTTGAAATATTTGATAAATCAAAAATATTTTACTTATTTTCTATCTCTAAGAAAAAGATAAAGAAAATCTGTAATCGGTAACTGGCGACCGTTACTTTGGATGTCTGCCGAAAACGCTGACTAAGTATTTTTCTTAATAACGTTATATCCTTGTTGCTGTGAATATTTAGGGGATAAACCTTATTGAAAACACATTACTTAATGACTGTCTAGACAATCCAACCTTGGCCTCGGCTTGAATAAAAGGAATCTAGATTAATTTGGAATAATTGGTTCCTTCAGCTTTTCCTGTAAACAAAATAAATTTGGTATTTTACCCAGTTACTTTTTTGGAGCAAATGAATTAAGATTAATATGAAAAGCGTCAAATATATAAATCGACATACAAACAAAATGTTATTCATATTTTTTTTATTATGGTATTGAATGCTTTTGACCACAACCGCACTTGATGTTAAGTAACGATGTGGTCGAAGCTGGAGCACGCAAACTGAAATAATGCCTTTTTTCTCTTATCTTGAAATATACGATAGCTGACTTATATGAGTGCAAAATTTTCTGTAACAACGTTAACCATAACCTATTACAATATTTAAGTAGAGATATGAGACAAGTATAGTGTATTCGTAGGATATTACTGATCCATCTGAGAATATCTAAACACAAACTTTGCGCAGTGAGTAGTTGGAACGCTGTTAAATCGAAAGAAAAGGATATAAAGGTTATTATATAAAGGTTAAGAAAGGTTAAAAAGGGCATAGCGCATTTTCCATCTTACAAAAGACTACAGTAAAATTACACTACCTTTTGGTGGTGTTGTGTTTCTGTCGGTGAGTAAGGTTCCAAGGGTAGGCAACGAGTAATACTTTTGGTATCACAAGCGTCTCAAGGCTATGGTGACCGCTTTCCATCTGGCGGGATATATAAAAAATTAACGGATAGAATACATATACTGTACGTATAAGTATATTTATATACAAATACATATTAAACATCCATGACTGGAGTACAAATGCTCGTGTTCATTACACAAACATCTGCCCCCACCGGGATTCGAACCCAGGACCTCTCGAGTCGGCGACACCATGAAACCCAGCGTTTACCACCCTTTTAACATAAAAAATGTATGATTAAAAAGCCAAAACTTAGCGGTCGATGGTCGCGCACGGCTGTGACGAATTGCGAAGTTTGATTTCCAACACTCGAACACAAAAACATTTCGGTTGGAGCTAGCTTATCTATAAGCACGTAGAATGCCTGGTAATAGTGCTCACGGACGAAATGTATAGTCGGTAAATCACTACCTACAAACAAAACGACCGATGTACCATTACAACTACGTACGTGAGTGCGCGACTATTAAGCCCCGTGCCCATTCGAGAACAGGAAACAGTTCCTCTGAGCTGCTTATTTATTTACCAGGTTTTTGCCGCGAAGATTTATAGTCAGTTGTTTTGTAATGGCGAATTGATGCAGTAAGTTTACGCAACTCCACTGGGAGTATTTAAGCTAACGCTTCCTGTTTACCAAAAATAGATGTTTTTCCTGAGTTTGCTTGACACAGATAACTTTATAAAGTTATTACTTACCTCTTTCTCTACATTAAACTGTGATTTTCGAAATTGCCTATAAAATATGTTGCTCAACGGTAATAAAAAGGTTTTCAACTTTTATGGAATATTTTATTTCCCTTAAACATTTTCTTTGCCTACCATTCGTTCATCTTTTAAAAAAGAAAAGATGGGGCGTAAGACACTCCACGGTATTTTAAAGAATCAGTCAGTTTTGTCATTATATTATTGAGAATGCCGTGTTTTGCAGTACTATAATTATGTGAATGTGAAGTAACTATACTAATATTATAAAGAGGAGAGATTTTATTGTTGGTTTGAATTGAATAGGCTCTGAATACTGAAAAAAAGTTAGGGATCCGTATGACAACTTCGACAAAGCAACTCGACGTGTGAAAATTATTGACAATAGAGCAAAGTGATGTACTGTAGTTTTATAGAAGATATCAATATTTAAGAAAAAGTCTGCGATACTATATGTCATACTAGTACTTACTAGTTACGATCCGGCTTATTTGCTGTACAGTATTCTTAAAAATGCATCATGAATTTAATTTTATCAATAAACATTCAAAAGTAGTTTTGACAAAAAAGGTTCCATGGATATCAACTTAAGCAAACGATATAAGAATAAACAGTTCCCACGATTTCTTGTCAATATTGTTAAGAAACGAAGTTAAGTCTCCAACAATCACTTTCATTCACAAATGGATAGTAATACCTACAGCAGGTTGAACCGACCCCATGCTGCCATAAATGACCTTGATGGAATTAAAAAAAAAACTTTCCTAGTGCCTCGTCAATTTATTGTAGGATGTAATTCGCGTATTTTTAATCTTTTAGCCGGAGACGAATGGCTAGAATGAAAAATTTTATCGCGACACAAAATATTACAATACAGTTTGACATGTAATATTACAGTACTTATTTCAAAAGAAACACAAATTATGAACTACTTATGTTCAATTTACATATATTACTTCTGTCGCTACTAATCCTAACGAATGCACTTAAACGCCTACTTGAAATTCTTCATAAAGGAATAGTTATTATATGTACAAATATTATATTATTTGACGACCTCCGTGGCCGAGTGGTTTGTACGGTTTCATGGTGTCACCGACTCGAGAGGTCCCGGGTTTAAATCCCGGTGGTAGGAGATGTTTGTGCGATGAATACGAGCATTTGTACTCCAGTCATGGATGTTTAATATGTATTTCTATAAAAAAAAAATCTACCCTAGCACCCTAGCATCCCAAGTTACCCTAGCATCCCATAACACAAGCCTTATAGTGCTTACTTTGGGGCTAGGCTAATTGGCGTGAGTGTTGGAAATATTAAAAAAGAAATATTACTCTTTAAGATTAAAAAAAAGTCAGATTATTTTTTCACCAAAAAAAGCTCGATTCTTTAGTTGAATAGATACATTTCAACAATATAAACAAACACCTACTTGATATTCCCCATAAAAGAACAGTCATTATGTCTAATTATTATATTATGTTACTCCATCTGCTCATATGAATATGACATGGCGGCTGTTTGCGATGTATTTTTGGGGAAATGCCAAGAAAGCAGCGGAAAATGTTTCAATGACGTAATTATGAAGCCAAATATGAGAAGAGCTCTGGCCGACCTACAATCTGGTATGTGAATACGGAAATTAAGGTTTAATTTAAGGAAAACCACTTGCAACATATTTCTCAAAATAAAAAAAATAAAATCATGTTCAATCCAAGGTTACCAATGGCAAATAACTTTTAGTCTAAATCGAATTTCACCTCATTTGTAATTTTCTCTCTCTCTCCTCAATTCAAGTATGTGTTAAACTCGATAAGCTGAAAGGACATGGGAACTCTACTATGGCAAAATACGCCACAGCGAACGGAGATGAAATCTATCTTATTTTAAAACTTTAGATCCGATGTTCACCTTGAGCGCATTTTTGTGACCCACGGGAATATTGACATATAACGAGAACAACGTACAATAATTGTTTGTTGAAAAAAACAAACCCAATTAACTCAAGCAAAGTCGAGTTCGCGCGCGCGTGCTGAAAACTTTTTTTATTACTGTATGCTCCTAGGTAATAGGGAAGACCATTCAGCAGCTGGCTGGCAGGGTTATGTCGCTTTTCGCCATAAGGACCTTACAGGCTTCGCTGATACAAAAAACCCCATACAGGGACACAGGGATAAAGTAGGTGATTGTATCTATCCATTACTACTTTTCTTTAAGTAGGGCAAAATATTCCAAATGTCTTTTGAATTAAAAATGGCGGCGTTTTTAATTTAAAGGCCCACTTGCACTTTTTTATTACAATTAAGTACAAGTGGGCCTAAACAACTTTTTGTTATTATTAAATTTTAATTATACACAATACTTTTATAATAAGAAGGTGACCAGGACTAAATAACGAAAATAATCGTGATCTTAATTGTAGCGATGACTTCAAAGCGTCTCGAAAAATTTCTTGTTTCCTATGTATTTATTTAACTTAGTAATTGAAGTAAGTACAGATGGAATAAGAGTTCCTTGCTTTGTAGTATTCTGAATGTACCATAAAAAAGTGAATTAACAAATTAAGGAGAATTATTAATGCCAAAACATAGTCTAATATAATATTACCTATCTGTTTGTAAAATAAAATCTGATAATAAAAATTATTCGAGTATAGTATACGCACTCTAATAGTTTTTGTCATTATGAATTCAGTACGTACTCAATATGCCATCGCATTTCCATAAACTTGTGATACCTAACTTGTACCTAACTAAAAATCGGCTAGGTGTGAGTCGCACTCAGAAACGAAGGGTTCTGTACCATATAATATTTAAAACAAGATCGATAAAATCCAAAGTAAACCAATTTCTGTCCTAGTAAAGGACTCTTGTAACAAACAGACATCGATAGCATATAACCCCTGTTAGGGTTACGTTTAATTTATAACTGTCCACAATACTATTGTCACATTACTTGTTTTCACATTGTTTCTTGGTATTCTAGTAGGTACTAATAATAAATAACTTTCTATTTCTAGAATACCGAGAACTTATATATAACTGTTATTTAGCAACTTTTTTTGACTTGGAAGCAATATGTGTAGTGTTGTCCAATAATAATTATTGTTATAAGAAATTGAAATATCAAACTCACTACCATTCTATTAGATTCTTTGTCTGAATGAGCTATAATTGAATACTAGAATTGAACGATTTTTATTACGCAGTAATTTCTAGGTAATGTGTCAATACGACATTTTAAATCTGTGATAAGTACCTGAAACTTTTCTATATTTTATCCTCAAAAAGGGACCTACAAAAATTTGCCAGACATAAAATATTAAACGAATTATTAACAACCATTGAAGTAAAAAATCACAATCCCAAAGCTCATGCATACGAAATTGCAAATTCAATATTGAAAGTATTAATTTGACCATTCACAAAATAAATTATTAAGGTCCGATGTAAATGAGTTCAGTCAGATAATTTGGAATACCCTTCAATTTAAGTACGAATTCGTTCTATTTAAGTACAAATTGAGGACCCCGAAGTTATTTTACAGAAAATAGAGAAAATGAATATAATGGTATAAAGACAAAAGGCACAAATTTATATTCTAGCCAGGAACATTTTTGCGTCTTATTTTCTCTGTAGCACAGTTAAGGATTCCAAAATTGATTGAATTCTTTTTGTTAGGCTAAGGGCACACTAAAGAAGGTAAGCTTAGTAACGAGCTAGAATTGAAGTGTCGGCGAGCCAGGGGGGTACGACCACGACTAGTCATTTGTGACGCGGCGTCGCGCGAACTGTGTGGCACCGGCTGCCTGAGCAGCATGAGGATGGTCTGGTCATGTGACCATGTGTCTAGTGCTGAATTAAGCTTGTTAAACGCCACGTCATTTTCTTTGATCACAGAAAAAAAGTACGATCAATGGATCTTGTCGGTCATTGGTTCCTCTACCATATGCTTCTACATAATGCTGGTGTTGATCCAGCAGCCCCGTGTTCCACCTTCAGGGGCCTGATGTGGAACTGTGCTTGCTTCTCCAGTCGCGTATGCAGTGTGAGGATAGTCTGATCGTCTGGACATGTACCTAGTACTAAACTACGTGTATAAAACAAAAGACAACTAACCTAGAACGTCAACACAGCCTATTTGCTTCTTCATAGTACTGGTGTTGATCTGGCACATGTAGCAGCCCCGGTCTTCCACCTTCAATGGCCTGATGTGGAGCTGCCAAGACCTTGGCGAGTCGTTGGTGACGGCGTAGCGCGAACTATGCGTCACCAACCGAGTGTGTAGCGTGAGGATGGTCTGATCATCTGCTCGTATCCATGCCACCTTGGAAATAAAAAGAAAACACAGTTATCCCAAGTTTACTTCAGCAAAAACTTCTGTAGTGTGCTTGTGGAAGTTGTCAGAATCGATGTCTACTATCGGCTTCTCCGAGTGTCACAGGTTAGCGCTGGGAGCGTACGGATGGCAACATATTTTTGGATCTTTCACATTTTTTATGTATTTTTTTTTTATAGTTAAGTCCGACAAATGACTCCACCCCACCTGATGTTAAGTGAAGGTGAAGTCCAGACGCGAATATAGCTGATACAGCAGTTCTACCTGCCACACCAGCCATCCTCACCCTGCCGGCCTGCATGTTGCTTCTTCACGCCTCTTTTAAAGGATCCCAGGTTGTAAGAGGGAGGGAACACGTGAACATGTATAAGCAAATATGAGTTTCATGGAACACTCGGTTGGAATGAAGTTAAAAATATATTTTCTACACTAACTACAAACAATACGCTACGAAACAACTGACGGTTGTGTCAGAAAATTTTTACTTCATTTCGCCAAGCCTCTATCCGCCAAAAACGTCTATGAATGCGGTCGCAAGTATTTGGGAGTTATGTTGGTAGTACTTTAAGTTATATTTAATCTAAATATTGGTAGACCAAGAATTTATTAAATACGTCAATGTGCGAGGTTATTCACAAACAGCGAACTAGCAGTATTGAAATGTGGTTTTGTTAACTGTTGGTTATGCTAACCGTAAGCGGTTAGGTACTGGACTATATTACTGTACCTACACTCTGTAGACCCCAAAGCTCGATATAATAGTCAAGCCATGTCAGCCGCATTACATTACAGGGCAAGTCTTGCGGAAGGTTCGGTTACGTGTGATATTGATTTGAATGGTCTATACATAGATCCTAACCAAAACCATGGCTATTGGTGAGGTGATCCAGCCTCAGCTAATGTTAAGGATAGGCTTCATGTTACAATAGGCTTCATATTTTACTCACGGCCGTTCAAAAATAACTTTTAAGTTTTACTTTCAGTGTCAATTTTAGTCAAACTTTAAAGTAAACTTAAAACTTACGATTAAGTCCGATTCGGACTCACCCACTGACGGTTCCGTACAAATTTTTAGATACGCGACTTATACGGCCATACCTTTTTTCCTGTTATACTTAGAATTTTTCTCAGCTTCAAGAGACCGTGGAATTGAATATAAAGTTTAAATATCAACTCCATATCTACAAGCATATTACGAGTATAATAGGTTTTTTTAAAGTGAAACTTTAATTACATCGCCACAATTATTTTCTTTAATTTTAACATGTCGCATTTTTTTTTAATTGTTATTGATAAGTGTCGAAATTATATGTCAGTTCACGTTTGACCTCGTACTACTTAACATCTTAATCTTCAGCCTATTAATGTCCCCACTGCTGGGACACAGGCCTTCCCTATGGATGGAATAGGGAGATTGGGCCATGACCTTCCGCGCGGGCCCAGTGCGGATTGTCGGGTACTAACAACTGCAAATGCAGCCAGGACCAACGGCTTAACGTGCCTTCCGAAGCACGGAGGAACTAGTGATAGAAAATTTTTGGTCACCCATCCAATGACCGACCACTGCGAAAGTTGCTTAACTTCAACGATCGCAGCCGAATACGCTAACCACCCACGCCACCGAGCTCCTCTACTCACGAGTACTTTATTCACCACACAATTCACACAGTTCTTTCTTTCACACTCTGGCATAAAACAAGTTTCCATAAGAACAGCATTTGCATAGCAATAGTTTCATAACTTATCTATTACAATATACAATAACGTAAACGCAAGAAATCATATTTATAAAACGACAGTTAATCAGTGAAAGAAGATTCTAACGGACTGGTCAAAGCGACTGAATTACGATCATACACGGAACAAATATTGCATCGATAAAAGTATACAAGAACATATAGATAGCTATAATGATATAATATATAAATTATCCCCCTTAACTAATAATATCACATGCATTTTTAATAACTGCCATATTGAGAATTCACATTCTATCACATACATGCATATACACCATACACAAAAACGCATCACAAACCCACACACACAATCACACAAGTATAATTAGTATGTATGAAATTATAATTTCGATGAATTTTAAATTTTACTTTTTGATGTATTATTTAAACATAAACAGGAATGAAAGAGCGGATACTTCTAATACAGGTAACTTAACTTAAAAGAAGACGACCTACATAATGTAATAAGCTTAATAAAGATTTTTGTATTTTTTTTAAACATACAATACTATAATGCACCTTATTATTTATATAAAAAGATAGTAAATAGCGAACGCGAAACGAATAAATGAAAGCATTTGTTACCAATAAAAGTGCTCTTACTGATAATAATAAATTAAAGTATGAAGAACCATCAGCATTCAGCATCGCTCCACTTTCGCAAAACAGAAACTAAATAAAAGGTAAATCAAATACTTGTATAACGGAATGAGGGAAGGAATACGCAGCAAAACTGCGATATAATAAAGTGAATTTTTCCATTAGGCCGGTCAGAATCAAGTGAAATCACATTACGCTAAATTCGAATGTATAAAGACTGGAAGAGATCCAAAAAGTTTTATTCAATTACTGAATCTCTTGTTCCTTTTCAGCTTATTTTAATCCGGCGTTGGAAACATGGTACAGCCTCCTATTAGTCTTTGATGTTCAGCGATCCACATTAATGAGTCGATGCTCATTGTTAAAATGCGTAGTCAATATACTTTTGTGAAGTCGCACAAACAGTGTCGGTCGAAACTGTTTTACTGGTTTGACATTTAAAGACGAAATAGATGAGGATGATGTACTTATTTGAAGTAGAAAATCAAACGAATTTAATGTTATGCTATCGCAAAATAAATATGCAAAAATGGCTCTTTAAAGAATAACGGCAGAAATTGTATTTAATGCTTGTGTGCAAATGGCCGGCTCTTGTTATTTAATTACTATTGCAAAAAAGTAATAACATTTAAATTAATTAAAATACATATTTCAAATTTCTGGCTTTTGATACCTTAATTAGGCTTTTTAGAAGGCGAAACCTGAACCAAAAATTTCACTTAATTTTTTAAACTATACATCTCAATATTACATTTTATGAACTTTTTCGTTTTCCACCATCATTTAGTTAACTTATGTGACGGACGGACGTCCGCCCTTCTGCAGCTTAGCTCACAGACTATTAGTACTACAAAGTTTTAATTTGGCATGAATATGCATTTTAACTTT
This sequence comes from Chilo suppressalis, assembly GCA_902850365.2. Taxonomy (NCBI): domain Eukaryota; kingdom Metazoa; phylum Arthropoda; class Insecta; order Lepidoptera; family Crambidae; genus Chilo; species Chilo suppressalis. Next base: position 9,516,924 of record OU963907.1, read on the forward strand.
TCATCACAAAAGTAAGTAGAAAAATGTAAAATGAATTCCGGAAAAATATTTTTATGGTTCCTCCCCTACAATTGACTTTGAGATTCCATACAAGTGGATGTCGTAAGGTGTTTAAAAAAAAACGGAGTATTGTTAGAATTCCGTAGTCCTGACACTTACAGTTTCGGTATGTCCGTCTGTCCGTTCCCGGTTTTGCTTGAGGATTATTACCACTAGAGAGCTGTAACTTTGTAGATAGAGGTAAAGGACAATGGGCAAAACGCACCCAGCTCCGCCGACAATGTAATTAGTATGAATCGATAGATCTATGAAAAGCTAGCCTTTTTTAGTACGAAACCGAAAAAAGATATCCTGGGAGTCAAAAGATATGACACCGTAAAAATATCCTGGTAGTCAATAGATATGACACATGGGCATATTTAAGTAGCTGAATAAATTCATTTTATATTAGTACCTTCATTTTATATTATTTGTAATCATAATAAGATGCCATATCGTACTATACAACCAGATATACGACAAAGCCTGCTAACCATCCTGCATTGCTCTTACCGAGACATTTCAAAACGGTTTACGGATGATGAAGGACTTGCAGTTGCAAATAGTCGACTCGTCTTACTTCGTTGTGATTGTGCGCTCCCTGCTACTTGATTGATTTTTATCTAACACGCTTTGGATATTGGAACACGATTATCGGTTTTGTCAATTAGTATGGATGAACTGGAATCATGTCTTCTCCCAAACGTGGACAAGTTTGTGTAATCTGTGGTCGCTCCGTGTTACATAGAAGACAATTTACTATATCGAACAGAATGTTTAAAAAAAACATGTGGGGATTTTTGGATTTACTCTAGCGCGGCAGAATAACATAAATAATTCCTGAGCACCCTATGTAAGGTCGAACTAACTAACTAAATTAATTACCTTGTTTCATTAATGTTCGTTCGTTAAAGTACTTGAACATATTTAACTTAAAAAAACTAAAGACCCCCGGGATGGAATTTGATGCGCTTTGGCACATATGATCTTGACTATAATACCTTTCAAACAAATGTAGTTTAAGCCGTGGCGGACGTGGGCGCAGCGTCCATATATTTTTGCCCAAGGTCCTGACAAAAATTTTTAGGGTAACTCATCTACATGTAACTTGGGGATGTTTTTTTTCATCATCTACCCTATCGTGTGGGATATCGTTGAATAGAATAAATCTAGCAGTGAAATGCTTAAAAATAAAATAACCGACTTTCATATGTTAATCTTTATATATATAATTCTTCTGTGAGTGTGTATGTCACTGAACTTCTCTTAAACGACTGGACCGATTTTGATGAAATTTTTTGTGTGTGTTCAAGGGGATCTGAGAATGGTTTAGATTCACAATTTTGTCCGCTGGAAAACCCCTATTTTTTTAGGGCGGTACGAAGTTCGCTGGGTCAGCTAGTTACTTATAAAGCTATTTTGTTTGAAATTGTCGGTTAACTATAATGCTTATAGACGTCGCTGCCTTACAGCCTAATGGCCTACGCAGACAACGGGCTTTTGTACGCAGGACTTTTGTACCCGTATCATGAAAAACAAAAAAAATGTCCGCCGAGGAAGTCCTCAGACTGTGTGCGTCGCACACAGTGTACAAACATTTGTTGCTCGGAAATTTAGTGAAGCGCACGCTATGGAATCAATAATCTGGGATTGCGTTGTATTAAAATTAACATGAAGTTTAAGAAAAAGAAAAGACGTTCTTAAAGAAAACACTGGGTCCATCCCTTTATATCGGATTATCGGATTGATTATATATTAGGTTCAGGAAATATTTACTTCGCATTTTTTATGAAAATTCAAAACATTTTTTTAAAGTTTATTTACATTTAACTTAAGTATGTATATGCCAATTTGTTCGATAACTTTTTGCCATCTTGTAAGTAGGGACATGATCTCTTTCGTCATCATCATCATCCTATGGATGTCTCCACTGCTGGGGCACAGGCCTTCCCCATGGATGGAATAGGGAGATAGGGCCATGACCCGCCACGCGGGCCCAGTGTGGATTGGCGGGTGCTAACGACTGCAGATGCAGCCGGGACCAACGGCTTAACGTGCCTTCCGAAGCACGGAAGAACTCGAGATAGAAGTTTTTGGTCACCCATCCAATGACCGACCACTGCGAAAGTTTGCTTAACTTCAACCATCTCAACCGAACGCGCTAACCACCTGCGCCATCGAGCCCCTCATCAGGCTGATCTCTTTGCTATAAAAATTTTATGGCTTTTGATCAAAAAGCCGCGACATGTGATTTTGGCAATCCTCTCGTGATGTTAACCTGACACTGCCTAAAAGTTTTAAATAGACCGAAACAGGTGGAAATCTGTAGGTGCAAGGTCAGTACTATACGTCGGATGCATTAACACCTCCCAGAAAAACTCTTAATTTTTGCTAAGTGGCTAAGTATATGTGAGGTCTAGCGTTATCATGATGAACAACCACACCACTTCTGTTGATTAATTCCGACCGCTTTCTTTCTACTTCTTGCTTTAATCTCATCAGTTGTACAAAATCGCAGTAGAGTTCAAAATCGATGGTCCTGCCTGGCCATAACATCTCATAAAGAATAATACCCTTCCAATCCCACCATACATACAGCATCACCTTGTTGCGAGTTAACCCGGGTTCCGTCAGAGTCTGTACAGCCTGAACGGCCTTTGACCACGACCTTTTTCGCAAGTTCTTGTCGTGATCCAATTTTCATTACCAGTTATCACCTTCTTCAAAAATGGTTCGGTTTCATTACGTCGTAATAAAGAACCACATATGAGTGCACAGTTCATTAGGTTTCTTTCAGTGAGCTCGTGAAGCACCCAAATATCGACCTTTTTGTGTACCCACCTTTTTTCAAATGCGCAAATATGATTTGTGATCTATTCCCAGTTCTTCAGCTACGTCGTAACTACTGGTATGCCGAACTTACTCTATTTTTTTTAAATATGCCATCCATTTTATAGGGCGACCAGAGCGACGTGCATCTTTGACATCAAAATTTCCATACAAAAACGCCTAAGCCAAAGGTCACTAGGTCCATAAACATCACACTTTTTTTTCGCGGCTTGCGTTGCTTTTTTGTAGTAAAATTTTAAAATGTCTCGAATTTCTTCATTATATTCACTCATATTTTATTACAAGTTCATACATACTTTAATGCGAAAAAGCTTTTACTTGCCCCCAACCTATTATGTGTATTTTTGAGATTATTTACTATGCTTTCGCTATAATCTATAATATATCAATGAATCGCTGAATGTGTTGCTAAGCGCAAATCGCGAGAACAGCTGAACCAATTTCGATAATTCTTTTTTTAGAATATTCCTTGAAGTACAAGGATGGTTCCTACGCAAAGAAAAATTTAAAAAATGCCTGTAATTTCCAAAAACAACACTTTTCTATACTCCCATACAAACGATTCGTAAAAATACTTAAAAGTCAATTTAAACTTTAATACCATACCATAAATTTCAAATGTTAGCGGAGAGGTTCCAGGAAGGCAAAACAAATGACGTGATGTCAATAGAAGTTCGGAAAAGGCAAATATACAATTTTCAGTTTTTTTTATAACTATATGAAGAGTCATTTTAGTCTACACTACAGCTCAACATCGAAGCGAAGCGAGGGCGGGCCAGTAGTATTCAATAAACAATGTTTCACGATCTTTCTGAAAGATAAATTAAATATAAAGAAAGAAAAATATTTTACTTGTTGTTTTAAATATTGTATAAAAGCGTAAAACGATGTAAAACATACGAACAACATACTTAAAGTTTATTTAATCACTCAAATCACTGAAAATGGCAGACTCAAAAGACTTGACGCTAAGCTACAATAAAAAAATTGTGCTTAATTAATTTTAAGTTTGTAATTCCAGACAGACAATCCTGCTCAATTATTTGATAAATCCTTTAAGATTTTATTTGCATTTTTGATGATGAAATCTATAGACTTTATTCCGCCGTTGAAATTTTTGCTGATGTGTCGTATTTAAAGGAGTTCTTCTTTTTACTTCTTTTATTAAATTTTGCAATCGATTCCATGCGCCATTGTGCAGACGTACATCACTCTCGAGCGCGCAACGCGGACAAAAACTAAAGTTCGCTATGTGCATTGCCGCCTCTTGTCACATATATGTTCTATTCTTTTTTCGAGGACTCTTGCTTACTTTTGTTCCGTCCGGTCCCTCGGTGTCCGAGGTAGTTCGGGGGACTTTATGTCAGCGGTCTGTCGTGTACATTACTCGATGCAGTTGTAAGCAATGTTTTTCGGCGTACAAAAGGACTCCACTGACCAAAATCCCTCGACTGCGCAGTCTATAAGACATACTAGAGAAAATTTGGTATTGGTAAGTGTAAAAATATTCCTTTCTTCCTCGTAAGCAGAAGCTTACGCTATTCAAGTCGTTCCACGGAAGTGTGGAACGACTTGAATGACACATGGAACACGCGAGTCATGTGTCTACATAGCGCTAACGAACTTGTTAAGCTTATTCAATATCACAACAAACTTCGACCTACACACAAAATCTCTTTAGCTTTCCTATAAGTCTCTCAGTGTGTAAATATAACAACAGGATGCTTCATGATGAAACAGCACGTCACAAAATAAATCAATATTACTCGTATAATGAACTCAAGTCGAAATATGCAAAAGGAATAATTTGAAAGTATGATCGCTTCGGTTATCCCTGCATAAAATGCAAGGAAGATTTCCTTATGGAAAACTGGAAACGCTGAGCCAGCGCTCTGAGGAGTACCTAGTTGATATCGAACACCGCTCTTATGAATTTTCTTCTTTCTAGGGAACGCTTGATCGCAGCTTTATGGTAAATATTCTTGAAGCTATATTAAGTAATTTATTTTGAGATATGAAACTGAAATTCTACATTTAGTACCTTAAGGGTTTTCGTTATTATTTGTCCCAATTTACCTGAATCATGATTACTATTATGGTATTGTTATGGCAGATAGTAAAAATGTTATTACTTAAAATAATTAAAAAGATAAATATCTTACCTGTGTTTTCTTTGAGAACGTTTATACTAATTTAGGTTGTTTGAATTTATATTATATTTCTCTAATCACAGCTATCATGCTTGCTAAGTTGAGTATTTGCGGTTTTACATTTTGTGCCCATGGCACTGAGAACCTACGCATTCCTATAATTAACTCTACCCAAGACCGCTTATTAGGCTGCTTTTATAAACTCAAATATCTACTTAAAGATTTCACTAGCTAACGTGTGTAGCTCAATATGCCAAACTAATTTATTTGCGAATCCTTTTCAAATTGTTCTAAATTTGAATTGAGATATCAAATTATAGCAAAATACCTATTGATATCTTACGTCTTCTTACTTCGCAATATGAAATTATGGATATATTTAGATACTTTGAACAACTGCGAAGCTTATTTCATACCATTATCTCGAGGACGAGATGTCATCTATTCTTGTAGTGAATTAATTTTAAGTACGTACAATGAAGGTTGTGATAATGGTTTTATTTCAACTCAATGAATTTGAACTACAAATTGCTTCAATTGTTAATACGAAAAGATATTGAAACAAACAATACCTTACAAATCCTTTTATTTTATTACATGAAAACAATACTGTTTTTATACACCGTATAAAACATATCGACGTGATTCCATCATGGTTCCTTCTTCTTGATATTTTTTCTAGAAATTTCACACGACAAGCATCAGAAATAATCAGCGAAACTTGATGAGATTACGCCTCGATGGAATGCAAATTTTGTCGGCTCAATGGGTAAAGGCGGGCCCTCGGCGAATCATGGACAAATTGGAGTAGACGCAAGAATTTGTACGTTGATTTACGGGTACACACTGCGCCTAATTTACAATTACCGTTTTACTCATTTGTTGTCATAAAATGGAACTGTGGCCCCTTGTAACACATTGCTTCGCTCGTAACTTCTAAAGGTGAGATAAACTTTTGTTTGTCCCTGTTTGAGCCAGTTATTCAGATAGGATCCTTTATTTTACCGACAAAATTGCTTTTGCAGCAGTCGTTAATCATAATACAATATTTGTTTTTGGGGTTCCGAAAATGATAACGGCTCGGGTTCAATCAATTCTCAAAATCACTTTTTTATTACTTGGTAAAATAATAGTACTTAATTATAATTGTCAATGATTTATTTAATGCTACTATCATAGTATTTATTGTTTATTTTATGGAAATATAACATGGTGGCAGCGTGAACACAATGAGTGATAATAATTAAAGCTAATTCTTGCCAAAATAGTTGCGCAACAGACAACTCTCCTGCAAAGCATGCAGGAGCAAATTGAAAAACTAGCGCCACAGGGTCATTATTAGAGGTAAAATTATATTGTTCATGAGTAAAATTTCTATGATTATATGACTAAAGATGTTAATTATTAAGGTTAACCATCACAACTTTCATATAGATTTACAAGGGTAATATGTAAACCTTACCATCTCCAAGGGAATGGATAGGCTGAATTCACAGTAAAAATAGCAAAAAAATATTATACAAAGCTACAGAAAACGGAGAAGATTTCTGTCTCAGTATTTTTTTTGCTTAAGAAATACTCCTAACAAAGTTTTTTCCAGTCCCTCACAAAGTTTTTCACGTAGAATAATAGACTTTCTACCAATCAGCCATAGTTGAACCAAATAGAGTGAAGGATAACCAAAAAAAAGTTAAAGGTGAAATATAGTTACAGTAAAAGGGCTAACACTGTAACGCCATTAGAGATAGGTCAATATATCTATATACACATATAATGGTCATTAAACTATAACATACCTACAACAGAAGCTAATGTACTACCTATGATGACAATAATTTACTAGATCAAAATGAGGGTAATGAGGATAAAATTACCCCACACACACCACACACGAATTCAACACAACACAAAATCTATGCAAGAAATTCCCAATGGTCAGGCCAATTTAATTCATCATAACACTCTAGCACCTCCATCTAGATCCCACGTATCAAAACCTATAAAATATTAATAATAGACCTAAGAAACAAACCATTATTATACCTTGAAGATTGTGTATGTTGAGTATTCCACTGTTACTTCATTTTTCATAAAATTGAAGTTAGAAAACTTTAACTATGTTCCGATTGCTAGTTCAATGTTTAAATCCGAGGTTTTAGTCTAGTTTTGCTTCTTTCTGTATTAACAATTATGATTGTAAGTGTATTTTATTTTTTAACTAATACTATTATCATTATTATGCATGTCATGAAAATGATCTGATTTTTGGTGTGTTAAACAAAAGAACTCATATATTTTTTATTTAAGACAGCGTGTTGTAATGAATAGGTGTCCACAGCCAATAATACAATTTACGTTTGTTTGATTACTTTTACATTAATTTATTTTAACCGTGGCTTATATAAATTTTTTTGTCATATTATGTTATCTAAAATATTCTTAAAGAGATAGCATTTTATAAAGAAATTATTTCATTTCTTTTGATTTCAAAAGTTACATTGGTGCAAATCAAAGCTTTAATTTTCTCAAAGCCAAGTTCATTGCATTCATTGGTGTGAAATGTAACAAAAAAGATCATTTCCATCAGAATTTAATCATACTGTGTATTTTGAGATGGCTCAGACGTAGAAGGAAATATATAAATGAAATGTGCTACAATGTCACTGAGATTAAAATTTTCAGCAGGGGCAGTCAAAAGGAGTCTTCAATATTTATTTCTCTTTCAATATGAGATTTTTTATTTTCAATACCTACCTTAATATGTTATGATTATGAACCTATCTGCGTGAAAAACAGTTATTATTCTTTTTCGTTTTCTTGTAATATCAATTTAAAGGGTTGTGTTTTCCTGTCGTATATCATTATTAAAACGTTTTCTCGTGAATACAGTTGAGTTGGAAATAATGTGAAACAATTACAAACGCGTTTTAGACCTGGTTAAAAGTATTTTAATTGATAATTAGTGAGCGTGAATAAATAAGAAGTAAACAGCTTTCAATTATAATAGGTTTTCTCATTTCAGTGAACCTAAAAGTAAATTATAAAAGTAATATAATTATAATTTGTACCTTATATCTTTCTTGTTAACTATGAAATTAAAAAGTTTTTTTTATGGATAGTTCCGACAAATGACTCCGCCCCACCTGTGGCGGTGAAGTCCAGACGTAAAGATAGCTGGTACAGCAGTTCTACCTGCCACACCAGCTATCCTCACTGTGCCGGCCTGCATGTTGCCTCTTCACGACCCTTTTATAGAATCCCAGGTTATAAGAAGGAGGGAACACGTGAGCGGGCAGAGCATTCCATTTACGGATAGTGCAACAAAGAAATGAATCACCAAATTTCTTTGTACGTGTTGGAATTGTGGCCATAGTTAGATGGTGACCACGTAGGCCAGCGCGCGTGATCCTCTGAAGGAAAGGGGAAGGTGGAATAACAGACAATAACTCCTCAGCACACTCGCCATGGCACCGTCGATAGGACGCGCTTGGTGACGCCACGTCACGGCGTTGTATCTGATCATGTAATAATTTAAATTTATCTAAGCTGTCACTTGATACCGTAAGCCCCGTAACAAATAAATTTCTATTTCAACATGAAACTCTTACGTAAACATCATAGACCAAATTGAATGAGATACAAATTAGAGCATTAATTGGATAAAAGATTTCCTTTATGCTAATTTAATTAAAATGTTCATTTATTTCAAAATTAAAACAGTAAATATCATAAATTTGTTTGGAACGCTTTTTTCTTTAAGAACCTTGTATAACAGTAAACCTTGTGTACCTAACATGGAGATTATTGTTTGTCTTAACTAAATGAGAAATTCTAAGAAAGGTTATTAATTTCACTGTTTTTAATAGAGAATATTTTGAATGCCTATTTCTCTTTCTCTCTTTATAGTGTAATTTGATACAGACAGCAAAGGTATTGATTTTTAGAACCTCTCGAATTGTAACAACTTCAAACGCTTTTACTGGTTCGACTTAATTTTGAGCGAGTTACGATTTCTGCTTGTGTCAGAAAAGAAAATAGCCCATGGAAATATTTGGCGAGTCACCGGGTCATAGGTAGAACAGTGTTCAAACGTCATTAGAGTGATCGATCGCCAACGAAGAGAAAGAAACTCGTTTGTCATGAAAAGACACTAAATGGATCATCAATAAGCGTGGGTTATTTACCGACCACTTCCTCGACAGAAAAAACACGGCGGGTGGAAAGAGTAAACGGAATGTTGCCAGGGTTTCGATTTGAGGGATCATTAATTTTGTCCCCTGGAGACATGTTTGGTTGTATGTGAAATATTGGGCCGGCTGTATTTTCTCTCGCGAACATAATATTTATTGTAAGCGACAACGCCGACGATGGAAACAACGAACAGCGTGTTTGAATGGTTTGTTTAAGCGCTTTAAGTTGGTTTTGTTGTAAGTAGATGTTTATATGAATATATATTAATGATGATGTTTATTTTAAGATTTTCTATTCTTGTCATATGAAGTCGTATTCTACCACAATGAAATCCTGTCTCTGTAAAGAAAACACAATATAGGTTTTTTTAGTAGAACAATTTATTAAATTTTTAAAGATAGTATCATGTGAAAGTAATATTTTAATAACAATTTTCTATTTTCCCCTTAATTTTTATTTATCATTAAAGTAAATAGTGTAAATGTAGAGAAAAAGGCCAAATTTCGTTAAAAGTCAAGGATGATAGTGATAATTTTACATTCTTACTATGTATATAGTATTATATATTGTTGTATTATATAGTATTGTATATTCTTACTATAGTACGTATTGATTTTCGCTGTAGTAAACATAAAGGCAGTAGTTATATTGCTTGCTCTGAGTCCCGATAATCGTTCTTTTATTAATCCATCGTCATCATCATCCATGGATTGGTATGTACGCCGGGTTTCAAGGTGTTGTCTACTCAGAGGTCCTGGGTTCGAATCCCGGTGGGGGCAAATGTTAGTATGATGAATACGAGCAGGTGTACCTTAGTCATGGATGCATATATATTTGTAGACTAGATAAAATATACTTATACATGTATCAGTTTATGTATTCTATCCGTTACCCTGATCTCATAAGCCTTATAGTGCTTACTTTGGGTATAGGTCAAGTGATGTGAGTGTGGGAAATATTTATTTACTTATTGTCAACTCTTCAACTCGTTCAATTGTACGAAAATCACAAAAGAAATAAAATAAACTAGATACTAAAGCTACGTTTGTTGTAAATTCACAACGAACAACTGAACTTTATAAAAGAAAAGTGCCTACATTTCAGGTGCTCTCGAAAAATTTTTATGAGATAACAACGGACTTCCTTTACGAGGACGCAGATCCTGATTTATAACAATAACTTAAGAGGTGAATTTTGTCACTGAATATGAAATATTTTTTTGTAATTTTTCCATAAAGATTAACTGGAAATAGAAAATGTAATTTCAGTTATATACAAGGAAAACCATTAAAGCTAAGGGAGAACCCTCGTGAATTCATCTCCGCTTGGTTTAAATCGTATTTTATTTCATAATACTTATAAACGCAAGCTAAGTTTACTATCCAAACTTAGCTATATAATATTCCACGATACACGCTATAATAGTATTCCACGATATAGGTTATACTTTAACGGGTAGGTGTACTTCAAAATCACAAACTAATCATATAATAAAATATTTTTTAGATTAATTCAGGGAACCTTTTCCCCCTTATTAATAAACAAGGAAGCTTAGACTATTTATGACGTGTTTTGTTCATATTATTCAAATGCCATTTGTCATTCAATAGACAGAGACAAAACATGGAGTTACTAGGGATTTTTTTAAAGCCAGTGTCAATACGCTCCTTCTGGGCAAGCTCGCTATACCTTAAATCCCATCTCTGCTCTTGGGCCGGATAGAGGATCCAGAGCTTACCAACTAATAAATAAAAAAGAAAAAAGAAAAGAAAAGAGAAATCGAAATCTTAGTTTCGATTTTCAAGCACTTTATAATTCGTTCAAAAGTTATAAAGTTGAAGCACATTCAAGATCATAGTCTACTCCTAGTTATACAATTATAACGCAATGAAGAATTGTCGACAAACACTTTTTTTAATTTAATTTATTACCTTATAATCCCCTAGGTCTGACACGGAGCATGTGAGTACGGCTTCCCTGCCCAGAGCCACAGTGACGTTTTCGATTGGTCCGAGGAAGTCAGGTTCGGCGTCCCTCAGGGAGGCCGTGGGGCCCACCCGGCTTAATGGTGAGGTAGTCTGATGCCGCATACTGCTTTTCACTACTGTAAACAAAACAGAAATCATTGTTAAAATTAACTGTCAAACCATAAACGAGATTTTTAAAATAGGTAGAGCATAGACATGCTTAGAACTCACGGGACGATTCTTACTTGCACTCGCCACGGGCGGCTGCAGAGAGGAGAAAATCTGCTGCTGCAGTTGCGAGATCGACCAAAACCTGTCGTGTCTGCAGGCGTAAATTGTGCCGTGAAAATACATTGGGAACTTTGCTATGGAAAATTACCCCATAGCGGACAAAAATTTCATAGATGGACACTTGATAACTAAACACACCCGTGGGGGGACGCCTTTGGTCAAAAGGGCCTTACAGGCTTCGCCGATACCAATTCCAGCAGATCCTTAGATTACAGAAATAAAAATTGCACAGGGATAAAGTTATATAATAATATACATAATTGTATACATCAATTGAAATATGTTTCGTTTGTGTTCGCTACATTTCGATAAGTGGGGCAAAATGTTCCCAATGTTGTTTTTTATTTTACATTCAACACGAGTTGCATCTCGTATCCGCGGTGGGCACAGGAGAAAATCGCGGCATGAGTTCTAAGCCTTAGAGTGAGAAGTTGTGAAAACCGTTTTTTAATCACTATAAAAACATTAACATTATAATACTCATGCACATTTCTGTAGCGAAATTCTCACAACAAATTGCATTTTGAGGTACCTGTACAACGATACACCTATTACAATCCAAATCATTTTTATACATTTTTATAAATGGGAGGTTCAGCTACAGTGTAAAGTTTATGAAGATTCATCTGTGCGTAGACATCATCTCCGAACATATAATCAGTAGTAAATTATGCAATAAAACAGGAGAATACATAGTGCCAAAGACGTCGAGAGCAGTATTTGACGACCACTTACAGAGAGATATGCAAGTCTGTTCTTATCCATGGTTGTGACCAAAAAAAATGAGATAGGTAAAATAAAATCAGTGGATCTAACCCGTTGAAACTTGTTTTATTTCATGAGTGATGTGCGTGAAAACCTAACAAACAAAAATGCTATAATGCTAATGATAGTTGTTAAGTTTGACAAAGAAAATGCAGTGAATCAATAATAATAGAACGTGATTGCGTTATTATTACTAAGATTATAAGTGAGTTTCCAAATTATCCAATCCGATATCCGATACCGATATCAGATCGAAAAAAGTGCAAACGCTCTAGTACCTAAATGTTTATTAGAGATAGATGAAAGTGAGTGTGTCTTGTTGCACATACGTTACAAATATATTATATGTTCAACTGCTGTTGTCACTATTATTATCGTTCATTTAAGATTCAATCAAGTAATCAGTTGAAATTAGTTTTTAGTAGAGATATTGACGTGCGATGCAATCTATAAGAGACTAAGAACGAGAATAACTAGAATTAGGTATTTCTCCGATTGAAGAAGAATACCTTGAGTGTACCTACATTTGATTTGTGTCACCCTATTAAAATAAAAAAAGTACAATAAAATGCAAACAATATCAATAAAGTATTTGTGAATACTATTGCACTAACTAAGATAAAAACTTAAAGAATTTCTTTTACCAGAAATAATTTCACGCGGTCCCTGGACCAGGTGGACCTGCCTGCAGCAGGTTTTCTAGTAAATATAATTGTAAAAAAAACCCTATTTAACTTGTAAATTTACATTGTTGATTGCAATAACATAATATGAAAATATTTTAACAATCTTGTTCATCCTACATCATTTTGCAATCTTACAATTAGCGTATAACAAGAGCAAATTCGCAAATTCAAATTTGAAATTCAGTATGGGAGACTTGAGTCTACACTCAATTATAAAACAAACTATATCCGCGTATAGTTTCAATCCAAGTTAAATTCAAATTATCCTAGTCCGCTTAGCGTTGGATTTGCATTCCTTGGATATTTTATGTAAATTACATATTATTTCCTAATCTGCTTACCGAAATTCGAAATGGGAGGTTAATATTGATGGATAAGTTGTTAGAAATACTTTTTCACTTTTAAAAAGGTTATTCGCGTACTTCACAGTAAATAACATTTGTTTTAAGAGATGTAGTCATAAAAGCAAAGCCGCAAAATATTGAATTTAGTAATATAACAAATTTACTCATTGTGATTTAGTTTACTTGAATTTCGATTTTTTTAGTGTAATGTTGCTACTACCAGCTGTAAAGTTTTCTGATCACTAAAAGTTACAAGGTGGCAACGCACGAGTGATGCGCTGGAATTAATCGCAAATATCTATTTATCACATCTATTCGAAAGGACTTAATTTGTTCTCCGTTTACAGGAACCAAAATAGCTTTTAAGTCTCTAGCAACTAATATCGATTTGAATTTTGAGTGAAGATATTGTTATTCAAAGTTCCAATCACCAAGGAGAGCGATCATGCACATCTTATGAAACAGGTCACAGGCTGTACAAAAACCTAAGTGTAGCTTTTCTTCGGCCAAGTTAAAAACTAACCACTGGCCAATAAAAATAAAGTATGTGAAAAAATAAAAAACGGGTGAAATACTTTCTGCCTTCGTGCATTATTTTTTACCGAAATTTGGATTTTATTTGGTTTTGTAAAAATAATTGTGTGTCTTCCTCAAGTAGTGAGAATGAAATTATTATATTAACTATCGAAAATATTACATCGGACGCTAAATCTGTTAGTTGCATTACTTATTTTCTCATAGATGGTGAGTGAGCGGTAAAGTGTATACATCAGGAGCAACACAATTTTTAGCGTAAATTAAATAGCTCGCTGAGCTCAGGATTCTACTTTAAAATACGGAGCATTACGAGGGATTTCTTAAAAATCAAAAAACGCTGTCGCGTTTAAAATAGTGCTTTAGTAAATAATCAAATATTATACACTCAATGCTCAATTTGTAGTTAAATAAAGTTGCGTTGAAGTCCCTTTGGGTATTAATGACATTTAAATGTTGAACGCCAAAATGGCCACATAAACTTCTATCAAAAAAAGTTTCGAAAAAAAAGCAAGTCTGTTCAAGCAAGTATAACTTTTTTGCTCCAAGGAGATTTAAACTGTGAAATTCGGCAATCAAACAGACCAATGAAAAACGTTCAACAAAAGAACTTGGCTGTTAACTTAATTGACTGTCTTTTGCTTACGCAACTAAAATGTAAAGAAAAAATCAGTGAATTTAAATCCCCGATTTTTACCGCAAATTGTTATATTTTTGTCATTTAAAATGCCCATTTATCAATGGGCATTTTGGCGACTCCGATATAGAAACGGTAGCTCAAAAAATTACTGACGAGATTTTGTCCAAAAAATCTAAAGATCAATCAATAAAAGTTTATGAAGAGTTTAAAAAATCTATCTATTGTATAACTGGACTAATGTTTCTAATATAACATTTAATTTTTAATTGCACGAACGTTTTGAATTTTTCTTTTCTTTTTTCTTTTATCTCTTAGTAGGTGTATAAAGTAGAGTATGCTCAACGGGGATTAACGTGTCTTAGTCTTGGTCATACTTAAATCCGTCGCTTCATTCAGGTTTCTTAACATCTACAGAATCCTACACTTCGCTCAGAATTCAACATGCTGCTCATGACATAATATACCGTGTAATCCCTTTATGCTTAGTCTACTTAGGTTATGCCTATCTCTCTTGTTTCTGTGTAGTTAAACACATTTTTGTACTTATATCGAACAATACACAACAGGTACAAACAGTGATATAAAATTACCTCATATTTCATAAATTTAAGCCTGAGATGATGATCTTTTTCTGTGAAAAAAAGGTCTTCAAAGATGTGACAGTTGGGACTCTTATTTTATAGTCTACTCCAGATTTACAATTACTTTTGAAGGTTTGTAAGAAACTATTAATGTTATCAGTGCAAATAATTGTATGTGTATACTTAAAAGTTCAAACTTTCGATACGTAAAGATCTCGTTTGTTTAATTATAATTTTCAGCAAATTTCAAATAGGAGAATGTGTCGGGACAAGTAACAAATGCATGTGATCTATAAACCTATATTAAAATTTTATAATAAAATATGCGCTTTCTGTTATTATGAAGTTGTTTACATATTATCCTGCCTCGAACACATCAACGTTTTCATTAAATTCATTATAAATTCGGTTACCATTGGTATAGATAGTTGGCTCTGGTAGCATTTCAATAATTTCTAACATCATTACGATACATCGATGGCATAACTTAATCTCATAATCATTTATCAGTTTAGGCTGTTACAAGCACTCATGAAAATCTACAAGTTACGTCATCGGTTCGAAAATCTACGGCGGAAGACCTTGTACTGAGAAGACGCGACAAGAAAGTCAGCAATGGCTGTTTTTTCTCTCCCTGTATTAATATTAAAGAGTCACCAAGTTAAAAAAAAAACTTTTTGTTCACTCACAAATTGTTTTGCTTCATCTCCTTTCGAAACATTTTTCGTGTAAGTACATCCTTTATTTCCCTTTACTTTAGAAGGCTTCTCTGGAGACCCCCGATAGATAGTGACAGTTTTTCTACTGTTACTAAAACAACAGAACCAGGCAGAATAGTACTTTCACTTGTCATGTTTGAGAAGAACCCGTCGGAGAACTGGCACTTTCATCAACATCTATAGTTTTCGCTGCTTTCAGCTTGTTCCTGTATAGTTTTTCTCAACACAGAGACTTTGTTTCTTGGTCTGAGTTATTCACAGCTACCATTCTTCTTTTCCTTAGTTCCTTCTCTACCTATCAAAATATTTTTCTTTTATTCGGGTTTTCTTTTTGTGTGGCCAAACAAACGTTTTCGCTCTGCCGCGTCCATAGGCATATAAATCAACACCGCAACAACTTCATGCCGTGCGAAATAATATCAAAAATCAATAAACCCAGGAAAAAAAGGAATGATATTTTGTATTAAACGATATTCGTAGAAAAACAAATATTTGCTACTTGGGATCGTGACGGTAGGCACTGTGATGGTCGGCACACTTAATATTAATTTCCAAAAAGCCCAATGGCCTAAAGCTACTTTAAAATTTGTGTTGTCACTCCATTTCTATGTATTGATTACATGCTTAGTACATATTTTATTATAAACACGTTAAAATTAACAAAATTTAATACAAACATTTAGACTGGTTACCATATTTTGCTCAATATCATGAAAAGTAATTTACCGTTTCGCTTCGTATTTTATGCAGTAAATCTTTAATAATATTTCAATTTGGTTACGTTGACAACACGCCGATTCAAAAAGAAAATGGATGAAATATGCATTTTTACAACTCCTAGATAATTACTCTTTTCAATGAGCTTGACTACACCCAGTGTTAATATTCAGCAAATAAAGGTAAAAATGCAGCTTTTCACGAAAAAATCTTTTTCGCAAAGTTAAGAGTATGTGCTGTTATTCTAAATAAATGTTGAAACTTATTTTCTACTTTTATTTTAAGCTTCTTTGGTGTCACTCACCGAGTGCCCCTTGTGCTTGTTTGAGCTAGTTTTTAGTTTTGCAAATTCAGGGAGTTGGACAAAAATAGATATTACTAATTTAAGTTCAATTTTAACATAGAGATCAGAATCAAATCAAAGTGAGTTTTCCTTACACGAACCTCAGCTGTTAGTAATTCCTACTTCCGACGAAACTTAGAAACTGAAACACTTAGATTTGCGTTCTTACCTAACTATATTTTTTCACGATTTTTATCTGGGGGTCATCCCGCGTGTGACATAGTATCCGGGCATATATAGCAGTAATTTATGTGACACCGTCGGCCTTCAGTCAAGAGAGAACGGTCGGTCGACCCCTACGCCTATTCAAATTAGACCAGATATATGCCCTCGGCAGGGTTGGCAACTTTTTCAATTTAACCCCACGAAGCCACAAGTCATGTTGAAAAATTAGATGTGAAACAATGGGCACACTTGATTATGTTCTATATATAGTTACATACGTATATAACCACTCGTTACATTATAACGAGGGAGTTTTCGGCTTCAGAAGATGGGCCCTTCGGCTTTTAACAGTGAGCTTTAATCCTTTCCTGACCTTATATTGAATTTGGTAAAGGTATGTGTTGATGTCCATGAAAATATTAATACCTTATACTATATACATTATTGAACTTTCAAAGTAGGTTTTCTGCCACTAATAATTTATATGCGATTAGAGGAAGTAACTCTGCTTTGCAGCCTATACTATATCACGTATATCACGTGAATAAATTAATAATGCCCATTAAAGTCTCGGTAGCATTCAAAGGTATTATAGGTGTATGAGTAGTATTGCTGACAGACTTGCCACTACATGTACTCTCCTCCTTTTTATAAGGTTTTTATATTTTTTTTCTATGACTTTTGTTATTTCTTGTTTATGTCCTGTTCCTGTCTTTTACATTGATGTCATTTGGTCTGAAAATATAATTACTTATTTCATTAATTCGTTGAGCTAGTTTTATTATTTTAATTTAAATCAGTCCACTGCTCCAGCCATCACTTACAAGTAGCAAAGGCGAAGAAAGGTTTGATGGATGCCAGCATAATTATGTCTCTTTTTTATATTATGTAATATCTCCTTTGTCAAATTAATAAGAATCAATTGGTGTAGCATTGGTGTTAACTTTTTGTTAAAGCACACGATTGCCTGTGCTCCGTCCGTGGAGCCGTTTCTTTACCATTACACTTTGCTTTATTCGTCTAATTAGCTGCGACAAAATTCTGCTTTATTGGAGATCTCTGGTTTAATGGCAATGACAAGTCAATGATCCTTAAATGAGATGAAAACAACGCAAATATTAAAGTGAAATAATATAAAACTTCATTGTCTATTGATTGAAAGTGGTATTTGGAGTAAAGGTCCAGAGAAAAAGTATAGTTTTTCATAGAACAAATATACAAATGTGCTGCAATGTAGCGTACACACAAAGTAAAAATAAGTAAATCAGTTAATTCTTTAATAAGAAAAATTGTATTAGTTTATTTTTAAGAAACTGTGTAAAAAAATGACTAACAAGTACGCCCTGTGTAACAATAGGGATGATGACTAATTATATTTTCTTCGTTTATCAGGTAGATTATCAAAAAGTATTGGACACGTATTTTTTCTTTTTTCACATAATATAAACATTGCAGAGATATATTGATTTGACAAGTCGCATGACGTCACGTTTGAGTACACTTTTAAGTGAAAATTCACTCAAAAGTAACGTCACGAGCCCCTACTCCCAAACTTTGACGCCCTATAACTGTGTCATTTTTTGGTCGATTGCCCAAAGAAAAAAATACGTGTCCATTATTTTTTGAACGTCTAACTGACGGACTAAATAGAATTTCGTTTACTGTACCCCGTCATCACCCCTATTATATGAGCTATTACGATTGCTTTAAATATATTGAACGAAACATAGTAATATTTTATTTTATCGTATTATAATAATAAGTCTCTATCTAGGACGTCCAGGTGGTAGCTTTATTGCTAAGAAAATGCATTTTTATTACAATAGATGTCGCTAGGTGCGCTTAAATGTGATTCAGGTAAGTAATTTTTTCTGAGAGATAAACTTTTTAATGTAATATAATTTGTCATGTTTGTGTACGATAGCGCAATAAATAAATATGTATTCTCCCACATAAGTAATAGCACTTTTATACTGATAATTAAAGCAATTCGTGCAAAATTATTCCCTAACCATTAAATAATATCAAAAATGCACAACGTTAATATTCAAGTTTTCCTGTCGTTATTTCTTTCTTGTCAATCTTTAACACTATATCTTATTAATTACTCTGACTAACTATACCGATACTGAACCTGAACAGAGCAAAAAATTACATTAAACTTTTGTGTAAAAAGAAAAAGTTGTTACCATTATCCGTCATCAAAATTTTTTGAATTTTCTCACGTGGAAATGGAACAAAGCCAAGAAATAGTAAAGTAACAAATTTAATTTCAACAAAGCGAAACCAAAAAAACAAAAAATAATCTTACTTTATTTGCAAGCCCTGGTCTTTCGCGTGGATTCCCACCCCTATCCCGCTATTTCATAACTCCGAAATGTGATTTCGGACGCACGATTAAGCACAAGATATGTAAATCCGTATAAAAAAGTAAAAGGAATTCGGCCATGATGTGGAAAGAACATGACCTGCTTTTAGGGGTTTGTATCTCCTTTGCTTTTATGACCGAACCAGTCAATACTGCTTTCAATCTTTATGTCTTAAAGAGTATTAGGTTCATTCAACTATGTGATATATTTGAGTATTTATTTTGGTGCAAAAGCCATGGTTCAAATTCAGTCGAAACACAAAACATTTGTTTAAGAGTCATGACTTTTTAGTAAACCTACACTATAAGGGGGTGTCCATTAATTACGTGAGATGTTTAAGGGGGGGAGAGAGTCGAGTCAAATCTCATCTAATCTTACGTTTGAGAGTGGGGGGTCTCGGCAAATATCACGATTTTTTTCTGATTGAAACTAATATTTTGATCCATTTAATCTAGATTGTACATACTTAAGATATAAACTCTCAGTAATATTGATTACTAGTCTTAACTAGTCGTAATTAAAAAAAAGGAAGAAATAAATAAATAATAGAAAGCGTACAAAGAAATTTGGTGACTCATTTCTTTGTCGTACTATCCGTAAATGGAATGCTCTGCCCGCTCACGTGTTCCCTCCCTCTTACAACCTGGGATCCTTTAAAAGAGGCGTGAAGAAGCAACATGCAGGCCGGCAGGGTGAGGATGGCTGGTATGGCAGGTAGAACTGCTGTATCAGCTATATATTTTTTTTCTTTTTACAATAACAATCCAACGCGTTTACGTAAGAAACCCACATTTTGAAAAACCTCATGTGAGATTGGGGGTTGGGGGAGGGGATTGAATAAAATCTCACGATACCTCACCGGGGAGGAGGGAGGGACAGAAATTTAAAAAAAAACCTCACGTAATTTATGAACATTAAACACAATGTCAATAATAAATGAAATTGACATTAAACTAGATAACTTTAAGTATTAAGATTTATTTTTAATATTAAGTGTTGTTGAAAGGTTAAATAAAATAAAGCAAGTTTAAGAAACTAAATATTCTTTTATTTTATCTCATACAATAGTGCCATATATTACTTCCATAGACAAGAGAGCTAGTGAGAGGGTGATACATAAACTAAACATGTTGCATTGCTTTCAACACCCCATCTCAATGTAGCATATTACCTCCAAAATAAAATAACTAAAATTACTTAACACAACATAACCTACACAAATTATCAAACTTAGTTAACACATCTTTATTTAATGGCTTGAAAACATATCAGCTGTTTGTTCTGCTGTTTTTAACTAAATTAATTGGAGTTTACCCTTTCTAATTAATTCTTTAACATAAGGAAATCTTATATCTATATGTTTTAGTCTTTTTATGTTATCTGTATTTGCAATTGCTATAGCTGACTGATTGTCACATAAAATTGGAACAAGACATACATTGTTTACATCAAATTCGTTTAACAAACTAATTATCCAACAAGCTTTACTCGATGCCATACTTAGAGCAATATATTCCGATTTATCGAGGATAAACTTACAGAACACTGTTTTTTTGAGCACTAAGAAATCAAGCAATTTTCATAATTGAAACAATATCCTATAGTAGATTTCCTGTTCCTTAGGTCTCCTGCCCAATTAGCATCACAGTAGCCACTCAACAATTCACTATTACATTTATATACTTATTTATAGCCTAGTATAGTGTTTTTACTGTATCTCAGAATTCTTTTTAAGGCAGTTAATAATACATTGTTTGTTCAATCTTGATATCTACTCAAAATGAAGACTGCTCCATAAAGATTTGGCCTTGTACCTGAAACTGCGTTCATAATGCAACCTATAATCTGTCTACAAGTGTTAGCTATAATCTATCAAACATTGCCTTTTTACTTAATGATAGATATAAATATAATTCCTCAACACGAACGATAACAGTAAAAATTATTAATAAAAAAAACGAAGAAAAGCAAATCGAAGCCCTGTATGAGAAAAGAACGAGAAATCCACACGTGGCACATGTGGGTCTCAGAGTGGCCTTCGAAATCTGGCGGCAGTTGACAGAGGCGGGGTTCAACTACAATGGTGCTTACCCCGAGTGGAAGATCAGACCCCGCTTATCCAGTGCTCCCGCTGCTTGGACTACGGCCACATCAAGCGGGTCTGCCAGGAGCAGTTGGACACCTTCTGCCATTGCGGGGGAGACACACATGTGTTCACTTGCTCCCGTATCCACTAACCATTGCGATTGATCGGAATGTTTATTGTATGACTGTACCATGAACGCATTACTTTCTTTAGTCTTCCTAAATCGACACTCACTTTTATTATGTCCAACTTTATTACAATAGATTTTTTTTAATTGGTCTAGTCACACTATCACGATAATTTTGTTTGTTAACATTGTTTGTGTACTCACTCTGGAAGTGTCCCATTTTAATGCACTTAAAATATTTCACATTTGGTTTATCAGTTCTTTTAGCAACAAATGCTGACGTTGACTGTGTAACGATGCCCTTTTCTTTTTTTTTTTCTTCCTCCACTAACAATCTAGCAATTAGATTTTCCAATGTTTGTTTATCATCTGGCGCCGACTGTAGAAATGAATTGTTTATAATTTTCTGGCAACGAAAATAAATCTTCTCTGAAATATTTTTACCTATTTACTTGAGTTGATTTTGTAATCCTTGTATTTTAGACAGGAATGCAGACATCTCTGTGCCTTCCTCAAACTTGAATTGAATAAATCGTTGCTGTACAATGTGTACGTATGCTCGTCTCATTTTTTTTTATACACACTAATTAATTTCTTCCACATTTCATATGAAGTGTTGCATGTTGAGATATAAAATAAAACATAACATTATCCGATATTCTGGTTACTAATATTGTTTGAGCCATAGCATCTTTTGCCTCCCACGTTGCAAGAGCTATTACTGGTTCTGGCTTTACAGTTTCTCCGGTAGCAATATTTTTCAGTCCTTTACCTCTCAGTAGCACCATAGTTTGGAACTTCCACACTCTCCAGTTTTTTGAACCCTCCAGTTTAATGATTAACGAGCTGTTAGCTTCTTCCATCCTGATAGATTTTCCTTCCTGCTTGACACGACCAGCGTGGCATCAATTTAAACTAACCTCAAAAACTTACGCACACACCTAAAAACAAAGCAGTAATACTTCCTTGCCCTACTTATTCATACTGTACCATAACCCGTTTTTAAAAGGTTGAATAAAATAAATAAAATTTAAGAAACTGAAAATATTATATATACCAATATAGAAATATATAAATATAACTTCCATAGACAAGGGAGCTAGTGAGAGAGAAAGACATAGACTAAACATGTTGCAATGCTTTCAACATTAAGTTATCCTCTTTCTAAAACTGCCGCCTGTACATGCCGCATTGTTTATTTGACGTGGCATATTAACTATAGTCAAATTTAACTATGTTTCAAACAAGTGACGTCGATTAACGTTAAAGTTAGATTAAAATTCATACTGTCATATTCAATGCAATAACATTAGATCACACAGTTCACTAGTAAATATACTTAATGACTTCACTTAGCACGGCTGTTAGACTAAGCTATTAAGACCACAGCCAAATGCCCTTGAATAATGGAGTAACTCTCAAGCGTCGTCTACTCTTATTTAATTTCTAAAAAACTAATATATTTTGATTTTTCACGAAGGAAACTTTATTCGAATCGGTATTTTATTAATGTTATAAACGAGTGAATGAGACGTACATAATAGAAAGTGCTATTAACAGAAATTCCAGAGTAAATGCTTATTCTCTCTGGAAACTAACCTTACCTTATCCACTGACCGCAAATAGAGAATATGGAGAGCCTATACTATATACTATGCCTTAAAAATAATAGTTTAAAGAAACTAAGTGTGTTATGCCAAAAGAATTTTGGTGCAACAAGATTCTGCCTGATTGAGGGAACGCATTTCTTTTTCTATTACAATTATAGATTTCCAACATATTTTCTTATCAACACACAATACATTTCTTATAAGGAGAATCACTCCAATAACAAATCATAGCCTTATTATTGTTAAGCGATATCCATGAGAAATAATACTTTCCTATTTTTGCTTAATCAGCAATTTCCCGAGATTCTTTCTCACGCTACCTTCATCATACTACCATTTTCCTAATTATATACTTAGTAATTTGGCGGTGTTGGGGATATTTTCTTGATATGTTAAAAGTAACACGTACAACAAATATGTGATAAGCTCCTAATAACGGTAAATAGAGGAAAACGCTCCAATATTAACCCTTACTGTAATTATAATGCACAGGCTCTATTATTACGATTCTCAAGAAATGTTTTTTTCTGTACAATGCCAGTATCGGGTTAGCTCTGTTTTGGCACGAATTTCACATTAAACGCAAAGTTATGATATTTACACGTATTGAACAAAAAACAATCGAATCACCGCACAAACTGATTTAGAAAATCCGTCTTTATGCGGAAAGTAAAAATTTCATGGACTACAATCAGACAATCCAGAGGTAATATTAGTACGCAGCTGTAGAAAAAAAAAACTGGTTTTCTTTCCCCTATTCCAAAAGAGGTACTGTCCAACGCTGATAAAGAGGGTCAACAATTCATAAAGAAAAAGGAACGGATATTCATCCACCCTAAATCACCTTTTCGTATCAAATTTATTTTAACTCGGCTTCTGAATTTTCAAACTGAATCACAAAGTACGAACTAAGGACTGAACGAAATTTATATTCTTGGAGTGTACGTTATTATTTTCATTCTAATTAACACTAAAGGAAAGTTTGTTGAAACTTCAATTGCGACAACACCAAGTTGAGTTACGTGATTTAATACAAGAGTTATTTAATTATGTACAGTAAAAGTGGTAGTTCTGAGTGCAAATTCAGTCTTAGGTCAGTGAGATATGAGAATGTGTTTTTTACCAAAAGCTACGTTTGTTTCGAATCAATTAATACTTAATATTGCTTACTAGCTGGAACAATTTACCATCTTGGGAAATTTCGGAGGTACGTTCTCATCTGGGCTTTGTTTTTTAATGAAATAAAACGTATTAACAACTTGAAGGAAAGAATTCACCCTACTCCATCCATAGGGAAGGCCTATGTACCAGCAGTGGGGACATTAATAAGCTAATGATGATTATTCTGGAAAGAGGTCGTTTAAGGAAACTCCTTATAAAAATTATGTTCTACAAGTCAAATTCAATTATGCAAAGAACAAAACCTCCCAAGGCTCTGACGGTAAATGAATCAGGACATCTGTCAGACGCACTGGTTAGAAAAAATCTTAATTATGCCAACACTTTAGGGGCATACTTCAACTGGGGAGAGACGTTCGTAATTGGTACATTTTTGAAGGTTGTTTACAGCACTCAGCTTGATTGTTGGAGCTATTATTTTGATTAAATATAAACTTTCAAGAATTTTCCTGTTTTTCTTTACTTTGAAACGTGTTATCAAATTCATAAATAACAAGTTTCTTTTTACTTCCAACCAATTTTATTTGCGAGTTTCGTATATCTTGTATCACCATGATTAGCTAATGTCCGTACTGCAGGGGCACAGTACCCTTAGTACGAGTTTTAGCTCACGAAAACTATCATAGTTTTCGTAATTGTAAATTATGTTTCTATGTCCATTTTGGTGAAAAGTGACCAAATATACTTAAAATTTAAGAAGACGAACATGATAAAATTTAACCACTGTTTGGTTGTTTGTATTCAAACGTAAACAATAAAATCGACAAGTGCGAGCTCACGAAAACTATCATAGTCTTCGTAATTGTAAAACTCGTACTGAGGGTACAGGCATTCATTTACACCAAGGATGGAATAAGAAGACTGGGTTGTGACCCACCACACAGTCGCAGTGCGGATTGATTGGTACTAAAGACTGCAGATGCAGCCAGGATCTACAGCTTTACGTGCCTTGCAAAGCACAGACGAGCTCGAGATTTTTGTCACCCATCCAATGACCGACCATTGCGAAAGTTGCTCAACTTTCACGATCGCAGGCCGATTGCGCTAACCACCTGCGCCATCGAGTTTTTCCTCAATATAATGCATAAAATATGTGGTAAACAAAGAGAACAATATTAAATAAGTACTTACTTACCTATAAAATTTTCCTATCAATCAAATATTTAATGTGGCAGCTTGGTGACAGCTAATTATTATTGGCGCCTCATGCCGTCTATAAGATATCTACATTTTGATATTTGTTTAGGTTCGAATATTTCACTTCTTCCACTTTTTTAAAAATAATAATTTATTGCGATGGTCCTATGCTAGTGAGACGAAAATTTGGGAGTCTTCTATCGTATAAAATATGTAAAAAATTTCGAACTCTTTTTAAGAAATGCGAAAAAAGATCGAAGATTTGAGCATTCCGAAGACGAAATTCACTCATATTTTTTTCCCTGAAGCCCACTGAAGAAACTCTCCCGGATCTTCGGATCTGATATTTATATATTTTCGAGAAAAAACTTGTCCAAGACTAAGTAAAAAATCTAAGCTATTTTGGGTCATAAATAAATAATTGTCTCCTTTGTGGACCCTACCTACTTCACAAGAATTAAACCGTTCTCAGGAGACCATTCCCTGGAGTCCTCAAAATCTTCAAAAGCTTTTTTAGAATAACATGAATTTCATGATTTTTTTTTTAAATGTATACTTAATTTTTATCCCACATTTATTATGTAAGGGGGTTTAGTGAAATATCCAAAGCTCTCTGGGAGTGAAAGAAATAAAGAGTGTGCCCGCTGCTAGCTTCCAATGCATGTTGTAAAAGCCTATTAACGGAAAGACCATAGCAGTGAAATATTGCATTTTAGGCAATTCTCCATTGGCTGAAAACCAATTGCAATATTTGGGAGAAATGTTTAATCGATGATTGAATTTTAAAGATTTAAGTAAGAGAACGCACTTTACAATAAAAGCTCTATAATTAGTTTGGGACGTAATAATTCCGAAATTCCAAAGTTTTCCGGAATTTCTACTACATTGATCACTGTGACTTGAATCCATACTAAGGATATATGGTATGAAAGTATTGCCTAATTAAATTTCTAATACATTTTTAAAATATATCATAAAATCTTCACTAAATTCAAAAGGTCGGACGGGCAGTAATACTTATGTTTGATGTAAAATCGACTATCGAGCAGTGTAGCGTAGATAGTCCTTAAAAAAGATATTCTATCTAAATAACCAGTAAAAACTTTTACTTAACTTTAATCTTTGTAATTTATTCTTTAAACTGTTACTTATTTTAGTTTTTTCATTTATTTCTGCTATCTTGAAAGTAGTGGGTGTAAGATTGAAATTACTCGATCAAATGAGTTGAAATTTATTGGGGTTCTTGACATAACATGTATAGGTATAGGAAACTTATGGCGTTGTGCAACGATGAGAGAGGCCACGGTAGAACGTACAAGCCTGACACTGGATTAGGTTTCCCAGTGGGGTGAGAGTAATCTCGTCAGCTTTAAGACGCAAGCATGTCCTTTCACGCTGACTCCTACTTTCCGAGGTGTGTCTGTCTCTGTGATCGATTGTCTCTAGCGAAGTTGAGGTCCAAAAATAGGAAGAATCAAAAATACTTTGATTCTGAGGAAAATTTAATATATACATTATTTTACAGCATATGTAACATATTGTTTTTATTAATAAATATTGCCTTATTTTACACCCCCGTTATATATTTGTTTGTTCGGAAGTAGGTTGTCAACAGGGTGATCCCCTTGGGCCTGCAATTTTTAGTTTGGCTATAAATTCGATAATCAAAAAAATAAAGTCTAAATTCAACGTTTGGTATTTAGACGACGGAACCTTAGGAGGTGATGTGGATACTGTGTTTTCGGACCTTTTTAGAATCAAAAATAAAGGACAATGTTAAAATTGGCCTAAGAACCAACACCAATTTGGCATTTATGATAATTATTAGTATATTTTTTGCGATAATTATCAGTATTTAGATTGTGACGGACACTTCCAGTGAAGTTAGCAATAATCTGAGACAATAAATACCATTTTAAGTGTATAATCTATGGCAGCGCTGCAAACAAAACACTCTTTCTTCCTAATGCCGGTACTTCACTTGGCTATTCGTATTTGCTATTTTAAAACATGACATCAGTCTGTCCTTTTCATTACTTATTAAGCATGACAAGGACAAACTGTTGTCAAGTGAAGGGCCGGCATAAAACTTGTTACTCTGTGGTTGTGGTGCATGCAGTTTGCATTCGTAGTAATCTGTGGCATTTGTGCATTCCAAAGAGTAGTTTATTATACCGGAAAGTGCATTCTCGTTTCGGATTACCTGTTGTGTGTGTTTATTTGCGATTGTTTTGCCTTTAATTTAACTATTTCGGCTATCTAATATGCCATCGATGTTATCAAAGAGCAGAGCCCTTATGTGCTAGTGAACCTGTGCCACAACATCCTAAGAGGATAATACTGCCAAAATATTCAGGAACACCTAATACACATTCACGCTGCATATTTACACAATATACATGTGATATACAAATAAATACAATAAACAATATGATACAATTATGTGAAAAATAGTCAATAAATAAGAAGCAAAACTACAGTTTTTATTTTAATTAATGATTCCTACCTAACCAAGTTTTTCCTAATAGTTATTCTTTAAAATCGCACCGAATGAAATGAATTAGTTGTAATATTAATTCACTTCATACTGAGTTCATACTAAATTCATAGGTTGATCTATGTTTCATTAAATATTAAACATAACCTCAAAAAAAAATTAGTTTTCCTAATAATTTAAGTTCTCAGAAGTGTCCGTCAATAATCTTTGTTTTTACAGTCATTTACTTACGATTTTGAACCTAGAAAATAATATTTCATGATTGTTGGTTCTAAGGCTAACTATGTATGGACGCTGAACAATGTCCTTTGAAGCCATTGGCTTGGAGCTTAATTTTAGCAAATGCGAACTTTATATTAATAACAGCGACCTAAATTTCAATGATGTAAAACAAAAAAAAATATATTTTGGCTCCAAATATTAAAATACACACATCAAAGTGTCTAGGGATCAACATATATTTTTGCAATAACTTTTCTCCTGATTGATATTAATTAAAATTTTCTTTAAGGATTCATCAAATAAAGTGTTTTCGTTTGTCACAGTAACGATAAACCAAGTCACCTTTGCATTAATAAAGAAATTTGTCATTTTCCTAATAAAGGGATTTTTGACATTTGAACCACTAACACAAAAGTTCGAAAAAAAGACTGAAATAACAGTTTTCTCTAAAATTTTATTGGGTAACTTAAACAATTAATAATCCGTATTTCTACCGCGAACACTAACAACACAAGAACATCGGTTTGGCATACTCAAAATGAGTTCATCCAAATCACGCTGTGGAATGGCCGCCCATGTTCGTTGCAACAACAAAAAAAGGTCTTCTTGCGACTGGATACCCTCCATATTCGGCAGAGCTCTTCTCTGTAGCATATCCCATGCATGCTCAATCGGGTTCAAGTCTGGCGACTGAGCAGGCCAGGGCAGGACATTGATGTTAGCTGCGGCGAGAGTCTGTCTTACAACTCTTGCGGTGTGCGGTCGTGCATTATCATGCATTAACTGAAATAAGGGACCGATTTGCACTTGTAGAGGAACGATGACGTCTGATACAATCGTCTCAGCATAAATTTGAGCGTTGAGGTTGCCTCTGATCCAAATCAACTCAGTTCTTCCGCCGATCCAAATACCCGCCCATATCATGATGGTTCCACCACTATAAGGATGGACTTCCTGGCAGGATTTTAATCGCTGTTGGCGTCCAGGGGTTCTCCAGTGTCGTATACGTCTTGTATCCGGTCTCATACCAAAACGAGACTCATCAGAAAAGCACACGAAACGCCATTGTTCTTCTGCCCAATTTCTGTGTTCAAGAGCCCATTGATATTGAATCCTACGATTGTGCATTGCTATAGGTGGTACCCGTAGCGGTCTTCGGGAATGAAGGTTCACTTCATGCAAGCGGTTTCTGACTGTTTGGTCGCTAATTAAGTTCCCTGAAGAGTGATGAAGCCTCACGGCTAACATCATGGCGGTTATTGTTGGAGCTCTTCGAGTTAAGATTTGAATGTATCGGTCTTGTCTCCGTGTGGTGCAGCGATACCGTCCTCCATGGCGCTCAGCCACGGTACCAGTGCTTCGGTATCGTGTCCAAAGTCGACTGATAACACTCTGACTTGTATTCAGAGCTAAAGCCACAGTACGTTGCCGGGAACCAGCTTCTATCATTCCCACGGCTCTGAGCATTTCTTCCCTGCTTAAATGACGTCGCCGCTCCATAATAACGTTGGTTTTAATCAGTAGTAGGGAAACAGTAGCACTAATAATGTCTTCAATGCGTTGTATGTTTTTATAGGGAAAATATTGACAGCTGATTTTCATCTTTTACTCGAATTTGATTCACAGTTCCTGATTCAAATTATTTAATACACCAAAAAGGATCCATATAAATTTATAAAATCATAAATTTATTACAAAGCCACATCTCAATCTCAAGAAATCCGCATAAAAATGCTTGATCCCTAGACACCTTTGATGTGTGTAGTTAACAGTGATTCTCTTCACCTTTTAGGTCCTCCTATTTTTGATGAATCTTTTTCTGAATATATTACTAAT
The DNA here is from genome assembly GCA_902850365.2 of Chilo suppressalis. Classification (NCBI taxonomy): domain Eukaryota; kingdom Metazoa; phylum Arthropoda; class Insecta; order Lepidoptera; family Crambidae; genus Chilo; species Chilo suppressalis. The sequence goes on from OU963907.1 coordinate 9,546,969, forward strand.
TTACTGAATAAATTTCAAAATTCTGCTGACCGTCTCCTTGAAATTAGTCCACATTATGCACTTTGCATCTTAAAATCCTGTCTTTTTGTCCCAAAATTTACATATGTGCTCCGTTGCTGCTCCTTTTGGAATCACCCAGATCTTTTGACACAATTGGACCACTTAATCAAAATTAACTTAGAATCGATTCCTAATATGCAGCTAAACGAGCAGTCTTGGACCCAAGCATCCCTACCCATCCGTTATGGTGGTTTAGGGATTCGCAAAATTTCCAGTGTCGCTTTACCAGTCTTCCTATCTTCTGTCCATAGTTCAGCAAATCTCATAAGTAAAATTTTAAGGGCATCTCCTTCAAACTTTGAGATTGCTGGCTTGGAAGAAGCTAGAAACGCTTTCTTAATTGCATGCCCAGGTCAATTTTCCAGTTTCTCCAAATTCACAGAGGGGCTGGGACGACATATTTTGCAAATTGACTTATAATAATCTTTTGAGCTGTAGTACGGGGTCGGTGCATGCTAAGCTTTAGGCCGTGGGTGCGCATGAGGCCGGCTACAGGCTTCACGTGTACACTTCGTCAAATATAGGAACTTTTCTTGAGCCTGACACGCTCCGAATCGCAACCTATGGCGGTGATGTCAAAAAGTTAGGACATCACGGACTGTCATGCCAAAAAAGTGCAGGCCGCTTCTCGAGACATGCCGCACTTAACGATACCATACGCCGGTCCCTTGCCACCGTCAACGTGCCAAGTCTACTTGAGCTGACTGGTATTACAAGAGACGATGGCAAGAGACAGGACGGTATGAGTTTGATTCCATGGAAGATGGGCCGGGTGCTAGTATGGGATGCAACCGGTTCAGACACGCTGGTCCGTTTCCATCTAGATGGAACCAACAACAGAGCTGGTGCGGCTTGCGAAGCGGCTGAAAAAGCTAAGGCTTACAAATACAGGGGTCTAGGCTCCGAATATGATTTTGTCCCATTCGGTGTCGAGACCCTTGGTCCGTGGGATCCTAGCGCTGTACGGCTTTTTAAAGAAATAGCAAAAAGGTTGGTCGACATCACAGGAGACCGAAGAGCTGGCAGCTACCTCGGACAAAGAATTAGTTTAGCTATTCAAAGGGGGAACGCTGCCAGTATCTTTGGAAACTTGCCTAAAGGGATTCCTTTTAATAATGTATTTTAGTTATTATATATTTCAAGGTTTTATAGTTTTAGTTATTACATTATATTTTTTGAGGTTCTTAGTTTAAGGTTCATTGTTCCTGTATATATTATTATTGTTTTGTTTGAAATCTCTCTTTTCTGTTTTGCCATTTGGGTATTACGATTTATATATTACTGGCAATGGCACTGCGTAGGATGATAAGCAGTTGATACGTTTTGTGTTTTTCATTCGCTCGGAAATCAGATATGGAAGATAAATGATCTCTAAAATGAATTATTGAGAATGTAGCAGTATTATATAACTGACAACCTTTATCTGCAAAAGCTAATATCCACGGGCTGTAATAAAAGATATAGAAGTCACTGAGTATAAATAGGGACGTGAGGTGAATGTTGAAGACGTAATAATCTAAGTATTGAAGGTGAAGTCAAATTCTTCTAACATGGAAGTGGCTTGTGATCTGAATGTCATATTAGGGGTTTTATTTACTGTCTGTTCAAAAACCCAGGTTTGATTCCATTCAATTTCATTCGGTGTTTGAATCAATGAATCCATTCCATACTTCATTTATATTCTCTAAGAGTTTGTATATGGTACGCTTAACTGAAAACTCGCTAACAGAATTATCTTAAACAACTATCTGCTAAATACTAAGGGTTTGCTTTGGAAATATAAAGGTTAGGTACGCCCGGCATTCCCCGCCTCTAATCGACGCAGTTTCATACAAAATGTATAATAGCAAGCAGATGTTTGCTTTGCTTGCTCTGCGACCCAATGCGGCCTTTCTGGGGGCCAATCGCCTAACGGAAATGCTTAGGAAAACGCTAACGCTTTCGATTCTTTTTTGTTAATTCTGACCGCCGACGGTTTTCAAATACTTCACGCTCAGTTTTTTTAATATAGTTGTTACCAATTCAAAAGAAAAAAAAGAGCGCGAGTCATTTGAAAACCTCAGGCGGCTTGAAAACCTCAGGCGGCTAGAAATAACAAAATGAAATCGTAAGCGTTAGCGTTTTCCACAGCATTTCCTTTAGGCGAATGGCCCCCTGGTGGACGTTACCCTTTAAGTTCCTACTAAATGGAAACCTTAAATGATGATAATTTTTGGTAATAGTTGGTTGGTTGGAATCAAAGCAGGCAAGAGCTAAAGATTTTACTAGAAAAAAAATCATCCATGAAGCTCAGTGGGGCTAATGTTAATGCTATGGCTATCGCTATCGCTTACGATTTCATTTTGTTATTCTGACCGTCGAAGGTTTTCAAATGCCTCGCGCTCTTTTTTCGGGTTTCCGTACCTCAGAAGGAAAAAAGGGAACCCTAATAGGATCACTTTGTTATCCGTCCGTCCGTCCGTTTTTCTCAGGAACGCGTGGAGGTATCAAACTGAAATTCAAATCTAATATTCATTTCTACTGTTCCTTGGAGCTGTGAACAAATCAAACTTCTAAGCCAAAGCAATCAAAAGATACAGCCGTTTATGCCGCAAATTTCCGCAAACTTAGAATCTGGAAATTTGGTACGAAGTAAGGTCTTATAGTACAGATAAGGGAAAAGTTGCGAAAACTGTAAATTTTTAGTTACATCATATAATAAAAAATATTTTTGAAAATTTTAAAGTTACTACCTCTTTTCTCATTTTTTTTGGTTTCAAACCCTCGGTGCACGACTCCGACTCGCACTTGGCCGGTTTTTTTTTGGATTTGACAATAACAATTTTAAAGAAATTGATCGCGTGTTATTTGAAAACCTTCGATGGTCAGAAATAACAAAATGAAATCATCGGCTTCAACAGTCGTTGTGCGCGGACAGTCGGCAACGGTTGCCGCGACCACACCCGCACTCCCGGCGTCCATTGGGGGGACTGCGGTCCTCAGAATGTACGCCGGGTGACCAGTGCAGGAGTATTGTCTGGTTTTTAGTGGCCCTGTTAGGTAGGGCCCTGCTCATTTCACCCGGCCTAAAGGCTGGCTGAAATGAGCAGGGACGAGTCCCACATACCTTCCTCTCGCTCCCCCGGTGGTTGAAGGATGGGTAAAGCATTTCCCAGAACAAAAAAAAGGCTTCAACAGTCGTTAGAATCTAAAATTTTCCAATGGGCTTACTAAAAATAATCACGGCCTGTTCTTAATTTAAGAGAGGTAGGGCACAGCGCAATTCCTGCTCGAATTGGAGAGCCCGTCTGGGGAAGCAACATTACAGAAGATCATAGTGAAATAACAACACCTTTTTTTTGTGGTGGTGTGTTTCAGCTGGTGATTGGGGTTCCAGGGCTCCGCTGGGTAGGGGATTGAGATTTGGCCTACAAATTTAGGATGGCTGGAGTGGCACACTTTCTGCCGCATCATGTATCTTCGCGACTGGACTTCACTTACACTTAACATCAGGTGGGGTAGGGGAATTTGTTGCGCCTCGTTTAAAAAAATACATAGGGAAAGCTTGTGCTCCAGAGTTGGGTTACAATAACAGGGTGATGACGACGATGATGATGTGAATAAGTTACTTGATATACCATTACAGTTAACCATTTTTTAAATTTGAAGTAATCACACTAATATTATTTCGCACTATAAGGCGAAGGTTTGTGAGTGTCTATGTTTGTTACTTCTTCACGTCTAAACGGCTAGAAAGATTTTAATAAAATTTGGTATGGAGTTAGTTTCACACTCTGGATTAACACACAGGCTACGTTTTACTTAGGGAAAATATCCCTGATAAACCGCGGATAACACCGCGGGGCACAGCCAGTATTAAATAAAATCATCTCAAAAGTTTCCACATATTGTTGTCAACATGAAAACAAAACAAAACATAACTTACACACGTAAGTTCAGCGTAAATCCCGTTGTACCAAAAATATAGCGATTTTTTTACCAGGGTGTTTTAATAAAAAAAAGTGATAAAATATTTAACGTCACTCAGGGCCTCGGGATCTCGCTCGCGTGGAGTCATCAATCAGTTTAATATCCTTTAACACTTTCATTCAACACCGCAACTCATTAATAACAAAAGATTGGATTAGCACAGCTTTGGGATCCTACGGTATACCCGGCGGGTGGCTATTTTCACCATAGAATTATAATACCATTTTAAATGCGAGTGGCTTTCTTCATTTATTTTTTATTGCAGGCGTAACAAGTGATTCCATTCCACCTGATGTTAAATGATCCTTCAAGTTGACGGTCAGAATCCCCTAGATATATAGAGCAAAACAGCTGACGCAGCTGGGAGAGGAGTAGGCATACACAGCTTCCCCTCTGCGCATTGGACATACGAACGAGACTCGTGATTTGGCGGTGTGTTGGGTCATTGTTCATGTGTGAGTTTAGTAATTACAGTTTTGTTTTTCACGCATGTACAGTCAGCTTCATAAAAATATGAGGTGATAAGGTGGTCAAATACATGTTGAGAGCAAAGGTTCAATTATATCATTGCATTTAAAGTCATCTAAATATTGTACACAACCAACAAGTCTTATATTTCTTTAGATCAAAAGTCTCCAAATACATTTACATCATTATACTGATCTCGGGGTGACTGAGGCAGCACCCCCTGCTGTGTGTACCGAGCCTTTAACCTTTTTTTTTCATAGGAAAATGCGTAACGCCATACTCCGCCACCTGGGAGTGCAACGGGGTTATGTGGGATTCCTTCCGATCCATCCCGCCCATCCACTCAGCCAGTCTTGGGACTGGCTCAGCGACCGCCCAGGAGGGGGGCCCTACCCACTAAAAACCTGACGATGCCCCTCTACTCATTGTAGCACTACGGGCCTCTACCGCGTGCTCTGCACGGTCACTGTCACTGCACATTGACTTGTTTCAATGCACATTGAAACATTGTTTCATTGCATTCACACGGGCCGCTAATTGTAAACTTTCATAAAAAAAAACTTATTTTGCTGTTCTATTTGTGTGTGTTTTTTTTTCTTTTTTAGCTTAGTGTAATAAAATTGGTAGCAATGTAACTACGCTATTATATTAGGTTATACCTGTAATGATAGATGCAAGTGATTATTAAATTAAATAAATAAAAATCTGTAATACGCACGCGTCGTAAGTGTTCATCGGTATGTAAGCGTCTAGAATATTCATAAACATCTCTTCTTATATGGATAATTCAATTTAAATAAAATTAAAGGTTATAGCACACAAAGTATTATAACCTTTAATTTTAATAATGTAATCCATGTGAGCGGAGATATTTATGAGTACTCTGGGTACTTAGGTAACAATAAACAGTTACGACGCGTACATATAAAAGATTATTATAGGAAAGGGATTGTCGTCGTATCAACTCGAGCCATTCAGTATTCTTTGTATAAAACTTCATATTGCAACGCACACTAATAGGAATTGTAATGTCCTCGATTCAGGTCAAGCTCCCGAGCCGCGGTGCGTGGTCAACTTGCAGTTCCCGCGTTTACGTCTCTCCGTACCCTAGCTTACGTCTCATCGTCCACACCCCTACGAGCTGACTCACATTCGGATTCAAACTTTTAAACACCGGCAAACAGCGCTCGGCAAGCTGTATGCGCGGCGTCGCCTAGCCGTAGCCGTAGCGAGGCGACGTACGCTGCTTAACCGCTTTCTCTAAAAGGCTCAAATGTAGGCAGACACCTGTTTGACGGCAAGCCGAAAAGTAAGTCGGTATCGATCGGCGTCCAAGTTGACATGTACGCTATGACCTTTAATCTGTTTGTTTCAAAATACTTAGGACGCGATTCCATTACGAAAGTCTTCAATACTAGTATCATGTTACATATACAATTTGCTAGCACTGAAAATATGTTTTCCAGAGTGTGTAAATTGCATGCAAGTTTTACTTTACATACAAGTGGAAATGTTGCCAATTGAGAAGGTTTGAACGTGTACCTAACTAACTAAAGTGAAACGTGCAAATAACGTTAGCACTTTCAATTTGCGCTTCTTATAAGTAAAAATGTATAACTGACACGCAACATGGCTTGCATGCTGGTTCAAGTTTCATTTGATTTGCACCTTGCATACAAGTAAGTTGCCTAATGGAATTGAGCCTTTATGCCCAAACAAGAGACACCTCAATTACGGCTTGCTCGAAATGGAAAGATAAGAACTGTAACACCTCATGTTAGCGTTTACTTTTCTTTTTAGATACCAAGATATTTTTGAGATCTTTGAGTGCTTAGATTCCATTGAACAGTTATTCGAAAATATATAATTAATTATTTGAATACATGTAACATAATTATTAATTATGTCGTTTCGATAATATTGACCACTCTGGCCGGCTGCAACAATAAGATTTTCTAACAGCGCATATAAAATAGAATTTATGTATGTTTGATAATTTTGATCAGTCTTCACACTTCGATTTTTATGAAGCTGAATGTTCCTACGATAAAATGCACTTGCGTACATATTCCCCGCGTCAAATATGGCAGAATGATTTGAATAATATTATGTCGCTTAGGTCAAGTATCCCATAACACGTACGGACTGACTGGAGAACAAATGCTCATTCAAACATTTGCACCCACCGGGAAACCTCTCGAGGCGACACCTTGAAACCCGGTGCACATACCACTCGGCCACGGAGGTCGTAAAATGTCGTCATAGTATATGGATCAAAATAGATCATTGTTCGATTAATTCGCGCAAAAAACTCATACAAAAGACCTCATGCCACAGTGGCACCAACCGGTGACGTGAATTATCTTAAAAACCCTCATTATATTGTTTCGATCCCTAGGAAATGAACTAAAGTATGTAATCAGAAACAACGTTTACTTCCATAACCAACTATAGCTGGAGAGGATAGAACATAGGAATCAAAATCTTTTCATTAATTTTTCTTATCAAATATATTTATTCCGTTTATTTCTCTTTGGAAATTCTTTTTCTTTACCTATCATGTTCATGGGAGAGATCGATGGCGCAAGTGGTTAGCGCGTTCGGCTGCGATCGTGGAATCAAGCATCTTTCGCAATGGTCGGTCATTCATGGGTGACCAAAAACTTTGCTGTCTCGAGCTCCTCCGTGCTTCGGAAGGCACGTTAAGCCGTTGGTCACGCCTGCATCTGCAGTCGTTAGCACCCACCAATCCGCACTATACCCGCGTAAAGGATCATGGCCCAAACTATTCCAACCACAGGGAAGGCCTGTGCCCCAGCAGTGGGGACATTAATAGACTGATGATGATGAAGAACATGTTCATAATTAACTTCTGTATTATTTTCTCTGGTAAAATAATGTTTTGTCATTGACTTTCGATGTTTTTTCATCTTCCAGGCGATCCAAGACGACTCATTTCTTTAGATACAGCGGCACGTTTACTATTCTAGAATTTCATTTAAATCTATAAGTAGGTACATATTGGGCAAAAGTTTTGTTTATTCGAAGTTGGAGGGCGAAGGCGCGACTCGAATAAAGATAATGAAGGCATTAGCATTCGCTACGGGGGAGCTCCTAATTTCTATCAGGACCCTTTGATAAGATTTTAATTTTACAAGACAAAGTATGGATAATGCATAAATTAATTGTTTAGTATGACCGCCAGAGCTTTCATGCAAAAATTGTGCTTACAGAGGTAAAAACTTTGACGAAGTTTCGGCTAATAGAAATAAATCTTTGAAAGGTAGGTAGGTAACTACGTTTATAAGATACTCCATTATTGAATTCAGTCTCATTAGCGAGTTTTAATTAAAACAAGCCTTCTAAGAAATCACATCGGAAATTAATTAAAGGTTCAATTTACAATTATAATTAAGTATCATTTATACATATCAGTACTTATTAATAGTATCATGTTCTAGGTATGTTCGTGTTTAGTGAACTATATTGTTAGAATATAATATATTATCAATTGTAATTGATACTGTTTTCAATTGATTGAACACTTTATGTAATTTGATTATATAGTAATTATTATCTATGATTTAATTCCGATCCATGTACGAGTAGGTGCCTGAATTAATAACTTATGTTGACATTTATTCAACATACGACCTAGATTATTGACTTAATTTTTTTCGGACCTAGATTAATGACTTACATTTTAACTTTTCTATGAATGCTCTTCATAATACATAAAGCCAAGTGTCGACGATTTAAATAATGTCTTAAAGTGTGTCGATCTGTAATAAGGACACCATCCTTAATGGAATTTTCACTTTCAGGCTTTTCCACGTTCCCAGAATAAGCCCAACGTCATCTCTCAGGACGATGCTAACCACGCGAATTACATTCATGGACCAAAATGAATAAGGTGGATAATTCAGTGAGCTGCCTGCGTAAGCTGTAATAATTGTCGACAAGCAAATCATTTATCACGTAGCATGCAACCTTAAACATTATAATGAAATTGTGACTTCATTTTAATGAATCGTGTTCGTATATCACGTTAACATACGTGTTGACTTATGCGTATTAAAATAAGAAAAAATATAAATATAAGATCTTTATCCAGCAGAGAGTAGGGTTATAAGGAGGATGTTTGTCTCTGACTTTGAATGTTCTTCTTATTATTCGTAATAATGTTTTCATAAACTCCTATACTTAATTGCTTGATATAAGTTGTTGCATAGAACTCGACCGGAAATATCTTCCACACGTCTAATTTTGATGAGTGCCGAGGAAAGACTGCCGCTAAAATGCCAACAGTTCACAAGTCACCTTTTGACAGTTAGAGGCCGCTACTTATTTCCGTAAAATTTTCGCGGTTTTTATTTTAACACACTAAAAACATAATTATTTTACTTAAAATACTGTATATTTATAATTATCAAGTTAACAAGGAAATGAGTAATATTCCTTTCTGTAATTCGTTATAATTAAGACACTTTCGATTAAAAGTTTCTAGAGTTCGGGTTGCCATTGTGAAAAAGTATGGAACATCATCAAATAATAATTTAATAAATTTAAATCATGGCAATGTGAACAATGCGAAAAACCATACAGGTAGCAGCGGTAAGACTAAGGTGCTTCTCAACATTGTGTATATAGATAAGATGCGTCTCTTTCAACAATCGTAATGGCGTGGTGTTAAGTATTCACGGCACGATCGCTGGAAGAGAAATATAGACCGCTTCGCTGTGTAATGATATATTGTTTGTTAGTTCATCTATCCACGTAAATAAGAATAAAGGTTTCTCCAAAGTTTGAAACCAAGCTGATGACTCATTTCTCTGTCGTACTTTGAGAATTATTATCAAAAGTTACTCCTTTCGAGGTGGCGTATAAAAAGTACAGACTGGATTTAAAAATAGTAGAAACCAACTGAGTACAGATAGATACAGTGCCTAAAGGTATACAGCACCTTCAAATTTAAAATTGACATAGCCACTTGCTAAGTTTCAAGAATGCAAGTTATTGAAATATAAACGACAAAACTAGATTGTACTCAAATTGTACGGTGGCGGTCAGACAATGTTTACCAGTTTTGAAATTAAAGTAGAACTTACTGTTAATTATTACTGTAATTTTACTGCAGCTTATTAGCTGTGTGATGACGACGTTTTGTGGGTTACCGCTTTTTGAAAAAAAATAAATAGGGATGTAGCTAAGTGAGTAAGTGAATCATTCAATAAATGAATGATCAGTTTGGTTTCGTTTAATAGATTTAATATTAAGTTGTAATGATTTTTTATTCTATTATTATTACTATAGTAAAGGATTGATCTTTTTCATTGGAAGTATCGGGACGTACATCCAAAATTAAACAAAAAGTCATAACAATTTTATTTATTTATCAAATATTTTTGGAATCACTATCGCTGTCGCTTTCGGTCACACTAATGACAAATCTGTCTATCATTTCATCAATAATATGATCGAGGTGGCACATTTTGTCTTTCTCTTTTATAGTGTTAGACACACAGTCATTCCACTTAACCGGTGTCACTTTGTTGATTCCTTCTTGGAATAAAGTTTTCACTTCTTGCAGTTTGCGACGTGCCCCTTTACCTGAGTCCAAACCAACTCGATGGGGTTCAATTCACAGTGACAAGGGGGCAGTTTTAAAAGTCTGATACCTTTTTATGCAACAATCTCGTCCACGGCATATTTCTCAGTATGATTTTGTTGTTTCACAATATCTATGAGAGTGGCCTTCACTATATTTGGTTCAAATGTAATATTTTTAGTGGTCAGCCACTCTTGAATCTAATTGGTTAAAATTCCACATGGGGTGGGAGAAAACATATTATACCTAACGTATAATAAAAAGATTAGTGATGACAGGTAAACTAACCTTTGCGATGGTGGGTACTTCATTTCTATGAAAGAACTGATGTACAATTCGTCTAATAGCGATGAATGTGAAATCATCAAGTTTTTCTTTAAATGTAAGTTTTGGGACAGATTTTTCGGGAGGTTTTGGTGATTTACAGTCGTTCTCCTTGTGCTCCTTTAAACAAAATAAACAGTGCGGACGGATATTCCCAAGACTTCAGACACCTTGTTGACGCATTCACTTGTTTTTAGAACTTCAATATTTGATTCTGTAGACTTCACTTCAAACACATATTTGTAAACATTTCTGACCCAAAGTTTCTCGGTTGCACTAAGAGCTACACGTGGCCTTTTTTTCTTAGGAGATAGAAATGTATCTCCATCTTGTAATATGCTCAACTGAGCATCCATGTCTTCGATGTAACAAACAAAAAAAAGCTGACACGATTAAGAAAAAGTAGGTAACGAAAAACAAAGATAACGTAACAAAAATTTAACAATAATGATAACTAAACAACTTGCAGTGGGCAAAGCAAAGTTATTCGTGCACTCAAAACAGAAGTTAGAAGCCGAATGAGCGAATGACAAATGAAATAAAATGGCGGACAAGCCTCATCGTAGCACCATAACTAAAAACCAGTACCAACTTGAGATTTTATACAGCCTTTTATTTATATGAATAATAAATAGAATTAAGTATGATCATTATGAGTTAGTTATGGAACGATTACATTTTCTGTGAACCTAATCACATACCTATTGAAATTAGGCGGTCAACATTATTTTACGGAATGACATTTTGAAACGTCATTTTACTGCAGCTAATAAAAAGTTGAAGTATAGATTCTATGTCACACTTTTTTCACTAGTTTAAAATGCCATATCAAGTAACTTATTAGCTTTCAAAAGTTATTATTCAATATGACGCATCGAAAATAACTAAAAGAATTGTATATTACTTTTTGATATTGAAACTCATTTCGATATTTGTTGAAATGACATTTATAAAAAAATAATTGTTTTCACAAGAGCAAAATTTTCCGAATAATATTTTCATAACGAAAAAAAATGACAAGTTTGACCCTGGAGCAAAAGGCTGAAATAATATTTCTCTTCGAAGATGGACAAGTATTAGTGATATATCACGAGAACTTAATATATCGCGATTCACTGTGAGGTTCTAAATCCGGCGTCACGGCGAAGAAGAGCACTTAGCAGATCATAGAAATAATTCAGGACGACGACCAATTCTAACCACCGCGCAAATAACAGAAATGTTGCGTCGTTATGAAGAGAACGGTTTCACACCAACTAGTTATTTTGCTGCTTTTTATGATGTGAGTGCTCGGAAGATCCGACGAGCTTTTGTGCGGTGCTGGACTACACTACAGACACCATGCTATTAAAGTGGTGCTGAAACCTCACCACAAAGTGGCCTGGCTTAACTTTGCGCGACAATATTATGATTTTGCTTGGTCGAAATGTCGTTGTCGAAATCAAGCCAAATCGGAAGATTAACGTTATGGCACTATTATAATCGAACTCGGTATGATGAAGCTCATATCTTGCCTCAAAACGAGTCAGGTCGCATAACAGTAAAATGATGGGGGTGGATGAGCCTCGACGGCGTCGGAGTATGGCACAGATATTTTGTATGGCCTACAGAAATTTGTCCTGGTCTGGGCGTATTGGCAATGTACGTGTGAGATGTTTTGTAATTACACCCACGGTACAGAAAAAAACCCTTTTTTTTTTGTTGACGATGGAAAATGCATTTACGCACCGTACCGCGCGCTGGCTGGGCGTGCGGCGTGTGTGGGACTCCCCGGCGCAGAACAACGCCGGTCCTACCCACTAAAAACCACCGGTACCCTCCTACGCCCATATGGGGGCGTACAGAAGAAAACCCTAGTGTGAGGCGAAGTATTTAAAATATATATATATATATATATCAAACCTTGATAGTAGTAGGTCCATCTACTAACTACTGCGATTGATTGTCATATCATTACAAAAAAGATAATGTATGGTCAATCAAATTATCATGAAATAGACATTTAGAACTTGTGACCTAAATGTGTGAATGCAATTATGATCCTTAAGGTGGTAAACATTTCTGACCGCGACCGTACAATCTCGTGTTATGTTAATAATAAATATATATATTACCTATTTAATAAGATTCATTGATTTGTGGAACGGTTCTGTTAATAGGGAAGAGGATCAAACAAATGCTTCAAATAAATTAACAATATCGCTTACAATAATATACAGTACCCCTAGCACGAACCATTATCGAATTCGAATAGTTTGCAAACCGAAATGTCAATGTCAAATTTTGTATGGAAACTTGAACAGCAGCGGCACAAAGTACGTAAAGAGAACTAAAAATCAGTACACATTTGACAAAGACATTTCGGACTTGCAAACGATTCGAATTCGATATTGGTTCGTGCTAAGGTAAGGTATACCTGTAGGTATATTAAATTATCTTGGAGCATTGTTTCGTGAATTTGCTACCGGATATTATTTGGTATATTTGAGGAATTATCATAATTCAATATTGGTTTTATTAATTTGTAAAGCTTCCTGTAGTAATGGCACTCAATTCGAACGATTTGAAATATTGAATAACACAACTACGTTTTGAATGTCTTTTTGTAAATTCTAACCAACGCTATTCACTTTGTTCACATAGGTTTTGATTATTATATGCCATACTTTAGAGTCCATCCTGAAACGAATTCAATAAAAAAATCAAAAGCAAAATCTAACATTCTATGTTTCTTGTACACGAAGTCAAAGTCTATTAAAGGAAAGTAAATTTTGGAAACTGATACTGTTATCACTAGTCAAAATTCACTATCCTTTGTGTTTCTTGTTTTCGACATTTAAACTATCTGGCAATAAATACTGCTGACAGAATGCGTCTGGCAGTATTAATTTCAAATTGTTTACAATATTCTCAACATCATAAGTAAGAATCAGTACTCAGACTGTAAGTAAGTAAAATTTTTATGTATAATAACAGTGAACTTAATGCATATATACCTAGCCAGGTCATAAATTCTGTCACATGTTTAAGACAAAATAATTGAAACAAGTTTATTCATTATGTAACCATTTATATATCAAAATGAACATAACAAAACAAAGATTCTTATTACAATAAAGTTTATTCAAAATGACCTCCGTAATTTTGAATACAGGCCTTCAATCTGCGCGGCCAGTCGTCTATCGCAGCACGAACGAGGTCCATGTCAATATCGGCGGCTGCCTTAATCAAGGATGCCTTGAGTGACTCCAAATTGGGATGAGGCTTTGAGTACGCCTTTGCCTCCAAGTGTTGCCATATCTTGTAATCTAAGGGACTCAAATCTGGACTGCCAGTCTTCGTGCCGGATGAAGTCGATTTCACGCGGCGCCAGCCAGTCTTGTGTGCTCTTCGCTCTATGAGCTGGCGCCGAATCTTGTTGGAATACATAGTACCTGTTATTGAACATGGTATGAGAAACAGGTTCCATAAGGTTCGTCAGGACTGTATTTTGATACACAACTGCATTCGTTTTTACACCTTTCTCACAAAGATGTACCTCTGTTAAGCCCCAATAAGAAACTCCCAACCATACCATGAGCAAGGATGGAAAATGACCTCGTTGGACACGCGGAATACGGTTGCTCGCTTCTTCACTACTGTGTGCGAACACCTTATCATTTTGTTTGTTGTAGCTCTCTTCTACGGTAAAAAATTTTTTATCCGAAAAAAGAATTTCCCGATATTTTATACCGCGTACCGCAGCAACAAAGCGCGGCATCTCTTATGTCTCACGTAGACGAGCATTTAAACGATGTCCTGTTTTTCTTTGATATGCCCGAAGCCCTAGGTCTTCAATTAACACCCTTTTTCCCGTGGTTCTGCTTAACCCCATCTAGGGCCAACAGTTTCTGTTTACGTTTGGGGTTTCTTTGAATTTGAGCATTCACAGCTTTTATCACTGCTGGAGTCCTAACAGACCGAGGGCAAACTTCTTGACCTGTCATCTACACTAGAGTCTTCATTGTATCGTTTGATGGTACGATAAATTAATCTTTTGGTTGTATTCAAATTTTTCAGTATGTCAAAAATTTGAATTGGCACGTAACCGCAACGATGCAACGCAATTACTGCAACATGGTCTTCTTAAGCGTCCACTCCATAATTAAAAATGAGTAATATTCTAAAAAGTATACATTTTTATTTTCATGAACAATTCGAAATTTGAATTCAATAAACTTTTCTGTGGCCAGCATTCTAAAAGAAAAGTTATTACTGTGTGACAATACTTATGACCTGACTGTGTAGTTTGATATATAGCAATAAATTCAATGTTAAATTTTGGCTCTATTATCCGACTGTCCTATATATACTCGTAGGTCGGATATATTCCTGAAAGTCGCGTTATCAATTTTTTTTGATACCCATTGAACTAAAAATATAAGGTTAATACAAAAAAAATCAGAAAAAAAAGTTTCAGGTTTATCTGGGTTAAAAAACTATTATTTCCTATGGACTGGCAACTACTTTTTATGAAACGTTCTGTATTTACCTAAATATTATAATTAGTAGTAGTTTGCAATTAGTCGCTATAATGGGTTTCACGTTTGCAGCTCACTTCTTGATATAACTGCTTTTGCATATGACCTTTTCTGGTTTTGACCACTTCTGTTTAAGACTACCTCATAAAATGGCTGTTTCTGGGTTCGACCAATTCGTTTTTAGTTTACTTTCAGTACAATGTGCAAAGGATAAAAAATAGTATAGATATATTTAGAAAACAAAACAAACAAAGAATTTTTATAATAGTTATTGAAGTTTTTAAAAGGCTGTTAGGGATTTCAATGTTATGTATTTTTGCACACCGTAATAAAGGAAGTCAAATAATGAAGTGCTAAAAGTAGAAAGATATCGTCCACGTTAGTTAATAGACGTAGGCTTGATAATAGAAGTGGTGGAATCCAGAGCAGGTCTTAACTAGGAAAATACCAATGAAGAACTGCTCCCTCTACGTCAAGTCGGCTATTATGCTCCCGGGAGTTGCAATACATGCGGGCAAATTTACTGAAAGAAATTATTAGCACCTACATAATGCATATTTTACATTATTATATTTCGTCATTAATCACTATTAGTGATAATGGAACGCGGTTCATTGTTATGTATTACATTTGCCTTTGATGTCAGTCGAATAAGGTCAACTTAAATGAGCCAGATGCATGTGACAACAATGGATACTAAGCGATTGTGATGTGCTTTTGTGTATCAGGATCACTAATCATCATTACTGATCCGAGGTCAGTTTTGGAATGAGTAATTTACCTGGTGATATACCTTCGCAGATATTAAAAGATTTAGCTTTTAACTCTACCATAATTTGGGATTTCTAATTAATAATTCGATCGTGTTATGTACGTTTATATACCTCTTTATTTCTCAAAAATAAATAAATAGATCACCATTTTACCATATTTTTTTGAATGTTTTTTCTTAAATATTCACAATTCTACCAACTCAAATCAAAATTATGCAAATGAACAAAGGACATCGGTCAACTCCCATACATCGTTTTGCCAAGATTGTTTACCAAATATGACAAGTTAGGATGAATGTCAATGCAGTGTTTTATTATTATTTTTATTTTACTCGGCTTTTATTTGTATCAATTACAACTTGTACAAACTATTTATATTTAATTAATAATATTAGTAAAATTGTCTATTCTTGACGTTCAACTTTAATCCAAATATGCTTTGGCCGATGTCCTTTGAAATCGAAAATGCGAATAAGCAACGCTGTAAACTTTCAATATTACCTGATTTGCAAATTTGAAATCGATATTCATTTATTTCCATACTAGTTGACCCCGCGTACTTCTTAAAATTATTTGGAAGAAATGACGGACTCTGGTCCGTCCCGGACGAACGGACAGACAGTTTATATGTGAAAATTAAATTGAAGTTTTTACTATCTTTCTCGCAACTTTTCCATATTTTCTCACCTTTTAAACCTCCACGAACATTTCAAGACCAAGATAAGATAAATCCGTTCAGCCGTTCTCGAGTTTTAGCGAAACTAACGAACAGCAATTGATTTATATATATATATATATATATAGATTGTATTGTGTACTATGTAAACAAAACACGTACGGTTGTCCGGGAAACACATATGCACAATTGTACATACAACTGTGAAGAATGAGGTTAATATCGTATAGCCGTTAGCCAGAATGGAGTAGTTAGTTCGTGACAATGAGAGTCGTATATCAGAGTGCGGGTCGCACTAGCCTATGTTGTAATGAACGCGATCGGCGCTGACGCGAGATGGATGAGGGGCGATCGATTCTAATCGACTCATCCGACGTGCGGTAATAAAATAATCCAGAATTATAGAGGCACCGGGCTTCGGTAAATAAATCTCTGGGTAATAATGAGGAGTTCGATAGTGCAGGTGTTTAGTGCGCTCGGTCTGCGATTATGGAAGTTGAGCATCCTTCGCAATGGACAGTCCTTGGATGAATGACCAAAACCTTAATATCTCTTACTCCACCATGCTTTGAAAGCACGTTAAGTCATTAGTCCCGGCTGCATCTCCAGTCGTTAGCATCCACGAATCCGTATTGCGCCCGGAAGGTGGATATTTCATCCATAGGGAAGAACTGTGTCCCAACATTAGGGACATTAAAAGCCTGATGATGATGATGAATAAGAGTCGTATATCTGAGTGCGGATCGCACTAGCCTCTTAGATTAAATAATTTTTGTTTTAATCTAAGACTAGCCTATATTGTAATAAACGCGACAGGCGCTGACGCGAGATTATGAGTGTGTAGCGATCGATTCTAATCGACTCATCCGATGTGCGGTAATAAAATAATCCACAATTATAGTGGCAGCAGTAAATAAATCTGCGTGAGACAAATCAGACAAGGCAGTTATTAGCGATGGAGGCTTAATCACAGGGGTAAAAGATGCAGATTAGCAGCTCCATATTAACTAGAGGATATACTCGTACAGGGATATTGGATAATCTCGGGCGATCGCAGTAGGTTTTAGGTCAGGATTCACGTACATATAGTACAAATCGGGACATTGCAACATTGTTTTTATTATTTTTAACCATATTTTTTTTACCAGTAAAGAACACAACAAAACCCAAGTATTAAATTTATGTGCGTACGTACATTTCGGTGATTTATTTTTATATACATTTCTCCGAGTTGTTAAATTATAGAATTTAATAAAGTATTTTTGACTTAAGACTATTTCTTCTGAAATTTTATTTTTATTGAATAGAATAGAACAGAAGAGAACAGAACAGAATAGAACAGAGCAGAACAGAACAAAACAGAACAGAACTAACAGTACAGAACAGAACAGAATAGAATAGAATAGAATAGAATATAATTACAGCATTAGCTGATGTGACACTGTGTCGCACCAGCGCTGTTATTCTGGCTGAACCTGTTACTTGAAAGGATGTATGGGCTTAGCATCCTTTGCTTTCAAGTAACAAAAAAATAAGATAAATGGAAGTCAATCAATAACAGCAAAAACACAACAGTATAACAGCAAGCAAAGTAATGCAAAAGAAAGCGAAGCAATTGATTTCATTTCAGCTTAAAAATTCATTTAATTTCAAAATATACATGATTGATAACGCAACCGCAACCGCCACCCAAAAATAGCAGTTACTCATAATAGCAATAAGCATAAGTTAAGTACTGTTCTTCAGAAAACAGGACAGACTAGTGACAAAAAGTATAAAGTCAAATCATGTTACGGACAATTTGCATCAATGCTGTGAAGCAGCTCCTCTCCGTTTTTATTCAGCAAAAGAAATCAAGGTAGGTATAACTTACAAAATTACGCTATAATTGATTGTTCCTTTAATGGTTTCTTTTTGAAATGTTTTCTTATTTGCATATTGCTGTACTCATAACATTCCTAATTTTAAGGTAAATTGGGTATACATAAACAATTCTTTAGTTTATACTAAGAAATGCAGCCAATATAAACAATTCTTTAGTTTATACTAAAGAATTGTTTATATTGGCTGCATTTCTGTGGTAAAAATTATTTCCAAATGAACAAAAAAAGGTTCTCTCCTCGAATACTAATTTCATAAGTAAAACAGCTAAAATAAGGGAGTTTCCAATTATACAAATATATAAAACTATTCCAAAAACATGGAATAATTACATAGTTTCTTTGCCACCCTTTATTGGTAAAAAATAGACATACCCAATTTACCTTAAAATTAGGAATGTTGAATGTTCCTCCGGCGTAGTAAAGTGGCGAGGGCTGACGAACTCAAATAGGGAAAGATTATATAATAATTGTAAACATAATTTAAATACACCTGAGCAAAGACATACAATACATAAGAGATGTTAAGGGAACAGCACAAAAAATAATCAAAAAAATAACAAAGCTTAAAACGACCTGCTACAAAATGGGGCATTACAAATGGGTACCAAGGGGTCAATCCTAACCC
Organism: Chilo suppressalis; assembly: GCA_902850365.2. Taxonomy (NCBI): domain Eukaryota; kingdom Metazoa; phylum Arthropoda; class Insecta; order Lepidoptera; family Crambidae; genus Chilo; species Chilo suppressalis. The sequence goes on from OU963907.1 coordinate 9,565,875, forward strand.
CACCCATACCTACGGACAATGCACACGTGATACTCACTGGTGCAGTGGTGACAGCTTACCATCGGGTTGACTTTATATTTGTTTTTGGCCCTGAATTCACAAGAAAATATTCTAGGGGTTCATCAAAGTTTTTGAAGTGAAAACTTCTTTAGCGGCGTTGTACACTTTTTTGTAATGGGTAAAAAATGTTAAACTCGCGTCAGGACACACAGACCGATCGAAAATTCGTAAGAAGAAAACAATAAAATTGGAAAGGTTGTCGACCCTCAATATATTTGACGAAATATAGTAATATTTAATTTTATCGTATTATGATAATAAGTCTTTAACTAGGACATCAAGGTGGCAGGTTTATTGCGAAGAAAATGCATTTTTTACAATAGATGTAGCTAGGTGCGCTTAAATGTGATTTATATATTTTACAATAGATGTCGCTAGGTGCGCTTAAATGTGATTCATGTAAGTTGATTTTTCTGAGTAATATAAATTGTCATGTTTGTGTACGATAGCGCAATAAATAAATATTGTATTCTACCACATAAAATATAGTACTTTTATACTGATAAAGCAATTCGTGCAAAATTATTCCCTAACCATTCCAAAAATGCACAACGTTAATATTCAAGTTTTGATTTCTGCCGGCACTCCCAGAATGCAACCTGTCGTTTTTTTCAATATGTTTCACGAAAAACTGCAGTTTATACAAGATTAATCTCAAGTGTGAATGGACTACAAAAACACTTGAAAACAATGTTACCTGTTTGCGGCAAAAAAAAGAAAATTAAAACTTAAACGTGGTACTTAGGTACAAGTAAGATCGTAAATTATAACGACTTCATCCACTTTTTCGCTCACTTTTGTGAAACGGAAGGGACAAGCTCAGTAAAACGGGCCGTTAGCCAGAGGGGTATTGTTAGTTCGCAACAACGGGAGCCATATATAAGGTTGCGGTAGTGCTTCGGCGTAATGAACGCAGTTGATCGACGTAAAGAATTGTACACAACGAGGGCATAATGGCTTCGGCAAACGCACATCGTCAACTTGGCAATATAGATACAAATGTGGAGCTGGCGAACAAAACGGTATAACAGGGTATTTGACAGTATTAACAATAAAGTGCCAATTGTTAGCATTTGTGCTAAGAATGAATATTGGCAGGGGTTTTTCTATTTTTACAAAAACGAATATTCATAATTTTACTAAAAACCCACGAAAAAGATAATAGTTTTCTTGTCTATTGTCACGTAACCTAAAACGCTTGGGATTGGCGGAGACTAAAATAACGTCACACTCAAGTAAAGCTCGGTTAAAGTGGCATTACATTGTATCGTTTGACGTTTTAATAACAGTCGTGTGACGTCACACACTAGTAAGACGCCATACTGTCCAGAGAAACGTTTTCGCGGCAACTTGAAAATGGAGTTTTTGATTTGGTTATTTTTACTACACAACAGAATGATGAATATTCACTTTGACGGACACCATAAACATTATTGAATAACGTGAGATCGTTTTCTAAAACTTGTCAAATACCCTATTACACATCTGGTCAAACTACTTTTTTTTACAGTCCAGAGGATTCGGCCCGTTCAATTTAAATCTCAAATAAATTTCAATTAAAACCCCCTAAAATAGCGTTAAAATTACTAAATTTATAAATTAAAAACCATGCTTAAAGTTCACAGTAGGTATGTCATTCAGTTTTATACAGCTCCTGTAAAATTTTTTTCTTTTGCAATAATACCGCTTTGTTCGACAGCTCCTCAAATGTTATATGCATTGTTTTGGGTAATATTTCAGAATATATAATAAAAAATTCATTGTTATCCTGATATCGAAAAATACAATTTTAGAACAAAATATTATGTCAGGTAAAGTTAGTAGGTATATCAGTAGGACATTTTTACCTATAGCAAAAAAAAGCGTGAACAATATTTTTGAAGACAATGTGTGACCTGTATTAGGAAAAAGCTACGTTCGAATAGTGTAACACTTTTATATATCACGAGAGATGGGAAACGAAGACATTTATGTATGAAGTATTACCAACAATTAGCGATATGCTACAAAAACTAATAATATCAAATGTGTTTGTTGAAAATGTTATTACATAATGTTGACCACGTGGCATAGTGTTAAGTTAACTGTTATATATATAAATATTCATCTCCCTTAAAAGTATTCTCGTCGTCACGCCACGTCACATCATCATCACGTCACGCCACACCACCCCTACCCTAAACATACTACGTAGGTATTAAATTAGCAAAAAAAAACTATTATTTTGCCTTAACAGAATGCATTGTAGAGAGGATAATGTACAAATATGAATGTTTGTATGTATACGCCTTTACTGGCAGCCAATGATTGTGTATTAGTAAGCGTAAAACATCCAATTTAGTCTAAAGTACGTTGTTAATTTAGCGAAAATTATGTTATAATCATTTTAATAATAGTCATAAATAAGCTCACATGGTATGACCTACCCTGTGGACACACTCACGAAGGGAGAGATACTTAATAACACAAACAATCTTTGAATAAAAGCCAAATATTACTCAATCTCTTTTAAAGACTAGCGGCCGACCGCGGGCGAAGTTGCGGGCGGCTTGCGCGTCAAGTCTAGGTTCTTTTAAAATCCCTCAGGAACCTGATTTTTATTGGGATAAAAAGTATCCTACGTCCCAATCCAGGTCATAAACTATACGCATACCAAATTTCATCCAAATCCGTTCAGTAGTTTTTGCGTGGTTGAGTAAAAAACATACAAATATTGAGATTTATAATATTAGTAGGATTTTCATATCTTTTTTATCCCGACGTTTAAATGTTATATATTGTATAATGAAACGCGGAAGTTTCAAAGTGTAATCACTCAATCATAAACTAACCAAAAAATCTCATACAGAACTTGCCTTCAAACTTTGTAATAATTCATAATTTCTGTACTTATCTTACTATATAAAAATTGGTGTGCAAGCTATGGAATGTGAAAAACATTCGATTTTAATATTATTAGAATAATATCCCATAAGTACTTCAAATGGAAATGCATTACACTTTTTGATAAATATAGTTTCAAACTGGACCGACCAACTGGTGAAGCGTTCTTCACAATAATGTCTGACCTTGAAAATTTACTATTCAAATCTAACAAACATAAATTTTTACTTTGGATGTTTTGATTATTCAACCTCTTTCTTCTCGCAAATATCCATGCCGACCGAATGACGACATTAAAAAATAATAGATTGCTAATTAACACGCATCCCTATCAAACAAATTCGCCAGGGGCACTGCCACCCTACACACCAGGGGGAAGTCTCTATTAACACATTGATATAGCGAATCTTCAGCCCAACAATCCGTTTAAGGTGTAATAAATCACCCCGGTCCCCTGTATCGAGCCTATTATCGGGGTTATTCGTGCGTATTGTCTGCGCGGTGTCCCTCGGATGTATAGCACAGATGTGCAGGGGCGCAATTTGATTATGTCATTACCGTCGCGAATACCCAGTGTGCCCAGGGTGACGTGACGCGTCGATATTGTTACGATGCGCGACATTATTCATTTTCAATGTCACTGTCAATCGATTTAACCGACGGAAACGATTTCATATCCGTATAATTCGTTTTTATTATATGAATGTTTATCTGCCCACACATTTTTTTATGGTCTAACCGATGTAAAATTTTATTATCGAAACGTCTTATTTTGTAAGCTTCCGGCCAGCTAAATGAAGATGTCCAATTCCCTTGTACAACCCTGGAACCTTATTCAAATACAGAAACACGAAATTACCAAGGCCATTTTTTATCGCTTCAGCTATTCAGGCTCCACTTACATCTAACAGCATGTAAGTTAAGATAATTTGTTTAAAAAAACATAATAAGTATGGAGTATTATCATACACTCTTATTTGATGTTTGTGGAATCATATGTTTAGTGAAATCGTACGCGTAGCTGCATGAATTAAACACTTAATTCAAGTTTGAAGTGTGTATAGTTGGTATACACTTATAAGACTATGTCAATATTATGTAGTGGGTATTCAATTACCTATATCATCACTTACCGCTTACCTACACTGTTATTATAGGGTATAAAATAATTATATACTTCGCTAGAGGATCAGATTCAAAACCATTGAGCTGTACCGGCGTAACTGAGTAAAATGGGTGAAAATTTAATATTTAAACGGGTTAAGTTGAAAGTTAAATATAAAATTATTTATACAAACTTTAAGATAACTTGAACATTGAGCGTCACGTTAGTCGGTTAAAAGGATAATTAAAAAGAAGCTTAAACAAAGTGTACATTCTAAAGCCAACGAGTTGAAGCACAGATAGTAAAAACTGCGTCCAGTAATTTAAATAAAACACGAGATTCTTCCAATAGAACATTGCAAATTAAATTAAGATTAGGCAAAAGAGCCTCCGGACAACTTCCTTTTACGACTTTGTAAATTTTTAACAAAATCAATCACGGGAACACAAATACTTCAGAAAATGGAAGGCCGAGGGTCGAAAGTAATTTCCTTTTAGGAACTCAACACTTTAGGGGTGGAAATGATTGAGAACAGAACAGCCACTTTGAACTTGAATGACAATTCACAAACATAATAGCTGCATTTGATGGGATGCCTCACACATGTGCATTAAAAACAGTGCTGGGGGCGCTGCCATTAATATTTTATAGATTGTTTAATGTTTACTTTTTAAAGCGGAATCCAAACTTTATTGCGATTACCTAATACATTAATATAAATGAATATGAAATTGTCAAACAAACTACCTAATTGATTTAGCTATTGCAATTTTGATATTTTGTCAATTTTTAATCAAATATTTTTAATGAAAGTTTTGGTGAAGTAAAGAATATAATTAATCAAATTTGAGCAGCAGTTTGATGTCCTACAAAGACATGTTGGCCAAATTTAAACAATAATAAAATAAATAAATATATATTTCCAACACTCACACCAATTAATTAGCCTAGCCCCAAAGTAAGGCTTGTGTTATGGGATGCTAGGGTAACGGAAAGAATACATGTACTGTACATAGAAGTATATAAGTATATTTATATATAAATACATATTAAACATCCATGACTGGAGTACAAATGCTCGTATTCATCACACAAACATTTGCCCCCACTGGGGTTCGAACCCGGGACCTCTCGAGTCGGCGACACCATGAAACCCGGCGTACAAACCACTCGACCACGGAGGTCGTCGATTCCCGTTCCCGTTGTATTTGTATCTAACTTTAGTTAAGTACTTTTCGCAGAATCTTACAAAGGTAAATAAATATATTTTCTCCTCTCAATTTCCTTAAAGATACCCGTTAGACTACCTAGACGGATCGTTTGCGAATCGGACGGAAGATTAGTTTCACTTTAACCTTTTGTAGGACTCCTTTGAGTAATACAGAAGGGTAAAGAGAAACCAAACGTGTAACTCTCTTAAGTGTAAGATTTAAATTTACAGAATGTACACCGTCTACTCATTGCAGTTATTTTTGGTAAATATTGTTCGTTAAAAAGCGAACTGTGATAAGCAATATTAGGTATTTATAATATTTTTTGAGTTCAGTACCTCTAAAAACACGGAACACTTATAAGAGCACACTATTATCCGTCTGTCCGTCTGACGAGAGTCGAAATTTTAACCATATACAGTCCTTTTAAGCTGTCAAAAAATCAAACTTCTAAGTAAACCTAAAAAAACCGAATGTTCAAAAAAAGTACTTTTAATAAAAACTGAAAAGAAAAAACTAAGTCCAGTACTTATTCTATAATTATGTTAAGTAAGGAATAAAGCTACTTTTACTACCCATTACATATTCTAGAATGAATCAAATTTTTCTAATATTTCTTACAAACTTAAGATTAAAATTAAAAGCGAAAGTGGTTGAAATACAACTTTAAATTGATGTAGATCCTAAACATTCACATAAAATGAAAATGATGTAAGAAACCTTAATATGATTTTCTATTATCTAGACAATGATACACCACTCGTACATATTTCGTTAACTTACTTTTTATCTTTCTCACAACATGTCGCCTAATTGACCTAATATTGAATTTCGATTTATAATCAGGTCTTAAGTAGCACTCCCATGATTAAGACGAATCGATTGACGTATGAATTATCAAAATCAGTCTACGCGTTTGTTCTCTAGTGTGCCGCAAAGGAACATACATACATATAGACATATAGACTGATAAACACAATACCTCTCGCGGGGTCGGGTAAAAAAAGATACGGCTGTTTATGTTGCATACCCTATAAAATTGTACGGAACCCTCTGTGGGCGAATCCGACTCGCACTTGTTCGGTTTTTTTTGTCATTTACAAAACATGTACAAACAAAGCGGCTAAGGTTGGACCATAACGCCAGGGTTATAACCGTAGCGAAATCCTAGGTCAGTGGGTGGCCGTCCTTATTAATATACATAAGGCCGCTTGTTGACGAGACGTGTATTTAACCGTGTCTACAATTTATATCATTTTATATGTCCATATAGTACATGTATTAAACGGTCATCAGTTAAGTATGAGATACTATGGTGGTTCGTTAATAACACCGGTGCTAGCGACGATTTGGGGCACCGTCGCTAGCGCCGGTGTCGTTTACACGGGTCAAAACCGTCCCTAAACCCACCAGAAAAAAAACCGGTTCGTTAGCAAGCGCTCTAGATTATTTTCAGAGATTGTATTTAATATTTAATTTCAAACTAGGACGAATTCCAAAACTAGGACATTTGGCGCACTGATTTAAAATCTTGGTCGATAAATTTTTTTCATTAAAAAGCTGCAACACACAAGCTCTTCACTAAGCCTCGAGAGGATTGAGCTCGTGCCACGTAGGGTGGTGAAATGTGCAAACAATTAAGTGACCTTTTTTTCGCGTCCCTAACGATACTGCTCTCGAGTCGACTGCCTCTTATGATGCCGCACTATTCTTGCTCTAGACATCTGTTGTGTTCACACCAACCATAAATTATGCTCAAATGACGAGAATGAAATATTAATATTAGTGCCAAGAGGGTTGCACAAAGAATGGGCCGAATGTATAGGTCATTAATCTTGGATTGCGTTCAAATTTATTTGTATTTTAATTAAAGTGGACAAGAAATTACAGTACATCTTTTTCTATTTTTTATTATTTAGAAAGCTAAGCTGAAGGTTTTGTAATAGCTTTTCTTCTATTTCTATATATAGATAAGTACTCAGTTAAATAACCAGATTGAAAAGATGCAATTAATAAATTATGAATAGTTATAGTAGCAATAGAACTGCAACATAAAAAAATAATGAAACAGTACTCATCCCGAGGGCACGTAAATGTCCAAAAAACAATTTTTCACAAAAACATACATCGTGCCATACATCTCTGTGGTGATGCGTTTGATAAAATTCTATTGTGAAAGCTAAGAAACGGCAATTTTTCTTTTAAATACCTACTCGAACATCGGCAAACGGAAACTCTTCGATCCTCTTTGCGTAACCTATTCGATCTCATGCATTTAAATTCAGAATTAGTGAAAAGCCCAGGCAGGCAACTTTTTGCCTCTGGTGAGTAAGCGATGCATAAGATTCCTCTTTAATGCCGCTTTTCATTGGGGCCGTGATTGATTTAATGGCCTTCTGTGTAGGTAAAGAAACATTAAACTGGATATCAAAGGTTACCTTTCCGTTCGTTGTAATCGGATATCAAACATGGGCCAGGACGACACAAGAATGGTGTGTGACAGCGTAAATAATCTATTCGAAGACAAGCAACTTCACCTCTGTCGAGAAAAATGTATTTGGGGTGTAAAAGGATAGTGGGTGGTTGATTCGTTACATTTTGTGGGTCCCTGGGGCGTACCTGCTCTGTACAACATGAATGTTTTATACTGTCACAATTCAGATTTCTATCCACTATTCAAGTTTATGGCTTTGTTTGGACTATAAAGATCTTTCTCATTGTTTTTGTAGGTCAATGCTTAATAAAATATGTACACTTGAGCGCTTGTGGAATTTCTGTTCTTATTAGAAGTAGTAGCACGTAAAAAAAATTGGACACAAGTCCACAAGCTCTGCCGTCCTTAATGCAAACGCAGTACTTGCAGAATGGCAAATTGGAGATAAATGCGATGATAGTAGATTGTTCCATAAAGCGAAAAGTGAGCACGAGTGTTATAGACCAAGAGCTACTGAACCCTCTGAGTAACGGTATGTCTGTAAGGCTAGAAATTCTTATGGTGATGAGTCATAGCTTAGTACGGTAAGCATCGCCTGGCACTCCTCAGCCATGCACGTCATCAAGCCCTATATTTTTGAAATTGTCAAAAAAATATTAAAAAAAAAACTTGTTGCTGTAAGCTTGAAATTTTTACATAATTTAGTTTATTCATTTTTAATAAAATAAACATTAAAATAAACTTTATTCTGTAAAGTTGAAATTATATATGTGTTTGTTTAAGCGATTTTAAGTAAGTAGGTAGAATGTCAGGCGGTTCTGGCTAGCACAAGTCCTTGCCAGGCGAGGGGAAAGATGCTGCGGCAGTACGGGGAAGAGTCGTAGTATGAAAACTTACGGTATATTATTGATGCAAATTAAATGATGTGAAAATAAAAGTTATGGGTTTGGCTTTAATTATTATAAGTCTTTAAATTAATTTATAAATCTTTATCATCATAATATAATTCTTAGTTGCTGATTTCATCATCTAAAAAGAAACAAAGTTTTAATACATTAATAATAACATTACATCTCTGACCTTGCGCTTAATTATATAGAATTCCATATATTTTTATGAAATGTGTTATCTTTAATATGTTCTTCAGCTTCACTTGACTCATTCTCAGCAATTTATTCTTTTTAGCGCATTTAAAAAAGCTTGTTTATAAAAAGTTTTTTACTTTAAATGTATTTTTTACTTTTTAGTTATCGCTGGATATAATCGAGGACTTCAAAAACCTCATATTCTTAGAAAGTCCTTTCATTTGATAGCCTTAATATATGAGAGTATAAAATATTTAGTCCGCCATCTTTTTAAGTCCGCCATATTGAATTTAAGGTGACGTCACAATATTTTTCGAGTTACTTTCAGCAAGCTCTATCATTTGAAACCCATATTGTAGGAGTGCGTCAAAAATAACTTGTCCGCCATTTTGTATGTTTCGCCATATTGTATTTAGAATGATGTTATATAGCTAATCTTACATTGGTATTCAAACTTAACGTGTGTACAAAATTTCAGCTCAATCGAATGAAGATATCTACTTCAAAATTGAGTTGCAAGATTTGTATTGCAAGTTATATAAAAGATTTTAAAATAATATTTTTTTATAGTAATTACTGTTATTTTTTATTACTATTAATCATCAATTTTCACATTAATGACATTTTTATATAATATAAAAGTGCTCATAATTTGAAATTAATTAACGTTAATTAATATATATTTAGTAGTGTGCATGTTTCTGTGAAGTAACCGATTTGAAAAATGCAACTCGATACTTACGAGTAGATGAAACCTAATAAAGAATATGTAAGTTCATAAAAATATACCCGCCTATGATGCTTGTACATTGGATGAAGTCGATGTTTTGTTCTGGCTATATTTTTTCATTACAGCAAGATAGTTTTTGTAACACTTCACATGATAATCTGTATTATCATTGACTTCCTCTGGAAGGAGAAACTTGCTTCCCATTCGTTCCAGTCCCGTCAAAATCGGTCCAGCCATTTCAGAGATTAGCCAGAACAAACAGACAGACAAAAATTGTAAAAAATGTTATTTTGGTGTATTATATGTTCTTAGGTTATATATTCATAGGCATGTAGTATAAAACGGGTATTTCAATATTAGAAACAGACACTCCAATTTTATTAATATGTATAGATTAATGATAAAATTACTGCGTAGTTGAAAGAAAACATATTTCTTGATATTTAACCAAGTAATCCGTGTAATATTACTTTTAAAATGTAACCTATTTTTTTTAAATCGAGCTTTCTATTGACATACTTTTTCGTTACTTTATTGCTTTATTTGGAGAAATTGTTCAGTACTGCATTTTCATCAACTTTCTGGGCTTCCGGGCCAACGATATTAAATACCCTTGATACACCACGTGCGCTCAAAATGTGTCCCAATGAAGAAGTGCTTGAACACGACTCAAGCACTTCTTGATTCACAGTCAGGCGCGGACCGTTGAAAAGTCAACATGCCGCTGAGCTCCGTGAAAACTGGCGACTCAAATACATAAAGAATGTAAAATGTCTTTTTTTTCGACAGGTATCTAATCAATGTTTGTTAATTTAACGTATTTGAAGTAAATTTTGTTGTAATACTTACTATAAACTGATTTAATAGAAAATATTTGTGATGTTCAAATGCATGGTCGAAAACATAGCCGTCTCTTTTCCTCGCGGACCGTACCTTCTATATTACTAACAGCGCATTCAGAATTGCGCGTACAATCAAAGAAATAAGGTCTTTATTCTACTGCATATAGCAATATAAATAAGTCGTAAAATTTTACGAGCTTACATATCGGACTGTCATAAGTCTATGATGCGTGCGTTTTAATTAAGACCTTATACAGTATACTTTAAAAATGATTTTCAACGTTTAAATAATGCCTTATATTGATTAGATTACGCGATCATCTTACGGAGCTCCGTGGATTGTCCAATGTACCTTGTGGACAGGTTTCGGGCATGATTTTGTTCGTGTTGGTGTATCTGGGGTATTTAATATCGTTGTTCCGGGCATTACAGTATAACTACAACTAAATACAGTACTTGATTTATTACTGCAAAAACATCTAGCACGTGCTCATTACTGCGTTTGTAGTTAGCAATATTTATTTTTATTTTCGTTACACGCAAAAATACAGCAATGGTGAATAGGTACAGAGTTTAGTTTTAGCGTCGCAAGAGTAGTTCTTTGTTATTCGGGCTCCATTCACATGCAGTAATGGTGAATATTGCGTTTAGTTTTAGCGTCGCAAGAGAAGCGCTTTCTAAGTCTCACTACATTCAAATGGCAGTAATGGTGAGTACTGCGTATAGCTTTCGTTAGTATTCGTTGCAAAAAGTTATATGCTAACTTAATACACAGTAAACGTAGCAAGTACTGCATAATCTTCTAGGCTATGCTAAATGCTGCAGATATTTTTAGCACAAGTAACATTTAGGTACAAGTACTGAGTTTTATGTAAAATAAAAAAACATGTTTTTAATAAGTAAAAACTTCTAAATATATTTTTACGTATAGATTATCTCCTTAAGATGTAATATTTGCAAAAAAGTGAAACTCACAAAAATTACGATTACTGCAAGTTTAAATAGCAGGGCAGAGCTGTTACTCGTTTATCTATTTAATTGATTAAAATAATTGTGATATGTGAACATTGCAGATAAAATAAATCATCTAAATTTATCTTTTAACTTCTACTTAGCTACTTTTACTAGTAAAAAACGAAAAAAAATGCTTTTCCGGCAGCCTAGAGAACATTTATAATTCAATGTTATTATCAAATGCCTCTGTTTATACGGTATAATATGAAGGTAGATAGTATTACACTGGAGCTTCATAAATATTCATGCATGATCTGAGTATACAATAAATTTACTCTGCAGATCCCAAGCAAACAGGCTAAGCAAGATTGAGCTATAAACTCCTTGGAGAGTTTTCCGATGCATTCATATTTTGATGGGTTAAAATATTCAAGAACAACTGCTACAGACTCTTTCTATGCAGTGCTATGGCAAAATAACACTATAAAACCCCATGGAGCTTATTCCAGTTTACGTGAATTTACCGAAGAAAATGTGCCAAGAGCTTTATCCTGACATTTTTCGCATCCAGATGAAATTACTTGCAGTTTTTAGTAGATTTCGCGAAGCACAATTTGCATTTCGTACCATCTTTGCATTCTTACAGATATTTTCTGCAGAATAAGGTTTAAAAATATTCTTGAAGGAGGTAAAGAGTATTATAATATTGCCAAACTAGCAAAATTTCTAATAATATCTGTTCTTTTAGATGATTTTCTGCTAATAAACTCTCATTATATAGTAACTTTTAGTAATAAATTTAATAATTTGTAATATTTATGATTTGGGCTATAAAATTCACTTTTATCCGACTTCAGCTTACTTCACACCTAGATTCCACTTCATAATTCAGTCATACGACGCCATCTGCTAAGCATATGCCAAAAGACTCCACTTAGGTACACTTTATACAGCTAATTTACTGCGTCATGTATTTAAAAAAAATGGGTGCGTGTACTTATGTAGGCGCGTGAGAAGTTATCCTTCTTTGGCATCGTTTAAAATTAGTTTTTAATTGCGTGCAAATAATTAATTACAATAAATTAATAAAAAGTCTGGAAAAGGACACAATCAATAAAGTTCAGTTTTAATTTGAAAAAATAAATAAATAATCAAAATATTCAATTAAAATCGCTACTGAATATAATTTATTAGAACATATGTGATTTGCACTTGTATGAAACTCAAACACGTATTCCGAATATACAAACTAGAAACATGTGGATAAATATTATAAATATGAATACCTATAACTGTTACTTTATTACAAAAAATAAAGGTGTGGTTTTTGGTTCTACTACACTAATGGTCAAGAGATGGCGCTGTAGTCTCCTGAATCGCGCTTTGGTTCCGTTGTTCCAGATTAATAAATACTTTTGATAGGCCTTCACAATGCAGTCGTTAGCACCCACTAAATAGAGATTCTATTTCTATTTTGTTGGTAGATTTTCTTAATGTGCGGTAAACACAAAAGTAACGCATGAAGGTGGTCGCTAAAGCGACCATGCGTTACTTTTGTGTTTGGTGTTACAGTGATGCGCGCGCATCTTAAAATTTCACTCTCATCATTTTTTCATAACGCGCCTAAAGAAGTATAACTTCAAAAAAATCGGCCACATACGTGACATACCTAACCTCACTAAAACTTTTATGGCGCTTCTTAACGCCCGGTATTCGGATGGGTCTAGGCATGGTTTCTACTCGAGTACGGGCTAAGCTTTTTCATGAGCACGGTCTATACGGTTGTACCCCAAACCATTGCTAACACCAGCACGCCGGTGTCGCTAGCAAAGCTCCATAGTGTCCCATACCTTTATTACGCCCGGACCTAGATACGCTTTAAAACCATGCCCAGACCCGGGTAGACATCGTATCGTTAACAAGTGCCCTTAAATCAACCAATTTCACTTTCAGGTTTGTATTGGAGAAAAATATTTGAAAATTCATTGATTCATCATTATTCCATACATACTTTGAGAAATTAATAAGTATTTAATTGAATAATTGATCAACATCTCTTAATTTTCTCAAAATTTTACAGAATAGCACAGCAGAGTGCCTTGACAGTTCCTCCATTAAAATGAATTCAAGTTAATACTAAACCTACTTATATTTGTTTAACGTCTCTTAGTTACGGTAGCGAAAATGTTATTGCTTTCATGCAACAGCTAACGAATGTAGCAATAAAGATGGTGTAGAAAGTGAGTGTTACGAGTATCTGTCACCGGGAATATATTATGGTCGTGTAATAAAACAAAATAAATTCCGCAGCAACGAACGGCGGAAGCCACGTATCGAAAAATAAACAATAACTTGCTGCAGACACGACGCTTACATACTTCGGTATAATTTTACGACGCTTTTACGTCCTTAGTTCTATGCTGACTAATTAAATTACTGTATTGATCGTGCACAAATTATTGTGTTGTGATTTAATATATATCGGTACCTTATTAATGAAATCGGCTGATTTATTATTCTTTGCTTACCACTGAAATGTTCACAAAGTTATTTGCCTTTATAGTGTCGTTCATAAAAAAAACGGTCAGACTCGCTCATCAAGGGTTCCGTACAAATTTGTAGGTACGCAACATAAACGACCGTATCCTTTTTGTAGTAACTTAGAAGTATGATTTCATCATAGCTTTAAGAGATCGTAAATTTGAGTAATATGGCTTAAATTTCAACTCGATACCTACACGTGTTCCCGAGATAAAGGGTCTTGACAGACAGATAAATGGACAACAAAGTGATCATATAAGGATATCGTTTTTTTCCTTTTGAGGTACGTTATTATGATCATTGTTACTATAACGAGTAAATTATATAACGGCTAGTTTAATCACGTAAAAAATTGAGCCTGAAAGAGTCTCACGAAATACATAAAGAACTTTTTCCTTCATAGATTCTACGTTTTAAAGATAAATAAATAAATTTACTAACTGCTCGGTGAAGATAGGAGCTGATACATTCTGTGATCTATTTTTGTTTCCAATTTATTAAAATACAAATATAGTTCAGCCTCCCTAGCATGACTAACCAAACGCGATATGATAAAGCGATTTATCGACATTAACTGTCAGACTACAATGGAGTTTGACAGTTGAGTGTCGATAAAAAGCATTATCATATCATATCGTGGATCTTATGCTAGGGAGGCTGTCCTATTTCACCACTTACTGCTAATTAAGAGAGGTCATGCATAGCTGATTTTTCGCTTGATTGGAACGGTCGCCTGGGGAAGTAAACTTTACCTTACAGGTGACTACAGTGAATAGTTATTTATGATACAAGTGCGGTATGTGTTTTTCAACATATTTGCGAGAAAACAGTTAACATAATATAAGTAATAAATCAAAATATTCTTCTAAGAAAATGGTGTTGCATTTCCAAATGGCGCCACGCGCGGATGGAGAAAATTAGAACTACATATTTCGTGTCTTTTTCTTTTTAGTATTAAAGTGAGACAAAGGTATAAATTAAAAGCACTTCTAAGAAAGTTCAATCGAAATTAAAAAAAAACCGTAGATTATGCATGGTGCAATGAATGGGAGGGAGCACTCGGTAAAAAAATTACTGCCCGGTCCTTTTGATGGCTCGTAATTTTGAACTTTCGAACAATATATAGAACCTCCGAATATGTATTTTTGAGCAAGTGTGTTGTAATTAATATCTGTCGCTGGTGTTGTGTTTCTGTAAGGGAGTAAGTTTGCTAAGGCTCCACAGTGTAAGACACGGGGAAAGGGGCGACGCACGATTGATACTTTTGTATCGCGACCGACTACGGTTGCCGCTTACTATCAGGTGAAGCATTTGCTTGGTTAACACACTTTATGCATAAAAAAATAATAGACAAGCTTGCCTATTTAACAAGGAAACACCCAGGATCTTCGTAGGAGTAGATCAGATTGCTATCTTTGAGTAGCACCGTCATTTAAAAGCCAAGTAAATAACGAGAGTTATCCATAATTAAGTCGACTTCATTAATTAGCAATAGGCTTGTTTACTAACAATAAATTGGATAGGTTACAGTTTCTATATGTGAGTTATGCTAAACAGATAAGAAAAAATAAAGCTGTTTATCATAATAAGTAAAGATTGGTAAATTATTGAAAAAAAAATTGAACATCACCTCTGGCGATGGAAATCAGAAACTGCTTTTATGCCAACTAATAACATTATTTAATTTTATGTAGAATATATAATAATTTAATAATCTCTTTTGGAGGTCATTAGTTACCTCCGAGTCCACACATCGAGTTTGGCGGCATGGCTGGGCCACATGGCTAACATCGACCGTGATAATGGAGATTCCACTAGACAGCATCATTAGATGATAATTATTACTAAAATTCGAATATATTATCGCGACTAAAACCGAAAATCATAACGAACCTAGATTAGATTTCAAATTATGCTGTAGAGGATTGTCTAAATTCTAACATGTAAACCAATCGCAGGTGGTTTCCACATAAATATAAAAACGTTAGTTTGAAAATCTTATGTATTTAATGAACATTTTTTCTCGCAATTTCCGTCATCTGCGGTCCATAATCTAGTGGCTTGCAACTCTTCTATTTAACTAATTTTCAAATTCATGATAATTATTTTTCCTTAAATTATTTCCTTTATGTTTTTTTTTTATTATTTTAAAGTTTGTAACTGCTTGATGATTTTCTTTAGATTATTTCCTTTGTTAAATTTGTTATACAATAGAGGAACGTTATAAAAGTAATGTATTTTTGCAAATATTCTGCATATACAATGTAGGTACTATATAGCTGTGGTAACGTCTCAGAATTATAAATAGGTGTATAATTTTCTTATGGAGAGGACATTACAGTGGGTTTATAACTTAGTAGTAGAATGTCTGTATGGAAGTCTATTCTGGGTTTTTGTAGAAGTCTTTGATCGCACTCGGCTTCCATCAAAATGGTTTTGGTTGCACCTCCTCAGGTACAAATATAGTACAGTGAAACCTGGTTAATTGGGATCTCAAGGGCCTAAGATATATGTACCAATTATTGAGGGTATCCAATAATCCAGTTTTCCAATTAAATAGGTTTAAAATTATAGTTGCTTCATTTACAGAGGCCCCCGCTTACAGAGGTCGAAATGTGCCGTTATTCCATTTTTAGAGTACTGACAAACAAAGCATGCGCGAAGGACGACGCGAAATGTATGTAAACAAACATGACAAAACGTGTTACAACCTGATTAATTAGTCTCACTTATACAGGTAATCATCGAAAGAGTCTTAGAATTCAAATCTCATTTAACCAGGTTCAATAAGTCCCATTAACAGAGGTAATTTAAAGAAAAAGAACCGGGACCTCGTTGCAACTCTCAATAATAGAGGTTTCTCACTTATCCAGGTCCCACTTAACCAGGTTTCAATGTACTTAGATAATAAAACTCCCTCTGAGAGACTTATACCTTCATGTGTGTCCATCTAGAATACTCCTTAAGGCCTTGAATATAATAGATGAGCTTTTGGCAGCGATTTGCTATTGCTGATGCTGCTGTAAATTCCACGAAAGCCTATCATATGCCGAGATATTTGATAGTGTTTGTTCGAATTAAAACGCGACAACAGCAAATTGTCTAGCGCAGCAGTGGAAGGATTACAGAGAGATTGGTGCAGAGTTAGTTTTAATATTGTGTTAGTTTTACTGACTTTGGTTTTACTGAAACACATAATATTTGGTCTATATCGGATTTTTCCGATATTTGAATAGTCTTTCTGCTCTTCAAGAAGAAAGAAAAAAAAGAAAAATAAATCCGAGCTCAATAAAATCAGTCCAGCCGTTCTCGAGTTATATGTAATGTAACTCACACAACTGATATAATTGTCTTATATAATAGATTATAAGAAAAAACTTACCTTTGGTACTCTCGACGACGCAATCAATCCTCCAGAGAAGTAGTGCAGTGTAAATAATCAAGATCATGTTGCCGTTTCCAACGGAAAATGTGTAACTCTTACGGCCCATCTTCACCGGTGACAATGTATTTGGCAATACCGCCTTTTATGAGGAACTCTCGCAACATCACAACACAAAGCGCACCACTTTGTCACTCGAAACAAAAATCACCATGTGTGAAAGTTATAGCGGGTTTCACGACGCGACATATAAAATGTTGATAAGCCCTGTATTATAGTGGCACAGTCTCTTCATGATATAACTCCTTTACCTGAAACAAAGTTATGTTGATTACTTATTAAAATTCAAGTTGAAATTAAAGTTTATAGGTACGGTGAACTGTCGTGAAGTAAATATGTTATAGGGATATTTAAAGGAGCTCGATGGCGCCAGTGGTAAGCGCGTTCGGCTGCGGTCGTTGAAGTTGCGCAACTTTCGCAGCGGTCGGTTATTGGATGGGTGACCAAAAATTTACTATTTCGAGCTCCTCTGTGCTTCGGAAGGCACGTTAAGCCATTGCCTCGGCTGCATCTGCAGTCGTTAGCACCCATCAACCCGCACTGGGCCCGCGTGGTAGGTCATGGCCCAATCTCCCTAATCCATCCATAGGGAAGGCCTGTGCCCCAGCAGTGGGGACATTAATAGGCTGATGATGATGATGATGATATTTGACTTTCCAAAATAAAAAAGGCTGTATGCTGTGCTTATGGCCAATTATAGTTAAGTTTGTTAATTTTCAAAGGTAAATGTTATAGCGTGTTCTGGTGAAACTGTATCTTTTTTACTATTTTTCAAGATACCAAGAAGCCTTATTGAACCATTTTTCTTTTTAGCTAACTCAGCTTTAAACAAGATTTTGTACAAGAAATGTGTACAGACGACCGATTTTTCGGCATCCTTAAATAGAACCTTTAAAGGCTGATAATGAAGTCGTCACAATGTTTATGATGTTTCCTTAAGCTTATTTCCTAGTCCGAGAAAATCTTTGATGTCCCGCGGAAGTCTCAAAACTGTACTGAGGGAGAGGATCTTATGTTGCCGGTTATTAAGGAGGCATTTCGCCAACTTGTCAACTAACGTTGGCGAACCTTTCATTATCCTTATATGTATATGGTATCTCAACCCATATACGTATTCACAAAGCCTGATTTTCATGCGTAAACTTCTTCGGGTTCTACACCATTACGCCGCTTTTCAAACAACCGAAATATGTTTGGGCAAAAGTTGTTCTTCAGACAATCCGTATTGTTGTCTGGAGGCTTGCCCGATGGTCGTTAGTGCAAAAATACTTTTGGTTTATATACTTCAGCTAACAAGAGCTGTAAGTAGAAATCCATCATGTAATAATAAATTGCTTGAAATTGAAGCTATTAAGTTCATACATAGTTTTGATGCAAAATAAGTAATGCGAATAAATATTATGTTGAAGAGATATTATTAAATTGTATTATTTTGTAGTTTTTATCATTTTCAATTTAATAAATTGTAATCAAGATAGTAAACTGTTAGTAAAAACATAAAGAGATAGAACAACAAGGTATATAGATAACGAAGAAATAACTCTACTAATTATAAGAGCTTAAGTATTATAGCAAATATAATTGTATTTCTTTTTAAGGTAACTGAATAGTATTTACCCCGGACAAAGCATAAATGAATAAACTTATCAAATAATGGGTATTGCTCGTTACTTCGCTTCCGTATACTTGAGATTCTCAATAGACTTCTACTAAGGAAGAATGAAAATAATAAGACAGAAATAAGAATCCGAATGAAATGCAAAATTTCATCCAGTTTACTCTGTTCCTACTCAAGAGCCTCCACAAATTTAACGCTCACCCCGTAGTCTGTTAAGAAAGTGCTTTCATAAGTAGCATTGGCCAATAAAAACATGTAGATGGTGTTACGACATAAAATAAAATTGCCCACGCAAGTACTACCATTCGGGTAATGGGGTTCCTCCCGTAAATGACGTTGTGTCTGAGATTCTGTATCTCGGATCGGTGGGCGGGTATAGTGAATCTGTTTATGGGACCCTTACATGTATTTATTTGTAGTGGCGGCGGGGTGAGTGAGGTCAATAGGTCAATAATGAATTTGAGGTTAACATTGACTGTTGTAGATAAGAACTGGGGTGAAACCCTATCGGTACCGCAAACTAGATGATGTTTAAGAAGTGATCTAAATTTTATTTGTATGGTAATCAAATAAAACTAGTTTTTACGGGTTAATGCACGAAACTTTATTTATTTATTGACGTTTCTGACGACGTAGCCTGTAAAGGCTACGAAACGCTATTTAATGAGTGATGTGCGTGAAAACCTAAGAAACAAATATGTATGGTAATCAGATTAACAATTATTGATGTATGGAATTTTTGATGAAATTAGAAAATATTTTTTTAGCATTAATTTCATTTCGATAAGCAGTTTGATCTTTGATAGGTGCTCTTGATGAGCGCTTGCTAAGTTATTTCCTAAGTACAGATTTAATATGACAATGAAAATTTCTTGTAATAAAGATTTTTATGTTAAACGGTTTGTTAAACAATAGAGATGATGATGGGCTAAAGTAAACTAAATTCTATTTAGTCCATCAGTGAGATAATCAAAAAATAATGAACACTTATTATTTCTTTTGTGTATCATTGTTTGATTCACAAAAGAACATTACAAAGAGAGTGGATTGGGAGTAGGGTCGCGTGATGTCACTCTTAAGAAAAATTCTACCAAAAAGTGATGACATGCGATATTGAAATGTCGTATGTCATCACTTTGTCATGTCATTACAAAGATATATAGATTTAAAAATCTATGAATATTTTGATTAAATGACAAAGGAAAAAAATCGTGTCCAATACTTTTTGATAATCCACCTGATAAACTAAGAAAAGTAGTTGGTTATCATTCCCATTGTATGTAATGCTCGTGCCTTTTACCTCTTACGGAACTGGATTTGAATCCTGGCGGAAAAAAATTAAATCGATCCCATTACTTAATTACCACCTGTACCAAGTAGTTTTATTGAATTTTTCTGTTAACTTCACATTCCTTTGGAAACTCAAAAGTTGAGTTAAGACGAAAAATGGAATTGGAGTAAACCCTCCATATACGAGTATATTTTAAGTAATGGAAGGATAAATATCAGGAGTTACAGTACTTATGTAATTCCCGTATCCTGTCAAAATACAGCATTGGCATTTAGAGTAGATTCTGCTGAGTATATAGCCCCACATCGGAACTCTTACTCGGAAATAGCTCACACAACAATTTTCTCTGTAAGTACCTATCGCTCACGATTGCTGTAGAGTACCTACCAACTTCTCATCCCACGTTAAAATTTGATTCAGAACCCCTTTATTTCAGTACCGGTTTAACATGGTATGGCAAGCAACCATTTAGCATTTTTTTATTTTCTGATTTGCTGCAAATCGTATTCATCATCAGCGTATTCCACAATGGGAATCCTGTAGAGATCATTTTAAGAATTTAAAAATTTTGACTGTCCCTAGCCTTTAAATTTATGAATTGTTGTCTTATATGATTAAGGCTCCTGAAAAATATGAAATGTCGCAGGATAGGGTTAAACGCTTACAGACGCGTAGAAAAGATTTGACTAGTTCAGTGGTACCTAGATTGAATGTTGTCTCCCAGTGTTAGATATCAAGCGGTTTACTTATATAATTGTTTACCCAGCTATTTGAAATCAATTGTACAAATTAATTTATTTCGTAATCGTTTAAAAACCTTCTTGTTGGAAAAACTTTTTAAAGTGTTGAAGAATTTGTTACACATAGGTTATAAGTTTGACATTTTGATTTATATTTATTATTATAATTTTATTATGAAATGTTATTGATTATTTATAAAAAAATGATTTTTGATTATTGACATTGATATTTTTAGTAATTAGTCAGATTATAATTGTATTTTTTAATCAATTTAATTTATTTAAGAAAGTGCAATATTCTTAAATTCTCATAACAATAATTATGCAATGTTATTGATTATTATTGTTATACTGATTGGGTTTTTATATTATTCACATTTATATTTTAGTTATTGGTCAGAGTATTCTATTTTATCAATTGCTTTTTTTATTAATGTACTAAAATTTGTACGTCCAACACAATGTAATATTGTTAAGGAATAAATAAATAAAATAAATAATATTTGTTTCTTAGGTTTTCACGCACATCACTCATTAAATAAAACTAGTTTTTACGGGTTAATGCACGAAAACTTTATTTATTTATTGACGTTTCGTAGTCGATGCGACGTCGCATCGCATCGCAGTTTTCTGTAAAACGAAACATTCGTATTTACTTTTAGCGGCGTGTTCTGCTCTCGACTAGTAGCACATTTAACCTCAGCTTTTGACTGTTTGCGTGTCAATCACCAAGCCGTCAATATGCCAGTGAGCGGTAAAATCGAAATAAAATTCTAACGACTGAAAAAAGTATGACGTAACCAAACCCAACTTTTTTATAAAAAAAGATGGCAAATAGTGCATAGTAGGCATTATTTGTCTACTTTAAACAGTACTGTTAATAATTAAAACACCGTTTTTATAGCACTCGAAAAGTCTCCCAAAACAATATAAGACTGCCGAATGGTATATTTTCACTTTATTGCCACTTAATTCTCATCGAAACTTCTTTCTACGAAGTGGTAGACGTATCAGTTTTATTTAATTGCGAGCCGGCGCCAGATGACTCTGCCTAATGGGAGGTTGAATGCTCATAAATGTCAGCATGCGGTCAATTATCACATGGCATCTACAAAAAGAGATTTTATTCCCACAGGAGTTTTGTTGATACTGTTGAACCAACACCTGGTGGAACGAAACTCTCTGCACAAATGTTTACGCGACATAGTAATAGTGTAGGTATTCTAAATTACATTCGTAATAT
The DNA here is from genome assembly GCA_902850365.2 of Chilo suppressalis. Lineage (NCBI taxonomy): Eukaryota > Metazoa > Arthropoda > Insecta > Lepidoptera > Crambidae > Chilo > Chilo suppressalis. Next base: position 9,588,054 of record OU963907.1, read on the forward strand.
CACAAAATAAATCAGTTTCTGTACGTAATATCCTGGATGATTGCTCTTCAATATCGGAGAATTGCCGAAATAATTTTACTATAAGAATAATTCTTTTGCCATCTGAGACACCCACTGCTAAACATAATCCTATGTAACTATGTGTAATTCACATTCTCTACATGACGTTAAAACAAGCGTTAATAGTTTGTGTTATCTAGATGCATAGAGGATCACGGGTGACGCGGCCAGGAGGGGGAGGGGATAGGCGTACACAGCTTTCCCCTCTGTCGAGTTGGGCATACAAACGATACATGTGTACAGGGTTTGGCGATGTATTGTGCCATCGTTTATGTGTAAGTATCGTAGTTACAGTTTTGTTTTATATACGTGTACGATAAATTGCGTTTGTTTGTGTGCATATTACATACATTATGTTGCTATGGCATACATAGAATTAACACTGTGAAACGATACTGCTTCTAACTTTCAGCACGAAGGCGGAAAGAAGACTATTTAAAAGTATGATCAATTATTTAAATAATTACAAAAAGGGCAAACGTAATTAACCGTTTCATCACCCACATATTATTAAGACCCACCTCTGCAGAAGTCTGCAAACAATGCGTCATTTATACCCTCGACAGCAACGATAAAAATTACTGTCAAGAAATGAAAAAAGCGTTTCTAAGTACAGTCATTTATAATACGAATTTTAAGAGATTTTGTTAGGCTATTACTTTAAATAATAATAAAAAGCAGTTCAGTATCTAACAGTAATTCAGGTAAGTAGGTAGTATTTTATTTTAACTGACAATTTTGTTAAGTATTATTAACATTAATTTCTGCACCGTGTAAAATTTATCATTACAGGGTTACACCGAAATGAGGAGATACAAATCGGTTCTCAGGGGAGCTATTTCCGTCGCGTCTGGGGTCGTATTCTGAGATAATTAACTCTTTATGCATCTGTTCACTGAAGTTTATTTTTAGATGCGACAGCATACGGATTTGTCTCGACAATTTGAAATTCGTTGCATCTCTTATTTCCTATAGGCATTCTAAAGAAACATTATGTTCAATAGCAACGTTTAATGCTTAGACCATTAATGGTCGAAGGTTTAATGTTATCATTATTAGCTTTATTTCTTTTTACAGGGCTTCTCTAAAGACAGAATCACATGACGAGGACCCACAACTGGGACTAATGCGGATTGCTTGGTGCTAACTACACTTGCAACCGGAAATAATGGCTTAACGTAACTACCATATCTGGAATGAACTTGAGAGCTCATCTTGTAACAATTTCAATATTAACGGCTGCAGTTTAACATTGGTAAGTATAATTTGGCATTGCTTTGTAATCTACAGATAGCCAGGGATGAGTTAATATCACTTGTTTTTTTAACGGATTTTGATTTTATATAAGACTAGCAACCGCTCGCAACTTTGTCCGCGTTTACTTTAGTTTTTTTGGAATCCCACAAGAACCTAACATTTTCCGGGATAAAAATTGTCCTATGCCTCAATCCAGATCATAAACCATATGCATACCAAATTTCGTCCAAATCCGTTTAGTAGTTTTCGCGTGATTGAGTAAAACATAGAAACATACAAACTTTATTAGGACTAGTCGGAAGTAGGATTACAACTGATTGAGAATATTCGATACTTAAGAAAAGTTTACTATAAAAAAATCCTCGGGACTCGAACCCGCACCCTTCGCTATCGGAGCAAATGCTCAGACCATTATGCTACCGCGGCCCTGACCTCCGTGTCGAATTTTCTCTAGCCTTAGGCTGCAAGGCAGCGCCATCTCTTCGCATTGTAGGTAACCCACAAGCCGCGGTAGCATAATGGTCAGTGCATTCGCCCGTATAGCGAAGGGGTCGGTCGGAGTTCCGTCTGCTGCCTGGTCCGCGTGGAATTTCTTCTAGTAAACTTTTCTTTAGATTTCTTAAACATCTAGCAGTCAAATGCTTAAAAATAAAAACATAAATATTCGATAGCAATTGTATCTTCTTATTAATGATACTTTTCCAGGAATAACAAACATAGCTCAGTAGGATGGGTAAACTGGAAATTGGTTAAACGTTGGAATATAAAATAGATCCACATTAAATGTAAACAAGCTTAGCCAGCGTTTGAATAGGCGATAGTAGTTAGTTTCCCCAAATTTTCAAGAGTAAGCTTTCTATTTTACCGGCACTTTGAAGGGTCTGGTACATATGTACTCTGGTAAATAAATAAACAGTTTGTTTCCCGTATAATGTTGTCCCGCGTCAGAATTCAATTTATGCCGGACCAAAAAGCGGACCATTACCAAAAGTAATTAGTACCCGAAGCTGGGTCGCAGCTGATAAATTTTGCAAATTCACTTGCGCGAGTAATGGATTTTTGTCACTGAGCTGAGTGGTGAGTGTTTGATTTGTAGCATTACTCTGCAATATATTACCGAAGTACTTATTATACGGTTACGCATAGGCAAATAATCCTCGTTAGTTGAGACCGGACTAATAATTATGCATAAACACAGCACCAGTTCGCACGTTCTCTCAGCGGCTTAGGTGTGAAAGCATAACACATAGACGAACAAACAGAAAATATAGAGTAAGTTCCACAATGAAGTATAATGTTAGATAATGATTAGCAGAATTCTGTTACATGATATATAAAATTATGTGTTGGCTGGTATGAAAATTACCACCATAGTCACATCATACTTTAAAAAAAATATACTTATTAAAGGTTTTTTTTTGTACAAATATAATCTAAATCGTTGTCTGAATTAGTTAGTAAAGTTTTTCAGGTAACTCAAATCCACGGTATATTTTTTATGTTTATTTATTCATGGCAGATGTAAGATTTGATTGAAAATACGATAATATTTCAATTTTGAACCCAAGAGCACATATTTAACCGCCTCGTTTTCATTGCTCTTATGTGTGTTTGCAAAGTGTTGACAGCGTCTTCCCCTTTTCAGAATTAATCACTCCTTATCTGGCTTTTCCATAACTAAGGGTCAGGTGACAGAGTCGTGTTACGTGTTAAGTGATAGTGTTGTTAGCAAAAGTCTGAAATATATTTTATTTCCAACTTGCGGCCGGCCGCGATTTCGTCCTTTACTTTTACTTTTTTGTAAATCCCTCAGAAACTGAAAACTTTTCCGGGATAAAAAGTATCCCATGTCTCAATCCACTATTGGTGTGCCAAATTTCATCGAAATCCATTCAGCATCCGTTTTGCGTGATTGAGTACAATCAAACTATTTTTTGCATTTATATTATTATATTAAGTTATTTTAATTTTATTATTCCCAAGTAGATTACATGGCATATCAAAGATTGAATTTCCTGAAGCTCACACTAGGCTTAGCCTGTCCTCGTCCGGTGTTGGAGGAGTGGGTGGGACGCCTGCGCGGCAGCCTCACCTTCAGCATGGTGTAAATCCTGACAGAACATGGGTGTTTCAGTCACTGCAACGGGTCGCTCGTCGGGAGGAAACACCACAGTGCCATTATTGCGACACTACCGAAGATACGGCTGAGCACACCTTGTTGAAGTGCCCGGCCTGGTGACGTCAGCGCCGCGAGGTAATCTAGGCGTTAGGGCGGGAGCATGATTGAGGCCATGCTCAGAAACGAAACGGCTTGGGAGGGGCCTCCTATTTCTGAGAGGACGTCATCTCGCAGAAGAAGGCGGCCGAGAGGGAACGGGAGGATAATCCCTTGGCTGCTCCCTTCCACCGCAAAAGGACAAGTAGGGGGAGGTGAAGGCGCGCCCTTGCCGTACCCGCCCAGTGACCCCCTTACCTAACGGATTCCGTGGCGGCAGCCCACTCCTGTAGTTCTGCCCTACATGAGATGGCCGCGGAAAGGCCTGCGAGAGGAACGCCTACGCAGCCCTTCCATAGCGGACGGGGAGCGGTGCGGTGGACAATACTTAGCTCCCAGCGCGAACAGTCCTGCGCTCGTCTGTGGGATCACCCGAAATACCCTGATGATACCTGCCGTGAAGCCCTTGGGTGTGGGGACACGGTGAAGTCCCTCTACGGAGAGCTCGCGGTCCCGCACTTAACAGCGTAGAGGGTATTCGCAAGGTTTGGGGACTCGCTCGTAAGCCACGCGAACTGCTTAACGGCTTCTCCGTTTCGCATCCGTGACACTTGTGAGAGGTTAGGTGAGAGGTCCGTTCCTTGGTGTGCCCCTTAAGGGCGCCAACGTCTGTAATTAGAGGTATTTTTAATGTTTTCTTCGAAGGAATTTCGAATAGGTAAGATTTTTTTAAATACATAAGTTGAACGACTATTAATCTTGAACTTACTGATCTATCTTAACCGCTGTAAATTCCTTAAAATTTCATGAAAAGCAATCAATTACCATTATTTTTTCCAGACTTTTCAAGTCAGTTTAGCTTCTAGAGGAGGAAGGGGGACGCCCTTCTTGAACAAAAATATTCACTTTAAAGTTTAATGTTTCGCAAACGGATCCCTAAATCGAAAAATAGTCCTAGCAACCCCTTAGTCATTTTAAAGGATCTAAATAACGATAACCCACACAAAGCGCTAGATGATGAACTACCCCAAAAAAATTTTTTTTTTTCATAATTTTATTTTACCACTTTGTCGGCGTGAATAAAATACGGTATGTATTTTATTCACGCCGACAAAGTGGTCCACAAAATTACAGATCTCCAGTGCTAACAGTCTCCAAGAAAAAGCTCGGACGGACAGATAGACATACGGACATGACGAAACTATAAGTACCTTTACCTTTACGTACCTTTTCAGGACTACGGAACCCTAAAAAGAAGTCAATTTACGAGTGATAATTCTAAAAATATTTAGTTATAAAATATATAGTATAATTAGGTCAAACAGTCTTAGACTTTCACAAATTTTGTTGTTTTATTTATGAATACAAATGATTGATCGCTCAATCTAAAGAAAGCTTCCTTCTTTAAGTGATTCTATTTATATAATTTAATTTATCTTACAACATTTTTTAATATTCTTGCCACCTTATCTCTATATCCATTAGTTATATTCGTTAATTTTAAAGTCGGCTCAAGAGAGTATGCTATTCCTCAACACGAAATTTTATTTTCAACACTCTAGAAAATCTATGATTCACAATAATAAATCGCCTTCATATCTTTTGTTTGACAACCTTGTCGATATGTCTATATCTTTCTTTCTTTTATGTTCAATTGTTCCTTATCAATTGGTGATATCCATTCCGCATGGTAAGACGCTCTAATCATTCCCTTACCTAAAAAACCCAATCTTAAAGATGTTACAGAATTCCGTCCTATTTCTATTCTCCCCTTCCTGTCCAAAGTACTTGAGCGTTTTGGGCACAATCAACTGAGCCAATTCCTCTCTAAACATGGCCTCTATAATCCCTTTGAGGCCGGTTTTGACCCAGGATACAGTACTGTTACTGCGCTTGTCAAGATCACCGATATTCGCCTGGATATGGAGCACGGCCTCCTTATCGTGCTAACATTGCTAGTTTTTAGCAATGCTTTTATTACAGTAGATTTTGATATTAACTTACTACTACGCTCTCTTAACATATTTCTAACGCTAATCGAGTGGTTTCACAATTATTTGTATGGACACCGGCAGCGGGTCCGCTTAGACAAGAAATTCTCAGCTTGATGTACTACTGCTACTAACGTACCGCAAGGCGTCTTATCTCCTCTCTTATTTTCAGTACCTACTTATTAGCACCATTTCTCAGAATCTTTCATCTTCCTACCGATGTTTGACTTTGTGATAGAACTTGGAATACCGGAAGGATTTTGTAATACCGGTATATTTTCGGTATTGTTTTGTTTAATACGGGTATTTAGATATTTTTTTCAGTATTGGAAGATAGTAATTTGCATTTTAAACAGGATGTTGTAGCTCACTTTCGAAAACGAGGGAAACCACCGAATCCTACTCAGCTTCTAAGTACGTCACTATAATTTGAAGAACTTAAAAAAATTCTTATGTTATAGTAAGTATTATTTAGAGAGCATAAATATATCCGAATTAGCCTCATAAGTCATTTAAAGTGTCATATTTTAGCTATGGACTTATTTTTTCAAAATTGACGCAATGATTTCGTCAAAAACAATAAAGCGGCATCTCGTTACGTATTATTCTATGATTATCATTAGCAGTCTCACTGTGTCCCGCAATAGTCATCAGTTATAATTTTACTAACAAAATCACAAGATTGTGATGGTATTGGTAAATGAATATTCAACGTCTTTGAAAAAGTAAGCTAAGAATACCAAAAACCGGAACTTTAAAATTTAATCCCGCTGTTTCACGACTTTTTAGCCTGGTATTTCCGGTTTTTCGGTATAATTGAAAACCGTTATCCATGCCATTGTGGGTTACCGACAATGCGCAGAGATGGCCCTCTGTTGCAGCCTAAGAAATCCTAGAAACAATTCCACACGGCCATTAAGGCCAAGGTAGTATAATGGTCAGTGCATCCGCCCCGATAGCGGAAGTTTCGGGTTCGAGTCCCATCTGCTGCCTGGTCCGCGTGGAAAAGGTTTTTAGTAAAATTTGTAGCATCTAGCAGTTGAATGCTTAAAAAAGTGTTTAAACTAGGCCGACGTAAACAACAACGCAAATCGCAGTACGCGAAGCTAGGCAACATATTATGCTACGAATAATAACGTTTCTTAAATTTGTATGAAAACTAAGAAAACAAAAAAATACTTAGAAACGATGCATACGCTATGTACAAGGTTCTCTCGTTTTTATTTTTTATGTTTAAATCTAAAGAATATTTAATAAGAAAAAAAACCACGCGGATCAAAAAAAAATCTTTAGTTTATTTAAGTTTGAAAACGCATTATATCATCAAACATTTTTCAGCGTTATTACTATACATACGGAATACCTACGTGCCATCAAAGATATTTATGGTTCAGCCACGAAATAGATTTTGGACAAGTTTGCTTCATCTAGATTAAATTTCACGCCTCGGCGAGCAAAGAAGGAAATACTTACACGTTCGTTGATTGATGGTAACAAATACCTCCTACATTTTTTTTAGTTTCTTTAAAAACGGGTGATTGAATACATCTGTTGGAGAATTCATTTTATCCGGATTTGTTTCAAGCTGATACTTTTCAACGCTTACAGCATAAATATTTCGTTTCTTTTATAGTTATAGAGAAGCGGAAATATAATTGCAAGACCAGACCTAATTAAAATTGTTCAATCTTTTTTTACCATGCATACGAGCAAAGTTACAAGAAAACAACCATGGTGGGAGAAAAGTTACGATTGAAAACTAACATAGGTGGAGATGAAGCTATTATAAAAAAAATCGATAAGACCAAAATTATCTCCCAAATTGGCATAAATTAGATAAACCAATCTAGAAATTCCACCGCGACGGTAAAATCATATACTTTTTTCGCCTACCCCCCATCCGCCGTGACGTCCGAAAAGAAACTAGAAACTGCTTTCTAAAAATCAGCACTGAAAACATTACTCAGTTTATTATTTTTTTAAGTTGAAACCTTAGATATATATAAAATTTTGTTCTAATCTAAGTTTGAAATACTTATTTTAATTTTATTCCTGTGAGTTTAACGTAAACCGCAATGAATCTGCTCCGCTCACAGTGATAAAATGTTTAAGAAAATTGCAAGTATATACTTTTAGGATAAGGTTTAATTTTTATGTTAACACGTTGACAAACAAGCCTATGGCTCGCCTGATGGTAAGCGGTTACCATAGCCTAAATACGCATGCGATACATGAAATATCACTCGCGTCGTTGCCTACCCTAACCCAATCCCCTACCCCGTGGAGCCCTAGAACCTTAATCACCGACAGAAACGCAACACCACCAAAAGATAGTGTTATTTTTCTGTGGTCTTCTGTAACGTGGGGGCTATTTCCCCAGACGGGCGCTCCAATTGTAGCGGTAGCGATAGCAGTCTACTATCTCCTCACTACTAGAGCACATGCTTTTTACAAGAGGTCGAGATATTATAATTATTCTATTCATCATCATCATTAGCCTATTATGCCCCCACTGTGCCACAGGCTTTCCATGCGGACGCAAGTGAATTGGTGGATGATAACCACTGGAGATGCAGTAGAAGACCAACCGTTTAACAGGTCTTTCAGAGAACGTCGGTTATAATAAAAGGTTTTGGTAAGCCATTAGAAATCAAGAAAAGTTAATTGATTTCTAAGATCACAGACCAAACACGCTTACCACCACTCCTTATTTCTCTATACTATTTTAAAAAAAATTAAAGGTTATCGGTGTACCTTTCCTTGTGTCTATGCGGAAGTATTAATTATTATTTGAAATTGCCAGCTCATGTTTAGTATCACGTGTCTAATTTATGTATCCATCAAAGCAGATAATGCGTTCACTTTATTTCCATTCAGGATTCCTGATCTAGTCAACCATGTAGTTGACAGCAACTTGATTCACCCAAAGTTTCACCTTGCCAAAGCCTCAATCTTCAAACACATGTTCATAGAATACCACTTCTTGCATACACGTATTAAAACTCATCTGTTGGACCCGGGCCAGTGCTGACTAAGCTTATTTACGAGCACAGTTTTTCCCGGATCCATAACCGTCGCTGGCGTCGGTATCGTTAACAAACCTCCATCTGTCCCATATTTAAATGACGACCGGACATAGACAGGGTTCAAGACCGTGCCTAGACATGATCTGGTTCACAAGAAAATCGTCTCCCCAAATATCTAATTGATTGCGTCTTGTACGAATACTTAAAATTTGGGAAAAGTAAAAAAAAATATAACACATTTTTTTTGTATATCAACTTATACTGATGGGGTCGTAATTTGTCCACCTTCTTTTGCGATTAGTTATAGGTATCAGATCAAGGTGAAATTATGCATACATTTCTAGCTGGGGTGAATTGCATATAGATATTACTATATTTGCAATTTGGCCGAGGCCCCTAGATCGCCAGCAAATTTCAACCCTCTTAATATTGGCGAACCAAGTGAAAGGATTTGAACAATAGAAAATAATAACACGTCATTAACATTTTTTGTTATTTAGAAGCAAATTGTTTTTTACAGAAAATGCCTTCCGAATAATTCTCCATATATGCCATTGACATAGATAACCGAAGAACAATTTTAATAAATATTTCTATTTAGTGTTTCAAATTTCAAATGTTTTATTTGCATTTTTATAATTTAGGTGTTTATACTCAAACCTTGGATGTCACTTTGTCTGCTGAGACTTCAAAGTACCCTAAAAAATTGGCAGGCATGGGCTCAGGACATCTAGTCATGATATGATCATGATTAGTAGTAATTGAGCGATTTCACTACGATTGTCTATAGAAATTACTCTATACCTACGCATTTATCCTTATAAGTCCCATTTCTTACACGTGTACAAGAGTACTTACGCTGTAGCTTATCAATAATGGTAAAGTCAATATCTCTCTCGCGTATTACAAATATAAGCTTATGAATACATAATTTAGTTTTTTCGCAACGCAGCCGATTATTTTTTCAATCTTCTATAATTGAAGTATTTTTGTTGCTAAAGATAAATACGTACCTAGTTAAAGATTATCCGTAGGTAGTCTAGAGCGCCCTTGTTTAATATTTCTTTGTGTTTCTTTATTATTTAAAATAACATATGAAAAGATCTTTGTTTCTCGTGCAAACTACAAGAAATAAAATTATATCAAAAGACTCTAGATAACAAAAATATTTATTCGTAGGTACGTCTCCAAGTTTTCCCGTTGTATAACAAAAACCTTCCCCACGAAGTAACGAACAGAATCTAATATCATTACCTTCATATAAGGAGAGATGTCGAAAGTTCTAATAAATAGCTTCAATCAATATCCAATCTATTGCTTAGTGTTCTCTATTGCCAATAATCGACAACACGATCACAATTGCAGCGGATACCGAGTTGAGTTCTCGTGAAGACTCAGAAACAACTCTCCAACTCGCGTACGGAGCTAAAAGTTTTAGCAATAAATATGTTTCGCCAGTGCCACGTAGGTATGTTATCTGCCATAATTGAAAAAGTTTTGACACGGGTGAACAGTAGCTTAAACGGTAATAGCCCGTGTAATTCTGTATCACATTAAGCTTTAATAGAAAACGTTACTTTGCCCTTCTCTTTGTCAAGCCAGCAAACAGTTATGTAAAAACAAACATAAAAGAAATAATGGCAATAGCTATACCAATTCCAGACAGACAGAAACCTGTGATACATACATACAGTTAGTTATACAAACCTAAAGGTAACAGTTCATTAGAGCCACCTGGTACCGCCTCGTCGCGCGACGTCCACTTAGGCCGCTCGTTATCAACCAACGCGAACGGCCAGCACACGGCAAGCTCGCGAGCAACGAGTGGTCACCCAGTTGTCTACCCGCCGCCTGTGCGCAGACAACTTGCGAGCGAGGCAATCCGGTGACGATACGGAGTTAATGTAGTGAGCGGATACCCATAGAAAGCCACACACAATAAAAACGACGGGTTGCACTCCGGGAGTGCCGGCAGAAATGAAAACTTGAATATTAACGTTGTACATTTTTGATATTTTGGAATGGTTAGGGAATAATTTTGCACGAATTGCTTTAATTGTCAGTATAAAAGTACTATCACTTATGTGGTAGAATACAATATTTATTTATGGCGCTATCGTACATAAATATGACAATTTATATTACATTAAAAAGTTAATCTCTCAGAAAAATCAACTTACATGAATCACATTTAAGCGCACCTAGCGACATCTATGGTAAAAAAATGCATTTTCTTCGCAATTAAGCTGCCTCCAGATGGCAGCGTCCTAATGTTTCGTCTAATGTATTGAAAGTCATCAACCTTTCCAATTTTATTGTTTTCGCCTTACGAATTTTCGATCAGGCCATGTGTCCTGACGTGAGTTTAACATTTTTTACCCATTACAAAAAAAGTGTACAACGCCGCTAAAAAGTTTTCACTTCAAAACGAGTTACCAATCAAATTAATGTGTATAAAATTTTTCATAAGAATCGGTAAAAATACCTTAAAGCTACAACTGTCTTTTTTCACACCAAGTCACGATGAAAGAGGATATTATAGATTTTTTATAAAGAAGATGCACAGGGTGTCCACGATCATAAAAGTTCCAATATATCAAAAGCTCCGTTGGAGATGGAATTTGATGAGCCTCCCATGTCACCAGATGAAGTACACACACATTTTAAAAATTTCATAGGGTTTTAAAAGTAATTGAATAATTAATATTTGTGATTAAAACCTTTTTTTAATTTGGAGCTTTTCCATACCCCTACAAAATTACAATGATTTTGAAAACCCTTGTTACCCACGCAATTTCAATTATTTTTCTTTTCCATAAATTAAACCTATAAAGTTATTTAAAATATCGAGGAGCGTGAGCGATTATTTAAGAATATATTTTAAAAAATATGTCATTTTATATAATTTACTCCAATAATTAAATCTGGGTGTTTTACATCCATTTTTGTTTTAGGCACATCGCTTAAAAATTTATTAAGTCAAGACGAAGTTGAGGCGCGGGCGCATAAGCGGCGCGGCCTCATCACAGAACAAAAGGCAGTTGGAGCGCACGGTACACGCAATGCGTGCCACCAAAGCAAATACGAAGTCAAAAGCAATGTTTTTTTTTTTGCATTTTATAAAAAGTTTTTATGAAGTATGAACAAGGCAGCACAGTTTTGATAAAAAACTATATTCACGGGACGTATTCACAACACGATGCGTTGTGGTATACTGACGGGTATTGATAGTCGATTTTAACTTCGTATTTGACGTGCTCAAGTGTGTCATTTCGTTTAATACGGTGCTCCTTTTGACACGTTTTAACTATGCGTAACGATTTTAATTAGGAACTTGTATGGGTACCAATATGTCTTCGTATTACGACGACATTGCGAATGAATTAGTAGTGTAAGTAAAAACAGTCATGCACCTTTCTTGATCACGCATATCAAAGACTCGTATTCACACTACCTACCCTCAAATCCAATATTATAATTGTCAAATAAATTTGTTTTTTAGTAAATAATATTAATCAATATGTTCGAATTACAGTTAACTGTGTTGTATTACATTACACTTAAAGAGTGGAGGGCTGATAACCTGAGACACGGGTTTTTTCCTAATTCAAGTGTCAGCCCGCCATAATTAATTAAGTGACCTTTTTACTTAGTGTTTTTAATGGAATAAGAAACTGATTATGGTGAGAAATAAAGAATTATTATTATTATTATTATACTACTAAGGCGCCTCGACTTACTAGTGAGCGACGAGCCTTATTAGTATACAAAATCAATCTAACCCCTAAGGGATAAGGAGTTGGGTCATATCTATCTTCTACCTATATTAATTAAAATGAATCGACAAAACGCGCATAACTTCCGACAACTGCACCAAATCTTATAATTCTCTTTTTTGTGTTTGATATTGTCAAGATAAGGATTGTATAAATAAATTGAACAGAAAAATCTATGACGGTACGAAGTTCGCCGGGTTAGCTAGTTATATAGATCTCTATAAAAGATACCTAAGATATCAAATTACAGTGAATTTTAATTAATTTTTTCCAAAAGTGAGCAATGAAGGAATATTTCGAGTTGACGAATTATCTTATTAAATAACAAAACATCAATACAATGTAACACGAAGTAGTTCGAATAGGAGCGTTGTTTAGAAACATACTTAATTATAACACTTACTAAGTTTATATAAATTTATAAATACTTGTTAAACATTTCACCTGCCTGCCATAATTGAAAAAGTTTCAACAGGGGGAGTTAAAAACAGGCTTCGTTTTAAACTGCACGATCCAACTTTTCTATAACGTAATGCTCTTGACGGGAACAGCATGAGCAAACAATAAACATTGATAAATGATGCTTCAGAGGAATTGAAATCTATACAGTCATACATGTGTCAATCTAGTGCTGTCTTTTTAGTATGGTTGCTAGGGATAACCCTGAAAAAAAGGAGGGGAACCTGCAACTTATTTCTTGGTTTTACAAGCATCGATATCTATGATTGTTTATTGCGTACCTCAAGCTTCTTCAGTTAATAATGATGGGTACATTGACCGGAAGAAGAGTTGTTGGACGTAGGAGGAAGTCGTGGCTGTACAATATTCGGAAATGGACCGGAATCACAAGTGCCGCGGAGCTTTCCAACCTCGCCAAAGACCGGGTGAAATATGCGAAGCTGACTGTCAGCCTTCACTAGTTGGAGGGGCACTAGAAGAAGAAGAAATTTAACTAGGCAATGGAGCTGAAAGCAAAATGACACACGATAAACCCGACCCCTGCAGGATAAGTTCAGAGATTTTATTGATAAAATTAGTCCCTACTCAAAGGGTGACACATAGTGCTCCACATATTGATATGTCACTTCTCCATGTCTGTCTGTGATATAACCGAGGAAGGTGGGCGCTTCAAATTTTCAGAGAACGCAGTAACACGCATTCTATGACCATGATAACACATGATAATGATAATATAGATAAAAAACATGTTTAATGTATGGAAACCACATTAAACGCATTTCTTCGATTTGTTTAGCTCGACTTTTTGCACTCTGGACTGGAATGGAAGCAACCAAGTGCGATTGCACCCGCAAACGATGATTCTTAAGATAATATTGAAAGAGATTCGTTTGTAAAAAGAAAACGAAAATCGCGTTTCTCCTTTAGCAGTAAATACATCAATTACACTACTGATGTGTTTATCGCTGTTAGGATTATCGATATAATTTGAGATAAGTTTCTACGCCGTCACTTTATTTCGTCACCACAAACAATATTCGACGGAAACCTCCTGTCACCTAAAAATAAAATCCGGGATTACTGTGTGCGGAAATTTTATTGCGACACGCACATCATCGAAACACGAAAAGGCATCTGGAGAGTCGTATCGTAAAAATCATACGAGCATTAAAATAAACCTGGAAATATCATTCCTACAGACAATGAGGATAAGGAGTCTTAGACGTGATGTGTCTCTATTTCGGCGTTCGATTCTACACGGGGTAACGAACGAAAAGGAAAGTTGCCGGGCGGAAAATTAGATTTCTTTTTTACCTAACATATCACACACCACAATGAAACGAGCGAGTCAGTTTTGAATAAATAAACGAATTGTTATCCGTACGTATGAAATTTATGGGCGCTCAAATTTGTAAGCAACAACCGTTAAATGTAAATACATTTGTTTACCGCAGTATAAAAGAAAATATAACTAGGGAAAAATTTCCACCAAGCTGAATGATGGAAACTTGGGGGCCGCAGTCCTACTTTTCTTTAAAAATATTTGACTGAGAACGAAACCTAATTAGGCCGAGAATTATAATTAAATTATTTTTCAAAAGAAAATTAATAATTGTTTGACCTTATCCAAAGAATATTGAATGGCACTAAGCCAACTCTTTTCAACCTTATTATCTCAAATTATTATTGCTTCACTTGCTATAATTAAACCCCGAGATCTTTGAAGTTTTTCTAGAACTTGCAGTCTTTTGTTTTATAATTATATAAAAAAAAAACGTTCTCTAATTATCAATAGGCTTATTCTTTCGTATCAGGGTTCAAAGGAGGAAAAGGTTTGTTTCATTTAACAAAATGAGTTTCTATTGCGAAAAGAAATTAAGTTAATTTTCACGATGTTCGTCAACAGGAATAAAAAAAAAGCAATTAGCTATATTTACTTTTTTCTCCGTTTCTCACTTTTAATGATTATTTTATTGATACATTCACACTTCTGGTTAATGTTAACCGGAATTGAATTGGTTTTTATTTGAATACATATTTTATGGATTATGTACCCAAAGAAACTTCAAGTTGCTGATTTTAAAGAATTCTACGTAGAATAGAAGACATGTATATTAAAAAATTAAAACGCAATCATATATTGCAAAAATCCGACTTCGTAAAAACAAAACCACTGAATACTTTTACAATTACAATTTTTTTACCTAGATCTAAACTACATTTAAAGACAAATTAACATTTTGAGTTGGTCGGTGATATGCCTATCCAAGCAATAAACGGTAACCTTATCAACATGCACGACCCCGTCTACAAATGTTAAAATGGTTTTTAATAAATAAATATATAACTAACACACACCATTTAGCCTAGTCCCAAAGTAAGCACTGTAGGCTTGTGTTATGGGATACTAGAGTAACGGATAGAATATATAAGTATTTATAAAGCCATCTTTAAATTAGTAATATTCTATATTTCGACATAAGTGTAGATAAAATATTTTACATGATAATGCGTTAAGTTAGCAACACTGGAGACCAGTGACACCTAGTGACAGTATGGATATATCTATATATGTAACTAACTGTCAATATCAAAAAGCATTAACATGTAAATTTATTTACATTAATATCTTTAAATATGATAAATTTATATATATATATATATATATATATATATATACTAGAACAATGGAACTAAAAACTCTTAAAAAATAAATTAATAACTAAAATATATTATTAAAAGGAGTCCCTTTAGGCAAGGTTCCGAAGATACTGGCAGCATTCCCCTTTTGAATAGCTAGACTAATTCTTTGTCTGAGGTAGCTTCCAGCTCTTCGGTATCCTGTGATGTCGGCTAACCTTTTTGCTATTTTCTTAAAAAGCTTTATAGCGCTAGGACCCCAGGGACCAAGGGTCTCGACACCGAATGGGACAAAATCATATTCGGAGCCTAGACCCCTGTATTTGCTTGCTTTAGCTTTTTCAGCCGCTTCACAAGCCGCACCAGCTCCTTTGTTGGTTCCATGTAGATAGGAAGGGGCCAGCGTGTCTAAACAGGTTGCATCCCATACCAGCACCCGGCCCATCTTCCATGGAATCAAACTCATACCGCCCGGTCTCTTGCCATCGTCTCTTGTAATACCAGTCGGCTCAAGTAGATTCGGCACGTTGACGGTGGCAAAGAACCGGCGTATGATATCGTTAAGTGCGACATGTCTCGAGAAGCGGCCTGCACTTTTTTGGCATGATAGTCCGTGATGCCGTGATCCGTGAGTCTAGCTTGTCGACGTCCGGCCACAGGGACATTTATGAGGAGCGCAGACCGACAAATATATAAATATCTAGAAATAAATATTCAGCATCCAAGACTGGAGTACAAATGGTCGTATTCATCACACAAACCTCTCGAGTAGGCGACACCTTGTAACCCGGCGTACATATCACTCGGTCACGGAGGTCGTCAAATGTGGTTTAGATATCGGTAAAGAATAGTGTTATTTCTTACTTTGTGGTACTTTATCTAGGAGTTATTTTAGATGAAACTCTATCTTGGAAGGAACACATATATCTAGTCTCATCACGTGTTAGAAAGCTCGCATACGTATTTAAAATTTTAAGAGATGTGGTTGACTTTCCTACGTTAAAAGTCATATACTCTCTTGCCCAGTCGTTAATTACTTATTGCTTGGATGCTTGGGGTGAATCTCCTGGAAGTGTTTTGCTGCGTTTAGAAAGAGCCCAGAGAGCAGTTCTAAAGGTGATGATGCAAAAGCCTTTTAGATATCCAACTGTCGAACTATATTCACTCACCGGTGTTTTGACTGTTAGGCAGATGTTTATTCTCAATGCTATTTTGTACACACATCGTCGCCTCCCATATGACCCAGAAACTGCCAGAAGTAAACGTGGATGTGGTAGGTTTTGCAAAATTAGTAGATGCAGGCTAACATTGTCTCGTCGCCACCTTTCAAACATTGCTCCTTTGTTATATAACCGGGCCAGCAAAATCATTGACATATATCCATTTACCTTTTATAAGTGTAAGGCGGTTGCTAGGCAGTGGTTGCATTCCCTTTCATATGATGAAACGGAGAACTTACTCAGGGTCATCAAATAATTCACGGATATACATGTGAAATCACATGTAACTATCATTTTAGTACAATTGGACACTCTCAATCTCATAAACATACACACATTCACATACTGATACACACGCAAATACAGACTCACACACACACACACTCATATCTACAAACACACACACATACATAATTTTTATCTTTAAGTAAATGGTACGATATGAACTGTAACTTTTATTTATGTATTATGGAACACACGTCTCTGTATCTGGAGGTGGGCACTAATAGCTGTAACACAGTTCTAGTAACTAATATAGCTATTAACGAACCTAATTATACATGTAACCTTAATTAGTTCCAATAAATATATTTTCATTTTTTCATTTTTTTTTTGTTTTTATGAAGTCGGATTTTTGCAATAAAATGTATTAGTAATACGCGGAGGAAAAACTTTGTAGCCCTTCTTTAGCATACCTTGAGCGGACCTCCGCACACGCAAGAATGTGACATTTTTACATCACTGAAAATGGAGAAATTTGCTATAAGCTAATATTTAAATAGGTGATAGTAATGCATAATGCATTACTAAATGCATAAATTTTATGTAAAGAATATTACTCAAACTACGATGCGTTTGACACACATAGGACGGATATATTCGTAAGCAACTTCAACTGAAGAACCAAATTAAAGATCGCACTTTAATAGGTCGCATTTTATCCAATAGCCTACCACTGGTATTTATAAATCCACTATTATAGTAGCTGTTCTGTTTTTGTTAGATCTAAACAAAAGAATCTCATAAAGTATCAAGACATGTTCGTATCGTAACAAAAAGAGCAACATTTCTCGTTTTGTCACATAGTTTCTTTTTTCCCACCGAGACGGCGGACTCCCTCGATACCACACACTTTTATTTGGCAACATGCCCAACCAAAGCTTCTAGTGGTCATCGGCAAAACAAGGATTGTCTCTAAACAGTTTCTTCCGATATATTTTCTTTTATATTTGTTCAAAGGTCAGTTTGGCTTTTGAACATTTGATATTAGAAAATTTTAATTAACTGTGTTGAACTAGTTTTTAACAATAGATTGGTCGTCGTTTCAGCACAACATTGTAGAAACAACGCATTAAGAGAATATCTAATTTCATCATCATTTGCATGTTCAAACTTATAAAAGCATGACAAAACGTTCATATGTTATTATTTATTAGTGTATACTGACTCCTTAAAAAGTGATATTCAAAATTCTGTTGCATATATCAGTAAGAAAACGAAAATAAAACATATATTTTCAAATATACCGCGGAATCTTATAATTATCAAATATGGTGTCTTACAGGCCGGTGACGTCAAAAGGCTCTCATTCAAGCCTCAAGCAGTACAAGATAATGTCACTTGGTCAGGATGTTTACAAGCAGATGCCGTTATGGCTCTGCAAATCCTAGGCGTTTTGGATTACTTAAAATTGATCAAAAATGCTGTTCTATTTCATGATTTTTAATAATATATCTCCTTTTTTTGGAACAGTACTGAAATTGCACCTAATATTCATGTTAAATATAAATGCGAATAATTGGTACTTTCATACTGTCAAATAGCAATCATTTTGATTTCTAAATCATTATATATTTTACTAAATAATTAACAATACATACGATATACGTTGCGATATTTTATTTGTCGACTGATTCTTGAGACACCGATTGCCGAGCATCTACATATGTAGCTACAGTCGCCATCATGAGAAAAAGTAAATTATGTAAACGAACACAAACATTCTGGGATGGCAGCATTTGAGGTTTATAAATAAATGAAAGGGAACCATATCCATGAAACAACAATCAAACTCATTTAAACGTATTTCAAATTCAAATAAACACGCTAACTTTTAAATAACCGAAATGTTTACATCCCGCACCCCTGCAACATAAAACAACGAACCAGCGCTATAAATACCTCGCGAAAGTATATCCGGACTAATTGAAATTGCTCCTTACTAGTTCGTATAACTCGTTCATTAATTTAAGGATATTGGATTCGGGTAACCTACAGTCGGCAGTAATTTTAGCTTTCTAACATAGTATCAAAAGATTGTTATCAAATTTTAGCTGCTAACTGTTAGGTGTCAAAATTAAATTTAGGAGAAGGAAGTGCACAGTGGATTTGCCATTTAAATAGGGTATTTGACGAGTTTTAGAAAACGATCTCACGTTATTGAATAATGTTTATGGAGTCCGTAAAAAGTGGATATTCATCACTCTGTTGTGTATTTCAGTAAAAATAACCAAATCAAAAACTCTATTTACAAGTTGCCGCGAAAACGTTTCTCTGGACAATGTGGCGTCTTACTAGTGTATGAAGTCACACGACTGTTTTATGTCAAACGATACGTGTTAAGTGTAAGTGGAGTCCAGTGGCAAAAATAGATGATGCGTAACGCGACAAGTGTGCCGCTCCAGCCATCCTCACCTTGCACTCCTGAACCCAATCCCCTACACCACGGAGGCCTGGAAACTTACTCAGCAGGAGAAACGCAACACCACCAAAATGTAGTGTTATTTTACTGTGTCCTCTGTAAGGAGGAGGTTGCTTCCCCATACAGGCCTTCCAATTTGACAGTACTAAAAATAAAGTGTCACTTGTTAGCATCTGTGTGTGGAATGAATATTAGCAGGGGTTTTTAGTATCTTTCCAAAAAACATATTCATAATTTTACTAAAAACCCACGAAAAAGATAATAGTTTTCTTATCTATTGTCATGTGACCCAAAACGGTTGGGATTGGCGAAGCCTAAAATAACGTCACACGCAAGTAAACTTCCGGTAAAAGTGACGTGACATTGTATCGTTTGACATAAAACAGTCGTGTGACGTCATACACTAGTAAGACGCCATATTGTCCAGAGAAACGTTTTCGCGGCAACTTGTAAATAGAGTTTTTGATTTGGTTATTTTTACTGAAATACACAACAGAGTGATGAATATCCACTTTTTACGGACTCCATAAACATTATTCAATAACGTGAGATCGTTTTCTAAAACTCGTCAAATACCCTATTCGAATGGCAAATCCACTGTGCACTTCCTCTCCTAAATTTAATTTTGAGGTAATTTGTTGCGCCACGTATAAAAAAATCTTGTAAGCATTAAGTAGACAATTCCAATAAATCGCTCATATTTCATTTTTACACATATACACATGTTTACAACCGTGTTCCGATCGGGAGAGGCAAAGAAAACAGAGCGCGACAAGACGCGTCCTTACATTTTTCACTTCACCCGCATTCATAACTCTCTTCGTATACGCTAGGCGGTTTTTTGTAGCTTCTGACATCATGTGCCTCCAGAATACGATCAATTTTATCGTGTTAGTATTGGTATTTTGCTGATTGTAACTTGACTTTTACATACATCCTTTTGCGTCCTATGTCTGTTGTCTATGGCAGTCTCTCGTGTGTCATTCTTGCCGAATGTCCGATGTTATGCCTGTTTTAAGCGGCCTACTGACATGCCTGCCGCAGGGACAATCTAGGGTGTAAGAGTGGGGATGACCCTTAATTGCCTCCTGAATTGTGATGTGGGCAGGCAAGCAGGGGCAATTTTCTAAATCGGGGCTGCGGCAGGGCGACAGGAGCGCGAGACCACCCTTGGTCCCTAGATTGTCCCTGCCGCCCTGCACGTTGCCGCATGTGTAGCGCGATTGGGGCAATTTTTTAATCAGTCGGTTGGAAGCTGTTACACGGAGCGCACGTATTTCGATCAAGATGGCGGCAGATCATAATGAGCATGAAGTTTGGACACGAGTGATCGAAGTATATAAAAACCGGCCCCACATGTAGGATAAAAAAACAAACATCATTTATATTTTTTTTTAATAATATTTATTTTTTATGTAGTTGTATGTAACTGCTCGATGTTTAAATCTAAAGAAAATATTACTAGAAAAAAAAATGTTTTTTTTTCATTTTTCTTGTAATATTTTCTTTAGATTCAAACATTGAACAGTTATATGCTTAAAAAAATAAAATTGTAACTTTAATTGCTATTTCTTCTTTCAAATGTCCATACTTGTAAAGGTATTCATTTGACATTGTGGGTTACTTATAATGCGAAGAGATGGCGCTGCCTTGCAGCTTAAGAAAGGCTAGAAAGAATTCTATGCGGCCGTCAGGGCCGCGTTAGCATAATTGATCAGTGCATTCGCCCGGATAGCGAAGTCTTCACCCAGTATTTCTTTTTTTGCGGTAACACCATAGAAAACCACCATAGCATGCCTACCAATCTTCTGATTTTTTGATAACACTGGAACCATCATCAACGCGTGTGTTGAGCTCAACATACCCCCGAACACTGAATAGCAGGCATGTGTGTAGAGATAAGCCGATATTGCCCCGACCGCCGTGCACCCTAGATTGTCCCTGCGGTAGGCATGTCAGTAGGCCGCTTTAGTATAAATGTAACATATGTACTTACCTAACAATATGATTTTAAGATGGTTGTTTTTTGCTTTCTTATTTTGCCCGATCCAAACAACTCAAATTAAAGCTCTGTATGGTATAAGGTGTTTTACTACTATTTTTTATAAGTGATGTGGGTGGAAGTTACAAAAAATTGTTAAATGTCCTTTAAAGAACATAAACAATTTACTGTACTGTATGTAACTATAAGTTATCAATGAAACTGTTGCATAATTACAACACGAATGTGAATATATCACACGAGGTGAAGCCGAGTATCACTTATAACACATGAGTGTTTTAATACTTATTATAAACAGTTGCATAAGTCTTTATTAATAACCATAATAAAAATCCTCTAAAAAAGATTTTGAAATCATAGGGCCTTCTAAGAACTTAAAATTCATGAAAAGTTTCGACGCTGTGGTAGTAATAACACGAGTGAATGACAATTTTCTTTTTTTAATTCCACCACGCATCGAGCAATAATTGTGGCTGTCTGATGAGTAGAACCTTTGTGCGGAAGAGATCAAAAAGCAAAAGTTATTGTGAATAAAATTAAGTACAACTTTAATTAGGACATTGGATGTTTACATGTTGGCAATAAGCTGTTTCAGAATCTTTTATAGAGGTTTTAAAGCATGGGTGTAGATAAACAAATTTATTGGCTCGGCTTAATGGTTATGTTCTCAATACTTGTCTATAGTAAATAAAGGAGTTTAAACGATCGCAGACCGGTAAACAACTATTTGAAACATCATATGAACTCACGTTTTACACCAGTAAACGTTGAGAATAAAAAATAAAAGTGCAACGAAAAATTTAACCGGCGGAGTTTTCGCCTCCACGTACAGTCGGCGGTAGATTTTAATTATGATTCGCGTGCTCATCCGCTCGCAGCATTATTTACAAGAATCAGCGTAGCTATACGTCTTACATAAATTGTAATTAGCCGGGCTTCGTTCGTTCGGCGGAACCTTCGAATTCTGGTCGAGAAAAATACGCTGTAACTCAATTTGTTGCCTCGACTCGCAATTCCACTGGCTCATTGGTCTATTTGTTAGAGGATAGTGGAGAACGAGAATATTTCGTGAAGCTTCGATCTTGATTGCTGGTGCTTGCTCGTGAAAACTTGATAATACTCTTAAACCCCGATTTTCTGGTCTTACCAGTGATGGCAACTATTTCGCAAATCCTTTTAACTGAGTTTCAATTAATAAGGTAATCAATTCGACCCGTACCTATTACAATATTATAGTACGGGAGCCCCAGCGGGGATTTTTGGATTTACTCGAGCGCGACAGATTAACATAAGGTGAATCATCCAGTAGTATGAATAGGAGATTCATAAGACGCTAAGATTTGGAGGCGACCAAAAGTCATGGCCGCTTGTTGAAATTTTTTTTCCTACTCTAGAAATTTGGCTCTACATAGAGGGCTCAGGTATGGTGGGAGTACTGCACGAGCTGCAAGGTTGTCCCCCTTGTGTTATTCTACCGCGCTCGAGTAAATCCAAAATCTTAGCTTGGGCTCCCCTACCATTAGTGAAAATAGTATTAAAATATTATGTTAATAAATTTCGTAATTGTGTGATATTTCCTATTTATAAATTTGTATCCACTCAATTCTCAATAGGCTTTTATACAATAAGCAATTTCTCACTTTTGTTTTGTTTTTCCCGGTAATGCTGTCAGTTCAAAGAGAATAATTTTAACAAATAACTTGTGACAGCTAATCATTGACGAAAATTGCTTTTATGGTATACTTACGTATGAATCTATTGAATATTTATAGTCTTTACTGAAGTGGTTACAACAGTTTAATGTACAAATCAATAAATTGCAGTAGTAACCACTTATGCCGCGTTGTTTAAAACATAGTTTAATTTGACTATTGTTAATGTAATTAAATACATAGAAAATGTAAAATTTTTGGCAAATGGTGTTTTTTCTCTAGTATTCAATTTTATAGTCAAATATAACTAAAGATAAAGCAACGCGGCCTTAGATTCGTAGTGATGTTGAGTACATAGTGAGTTTGGTCTGTATCTGTACGATTAGATAATTACATTGTAGTCAAGTAAGTCAGTATTCATTTTAACAAGGTTCCGTACTGAAGAGATGGCAACAGAATATCCGTTTATCCATCTGTTTTTCAGCATGCTGAATTCCATCAACCGTAATAGGTAAAAAGTAAAAATTGCCAGAGAACAAGTATTACTTTTTAATAAATTAAGAATTAACTGGAATCCTACATACAAGAAACTTTCGGTTGGTATGGTATTTTGTGTCTTTAATATGAAACTACAATTGAAGCGTGATAAACACAGCCCCCCGTACTGGATAAGGCGTTTTTATTATGGCCAAAATGGAGATGAAAATGCGTTACACTCTACTTTTTCGAATAAGCTATCTATAACGAGTTTGTACCTACTTGAAAAAATCTTATCATTTTTTAAATTCTGGATTTGAGTAATTACCACATTTTTTCTTTTGCCACTAAACCAAAAAATAAAATGATAAAGCACGTCAAAGTTTGGGAGTAACGGGGACTCGTGAGTTAAAATTAGGTACCAAGACTTGACGTCATGCGACAATTTTATCGTCGAAACTTTTCATGAATTTTAAGTTCTTAGAAGCTCCCATGATTTTTAAATAATCCTTTTTAGAGGATTCTTATCATGGTTGTAAATAAAGACTTCTATGCAACTTTTTATAATAAGTATTAAAACACTCATGTGTTACTTGTGACACTCGGCTTCACCTCGTGTGATAAATCCTCATTCGTGTTGTAATATGTATTTCTCATTATGAAACACTTTCATTAATAACTAAAAAGTACATTGTTGGTGTTCTTTAAAGGACAATTACCAATTTTTTGTCACTTCCTCCCACATCACTTATTAAAAATAGTAGTAAACCATGTTATATTATACAGTGCTTTAATTCGAGTTTTGCATTAGTTTGTTTGGATCGGGCAATATAAGAAAGCAAAAAACAACCATCTTCAAATCAAATTGTTAGGTAAGTATGTAACATTTAAACTAAATCATTACTAAACAATTTCATATCAATGTATCTCTGCTATTATTTAATTCTGTGTACAAACAACAAATACGTGACCAATGTTTTTGTGGTAATCTTCCTTTTTCTTAGACTTTAGATAGACGAAGAAAAAAAGTTAGGTGTGTAAGCAAACAAACTTTCACACAAGCAAACACTTTTGCATTTATAATACTACATATTTAGGATTTCAGTCAATTCCTATTGATATTTTGACTTGACTGCACCAGAAGGAGGGTTATGATGATGATGTATTTCTTTCACAGTCTAAACAGCTTGACTGACTTTGAAAAAGAATATCCAAGGAACCCTTAGGTACATTATCGTGTGGAGTAACATTAGCCATTATTGTTTAATAAAATACATAATTGCATAGATAAAAGAAAAAGGAAAATTCAATTACTCAATAAAAAGTTTTTTAAGTAATTGCAGTCTGGAGACCATTCTGTGAAAAAACCTTTTTTTCAAAAAGTCTCTCAACTGCGATGACTTTTTATTCGCATTTTGGCAGAGGAATATCGTGTTTTTTCATGTGACTTTACATATAGATAGAAACTTATTCAGAATATGATTGTATTTACTAAAACAAGTTTTGAATTACATTTCAAATCACAAAATACAATAAAATAAATCATAGAAAACATTCAATCGACCCATTTTTATTACTCTCCAGTGCAATAAAAATATTTTAGTATTCGAAAAAAACAAAATAGCAAAAGTTATTTTTGTAAATAACTTTAGCTATTTTGTTTTTTAAAAAAAGGGTCCCAATTTAACTATATTTTTTTTTTGTATTTCTATTATTAAAACAAAATCACTGATACATAAAAAAATTCAAAGAAACTTAGTTTGAAAAGTACAAAGAGCAACGGCCGTTTCTCTAACGCGCTTACGTCTCAGAAATCCAAAAGTAAACTTTGAACGTAAACAATTTGAAACTTACGTCTCGTCGGGCAATCAAATCCGATCTCTCCAAACTTTGATCACAAAAAGTACCACCATCCCACAACAATAAAACACTTGAACTGTCACTGATATAAAATACTTGAGCGTCTCTCAGAATTGCGTACGTAACAATATCGGAAGAGGAATTGCACGCGCGAGATGCGTGTTGCCTTCGTCACGAACGGGAGACATCTAAAAAATCTGAGTCCTGGAAGCTTATTGCCATTCCGTCTAGCGTTGAAATTCAGTTCTGTTTAGATATCACGCGAAAAACAGCTGAATCTCAAACATGATTGGGTCGAAAGTCGTTCAACACGTGTGTCGGTGCGACAAGAGGGATAGCACAGAAGCTGCACGCATGCGCCCTTACTAAACAACTCAGAGTAGAAACGACGCTACACTTTTTATGGTGACATTGGGCACTATTGTTGTCAACGTATGAGCCTGGGTTAGGTAACTTGATATAGCGGAAGCTGTGATAGGTACATTAATCATTTATTATTTGACTCAAAATACATAATGAAAACATTTTCAGATGCGCAATTTATTTTCTATTGTTTGTTAAATTTGCTTATGACGATACATACTTTACGTTTGTAATAAATACTATAGCTATGATTGACAATCATTCATCTATGACTATAGCTATCATCATGTTGATAATCATCATCAACAACTTAATGATGTCCCTACTGCTTAGGTCTTCCTACGATTGGAATAGGGAGATTGGGCCGTGACGCGGGCCCATTGTGGATTAGTGGACTGCAGATGCAGCCGGGATCAAAAGATTTACGTGCATTCCGAAGCACGGAGGAACTCGAAATAAAAAAAAGGTTTTTGGTCATCCATCCGATGACTTGTGCTTAACTTATATGATTGGATATCCCAAATTATAATGGGGTACATAGTAGATAAACAAGTAAGTAGATGAAAAAAGGGGTACTTAGTAGGTACGTTGTACATGATTTTTCGATTTATTTTACTTGATATATTCCAATCGTAGAGCTGCCTGCTTTTTTAGATTTCCGTAGTCCTGACAAGGAACCCTTATAGTTTCATCATGTCCGTCTCTCTGTTCGTCCCCGGTTTTGCTTGGAGACTGTAAGCACTAGAGAGCTGTAATTTTGTGAAGATATGTATATCAATCATGCCCACAAAACGGTAGAATAAAATTTTTAAAATATTTTTTTAGGGTAGCTCCCCTACATGTACCCTGGATGTTTTTTTTTATCGTCTATTACTCAGGGTTTCCTAGGACAATTTTTCGATTTAGGGATCTATTTGCGAAATATTGAACTTAAAAGTGCTTTTGTTCGTGTAGGGCGAAACGTTGTGTAACTTGAAAAACCTGGAAAAAATCATGATAATAGTGCTTTTCATGAACTTTAAAGGAAAATTTTAATGGTTAAAAAAGATTTATTAGTTTAAGGGTAATTAGTCGTTCAACTTATTTATGTATTAGAAAATTTCTGACCCAATAAAAATTCCTTAGAAGAAAACATTAAAAGTGACTTATATGAAGTAATTGCTTGAAATATAGACTCTTTCCAAATATATTGTGGTGACGACGACGTTTTTTTTACTCTTATACTACGACCACCCTGTTGCACTATCGCAAAAATTTCCCAGTTTCACGATGCAGCAAACCAAGCAACTTGCCCCGACTTGTCATGAAAACGAAAAATGTTTGCGATACCGCGGCAGTGTGGCCATAGCATTACAATTTATAAATATTAAATAAGTAAACTTGTTGATAAAATTGTTTAAATATGTACTCTGTTAGAAATTCAATTATCGAACTTTACTAGGGTTTATATGATTTAGCCGCTGATAAACGGACAAACGATTAGTCGGACACCGGAAGCTTAATAATTTAATAAATTGATCGAGTAGAGTGTGTGTCGGTCGCAAAATACGAAGGGTTCTGTACTGTCCTACAAAATTATTGAAATAAATCGACTTTTGATGCATTTATATTCGGACACGAGGACATTCGTAGGTCGTTAGGACAACACATCAGTCTAAATTTTAGATTTTGAACCTTTATTGTTATAACTAAGGCTAAAAATTGATTGGAGAATTTTGACAGTTTTGTATAGGTTGACCAGCTTCAAAGAAGCCGATTGACTTACTTTACATTAATTGTTGTTTTTAACTTACCATTCAATAATCAAACAAAATAAAACCACTTTTTAAAAACAAAACCACTAAAATTTAGAATGTGAATTAGCTATTGAAAACTTTTGGTCATTGAGAAGTAGGGCAAATAAGCGCTAAAACTCCACGAAAAAATACGGAATAAGTGAGTCAGCATGAACTAAGTTTCACTTGCCTTTTCATAAAAAAAAAATAAGTTCAATTAAAAATAATTTTATCATTCATTTCATGTCATTCATGTCATTTCTTTTTCTTTATTTTTTCAGTACCTAAATACTTCATATTTTTTAACTGTCATAAAAATGTTTTATAAAACTACTAGCCGACCGATAAAATAGGAATTGGTGGTAGAAGGGTGAAAAAGGGTGAAAATTTAAAGTTGGATGTATTTTTAATACCGTATCATGAAAAAATATAAGACTCTTAAAAAATGGACTACCCTTATCACAATAGTTAACGTCCTATTCTCAAACCTACTAAATATCACACAAAATATCATAAGAACCGATCAAGCCGTTTCGGAGGAGTTTTGCTACAAATACAAATTTGATATGCCACAATTTTGCATTGCATAGTTATTCAAGGCACGTTAAATTAATTATAGTTAAGTTCTTCTACAAGCCATCATCATCGGCCTAAAAATTTTGTTGTCCCCAGCTAGTTCCCTTTTTTAAGTGTTGCTGCTGTTGGGCGTAGATGACCTTTACAGCGTCACCGGGTATGGCGAAAGCGAGATCCTAAGGGGACTTCAAGCCGAGACTTGGCGAGTGCCTCTTGAGGTATTCTAGGCGGATGGCATCTCCCTATGGGGGGAGTCTCCTCTCCGTCTGTAGCCTCTAGACCACTCAAACCTAAGGGGGTTGGCGCAACTTGAGGGCGTCTCTGGGACCCGGCTCTAGTTAGCCGTTGTCGTGGGGGGATGCTGGGGCCAGGCCTTCCCTATGGATAGAATAGGGAGATTGGGCAATGACCTACCACGCAGGCACAGTGTGGATTAGTGGCTGCTAACGACTGCAGATGCATCCGGCACCAACCACTTATCGTGCATTCTGAAGCGGAGGAGTTCTAGATAATAAGTTTTTGACCGCCCATCCAATGACTGATCATTGCCCAAGCCGAACGCGCTAATCATCTGCGCCATCTAGTAGTAAGTCTAAAATATTAACGGCATTACTTGATACTAGTGGGCCGCCCTTGCCTCGCTTCGGTATAGACCTGTAGTGCAGAACAAAGTTTTTGTTCTCAAGGCTGTATTATACACGATGACTTTCTTTATATAATTATAAACCTTCCATGAAAAAAAGGAAAATTTAACTGATAGTGAAACTTTGGTTGAACGCGCTAATATCAGAAAATACTGGTCCCATTTGAAAAACTTCTTTTTTTTAGGATAGTGCACTAATCGAGAACCGCTTTAGGCTATATAACATCACGCTAGAAACAGTAGGAGCGGAGCATCGAAAAAAAATGTTGCAAAAACGGGTAAATATATTCCATTTGCGAGCTTCCGTTGCGTGCGTTGGGTAAACGGATAAAGTTAATCAAAAATCATATAAGACGGAATTGTTTACCTTTAAAAGTTTTCATTTCAATATTCATTTATTCAGTTTAGGCTTTTACAAGCACATGTGAAATTCTAAAGCTACGCCATCGGTTCGCAAATCTACGACGGGAGATCTTGTACTGAGAAGAACCGACAAGAAACTCAGCAAGGACTGTTGAAGAATTCTAAATGTGAAAGAATTTTTCGAATTGGTCCTGTAGTTTCGGAGCCTATTCTATACAAAAAAACAAACAAATCTTTCCTCTTTATAATATTAGTAGATATGAAATAAAAATCTGTGTATTCTAATAATGTTTTGACATAATCGGATTATTCATCACACAATAGTTGTTTCGACTTCCCAATAATCCTTTTGTGATATCAGAAACATGATAATCATACCATAGTGCATTGAATCCACTTTTTTACTGATAGCTGTTTCATAATAAATGAAATGGAAACCAATAGATTAAAAAAGTGTATATCGAATGACAGTGAAAAAGCAATATCGTTTCGCCGTTACTTTAGTAACACAGAGTCACAGAATCGACAATAAAAGTTTTGTTTTTAAATTTTGATTGCCTATCGATTCTTATATTACAAAAGGATCATGATAGCATACTTATGCTAGGTACTTAACTAGCTTGCGTTAAAATTTACGGTGTATACAGTTATGATACTGTTAGACTTTATGACGTAGTATTAAACCCATTTCTGTGTTCGCAGAGAACTTCTTCATCTTGTAAACAAGAGGGCTGTTTTAATCAAATTAAATTAGTAAAGACATCAGAGTAAACGAGATCGACAATCTTGCGGTTTGTAAGTAACTAATTGCCTATGTAATTGCGGAAATCAGGATACACCTAAACAGTTTATTATTCATAGGCAAAAGCTAATATCGAGGGCGCAAATAGCCTATATTGATTACAATGTCGGTATTGGATGTGATTGCGGAATGTCCAGCAAACAGAAACACGCATACGATTTACAATTATGAATAACAATTGGCACAAATCCGGTTGAACTGTATAAATTTGTGCTATTTAGGGAGGTGGGAGCGATATATCTCCTGATAAGTTACTGTTTAGTGATACGTTGAAAACAACTATTTAGTTGTTACCAATTGTCTGAATACCTATTTAAAATTTAAAAAGATACTCATTATTGAAACTGATGCATACATATCGTGACTCATTTCTTTTTGTTTTAATTCAGGTTTCAGGTCATATTGCTTTTTGCAGTTTGATTTAATACAATGCATTTGGACCTTTTAAGGGGCGCTTTATCTCACCCCACCACTCTACGCTATTAGTATATTCCCCTTACCTTTAGTACGAATCAATATCGAATTCCAATAGTGCAATTCAATCTCGATACGCGTCAAATGTCAAGAATTTTGTATGGAATATTTTTTATTTTAGTTACATCGGTTGTAGCGCTGTTCAAATTTCCATACAAAACTTCTTGACACTTGACGTGTATCGATATCGAATTAAACTATTCCATTTCGATATTGATTCGGGCTAGGGGTACTGATCAACTGTTCGAGAGGATGTGTTTAAATGCCAATAATTATTTACAGCATATGAGACATCATATACCTTATATATACATTTCTTACTAATTTGGATTTTGAGATATACCCCATAACAAAAATAGTCTAAAAATGAGATCTTTGATGCCCCCATTTCTTTGTTATTGAAAATAAAATATAATAACATTATAAGTTATATTTATATACTACTCAACAAGCTCTAGTCGATAATGTATCTCATGCTGGGGCAATAAAAAAAAGTCCTCCCTTTTAATGTATGGGATCCACCGTGAAAAATAATTCAATTGAATTTTTAACTTAATATTCGGCTTTGGTCAAATAAATGATATAAAATACAAATTTCAGTTCTGTTACTCATTTCATTTACGATTTACAAATCCGTGACATACGGATAGTTAGACAGACAGACAGGCGACTGAGTGACAGCAATACAACCCTTAAAAGAATTTAAACCAGATCTTATTCGCAAACATTATTATTGAGCTGTGTTGCTGTGACTTGCATACAGCGTCGAATATCTACATAAAACTTATACTGAAAACACATTCATTTATTGTGTTTTGTCAAAGCAGGATTGTAGATCTATCTGTATTACCAAAACAGCCCCCCAAAATAGTAGTATAATATCCCAAATCATGCCTATATTATTTTCGATACACAACCACACCTTAACTAAATTTGGCATACTTATTGAAATGAGATAAGTTCCCACAATCAATAATGGCAAATTGCCAGCCTATCGGCTGCAACCGTTTCTGAATATAAGCTTATTCAAATGGCCTTAGTTATTTCTATTCGTTGGCAGTAGTTATTTAACTTTACGTTAACACTAACGTTTGTATTTTGTTATAAACATTTAACTGCTAGATTTACAATCTAATTAGGTATGATTTTATTAGTCTTTTTACCATGTACCTTATATCAGACTTGGTGATCATGGCACTTGTCACAGTGCCGAAATAACGGAGACATCCAAAAACAAGGTACTTCTAAATCTATAGAAAATATTACTAGACGAATCCCGTATGATACCTGGATTTTTTTCTAGTAATTTTTTCTATAGATTTTCAATTTTAATCTAGCGGTTATATTCTGAAAAAAAAATATAATAACAAGAAACTTGGTAACAATTGCCCTTGTACCAAAATGGGGTGCAGTTATACATGTTACGACACCAATACCAATTTATAACCATCTGCAACATGTTACACGTATGTTGCTTTAATTTACGCACAGAAAGAGCAAAGTAACAATACCATTCATCCGTTCACACACGTGAGATTGCTTCCTTGTTTCTTTAAAAATGCGGTTGCGTAACGGAAATATCTTGTTAGGAGTCGTCGAAAGTTTGTAGGAGTTTACATACATTATTTACTTTTAGCTTCCGTTTTTCTTAAAACAAAAGCTGACAGGTCGTCTTTGTATCGCTTTCAGTAGTTTGTGTACCTACATTAGTTCAGAATAATTACTAAACTACGTTTGTATCACATAGGCAAAGAACCGTTGGAGTAGAGGAGTTCTGGAGTGGAGACCGCGTCTAGGCAAACGTAGCATAGGACGTCCTTAGGCACGATGGAGTGACGATTTGCGCAAGGTGGCTGGCAGGAGCTGGATGCGAGTAGGCCAAGATCGATCTGGGTGGCGTGCAATTGGAGAGGCCTATAGCCAGCAGTGGACTAGAATAGGCTGTTGATGAAAGAAACGTACAGTAAGGGCTGTAATTTTTTTTTACACATGTGTCTTTAGGGCCACTTGCAATAAAGTTTTTAATTCAAATTTAAAAGCTGGTAGGATGTTTAAGCCTTTATCAATATTTGAATTTATACAATTGACAAAAATGGAACGATGTGTTAAATACGATTAACCCCTATTTTTAATTAAGATTAAGAAGAAAATGATTTCACAATGTAAATTAATATGTATTACGTTTAGTAATGTAGTGTAAAATATTTGCATGCTATTTAATGGCTGAATGGGCCGAACTTAAAAATTTGGAAGATCCCCATTCAAATGCAAATAAATAAATTCTAATTCTAAGTATCCGTTTTAAAATTGTTTATTTTCCTAAGATTTTTGTCAGGATATATTAACTATGTCTAGTTACTAATACATTAGAAATTTGATGCAAGGGCTTAGGCTTTTAGATGACAGAAATTAGCTCTTAAAGTGAAAGTTAGAAGCTACTTACCATCTTCTGCTCTCTCATTCGCTGTTAGACCGCATTCTACAAAAGTACCACACTGTATAAAATATGTTGCTAGAAAAACTCTACTACTATCTTCGTCTCGCGCGTCGCCGACGTCTGGTCTGGGCCGGTTGGCCCACTTCAGACGTATCGGGCTCGCATCTCATCATAGGGACGAGACGGTCGTTGGGCTGTTACCCCCGCCTCCGCTTCTTCACACATCGCCCTCGGCGCGGTCAAGCCCACCGGGTGAGACCCATGAGGGAGGCCCAGTGAGCGACCAGCGAGCGGGCGATGGACTTCAGCGGGCAGGGGTAGTGTCGTATCCGGGGGTAGGGGTGAATATTAATTTTTCGGCCTGCCCGAACTTTTTTGTAAAGTCGGTGAGCAGGTCCGAAAGCTGGAACAGCAGGCGGGTGGTGGCGTCTTGGGCGGGCGGCGGCGAGATTGGTGTCAATTGGTTGCCATCATTGGGTGGTGGGGCTGCGGGGGGCGTGTTCGTCGGTGAAGCATCGCTCGCTCGACGATGTCTCCGGCGACGTCGTTTGGGGCTGCTGGTGTTAGAGGGAGGAGCATTCGCGGGGGCCATTAATGTGGCCGGCGCGTGCTCGCTCACCTTGGCTGGCTGCTGTACGGGTGCGGTGGGCGGGCGGCCTTTGCGGGCCACTGTTGTGGCGCGTCTATTGCGCGCCTCGCGCTGGAGCGCGGGGCACGCGCTGTGGTGGGCCGGGTGCGCGCCCGCGCAGTTCACGCAGGTTGCGGGCTGCACAAGCGGGCGGGGGCAGTCGGCGGCGGCGTGTGGGTCACCGCAGCGCACGCAAGCAAGCGCGCGGTGACAGCCGAGGCTGGAGTGGCGGAACCCCTGGCAGCGGTGACACTGCGCGGGGGTCTTCCTGCCTCTCCAAGCTTCGATTTGTATCCCGGACATGCTCAGGAGGTCACTCACTGAGTAGATGGCCGGGATGAGGTCTGGTGTTCGACGGAGCGCTGCGAAGTATAGAGAGCCGGGGCGGCCTGCTCGCGCCTGGATCTGCTTCGAATATTCAAGCTCAAAGCCCTTTTCTGTAAAGGCCTTGGCGATGTCGTCGTGGCCGGTGTCCACAGGTAGCCCACGGATGGCCACCTTTAGGCTGCGGTCTTCGGGACGGGCGTGGGCGTACCAGCTCAGTCCGGTCTGCTCAGATAGGTAGGCCTGAACGAGCCGGCCCTCGTCATCTTGTGGAGTGAATCGTACGCCCGTACCAAACGGGCGCACGCTGGGAGCTCGGCCTAGTCGCTGGTGTATCTCGCGCAGGTGCTTTGGCCAGTCCCGCAGCTGCTCGACTACGATCGGCGGGTGTTTGCGGACCCGTGGGAGCGTGGGAGTGTTGCGGGAGGCCGTCTGCGCGGTCGGCACGGCGGCGGGTGGTGCGGCGGTGGGAGAATTTTTTTCGGCTGCGATGTGGGTAGTTGCGAAAATTTCGCGGCCTGGGCATAGCTTACCGACTCAATGTGTGTCGGTAAAGCAGTTGGCGGCTCGATCTGTGGTTGTTCGTGGGCGGCGGGGGCGGTCAGTTGCTTGGGCTGGTGTTCCTCCTTCGTAGGGGTCTTCACCGGTGCTGATAAGGGGGTGACAAACGTTACCGGGGAGTCGCCACAGCTGCGGGAGTGGCTAGGGCGCCCTCCGCGCGGGTGTCTGGCGTGGGGTTGCGCCTCCTCCGGTTTCGGCGACTCCTGTTGCGGATGGACTTCAGCTCGAGGGATTTTGGCGGCGGGAAAATGAGCGGCAGCTTAATGCCCTCATTGTTCGCGTTGACTGTGCGCTTGTCTCCGAGGCCATAGTTGGTTGTACTCCACTCGTCCCACTCCATGAGGCGGATATAGCACGCAATCCAGCCCGCTAAGCTCTCGGATAATAATCCGGAGTCAATGAGTCGGGCGGTCATCGCTGCGTCCAATTCATATTGGGCGCGCGGCGATTTCCACCCGTACGTCAAAGCACAGTAGCGGGCACAGCTGCGCGCCGTCTCCTCCTCGGTTTGGGTGGGTGGGGGCTGGTCGTCTTCGTCCATAATGCGGCAAGTGGGACTTACGTCTGCGCGATCTGCAGCAGGGGGGTGCGGAATCCACGCTGGCGCGGAGGCGCCAGGCAGTGCTCGCGAGACAGAAAAGCGCAGCTTTTCGTCGGAGCACTTGTAGGTGTATGCAGATCCGTGCACGGTGACGTAGATTGCAGTCCTAGAAAAACTCTAATACATTTAATAACTAACAATGTAAAACATTAACGGACTTACTACAAAGTTAGAGACTGTTTTAAACCTATTTTAGGTATTTTTTTTCTATGTGATTTATTATTAAGCTCGTGTTTAACTCATTCGTCGTAATAAGGCAATAAGTAAATAAATAATAAATAAATATTTCCAACACTTACATCAATTAGTCTAGCCCCAAAGTAAGCACTATAAGGCTTGTGTTATGGGATGCTATGGTAACGGATAGAATACATATACAGTACATATATAAGTATATTTATATAGAAATACATATTAAACATCCATGACTGGAAAACAAATGCGACACCATGAAACCCTGCGTACTAACCACTTGGCTACGGAGGTCATCAAAATATAAAATAAGTAGATTTGGGGAACGATTGCCCATTCTAATTCCAATGTTCGATAAATTAAATTGATTTTACATTATTATTAAGAGAGCACATTTACATTACGTAAAAAAGAATGCATAAACGTTTTATATATATGCCTCATTTTAGCAGGAATTGTATCACGGGTGTTGTAAAAGCCGAATCTGCGCCACATGGGAAGTCATATCCAAAACCAATTCCATTTACCAAACTCCTAAACAGCCTTCAAAACTTCATATAAATTCTATCAAATATTTTGTCGTTATTGGGCGCCGCAAGGTTTTTGGTATTGTTCCCAACAGCCAAATATATTTTATTTTTATTGAGATTACAGTCACTTTATAACACTTTTGCACCATTATACATGAGAATAGTATTCACTTATCGGCCGGCCTGAGCGCCCTCTCTTCAGGGCGTAACGTTTGAGAATTATATTATTGCGGAGTTATTTTAAAAGCATGATAATATAAATTATTTTATTATAATTATATTCATAGAAATTAAATAATTCCATAGGCAATTTTGTTCAAAATGAACTATTTATTATAAACTAAATGTTTATAAAAACACCTTCTCAAATAATGTTAATGTTTGCTTCGATAAATAATTCTATAGATAACGGGTCGCAAACAAAATCAAAGCTTAAAACTGTCCGCGTATGTTTAAACTCATGCAGCTACATTCGATTCCCAATGAACAAAGATAAATGTTTTAAAACAGCTTAAGTTGAACTCAAGAACAGCTATCTCACAAAGGAATAAGGTTACAAATAACAAAATGTTATTTCGTTTATACGACCTTTAATGTTATAGGAACGAACTCTTGTTCCTTTCATAAATTATATCTGATACTTGGAAAAAAGCGATAAAATTGAAAAATGGAAAATATGAAATCATCCAGAAAATATTTTTTTTTCCCAGTCATTGGCCAGCGAGTTACATCGTTATGTATTAACCAAACTAATTTAAAATAAGATCTCACGCCACATGTGAGGCTATATTTCCCGAGACGAATTGTACGCGCTGACTCGCTATCTATAGAATTGTTGATCGAAGACTATTTTAAGTGTCGCCGCACACGGGCTACACGCGACAGCCACAAACGCGCCGCCACTAGAAGCTAGAAGCGGCTACAAAGTAGCTGAAGCGCGCGATAGCCACTTATGGCCTGTGGTCAACACTTGCCGTCGGTGGCCGCTACTTTTTTAACACATGCGTGCAGTATCTAAATGGACTCTGAAGAAAAAGTTTGAATCTAAAGAAAAGTTTACTAGAAAAAAATCCACGCGGACCAGGCAGCGGACGGGACTCGAACCCGCATCCTTCGCTATCCGGGCGAATGCACTGACCATTATGCTACCACGGCCCTATTACCCGCGTCGAAATTTTCCTAGCCTTAAGCTGCAAGGCAGCGCCATCTCTTCGCATTGTAGGTAACCCACATTTTTTTTTTCTAGTAAACTTTTCTTTAGATTTAAACATCTAGCAGTTAAATGCTTAAAAAATAAATAAAATCATAAAAAGTTTGAAGGTGGGAAATCGCGCGAGTGGCGTATGGCGGCGTTTTGTACCGGCGCATTAGTGGCCGTTGCGGACCACGAGAAGCGAGCAACGACGATTTGTGTGCGGCGAGTCCATATAAAATGTATGAAAACTACAGGAAATATGCCGGTGGCAGCGTTTTGTGGTTGTGGCCCGTGTACGGTGACCCTAAAACAAATTTGACAACACTAAAAAAGGTTAAAGTGAATAAAATTTAAAACATCGACACAATATGACCTCATGATTTTTGTACTCCTTTTTTAAATTAGCTAACTAGAAAAACTAATCATTCATCTGGGTGACAATTCGGTTCTACATGATTTTTGCATAACTTTAACCTTTTAGGCAGCCTAGGTATGAGAAGCTTTCAAAAAAAAAATTTTCCCGTTTTTACAAGAACTTTTTTCGTTGATACTCCGCTCCTATTGATCATGGCATGATTTTATCTAGCCTGTCTCGATAAATGGATTTTCCATCGCAAAAATAGTTTTTTCAAATCGCACCAGCACTTCCTGAGAATTCCTTTTTTTTTGAGAATTTCAGTTCATCCAAACAAAGAAACTCCTCAGGTTAAAATAACAATAATATTAAAAAAATATGAAGTTATCTGTTCTTACAAGCCACAAATAGCGAACGAGAACAACCCATTGTGTAGATTCAGTGCACCCATCAAGTTCACACCTTTTCCTTTCCTTCGCGCGTAGCTATTGTATGTCTGTCAACCGCCGAAACACCCACCCTCAGGTGGCTTCCAGAGCTTCGATTATTCGTTTACAGAGTCCTGAGCTCAATTCTCACCAAACTTGTTTAATTAAAGTTTTCGCACTCTTTTTTCCCTTAGGCGAGGAAATAATCCCTTGTTAGGGACAGTGATAGCTGTGGAGCTTCTTCGAATTTAAAGATCCGCGGACAATTCATTTATTTATTCCAAGTTTTTTTAATATTTAGTTTTTGTGTAGTCTTGGATTATAGTCTCGTGCAGTCCAAGTATTCGATTAGTCCTCCTTTATTTATTAAATTCCTCTTTATGTTAATTACATAAAAAGTGTAAATATGTAAATATCAATCATAATCTTTTGAGAACTTATTCAATTAATTTAAAGCAGCATCATAAACTACTTGTATCTTATAATTACCATACTGATATTGACATAAATACATACATTATATATCTAGAATTATTTTTATTACAAAAATAGCAGATTTTATAGATTTATATAAATATATAAAATCTGCTATTCTTATTAAATTTCATCCAGTGGTGAATACGACGAAAGATGAAATTCAAAATATCTTCATTTTATTCTTTTCGAAGATTTCAATACCGAACTTTTCTACAGTTCTCTGACGAGTCAACAACAAACTGTGTCCACAAACGTTAGCCGAAGTTTTTGTACTCAGTATTTGCTTTCGGGACCCAAGCCGAAGTTCCAATATGGCGGAAAGTATTTCTGCATTCGCATGTTCGTTGTTAGAACGCTCAGGGAATAAGTTTTACTGCGATCAGATTGTGAACTTCTCCCAAGAAGCCTGATTGCTGAGTACACTCATGATGGTAGTCATCTGGCGTGTAAATACTTTCTAATTGTTTTAATTTGACCTTTGACTACCAAACAGTTAAGCGCACCGACTTGCCATGTAACTTTTGTAATCGGACTTAATATAACTTAGGTAACAATAGTTTTTTTTTATACTAAGAACTCCAATCACTTAGTGAAAAACAAATTTAAGTCTTCAAAGTTTTACATTTTGTTGACGTTCGGAACATTTTCAAGGTTTTTTTGTGATAATATATTCGAGATGTTTGCCGTCATTCATACTAAGTTACTTGATTTTAAACTTTTGATTGAAAACGTTCATAATTAACAAAAATAGTTGAGACAGACTTTAATTTATATAAATTGGATTTTTTATTTCAAATACGAGTAGGTGACCGCGGCTTCGCATGTGTAGTTTAATTGGAATCCCCCAAGAACAACCAACCCTCTTTGCACCCCTTGAAGGATGATTTCTGGAATAAAAACTATCCTATATCCTTTCTCGGGACTCAAACTATCTCTTCACTATAATTTCATCTCAATCGGCTTAGTGGTTAAAGCGTGACAAGGTAACAGACAGAAACACTTTTGCATTTGTAATATTAGTATAGATATTGCACAATTTTTTAACCGACTTCAAAAAAGGAGGAGGCTCTGTGTTCGACTGTACAT
This sequence comes from Chilo suppressalis, assembly GCA_902850365.2. Taxonomy (NCBI): domain Eukaryota; kingdom Metazoa; phylum Arthropoda; class Insecta; order Lepidoptera; family Crambidae; genus Chilo; species Chilo suppressalis. The sequence continues at coordinate 9,627,200 of OU963907.1, forward strand.
TTTTTTTTATGTATGTTCACCGAATTCTCCATCAATTGTGGACCGATTTCCAAAATTCTTTTTTATCCGTAAGAGTGCACTTCCGAGGTGGTCCGATTGAAACCAAGTCAGGATCTAATGGTAGAATCCGGGGAAATCAAGGGAAACCTTCAAATTTCAAAGGCACGCACGATGTTTTTTATGCATATTCACCGATTTCGCCGTCAATTGTGTTATTGTTTTCTTGAACGATATAATTTTCACTAAAATGGATGAAATAAAATAAAAATAAACAAAAAATAAAACCGACTTCAAAATCGAAAATGGAACTAATCGGTAATAATACGTCTTTCAATCTTGACCCGCCTGACTCCCAAATCATGAACCAGATATATTTTTTTTTGCTTTTTAGTTCCATTTTCGACTTTAAAGTCGGATTTATTTTATGTTTAATTTTTTTTACGATTTCTAATTTGAAGTTTTAACGTAGTAAGTACGCGAAACGAATTGGTCGCCGGATTCTGTACTTTTAATTTACATGAAAAAGTTTTCTAATTAGGATTGTAGTCGTAAAATTTCAGTAGAGCTTAATTTGTAATTTTACTTTAAAATTAAAACGAATTTTCATTATTCAGACGTATTAAATTATGTCGTCTTGACGTCTGACTTATGAAGTAGAAATTACCGTAAAGTTTACGAAAGTCGAATAATGCTTAACCTATATCAAACACAGTCTGTGTTTGATATTGTAAGTAATGCATAAAGATCATATTCAATGGTATCTGAATAATAAATAAGGTGTGGTATCGTATATATTTAGTGTTGTGATTCACCAAAGTTAAAATGCCTTTTGTGTGGTGACAATTTGAAAGTAACTGTGTGTCGTTGTGTCTGAAAAGTTTTCACGCCTCTGGCCCTATACTGATGAAAAAACATTTTTTTTCGTACTGGATTTTGATGAGTAGATATTCACCAGAAATTAATTCTATCGACGATCGTAAAAATTGTTATTCGTTAAAATTGAACAGATAAATTTTCAACAGCTAAAATAAATTGGTTAATACATGATCGCCCTGTAAGCAGTAGTGATCAGCTACAACTAGCTGGGTACCTATTAAGTCCAAAGGTTGTGTGCTATATATAGTGATGCTCTCTAAATTTAGTGTCTTAAGTTTAATTTTGGTACCCTTAAAATAATTAAAATAATAGTAGGTTAGGGTAAGATATAATGGAACTTAATCGATTTTGCTCTGTCCTATACAAGGCAAAGGAAACACAAAGTCGAGAACAAACTGCTATACAGAAATGGGGTTGGAAGACACCGCTTTACAGATTTCGTTGATGATGATGACACCTTCCATATATATGTCCTAAAAACGGTGTGGTAGAAATGCATTCCACTCAAACATGTTCTTACAAGGTTGAAGTATTAACAAAGCAATATCATTATTTACATTTTATCCGAGATACTGACGGTGAAGGCGTTAGCGGATAGTTTGTCATAGGATGGATGACATAAATAAAATTTCGAGTACCTCCGTGACAAGTTAAGCCATTTATTTTATTATTTATTAATACTTAATGCACAAGCGTACAAAGGCGGACTTAATGCCGTAGGCATTCTCTACTAGTCAACCATAGGGTGTTATGGATAATTAGTGGTAGGGTGCACAACTTAGATGGAAATTACAGAAAAAAGAAACAGATATAAATATGTAGTAGTCATATATTATTAATTACACATACATAAAAAGTACCTACATATATATAACTATACATATATATTCACACATATACATATACATACATAATAAATAAACATACATACTAAATAAGTACATAATAATAACGACTAACGTTTAAGCTAGATTGCTTGTTCCTGTAAAAAGCTTCGTAACTTGGTTTTGAAGCTAATTTTGCTGGTGGACATTCTAATATCTATGGGGAGTTCGTTCCACAGAAGTATAGTTTTGACGAAGAAGGACGAGTGAATCATATCAGAGCTATGAGATGGAGCCATTGTTTTAGGAACAATGGCTTAACGTGTCATGCCCAGGAGGACTATGGGAGATGCCCCAATGCTCCCGAGCATTTCCCGACCGCAAGTAAGGGAAGGAAGTTCTACCGAGGACAACAAGGGGAGTATTTGGATCCCATGAAACCCATTGCGGCAGACCAGGGCAACGGTTAGGATTGTAGTGGACCACAGGCTGGCTCAGTGAGCGGATGTTTTTTTTTTGTTGTTGTGCGTCTGGCTCATCATTATCATCATCAGTACATTAATTTCCCCATTGCTGGGGCACAAGCCTTTCCAATAGCTGGAATAGGTAGATTGGGCCAAGACCCACTACGCGGGCCGCGTGCGGATTGGTGGGTTCTAACGACTGCAGATGCAGACAGGATCAACGATCAACGGCTTAACGTGCCTTCCGAACCTCGGAAGAGCTCAAGATAGTAAATTTTTTGGTCACCCATCCAATCACCGACCACTGCGAAAGTTGCTTAACTTCAACAATCGCAGCCGAATGCGCTTATCAATTGCGCCTTCGAGCTCCTTGACGACCGGTTATCCTGATGCAAGTAAGAGTACTCACGACTAGACTCCACTCATCCCGGAAATCAGGATGGAGTGACATCCGAGCCTTGTATAAAATATAATTGTGTGACGCAAAAAATAATTGTGTGACGCAAATACCAACTTCAAAGAGGATGGTGCTTACAGGACTAGCACGTCTGAATGCGTCGTTGGAATGATGACTGGATAAGAGTGTACTAACGAAGAGCCGTCATGTTGTTAATTTGCGAAATTCTTTTCGACTCTCCAAATACACGCTTAATTTAAAAAGCTCGATGAGGAAGGAATGCGCGAATTATATTATTGTCAAGGGACAAAATATAAGGTATAAAGATATTTCTAAATATTTCCTAAAGCAGAGCACTCTCATATGAGATATGATTTTTCACAACACACTACCTATGCATACCAACGTTCTTAAGGAAATTCGGGAAAAATCCTTACCAAGGTTAAAGCACACTAGACACCTCGTAAACGTCAATACCGGCTTCCACTTCAACACTCTTAATGCCGATCTATCAATAATTTGTCTTACGGTAGTTGACTTGGAAATTCGGTAACAATATTTAGTGTTTGTCAATTTTCAATAATCAAGACTATCAATACTACAGATAGTATTAGATTCAATCAATATTTTTGCAAGATTTATGTTGATTAGTTACTGATAGTATGGCTTTCTATATCAACCGATAGTCCAGCGATAGGCTACCAATCTACAATAACAACCGAGCTCCAACACAATTTGGTAGGCGCAATCGCGAGTCAATGCAAATCCATCACAATACTGTATTGCGTACGTTGTTGTACAGAATTTCCTACGAAGATATAAACCGGTTTGATTCGAAGCGGTGATGATCTGTTTCCCCGTTGATATGTGCGCGTCAATCTTAACAGGAAATAGGGGCTAATAGGGGCAATCCCACTCTACACGTACGCAGTAAAAGTGCGATGGACCCCTAAGCTCCACTATTAAACAGACCGTCGTCGCCGGGGACGCTATTTTCGTTCCCGAGCCAAGATAAAGCGTCTCCTTTGGGATGACGATTTCGATCGACTTCTTTTGCTGTGGTAAAGTTATGCTGGAATAGACATAAGGACAAGCTTTATTTTCATTCAACTAAATATTTATTGTTAGAAATGCAAATTTATTATTACAAAGGCATTTAATGTTTTTTCTGGCTTTAAATATCTCGTATAATATATCAACTTTCACTAGAGTATCTTCATGTTTTTTCTTGTATGTTAGAAACATCAACCTAAAACCCAAAGCTGCAACTAGTAAATGGAAAACTAATAGCTATAGCTGATTTAGTGCCACACTAAACTTAAGGCACTTTTACATCTCGTGCATCAAACACTTTCTGTTATTTGCTCTAATTATTATAAATGAATCACAGGTTAAGGAATGAATCATGAAACACATGATACTTAACTTACTTTGGTAAGTTTGCCAACCATATGAAAACATAAGATCCTTTCTCTAAATAATATTTTTTACCTTGATGGTAGTATTAACATGATGTTTATTTAACTTGCAGAAATTAGACATTTCCTTCCAGCAAAATACTGCTTCTTTGTTTCGAGCTATTATTTAGAATTCCTCCGCCCCTTTAAGTTTTATTAAAACGCTTTTAACAGGGCGAGTAAGATGAAACAACATTGGAATTAACGTAGCTAAGTAGAGGAGTTTGAATCACATCAAAGGACTCGGCTGTACCGCTCACCTGAGTAATCATCTTATTGAAATGGAAATCTCGATTTGCTGCTTAGATGCTGTGGCGCTACTTAGTTTGCTCATTTGTTTGCACACTAATACTAGTATTGTTATATATTATCTGTACCGGCATTACACCGTAAATTTTATTCATAAAATCGAAAAAATACTTAACAAAAATATTGATTTTTGTCGTTTGCAAAAATATAGTTTAACGGAGCTAATTTGTAAATAACATACAAATTAAGGAAAGAAGTACGTAGATCCTAAAAGTAGTTTTATTTAAACAATTATTGACACAATTATTGAGTTAGTATAGAGTAGCACTTTTCGAAAATATTATGTTTTCGCAGAAATATAACCTAAATCTTTGTCTGATAAGCTAGTAAATTTTTTCACTAGAAATACCTACTTCCTATATGTCGTACTTAAATTCGCTATTAGTAAGTTAGCATCATCTGCATGATCTGCGGATATATAATCCGCAAAAAGTTCTTAAGGCATACCTAGCATAGTACAATCAAATTTGTAATGTATGTCAAAGTGACGTATTCTATTGAAATTGCAAAGAAAGTTAATTCATCTTAATGCTTCGTATTTTATATTAAAGTTGTTTATTCAAACTTAAAAATTAACTGATATCTCTAGTGTTGCCGCTAATAATTGAGAATTGTCCAGTGAAAAACCGAAAAGCATTTTTAATTTGCAAGATCAGCTATCGTAGAATAAAGCCTTTGTTATGGGTAAATCATGTGTAAAATTTAAAAAAAGACACTATCTTTAGAATCTATTTTTACTATTTTAAGTCTACGGAAAGATTTTTTTTGAGAGAATAAGAAAGAGAATCACTCCGCCAAGCACCCCCTGAACAGCACAAGCCCATCACAGTATTTTTTCTGGCAGTGATTGAATATTTCTCGATGAAAACCATTTACGTTCTTACTATAAACTCTTTATTTTTAAAGATTACATACGAAACAACAATTTATTAGATCGCTCAGGATTGAAATAGTAAACGGGCTATTTTCAAATCTATATTATCGTTATAACTTACGGAGCAGCCCGATGACGCACCTGAGGCCTCGTTCGTCATAATATACGATTATTGCCATACATGTAAAATACGGACAAACCATCTAAGCCCCGGCAATATTTTGTCGTAAGCTTTCCCGCCATCGCAAAAATAATTTTGGATAGAATTTTCCCGAGTATTGTAATGGAGATTACGTCTCCCACGCTTAATTTTGCCTTTATACTAAGAAAACCACTTTCTATGTATTTTGATAAATGAATTCGTATATTGTCTATTGTTACGGGGAATTTTAAAAATCTCTTTAAAAATTTGGGTTTATAAAATGTTTCTTAAAGTAAATTTAAAAATATGAAATAGGCTCCATGATTACAATGCTTAAAACATAGCGTCTGGGCAAAAAAAAATAGTGGTTGAACTTGAATTATTTCTTAATAATAACTTACATTGTAATAATAGGTAGGTAAACAATTTTACAGAACTGAGGACTGCAAATAAATATAAATTAATAATATATTAAGTCCAGAACACGCGGTTATATAGGTGTCGTTACAAAAATGCGGTAAAAATCACAACTAAATGTAAATTTATGACAGTAATGTAAGTATATTATGTACATACATAATTTATTAATAAGCATAATTTTATTCTTACAACCACATTTTAAATGTGACTTTTGTTGGGAAAATTTTATGAGATATACTTTTATCTTTTTTTCTAATCAAAAATTATCTTAAAGTGATCGCTCTAGCTGTGAATTGGCTTGAAGTTTAACTCAAACTATGTGGGTATACCTAAATTCCTTAGTTAAATCATAATTAAATATAGAATGTTTGTATTGTGTAGTGTAGCATTTGTCTTGTTTCGCATTTCAATAGAATTGTAGACTTCAGTCACAGAGAAAAGTAAAAACGGTATTACATCAAATTAAATTTTACAGGAGCATTAAAATACTGAATGACATACCTACAGTGAGCTTTCGGACTAAAATAGTGTTAAAATTTAGTAATTTTAACACTATTTTAGGCGGTTCTGATTGACATGAGTTGAAGCAAATTCAGCTGGCCCAAAACCTCCGAGCTGTAAAAAAAGTAGTATATTGTCAAAACCATATGCGTAATTATACTGTTTTGTTCGCCAGCTCCTCATTTCATACATAGGTCCAACGAGATCGGTTATACGGAGCTGACTATATCCAGTAGGTATAGCAACTCATTCATAAAGTAACGTGATATCATTCGTCACTAGATGAACAGGTCGGGTCAAGGATCAGCGATCGCACTACCATGATGGCATGCGTAGACAAGGGACTTTTGTCCGCGGAGTATAATAATCTCTGTGTTGTGAAAAAAATGTCTGCCGAGAACTTGCCACGGAATCAACGCACACGGTGTGCGGACATTTGTAGTCTGATAATTTAGAGAAGCGCACGTTATGGAAGCACACTTAAATTTTTGTTGTAATTAATATGAAGGTTGGAAAATATATAGAAGACGTTTTAAAAGAGAATACTGGGTCAACCCATTATATCGGAGCGCGCAACGCAGAGTAAAGACAAGTGTGCTGAGTGTTTTGCTACGTCTTGTATTATAATACTAATACTGTAATACTACTAATACTGTAATACTACTAATACTGTAATACTACTAATACTGTAATAATAATACTGTATAACCTAAAAGCAGTTCTATTATTTCGGGTACACTTGTGTACTCTCGCCCTGTCCAGTCTCTCGGCGTGCTCTGTTGTTCGGAAGACTTTTTGTACGCGGGACTTTAAATTTAAAGTCCCGCGCTTACAATTAAGCGATCTATTTCGGCGGACAAAAAGTCCGCGAACACAAGGTCCCTTGTTGAGCAGGGTATAAAACTAACTCCATACAACTACCGTGCTATTTACTATCAGCTCACGTTTGATTAATATTATTGAAGATCAAGGCTCCTTTGAAATACAATGTATCCACGTGCAAGCGCACTTGTTTCATTGAGTGGCGGAATATTACTTGGATAATCGCTTGCCTAGTTTGCGCACTGTCATCGCGGTACCTAGTGCACTACAATTTATTCATAGTACCGGGAGCAGGGTGTGCTTATCGGCAGAATTTGCATAATACCTTCACTGTGGCTCTTGATATTGCCAGAAGATTATCGCGGTTTATGCCGCCGCCGTCTTTGTGGTACCCAACGAGATCCGAGCCGTAGTGATGCTCTTTGGGAATAGGAAACTGTTTGAAAAGGATTTCAATAGAAACTGTTTACTAATTGTTATTAGTGGGTATGCTTCTCTGCACCTTGTGATTTGTGAGTCCCCGATAGTTTGGCACTGTTGGAAGTGCCGTGATTACGGAATAACTGAAAAAAATACAAAAATCAAGGTACACGGTAGCAATCACGCTAATACTAATACCCCCTTATTAATAAACGGAGACTAAGCTTGAATTACTTACTCTATTTATTGTCTCTGATCATTGAATGACAAGTGGTACTTGAGGGGTATGAACAAAACTAGTTGAAGCTTATTCTTCGTTTGTTACAAATAATGGGGTAAGTCCTTTAATGTTTGTGACCAAAGTTTAAAATAGAAACTCTTTACTACTTACTTCTTTATATGAGTATTTGTGTTTGTATATATTTTTGTTTTGTTTTTAACACACCTATTAGCCTAGCCCCAAAGGAAGCACTGTAAGGCTTGTGTTATGGGTAGATTACATATACGGGATATATACAAGTATATTTATATATAAATAGATATTAAACGTCCATGACTGGAGTACAAATGCTCGTATTCATCACACAAACATCTGCCCCCACCGAGATTTGAACCCGGCACCGCGCGAGTCGTCGACACCATTAAACCCGGTGTTAACAAACAATTAACAAACCGCTCGGCCACGGAGATCGTCAATATTGGTTGTATATTATGTATACGTTGGTGAAATGTTTAATGTTTGTTTGTGATAAGACAAACTGATTAATATTTTGATAATCATGATTGATTTCGATGTTTTATTTTTCCACCAATGGATTGTCAAAGTTAAGTCGTAGCACAGTAAGATATATTATAAAAATAATTAAGAGATATAAAATTTCAATTATAATAAATAAAAACTACTTTAATTACGTCTCCCGACTTTGAGGATATCTGTCATATTGAATTTATAATAGAATAAGAAAGCCTTGTAATTTGTGAAACTTATTATTAAATTAAAATAAAAGAATACCTATGTTAGTACTGTCCTTTTTAAAAAACCTTAAAAATACAGTGTAGGAATAGACTTTGTGCTTATACTTGAAAACCAGTTATATTTTTTTTTAATTCAGAATATATAATTGAAGCAGATAACATAGTAGCATTTCAACTTTATATAAATAGTAAAGTACTGATTTCAGAGTCAAGATGTTTCTAGAACCGGGAGAGCACATCCCTAAAAGTAGCATTAGCATTATAAAATAACTTCTGCTGTAATAATATTAGGCACCTTGCTTGCGCTACATGTCTTTCAATAAAATTCAATTTCTTTGAAAATTCTCCTGTGCGAACTTACCTACTTTTTTATTTCAAAAGTATGTGTTTCATTAGAATTTGGCGCTCAGTCGCAGTTTATTCTTCTACATAATCGTAAGAGCAGTGTATATTTTTAGTAACACTGTCAAAATAATGTTAGCATAGGCTATTATAATATAATTTAAAAAATCAATAACTCGATGTTATCTAAGTCTGAGGTCTGAAACGACATCGATTTTTGACGAAAGAAAGAAATAATATTGCGCTTATAAATTAATGCAGCTAAAAATTTATATTTATTTCTATTCCCCTAGTCCAGTTTGGAAACGAGTCTATCTTTTTTCGCAGAAATTTTTATGTCATAATCATATCAGCGATATGGCATTAATTTTCTTTCGCATAAATCATTTCACATACACTCATAATTTTGTAAGCCAGAATCATCTTTAGGCATAAGTTTAATATCCACAATAATGAAAATGCAGAACCATTATATCACAGGAAGTTCACAATTAGAATCGTCTTTTGGCATACAAATATTAAACTTTTCCTTGTTTATTTATAGAACATCTATCAGGTGGCTGGCCTGACGCTTCGCTCGCTCAGCTCGCGCTAACTTTAGGCCTCTACACTAACCTAACCCACTCACCAGCAACACTGATTACGCTTAACGAAATTATGCAGAATAAAATTCTGCCATGATGATTTATATGTCCCATATTAACAATTATTATTAATATGATGATTTATATGTCCCAACTCTCAATGCAGACCTACCTTTGACATGGCAGAATTTTATTCGGCATAATTTCGTTAAGCGTTATCAGTGTTTTTGGTCAGTGGGTTAGGTTAGTGTACCTTTAACACTTATGATTTATAATTAACCTCTTATCATTTATATGTCCCAACTCTCAATGGCCTTTTATTATGCCAATTGAATTTCGGAGCAACAATCTCCTGCCAGACGGAGGGAACCCTTTGGAAACATCGCGTGTTCCATCTAGTAGTTTCGTGTTTTTGCTAGTAGGGATTAATGGAATAATTATGTTCAATTTTTCCCTACTGCGTAAATGTTACTTTTAGAAAGAAAATATTTTCAGCAATTCTTATAACCGAAAACTTCTTATTGCTACATTAATTAGTATAACTATGTGAAGAAAAACTTTTGCTTATGGAGAAATGTGAGATTTGGCATACTTAAAGTTTATTGACTGTTTGTTTGTCTCAATATCGTTTAATATCTAATTGTTAAATGTCAATAAGGTAACTGATCACCTATCACAGGCATTATTTGCTTACTAGGTGGCTTCGATCACATTGCATTTGATGTAACCAAAACGATGTTGAAGCAATAATGTTTATTATTATTGATACGGAGGAGAGCATAAACTTATATATTTTAAATTTTTTATTATTTTTAAAGCATGTAACTGCTTGATGTTTTAAATCTAAAGAAAATATAACTAGAAAAAATTCCACGCGGACCAGGCAGCAGACGGGACTCGAACCCGCACCCTTCGCAATCCGGGCGAATGCACTGACCAATTATGCTACCGCGGCCCTCACGGACCGCGTCGAAATTCTTTCTAGCTATTCTTAAGCTGCAAGGCAGCGCCATCTCTTCGCATTATAGGTAAACCCACAATGTCAAATGAATACTTTTACAAGTATTAAACATTTTGAAAGAAGAAATAGCAATTATAGTTTTTCTTATATATTTTTCTATGGTATGCATAAGAAATACGCACACAAAAATAAAAAAACGGACATGTGCTGTTCACATGCGATAGAAGTGAAACCTACAAAAATGGGAAAACGTAAAAGTCCTTCAGCCGCCCGACGCTTTATTTGGTACCAGCTATTTTTATTTTATTTCTTTTGTTATGTTTTTCTTATCTAAGATTTTTTCCGAAATATTTATTCATAAAATTACTGTTAAAAATTGCAAACATTGGAAAGGTAAGGATTGTTGATAAAAACCAAGCCTGCATTAATAAACAACTTAGGCACCTACTAAACGTTTAATACTTAACTATTCAGGTATTGTAAAATACTATCCAAATTTAAATACTCTATACTTGAATTGTTTCGAAAAATAAATAATAGCTTAATATAAACAAAAAAAAAACAATCAAAAAAGTAACCTAGCTCAGGATTGAACCACTGATCATTGGTGTCGACCCCAAGACCGTTACCGTTTGGCTATCAGTTACAAATTTACGGATACCTTGTGTCAAATACTGTTAAATTTTCGTTTCATCGAGTTTCAAATAACAATGGTGCTAAAGAAGTTTTCACTTCAAAAACTACACATAACACCATGCGTTTTAAAAACACACCTTCGAAACACAAACTTAAAATTTAGTTTCAATTTATTTTGTATGGAAGCCCAGCCCTCCTTCGATGTTTATTTATTCTGATTTAAGTATATGATCCGCGAAAATTTGAACTGCCTAGCTATAACGGTTCTTGAGATACAGCCTGGTGACAGACAGACAAACAAAAACACAGACGAACAATAGAGACTTAGTAATAGGGTTCTGTTTTTACCCTTTGGGTACGGAACCCTAAAAGACTTAAAGTTTCTGGAGCTATTTATAATAAACAAGAATAATATCTGCAAGATTTTAAATTGCTTTTCTGCAAAGAAATAGTTTTGCGATTTCCACTTGGCATAACTGTAGGCGTTCTCGCTAAGCCCATGAAGAATCACCGGTAATATTTCAGCTGAGAAGCGGGGATCCCCATCCATATGTTTGTTCAGACAATTAAATCTCCACAGTTATGCCAGAGTTGAACGTTGCAATTCTGCATTTTTGTGTAACTATGTTGTAAGTTCAGTGCTTAAGCGTCGGCGTTTATCTTTCTTTTGCGGCGCAAAATAGGCTTATATATACGTTCCAAATTTTAATTTTGCTGTCAACTTCACTATATACAGACCGACACGAACTACGTTATAGATTCCAAAGGTGTATGCTTGTATGATAGTAAACTATCAAACACAAAAAAATTGCTCCGAGTTCAACAAATAAATCAATACCTATTAAAAACAATTACGAGTACGCAAAGTGATACAACAAATGACGAATTAAAACGAAACTAGTATTTTAGAAGGTTTTAAAACTATTATGGGGCGATTTATTTTGATTGAAACAACTTAATTACATTTTTAAAATCAGGGTGCGAACGTATCTGGAGGCACGGTAATGCCCCCGCCAAGACGACAAGACGAGTCAAGCTAAACGCAAGGGCACTACCTACCTTTTCTCGAAGCCCTTGGCCATGTTTTTGAACTCTTATAACTTGGGTTTGGTTTATACCGGATAAACAAAATTTTCGGGATTGTCAATAGTAGATTTATTAAAGATTTATATTATTATATATATTTGAATTGCATAGTTCTTATACTTTAGATTTTATTGATATTTAAAAAACCCTCATTACTCACTGTCTCAGTGATGATTATGAAAATTCTGCGGGTATTTTCCTAGTGTCCTAGACATCTGAAATTTGGTATGTAAGATAGTATTAGTACATAAACAACAACAAAAAAATATGAAACATAACTTTTATATACCAAACCCTTAAACTAGGGGATGATAGTTTGTATTCGACTTTCGCATTTTTGACGCTACAGGTCTTAAAATTGATATAGGGACTTCTTGATATTATAATAATAATAATAAAAAAAATGATAACGTTACCAATTATAAACAAAAGAAACCTTAATCGACATATACTTCATATCATAAATAGTAGTGCGCGAACGTCTTCTTCCTCCTCAGTGAACGCATTATAGCTAAGTAACATACAAAAACATGAAATTCCACAAAAAACATTTTCAATTAAAATATTGTTAAGACGAGACCATATGACTCGCACTGTGAAAAAGCTATCAGATCTCATATAGAGGCAAGCTTCTTACTCTTCACGTGCTTCCTCCACAAACTCTACACCTTAGCCTGAATACGTGGCTTGGCCGTTTTATGTTTGATATTTTACTATCATACACCTTTCGAATCGATAACGTGGTTCGTGTCTATATTTCGTGGAGTTGTCCGCAAAATTTAAATTTGGAACGCACAGAATCATGCCAGTATACATAAAATAAAATGCCAATACATCGTTAAATTGATAAAACCTCTTTTAATATTCACTAAAATACAGAAAAAAATCTTAAAATTCCGAAGACTATTTTTTTCTTGAATTCGATACCAAATTAAATTTTTGAAATTTAGGAAGTCCATGGTTGGTGAAGAGAGGGTCAGGGTCAACTTAAAGTAATAAAAAAAAACCTAAATTTTTCTATTATTTTTTGGTACATTTTAAGATATCATAAACTATCAAACAAGTGGATAAATTTTTCTCCTTACGAATGTAACGAAATGGCCAAGCCACATATTTTGACTAAGGTTTAGAGTAGATGAAGTAAGGCCTTGTAGAGTTACAGTGTGTAGAATTAGAAGCTTAGCTCTGCATGAGATCTGATAACTTTTTGACAGTGCGAGTCATATGGGTCTCGTCTTGGCAACATTTTACATGAAAATGTTTTGGTGGGATACATTTGTCATCGTAATGAATAGTTTCATTTATGGCAGTAATTGGCTGTTAACAGTGAGGGATTTTGTAATAAACAGTCCACAGTGCCCTCTACATATTAAGCGACTTTCCTTATTGATAATGTTTTGATTTCCATGTTTTATATAGAAACTAGCTTGCACCCATACAACTTCATCTGCGTTATAGTTAGTTTTTTGGGATTCCCACAGAACTTTAACTTTTTCCAAGATTAAAAGTATCTAATAACTCAATTTAGGTAATAAAATATATGTATTCCGAATTTCAACGCAATTAGTTAAGCCGTTTTTGCGCGATTGAGTAAATAAACATACAAATATATCGACGATGGAAAGGAAAAACTAATAAAATGCCACTTTGGTCAAAAATAAGTTTTAAATACAGTTCTATATGGTTTTGGATTCTCTGTAGATGTGTCTAGGTTAAAAGACAATTGGAAGCAATTTTTGGCTTTTCATTTAAAGTAAAAAATGAAATATTTCAAAAATTCGCTCCCTTTAAACAGACAGTTTTATGATATCTGCTAACAAAATAAAAAACAAAACATTTATAAAGATCAAATTTATAATAATTATTTTTCTTAAAATTTAAACAGCTCTGCTGAACAATTGACTAAATGGCGCTTCATTTGATTTCCTCTCCACCGTCGATATTCACGTTCACATTTTACCGTGTCTTATTATATATTTAAGGTGATTACTTAATTTTCAATTGGTTTATAGGTACATTTCACAGGAACTTCGTTTCTTACTTAAGGAAATTCTTCTTATTTCCTATAGTCACAAGATTATTTGTTACGGTTGGAGTTCGGAGTGCCCATATTTGAGGTCCCAGTTTCAAATGGCTCGTTTGAGTTTGGAATATCATATTGCCAATAACGTTTTAGGTATCGGTTTTGAATTGTTATTGTTTGATGCAGTACCTGATGTTTATTAACCACACATTCAAATAGTCTGAACCTTAAATATATTGGGACCACTTACTTCATAATAAAATTTGATAAGAGTAGCTTCGTAACTAGGCAAAAAATAATTTGAAGATATGGATATTGAAAAATTTTTGAAAATTCCTAAGAAACCTAACAATTTTCCTAATTTTTTTCTTATTTCAGGCTAGTGGTTTTTGCGTGATTGAGTAACAACCTTACAAACTTTTGCAATTATAAATTAAGTAGGATTACTGACAATATCATGGGCACCTGCTATGAAATTTTTGTTACTGATTAAAAAATATATCTATATTTAGATAGTAAATGATCATTTTATTTTAAACTACAATTGCAGACAAAATCAAGAATGCTAGTTATATTGATATCGACACGTGGTACACGACGTGACGTCATAATTTTGGTGCAGCAAATGCTAGCTGACAAAGAGCACTTGTATGTTAGATAAGAAGGCAGACCAGCTATCAATATCAAATCGAAAAGGTGCAGTGCTATTCTGTAAAATTTTCACGCGCGGATCCGCATCGGATCCGAATTTCCCATATAAATTTGCGCGATATTAAAACGATATTAAATAACTATCGTTGGCGGATCCACATCGGATCCGCGCGTAATTTTTTTACAGAATGTTCGTGAACACACCCTTACTGATAAATGTTCGTTTTGATAAGCGGTTTGCTTATTCGTGTTTTTTCATAGAACAATTTTAAAGGCCAACTGTGAATATACTTAGGGTTGAACAAAATAAATTCCTACTAGCGGCCGCCCACAACTTCGTCCGCGCTAACTTTAGGTTTTTCAGAATTTTAACCTCAGGAACCTAACATTTTCCCGTGATAAAAAGAATCCTGTGTCTCAATCCGGGTCTGTTGTATGATTACGAGTTCCTGGCAATAGGGTAGCCAGGCAAATAGAATACTTCTTTATAAATGTTAGTTTATTGAATATATAAAATGGCTTACATTGATAAGACTGCGGCATGACTGTACAGCCAGCGAGCGTGGCAAGGATGAAAGCGGATGCGGAAATGTTACCAGCATTGGTATTTTATTATACAGAATATGTGCGTACCGAACTTCATCCAAATCCGATCAGTAGTTTTTGTGTGATTAAGTAACAAACATATAAACTTTCACATTTATAATATTAAAAGGATAACATTTGCAATATAAATAAAAATTGTAACAAAATATAATCGGTAACATTGCTCAGTATCCTACGATTTCTTCGAAAGTCAACCTGGAATCTACAAAATTTCAGGAATTTTTTAAATATTCTGAAATGCGGAATGTTGTCAAAATTGCTGGTATTTTGATATTATTTTGCTTGTCATGCTTTTAATACTGCGAAATGCGAATTTGTCGTTTGACTATCAGAACAACAAATAATTATATGCTAAAAAATTTAATCAGTGTTGAAAATGTTAAGTATCTCAACCATATCTTGTTTAAAAGGTGCTGATAAACTTGAACATTCACATGTAACAGAACATCGAGCATTCGCCGATTTTTGTCGAACTGAACAACAAACAGAGCCAAGTATAAAGCCAGACATCGCTACAAACGGCTCGGCAAAAATTCGAAGCAAATTTAATGTCCTTTCGCTAGAATGCTCACCAGAACGCTCTACAGAATGCTCGCTGAAACGCACTCGTTTGTTTTTCTGTAATGTAACATTCGCAAGAATGCGTACATTACAAGTTCATTAGCACCTTAAGAAAATAAATAAAAAACAATTATAAAAAAATGGATGCGTGTAACTTATGTACGCGCGTGAGAAGTTATACTTCTTTAGCATCATTAAAAATATTTTTTAATTGCATGCAAATAATTAATATTTACAATAAAATAATAAAAGGACTGGAAAAGGATAGTTAACATAGTCAATTAAGTTCAGTTTTAATTTGAAAAATTAAATAAATATTCAAAATATTAAATTAAAATCACTACTGAATTTAAGTTATTAGTCCATATGTAATTAGCACTTGTAAGTAACTAAAACACGTTGTGTCTATATCTATATAGACTAGTTTCTAGACTAGTTTCTAAACTAGAAACATGTGGATAAATATTATAAATATGAAAACAGTGATAAGAGGCGACGAGCGTGCCAACATTGTTTTTGACAACGCGATCATCTTATGGAGCTCCGTGGATCGTTCAAAGTACCTTTCGAACAGATGTCTAATAATGGTGGATTATTAACCACTAAGTGGTTAATGGTGTTACTATTGTGTTACAGTGATGCGCGCGCATCTTAAAATTTCACTCTCATCATTTTTTCATAACGCGGCTAAAGAAGTGTAACTTCAATAATAACTTCAATAACATTGATGTATTTAATATTTCACGTAGTAATATGAAGAAATTTCTTAAACTAAAATTAAAAGACAACATCTAAATTAAAATATTTTTGCATGTTTATATGTTTTGACTTCTTATGTATTTTTTTAAGTACAATACTTGTTCTATAATGTTTTTCTGTAACTAATAAGTTAAATTGCTGGCACTGTAGGTCGTCTTTTATAATTTCACTGTAACCACAGAACAATTATATTAAAATGTATGACTGTTTGTAGCCATAAATAAAGAGAAAAGAAAAAAAAATATAACGGGCTTCACGTGCCTTCCGAAGCACGGAGGAACTCGAGATAGAATTTTTTTTTTAGTCACCCATCCAATGACCGACCACTGCGAAAGTTGCTCAACTACAACGATCGCAGCCGAACGTGCTAACCACCTGCGCCATTGAGCTTCCTCACCTTGCCATCCTCACCTTGCCGGTTTGAACCCGATCCCTGGATCACTAACCAGCAGAAACGCAACACCACCAAAAATAAGCGCTATTCACTGTGGTCATCTGTAAGGTGGAGATTGCAGATGCCGCAGATGGGCGCTCCAATTCTAGCGGAAAATCCTCTGTGCCCTGCCTCTCTTTAATTGCCTCTTTAGACGCCTCTTTTATACTGAATAAGGGTAATTAAACCTTTATCCAGTATAAAAGAAGCATTTTGACATGTTTGGTGTCTATTATATTTTATATGTACATACATAATAGAATAAATTATTGTCTACTACTTTGATGTCTTTTAACACGTTAAAAGCTCTTGACTTTAACAACTTCATTTATTAATATACTAACCACAAAGGAAGGTTTAATTTTATTGTCAACCCTGTAAAACAAACTTATTAAGTTGTATACAAGATCGTTAGAACAACTACATTTTGGTTCATTGTGGCAGAGGGCATCGCAGGGTAACACCAATTGTGACAGTCCGATTTTGTTCCAAAATGGATATTCCTGCTTTTGAGGAACTCGTGAAACAAATAAAAATCAACTTCTGGTTAATCGGAATACCTTTCAATGATGTGAAGCTACATTTTCGATTCTACTTATTATTATTCAGCTTGATGATTATGGTAGCAGAGGAGTGCGGATTTCTGTTTGTGGAATATTCCCCTGAAAACTTATTGGAGATAACAGAGCTAACACCGTGTACTTGTATCGGAATACTTTCGGCATTAAAAATTATCAGTATTACTCCATACCGTCACAAAATTTTCAAACTTACTGAGTCTCTAAATGAACTGTATTCGGAAACTTTAGAAAATCAGGCGGCAAAGAAACTGATTACAAAGAAAATAATACTGATGAAGAATCTTGTGACGTATTATTTTGTATTGAACGTGGTACTGGTGTCCGTTTATAACTTTTCCTCGGTGGTGATCATGTCATACACTTACATCAAAACAGGAAAAACTGTGTTCTATTTGTCTTATGCGATTTTAGTACCGTTTTCAATTGACACCTGGCCAACATGGAGTCTTGCCTTTATCCACGCAATTAGCAGTGGTAATTTTATATTACTTTATATTCATTAAATTCTGAGAATATTTAAAACTTGAAAATTACTTCACAATTTTACATTATTATCAAATTCAAAATATGTGGAAAAAATAGCAATTTAACAAATATTTATAGTTAATTACCATTATTAAGTTTTTAAATGTCCAAATTTTCGTAATCGCATGCGTTACACTCATTCATTAAATAAAACCACTTTTTAACGGGTTTAAAATCCATATTTTTAACACAAATGTTTATAAATGCTTTTATGGAGGTTCAAAATTATGGGTCATACACTGGCGTATTCATTACGGTATCTTTTTTATGTAGATCCAAGCTCCTTGGAAGTGCTTCTAATCTATACCTTTGTCTCACTTTAATACTAAAAAGATAAAGAGACGAAAGATGTAGTTCTAATTTTCAACACCTGCATATGGCGCCATTTGGAAATGCACGCCATTTTCTTCTAAGATTTTGCTTTATGACTTAAATTATGTATAGTGTTTTCTCGAAAATGTGTTGGAAAACGTTGTATGACATTCGTGCGGATTGGTATTTACATACTCGTGACTATGGTTGCATTCATCTAATATCATAAATAACTCGAAGTGTCGCATTCTCAGATGATGCATCCTGAAAACGATACGAAACGTCGAGTTCTTTAAAAAAGGCATTAAACAAGCATTTAAAACCCGTTAAAAATTGGTTTCATCTATGAAATAGCTTAATCCATTTCTTTCAGGTTACATTTGTGTGTTATTGTTCACAACAATAGACGCCCTCTATTACGTGCTCAGTCTTCATATCTGCAACAACTTCTCTTTGCTAGCGGAGGATATTCGATGCCTTAACGAAACGAACTCGCAAAATATACGTGACATAGTCAAGAAGCACCAGCACCTACTAAAGAAAGTATTTTATCAAACATAACTTTTGCGATATTCTAATTAGTTTCGTTTAGTGAATTTTCACAACATTCTTTGGCAAAACTCTACTTCTTGAGCCCGGGAGTCGGTCGCTGCCAGAAATTTTGGGGAGGGTCACAAAACTTACGATTTGGATCCCACCCTCCTCTAGAATTAGTAAATATTTGCTCTCTAATGTCGAACCGCTTATAGAAGGAGTTGCCAGAATTTTCAGCATTGTATATTTGGATAGAGATAATCGTCGCTAATCGCGCATGTCCCCTGTGACTAAAGCCCAACACAAAATATTTCGTTAGGAGAGACATTTTCAATAAAGAATTGTGAATTGTTAACTGCCAGGCTATAGTTTTACCCATTCTTTTATTAAATCTAAGTCCAATCACTATTATATAAAATTTCATGGCTGATAAATAAATTGGGTCTGACTGCCTAAGAATGTATTCCTTGTTGATGTAGTTTTTATTTGGCAGATTTTTAAACATTTATTTCTATAAAAATATATATTACTACACGTATATTATTGATGTTAAATGGTTGAACGATCACAGTTAAATTACACTACCTTTTGGTTCTGTTGTTTTCTCTCGGTGAGTAAGATTGCAGGGCTCCGCGGGGTAGGACATTGGTTCAGGTGAGGCAACAGTGCGAGTGATATTTTTGGTATAGCAAGCGTCTATAACAGGCGGGCCATAGGTTTAATTGCCATCCTTTTAACATAAACAAAAATTGTGTTCACGGAAATCATATCTAAAGTGAAACTTCTTTTCTTAAATAATCTAACATTAGGCGGTGCATAAGGCATAGGGGAATGCAGCAGCGCACGCATCACTCACACATATATATATTAGCTATTAACGGGATTGTTACCATGTACCTTGATTTTATGAGTCTCCGATATTTCGGCACTGTTGCAAGCGTCATGATCACGAATCATCTCAAAAAATATGTTTCTAACCTTATTCTTATTCTACCATTTTGTCGGCGTGATTGATATACATATCTTAACAAAATTACAACTCCTTAGTGCTAATTCTCCAAGCAAAACCTGGGACGGACAGACAGACAGACATGATAAAACTGTAAGGGTTTCTTGTCAGGACTACGGAACCCTAAAACGGAGTAACGCCATGATCACGGAGTAACTACTGTTACTTACTACGGAGTAACTACTGTTACTCCGTGATCATGGCGCTTGCAATAGTGCCGAAATATCGGAGACTCGTAAAAAACAAGGTACAT
Source organism: Chilo suppressalis (assembly GCA_902850365.2). Taxonomy (NCBI): domain Eukaryota; kingdom Metazoa; phylum Arthropoda; class Insecta; order Lepidoptera; family Crambidae; genus Chilo; species Chilo suppressalis. The sequence goes on from OU963907.1 coordinate 9,647,537, forward strand.
GGTAACAATGGTAAAAATCAACAATCCCGTTAATAGCTTTAATGTAAGTGACCATGAAAGTTTAAAACAATATATATATATATGTATTATGGCGTGTGACGCTCGTGACGCCTTTCCGTTTCCTTTTTTTAACATCCCGTCCGGAAAGAAGTTTCACTGCAAAAACATTGATATTATTATTAGTAACATTATGGGGGGAAGAGCGATGTCCCCTGCTACAGCAATCGCTAATATTATGAGAAGTCCACCAATAATGTAATGAGTAAAGTTAAAGAACTCAACAATCAGGTACAATGATCAAACCGTTTTTAGGTAATCATGCTAATTCATCGTAACCATTCATTATATCTAACAATCAGGGCAAACTACCGTGACTGTAAAAATCATTTAGAATTATTTCATTTATTTTAATTTGTACTGTTTTTACAGATTGAGTGAAGACTTGGAGGAAATATTCCGTTTACCAAATTTATTTAACGTTCTTGTGGGCTCAGTGGAAATATGCGCTCTTGGGTTTAATCTCACGGTAATCCTGAATACAATTAATAATACGATTAAAAATAAACCTACATTATTTTATACAGTCCTATTGAAAACTGTTTCATTTATATAGAGAAAAATATAGTTCTTATAGTACAGTTTTCTATAACTTACTGTATCTTAAAAAACATTTCTACAAACAAATACAAAGATGACTTATAATTATGCTTACGTTAGCAAGACTTGGTTGTCTTTTATAGGAGTATCGTCTCAGACGTTTGGTTTCCAGACAAAATATTTATTTATTCAGTTTTTTTATCAATATTCCGACAATCTTTACCGACCACACTCAGATTTATCAATGAAAGACGAAGTTTCAAAATAACTTGATGTTTTCGCTTTGACAACCACGTAAGATATCTTCAAAGTGCTTAAGGTCCACTTGCAGCAATTTTGTTAAATCACAATTTAACTAAACCAAGTTATGTCTCATACAAATTGACATTGAAATCTTGTCACTTTTTCTATGGGTTAAAGCTAGTTTTGGTTGACTCGAGATTTAGAAAATTTGCCGCAAGAGAGCCAAAGTGTATAAAAATTACTGTGGTATTTTCATCCTTTATTGTAGATGGGTGACTGGACTCAATTTCCTGGATCTGTTTTATTCCTGATGTCAGTATTACTTCAGATATTTCTGATGAGTCTTTACGGAGAGAATATAATTCATGAGGTATTTTGCATAAAATCGTTTATAAATCACTTAAATTCACAAAAATATTGTATTTTATTGTATTAATTTTTATATATTTTTTCGAATCTTTATTGTGATATTCACGGCTGCACTCAGATCGATGTTAAGTGTAATAGGCTAGTTGACACTTTTTGAAAATATGATTTAAATGGTTAATAATTGTTTAATTGGACCGAAAAAAAAATGTATTGTATTTTTTTTTACCTAGAAAGCTACAAAACTTTGATTTTAAAATAGATTTTTCATGGACATACAAAAACGCTGTCGGCCATTTTAGTCTATAGATTATTATCTATGGTATGACGGAAACAAAATAGTAAACAAACACTCGCAAGCACGTAGGATATAACCTATCTGAATTTACATTACAAAACCATGATTTCTAATAGATTTCATGATAAATATAGTAATTATCATGATTGTAATATACGAGAATATAGAAACACGTCGTTAAAGAATCCAAAAATTTGTCCTGCTGCTAGTCAAAGAGTTTTGTCGTTTCTGCTTTTACAAATCCGGCGTCCAGCATTAATTTAGTCAACAAAACCAATAAACGGAAACTTTTCTTTAAGTTATAGGAGTTTCTACATATATTTTAGTCAAACGAAAGAAACCCGACACTGACGTTTAGTTGTTTGCTAATATGTTGACGTCACAATCATGGTGGACAGCGTTTTTAGTGTTTAAAAAGCATAGACTAAAAAACTATTTTTCAAATTAAATTACTACAGCCATCTTCTAATTTTATGAAGTGAAATCAATGTATTTAGGTTCCTCATACCAAAAATTATAAGAAATAAACATTTGTATAGTGCAATTTGACATGAGTCAACTAGCCTATTAAAGTTAGTAGTTACCCTTTCTTGCGATACCTACCGTTAGAACAAAATACCTAACAATATCACCCTTTTTAGGGTTCCGTAGTCCTGACTGCCGGTCTTCGACGGCCCTAAGGTGGTCTGGGCGCGGCCTGACCAGCCGCGCGTCCTAGGTGCCGCTCCGGCACAGGCCACCACGTCTGGGGACTGCCTAGTACCCTAGCGCAGTCCCCCTGAGGCGCGTCGCCCGGTCCACTCGTTGGGCCGGGCCTGCCCGGGGGCGTGCTCGGAGATGTGGCGCACGCAGGTGCGTCGGCCCCGAGACCGCCCTCATATGGGCGTAGGAGAGTACCGGGGGGTTTTAGTGGAGTAGGATCAGTGTGGCCTTCCGCACTGGTCCTGCTTGAGTAGGGTCGGCACTGTTTCCCGTGCCGGCGAGTCCCACACACGCCGTGCGCCTAGTCAGCGTCACGGTATGGTGCGTAACTGCATTTCCCCTCGTCACAAAAGGGTTCCGTAGTCCTGACAAGGAACCCTTACAGTTTTATCATGTCTGAATGTCTGTCCGTCCCAGGTTTTGCTTGGAGACTTAGCACTAAAGAGTTCTAATTTTGTAAAGATATGTATTTCAATCACGCCGACAAAATGGTAGAATAAAATTTTGAAAAATATTTTTTTAGGGTAGCTTCCCTACATGTGATGATGATGACTGGGGGTGATATTTTTTTCATCGTCCACCCTATCGTGTGATTTTTTGTTTCGTCGTCATTGAATAGGTCCTTTATAGTAATTTTGGGGTTTCCAAGACTATTTTTTGATTTAGGAATCCGTTTGCGAAATATTGAACTTTAAAGTGCTAATTTTTGTACGAGTAGTGCGCCGCCCCCTCTCCTCTAAAAGCTAAACTATTGGCTTGAAAAACTTGGAAAAAATCATATTAATAGTGCTTTTCATGAACTTTTAAGTAAAACGGTGAAATTATACGAAAAAATAATAGTCACTTAAATGAAATTATAGTACTGTAAAACTTTGCATTGAAAAACAAAATCCAAAAAAAAGCTATTTAAAAAACCATAATAAAATATCATTAGTTTCACGAACCTACCGCGAGTACCAACGGCAACGGCTTCTGAATCACGCTATCATTACGCTTTTATAAAAAGTATTATAATTACTTGAAAAGACATTAGGTATTTTAGTTGAGATACATAGTTTGATATTGATTTTTTTAAATTCCGATACAGAAAATAAAGATTCCTGCTCAAATATATTGCGGTAACGACAGGCAACTATGGAAGCCTAAACTGCGCGTAGCACGACACGCACTTGGCCGTTTTTAGGGTTCCGTAGCCAAATGGCAAAAAATGGAACCCTTACAGATTCGTCATATCTGTCTGTCCGTCCGTATGTCACAGCCACTTTTTTCCGAAAATATAAAAAAAATACTATTGGAACTTGGTAAAAATTACCATACTTAGAAATGAAATTATTTTAGAATTTTTTTCATCAAACCCATCTATGGATAGATCTTCAAAAATAATATTGAGGTTTCTAATATATTTCTTTTTCTAAACTGAATAGTTTACGCAAGACATACATCCAAAGTGGTAAAACGTGCCCCCCCCCCCTGTAATTTCTAAAATAAGAGAATGATAAAACTAAAAAAAATTAAAGATGAACATTACCCTGCAAACTTCCCCGACAATTGGTTTGAACGTGATCTAGTTATAATTTTTTTTTTCAATAATTAATTAATTAAAACAATACACTATTATTAAAACATCGATCGAAGTTACCACGAACTACAAGTACTTTTATATTATGTTACTTGCTGCTACGGAACCCTTCATGAGCTAGTTCTACTCGCAATTGGCCGCTTTTCTTATATAATGCATTATTTTGATATCAGAATGAGGCAAAAAGGTGTTTCTTCATTTTGTCAATATATATCTTACTGTACTTAAGTAAACATAAGATCATTAATTTATTTCGTGCTTTACAAAATAGGGTATTTGACAGTATTAAAAATAAAGTGCCAATTGTTAGCATCTGTATTTAGAATGAATATTGACAGGGGTTTTTACTATTTTTACAAAAAAATATTTATAATTTTACTAAAAACCCACGAAAAAGATAATAGTGTTCTTATCTATTGTCACGTGACCCAAAACGCTTGGAATTGGCGGAGCCTAAAATGACATCACACGCAAGTAAACTTCCGGTTAAAGTGACATTACATTGTATCGTTTGACGTTTTAATAACGTTTAATAAGAAGAACGTTTTCGCGGCAACTTGAAAATGGAGTTTTTGATTTGGTTATTTTTACTGAAATACACAACAGAATAATGAATATCCACTTTTTTACGGACTCCATAAACATTAGTCAATAACGTAAGATCGTTTTCTAAAACTTGTCTAATACCCTATTTTATAAAAAAAAAATACTTTCATTTTATTTAATATATTATAATTTCAAATTTGTTATATATATTTTAATTATATTTATATATTAGACTCAATTAAAGGGCATGGTAAGCTATACAGGACTTAAATGAATTTATAGACTACCTTAAAATGTAAACTAGATCTGTTTGTTTAACGTATAAAATATTTTTAGAGCAGTAACATTGGTGAAACAGCTTACCTCAGCAGTTGGTATAACATGGATCAGGAATCTAAAAAGTTATTACTCATTATAATGCAAAGGTGAGCTAAACGTGAATGTACGAAATGTTTAAATACAAGCTGGAAAAACTGCATAACATATTATTATAATTGCTGTTTTATTTGATTTCAGATCGCACAAAAATCAAAAGTTGACTGCATATAAATTTTCAACGATTTGCTACAGAAGCTTCACTAAGGTAGGTATCTAAACCACCAAATTAATATTTTTATAAATTTCAACATTAGATTTATATTTTTTACACATTATTTCTTATTCGTAAGTTTAACTATTAGATATGAATAAGGAAGTTAGTCAGGCATTCGACGCATGTTTGATTGAGGAGAAAAATCACACAAAATTTACCTAAATATGTGTAGTTCACAACAGAACCAAATTGGTGATATGACAGTGTCTTCATAAATTAAGAATTCACCGTCGAGAGTATGCTATTTAAGGCATCACAAATTAATTTGTTTTGATGTTTTAAGCCGCACCGAAACAAAAGATATCGTGTCAAACACGAACTCGCGGTGAAAATCATTTGTTGAAATTAGAAATTTCAAACAAAGTTGTTTAACGTCCACCCTCAACTTCTGAATTACGAATATTTCATTTGTGTTTCTTAAATTTCTATCTTACTTATTGTTCTTTATCATAATTTACAACAGATGAGATATTTCAAGTATTTACATCCTTAGATTAAAGCTAAAAGGGAAGATACGGTACGTTTATAGTGGCATCAAATAAAATATGATCCGAATCTTCTACATAAGCAACTCTCACACACGCACACGTTTGTATATAAATATTCATTCAAGCGAGCGAGACAGAACTACACGCTTCAACGCAGCGCGAGCGAAACTGCGACTCTGCTTCCGAGTCCGTACGGCTAAGCTGTATTGTTGTCCTTTTCTTGATAAAAAAATGGCGATTACGTAAATAACATTCGCGTCAAACCGTGATTTTTGAGAAAAAAATGTTTTTACAGTTTTACGAATGAAAGTTGCCGAGGCATTTGTTATTTGATTTTTTTGATTTTGAATTAGCTGTCTTCTTTATAAAAGCATCGAAAGCATTGTTTTATCTTTATAACACAGAATATACGACAATTTGTTATATTGAGTGCACATGCAGCATGTTTGAATGTCCAATTATGACTAAAGCGAATTGTGGTCATGCACCACAATTTAAGCGGATCACTTTTGAGCCGCGAGTGCCGTATCTTCCCTTTTTGTTGTAATCTAAGTTTACATCTTACTTTTATGGAGGATTGTATTAAACCTAATTTTTGGTGGTGTTATGTCCCTGTCGGTGAGTATCAACAGGGTAGGGGATTGAGTCAGGGTAAGCAAAGGCATGAGTGATATTTTTGTATCGCTAGCATTTATAGGCTATTGTGGTCGCTTACCATCAGGCAGATCATATGCTTGTTTGCCATCCCCTTAACATAAAAAAAACTTTTCGAAGAACCGTTTTTTTATTTACGCTATCCAAAATTACTTAAAAGATAGTTTGCTCTTTTGAAGTGTTCTGAGTGATTGTTCAATCAACACGACAGGGACATGAGATTTCACTTTACTTATAATTGTTCGAGCGCCAGCCTACTGAACTGAAACGCATGGTCATATTCTTTTTTTTAATAGGGGCTGTATAATGCAAAGTTCGATATAAGGCTTTTTAAGAAAAAGAAGATTTTTAATTTCCGCCAAAATTATTGACTTTTTCAAACGCACTTTTTCACAATATGAATAATTATTTTGTGAAAACGTTATTAAATAGTGAAATGATATTTAAATCACCGTTTAATAATTACGCCTGAACGATTCGTCGTATTATTCCAAGACAATAATTTTAAAATTAGTACGTAATATTATGTACCCACTCACAAGAATGAATTTTAAGTAGATATTTCTTTTATTCCACTTCTTACAATTCGTCTACCCCGTTTTATCTTCTTCAAAAGAAATAAACAAAACACTTAATTAAAGACTAAAGGAGTGATGTAATTGATATTTATTATTTGTTTATCATTATAGAAATGTTTGTCAGAAATACCTGTTTTCTTAAAATTCCATAAGTACAGGTTTTCTCATCTAGTAGCAGCTGTTAGTCCGGTAGACTGAAGTATTAAAACTTTTCAGTTGCGATTTTTCGGTTGTACACGGCACCCGGACTATAGGGTATTTGACAGTATTAAAAATAAAGTGCCAATTGTTAGCATCTGTGTTTAGACTGAATATTGGCCGGGGTTTTACTATTTTTACAAAAAAAAATATTCATAATTTTACTAAAAACCCACGAAAAATATAATACTCGTAGTTTTCTTATCTATTGTCATATCATGTGACCCAAAACGCTTGGCATTGGCGGAGCCTAAAATGACGTCACACGCAAATAAACTTCCGGTTAAAGTGACATAACATTGTATCGTTTGACGTTTTAATAAGGGTCGTGTGACGTAACACACTAGTTAGACGCCATATTGTCCAGAAAAACGTTTTCGCGGAAACTTGAAAATGGAGTTTTTGGTTTGGTTATTTTTACTGAAATATACAATAGAATGATGAATATCCTTTTTACGGACTCCACAAAAATTAGTCAATAACGTGAGATTGTTTTCTAAAACTTGTCAAATACCGTATTGAGCCTCAGCTTGTGTCAGTAGTTCGGTATTGGTGAGAAGCTTTTTCATAACCAGATATTAATCAAGACTACTTTTCCATTTCTATATCTAGAACCTCATAGTCATGTATGGTTTCCTGGTACTTTTTCCAGAATAATGGAACTTTACACGTAAAACTAAAATGAAAACATGCGAAGACCTAAAAAATGGGAATGCTTGAAATTTTGATCTAATGAGAATATTAGCTTAGCTTATTTCTAAACGTCCCCGTGATCGCAGAGTGTATTTTATTAACGTTCCCCTTAACCATCGATAAATATCCCAATGGAGCGAAATGAATAGGTACTAATTGATTTATTAATCTTTAATGGTACTCTGATTGAAAACTTGAAGTATTGACCAGAGATCTAGATCGACTTGTGCTTGTTAAACTTCTTAACTTATTGATAGTTCATTTGAATCTAAAATCTGTAGCACATCAAGTTACTCAAAGTATCTTTAGATTGTGAATTTTATGCCAAGCAAAATAGATCTCAAAGTGGGTTGAAGAAAATGTGTAAATTTTGGATAATTTTATCGGTGGTAGTATTTGTAATAAGGCCTTTCAGTCTAAATTTGATTAGAACAATTTATATAGAAGAAATTTCAACGGTACAGATGCCCTGATTTATTTATTTATTGACATTTCGCTTCCTTTTCAGGATGCGTCATGTGAATAAGGATTTTATTTACTTTGTCGAGCCACCTTCGAAAGACTTTTATTAAGCGAATATCCGAACGCTCAAAATCAGTGCATCTATAGCGTTGAAACTTGTTTGTGTGTGTGAAAACCTAAGATACAAATAAGAACAATTTAATCCTCAGAGCACAATGACTGAATGTTGTTGAAATGCATTTTTTGTTTGTTTCAGATAATAAGTACTTCGTGGTCGTACTTTACAATTCTGAAAACGACTTACAAGCCTTCTGCAGCTGTAGAATAGGCACTTACGAGTATATCAGTTATATGTAACTTTAAAATAGCCTTATGTGCGTATTATCATGCATTTTATAGCATTTCATTGCATTTTATGATTAATTTTACTAAATTAAATTCAAACCGACCCAGGTATCAAGCTATAACCTATCCAACACGACAATTAAAAGCATAACCTGTAGCAAATAGGGTTGATGGAGGGGGTAAAGTAAACGAAGTAATCCCAGTCCGTCAGTTAAGTTATTAAAAAATAATAATATAAAAAAAATGGACACTTATTTTTTCTTTTGTCAATCAACCAAAAAAAATATAAAGATAAAGCGCGTCAAAGTTTAGAAGTGGGGGCTCGTGATGTTACTTCTAACTAAAAACAGTTCCTTAGCAGTACGGCGGGCTGTTTCCGCAACTCGGCACCCAGTGCCTATTTTGTGTGGGGTCATTCATCAGTCCTGCCAGCCCGGCTCTTTCAAAAAGCTCAGCAGTCCCCGATGTTGCCCCAAAAACAGTACCAAGACATGACGCCATTCGACCCATCAAATCTATATGTCAGTAATATTATGTGAAAAAATAAAAAACGCGTGTCCTTTTGATTACCTACCTGAGCGACGAAGAAAAAAAGTAAGTCATCATACCTATTGCTCGCTCTATGAGGTAATATAACGTAGTCGTATTTTATATCTTTAGAAATATTTTATGTTCCAATTACAAGATTGGTTAGTACTAAACCACTTTGTTAGTAAAATCAAGAACAAATGTTGGTCTTTAACATCCCTGACCCGAAATCTAACACAGAAAGTGTGGCTAGTGGTGATAAGTTGAGTGAATTCCCTTTCTACCAAGTTCATCAAAAATAGATAATGGGAATTAATACTTTTAAATTTATTGGTTTGTAAATAGCGCTCTGAGAACCTCTTGTATTGAAGCTCTTCAATGAAATTGAATACTGAATTCATTAAAAAACTGATTCCATTTTTTTTCTTTTAACATTTGATAAAGTAAGGGTAGTGTTTTGAAATGACATATTGCAACCTAAAAGATACTAGAAGAAATTCGACACGGCCATTAAGGTCGCAATAGCATAATTGATCAGTGCATCTGATTTAGATTTAAACATCTAGCAGATAAATGCTTAAACAATAAAAATATAATAAACGTATTGCAAACTATCGACGCTGAACAAACTGCAATCAATGTACTACGTACGTGGCTTGTAGGTATAGATAATACATATTCTACAGTTGTTATTGTTGTTCTGACATAAAAAATAACAAAACTCTGATAGTAAAATTGTTCTCTTGTATTACCAACGAAGAGTAGCGGATTAACTGGTAATTGACCTATAAATAAATTTTAAAGTATGTGTTTAGAACACTCACTTAGTTTAGTTTCATCTTTAAATTAATAGTAATAACATAATCTCCTCTCCTGTTCAAAACAAACGGCTGCAACAGTAATGTTTTGCTTCAAAAAACCCATTTCACATTCATTCATTCAAATCACACAATAGATGCCTACAATTTTCATATGACTTTTTGAAATTCAAGGTTGACATCCAAAGGACATTGTTCTGCGTCCATACATAGTTAGCCTAAGAACCAACAATCATGAAATATTAGTTTCTAGGTATGAAATCACAAGGTAATGACTATAAAAACAAGAATTATTGACGGACACTTCTGAGAACTTAAATTATTAGGAAAACAAAAAAAAATTGAGGTTATATTTAATATTCAATGAAACATAGGTCAACCTATAAAGTTAGTATTAGTACCTATGAACTCAGTATGAAGTGAATTAATATAACAACTAATTCATTTTATTCAGTGCTATTTTAAAGAATAACTCTTAAGAAAAACTTGGTTAGGTAGGAATCATGAATAAAATAAAAACTTCTTATTTATTGACTATTTTCCACATAATTTTATCATATTGTATATTTTATTTATTTGTTTATCACATGTAGGTATTTGTATAATTGTGTAAATATGCAGCGTCGATGTGTATCAGGTGCTCTTGAATAATTTAGCAGTATGATCCTCTCAGGATATAGTGGCACAGATTCACTAGCACTTGGTAATAAGGTCTCTACTCTTTTGTTACATCGATGGCATATTAGATAGCCGAAATAGTTCAATTAAAGGAAAAACAATCGCAAATAAACACACACAACAGGTATTCGGAAACGAGAATGCACGAATGCCACAGATTACTACGAATGCAAACTGCCTGCACCACAACCACAGCGTAACGAGTTTTATGCCGGCCCTTCACTTGACAAGAGTTTGTCCTTGTCATGCTTAATAAGGAATGAAAAGGACAGACTGTTGCCAAGTTTTCAAATAGCAAATACGAATAGCCTAGTGAAGTGCCGGCATTAGGAATAAAGAGTGTTTTATTTGCAGCGCTGTCATAGATTATACACATAAAATGGTATTTACTGTCTCAGATTATTTTTTAACTTTTTAATTTAGCTTACTTAACTGGAAGTGTCCGTGACAATCTAAATACTGATAATTATCGCAAAAAATATACTAAGAATTATCATAAATGCCAAATTGGTGTTGGTTCTTAGGCCAATTTTAACATTGTCCTTTTAGCGTCAACAAACAACAAACAACTTTCCCTCACACTCACACTATATAATGAACCCCTTAAAAGCAACATTATAAAAGGAATATCTAATAAGATGTTCATTTGCACTCTGATATTCACCCTCTTTCACTATTAAGGTGTTTGATACAGAACAGTTTCACAAAGTTTTACACCTGTTAATTGACACATTATTATAGATCATAGAACTCGATGATAGACGGAAAGACTTGTGGACAGAAAAGGTTTTGTAATAAGGTTCTGTTGTCACCCTTAGACGCAGTGCACACCGGGAGAGACGCGACGGAAATACTGAGAAGTTAATAATTTACGTTAAACTCTAATTTCTGTACCATAAGTTTAAGAGTCATGGTAAACTTGCAACAATATACAAGCGCCCTACAGGCTTAGATTAAAACAAAAAAGAGGTAAATTAAAAAAATCAAAAAACCTGACTGCTTAATTATACTTCAAATAAAAACTGAAAAGAAAAAAACAAGTCCAGTAGTCTATAATTCTGTTAATAAGGAACAAAGCTACTTTAACAGTCGGGACCATTAGATATTCAAGAATACATAATATTTTTCAATAATGGGTCCCGACTGTTAAAATAGCTTTGTTAAAATGAGTACCTAAAAAGCTGCACTCCGAACGTAGGTTTTGAACGCAGTCCAGTGCCACAAACTTTCTGCGCCGGTGACAAAATTTTAAACTAAAATTTATCCATAGCATTTTGTGATTGTTATGACAATTATTTGTTCACCGCTATCGACATCTGCACCGGCACAGATAAGTTTCTGGCACTATAGCTATAGTAACGTTGACAATAACTAGATGGCATCATCATCCAATAACGATACCCAATCGCATCGGATGCGCGCTTCCAAACCTGGGGGCCAATCGCCTAACGGAATTTCTATGGCTATCGCTATAGCTTACGATTTTATATATGCGTGTGTGTATGGGATACGTGCGCAGCTCTTTCCGACGATCACGAAAGTTGGAGGATATAAATATATATATTTTTTACACAGTAAAAACTTTTCTTTTAGAATGCTGGTCACAAAAAAGTTTATTGAAATCGAATTTCGAATTGTTCATGAAAATAAAAATGTATACTTTTAAGAATTTTACTCATTTTTAAATATGGAGTGAACGCTTAAAGAAGACTGTGTTGCAGTTATTGCGTTGCATCGTTGCGGTCACGCGCCAATTCAAATTTTGACATACTGAAAATTTTGAATATACCCAAAAGATTCAATTATCGTACCATCAAACGATACAATGGAGACTCTAGCGTAGATGACAGGTCAAGAAGTGGTCGCCCTCGGTCTGTTAGGACTCCAGCAGTGATAAAGGCTGTGAAGGCGCGAATTCCAAGAAATCCCAAACGTAAGCAGAAACTGTTGGCCCTTCAGATGGGGTTAAGCAGAACCACGGTGAAAAGGGTGTAAAATGAAGATTTAGGGCTTCGGGCATATCGAAGAAAAACAGGACATCGTTTGAATGCTCGCCTAATGGACCTGAGACTGAAGAGATGCCGCGCTTTGTTGAAGCGGTACGCGGGAAAAAAATATCGGGAAATTCTTATTCGGATGAAAAAAATTTTAACGTTGAAGAGAGCTACAAGAAGCAAAATGATAAGGTGTACGCACACAGTAGTGAAGAAGTGAGCAACCGTATTCCGCGTGTCCAACGCGTCATCATTCAAAGGTCATTTTCCATCCTCACCCATAGTATGGTTGGGAGTTTCTTATTGGGGCTTAACAGAGGTACATTTTTTGTTAAGATCATTTTGGTATACATAATGGATAAACTTGTTTCAATTATTTTATATTAAACATGTGACAGAATTTATGACCTGACTAGGTATATATGCATGATGCGTACGCCGCCCCAAATTTTTAGGGTTAGTCCTGACAAGGAACCCTTATAGTTTCGTCATGTCCGTCTGGCCGTCCCCGGTTTCGCTTGGAGACTGTTAGCACTAGAGAGCAGTAATTTTGTGGAGATTTGTATAACAGTCACACTAACAAAATGGTTGAATAAAATTTTGAAAAATATTATGTTTAGAGTAGCTCTCCTACATGTAACCTGGAGATGTTTTTTTTTCATTGTCTACCCCATCGTATGTGGTATCTTTGAATAGGTCCTTTCCTTGAAGGGAGAAGGGTCTTCGAAGGAACTTGTCCTGAGAAGGGAATTTTCTAAGATTATTTCTCAATTTAGAGTTCCGTTTGCACAATATTGCACTTCAAAGTGCCAATTTTTGTTCGAGCAGGACGTCCCCCCTCTAAAACCTAAACATTTGGCTGACTATTTATTACCTGTAAAAATTCAAGATAATAGTGCATTTTATGAACTTTTAAGGAAAATTTAACGGCTAAGATAGATTTTTAGTTAAAGAATAACAGTCGTTCAACTTTGGTTAAAGAACATTCATTCTTACCTATTGGAAATTCCTTAGAAGACAATAATAGTGACACAGATGAAGTTATTATAGCGTAAATCCTTGTAAAAAAATGTTTTTCTTAATATCCGATACAGGAAATAAAAACTCCTGCCCAAATATATTGTGGTAACCACAGGCCACGAAGGAACCCTTCACCGCTCGTGGCACAACACGCACTTGGCCGCTTTTTTTAAAAACTAAGACGCTAAGAAATAAATTAGCGTGAAAACGAGTGACGCTAAGAAATAAATTAGCGTTAAAGGATGATCATCGGTCTTTTGGCACACACTGCGTTATATATTTAAATCTATGTCTGTGTTTCAGTTTCCAATTTTTGTTTGTTGATTATTATAACTTACTACAGAAACATTACATATTTATTATGCTTATATAAATTCTGACTTTCTTTACGCGGTTTCGTTTACTTTGAGTTATTTGTATTGATTATTATGCCTATTTCAGTAGCAGAGCAGTAATAAACTGAATGATATACCCACAGTGACCTTTTGACGTGATTTTTAATTTAGTAATTTTAACACTATTTTGGGGGGTTTTGATTGACATGAGTTAAAATTCATATTTAGCAGACCCGAAACCTGCGGGCTGTAAAAATAAAATATTATATGGTCGAAACCATATGCGTAATTATGCTGTTTTGTTCGCCAGCTCCTCATTTATTGTAAAAGCATAAAATTATGAAAACGATATTGAAAAATATGAACTATATTTTTATCTTTGTCATTATTATAAAAACTTCATTAATGCAACTATCTATTTCAAATATTTGTATTGTCTTTACAGATCAGCAGCACTTCGTGGCTGTATTACCTAATTTTAGCAGCATATTATAATATTGTATGTACCATATGTACTATACATAAATATAAGTAGATAAAAATTTCGAGCACCTTTATGTGACACTACAGTTTATAAAATGTCAGTGATTGGTTTTTGATTAAAAATTTTGCAGGAAAACGCTGAATTATTTTATAAACCTTTTAGCAGAAAGGATAGCGTTTTTCAATTTTCAAATCACATTGCTTTGAATTAAAACATGAAAATATCATAGGTAACATTAGTACCTACTGTGAAAAAATCTAGAGCACCAAAATTTACCAGCAATTAAAATGTTGCACACACTTGATAATTCAATATTGTACTGCCCAAACTGATATCTGATATTTTGTTATTGATGAGAAGTTCCATGCTTATTATTATGGTTTCCATACGTAATATTTCATGATTAATATACGATGGCAAACTATCTACTTACACTTCTAATCAACACTGCTGTAGAACAAGTAACAATAATATAAGTTCTAGAAACATGCTGCGTCTTGCCTTATCATATTCTCCTTGTATGTTACTTTTGTCGAAATATCGATGTTGACAGTTTTATTAAAAGCTTTTTTATGTATGTTTATTTGTTCGGGTGGAATCTTGCAACTCCCTTTTGAAGCAGATGTCTGCATTCGATTGAGCTGAAATTTTGTAAACACGTTTATTCTGGATGACAATGCATGGTGAGCTGTGTAACGCCATTCTAAATCCAATATGGCAGAACATTCAAGATGGCGGACTAGTTATTTTTGATGTTCTCCTACAAATATGGGTATTAAATGGAAGGGCTCGCTGAGAATAACTCTAAAAATAAAAGAAAAACGTCAGTTAAATCCAATATAGCAGATTAAGTTTTTGTGTTTTTTCTACAATATGGATATAAAGTGAAAAATGAAGTGACGTTATCTGAAACATAATATGGCGGACTTAAAAATATAGCAGACTAATAACACCCGGTTTCTGAAACGCATGTCATCGAAAAAATTACGTAACAAGTTGTTAATCTCTATTTAAATGCACTTTGGGTTTCTCACATCCGGTTTCTGAAACGCATGTCAAATATTGAATTAGTTGACAGACTGTCATAATTAACTATTTGTTGAGCAACTGTGGGTTTCTGAAAAGATATTTACCGAAAAATTAACGAATCTACTGTTAAGGCAGGATTTATTTATTAGTCTGGCCACCCTAGCTAAAACCAGTCACTTTCATTCGATCATTCATGTTTTGTTTCTATCTAACGCATAGCTTTGTCTCTATCTTTTGACAACTTATAAGTGACTTTTATTTAGAAGTCAGAAAAATAGAAACGATTGTGTGTACCGAAAACATTGAAATTTATTTTCATTTGTAAAGTTTTTACATAATATGTCACGAAAAAACTATACGGAGCGAGAAAAGAGGGAGCTTTTAACAATAGTGAATAAGTAAGTACCTAATAGGTACAAATCAGTTGTTCAAATCAAGCTTTCTAATCTATACAAAGAAACCGATCTGCTTTTGGCATTTAAAATTTGTAAATATATTGATAATATATATTTCAATGTAGGTACAAAGCAATAATAGAAAATAAGTCTACCAATGCAGTGACGGTGGAAAAAAAACGTGACTTGGAAAAAAATTTAAGAATTTAGAAATAAAAATTAAAGATTTGGAATTTACTTCTAAAGCAAATAAAAAGTAAAATAATTATAGTGTAAATCTGATATAAACTACAATATAAAGATGTTTGTTTGTTTGTTTGAACGCGTTAATATCAGGAACTGCTGAACTGAATTGAAATATTCTTTTTATGTTGGGTTAGCCATAATTCTAGGAAGGCTTTAGTGTACAATAATTGTTCGTTTTAAGTTCCAGGTGTGTCAGTTTTCCCATTAGTTGATGGAAAACAGATTTTGAAATCCTGTAGCGATCCTTAAATTCTTCATCATTGTAATGAATTACAGGATTTATTCGTTTCCGGAACTGGCGAGTTGGTGCCAGATCTTCCTCGTCACTAGATAGGGATATATCGTCAACAGATAAATCTGACAACATTTTTTACTACCACTACAACAATCCTCTGACCAAAATATCAGTAAATTTTCTTTTGACAGTCTGTTAATTGATCAATTTTCACCAATTACTTATTAAAACGTTAACATGCAGTTAACATACAAAAAAGCTTTCCGGAAACCAAAAACTACCGCAATCGGCCATTAATTCGAGATTTGACATTTGCAACAACAAATCATTGACAAACTGTCACTTGGCTCATTGAGAAACCCAAAGTGCATTTA
The DNA here is from genome assembly GCA_902850365.2 of Chilo suppressalis. Classification (NCBI taxonomy): domain Eukaryota; kingdom Metazoa; phylum Arthropoda; class Insecta; order Lepidoptera; family Crambidae; genus Chilo; species Chilo suppressalis. Next base: position 9,664,014 of record OU963907.1, read on the forward strand.
AATAGAGATTAACAACTTGTTACGTAATTTTTTCGATGACATGCGTTTCAGAAACCGGGTGTCAATGAGCCAAGTGACAGTTTGTCAATGATTTGTTGTTGCCAATGTCAAATCTCGAATTAATGGCCGATTGCGGTAGTTTTCGGTTTCCGGAAAGCTTTTTTGTATGTTAAATGCATGTTAACGTTTTGTTGTGTTTTAATAAGTAATTGGTGAAAATTGATCAATTAACAGACTGTCAAAAGAAATTTTACTGATATTTTGGTCAGAGGATTGTTGTAGTGGTAGTAAAAAATGTTGTCAGATTTATCTGTTGACGATATATCCCTATCTAGTGACGAGGAAGATCTGGCACCAACTCGCCAGTTCCGGAAACGAATAAATCCTGTAATTCATTACAATGATGAAGAATTTAAGGATCGCTACAGGATTTCAAAATCTGTTTTCCATCAACTAATGGGAAAACTGACACACCTGGAACTTAAAACGAACAATTATGTACACTAAAGCCTTCCTAGAATTATGGCTAACCCAACATAAAAAGAATATTTCAATTCAGTTCAGCAGTTCCTGATGTTAACGCGTTCAAACAAACAAACAAACATCTTTATATTGTAGTTTATATCAGATTTACACTATAATTATTTTACTTTTTATTTGCTTTAGAAGTAAATTCCAATTCTTTAATTTTTATTTTTAAATTCTTCAATTTTTTTCCAAGTCACGTTTTTTTTCCACCGTCACTGCATTGGTAGACTTATTTTCTATTATTGCTTTGTGCCTACATTGAAATATATATTATCAATATATTTACAAATTTTAAATGCCAAAAGCAGATCGGTTAATTTGTATAGATTAGAAAGCTTGATTTGAACAACTGATTTGTACCTATTAGGTACTTACTTATCCACTATTGTTAAAAGCTCCCTCTTTTCTCGCTCCGTATAGTTTTTTCGTGACATATTATGTAAAAACTTGAAATGAAAATAAATTTCAATGTTTTCGGTACACACAATCGCTTCTATTTTTCTGACTTCTAAATAAAAGTCACTTATAAGTTGTCAAAAGATAGAGACAAAGCTATGCGTTAGACAGAAACAAAACATGAATGATCGAATGAAAGTGACTGGTTTTAGCTGGGGTGGCCAGACTAATAAATAAATCCTGCCTTAACAGTAGATTCGTTAATTTTTCGGTAAATATCTTTTCAGAAACCCATAGTTGCTCAACAAATAGTTAATTATGACAGTCTGTCAACTAATTCAATATTTGACATGCGTTTCAGAAACCGGATGTAAGTTTTTTATGCTTTCCTACAATATGGGTAACAAATAAAAGGACTTGATGAGAATAATTGAAAAAATAAAGTGACGTCACCTTAAGTCCAAAATGCGGACTTTCAAAGATGGCAGTCTAAGTTTTAAGTGCTCTCCTACAATATGGGGATAAAATGATAAGACTAGCTGAGAATAAGGGGTTCGAGTCCCGTCTGCTGCCTGGACCGCGTGGAATTTTTTCTACACACATCAAAAGTGTCTAGGGATCAACATATATTTTTGCAATAACTTTTCTCCTGATTGATATTAATTAAAATTTTCTTTAAGGATTCATCAAATAAAGTGTTTTCGTTTGTCACAGTAACGATAAACCAAGTCACCTTTGCATTAATAAAGAAATTTGCCATTTTCCTAATAAAGGGATTTTTGACATTTGAACCACTAACACAAAAGTTCGAAAAAAACACTGAAATAACAGTTTTCTCTAAAATTTTATTGGGTAACTTAAACAATTAATAATCCGTATTTCTACCGCGAACACTAACAACACAAGAACATCGGTTTGGCATACTCAAAATGAGTTCATACAAATCACGCTGTGGAATGGCCGCCCATGTTCGTTGCAACAACAAAAAAAGGTCTTCTTGCGACTGGATACCCTCCATATTCGGCAGAGCTCTTCTCTGTAGCATATCCCATGCATGCTCAATCGGGTTCAAGTCTGGCGACTGAGCAGGCCAGGGCAGGACATTGATGTTAGCTGCGGCGAGAGTCTGTCTTACAACTCTTGCGGTGTGCGGTCGTGCATTATCATGCATTAACTGAAATAAGGGACCGATTTGCACTTGTAGAGGAACGATGACGTCTGATACAATCGTCGTATCGTACTTCTGCCCAATTTCTGTGTTCAAGAGCCCATTGATATCGAATCCTACGATTGTGCATTGCTATAGGTGGTACCCGTAGCGGTCTTCGGGAATGAAGATTCACTTCATGCAAGCGGTTTCTGACTGTTTGGTCGCTAATTAAGTTCCCTGAAGAGTGATGAAGCCTCACGGCTAACATCATGGCGGTTATTGTTGGAGCTCTTCGAGTTAAGATTTGAATGTATCGGTCTTGTCTCCGTGTGGTGCAGCGATACCGTCCTCCATGGCGCTCAGCCACGGTACCAGTGCTTCGGTATCGTGTCCAAAGTCGACTGATAACACTCTGACTTGTATTCAGAGCTAAAGCCACAGTACGTTGCCGGGAACCAGCTTCTATCATTCCCACGGCTCTGAGCATTTCTTCCCTGCTTAAATGACGTCGCCGCTCCATAATAACGTTGGTTTTAATCAGTAGTAGGGAAACAGTAGCACTAATAATGTCTTCAATGCGTTGTATGTTTTTATAGGGAAAATATTGACAGCTGATTTTCATCTTTTACTCGAATTTGATTCACAGTTCCTGATTCAAATTATGAAATGCACCAAAAAGGATCCATATAAATTTATAAAATCATAAATTTATTACAAAGTCACATCTCAATCTCAAGAAATCCGCATAAAAATACTTGATCCCTAGACACTTTTGATGTGTGTAGTTATATTTTCTTTAGATTTAAACATCAAGCAGTTACAAGCTTAAAAAATAAAAATTATAAGAAAATGTAATCTTAGTTTCACATTATCATTTGGATCAAAGACCAGACCAGATGACAAACGTACCATTTATCAAAGTACAAGTATAAGTAGTAAGTTAAGGTAGTAAAGTAGTAATAGTTAAATATAAACAAATAAAACTTATTCCAAATTAGCGAGCTAATTACTTAAGTGAACGGAAGGAAGACCGCTTAAGTATCAACCGCGGCTTATTACGATGCACCGACACTAAGACCAAGCTGCCACGTTTTGCCTACGTTTTTTCTTTTGCTTTTTATTAAAATTATATAAAACAAAATGCTTTTTTTCGATCCTCCGGCTAGAACAAACATTAGTAGCTCATACGAAAGAAAGTTATCGTAATAACAATAAATAATAAAATTTTAGTATCTGCAGTGTTGTAGCATCTTTTCTTTATTTCCCAGTTCTAATATTATTAGCAACAGAAAAAACTAAAATTATTAGGTAACTTTTGGATTTATTTAGTGCCTTAAAGTTGTATTACTATAAAGGAGACTAGAACAGAAAATTATACTAGAAAAACCATTCCATTCCATCCCAGTAGGGCGATTTTGTAAAATAAAATCTCACATCCGATTTCGGTAGCTGCCATTTTAGACACTAGTTTCATACGCATTAAGCCATTACACGGCAAAATGTCACTATGTCTCTAGAAACAGCCAGTAGAGTCTGTGTGGAAAGAGAATGGGCGTGGCAAAAAACGGAACTAACATTAAGATTTGGCAATCAAACCCAGCAATCTGTAAAACATCAAAGTGTTGTATTGGTACGGATGTGTTTATTGTTTCTTACGGTATTTTGTATTTAATCATGTCTAAAAGGGGTAATCCCTTACAAATACGGTAGAAAAGCACTACAGCGCCCTCCAATCTAAATCCCATTCTCTTTCCGCACAGACTCTATTACATTTTTGACATTTGTCAGAAATCCGAATAAATCAGATCGTAAATGAGAATGCATCTTACAGAATATCTATGCTGGTGTCAGGCCGGATTCGAACCAACACCGTTCGCTATCCGGATGAAAGACGAACCGCTATACTACCGAAATACTGAAATCTTGGTTTTGTTGAAGCCTCACACAGTAATTTTTTTTATAGATAGGTCCGACAAATGATTCCACCCCACCTGATGTTAAGTGACGGTGAAGATCAGTTATAACCTGTTTTTTAATGCATAAAAGGCAAGGCGTTTGACCACTATCTTGCCTGATGAAAAGCGATGATGAGGCCTAGGATGGTACACGCCTGCCTAGAAGATGCCCGTTCACTCTGGCCTTGAAGATGTCCAGATTATATTGATCCGGGAAAACAGAAATATAATAATAAATATAATCCTTATATCTGAAAGCAGTTCGATAAAGAAAAATGGTTAATAATCTAATCATAGTTTCTAATCCAATGTGCGTTAAACGTCGCATCATTATACGTAATCATCTATGTATGGTACATTTCCTTGTATCACTAATTATACTTAGATGATTAGATTCAGGATCTCAATTTAGATAAAAGCAGTCAGTGATCTATATTTTATCGCTTTTAGTTTTAATTTGTTCTCTTCATATAAGTATGATTTCAATTAGAGATATAAATTACTAGTGAGAGCCCGCGACTTAGTCTGTGTGGAAATATTAGTTTCCTATACAAACTTTGAATCCTCGTTTTACCCTTTTATGGGGTGAGTTTTGGAAATTCCTTCTAAGCGCATGCTATACAGAGCGTCTTAAATATAAAAGTATCTTAAATATTAAAGATCGGGGGGCACAGCAGTGCCCCCACCAAGTCGAGCGCGAAGCAAACACTGTACCATCCTTTACTGGAACCATTACGCCGCATTTTCAGGCCCCTATTGGAGAACCTCTGGATAAGACCAGAACGCTGAAATTTTCGTCATCCAGTAAGCTATAATAACATAATTAAAATCCAAAATTTCAAGTCTGATGGTCATTTAGTTCCGAAGTTAAACGAAAGCAAAGTTCGCATTTACGACACTAGTACTTCCCATAAACTCAGAGAGCTGATATTTGGTACAGAGTTAGGGTTTAATGGCCACATAAAAGGAAAACTATAAAAACTAGGATAATCGAAGATCTGGAGTACTTGGTGACCCTGATTAGAAAACACAAGAGCCCAACCAAACTATTAGAAGAGATCGACATACCGCCTTTACAAAAAATATTCAACAAAACCAGGTGCTACATTACATGTAAACGCAACTTTATCAAGCCTACAATTGACTGGTTATTCAATCAACGTTTTCCAAGTGGCAATTTTCCATCGTCAATAGGTAGCGGTTCTGGCGACAGATTGGTGCAATAGTGTCATGTAGCACCTGGTTTTGTACCCTTGTGTACCCTTCAACGGCCAAGTCACACAACATTAACTATAATAATAAAGAAATCACAGTAAGGAACCTTAGACTTGGCATGACTTTGTCTGGATTTAATTACTTTTTAGAGATAAACAAGCAGCTCCATCGAGACTTGGCTAGTTTTTTACAGATTTTTTTTGGTGGGATATGAGATTTAACTGAAAGAAGACATCATTTTATTTTTGATAATAAATAGAACTGCATTAACAGAGCTTTTGAAAATTGCCTGCCACAGCCAGGAATGAAACTTCTGTAATCTGAAAAAATACACACGACGTATTTTATGATAAGGGTAAGCAAGAGAATGCCTTAGAGAAAAATTTAAAGAAATTAATATTTTAACAGTGGCATCGCAATACATTTATGAAAATATAATATATGTAAGAAAAAACTATGACGCATTTGCAAAAAAAGTCAAACCCATAACTTTAACACGAGATTTAAGAACAAGCTTGCCGTTCCATGTTTCAGACTCCAAAAATCAAGAGGTTCATTTCTGGGAATGCGGTATTGCATTGTTTAACAAAGTTCCCCAAGATCTGATTGAGCTTCCACTAACCAAATTTAAATCTCAGATCAAGAATTCTCTTATGAAAAAGGGTTATTATAAAGTTAATGAATATCTAAATGATCGTAATGCATGTACATAGTGTTTCTTGTAATTTGTTATTTGATGGGTATTAGTCAGTTTTTGTAACATTAATATGGTACCTATCTAATACCGCTTCCTATTACTAATTAAAAAAATCATTGTAACTGTATATATCTATATCCTAAATGATGTAATGGAAGGTGACTTCAGAATTATCTCTGAAGTCATTTTTCAACTTCACGACTCTGTGTATATCAATACAGGGAGAAAAAAGCAGCCCTTGCTGAGTTTCTTGCCGGTTCTTCTCAGTACAAGGTCTCCCACCGGAGTTTTGCGAACCGATGGCGAAGCTTCTGACCTTCACAAGTGCTTGTAACAGCCTAGACTGAATTTTTCATTTCATTTCATTATTTTTGTCTAAATAACATAGCATTTAAAATGAGAGGAAGACAATGAAAATATTGTTCTGGAAAATTTCTTCTGACTTTTCCATGCTTCCAACAACTAACATTATCCACATATACCTACTCGCTTAATAATACAAGGTTTCCTAATTATAAGTAGGTACGTGCACCGTTAAGCGGAAGGAAGGAGCAGATGTCCGTCGCGAAGATCCACTCAGTGCTCCGGTGCAGGACCCGTTCAACCCATCGCGGGACCCGCGAGAGGCAGGTTGGCCGCCAGTACAATTTCGAACAATCGATAACGGATTTCCTAGTTAAAAAAGAACGCAGATGAGAGCACAGAAGGCAGTCAATTGAGCGTTCACCGTCACCCACGAGACGGGCCCCGTCTAAACGTCCCGGGCTAAACCGCCCGCGCCGCGTAAGGCTATGACACGCCGAGAGCGCTCGCCCTTAAATTGATTAAAAAAAACTTGGGCATCCTTCAATCTCCCTTTACGTCTAGATTGGCAAAAAAAGAAAACTTTATCGTTAAAGATAATGTTATAATTTGCAATAAAATAATATTGTGACTATAAATTGAAATGTAAGCTATCCTATCTTTCAAGATGGATCAAACTCCACACAGTGTGCAAATTTGATTAACAAACAAACAACGTGGTGCCTAATTTATAAATATTAAGAAGATTTAGATAATAATAAACATGAGTATTCGTACCAAATTTTAAGTCAATTAACTCAAAGATTTTTCATACAAACTTTGATTCCCTATTTTACCCTCCTAACCAAAGAGAGTTAAAAAGGGGATCAAAGTTTGGGGTAGATTTTCGAAAAATCCTGATACACTTATTCTTTATTTCTGGTCTTTAGTAAAAATACCAAGTTTCGAGTTAATCGAAATGCGCATTAAAAATCAGCCATATAAAGCTCTGAACCCTCCCAATCCCCTTTTAGGGGGTAGTTTAAAAAACTGAAAATGACTTACTTTAATATTTATTTAGATACTCGTGGCAAGTTTCAAGACTCAAGGAATAAGATTTTCCATACAAATTTTTATCCCCTTTTTACCATCTTAGACAGATTTTTATCCCTTATTTGAATGAAACTCTTCGGGGGTGAATTTTGAAAAATCTTGTCTTAGTGCACCCCTGAACCTTATAAAGAACATACGAGCCTTTGGAGTCTCTAGACCTAGTGGTTTGGGCTGTGCATTGACTCTCAGTCAGTAACAAAAGGCCTTCTTTTATACATATATTCCGATACAGATGATTATGCACAGCAGGTACAAGATCCCTCTTTTAATTTTGGGAGATGATAGAGTAATGCATGTTAGTATCACTGCATTGCAGACTAATATTCTATGATATTTTTTTAAATAGAATACAGTAATTTCTTAATCAAGAGACTATGCCAAAAAAAACTGTCGATATGATTTTATCAGATTTTTGAGCATCGATCCAGTGACTAGATTGATCTTGATAGACTATTATTTTTAATGACATACAGTTGTAGTATGATTATGTTTTTATTTTAGCAGTAGTTGGAATTTCACAAACTCTTTCATCGGTTTCAATATTTGTTTTCAGGATTTATTTAAGAAGGAATTTTAAAATAATTATACATCGATTTATAAATATAACTATTGTAATATATTCATTATTATCAGAGGTCACAAGCACATAATTTTTTTCTTCGCTATGTAAATCAATCTGGCATCTTCACAAAACAGCAGAGTTAAAATTGTAGTAGCACAATATTATATAAATAAACATACATATTGACAGTGGAAAAGCAAAATCGCTTATACGCCACTTTGGTACTGCTTAAAAATAACATTAAATGAAAATGTTTTTAAGCAGCACCAAAGTGGCGTATAAGCAATTTTGCTTTTCCACTGTCGATATATATTGATATAGAAATTTATATTCAATAACAAAATAAATATGCAACAGTAGATAGCCTTAAGTTTCATGTTTTAAGAGAAATGTGAAATTTGAATGCATCTGTCATTGTTTTAACAAAGTGTATCATTTAATAAGGATAGCGTCTTCTGGTGTTGACACGGTATCGTCCAGATCTGTAACAAAATATTATCAAATATTAATAGTGATATATTTTACTTTTGACTCATATCTGTGGAAGCAAAATTCGTCGTTCTAGGTCCAAGCTAATAAAGTTTTCATATTTGGGAATTACACTGCCACTATATCGTAATATGATTGACAGTGTAATATGCCGTATCGCAGTACCGTCGCGTCGGTACGACTTGTAATACTGCGATCCTAGTATCACAATAATAATTATCAATATAATACACGCTTGTAAACTTTAAACCACATTTAAATAAAGAATCTAAACTCCTTACTGTTTTTTCAATAAAAAATAAGTGGGCAGAAAATATACTTCCTAAGCATACAAGTTAAAGTAGGTATAAAATAAAGAACCAACATGAAGCTATAAATATTATGACAATACTATGACTAAGTATCCTTAGGACTTGTCACAAATACTGACCCATTTTTCTTCAATTCGTTATTGCCCATCCTGAGTCTGTCGCCGCGACAGAGGTTCAACGTCATCTGCATCACGTTCGAGCAACGTCTGCCCTCCAAATGATTGTAGGACACCGAAGCGGCGAAGATCCTCCAAGCGCGGTTGTGAGAGCAGATACTGGAGGTCCAGCAGCCAGGCTGGTTGTTTCCACCGTTGGGGAAGAAGTCAACATCGCCGATGCGAAGGCCGAGACCAAGACTTAACTCCACCAAGCCACCGTCGGTGTGTATGCCTTCGACGTACACCGCGTCGCTCGATTGGATTCTGTTGGAATTCAAGTTCCATAGAGGCCCAGCGGGGTCCAACGCTGTAATACAAATTAAAAGTAACGATGGTAATCAAATTCATACTTCCAGAACGATTTCAGAATTACAAGGCAAATAACACAATTGAATGGAATATCGTAGATAACTTTTCAAAACTGCACATTCTTTTTATATAGGGTGGTCCAACTAGTGACGTCAACAAATTTTTTTTAGATTCCGAGCACCTGTGGGTGTCCGAAAATACCCCATATATGTTCCGCGATTTTTCTTAGTTTTCAAGTTATATTTTTTTTGTGAATTTTTAATGATTGCTGCCAGGGAGGTTTCAAAAATTCATATCTTTTTTTGTAGTAGGTATTTTGCAGTCTTTTTTTGTGACACAATTGTCTTGAATGTTGTTTTAATAAAAAAAAACTCAGCCTCCTGAAATTACTTAAAGTTACTCAAAAAGGCTTGAAAGTTGGAACTTTAGTTTTTAGTAAGATTTACTCAAATATTCAACTTCAGTTTAAAAATACAAAACATCCATGCTTCTGGCTAAAATTTAAAAACTCCGCATGATTCAAAACTACCAAAAAACAATTTACCTGTGTTGGGTACTTAACAATAATTTTTGTTTGCAGAAGGGGACCATGCGTACCACATTCAGCGCGTCCGGCAGCTCCAAGAGTCTGATTACCCGAGAAGAATGGCTTTTTGTCAAACAATGTTGCAACGATCTGAAGAAGACCCTTATTTTTTTAACAAAATACTGTGGACCGATGAGTCTCGATTTGAAAGGACTGGAGTATTCAATGAGGAGGAGGAGGGCCATAGAAAACCCACATTTGGCAAGGGCGTCAAATTTTCAAACACGCTTTAGTGTCAACCTTTGGTCTGGGGTCCTAAATGGAGAATTAATTGGCCCCTTTTAATTGCCGGCCAGGTTGGATGGAAACAGTTACTAATTGCTTTTACAAAATAATTTTATAGGATTGTCAGAAGATGTCAATCTCCAGACACGACAAAGGATGATTTTCCATAAAGATGGCGCGCCCTGTCACTATGCGGTATAAGTAAGAAAGCATTTGAACACCACCTATCCCGAAAGGTGGATCGCACGTTTGCTAGACCTCATCGATTTTTTTATTTGGGGATTTTATAAAGAGCTAGTGTACGCGACGGAAAGCAACAGCGAAGAAAAATTGAGAGAAAAGAAAGAAAAAGAAAGAAAGAATATTCAAGTAGCTATAGACAATTAAAACATAACTTTTTAAGACGTTGTCAATTGTGTAATCAGGTTGGAGGAATGAGATTTGAAAATTTTATATTTTATAAATACGAATTTCTCAGTAATTTGTGCGTTTTTTTATTATCATAAAACAGGTAATTTCCCAACTAGCCATTTTAATTTTATTCCTGAGCAAGATTTTAAATATTAGTGGTGAAACGGAAAATATTATAAAATTACACATGCTAAAGTTATTTTACAGAAATTTCAATTAAATTTAATTTGAAATTACGTTTTTAAGTTTAATTTACCATAACAATGATAAAAAGTAGATAAAGGTAGCTTTCCAATTACAGAATTATAGCGCATTATGTGGCATAATGCTTAACGTTGAGTGTTCCAACTACAGCAACGCTTTGCACAATTGAGCACTCTCAAAAGTGATGCTTTCGTGTGATGCGTGCAATCGTACCAACTTAGAGACAGAAAATTAACAAGTGTTTTTTCTTTTAAGTTGGCATTGATCGAAATGTTTTATTTATTATGTTATCGTTGGTAATATTATTTATTGTTGAAAAATTATTAAAACTTTCGTTTCATCATAGTTTTTTTTAAATAATCAAAGTTAATTCAAACTGTGTTAAAAATTAAATATAAATATGGATGAAGGTACAAACATTGACTTTTTTTTCAACACTGAACTTAGCGCACTCTGCTGGTGCATTTGAAAACTAATTCACGTTCCAATTAAGCATCAGCATAATTCGGCATTGTGCGGCACTGAGTCGCATTATGTTCTGTAATTGGAAAGCAACCAAAATAATTTTAAATGCTTTAATCGTGTTTCAATGATTTTTAATCTATCCGCCTTCGAAGACCAATTACAACAAAAATAGGCTGATTAAGTACTATTTTTTTTATAAATACTTACTACGAAAAAAGATATGAATTTTTGAAACCTCGCAGGCAGCAATCATTAAAAAAATTTAGGAATCGTTTTAAGCAGCATACACTTGCATGATTCACAATATAGCATATTTTACCAGTTTTTATAGGTAGATTTTCATTGGTTTTTGAAAATATATAAAATCAATTTATCGGTTATTGAACTACGGGAGCTAGATTTATATTATTTAGATTATTGCGAGACATTGAATTTGTTTATCTAAATGCATTACCGGCGATCTAGTCAGTGGGATTGACGCTCACACTTGTATGATCCACAATATAGCATATTTTTTATATCAATGAGCAAGTATGTAATCTGGACCATACATTTGTTTAATTCAAGTACCCAGAATATAACTGTAATAGCTATACATGATGCTATCATCTTGTTATATATGTCAATTTTCCACTTTTGGGAATGTTTTTATCCAGAAAAAGTTCCCAAAAGTTTATTGCACGAAATAATAAATAATACTTTACTATAAAATATTATTAGAATAAGTTCACTTATTACCTAAGTTTATAATAAAACACGTACCGGTGATGCGAGCAACTTTTCCTTCAAGTTCCCTTCCGGCGTTCCCGACGAGATGAGCTCCTAAACTGAAGCCGATCAAGTGGACATTGTCCAAAGAGAGTCCAGCTCTGGAGTTGAGAAAGCCCACGAAGCGTCCCAATCTACGACCCACCGTGGGAACACCACGGAACGAAGTAATGTAGTTACGTCTGGCCAGACGACTCCAGTCAAGAACGATTACGTTGCAATCATCGGCGGAAAGTAAAGCTGTGGAAAAATAAACCATATTACTTTCAGATACCTTGCAATTGATCAACTATTATTATGATCCAAAATACGAATAATATGTTCTGAAACCAAAGAGTAAGCACCTTAGTAGTAAGCTTTATCTATCCTCCCACGTTTATATCCACCATCCATGTAAAGAATCGCAACAGGTGATTTTTTTCACAGAATGTGTATAGATATCTATTGCTGCTATTACGACAAATAAATAAAATCAAATTTAATTAAAATTAGACACGGCACTTACAAGAAATTGTTTTTTATCTTTCTCAACATAATGTTAAATCTTGTAAAATAGTAGGTACTTGTAATAGTAGGTAGGAGGTTCTATAGCAATCTGAACCTGACAACTATAGTTGTGAGTTTAATTGTCAATATAATAAATAAGTAGTGTAATTAAAATAGAGTGGGTGTAACGGTGAGTAAGAATAAAAGAGTTTATTACCAGTTACGATGGCTCTGTTCAAACCACTTTCTTCATTATTGAGCCATCCATGAGCTACGACTGCAGTTTTTTTACTGGCGTCGAAGTTAGACTCGGATATGGAAGCAGCGATACCGTGGGTAATTTCTTGGCCGTTTTCTGGATTACTCCTATCAGACAGTGATACATTTTTACTTGTTTCTTAAACTTATATGCTCGCAAATTATTTAATTTAATTAAGCATGAAGCATATTTGTCTATTTTGGTCTCGATAGTATAGCGGCTAGTGCATTCGCCTAGATAGCAAAAGTCGCAGCCGAATGGAATTATTGTATAAAAAAAATCTTTAGAATTATTTAGCATATTATGTAACATGTCAATGGTAGTTAAGACAACTTTTAAAGTTTTAGACAATTTTTATTCTGGTCACAACACTCCGACATTGTTAATCTTTTTATTATTTTTGGAAAATTCATTTGCAATAAGCAATACAAAATACTTACAGATTTACAACTACGTACCTGGTGAACAAAACATATCTGTTGATATCATTTTGTTCTAGTTCCTCCAAGAAGTCCTCATCAGGCTCTTCCTCTGAGTCAATGACTTGCTCTACGCCAGCTTCATCAATGAAGGGAATTAACTGTGTCTTAGACACTTGGGTTTCCTTGTCTAACAAAGGTACTGCCGATACGCAGCAAGCTGAAACAAAATAAGTAGGTATTTGATAAATTACTCCATTCAAATAAAATTTAACTAGAAAAATTCAACTAGCCTAAACAATCAGGCTCGATTTTGTGTTGTAAATTTTTATTAAGATATTGAATACGAACAGTTTATTGCATATACACATAAAGATAAATAATAAAAATAATAATCACTTTATAATTTTTTACCTTTATTTATTTTCAAAATAAAATGTATAGCCATTTTTTCTTCAATGGTTTACAATTTATAACTAATGTTATAAAAATTAATTAAAATTACATACTTAATAAGCATATCACACGCTGGTTTTATAGTTTTACAGTTTACTTAAGCTAGTTCAAAATAGTTGGCTGTTTAACATAAAAATATTGATGCTCCTATTGTCAAAAATATAAAAAGTATTCTCTTAAATATCTTATATTAAGTACTAAGTAATAGGCTTTACGTTTAAATAAAGAACGAAATGGACTTACCCGCTATCACGGCAAGGAGAGACAATGTTAATTTCATTGTATACTTCCTATGGTCCGTACACCACTTACAATATGCCTTTTTACACCAATATTTATAAGAACTTGATTTGGTGAAAAGGTATAAGAATCTTATCATTTAGATTGAAATCAAAATGTGCGATTATTGATTTGCGTAAAACAATCGCACCATTATATCATTGGAGCGTCAGGAAAGATAATTACAGTTAAATTTGATCATTTATTAGATAACGTGATTCTAATATTTCTATGCCCACCAAAACCTGAAATTTAAGGCGTGTTTATGATATTTTACTTATACGTTTCTGATCCACGTTTAGGCTATGATATATCAATGCAAACTATACGGAATTATCTAGTCAGGTAGTGTTCACACACAAGTTTTTAGAACTCAAACTGATTGTGAGTACTACGTATGCTTAGTGGTAAAGCATTCCACAGGCGTAGGGCAGTAATAGTGAAAGATTTGGATCTAAAACGAACGCACGAGCAAAGATCACGTTGATTGGAAGTGCCCAGAAATTGAAATCTAGATTTATTTATTTATTCTAGAGCACATGGATCGTATAAAAGCTTGAAGAGCATGCAAAGTAATCTAAGGTTTCTTCTTCTTCGGCCATTGATAGGCAACTATTCAAGTGGATTCGTAAAGGGAGAAATGTGGTCGTATTTACGTAATCCGAAAACAAAGCAAATACCGCTGTTGACCAAACGATCCAATTGGATAAGGTTTTAAGTGATGTTAGAACAGCAGATGTCAGCATAGACGAGAATAGGGAGAATAAGAGATTGGACGAGTGCGACTTTGGAACAGGTAGGGAGAAAGTGCTATAGACGATAAAGTGCTCGAAGTGTGTTGATCGCCGTACGATTAACTTCTTGAACATGCACTTCCCAGCTGAGAGTAGCATCGATAAATAAGCCTAGATTCCAAACGCTAGGAAGATACTGGATAATATTACCATTGTACATTACCGGATTTAAGTTACTCAGATCAAGCGTAGCCAATTGCCAATATAAAACTAGCTAAAATAATAGCCTGGCATTTCGACGGGTTTACAAAGATACCATAAGACATGGAACAATCGCTAATTTTTTGTAGGTCTTGGTTTAAGCGTATGATAGCAGCGTCTAAGTTATGCTTATCAGCTTAAACATAGAGTTGGAGATCGTCAGAATACACATGGTAAGAGGATAGAATTAGAGTAGTGAGGAAATTAATAAAAAGTGAAAAAAGCAGAGGGAGAAAGAATACCGCCCTGCGGAACACCAGCAGAGATATAGGCCTAGCTCAAAATAGTCTGACCAATTCGAACAGCCTGCTGGCATCCACAAAGATACGAAGAGAACAGGTTCTCGCCAAAAAAGAGGCTCCCATGTGAGTAAGGATTGCAAGGAGACTGTCGTAGTTGACCATGTTGAATGCATTTGTTTCCTCGGTTTTCACGCATGATGTAATGAAATTATTTATGTATGACGTTTCGCATCATTTGCAGGAATGCGTCGTAAGAATTATGCGTCGTCATTATTCTGACGACGCATTCCTGCAAAGGATGCGAATCGTCATAAATTTATAAATTCAGTACATCTAACCCGTTGGAACTTGTTTATTCATATTGAATGCTTTAGAAAAATCGACCAAGACCATTCTTCTCAACTGCGATTTCTCTATGCCACTCCGAACGTCGTCTAGAACTTTAAGGAGAGCAGTGACAGGGTCGAAACCCAGATCGTAGAGGATTAAGAATCTTATGGCGAAAGAGAAAAGAAGAGAATTGGTTATATACAGCAGTTTCTAAAATCTTACAGAGAAAAGGTAATATTGATATGGGCCTATAGTGGAGTAAGAGTATGGTAAGGTATTTTGAGTCACCGTTAATGGAGTTAAAATCATTCTGGGAGCTGCGTATCGTCCTTTCTCCACACAAAAAATTCACAGACTTTGAATTGCTTCTCAATTCACTTGCTACTGACTACACAAACCACATAGTCCTGGGCGACTTTAACACTGACCTTCTAAAAGATAGCGCGCAGTCTCGTTAGTTTCGATCCTTAATTCAGTCGATTAACTTCTCAATTCTTCACCTTGAACCAACCCACCATAATCATACCACTTCGGACTCATGGATCGATCACATTTTAAAACTTTATCATGATCGTGTCATTAAACATGACCAACTTCCGGCATCCGGTTTCTCCATTTTTTCCTAGCACATAAAGCTAAACCTCCAAAACCTAAGCCTCAAATAGTCCGAATACGAAGCTTTTTGCGACTGCATGCGGAGAAATTGAAAAGTGACGCGTATAGTATAGACTTAAAACCTTTTTGCGAGGCAGCTATCATTGATAATATGGTCTTTTATTTTAGTAATGCTATCATGAGACTTTTTGACAGTCATACATCTAAAAAGTGCGTCAAATTGAACCGCCCGCCTGCGCCGAGGATTACTGCTGGTATTTGCATGGCAATGCGGAAGCGTAATAAGTGCTTTCGTAGGTACAAACGGTGCCGCACTGATTACAATTCGGATGATTTTAAAACTACCAGCAATCTCTGCAATTAGATGGTGAGAGCTGCTAAACGCCAGTACATTCATCAGAATATTTTGAATTCAATTCAAGCCAATACATGGGAATTTCTACGATCTCTCGGTTTCGGTAAATCCTCTCCTAAACATATCTCTTCTGTTTCACCTGATGACCATAATAAGCATTTCTCGTCTGTCCCTTTCTCTCCCGACTTCAGTTACTCATTCTACAGTTTCAGCTATTACTTCCATGGCACCTTCTACAAACGATTCTTTCGATTCTCTGACTGAAGAGGAGGTTAGTAAGATCGTGCTCTCTATAAAATCCAAAGCAGTGGGTTGTGATGACATTGGGAGGGCTATGATTATGTTGTGCCGTTGTGTTGTTCCGCCGTGTAGTGCCGGCCTAGAATAGAATAGCACTACCCCCTCTCATCCCGTGGGTGTCGTAAGAGGCGACTAAGGGAAACTTCACTTCACCTATAATGTTTTATGTTATGGGAATATATGTTTTACTGAAGTATTGAGATCTCAAGAATCGTCGATAGTATCATTAATAGAAACGTAGGAAGAATTAAGTCTGACATACGATATCAATATGAATAAATGAAGTCCGTGAATATAATTGAGAAAAGGCATCGTCAAAAGTGTCTTCTACTCAGTGGTGTGCCACAATTAGCTGACAGTGATCTGACAACTGATGGCATTACGCTACTGCAGAAACATTTCGGTATTGCTGATATCACCAGCGATAACATCAAGTCTACAAGTTGGGCCATCTCTCTGAAGGACGTTCTCGCCCTATTGTTATAAAATTTTCCTTTTCTAATATCAGGTCACTAGTGTGGAAGAGAAAGACAAAGCTGAAGGGTTCCTCCTTAGTCGTACATGATTTTTTGACAAGGAATCGGCAAGCTGCTTTCAAGAGTGCAAGAGAATACTTCGGCATAAGTAATATGTGGACGTTAAATGGTCTCATTTCAATTTTAACTCCCTGCGGCGCCAGAGTACGTTTCGTCTCGTTAGATGAACTCGGCATGATCACTGTCAAGTTTCCTAAGCTGTTCCCTATTGCTGCTGCCATTGTACCGGAGGCGGACAACACTCTTGTTGCTGTTGCTGCTGCTGTGCCTGAAGGTGGACAATGCTCAGTCTTCTAAAACAGTGCAGACAATACCGAAGCGTGTCAATAGGAACGCCAGGTAACCTATTTAGTCTCCTTGAAGAAGGTGCACGATCTGATTCATACTATTTACATTAGCACTATGTCCAGTTTTAGTATTATTGTTATTATGCATAATGCAGGCAAGTAGCTGAGTTTAATGCCTCTAATATTCTATTAGTTTTTATTAACGTTGGTATCTTTTTTTGTTTTTTATCGTTGACAAAGTTTTAGGTTAAATTAATTTTCACTTAATTTTCGTGTGACAATGACAGCTGCATAATTTTTAATTTTAATTCTTGTGCCAGAAAGGACATAACATTTATTCAGCCTTGTCATATATTTTATGTATTGTGATGTTGGGATCGTGGACGCAGTGTAGTCCCTCAACGGGGATCCACACTTAACAGCGTCGAGGGTATTTGCAGGGTTTTTAGCGGATAGTATGCCGCAAGCGGTCGTCAGCAGCGCGGACGGCTTAACGGCTTTTACGTTTTGCACTCGTGAGACTTGCGAGAGGCTAGGTGTGAGTCCAGGGAAGGTTTAAATGGTGTGAAAATATGGAAAAATTGCGAGGAAGATAGTAAAAACAACTATTTCTTTTTCCATATAAACTGTTCTGTCTAGGTACCTTCCTGTCAAATATTGTATTGTAAGC
Organism: Chilo suppressalis; assembly: GCA_902850365.2. Classification (NCBI taxonomy): domain Eukaryota; kingdom Metazoa; phylum Arthropoda; class Insecta; order Lepidoptera; family Crambidae; genus Chilo; species Chilo suppressalis. The sequence continues at coordinate 9,682,067 of OU963907.1, forward strand.
GGTACGAAGTTTACCGGGCCATCTAGTCTCCAGATAAATATAGCATCGACACGTAAAGTAAAAAATTCTTCGATTTCATTGCTTTTCTGAATATTAATCCCCTCTCTATGGACATCATTATTGTTCGGAGGAATATTTTGTAGACTTTCGTTTAGAAATGTAACTGTCATATTTACTGCCAGCTGAAAATTTATCACATGGCGCTACAAATTTATTGATATAGGTAAGCCCTTATTTCATTGGCAGTAGTCGATCTTGGAATAACTTTCACTGTTTGGTGGAAATCTTTAGACAGTAAAATCGTTCTGCCCCCGAAACACCTTAATCTATCTATCTATTTTTTTTTCTAACAATATTCCCGTTATACCAAAAAAGAAACTGCTATCCCGATGTCAGATTCAAGATATTGAAATGTCTTCAGAGTTCTACCGATTCCATCTTATAATAATAACCCGTAAAGCAAATAATAGATCTGGCCCATCCACCGTAACGACGAACATTATGTCATTGCATCTTGCTCATGATCATAATGATGCGGACTACCAATGTCATGTGTCGGTGGGAGAATGGTCAATCGACCACCTTTAGCTGCATCTCCTTCGGTGTTAATTGTATCACGTAATTAAACTCTTCGATCGCAGTTTGGCTTGGTTTTACCGAATGAATGTTAACTGTTTCGTTTCAATTTTGTCGCAAGCGACGCAACGAAATCAATTAAGTAGTTATTGTCGTTTTGACGAATTATTAAACTATAATTATGCGTAATAATTTATTGAGCAGACCTTCTAAGTAGTATTCAGCGGAAATAAAGGTAGTAAAATTATATGTAAGAAGGAAACTTCAAGTCCGTATTCCCCGAGGGAATGGACGGAGCCGTGTGATCACCAAGTCGTCGAAGATTATTTTAGCATATTCAAAAGGGGTTAAAATTGGTTTCCAGTTCTTTGCTCATTTTTTTCCAAAGATAGTTTTTTAGGAAACCAAAACCAAACGCAGTAAGGAATTAAGATTTATGTAATGTTAAAATAAAGACTATGATACTGATAAGTATATCATATTCCTCCTGTCTCCTTGCCAAAACATAAGCATAATTTCTGTCGGTGTTTTAGATTTGTGTTTACTATTTTCCTGCAATTTTTGTTACATTTCTTTATAATTCTAGTTTAACACTGATTTAAGACGTAAGTTGTCAATTGTGGAAGATATAATGTAATTAAAATAATAAAGCGAATAACGTACTTTATCTTAAAAATATTTCTTGCATTAATTTATTTATCGTGAGTTTTTGAAAATTTTATTTTATACAAAGCTTGTCCTGACAAAAACGAACACAACAAAAAAACATTTTTCCAATTTGGTTCTGTAATTTGTAAGTGATGCGCATACATACTTTACGACGATGAATTTTTATATAGGTATATAGATTTAAATCATTCATAATTACAATTATACAATATTAATTATACAGTCATTTAAATTATAAATCATCTCTGCTCTCGGTCTGGAAGGAGGTCTAAGAGCTTACCCATTAAGAAAAAAAATAACGAGTACAAATCAATAAAACCATTTTAAAAAATATAAACTTTTCGATTGTGTTTACATTGTGTTTACTTTGTTTGCCCACGCCCACCTAGCATTTTAAGTTTTGACGGTCTCTAGCTAAAAAAAATGTTACATTAAGTAAAAAGTTATTACCAATGCAGTTTTGAAGACCAACACGGTAGGTAAATAGGAACCAAACCGGCAAATGGGTGTTTTATCTGACATGGCACTTATTTCCTTAACACAATAACAGACCAATTACACTTAAAAAAATCAAGTAGGTTACAGCAATTTTATAGGGTATCAATAAAAAAAGGTCGTAACAAATGTCTGACTTTTCTTATATTTTTTCTTGTCTGAAACTTGTACTGAAAGTTAAGTTTAAGGCAGTACAAGTTTCAGACGAAGAAAGGTAATGAAAGGTAAGCCTGTAATACCAAATGTAACAATGTTAATGAGAAACTTTTTGACAAATCACTTTTAACGTACTTGCTTTGTGCAAAGTTATTTACGTATTTTCTAGGTTCACATCTCATTAACAGTTTTCAAAATAAGTAAAAGATGTGGATATGAGTATTAAAAATATTTTTATTTCATTCAGAGATCATTATTACATCATCGTTAAGTAGAGTCTTCAATTGTTTGATACCGCAAAGTAGAAATTGTATTCAATTTGTGATGTTTAAATATATACAACTTATCATATTAATTTTGGATGAATGCATATGTGTCTAATTAGATATCATAAGTGATTACCCATAAATAGTATCTGATTAAACATACATAAATGCTTATAATTGAAACAACATCTTAGGATGCAGTAGCGGTTGGACTTTATCGTAGAGCGTGTTTAATAAGGATAGCGTCTTCCAGTATTTGCACGGTATCGGCCGGATCTGAAACAAAGTATGTATAATTAACATCAATTTCTAGTGACTTCGACTTCTTGACTATTAGGTCCAGCTAGTAACTTCGTCTTACATGACTTAAATTGGATCCGTTTTTTCCGAGAGAAAACATATTTTCATTAAAATTATTTCTTTAATCATCCTAATCATTTTTCTAACTAAAAATCTAACTTCTAGATTTGTAATAATAGGTAGAATTTAACTCGTATAAGTTAAATTTATATGCTTTAAAGAACATATTTGAAGGCTGCTGCTGCTGCTGTCGCTAATTTAAACACTTTAAAGATGAGCAGTTTAAAGTTTGAATTTTTTGTAAAGAACCCATTTATTAGGAAACTAAATAAATAAATATCCCTATCTTCTTATGTGGAGTTGAATCGTGGACAATTTTGACCCGAGAAAGACAAAGGATTGATGCATTCGAGATGTGGTGCTGGAGGCGAATGCTGAGAATTTCTTGGACCGCGAAACGCACCAATGCATCGATTTTGAGTCAGCTCCGTATAAATACTCGTTTGTCCACTGTATGCCGAGAACGCATCCTATCATACTTCGGCCACACAATGCGCAGGGATGACGGCAATTTGGAAAAATTGATTGTTGTTGGGAACACCGAAGGCAAACGATCGCGCGGTCGTTCACCAACTAGATGGACAGATCAAATAAAAGAAACGTCGTCGTCCAAATTTTATACGGTTGTGAGAGACGCGCTGGACAGAAACCGGTGGAGGCAGATCATCCATTCCAGATGCAACTAGCATGCTGACCACGATCCTCAGTCATGAGGGACCGACCAGAGAGAAAATAAATAAATATATAGGTATTTTTAGACCTTCCTTCTTCATAATACATATGTCGCTATATCGATGATATTAATGTTCAAAAATGCTCGTTTCTTTTTTGGGTTGGGGATGAGTAGTTTAATTTACTTTTACCTATTTTATTAGTGGGAAGCCTAATGTATATAGATACTTTGATTAGGAAAGAAGATAAAGATAAAATTATTGAAGTAAATAAATAGTTCATTGTTCACCGAGCGTAGAAAGTGACCAATTACCAACGAGGGTGTAGTTTGATCTTGAATTTCATGATCTTTTATTATTTTAGTTGATATATTACATAAAAGAAATAGATGTATATTAATGAGCCTTTCGATCGGTATACTAAAATTACTATTTATTTGTTTCTCACATTTCACAGATTTGACACCAGGTTCAGACAGCCGATTTTTTTAAATTCCTGGAAAGCAGTTCGTATTATTAAAAAAAAAATAAAGTTCTTTTTTTCAGTAAATGTTTCTATCTAAAATATTTCAGGTACTTTTCCTCTATTTGTTAAAGTTTTGGGACACCTTGTATATATAAGTCAATATCGCAAAGCTAATGATACTAACCCTGCTTTAAACATATCAGCATTGCCCATCTTAAGCGCGCCACCGCGGCAAGTGTTCAGAGTGATTTGCGTCGAACTGGAGCATTGTCGGCCTTCCAAATGATTGTGTGACACTGTAGCAGCAAACAGCCTCCAGGCGCGGTTATGGGAGCAGATACTCGTAGTTAAACATCCGGGTTGGTTGCTTCCGCCGTTGGGGAAGAAATCAACATCGCCGATGGCAGACCCGATGCCGAGACTTAACATCAAGCCGCCGTCGGTATGCATGCCCTCGACGTAGACTGCATCACTCGATCTGATTCTATTGGAGTTCAAATTCCATAGCGGCCCAGCGGGGTCCAACGCTGTGAAACAAAATATGGAGTGAAAAACTGTGTATCATGCAGGAAATAGTTTTTTTTTACTTTCATTTGATTCTAAATACATGTAATTCGTGCATAATTTTTGGTAACCAATCAACCACATGCGAGCAAAGAATTTTTTTGTTTAAATAAAACGTCAATGATATAATCCGATAAAATATACTAGTGAAAATTCCGCCCTATCCAAAAACAAAACATTTTTTTTGACTTTTTAGGTAATTATTTTAAACGGCCGTCGCGTTTTTATTAAATTGATTGATTGATTATATTTGTTTGCTTGTAGCTCGAAAACGTATAGTATAAACGTATAAAACAGTGGTGTATGACGCGTGCGATACGTGAGTACACGGAAGCCAATCTAAACGAGAATCTCGCTGCAGTCTTTGTTTCCGCGAAGGACATCTTTAAAATAACACATGTCTAAAAGATGCCGTCTATCCTCCAGTGTCAGCATGTTGAGTTGTTAGCTGTTCTCTTTGTATGATATAATAGAGATTCAAGGCCGATAATTCATGTATTTGTCCAATTTCTTTTATTTTATTTTCCAGATATTTTTTGTATTTTTCATATTGACGATTCCATATGCCACTAGCATCATAATCTAGTCCGCTTCTAACAATTGTATAGTAAACTGCCTTTATAGCGGCAGTGTCATGGAAAGGCTTGCAAGTACGAATAACAAACCTAAGGTTCTTAAATCCTTTATTAGCAATGGTTTCAATATGCTTTTTAAATGTCAATTTACTGTCAAATAGAATGCCAAGATCACGAATTACAGTGTACCCTTCGATGGAAGTACCATTGAAGTTGTAAATGTGCGTTAAGGTGTCCTGTAAGAGTATAAAATAGAATTCTGTAAGCTTTAACTCTATGGATTTTCAACAAGAAATCTATTTCAAAAATATGTGGCAGGAAAGCCGCATAAGCTTGCAATTAAATGAGATTTTTCTGGTCTGTGACCTTTTAATTAATTTTGTGATAATTAATACGTACCACTAATGCGAGCAACCCTTCCTCCGACTTCTCTTCCGGCGTTACCGACAAGATGAGCTCCTAAGCTGAAGCCAACCAAATGCATTCTGCTGAAAGGCACGCCAGTTCTGGAGTTAAGGAAGTTCAAGAAGTATCCTAATCTTCGTCCAGTCAGCGGCACTCCACGAGCAGCAGTAACGTAGTTACGTCTGGCAAGACGACCCCAGTCAAGAACGATTACGTTGTAATTGCCCACACTGAGGAATGCTGTGGAAAAATAAATCAATGTCAATAAGTAATTATATTGTTAATTCTCTAGCATTGATAATAATTATGTAGCCTTTAATATTTTTTTGTAAATAGGTGTCAGTTAGCCTTTGTAATGCATTAAAACATAACTTATCCCCGTTTCTTAGAAAATAAAATAATATCCCAATTATAACAACAGTTTTTAATGTCATATTTTGATGCCTAAAACTGTTTTGATATCAATTTAATTTTGTTCTTCATATACATACATCATTCAGAGAAGCTCGATGGCGCAGGTGGAAAGTGTGTTTGGCCTACTATCGTGGAAGATAAGCAACGCAATGGTATTGCCATTGGATGAGTGACCCAAAACTTATTGTCTAGAGCTTCTCTGTGTTTCGGGAGTCACTTTAAGCCGTTGGTCCTGTCTGTATCTACAGTCGTTAGCAACCACCAAGTGGTCATGGCTCAATATTCCTATTCCATCCATATTGAAGGCCTATGCCCCAGCAGTGCGGACATTAATGGGCTGGTGATGATGATGATGATTTGCCTTATTAAAATATTTCGAACAGTATCTTTCTGCTTTTTATTTTTATGCTGTAGCTTTCTTTGCAATCAGACTCCACTTACATTTTTTACCAAGTTGATTAAAGTAATAAGGCCTCTATTAATTAATAATTAATGATCTAGTTAAATCTTAGATATTAATAAAGTTATTACCATCTCTGATGGCTGGATTTAAGCCAGATTCTTGGTTGCTAATCCATCCATGAACTACGAATACAGTGATATGATTGTGATTGAAGTTGGACTGGCTGATGGTGCCAGCATCGCCGTTGATAAGTTCTTGGCTTGTTGTTGGGTTATTCCTGTGTAGGCATAGCGTTGTATTAAACAATTGAATTTAAACAGTACCAACTTATTACAGTAATTGATAGCTTAATCATTTTTCGTAAGAGTGTTTGCTCGGGAGCTAAGTGAAAACACAGCAAGAAGTTGATTCCGAGCGAATGTTTAGAGCAAATGTTCGTTCGACGTTGCGTTGTTACCATTGAAAGATTAAGCGAGCGAGCATTCATTAACTGAGTTCAGCCAATCATCAGCTGAAGTCAGTGAATAAATGAACGGCGGTCATTCAATTTTAGTCAATTACAGAGTCAATGGCCTTAGTAAAAGTTTATTAACTTCCGCAATAATTGCATCGCAACTAGAGCAGTTCCAATGAGCCACCACGCGGGCTCAATTTCATTGGTGAGTGTTAACGACTACATAATATGCAGCTGGGACTTACGGCTTAACGTGTCTTTCGAAGCGCGATAGACCTCCATAATTATAAATTTTTGGTCACCTGTCCCAATACCGGCTGCCCAAAAGTTGCTTTGCTTACGCGTCACTGGCTGAACGCTTTTGCTACTATGCTCTTTAGAAGAGCATTATAATAAACTTTAAAGATAGTAAGTGCGACAATGCAAAGAGATGGCGCTGCCTTTCAGCCTAAGAAATACTAGAAGAAATTCGACTCGGTCGGCCATTAAGGTCGTGGTAGCATAATTGGTCAGTGCATCCGCCCGGATAGCGATTCGAGTTTTATCTGCTTCCTCGACCACGTAGAATTTTTTCTTGTAATTTTTTCTTTAGATTTTACATCTAATAGTTAAATGCTTAAAAAATATAATAAGTTATTAAATGGTTTAGAACTGAGTACCTACCTTGTGAAAAGGAAGTATCGATTCATATCATTTTTGTCTAGTTCCTCTAGAAAGTCCTCATCAGGTTCTTCCTCTGTGTCAACAGTTTGCTCTACGCCAGCTTCATCTATGAAGGTGATGTAACGTGCAGTCGGTTTCACATCTGACTGCGGAGCTGCGGACACGCAGCAAGCTGGAAAATTAAACACCAATGCTGAGTAAATGCCTAAGAACATTTATGTCTACCTTGAGTATCACTTCTTATCTTTGCTATTTGTATGACTCCATTATTTAAGTTTCAAATAATATTGGAGAAAATAAACATTGTCCAATATCTAAATGTACCATTCTGTATTAAGCAAATAAATGTTCATTTCATTTCATGATCCTTTCATTTCATAGATTTGTTTTATTTCAATATAATCAGGTCCAAACAATGCAAACTTTTAATCCTATAAGCGATAGGTCCCATTCGTAACTTAAATCTTTACGCACTAATATTGTAATGTAAAGAAAGAAACAATTTACACATGCGTTTGAATCACACACACAATAACTACAAAGGTCAATAATTTCAGCCATCGTTCGTCCACTAGTTTTCGATAACCAAACAAACTGGAAAATAAACTTACCAGCTACAACCGCAAGGAGAAACAATGTCAATTTCATCGTTAACTGCCTATGGTCTATTAGCCACTCTGAGCTGATTAACTTCACGCTTTGTATTTATAAGGCCATCTTGCAAAAAGATATCAAAATCTTATCGTAGTAGCAAATCAAGGAGCGACATTAATACTAATTGCGTAAAATAATTGCAATACTACGTAATCATTGATAATAATTAAGTCAAAGACCGCCTTAGGTATAACAGGATTTAATTTTTATTATGATTAATGTTTTGTTATTGCTTTTGCGGCTATTGATATTGGGGCTTACACACTGAGTGTCATCCGGTGCATGGTTGCCACTCGACCTCTCCACCCCAACAGCCAACAGTTCACCTCGATAAGTATGTGTCCCAATTTAGCTGTAAAATCCTTCAAACAGTATCTGAAATTTCTCGTGGATTTCATTCCTTATATCGAAATCAATGCTGAGCATTCAACGCTCTTTCCATTGCCCACTTGAGCCTTCTTATGACAGGGTTCTCATCACCTAGGTTAGCGAAACGTGGCAGTTAACACCCATAATAAACGACAACGTTTCGCTTCCGTAGGTCATCACTGGTAATATACACTGGAGACACTGAGGAAATTTGGGCGTGAAGATTTGGCGTGGCTTCCCAAACACTTCGGACCGGAGATCTGGTTTGATCTCCGTTGGAAGAAAGAAAAAATTTTTGTTGATCTCATGATAGAGCAGAAAGGCAACTATGAAACTCTGTAAACGATGCAACCTTATCGAGTTTGGAAATTATCCTGACAAATAACTCCGGCTCTTAAACATCAACCCCCTTATTAATCAACGAAAATTAAGCTTGGATTAGTTTCTGTTCGTTGAATGACAAATGATATTTGAGTGATATGAACAAAACATGGAGTAACTAGTCTGAGTTTATTCCTCATTTATTAATAAGGCAAAAGTTTGCTTCCAATTTTCTTTTGCATTTTTGTATTGTCTCATAATAATACACTCCCGGATACATCTATCGGCCCACTTAAGTTTCAACAGTCTTCAGAAAAATATATATTAGATGGAGCATTAATAACATATTTTTAGAAACATACGAAGTAGATTAATAAATCAGCTTTTAAACTGCATTAAAAAAGAAATCTCAATAATCCAAAATTAAAATGCTAGGTGGGCCGATAGGTACGTCTGGAAGGAGTTTCTTTTGTTTAATTAATCAATCATAGTTATAATCACAGAATATTCTTTACTTTACGGATCTGGTCTTCGTAGTCACCATAATGATAATAAAGGCACATAATCTAATATAATTAATGGATTTAGCAAGATTATCCTGCGGACGCTTGAAACCGGATTTTTATTATTTCAGATAAAACAACTGTGAATTGTTGGCTAAAGAATTGCAAGAAGAATGTACCTACATGGATTTTCTAAATTTACCAAATTGAATATTACTATATTTATTTCATTTTATGCATTAAAGTAACTGATACATGTTTAAATCTATAGAAAATATTACTAAATCCACTCTGTCCAGGTTACAGATGGGATTCGAACCCGCATCTTCCGCTATGCAGACGGATTATTTAGCTTCTTTGGATTTTTACCTAATTGAAGTTTCTAAAAAAGCATTACCATTAATTGAAATTTATTTTTATTTACGACCTCCGTGCCTCGAGTAGTATGTACGCCGGTTTTCAAGTTATCAAATGTTTGTGTGATGAATACGAGCAATTGTACCTATGTAAGTCATGAATGTTTCATATATATTGCAATCTATAATATAAAAATGAAACGCTGAATGTGTTGCTAAGCGCAAATCTCGGGAACAGCTGAACCGATTTCGATAATTCTTTTTTTAGAATATTCCTTGAAGTATGGGGATGGTTATTACGAAAAAAAATGCCTTAAAAAGTCCAAAAACAGCACTTTTCTATACTCCCATACAAACGATTCGTAATAATACTTAAAAGTCAATTTGAACTTTAATACCATACCATAAATTTCAAATGTTAATGGAGAGGTTCCGGGAAGGCAAAACAATTGAGTGACGTGATGTCAATAACAGTTTGGAAAAGGCAAATATACCATTTTCAGTTTTTTTTAATAATTATATGAAATCATTATAGTCTACACTACAGCTCTACACCGAAGCGAAGCGAGGGCGGTCCAGAAGTTCTATATAAATATAGTCATATATGTATTATATCCGTTGTCTTTGTATCCCATAACACAAGCCTGAAGTGCTTACTTTGGGGTTAGACAAATTTGGTATGAGTGTTAATTGACTATTTTATTTTCTAAGATGAATTTAAATTATTGACTTTATATCTAAAAAAACCCCTATTTTTTATATAATCAAGAAATTCATTAAATTCAAGCAAGTCTAATGTTAGTATCATCAAATCATCTATGATATAAAAAATATTTTGCCTATGAAAATACAAAGGAGGACTTTACAAAGGAGGAGGTCAATCGTCGACTGTTTTATGTTTATTTGTTTGTTACCCGATTCCTCCGTCAATTTAGGCCCGGTTTTCAAACTTCTTTTTGTTATCTCAAGGGTCAAAGTGATCTCATACGAAAATTTATATGTCTTACATCGCCTTCGGAGATGTGGAACGGAACTCTGCGTAGGATCATATCAGAACAGGTGTAATAAGTAATATTGTTTTCTTTATACATGTAGTCGATATCTGAGGAGAAGTAGAAATGATGAAGAGGAGGGGGGGGGGGTTATTTCTTCGATAACTTTTAAAGATTAAATAGGTATCGTTTAAACGAGCCTTTTATAAGGATTTACTTGATGTTGCTCGGGCTTGTAAAAGGTACAACATATAAACTTTTTAACAAAAATAAAACCGACTACAAAAAACAAAACCACTAAAAAGTTTTCATTTTTGTTAAAAAAGTGTTTTATATTATGATTTTGTCTATAATGATGATCGATTAGGATAACAGTAGGGATTCTGTCTTCTGCGTAAAGGGCAAAATACATACCCTGAGAATTATATTTGTACGATTATATGTGTTTCCCAGCCATGGTTGTTTATATAATATTCAATTATGTTAAAAATAGACTGTTCAGTGCTTTAACTGATTTGTAAAAAAACTCTTATCTGGCCAAAACTTCGGCGCGGTATGAAATTCCATGATACATCAAAAGTTCCGTGGTTACAATAATAAGATAAGAAACATATTTTTCAACCTTTGATGATACATACATATTTCAGTATGAAACAACATGCTAGTCTACTTTGAAAAGTACTAGATATTAATAACTCTTTTAAAAAAAGAAAATAAATGCGGTCCTCACTCTGTTTTCAAAGTGTTTTATCGGTCGAGCCTACCCAATTAACTCATTACGCCATCGTTGTAATATCTTGATAATGTAGTATTGATAGCAAAATTTTAATATCAGTCTAAAAAAAACCGGCTATGTGCGAGTCGGACTCGCCATGAAGGGTTCCGTAGCAGCACGTAACATATTATAAAACCTGCCCCCTGCGCGCTCTGCACCCGCTACTGATCAAGCCACGCCCCGCGCGAATTATAATTATTATTTACTTAGGCACCTATAACAGATTTATTATTAGAAAATAATGGTTCACAGTTCACGTTTATGTTTATGAAATGAAATGTTTTATTTTTTATTTATATATTTGAGTTGATTGAATGAAAGGTAAATAGCGGTTTACGATTTATGACGTATTAAAAAAAACGACTTACTAGATCTTGTTCAAACTAGTTTTCGGTGGAAGTTTGCATGGTAATGTACATCATATTTTTTTTTAGTTTTATCATTCTCTTATTTTAGAAGTTACAGGACGGGACACACATTGTACCACTTTGGAAGTGTCTCCCCCGCACACTATTCAGTTTAGAAAAAAAAATTAGAAACCTCAATATCATTTTTGTAGACCTATCAATAGATACCATACACGTTTGGGTTTGATGAAAAATTTTTTTTTGAGTTTCAGTTTTAAGCATGGGGAACAAAAATATTATTGTTTTTTTTCTATATTTGTATGAAAATCTTAATGCGGTTCACAGAATACATCTACTTACCAAGTTTCAACAGTATAGTTCTTATAGTTTCGGAAAAAAGTGGCTGTGACATACGGACGGACAGACGGACTCTACGAAACCCTAAAAAAGTGTCACTCAAAAATGGTGTTTGAATCCTTAATAGTTAAAGAGGATAATTATTTATTTAGTATTTTGATATAATAGTTACGGAGATTTCTAAACATTAAATAAAAATATATATAAATATTTTAAGTGTAAGTACAAGCTGTTAAGAAATAATATTTTTTATGGGTAACATTTATTATTCGTCCAATCGAAATTCTTGATATAAGTATGTGTAGTTATAGCTTTATTTAACACAACAGAAAATATAAAACCGTGCAACAATTGGCGGTCTTATCGCTATCTCTTCCAGACAACCTTAGGAATCTAAGACTTCAGATTCTGTTGGTCTTTAGTTTAAAGGGAAACATGAAATTCTCGGCTGATGATCCTAGTCAACCGTATATCAATAATAGATAAAAAAATAGATAAAGAAACATCAAAACTTGAAGACTCAGTTGATGCTAAATCGTGTATTGAAAATAATAGGTGCTGACGCGAAGTAGCGTTTTACGTATACTATAATTGAAATAGGGTAAATTAATGCACAGGGGATATTTTTACAGTATAATGTACAGAAGTATACGATGCTGATAAATCATTTACACGATCGCAACATTGATGATTGAACTGGGAGATATATTATATGAGTAACTTTATGATATTTCATATATTTCTCTAATATATCTCTCTCTTATGTGTTATGTTTAACATATATAATAAATATACAACTTTAAATCTTTGAAAATCCTAAACAGTCGTATAAAATAAAAATTTGTGTGAGGAAACTAAACATGACTGTCAATAATCTAGACAATGAATCTGCTCCACTCGACATATTTCGTCAACTATTTTTTTTACTTTGTCATAATATGGCGCCTAATTGTCCTTATATTGAATTTTGATTATTACTATATCTTTACTAGCACTCCCATGATTAAGACAAATCGATTGAGATATTAATCATCCAAATCGGTCCACGCGTTTGGTCTCTAGTATGCCACAAAGGAACATACATACATAGAGGAATGATTGGTCTCGTTTCAAAGCGAGACCAATCATTTATCTATGCATACATATATAGACTGTTAAACACTATACCCAGTCACGCGTCGCGCTTCGCGCTCTTGGATTACGCAGTCGGGTGAAAATATAGGACTTCAATAATTGACCTTCACAATGCGATTAAGTAAAAGTAATTAATTATTTTGTAAAGATAACCACTATTTACTCGATGTTTATCATTGTATTAATTACTTGTTTATCACTATCGTAAACGAAGTCTTAAAATTTTACTTTTTTGCATGCTTTTGCGGCTTTTTTTCCCATAGCAATAAAAAAAGCAAGACACTTCAACCGTTGGCCACACCCGATGCAAAAATTGACTATTATTATTATTCCACCATAGTGTTATTTATTGCCTTCTGTTTATTTACTGTGAAGTGGAATGTGAATGAATGAATATATTCTTTATTGCACTATTACACACAATACAGAGAACATAAAACACAGAAACAAAAACACAAAAGGCGGCCTTATTGCTAAGGTAGCAATCTCTACCAGGCAACCTTTGGCTAAATGAAACCATACCATAAGAATAGTGGAAACAGCGGGCTAGTGCATTCTAAAAATAAATAAATAAACATAAATATAATAATGTACAATATAGTAAGCATGTAAGGAAGCTATAAAATACAATAAATAGTAATAAACAGATAAAAAGATCAGGCAGAGTCCAGCTTGAGGAAATATTCCTTAATTTTAATAGTAGAGTCCCGTGAACACTATGGTGAAAATAATAGTCTCATATACTTGTGTTTGTGGAATTCGATGAAGCAGTTGGTTAGCGCATGCGGCTTGCGATCGTAAAAGTTAAGCAACTTTCGCAATGACCGGTCATTGGACGGGTGACTAAAATCTAATTCTCTCGAGCTCCTCCGTACTTCGAAAGACACGTTAAGCTGTTGGCCCCGGCTGCATCTTTAGTCGTTAGCATCTCACATCACCAATCCGCAGTAGGCCCGAGTAGTGAGTCACGGCCGTATCTGCCAAACAAACGGTGACTTCAATATTGATTTAATAGAAAAATGTAGTTTATGTATTAAAAAAACAGTCATACAATCTGACAAATTTATTCATGGAGCCTACTATAATAGCTGCCATTTCGGCTTGTATCGGATAATATATAAACAGATACCAAATACCAAATAGAAAAAAAAATGATAAACTAGATAGTGATCATTGTGGCCAGTTGATTACATTTCCGTAACAACGCAAGCAGGTGTCAAAAAAACACATTACTGTTGATCCAAAATCTGCGATTCGTGTGGAACGTTTTAAAACTCAATAAGATAGAAAAATTTGTTATCTAATAAATAAAGACAGTCCAAATGATTTATATAATGATTTTTTAATAAATACTGTACTGAATATAATAATGTTTTTGTACCCAAAAAAATATGTGTTAATGATGCGGTAACTTTTGGTTAGTGGGCTACGCCTAAAATTCATAAAAGTAGAAGAACACTTTACGAACTATATATAATGAACAAATCTGTAACAATAGTGAAAATTTGATAGATCATATTCGTAACTATTCCAAATTGTTTAAAAGAGTATGCCGCTAAGCAAAATCAAATTATTTAAGATCAAAGATTAAGAACAGTAATACAGAACAGAACAAAATCAAAATGACATGGAATATTATAAACAATGAAACTGAAAAGTCCAAAACTCGCAATAAAAATTATAACTTTAATATTCATAATAAAAAGGTTACATCAGATGTTGAAATTGCTACAGCATTCGAAAATTTCTTTACTGATGTTCCAGTTTCAACTATTAAATCTTTGAAATCTTCCCCCATTGCTGCCGAATTAATCTTAGGAGAAAACGTGAACGACGTCCAGGTGTGTTTTGCGAGTTATCCAAGGCATTTGATTGTGTTTTTCATGAAAAATTACTTAGGAAGCTCAACCACTATAGATTTCAAGATACCAATCTGGATCTTATTGCATCATACCTGTACCTGTATTCAACAATTGAAAGAAGAAATAGCAATTACAGTTATATTTGTTATTTTTTCGTCAGTGCATTCGCCCGGATAGCGAAGGGTGCGGGTTTGAGTCCCGTCAGCTGCCTGGTCCGCGTGGATTTTTTCCTTTAGATTTAAACATCTAGTAGTTACAAGCTTAAAAATAACACATATAACTATAATTGCTATTTCTTCTTTCAGATGTTTAATACTACTGTAAAGGTATTCATTTGACATTGTGGGCTACCTACAATGCGGAGAGACGGCGTTCTCTTGCAGCCTAAGAAATGCTAGAGAAAATTCTACACGGCCATCAGTGCCACGGTAGTAAGGTCAGTGTATTCACTCGGATAACGAAGGATTGGCGTGGATTTTTTTCTAATAAAAATATTCTTTAGATTTACTTATAATGGTTGTTTTATCAGGAATATTTTTTTAAACTAGAAATCTACTAAAAAAATATGTGATACCGATTTTTACTTTTTTACTGAGTGCACAAGTGCATTCGCACAAGACTTCCCACCACCATTAATTTTTGTCTCAATTACTTATTTTTGTGGCATAAATTTATTAATTGATAAACGAAGTGTAGTTTATCAATCACGTAGAGAGTGTTATACCTAAAAGAGATATAAGTAATTAACATTGTTATTACTATTTAAATTCAGTAATAATTATATTTTATTTACTATTATTGTTTTAATTATACAGGGCATCCCACGGCTACCTCACACGGAGGGAAAGTATATTAAATATAGGATATTTTACTGAAAGAAAACATCATTTCATTTTTAATAATAACTAGAACTGCATTCACAGTTTTTTTTAAAATCGACTGCTACAACTGGGAATCAAATTCGTGAAATTTCGAAAAAAAAAACACGACATATTTTATGATAACCATCGAAAGAGTTAATCTTAACAATTATTGTTTGCTAAATAACATAGCATTTTAAATGAAAGAAAAGTAATAAAATTACACATTTTATTAAAAAATATTGAACAAAAAGCAATAAAAAAGGAAACGGCGCAATTAAAAATTATAATTTAAGGCATCAAATGTTCAAAATGTGATCCGATTTGTTATATGCAAATTCTCACTCTATTAATGTTTTCTTTGCCTGTCGATTTGACCTGGGTGATGGTAGCTCGGGGGCCGCGGCCCGACTGATGTTGGTCGGGCATTGTATACATGAACTGTTGGCCGCCGAATTTCACTTGTGCGATGTAGGCTTCCATACTATTTGAGTGCAGCGCCGGTAGCGCCATCTCTTGAAGAGGCGAGTGATTAATTCCTCTATGTTGGTTATATGTGGGGCGTGTAGATGTCGCCGCCACATAGTCATCATCAGCTGATAATGTCCCCACTGTTCTGAGAACAGGCCTTCCGTATGGATGAAACAGGGCGATTGGGCCGTGCCCACCACGCGGACCCAGTGCGGATTGGTGGGTGCTAACAATTGCAGATGAAGTCGGTACCAACGACTTCACATGCCTTCCGAAGCACGGAGGAACTCGAGATAATAAGTTTTTTGTCACCCATCCAATAACCGACCGTTGCAAAAGTTACTTATCTTCAACGATCGCAGGCCAACTTCCAATGCAGCTCCTCCATGTAGGTAGTACCAGAAAAATAAGAATGAATAAAACTAACTTCTCATATTTGAAAACTCCCCAAATTGTAGACTAATATTGTTATGTAGGGCCTTTGAACTTTATGACACGGAGCTTAAATAAGACGGTATCACTTCGTAGCCATTTGTGTGTAAGGGACGCTATTATGTTCGACTGGTTAAGCGGAGCTTTTGTAACTATAACTCTCGACTAGACGGGACCGTCTAGACGTTCACAATTGATACTGGCTCACGAATTAGAATAGTTCACCTATGAAATTATGAAACGAAATATACGAACCAATCAGAATCCTAAATTAATAGTTATTTATTATACAAGAGTGGAAAGTTCCTTTTTAACCGCGTGCTCGATTTGGATGACCGAGCAAGCGAAGGATTCTAAAGTTGAATCACGAGCGCAGCGAGTGATTCTAAATTAGAATCCTGAGCGTCAGCGAGGGAAACAAACGAGCACAAAGTGAAAAATCTTTCCACTCGAGTGCAATACGTAACTTTTCATCCCACCTCAGCGAGGAAATGACAAAATGAAAAAGAAAACAATTTATAATGACAAAATATTTAAGCAATAAAACGTGAAAAACTAGAATGGCGCGAAGCACGCAAATAAAACAAAGAAACCAAGAAGGTTCCAAATATAAATTTTTTCACAATTTAAAAAGTTCTAATCATAAATTTGGCACCATAGAGGTTACATTAAATAGGTTTAATGACGTTTTGAATTTACAATTATATTGAGTACTCATTATATGTGATGTTCTAAATTCAAATCTACTTTGCCGCTCAAGCGAATAAAATAGAATTTTCCAGCCAGATTTCGAAGCGCAAAATTACACTTTCCGAGGTGGTGGGATGAAAAATATTTTTTCCTCTATGGTGCCAAATTTATGATTAGAACTTTTTAAATTGTGAAAAAATTTAAATTTGGAACCTTCTTGGTTTCTTTGTTTTATTTGCGTGCTTCGCGCCATTCTAGTTTTTCACGTTTTATTGCTTAAATATTTTGTCATTATAAATTGTTTTCTTTTTCATTTTGTCATTTCCTCGCTGAGGTGGGATGAAAAGTTACGTATTGCACTCGAGTGGAAAGATTTTTCACCTTGTGCTCGTTTGTTTCCCTCGCTGACGCTCAGGATTCTAATTTAGAATCACTCGCTGCGCTCGTGATTCAACTTTAGAATCCTTCGCTTGCTCGGTCATCCAAATCGAGCACGCGGTTAAAAAGGAACTTTCCACTCTTGTATAATAAATAACTATTATTTATTTCTCTACACCCATACTTTAAAACCTCTTTATAAGATTCTGAAACAGCTTATTTCCAATATTAAAACTTTCAATGTCCTAATAACCATAATATCATCCAATGTTGCGGTAAATTTCATAACACTCCTGTACTTTTTCGATTCTTTCCGCGCAAAGGATTTACTTAACAGACAGCCACAATTTTTATTATCTGTATGAATTTCAAAAAGAGCATTGTATTTCACGCCCGTTTTACTACAACAGCGCTGAAACTTCATGAATTTTAAGTTCTTACAACGCCCCATAGTTTTAGAATTTTGTATACAGATTTCATATGTAGATAAAGTCTTGTATGCAATTGTTTATATTAGGTTTTAAAATACTCATGTGATACTATTGTCACACGAGGCGAAGCCGAGAGAACTCACATTGGTGTTTTAATAATTAAACACCAGTTTGCGTTGCAAATTACTACAGGTGTTAATAACTTCAAAGTATATGCCTAAGACGCTTTAAAAGGGGACAGCAAACACGACGGACTACTATTGCCCTATTATATATATATATATATATATATATGTAACATTAATTGAAGGTTAATTAAATTCTTGGCTTTATGTTTAATCATCATCCCTGTAATCACATAGATAAGTAACAGCGTTTTTTTTTTAATTTCAATATATAGAAAATATTGGCACCCGCTGATCCGCACTGGGCCTGCGTGGCGGGTCATGGTCCAATCTCCCTATTCCATCCGTAGGGAAGGCCTGTGCCCCCCAGTGGGGACATGATGATGGGGATGATGATGATGATATAGAAAATATTTTTGTGGCCCAGCTGTAAGTGTGATATTAATAAATATTAAACTACGAAGCATGCATGATAAATCTATAACTCCGTTACCTGAAAACAGTTTATTTTGGTACTAAATTTTAAAATTTAAGGAGGCCCAATAATCATAATTAGAAACTATTATAATATTGCCAACTAAATAAATGTCTTTATTTACGTAATTTCATTGGAAAGGTCGAACTTTACTTTTAATGCCTGTGGGCGAAATAAATATTATTGTCGTAATAAAATAACGATACTGACACACCAAGGGGTAGGGTAGGCATTGAAATGGGACCCAAATCGCAACCTCGGGCAAAATTTTATTACGGTTACAGCTGAATATAATTGTTCATTCGTTGTGTTTAAATAGAGCGAACTTTACGGGGAATTCACGTAAGCCATTTTAAACACACTTCAGGTTGTTCGAAATTAAAATAATAATAAATTATGCCACGTACCTTCGCTAAATAAGCTTGCAATTGGGTCATAGGATAGAAACTATTGTATAATCCTCAGTGCCCGAAGCATGAGCACCACAATGTACACGAATCACTTTTTTATCACGTTTAACTGCCAAACTTCATAGTAATTTGTTAACTGAGCGTGATAAAACGCGTTATATATCATATCGCGGTGCTAATGCTAGTGGGACTGATGTCTCTCAATAGATATGTAATGTTAAAATATTGTTGGCAAAAATACACTGTACATACAATAATGATTCGTTAATAACTGCTATAGTTTAATAAACTGTGTTGCAGCATTAACTCCCGCCCTTCATAGAGTTGGTAAGTAAAACTCAAAGCAGAGTATTTAAATTGTTTAATACATTACTATCACAATCAGAGTGCAATAAATACATTATGTTGCGCAAAAACTTATATATAGATTTATTTATAACAGTTTTTGGCTAGTGAATGTAAAATCAATAAAGAGCGCTTTATGTTATACCCGTTCAAATATTTATTTATTAAATGATTGGTGCACGTGAAAAGCTACGAAAGAAGTATTATTTTATTTATTTTATCGCCTGCATCTGTGGATCTGGCGAATAGATATACCCAAACCTCTATAACAGAAAATTTTATAAGTTCCGACTATGCATGATCACAATAATAGGAAACAAATCAAGTTGTTTTATACCGAATACATTGGATTATCCTGGTAGATGTTTCTTTACAAAATTCCGTGCCAGTCGTATTTTCACAAGAAGAGGTTCGAACCACTCCGCAACGCAAATAAAATTAACAAACCACCATAGCAAAGTTTCATTTATTGTCCTTAGTTTTAAGATTAATAAAATTATTTTGTTGTTGTTATAGTGAGAATAAACTCGTATAAGCATTGTGTGGCTGTGTCTCTATGTATCTTTGATTCTCCTATACCTGCGCGACAAAGTGTTGTTCGCAATTTGAATTAAACACGCTCAAATTATCACCAGTCAAGCTATCGTTTAGCGTCTATAGACACGCAGCCCAATAATTATCGTCGCAAATTTTAGCGCATTTTAGTACCAAAGGTGTGGGATAAGCTGCAGTATTTCATCGGGCGCAGTAACATAAGCACAGCGCAATACAGCGAAGCGTAGCACAGCTTAGCGCAGCACAGCTCAATTTGGACTCTGACGACAGCAGAAATCAATAATAATATAATGCTATATAGGCTTCTTTTCTAACCCATTCAGGTACGGAACCCTAACGAAAATTGAGTCCATTTCAGGAGCTATGTTTTATTACGTTATCAAGAAACTCGATAGGGGGCTATCGTCAGCCGATAATTCTATTTTGGGAAACACGGATGTTATGCGATATCGATGAATTAAGTTTCGGACTTTGTATTGAAATATAATCTTAGATGTTATTTACTTCAGATGGCTTGTATACCGTTTTGAGGATAGTGAAATAGGACCACGATGTGCTTATTATCTGAAAATAAAAATTATCAAATATTAAACCTTTGTTGTTTTGATTTCTAATTGTTGTATAGTTACTTTTCAGATTTGTAAATATATTGTATTCCATTCGTTGAAAATCCAGTGAACACGCAACAATAATCCAAAAGCATTGGAGAGAATTATATATTGTAATTTAAAAGATAATTGTCTTAAATCTAAAAGCCAGAAACAGGACAGGAAAGGAAACAAAACCAGTGTGCAAGCTACTGAGTTTTCAGTGCAAATAATAACAACCTATCAACGAGCAGGGCATATTCGGAGACTTGTAGGCATACATATGGGTTATTCCGCATTCATCCTATGGCGACACATACCATTTCCTTACTCATCCCATAGAAATAATCCTAACTCAACCTATTACATTTAAAATCTTCAGCCTATTAATGTCCCCAATGCACAGGCCTTTCCTATGGTTGGAATAGGGAGATTGGGCCGTGACCCACCACGCGGGCCCAGTTCGGATTGGCGGGTGCTAACGATTGCAGATGCAGCCGGCACCAACAGCTTAACGTGCTTTCAGAAGCACGTAGGAACTCGAGATAATAAGATTTTGGTCACCCATCCAATGATCGACCATTGCGAAAGTTGCTCAACTTCAACGATCGTAGCCGAACGCGCTAACCACCTGCACCATTGAGTTCCTCGAAACCTCTTACATTATTGAATATATTTTCTTAATTCAACCCAAATGAGTTCCTTACTCTTCCCAAATCAAATATTACCTACCAAAAAAAATTAATAGGTAGACTTTAATTTTAGCCAATGTCTAATGTGACTTCGATAATATTCCATACTCTTAAGTTCATTGAACTTTGGTGTTTCGTTCACAGATATAATAGCCACACCGTGTGGATATAATATGAGTGAACGCAGCACCAAAGTTGCAACTTGAGAGTTTGGAATATACCTACAAACATTCCGTACTCTCAAGTTGCAACTTTGGTGCTCCATTAATCTCGCAAGGGATACATCGCATGAAGTTCTGTGTTCCTATAAGTAGATGAGACACAGTGGAAAGAAACTCTTTTAACCGACATTGAGCGCAAGCGAGTTACATCTGAAGTGAAAGACTTGCAAGACAATTTCTGCAGCCGTGAATTTTTTTTTGTTTTAACTTTCATGGTCACTAACATTATAGTGATATAAATTTACGGGATTGTTACCATGTATCTCGTTTTTAGCGAGTTTCCGATATTTCGACACTGACATAGATATGTCTGCCAATAACATTGCCTACCCGCAATTATTTCAGTTACTCCGTGATCATGGCGCTTGCAACGGTACTGAAATAACTTAAATTACTATAACTTGAAAAAATTATCTGTAATTATTGTGCGCGTTCAACATGCAATAGTGGAAATGACACAATTCGCAATGACTAGTCGCAAGATGGGTGCTCAATAAAATTTATTATTTCGACCTCCTACGTTCTTTGGAAGTCGTTTGCCTGCGTGATAGGTCTTGACTGCTTCTTCTTATTACATCCATAGTGAAGCCCAAGCAGATTTCAATGATTATAATGGTAATGTTATAGTTACCAAGTAGCCAGATAACCACATTATAGGAGTCAAATCATCAATCTATGAATAATAAAGCTAATGACGTATCACATATTTAGGTAGCTTTGAGTGTTGACGTGTCTTTTGCATAATTCCTACCTATACACATAATTACCTAACGAGAAATAAACAAAATTTAATTTCAACGCACAATGTCACGATCCTGATAAGATTGGCAGATAATTATTTTATCCTATTATAATTAGATATATTATCGATAATTACTGACAGATAATACGTGACATCTCATATTGCTAATATATATATATATAGATATAATGATAAACCTGTATTAAATAATTAAAAATTCAATAAATGCTGGACTAAAGATATAATCCTTAATTTTTCTAAAATATTCTACTATCATTATAATATGAACTTTAGGCACTTGTCCCATCACCGACGATGAACGAGAAGCGAGTAGAACTAGAAACTAGAAACGAGTTGGCGAGCAGTGAGAAACAATTGTGTAGTTTCGATAGTTTTATCGCTGGACTATAAGCGAGTATGCGAGTACAAACAGGAATTACTCGCGCCGCTCGATCGCGGTGACTGTCCTGAGCAAATATGTATGCATACGTGTTTAGACGGCCAATCAATAGATATACTATTGTACGTTTATTGCGCGATATTTATATTTATTCGCTTCCTCGCCGACGGTGAGACAACTGCCTTAGGTCGCGGTAACTGCAATTTAATTAAGCTGAAAACTGTATAGCCCAACAATTTTCAAAAATAAAACTGGACACCTGAGTTCAAGTGCTTTGCAATTATTTAGAATTAGAAGACCTACTTTAAAAAGTTACAACAAGAACACTGCAATACCATGTCCTCGAACACAGTCACTACTATGTAGATGATGTAATATAAACATCGTTTATATGTAGTAGCAATAAGGGCTGTATTTGAATAGCAAGTATGTCCATTTATAGGACTGAACTGCAGTACGCCCATCGAATTCTCGGCTGCATGAATTTCATACTGTAATAGAGTTACCAGTGTCGAGCGTTAAAATCATGTATGTAGGTATGAATGCATGTATATTTACCCCTTATCGCTAAAAATGACTACGCAACTGGTATCGAGGGTAAAAAGTGACCCCTATAGGATTTCTTTATGTAGATCAACTAATTCATTTCTTTTTTTTATTAACTTTTTCAATCAACTACTAAACCAAGTATCTAATAACAATTGTTAAAGTTTTTAAACTACGTACTTAAAATGTATAAAAAAACTAAATGATTCGAATTCAAACATATCGTGGAAGGTAAAAGGAGCAGGAGCGGTCCCCATGCCTGTGGATGGGACATCAAGCATCTAATCACAATTGTTAAAGTTTTGAAACTACGTACTTCAAATGTATAAAAAAACTAAATGATTCGAATTCAAACATATCGTGGAAGGTAAAAGGAGCAAGAGCGGTCCCCATCCCTGTGGATGGACATGGTTGAGGAAACCACGAATAGCAACTCGCAGGCGATCATCCGCCTTGCAGAACATAGAACGGCCTGGAGATTGCTGGTGAATTGTGCTGTCCTAAAAGGTCCTTAAAACCCTCAGCCATGAGGAAAGATGAAGAAGAAGAAGACAAACATATCGATGCAGTACATAGATCACTTATCATATCATTGCAATAAGAAACAACGATGATTTAAAATTGCTTATACTTAGAAATCGAATAATATTTACCTTTGTAAAGCTTCCGTAAGAGATTACAGAAAATTTATACGCAGTCAACTTCTGGTGCTTGTGGGATCTGAAAGAATACTCTCGTTTAATTAACATCGTAAATACATATAATACAAAAATATTATTTCATTTTTAATCACTTATGTCTAAAGGAAACGTGCGTTTTCGTTTTCGAAAAAAAAAACGAAAACGTACTCTAAAGCTGTCATAAAACAAAATGAACATTTGGTTTTATGAAAGCTTTAGTAAGTTTTCGTTTTGTTCTCTAGAAATCTCACTGTCTCCAGAGAATCTCTTTATGTCTTCAACTCTGGGCTAACTGGACTAGGACTTCTGTGAGTGAAAGTAAAAGCCTCCGCTGCATTAAGCGGGGCACAAAGCGGACAAATTCAACCCGTCGCTTCACCCGTGTCGGACTCCGGCCTCTCGCAACACCGCCAGTACAATTTTGAACATGTGGGTTGACAGTTGATAATTGTTTATTTTTGTTGCTAATACTACCTACTCAAAAGACAACGCATCATCATCATCATCAGCCTATTAATGTCCCCACTGCTGGGGCACAGGCCTTCACTATGGATGGAATAGGGAGATTGGCCCGTGACCCACCATGCGGGACCAGTGCGGATTGGCGGGTGCTAACGACTGCAGATGCTAACGACTGCAGATGCAACCGGGACCAACGGCTTAACGTGCCTTCCGAAGCACGGAGGAACTCGAGATAGAAGATTTTTGGTCACCCATCCAATGACCGACCACTGCGAAAATTGCTTAACTTCAACTATCGCAGCCGAACGCGCTAACCACCTGCGCCATCGAGCTCCTCGAAGACAACGCATACGAGAGCACAAAAGACAGCAAATCAGGAAGACCCGCCTCATGCAGCGCTGCTCTGTGAAATGACATGAAACAGCACCCGAAGCCCGGAGCGGACAACCGCTGCGTGCTAAAGGTAGCGGAGGCCCTAATTATGTTGTTTTCTTTCATTTGATGATTTCATTGCTAATAGAAAAAAACATAAGAACACAGGCTAAGGGCACCAATTTATGAAATAGACGGACAACTTTTCTTATATGACTATGAACATTGTTTCAAAATACTGTTCTCCTTTTTAGAAGACCTTTACCGGCCTACTTTTTGCTCATTTATGCTGAACTGTAAGTGCTGAAGATGACTTCCAAAAAAGACGCTCAAATTCAATCACAAATCCAGTCGTATAGGGATGACGACTAACTTTTTTTCTTATTTAGGGTTCCGTACTTATAGGATCACTTTGTTGTCCGTCCATCCGTCTGTCAAGCCCGTTTTTCTGAGGAATGCGTATATATTTGAGGTATCAAACTGAAATTCATATCTAATACTCAGGTCTATTGTCCCTTGGAGCTGTAAAAAAATTAAACTTCTAAGCCAAAGCAATCAAAAGATATAGCCGTTTATGCCGGAAATTTTCGAAACTCGCACGGGAATCAAAACCTACAACCGGGAACTAATCACATAATCAAACTATCACATAAATATATTGATTTGAAATGATTTTTACTTAATAGTGACGACATGAGTCCATACTCCCAGACTTTGACGCGATTTATCTTGGCCATTTTTTGGTTGATTGCCAAAGATTATATACGTGTCCATTATTTTTTGATAAACAAACTGACGGACTTAATGTAATAACTTTACCTCGTCGTATTATAGCTTCCAACATACCTTAAAATATCTGACATCACTAAAAATCAACCATGAAAACTGGTCGATCAACTTCTAAAATATTATTTCCATAATTTTCTCCGACAATCCCTCGACCTATCAAAACATAATGTAGAATAATAATTACCTAATCATAATTATGAGTATAGTTCTCTTCGCCTTCTCATTTATTTCATGCCATTCACAAAGGAAAGCTGCCTCGCCCACCCTCCCGCTCTATAAATGAATAGGATAATTAGTTCTCGCCCTCCGAATAGCTGTCTCATTATCATCAATAAAAGTTGTTTTACCTCTCTTATAATGTTCTCACCAAAAACACTCATCATCAGTATCTGTAGCAAAACGGACACCAGAAAAAGAATGTAACCCAAAAAGTGGGACCAGTCGCCAATCTGAAATTCATCATTCATTATTTATTCCCCAAATAAAAAATAAGTTTGAAGTTTAATAAATAATTTCAGATTAATAAGAGCAAGAAGTTCTCTCTCAGTAAGTGTACTACTCGTTAATTCTTTAGGAGATTTATTGATAAAAGAGGCCAATTATTGGAAATTTCGTTAAGTAAATAATTAATATTAAATCAAGTATATAATGTAAGAGTGTACATTACTTAAAATGTTGAAGAGTAAATTTTAAGTGACTACTTCCTAACAAGTTGTTTAAGGAAAATTTTGAAAGAAAATTTTTACTAAAAACAATCCACGTGGACCAGGCAGCAGATGGTATTCGAAACCGCACCCTTCGCTATCCGGGCGGATGCACATAATAGAAATTAAATATCTAACAGTTAAATGCTTAAAAAATAAAAAATTTAACTGTATTGGCTGTTTTTCTTTCAAATGTTTTATTTACTCACAATAAGTTAAAAATCGACACGGCCATCAGGGCCGCGGTAGCATAATGGTCAGTCCTGTCTGCTGCCTGGTCCACGTGGAATTTTTGTCTAGTAAAAACTTTCTTTAGATTTAAATATGTAGCAGTTAAATGCTTAAAAAGTATAAGTTTATGAAGCAAAAGAAATTATATTCTTTTTAGGTTCAATTTAGATTATCCATCACCTACAAAAGAACAGATTTATATTTTAATATTTTTTGAGCAAACTTTTTTATTTTATAAAACTGCACAAACCAAAGATTCAAGCAGCCAACATCTCTTTGTAACAAATATCATGAAGATACTAACAAAGAAGAATCCAGAAATTTTACAAAACTTCCAAGGAATGCTTTGTGAAAGAATCTTGCGAGTTACTCACTGTGATACTGAATCCTAGAGCGCAAATTTCGAGAGAACCAACCAAATAACTAAATAAATTCGTCAATCTAAATATGTCTTCTAAATCTTCAGATAGCCTAAAAACAAAGATTATTCAATATTAGAGTGTTAGTAGGTGCCTGCGACTTCATCTGCGTGGAAAAATGGGTGTATATCAATAAATTTATTTGTTTGCTTTATGTATATAGTTATATACACTATTTGTATATAAATCGCTATATCTTCTATTTTCTCGTATTGGTATGACAACATATTTATATTACAAACTTTAAATAGTTGTTCTTATCTGTTTGCCTTTGATTGTTTTCTATGTTATGTATTAATTACATATTTTTAACACATATTTTACCCTCTGGGTATTATTTAATCCGAGAACTTACCAAAATTATTTTAGCGATTCAAGATAAAAAAAACAACAATTAGTATGGATGACATGCAGTTTTGATATAGTGTTTATCTTATTTTGTTTGCAAAAGGTTTTTAGTACTTTAACCTTAATAATAACCTTAATAAAGAATAAAAACACAGACCCTGTTATTATTAAACGGAGAATAAGCTTGGATTACTTATTCTATGTTTTGTTTCTGTTCATTGATTTAGTGTCACCGCACACGAGCCACCGACCACAATCACAAAACGCCGCCACCGGCATATTTCTTGTAGTTTTCATACATTTTATATGGACTCGCCACACACGGTACGCCGGTGGCCGCACACGCTACAAATCGTCGTTGCTCGCTTTTTGTGACCCGCATCGGCCACTTAATGCGCCGATACAAAACGCCGCCACACATCACTCGCGCGATTCCCCACCCCTCTCTCCCTTACCTTAATCGGCCGCTGTCGCACGCTTCAGCCACTTTAGTAGCAGCTTCTAGCTTCTCGTGGCGGCGTTTGTGGCTGTGGCGTGTGGTTCGTGTGCGGCGACGCTTACAAATCGCACAGGGCGTAACAAGTCTAAGCCTATTCCGTGGGAACAAAACACGGCGTAACAATTCTAAGCCTATTCCGCGTTTATTAATAAGCGGAAGAATGTTTATATCATGGATAGGTCTAAAATAAACATAAGGTCTCTAGAGAAAATGTATACAGAGCCATAGATATTTGTTATTTTTAAAACGAAACAGTGAAGAGTTATTTGACACAGCTACATTTGCCCCATGGCTACAATTGCCCCGGGTGACCTTAACATGTTTACTTACTTCAGAATGTATTGGTGTTGCTTAACGATCTCACCTAAACCAATATGATTGCCATTTTTCAATCGTTTTATTTCATCACTTATCACATAGAAATTGTTGCATATTTGTGATGTCAAAACGCAAAACAAAGCGTCGCTCATAGTTATGAAAAGGATACAAACAAAACCTGAAAATAATACACTGGCTAAAATAACAGTAAAGCACTTTTTGTATATTTTTACTTCTAAAGAAAAGTTTACTAGGAAAAAATCCAAATAATTCAATTGTGGGTTACCTGCAATGCGAAGAAATGGCGCTGACTTGCAGCCTAAGGCTACAGAAAATTCGACACGGACATCAGAGCCGCGGTAGCATAATAGTCAGTGCATTCGCCCGGATAGCGAAGGGTGCTGGTTCGAGTCCCGTCTGCTGCCTGGTCCGTGTTGTTTTTTTTCTAGTATACTTTTCTTAAGATTTAAACAATTAGCAGTTAAGTGCTTAAAAAATAAAACATAACTATATTTTTACTTGTTCTTATCTAGGTACGAGTAACTTGTTAGCAGTTTAAATATCTAATACTTAGTTTTATACTAAAAGTCTATGTTAATAAGTGCTTACAGACGAAAATTTCAAAAATATTTATTTATAAGTGCGCTTTCATTGTTTTTGTTTTATTATTTGTATTAAGAAAAATAAAATATGCAAACACAAAAAGCTTGCCAAAATTTGAATCACTATGCGAAGGTCAATGTGTTTTTTTATCAGCATAAACATAACAAAAAATAAATATATACTAATATTATGAAGCTAAAGAGTTGGTTTGTTTAGTTAAACGCACTAATCTTAGGAACTACTGATTCAAATTGAAAAATTTTTTTTGTAATAGTTAGCCCATTTATCGAGGAAGGTAATAAGCTATATGACATCATGTTAAAACTAATATGAGCAAACCATCAACGAGAAAAAATATCCCTTTTCAGAGCTTTCGTTGTGTATGCTGCATAAACGGTTAAAGTTACACAAAAATCATGTAGGAAGAAATTGTTCTCCTTTAAAAGTTCTAAAAAGAATCCGCAACAGCATACGTCTACATTTTAAGGTTGACACACTATAACCTTTTTTGGTAATCAAAGTAATTCTTAAATAATACTTTATCTACAATGGTATTTTTGTAAACATGATAATTATTCTTTATCAAAATTAACACATATCACAAATGTTTAATTTTGATCAAAATTGTTCTTGACTTCAGTCGATTTGAATAAATATCTTAAGTGATATCATTATTTAAAAATAACTCCGCATTAAAGTTATGATCAGTGCCAAGCACGCATGTATGTTATCTAAGGTGAACGGGCGCGTGCGGGGCAAACGTGAAGGGGAGGACGCTAGCCGGCCGCCCGGTAGCTGTGCGAGGTAAATAACATGCCGCGGCAATAATAGCCGTATTGTTATAAACGTGAAAGTTTGTATGTTCATCACTCAATCACGTAAAAACTACTGAACCGATTTAGATGAAATTTGGTGGGCATATAGTTATTGACCTGGATTAAGACAAAGGATACTTTTTATCTCGGAAAAGCGTCAGGTTCCTGAGGGATTTACATAAACTAAAGTTAACGCAGACGAACTCGCGGGCGGCCGCTAATGATAGAATGTTTTCGCTACAACTTACCACTGAAAACTTGTTCTGTATATGCGACTATCCACGCGGGCCAGTTGTCGATTGCAAATGGATATATGACGGCGTACGGAACCATGAATTTAACCTTTCCTTGACTCAAATAATGGTACGTCATGAAAATCGGCGCGGAAAAATTGTAAACCGTTATAAGGGCAGTATTCACTCCAAAATAATATTTGACGAGTTTATGCACTTTCATTATTTCGCGATGCAACAACTTCCTCTTACTGTCATTCTTAAATATAGTATCGTATAGGATCTCCAAAGAATTCTTCAAGACAATTATCTTATTCAATTTCCATGCTAAAAATATCCCCTTGAAAAACGATAATGCTCCTATACAGAAACAAGGCGCTAAATCCATTAGCTCGAGTATATTCTCCGATGAAATTTTCGATGTGAAAAATGCAATTTCACCTGACAATGTGATGATTAAACTCAAACAAGCAACGTAGAATCTTAATTTTTTGTGTGGTGCATCTAGAGGAATGCCGGTGAGCCAAAATATGTTGTTTATACCTTTGAAAATTTCATCATATGTAGGCAAATCCATACTGATTGAGCTTATCAGCACTCTTTCTAAAAGAACACCTTTGATATCAAAAGATTCTCTTTGAATGGGCGACTTCGCACTAGGGTGGGCGATCAAAAGTAAATTAAAAGCTAGGCTACAAATATAACTGAAGCATTCAAGGGTTACCACTTGCTTTAACATACAAATATTTTTTTGTTTTAAGTCAATGCTAAATTCTGCTAAATTCTGAATGTTTTTTCTTTACAGTAGGGGAGCAAAAGCGGGGATTTTTGGATTTACTCGAGCGCGGTAGAATAACATGAACCCTCTAATAGCTTGTATTCAACAGACTGACGTTTTGGAAGCGACCAAAAGTCATGACCATTTCTGCCCATACCTCAGGCCCAAACTAAAACATGGCTGTATCTTAGGACTCAAAAATCACACTTGGCAGAGTGGAAAACAGGTGAAGGATGCCGGCAAATGAAAAACGCAGTTCCAGAGGCAAATAAGAGACTTGTCCGCACCCTTACAAAACTTAATAGGGACAAACTCCACATAGGAAGCCTAACTGGTCATTGTCCCCTAAACAAACACCTATATACAATAGGATTAATAGACAGCCCACTATGCAGAGGATGTGTGGAGGCAGAAGAAACGCCACAGCATGTTCATGGAATGCAAGAGTGTGGCCGACCAACGGGCACGACTTCTCCAGTCGCCAGCATCGCTTCCGGAAGCTTGCAGCAGTCTGCCAAGGCTGCTTTCTTTCTGGACTAACTTAGGCTAGCTGGAGTAAACGGGAATATTTCGAGACACGCACAATGGTACAATGATTAGGACTAAGTGTGGAAACCGCTCTGAAAAACTAAACTAAATTAAGTCATGGCCGTGCCTTGAAATTTTGTTTTTGCTGCCCTAGACGTTCGCCCCTACATAGGGTTCAGGTATGATGGGAGTACTTAACTAGGTGCAAGTTGCCCTCCAATATGTTAAATCTGCCACGCTCGAGTAAATTCAAAAATCCCCGCTTGTGCTCCCCTACCATTATGTACCTACAGCATGCGGATAGTAACACAATAATAAATAAATTAATTCGTACAAAAAACAAATATTATCAACACGAATAGCAACCTTAACAACAATCAAATAAAACGATGCCTTAACAATATCATAATTTGTGACAACAAACTGTAAACAACTTCAATCAAAAAGCAATAAAAGCATAATGAAACATTTGTAGCATAAACATCGAGAATATTGAACACAAAGAGCCTGCAGGTGTTACGTTTACAGAACGAAATTCCAATGAATAACAATTAAATTAGGGGTGAATTACTGAGATCAAATTTTCGTACTAGTTATTGGGAACAGTCATGTCATCGCACCTTTGTTCTCGTTCTGCAGAAACATGTTTCCCACAAATGGATAATATTGTTGTCATAAATTTATTACTGTGTATTTTCATCAAAATAAAAATTGGTGGAACAGTACCGATATACCAGCTTACATCATGTTTATGTGTCGTATAATGGTTTGATCGACCGAAGTTTCGCAACAAATCTTAGGGATTTCACTGAAAAAAAGATATGATTTATTCGAAAGCACAAGTCGCCTCAGTACGATTGCGAAAAGAATCGTTGGCTTTTTATCAATAGTCTCGGGTTTTTGACTTCTTGGAGTCACACTAGGTTAATTTTTTTTTTTTTGGATATATGGTAATGGAATTTTCATACTGCATGCATCGGTTAAATTGCGTTAGTGTTGTCACCATGGCCATGAAAAAAAAACGTTAATTTTAATATTGAGCAATGTTATCGCCATTGTCTAAGTATCCGTGTTTTTGCAAACTCCCTAGGATATTCGTAAAAATTCGAATTATCGATATATGCATATCGAACGGGTACTAAAAATTGAAGTAGGTAATCGTATATGATATAATATTTTACAGCTGAATGCTACAACATTCAATCATCATCAGCCTATTAATGTCCCCACTGCTGGGGCACAGGCCTTCCCTATGGATGGAATAGGGAGATTGGGCCATGACCCACCACGCGGGCCCGGTGCGGATTAGCGGATGCTAACGATTGCAGATGCAGCCGGGAGCAACGGCTTAACGTGCCTTCCGAACCACGAAGGAATTCAAGATAGAAGATTTTTGGTCACCCATCCAATGACCGACCACTGCGGAAGTTGCTTAACTTCAACGAACGGAGCCGAACGGGCTAACCACCCACGCCATCGATCTCATCCAATGCGCAAGCAGAATCGATCATGCAGTCACTTGTTTTTTACGCATAACTTGTGGTATGTTCTGACAGAAACTGCTCCAAAAGACACATGAATGCCATTAGATAACTAATCTAATGGCATTATTACGTTGTATAATTTATAAATCTGTGCTTTTGTAATAAAAAGATAAAAAAAAATAGGTTGAATTAAATTTTTTCACTAAAATTTTACTTAAAAAATACAAGGCAAGCATTTTTAAGCTTAAATAAAAATATATTGGGGCCTAACAAACCCTTAACATTAAACTTGGGGTATTACGAAGTTACTTTTTAGAAGCTGTCGAACTTTTACTGGCATGAAAAACTTTGACAGTTCTAACTCGATAATATGTGGGTGTTTTGAGTTTTACAAAAGTTTGTGTTGCATACAAGAGGCTATGATAATACGTTTGCTTAAAATACTTTATTGTTTTAATATTAAAACAAGTACCTAATGGAAAACATCAGCCACATCTTGTTCGAACCACCTAGTACTAAGTACAGTGGAAACAATGAAATTGAATACAGTTGCACTAAGTGTTATTGCTCTTATTGCAACGCAATATAGCTTCCGCCAATCAAGATCCACACAACGTGACTCTCGGAGCGTTATGGCGCAAGTGGTTAGCGCTTTCGGCTGCTATCGTTGAAGTTAAACAACTTTCGCATTGGGCGGTCATTGGATGGTTGATCAAAAATTAACTATCCCGGCTACATCTGTAGTCGATAGCACCTCCAAACTGGGCCCGCGTGGTGGTTGATGGCCCAATCTCATCCATCCATAGGAAAGTCCTTTGCCCCAGCAATGGGGAGATTAATAGGCTGATGATGATGATGATGCTAATAAAGGTAGCTTCCGCCAATCAACATGTACACAAGTAGCTGACCTTGTTTCCTGAGTTTCTTTTTTTATTCTACTACCTGCTGTTTTTATAATCGCTCACCAAGGTTCTGTACAAAATTAGTGGAACTACAAATTGGCCGAATTATGTAATTTTTTTTAAATAATAAAAATCCGTATGCTATATGTAATGCCTCAACAATAAAATAAATAAACAATACTAGCTACTTAAATGAAATATAAATTTAATGTAAATTATATGAATAATATTGTGATTATCCAAAACCACATTAAAACATGTCTCAAGAATTTCTTTGAAATCATACTGAACATCATTTCTCAAAAACGTCGCAATAATTTAACAATCTTATCACGTCTCATAAAATGTGAAAAATTTCTTAAAAAAATGTCGCTTGCTATAATGCTTATGCTTATATAATTATGCATTATTTTCCTTAAAATCCACGTGAATTAATACAAATTTTCCTTACATTGCGACCTAATAATATGACATTCACACATTGTGTAAATATAACAAATTCGCTAACTCTAAGTAAAAAACAAACAAAGCAAAATATACATAGTAAACACTACATCAAGATAATTCTTATTAGATGCCAATAAAAACTATTAAAAATCGTAAAGTAAAAATGATTTTTCCTATTGTAAACAATACTCTGCGTGTAATAGAATATTTACTCAGCTCTTACCTAGAGAAAATAGATACCTTAAAACCTTTTAGTACGTGACAGTACTGTTGCACAGACGTTGGCAGCGTGAAATAACAAACTCCCAAGATATATTTTTGCAGTTGGATTTCTTCACTTTTGTTTGAGTCACGCTGGCGAAATTGTTTCTGTGTTTAGTGACATAGATTTAAATCTTTCGATATGCTTTGCGCTTATAAACTTTATCGTTTTATTTAATGTAGGAATCAGTCTAAAGTATACTTGAGTAGCGAAGCCATCTGTCACTGACTTTTGCAGTAGACCCCTTAATGATAAGTGATATAACTGAAAAAATCGAGGCCAAATATGTAGGTACGTACATTTCGGGTTTTGATATTATTTAATTTATTTAAGCATCAAACTATGTCGTAATTCTTTTATGTTCATACAGCTTCAAGTCGTACGCTTGAGAGTCGATTAAGTAATAGTATGTTACATTGTTCCATAAAAAGCGATATAAATAAACACTTCAGTGGAATTCATAACAAATTGTCGAATGCA
Organism: Chilo suppressalis; assembly: GCA_902850365.2. Classification (NCBI taxonomy): domain Eukaryota; kingdom Metazoa; phylum Arthropoda; class Insecta; order Lepidoptera; family Crambidae; genus Chilo; species Chilo suppressalis. The sequence continues at coordinate 9,716,588 of OU963907.1, forward strand.
TTAAATATCAGTTAAATGTTCACATAATTTTTAGGTTAGTGACTATTTATTAACCTAAGAACAGTACCCCTAGCACGAACCAATATCGAATTCGTATCGTTTGTGAGTCCGAAATGTCATTGTCAAATGTGTACACGTCTGTTAAGCTAGCATGGCAAAGTGAGCAGAATCGTTTAAAATAAAGTGCATCAATTAGTGCTTATTTAGTGCTAATTTAGTGCCAAAACCGGAAATTTAATGCTCACATAGTTTAGCGAAAAATTAGAACACTGCCAGCTTTTAATTAAGCTAGCAGTGTATTCCCTGAAACGCCTATATTAACGCGGTATAGAACTAAAGCAATGCATAGGGAATTTAGTGCTTAATGAGTGCTGGCAGTATCTGATGAAAATTTTGGAAAATAAAATATATTTTATTTTTTATCAATAAAAACTGCTAGTATGACAGTCTGAGCAAGTGACCGGTTCGAATACATCACTCTGGATCGAAGATCTATGATAATCAACGGTTAATAATTTAGTGCTCAATGAGTGCTGCCAGTATGTGATAAAAAATTATGAAATTTTATTTTTTTAAATTTTTTATTAATAAAAACTGCTAGTTTGACAGTCTGAGCAAGTGACAGGGTTGAATACATCACTCTGGATCGAAGATCTATGATAATCAACGGTTAATAATTTAGTGCTCAATGAGTGCTGCCAGAATGTGATAAAAAATTAGGAAATTTTATTTTTGTTAATTTTTTTTATAAATATAAACTGCTAGTATGACAGTCTGAGCAAGTGACTGGGTTGAATACATCACTCTGGATCGAAGATCTATGATAATCAACGGTTAATAATTTAGTGCTCAATGAGTGCTGCCAGTATGTGATAAAAAATTAGGAAATTTTATTTTTTTAATTTTTTTAACAAAAAAAACTGCTAGTATGATATTCTGAGCAAGTCACCGGGTTGAATACATCACTCTAGATCGAAGATCTATGATAATCAACGGTTAATAATTTAGTGCTCAATGAGTGCTGCCAGTATGTGATAAAAAATTAGGAAATTTTATTTTTTTAAATTTTTTATTAATAAAAACTGCTAGTTGGACAGTCAGAGCAAGTGACAGGGTTGAATACATCACTCTGGATCGAAGATCTATGATAATCAACGGTTAATAATTTAGTGCTCAATGAGTGCTGCCAGTATGTGATAAAAAATTAGGAAATTTTATTTTTGTTAATTTTTTTTATAAATATAAACTGCTAGTATGACAGTCTGAGCAAGTGACTGGGTTGAATACATCACTGTGGACCGAAGATCTATGATAATCAACGGTTAATAATTTAGTGCTCAATGAGTGCTGCCAGTATGTGATAAAAAATTTGGATTTTTTTATTTTTTATTAATAAAACTGCTAGTTTGACAGTCTGAGCAAGTGACAGGGTTGAATACATCACTCTCGATCGAAGATCTATGATAATCAACGGTTAATAATTTAGTGCTCAATGAGTGCTGCCAGAATGTGATAAAAAATTAGGAAATTTTATTTTTGTTAATTTTTTTTATAAATATAAACTGCTAGTATGACAGTCTGAGCAAGTGACTGGGTTGAATACATCATTCTGGATCGAAGATCTATGATAATCAACGGTTAATAATTTAGTGCTCAATGAGTGCTGCCAGTATGTGATAAAAAATTAGGAAATTTAATTTTTTTAATTTTTTTAACAAAAAAAACTGCTAGTATGATATTCTGAGCAAGTCACCGGGTTGAATACATCACTCTAGATCGAAGATCTATGATAATCAACGGTTAATAATTTAGTGCTCAATGAGTGCTGCCAGTATGTGATAAAACATTTGGATTTTTTTATTTTTTATTAATAAAAACTGCTAGTTTGAGAGTCTGAGCAAGTGACAGGGTTGAATACATCACTCTCGATCGAAGATCTATGATAATCATCGATCCGGAGTGACGTCACTCCGGATCGAATATGTATGATAATCAACGGTTAATAATTTAGTGCTCAATGAGTGCTGCCAGTATGTGATAAAACATTTGGATTTTTTTATTTTTTTATCAATATAAACTGCTAGTATGACAGTCTGAGCAAGTACTCGGGTCGAATACATCACTCCGGATCGAATATGTATGATAATCAACGGTTAATAATTTAATGCTCAATGAGTGCTGGCAGTATGTGATAAAAAAAAATAGAAAAAAACAAAATATTTTATTTTTTAGCAAATGCAACTGCTAGTATGGCAGTCTGAGCAAGTCACCGGGTTGAATACATCACTCCGGATCGAATATGTATGATAATCAACAGTTAATAATTTAATGCTCAATGAGTGCTGGCAGTATGTGATAAAAAAAATTAGAATTAATTTTTTATCACATACTGGCAGCACTCATTGAGCACTAAATTATTAACCATTGACTATCATAAATCTTCGATCCAGAGTGATGTATTCAACCCAGTCACTTGCTCAGACTGTCATACTAGCAGTTTATATTGATAAAAAATTTAAAAAATTAAAATTTCGTAATTTTTTATCACATACTGGCAGCACTCATTGAGCACTAAATTATTAACCGTTGACTATCATAAATCTTTGATCCAGAGTGATGTATTCAACCTGGTCACTTGCTCAGACTGTCATACTAGCAGTTTATATTGATAAAAATTTTTAAAAAATAAAATTTCCTTATTTTTTATCACATATTGGCAGCACTCATTGAGCACTAAATTATTAACCGTTGATTACCATAGATCTTCGATCCAGAGTGATGTATTCAACCCAGTCACTTGCTCAGACTGATGACAGTCTCAATATAAATCAATATAAACTGCTAGTATGAACTAGCAGTTTATATTGATAAAAAATAAAAAAATAAAAAAATCCAAATGTTTTATTTAACACATACTAGCAGCACTTATTGAGCACTAAATTATTAACCGTTGATTATCATAGATCTTCGATCCAGAGCGATGTATTCAACCCGGTGACTTGCTCAGACTATCATACTAGCAGTTTTTTTTGTTAAAAAATTTAAAAAAATAAAATTTCCTAATTTTTTATCACATACTGGCAGCACTCATTGAGCACTAAACTATTAACCGTTGATTATCATAGATCTTCGATCCAGAGTGATGTATTCAACCCTGTCACTTGCTCAGACTGTCAAACTAGCAGTTTTTATTAATAAAAATTTTAAAAAATAAAATTTCCTAATTTTTTATCACATACTGGCAGCACTCATTGAGCACTAAATTATTAACCGTTGATTATCATAGATCTTTGATCCAGAGTGATGTATTCAACCCTGTCACTTGCTCAGACTGTCAAACTAGCAGTTTTTATTAATAAAAATTTAAAAAAATAAAATTTCCTAATTTTTTATCACATACTGGCAGCACTCATTGAGCACTAAATTATTAACCGTTGATTATCATAGATCTTCGATCCAGAGTGATGTATTCGAACCGGTCACTTGCTCAGACTGTATACTAGCAGTTTTTATTGATAAAAAATAAAATATATTTTATTTTCCAAAATTTTCATCAGATACTGTCAGCACTCATTAAGCACTAAATTCCCTATGCATTGCTTTAGTTCTATACCGCGTTAATATAGGCGTTTCAGGGAATACACTGCTAGCTTAATTAAAAGCTGGCAGTGTTCTAATTTTTCGCTAAACTATGTGAGCATTAAATTTCCGGTTTTGGCACTAAATTAGCACTAAATAAGCACTAATTGATGCACTTTATTTTAAACGATTCTGCTCACTTTGCCATGCTAGCTTAACAGACGTAATGTGTACTGATTATTAGTTCTCATTACGTACTTTGTGCCGCTGCTGTTTAAGTTTCCATACAAAATTTGACATTGAAATTTTGGTTTGCAAACTATTCGATAATGGTTCGTACTAGGGGTACAGGTATAATTTCTTTCCAGGAATCTAATTTAGATAGTTTTATTTCTAGAAAATATGATAGTCTTTATTAATTTTATCGACCATCTGTAATATTTCTAATTCTAAGAAACACGATATAAAGGCAATCAATACAAAAGTGTAATAAAAAAATGCGATTAAACTGCTGAAATTATTCTAAAGAGTGGCATTTTTTTTATTACACTTATAAAATCATAATACCCCCGAAAGTTCGAAATTTATTCTACAATGGAAAGTTTGGCATGATTTCTTTATTCCCTTGCTCCAATATGTCGGAATTTGGAAGACAAATTTCTTTTCAAAATCAAATCTCCTCGCGACGGATGGCGCACGAGTTGAACAGAAGCCAATATTTTATTTAAATCGCCTAAACTTTGTAAGATCGTAAGGAACACTCCGGTTTTTATTTTATACGAAACGGTGTTATTAAGTTGACTTCTGAGAAAATTACTCCCTTTGTGAAATGTATTATTGACACGTACTTATTTGCGTAAAAATAAATTTCACCTTTTCTAACAAAAGTGTAGGAGTGACATTTAGATTGATCTTGAGGCGTTTAACGGTTTAATTAAGATAGAAAGTTATATTACAAAATCTTCCTTTTTTTTTTAAAATATAATACACTATTATGAAGTACTTTTCTGATAAGTGTTCCACGAGAGCAATGTTTTGTTGGGTCATTCACCAACTCGACACAAGAGACTGGACACCCTGTGTTCAGTTGGTGAAGCTCAAAAGAAGTCTAACTCATTACTCATATTTCGTCATCTGGATACGCCAAGAGTTGTATGCGTCTACGTAGTGTAGCCAGAGGTGGGTTGGGTGAGTCGGGGAGGTCAGGGAAGGTTAAGGGAATCCCTCGACCTCACCTCACACACACACCGCAGAACGTTGAACTAACTCGTGACAACGTGACATGATGACACACTTTTTCGTACGTGCAGCTGGTGTTCATCGCTTTCTAAGACGTTAGCACGTCAAAAAAGTGATTCCTTTTCAATCTTTCGTATATTAAAGAGTGAGTAATTTCATGAAATGCTAAAAATACAGTTTGAATCGTTACTAACCTGAATCAAATGTGTAATGTAGCTCAGTTCTAACTGAATTTTTTATTCTTAGAGCAGCTCAGTTGTAAGAATGATATGAAATCATCTGAAAGTTCACCAAGGTGAATGCTGAATTCTGTTACCTCTTACATCAAAGAAGAAAAAGAACTTATCTACGGAATCCTCCGCCTGCATTTTACTTGCTAAATTAAAGAAAAAGAAGAAGGTTCTTCGTTCATCAGTATGTTTTTTTTTATTGGTGTTCGCGCATATCTCCGCGATGCGAAGACCAATTTTGATGATTATTTTTTTGTTTTAATCTGTGTTTTGCTGAGATGGTCCTATATTAATTTGGTCAATATTAGGGTAACTAGTATTATTTACAAATTATAGCTATTAACGAGTATTGTGTGTCGGGAACAGGTGCGAGTGAATAGTGAGAACTTGACCAATGGTAGGGGTATCGAGCGCAGTAAAAGACGACGTCAGAGGGTAGACCGATATGTCTGCCAATAACATCTACCCGCAATTACTTCAGTTACTCCGTGATCATGGCGCTTGCAACAGTGCCGAAATATCGGAGACTCATAAAAAACAAGGTACATGGTAACAATCCCGTTAATAGCTATAATGTTAGTGACCATGAAAGTTTAAAACAATATAAAACAATATATTATTTACAAATGTCGCTAGTAGTTATTGAACATACAAATATCTAATGCACCCTATATAATAATAACTTTAGCAAGGCGCAAGATTCCAATGAATCGTCTCTTATTATGTCAATTTTATTTTGGGAACAGTTACTTTTATTCAAAAAGCGTCGAAATAAAAAAGATCATTGTCACCGCTAGTAGGTAGTAAGTACCCTGTCGTCTCGTCGTATAACGGGCGACATTTTGACTGACGTTTTTATAGAATGGCACATCACGATGTGCCCAATATCAGTATTCGCGCTAAACGCTTTGTCGCTCATCTGATGATATTGCGTTATTTTTATGCCGTATTTTATCAAATAGCGTCCTATTGTGCAGTAATTTAGAAGTAACAATTCGTTAATGGCTATCTATACATAAAATGAAATGGTAGGAAAGTCAAAATTTTACATTGAACATTTTTTTTAAAAGAATACAGTATCGATTGTAGGTCACACCCCAATGTGATCTACAATCGACACCGTAGCCAAAAATCTAGTTTTTAGAATTTATGTATGTTTGTCTGTATGTATGTGCGGGATAAACTCAAAAAGTACTGCATGGATTTACTAAAAATCTGGAACGAATAATATTAAGAAGTCGGGTCAACATATAGGCTACATATTATCACGCTATCGCCTACGGGGAACAAGCAGTGAACCTTTATTTCTAACTAACTCCACGCGTACGAAGTCGCGGGCGGCCGCTACTAATTTAATAAAGAAGAAGAAGTTTAGAAAATTACACCATCCCATTGAATCCCAAAGTAGAAACTTTTTATAAGCAGAACTGGCACAAAAAAGCTTTTGGTACATATACGCCACTTCGGTACCACCGGTTTTGAGATAGGTAGGGCATAGTTGACTGGACGCTCAAATTAGAGTCAAAAGTTTGAGACCACAGAGAAATAAAACTAAACCCGTTATGGCGTTGGTTTCTGTTAGTGAGCATGGTTCCAGGTTTCTACGGGCACGAGCTAACTCCTGCCCTGCAATAAGGCAAAGTCCTGATTCTATGATCAGGGCATGCAACTTTGTCTCCATCTAAGCCCAACCCGTCTGTGTGGCAGAAACATAAAAACCAGTTATACGTACTATTTGAGCAGAAAATGCTTTGATCTGTCTCTCCAGATATTTACTAAACCCACCTACACCTTGTCCTCAGTAATTCAGTGAAATGGATTTTTCTTGATTGCGCACTATTCAACGTCAACTTTGGTTTGTTTTTCATATAGTTATTTTATATTCGTTTATTTTGATTCTGATATGTTTTTTCTACCTACGGAGCAAGGAATATACCTAGTCAGGACATAAATGCTGTCACACGTTTAATATAAAATAATTGAAACAAGTTTATTCATTATGTAACCATTTATATACCAAAATGAACTTAACAAAACATTGATTCTTATAACAATAAATTTTATTCAAAATGACCTCCGTGATTTTGAATACAGGCCTTCAATCTGTGCGGCCAGTCGTCTATCACAGCACGAGCGAGGTCCATGTCAATATCGGCGGCTGCCTTAATCAAGGATGTCTTGAGTGACTCCAAATTGGGATGAGGCTTTGAGCACGCCTTTTCCTCCAAGTGTTGCCATATCTTGTAATCTAACGGACTCAAATCGTTGCCGGATGATGTCGATTTCATAGTCGATTTTCAGTCTTGTGTGCTTTTCGCTCTATGAGCTGGCGCCGAATCTTGTTGGAATACCCAGTGCCTGTTATTGAACATGGTATGAGAAACAGGTTCCACAAGGTTCATCAGGACTGTATTTTGATACACAACTGCATTCGTTTTTACACCTTTCTCACAAAAATGTACCTCTGTTAAGCCCCAATAAGAAACTCCCAACCATACCATGAGCGAGGATGGAAAATGACCTCGTTGGACACGCGGAATACGGTTGCTCGCTTCTTTACTACTGTGTGCGTACACCTTATCATTTTGTTTCTTGTAGCTCTCTTCTACGGTAAAATGTTTTTCATCCGAAAAAATAATTTCCCGATTTTTTTCCCGCGTACCGCTTCAACAAAGCGCGGTATCTCTTCAGTCTCAGGTCCATTAGACGATCATTCATACGATGTCCTGTTTTTCTTCAATATGCCCGAAGCTTCTATACATAAAATGTATAAGTCTTCATTTAACACCCTTTTCACCGTGGTTCTGCTTAAACCCATCTGAAGGGCCAACAGTTTCTGCTTACGTTTGGGATTTCTTTGCATTCGCGCCTTCACAGCTTTTATCACTGCTGGAGTCCTAACAAACCGAGGGCGACCACTTTTTGACCTGTCATCTACACTAGAGTCTACATTGTATCGTTTGATGGTACGATAAACGAATCTTTGGTTATATTTAAATTTTTCAGTATGTCAAAAATTTGAATTGGCGCGTAACAGCAACGATGCAACGCAATAACTGCAACACGGTCTTCTTTAAGCGTCCACTCTATATTTAAAATTGAGTAAAATTCTAAAAAGTATACATTTTTATTTTTATGAACAATTCGAAATTCGAATTAAACTTTTTTGTGGCCAGCATTCTAAAAGAAAAGTTTCTACTGTATGACAATACTATGACCTGACTGTGTATATGAATACGAAACGCCGCCACACGTCACTCGCGCGATTCCCCACCCCTCTCTCCCTTACTTTAGTCGGCCGCTGTCGCGCGCTTCAACCACTTTAGTAGCCGTTTCTAGCTTCTCGTGGCGCCGTTTGTGGCTGTGGCGTGTGACCCGTGTGCGGCGACACTAATACTATTGTAAAGGTATTCATTTGACATTGTGGGTTACCTACAATGCGGAGAGATGGCGCTGTCTTATAGGCTAAGAATGCTAGAGAAAATTCGACACGGCCATCAGGGCTGCGGTAGCAAAATGGTCTGTGGATTCGCCCGGATAGCTATGGTTGCGGGTTCGAGTCCCGTCTGCTGGGTGGTCCGTGTGGACCCTTTTCTATTATAATTTCTTAAGATTTAAAAATCTAACAGTTAAATGCATAAAAAAAACGTTACCTTATTTTTTTAGTAATGTACCAATGTTAAACAACTACAAATATAAACAATGAGCCAAAATGCTGTTAATCTACTTCTGTTGGTCATAAGTTACACCACCAAGAGAGGTAGGGCACAGCAGATTTCCCGCTCGAATTGGAGCGTCAGTCTGGGAAAGCAATCTCCACATTACAGAAGACTACAGTAAAATAACGCTACCTTTTGTCGGTGTTGTGTTTCTGCTGGTGAGTAGGATTCCAGGACTCCATTGGGAACCCTTATAGTTCTGTCATGCAAAGAGGCGGGTGGCGGAGGGAGTTACACGGGCCCGCTTAAGTAGCCCTCCGCAGCGGACGGGGGGCGGTACGGTGGGTACTAGGCCGCGTACTTAGCCCCCATGAGCGGGCCATTCTGCGCACGTCTGCGGGGTCCCCGCGATACCCCGGGAGACCCCTGCCGTGGAGCCCGGCTAGGCCGGGAGGCTGCTATGTGCGGAGACGCGGAAGAATCCCTAAACAGGGATCCCGCGCTTCGCGCTAAGCAGCTTAGAGGGTATTCGCAGGGTTTTTAGCTTATATTATGCCGTAAGTGCCAGTAAGAGTTACGGGGTCCTCAGTGGGTAGCCACTGCTGGGGCTTGTAAGGCTTGCGGGCCAGGTGTGAGGTCCGTTCGGCGGTGTGGCTTTTAAAGGCGCCGTCGTCTGTAAACAGTATTTATTGCCTGAGTATAAAAATAAAACCATGGGGAAGCAGATTGGGTTCAGGCCGGCAAGGTGAGGATGGCTGGACTGGCACACTTTTTGCCGCATCATCAATCATCGCGACTCAACACACACTACACTTAAAATCCAGTGGGGAGCGGTAATTTGGTGCACCTTAATCTGCTCTGTCCTACCTCTTTTAAACTTATTATTATCCTTTTGTCATCAAAAACCTTTTGTAAAACCTACAAGGCGCGTCACGTTGGCGACCGCTAAATCAGAGATCTAATTAGTTTTAAAACTTAATACCGCATTCAAAGACGTGAATTAACTCTTAAGTTAGATGAATAAGTTAACAGTTCAATGCACCCTTTTAATTTTAATTGACCTCTGTAGTGCGACTGTTAACACTGAAATTTTATTGTAATAATATGCTTAGCTTATTATTATGCAAATATTTACGTATTTCTTGTCATCTTAATTTTTGACATCTGATTTTCGCCAGACTCTTCGATCATACTAATATTATAATGCGAAAGTGTGTCTGTCTGTTACCTCCTTAAGCTGAACCGATTTGTGTGGGTTTTTTGTGCTGTTTTAAGTCCATTTTGGTCTGTTGTCTTGAGGATAAGAGAAATGTAAGTGATATGACCATTTTCAGTATTAAGTAATACATTTTGGAATCCCAAGTATTTCCATTGAACCTTGGACTTGAGAGTTCTCCTTATCATTCCAATTAGCTTAAACTGAAAAAAATAATGTAAATTGTAGTACAATAACAAAAAAAAATATCTAAGTTGGAGATTTAAAAAATCGCACTAATATTTAAGTGACTAGTTAGGTTATCCGACCGTTAATTGTTCAATTATTATGTTTGAAAATTCAAGGTTGTGTCGTGGTAATCGATTCATTTAATCGATGTTTATCACGACAGTACGAGCTTGTTCGCTGTTTATTTGACAATCTGTCAGTCAATATCGGGATTCTTTATTGCACACAACAATAAACAAATAATACAGAAGAACACAACTCTCTTTCGGGCAACCTACATAGTTATATGTTCTATAAAAAAAACTAGTTATAAGGTTTGTTGAATGCTTTTTATAATACATGATCACCCTTTGAGTTAGTGTTCCAATTTTAATATAAAGATGGTAATTAATTATTAGTTATTTATTATACAAGAGTGGAAAGTTCCTTTTTAACCGCGTGCTCGATTTGGATGACCGAGCAAGCGAAGGAAACAAACGAGCACAAGGTGAAAAATCTTTCCACTCGAGTGCAATACGTAACTTTTCATCCCACCTCAGCGAGGAAATGACAAAATGAAAAAGAAAACAATTTATAATGACAAAATATTTAAGCAATAAAACGTGAAAAACTAGAATGGCGCGAAGCACGCAAATAAAACAAAGAAACCAAGAAGGTTCCAAATTTAAATTTTTTCACAATTTAAAAAGTTCTAATCATAAATTTGGCACCATAGAGGTTACATTAAATAGGTTTAATGACGTTTTGAATTTACAATTATATTGAGTACTCATTATATGTGATGTTCTAAATTCAAATCTACTTTGCCGCTCAAGCGAATAAAATAGAATTTTCCAGCCAGATTTCGAAGCGCAAAATTACACTTTCCGAGGTGGTGGGATGAAAAATTTATTTTACGGTCTCTATGTAGAGATGGAACAAAAATGCACAAATCGGAAGTGGACTTAGAACATTAGCACATTGGAGAAACACCAAAATGACTGATTTTTGCTTGCTTATTTGTTCTATGTCCTAAATGTGGAGATATACAGGACGGGTTAAATAAACCATAAGTAAATTTACGAGGAGCTCGACGGCGCCAGTGGTTTTCGGCTGCGGTCGTTGAAGTTGAGCAACTTTCGCAGTGATCGGTCATTGGATGGGTGACCAAAACAAATTTACTATCTCGAGCTCCTCCGTGCTTCGGAAGGCACGTTAAGCCGTTGGTCCCGGCTGCATCTGCAGTCCTTAGCACCCACCAACCCGCACTGGGCCCGCGTGGTGGGTCATGGATCAATCTCCCTAACCCATCCATAGGGAAGGCTTGTGCCCCACATTAATAGGCTGATGATAATGATGATGAAGTAAATTTAAATGTAACACAGAATATCACAATACATTTATGAAAATATAATATATGTAAGAAGGAACTATACTCTGACGACCTCCGTGGCCGAGTGACTCGAGAGGTCCCGGGTTCGAATGCATTTGTACTCCAGTCATGGATGTTAAATATGTATTTCTATATAAATATACTTATATATGTACAGTATATGTATTCTATCCGTTACCCGAGTATCCCATAACACAAGCCTTATAGTGCTTACTTTGGGGCTAGGCTAATTGATGTGTGTTAGAAATATTTATTTATTAAATATTGATTTATTTACGTTATCGTATTTGCAAAAAAAGACAACTTTAACACGAGATTTAAGAACAAGCTTGCTGTTCCATGTTTCAGTCCCCAAAAATCATGACGTTCATTTCTGGGTTATAGTAAAGCATTGTTATAAAAGTTCCCTAAGATCTGATTGATATTCCACTGACCAAATTTAAATCTCAGATCATGAATACTCTTATGAATAAGAGCTATTATAAAGTTGATGATTATCTAAATGATATTAATGCCTGGACATAGTGTTTCTTGTTATTCGTTATTTCATTCATCATTCATTCGTCTATGTTATATAGATAATGGTACTGAACCCTATGTTTGCGAGTTCTGATTCGTTTTTCTGTATAAAATATGAAGCGATATAATGGAAAATAGCGCTAATTAGCTTGTATTATTGAGGTTATATAACTGCTGCTTTATCGGCTACTGAACCTGAATGATTTCAAGGTTTCCATAATCATTAAATACCATAGTTTTAATTGAATTGTTTCATAGTTGAGAACCATCGCTATTGCAAGCGATTACATTTACAAGACAGGTTACAATGAACCTTTGAATCATTTTATTATAAAGGCGCATTTACATTTGGTCGTTAGGCCGTATTCGGCTGTACGAAAGACAAAACTCGAATGTATCGGTATTAATGATCGTAATGACATTAATACTTACTAGGGTACTTTTTTTGGAAATTTATTAATGAATTATATACATTTTATTTAGTAAATATTTAAAAATAATATGGACAAATGTCAGGCGTAATAGAGTCCGTATCTACAGGTTACCTAAGGAAAACTAAGCTAAGTCTCCACTGTTAATAGATCTTAAGGCTGTCATTATACATATTAAACATTACTTGTTATACAAATGTCGCCGAATAATGTTAGACCATGTGGACGTGTTATATTTATTATAACAAAAGTGATATAACATGCTGTGTAATCGGGACGCACCTTTATGTTGTTTTTATTACTGAAGTGTTTTTTATAAGAATATTATATATAAAAAATATAAGATTTTAAGATTAACTTTAAATCTGCAAAAATCTGACGTCTTACATACCTATACTGCTTGACGTGCTTAAAAATCTCTTTTTTGCTAAAACACGAAGGAATTATCCTTTTGAGTATATTGGGATTCCTTCTTGATAAGTATATTAGGTCACGATGATGATGATATCTAATATATAAAATTCTCGTGTCGCGGTGTTTGTGGTTAAACTCCTCCGAAACGGCTCGACCGATTTTCGTGAAATTTTATATGCATATTCAGTAGGTCTGAGAATCGGATGTAATCTATTTTTTATCCCCCTTCATGTTAAGGGTAATCCACCCCTAATTTTTTTTTTCAATTAAAGATATTTTATTTTTTTATTTTTTTTATGATACAGCATTAGTAAATACATACAACCCTAAATTTTCACCTTTCTACCACCAACCCCTATTTTTTTATGGCGGTACGAAGTTCGCTGGGACAGATCGGACAACATCTATTTTTCATTCCCCCTAAATGTTAAGGATAATCCACCGCTAATTTTTTTTTAATTTTAGATAAAAAAAAATATGATACAGCATTAGTAAATACATATGACCCTGAATTTTCAACCCTTTACAATCAACCCCTATTTTACCATCGCGATCTTTATTTTTAATAATTTCTTTTTTTTCTCAATTAAATTTGATCTTCCGCCTTCACCGGTCGCGTTATCCGATCAACGATCAATCGATCAGTTATCCCCGCTAGATGTCTACCTAGGTCACCTCTCAGCCAGCAAAAATCGGATCGGAGTAGGGATAAGAAGGAAGCCGGTCTCCTGTCTTCCTCAATATACAGTTTTCGGCCATTTTTTTGGTTTCATTTGTGTATCGATCGTAGCAGTGACTTATACGTATTATTTTAATTTTTCTGTGCATCTATTACGTTAATTTACTCTCATCGTGAATTTATTATTAATTTCCAGTGCAGTAATTATTTTTTCACATTTTATTAATAACTGATAAAGACAGTTTTAACTATTAGCCGAAACGGCTCGACCGATTTTTGTGAAATTTTATATGCATATTCAGTAGGTCTGAGAATCAGACAACATCTATTTTTCATCCCCCTTAATATTAAGGGTGGTCCCTACTTAAACAATTTTTTTTGGACCATCATCATACAAAAATACATACAACCCTAAATTTTCACCCTTCTACCACCAACCCCTATTTATTATGGCGGTACGAAGTTCGCTGGGACAGCTATATAGTAGGTATTTCTATAGATTTCAAATATACGGATGGTGACATTGTAATGCTCCATACCTATATAAATAATTATAAAAAAGTGGCTTCAGACTTTCTCATTTCAGAACCAATACAATATTAAAAAAAGGAACAAGCGCAAGACACAATAGAACGTGACGTAAGCAGTATTCGAAAATTTTAAAAAATCGAAAATTGAATGCCGTAGAATGAAAACCGAGGTTCCCTAAGCGATGCGTGTGGAACTGAATTTTCTTTCATTGAATTTACGTCCTTCAAATTTGTTTGTGTAGCTTTTGTAAAATTGTTTTTTCGTTATATAGTGAAAAGCTCTTCCACTGTTTCCTTTTGTTGATTTGTTGTTAATTTTTCTTTGTATTCTTGATATAAATGCTGATTCATTATATTTACAAAGTATTTAATACACCCGTGTGAAGCCGCTAGTTATAAATATAATATTTTTTCACGATTGTTATTTTTTTTTAAATAGACATTTAATGAATAGGGATAGTAAGTATAGGATAATGGTGTATATCGGCTACACTAAGAACACGAATAGCACTCTTGAATACCTTGTATTAGTACTTGACAATCGTTCATTTTATATGCGTTTCTCAAGAAATGGCCAAACATGCCTGACGATGAACAACGCCAATTCTATTTCCAACTCGAGTTACAACCCCAATGTCCCCACCGTGGTTACCCACGGATGGCTCAGCATCCAGACCACTGACATCAACCCTGTCATTAGAGACGGTCAGTATACAGTGGTTGTAATTCACGTCGACTGTGTAACCTACAACCTTACTGCTGAAATCAATTATTTGAATTCTTGATAGAAACAAATGGTTAGAATACCAGTAATTTGCGCGTCAATTGTTTTATGGCAGAACTTATTTGTCGTGTTTTGTTGTGACGCATTAAAGAGCTATCTGTTTCAAACATTTGGTGTGAGAGAACGGTCTACACATCACGACACACAAGTATAGTGTTCAATATTGGGTCCCTTCCTGTTTCTAGAATATTATACATGATTTATCATTTTTTGTGGAAAATTTGTGTGAGATAGTATTATTTGCTGATGACACATCTTTATTATTTAACGTTAACAGACGCTAGAACAACTATGATGATGTTAATAATGCTCCCTCGCAAGTTCTGCAATGTTTTAATGTAAATAATCTAAAGCTAAATGCTAATAAAACCAAGTGTTTTAAATTATCTTTACCTAATGTAAAAGGTGAATATATCGAAATAAAATAAAATAATGAAAAAATAGATTTAGTATACTCAACTACATTCTTGGGCATAACGATAGACTCGAAACTGCAATTGAATCATCACATTACGCGTTTGGCTGGTAAACTTAGTTTAACAGCTTATGCCATAAGAAAGATATGACAACTTACTGATACAAATACTGCCAGGACTGTATATTTAAGTTACTTCCATAATATCTTATCGTACGGCATTATAATCTGGGGAATAGTAGCTGATATTGAAAGTATATTCATTCTACTAAAAAGAGCTGTGAGATCTATATCAATTGAGTAGCCGAAAATTTCTTAGAGAAAAATTTAAAGAAATTGATTTTGCCACTAGCTTCTCAATTAATTTACAATTGCATATATAATTAAAAATAATTTCAATTTGTATACCAAACACAGTAACGTACACAATTTTAACACAAGGAATAGAAACACGCTTGCATTGCCACCCTTCAGGTTACGCAAAAATTCCTGATGCTATTCTTAAGTTACCCATAAATGAGTTCAAAAGCCACATTAAGAGTTGTTTACTTAAGAAAGGCAATTATACTATTAAAGAATATTTTAATGACAAAACGGCATGGTTGTAACTGCACATTTGTTTCAGTAATTGTTTGCAGTGTCGTACAGATAAATTACTTTAATTCTAAGTGAATATTTGCAGTTTGGTTTGAGTGGTTATGAGTAGTCATGCTCTCTTAAAAATCTCTTCGGCGGTGTCGTGTGAGGCGGGTCGTTGCGTTCCCTAAAATATGGTTGAGCGAAGCTATGGCTGGTTCATGCGTCGTGCTCGTGAACGGGTGCTGCCAACGGAGATGAGTCTGCTCTATACTACTTTTTTTGTAATGTAATGATATATAATATTATTGTAATGATAATTAACTACTTAATTAAAATTACACAATTTGTATTTATACAGCAATCGACACACTCTACACGAGCCATAGCCTCTCTTGTTGTCAATGTCTAATGTTAGTCTCAATCCTCGAAGCTCACTCAATGGCTCACTCAAATGGTCACTTCTAAGTAAAAATTGTATCAAGACGTGACGTCATGCGACATTTCAAATCAATATATCTGTAATTGTTTGATTTCGCCATAAAATTTAAAATACGCAAGTATCCTTTACTTTTTGATAATCTATGTGATAGACGAGGAAAAAAAAAGTTAATTATCCTCCCTTTTGGAGTGAGATTTTATTTTATGGAAACTGGTGTCCACGAGTTCAATTTGCATGAAATGATTCTGTCCCCGTACAAACTGTCACACCATAATAAATGCGACAATAAAGTTTAAGGGGAGGTTAACCCTCTTCAAGTTATGTTTTCGCAACAAAAAGCTTACGTCCTTTTCCAACGTTCCTTTTGTGTCCTAAATGTCCGTACCAAAATTCATCAAAATCAGTTTTTCTGTTTAGACGACACGATAAGTATTTATGATAGTAAAATGTAGTTTTTAATGTTTTAATATATCATAGTGTGAAAAAATGAAATAATTGTAATTGTGTGGATATTAATTGGGATTGAATAATAAATAGTGCCAACCTACAAAAAATTTGAATAACTTATCCAACAAACTGAAGGAAACATCATTAAAATAACACAAACTTAAAAACTATATAGCTTAACCTACATAAATGAATAATTTACAAAATAAAAAATATATCACCCCAGCGCTATCATGAATGGTGCCCAATAGGTTGGCAGCAATGCCGCGTTGGATGGCAAGGCTGATCCGTTGACCAAGATAGCTGCCAGCCTGTTAGCCAGGAAAAATTAAATGTTAGTAATATAATTATTTTTCTTGCTAATGTATTATTTTTTCACATAAGTAAGTAACTTAGCCGACGTGTGGCTCATTATGAAAAAAATAATAATCACATATTTAAAGACCACAGGACGTAGGCAAATTTGTATTGTTTGTATTTTTCATTCTCGCATTGTGTTTTTAGGAGCAAGCGATTATAAATGAATCCACTTGTATTGTGACTGAACTAGCACAGAAATAATGTACGATTCGTTAACAAATTACACTAACAACTTTACCTAGGTAAAGTTACGCCGCCTTCATTATATCAATCCATATTTTTAAATGTAAACTTTTATTACAGTGCAACAATTTTTTTATTCATCTTTAGCAATATCGCGTTTCGTTTTGATTGTTGGTCTTGTCAACAGGCAGCGGTGATTCAGTGTTGGAAAGATCGTTTTCCGCGCAGGCGGCCCGAGTTCGATTCCCATCGATAAAAGACTTTTTTATATTTTCCACTTTTTACAAAACAGAGTTACATCAACTAACTAAGGTAACACTTGAGCCCCTCAAATTAATAAACGAGAATTAAGCTTAGACCAATTACGCCGTGTTTTGTTCATACCACTCAAGTGTAATTTGTGATTCAATGAACAGAACCAAAAAATAAAGTTAAACTAATACAGGCTTATTCTTAATTTTATTAAGGTCCACTTTCAGCAATTTTACTAAAACTCGATTCAACAAAAACTAGCTTTAACGTTTAGAAATATGACAAAGAAAAACAACAATCGAATATAATATAAAATCTGAATCGTTATCAGTCCGGATTTCGGCCAGGACACAGTACGACTACTGCCTTAGTGAATGTCACCGATGATATTCGTTGGGCAATGGATAACAAAGCACTTGCTGTCCTAGTATTGTTAGACTTTAGCAATGCATTCAGTTCCGTAAATTTTGACATTCTCCTTGCTATTCTTCATTCTTTAAATGTCTCTTCTTCTGCTCTTTCTTGTGTGGGTGTACCTCAGGGAGGTGTTCTCTCACCACTCCTATTCTCCATTTTTATCAACTCAGTTATAAGAGTTACCTCCTTCAAGTTCACGCCGCTGATGTAAGTCGCAAAATGTATTTTCCACTTCACACCTTAAAGTGTTTACAAAATTTTCTTCCTCTACATTCTAAAATTGCCCTTGCACAATCTCTTATTCTACCCCTTCACGACTATGCCGATGCTTGCTATTTAGACGCTACTTAGATTTTGCTTAACAAACTTGAGCGCCTGCAGAATCTTGCCATCCGATTAATCTTTGGTCTTCGTAAGTACGATCACGTCTCCAACTTTCGAAAGGAACTCAAGTGGCTTCCCATACGTCTGCGCAGGAATGTCAGAATCCTTTGTCTCCTTTTCAACATCCTTTACAATCCTTTATATCCTTCCTATCTTCGAGAGCGGTTTTCTTTCACCCACTCGCTTGATGTTCCTTGCCGGTCCCACCTAAAATCCCTTCTCAAATGTCCTACTCACAAAACTGACTTTGCATCTTACTCTTTTACAGTACATGCCATCCGCTTATGGAACTCGTTGCCAGCAGAAATCAGAGACGCCCAGACCGTTTCTACCTTTAAAAAACGATTGAAGGAACACTACCTTTCTACTTGAATATCTAAAACTTTATTGCTTCTCCTAGTTTGTTTTTATTTATTTTATATTAATATATATTAATTTATTAGTTAATATTGTATATATATGTATTGTATGTTATTGTATGTATTGCATATGTATTATGTTATATTTATTCAGGAGCACACACTGACTGCCTTTTTCTATGTTCTTTCCTTTCGCGGGCCTGCTGGAAGAAATTTCATTATGAAATAAGCAGTTCCCTTGTACATGTCTCTTGTTTCTCTTTTATGTAATATTTTATTGTGTGTGTACAAAATAAATAACTAAATAAACACTATGACTTTGTTATTTTTCTACGAGATTTATCTAGTTTTGGTTGAATCGAGATTTAGCAAAAGAGGAGGGTAAATGTTTGACTTGCATCGTGCTTTCATAAAAACCCATTTTTTGGCGAGGAGTATCGTTAAAATGGCCGTGCTGGACTGAAGCAGGCTCGCTCTCTCAGACTACGCCTTTTTTTTAGTTAACATAACATAACATAAATTGATAAAGTATGATGTTGGTCGCAGATGACCTTTACAGCGTCACCGAGTTTGGTCGGTCTACGCCAAAGCTGTGCGCGGCACCCCAGCCGTGGGCGGCTTTGGCCAGTTCGTCAACTTCCTGATCCTAAGTACTGGGAATAATATCAACAACTCCTATATAATTGGGTTCAGTCTTGGGGCGCATGGAACATCTGGCCGGCAACGTTGGCAGAGAATTACAGGGCAGATTCCCTCGTGTTACAGATGAGGAAGCATCATTAAGTATAAGTTATAGCCCACAGTCTATTCATAAATATAAATATTTCCAACAATGTCACCAATTACCCTAGGCCCAAAGTAAGCTCTGTAAGGCTTATGATACGCGATACTAGGATAACGGATAGAATGCATATACTGATACATATATAAGTATATTAATACAGAAATATATATTAAACATCCGTGACTAGAGTACAAATATTCGTATTCATCATACAAACATCTGCCCCCACCGGGATTCAAACCCAGGACCTTTGAAGTAGGCGACACCTTGAAACCCGGCGTGCACACCACTCGGCTACGAAGGTGGTCAATTGGTACTTACTTATACAGGGTGGTCAATTCAGTGACGTCCAAAATTATTGCCTTGATGACTTATATCCAGTAGAATCTGAATCACCACAAGTTTAACGATCTCCAATATTTTAGGAGATATCCTTTTCTTAAACTGTACTTCCTAAATAAACACTAAGTATTTGGGTCTCTTTTTTATTATTATTTCTTAATTCTAAGGTGCATATAGAAGTTTCAAATAAAGCTTTCTAACTTCTGTTTAATATTTTTTTAAGGATTATAATGAGACCTCGGGATTACTTTTGTGCTTATAAACAATGTACCAGCTATCTTCACGTCTGGGCTTTATCACTCTTTACATCAGGTGATGTAGAGTCATTTGCCAAACTAGCTTTATAAAAAAATTTGATCATAGTTACGATAAAATAATATACTATATTATTATCTCTATGCAGATAAATAATTTGTTATTATCTGATCTATTTTCGCCAGTTGATACTTTATGAAACGAATATGCATATGTAATCTATTATGTGATAAGAGTACTTATTTACAATAAATTAAAAATAAATCAAGATATGCCATAAAGTTATAATTATTATATTTCTACCAACTTCAAAAACGAGGTGATTCTCAATTCAGTTTGTATTTTTTTTTATTTTGGATTTTTCATCTGTACCCTATTGATCATATACATTCCTACCACAGCAAATGAATTTGTATTTTCACGTTGTTTAGTTCTTATATACATAATGCATGTCATTATGTGATTACCTGTTATAGATATACCTATAAGTAATTACTCTAAGGCTAACAGTATATTTGTGAATAGAGTAGTAGCTAAAAACGGCAAAAATAATATGCATAATATGTATCTCTAAAAACTCCCAGTCAAATAATCAAAGAAAGACACTGCATTACTGGACACAATCCCCGCAGTAATACAGAGTTGTCACCGCCGTCACAATGCCACCACAATCTGGCCAAACAAGAAATGAAAAAAGTTACTTTTAATCAACAACTTGGTGGCCACTAGCTGCTGGCTTCGTTTGCCAACTTAAAAATATCAACATCTGTTCCAGCTAAGCGAATTGTCTCCAACTTCATAGGATAAGTAGTGCTTTCATTAAATCTTTGCGTAGTACTTAAAACTTGTGCAGACAAAAGTAAGCAAAGTTATCATATTGGTTTTCACTTAATAAGAACCAAGGGTGAGTGCGAATTTGAAATTTACTCACTTAGTAAAATGTTTAAGTGTTATTAGTATCAACATTTTATCTTCGTATGATCGGAAATATTAATTTCGCTATCAGTTTTTTTTTGTATTTACTTTCATATAATTATTTACAATGGTAATATTCTATAATAGGCTATTTGATAAGTTGTTGAAAATGTTCAGACGTTTTTAATTAGCGTATTTTTATTTAAAGGCGACAACAAACATTCGCCCATGCATACGCCGGCTTTGTTTTTTTGTAACCGTGATAGTTAAGGTAGCCTGTGCCAGCGGGTGAAAGTATTTGAATATCCGTCAGAAACGGTAATGTGGTCGTGCTGTCTCAAGATGGTGGTGGACAGCATTGAGGATAGAGTGGAGTCCGCGTATATTGCAAAAGTCGACCTCAAACAGCGTGGAAGGCGTGGGGGTGTGCACCGCTGTAGAACCAAACTTTGTTTTACCGGTTGCCATCATAGGAAATAACTAAGGGACGTGAATTGAGTGGAGTTTGTCGCGCCTAAGAAAAAAATACGCCGGGCCACCGGACGGAAGGGCACCCGCAACACCCCGGGAGTGGCCGCTCCACGCCCCGATCACCATCCGGCACGAAGGTCCATCCCGAGATTATGCTAGTAATGATGGGGCAGCCTCGCGAACTGGTTAGGAACGCTCGGGCCTCTGTACTGTACCACGGGCGGCCAGTGGCACAGCAGTTTCTAAGGATCTCCCTAGCCGGTCGATGCAGTCCGTTCGGCATCGATTCGACGGATGCCTCTCGTGGACTGAATCTATCGCGGCCATCCGCACTCGAGCACTGGTTGTACGCTTGCTGAGGACAAAACGCGCAAGAAGCACTTCGCAGGTTTTCACTATGCGTACGGTGGTACCAAATCAGGCGGGTGGTAGGCATCCTACCACCAGAAGAGCAGATGGAAGCTCCGATATCCCTCAGTCGCTTCTTACGACACCCGCGGGAAGAGGAAGGGCGGTGAGTAGTAATCTTTCTCCGTTACCGCACAGATAACGATTTCCACAAACTTGAGAACTAAAGAAAAATATATGCTGTAATGTGGCGAGTAGATGGAACGCGCGAGCCACTGCGTATGATGTTTTGTATGTGATTTTATTGTTAAGTCTACATAGATAAAATCACAAGGGAAGATTTTTAACTTGCTGTTACTAAAAGCTTGGTAATTAATTATGTCTTTTCTTATTTACTCTTTAATTTCAGCGACAATTTTCAGAGAAAGAACTCTTAGAAAATTACCTTCACGAATACACAAGGTCATGTTTATTATGTTAATATTTAGTTTGTACATTCACCTTAGTAGGGAGTTTTATTAAAATTTGCTCTGGGCATTGTTATTTCGCTAACCCTTTCTGTTGAACTCAGTTGAATCTGAAAATTTGGCTAAATTTTTTTGCATCAAGCTTCGAGAACTTTAAACACTGAAACTACATTTTTTTCAATCTCATCAATTCTTTAGAATTTGTACTGCGATAGACGTTATTGTTTGTATTTGTGTTAAGGCGAAGGAAATTGATATCGCAGTTATAGTAGATTTTATCGAAGGTGTGTTTATTCGATAAAAACTTTATCATATAGTTGCCTTTTTTCAGCTACATTCGTGTACGTAACTACAAAAAAGTTCTGCAAACAAAACTTCCAGACACTTGACCATCGCGGCCCAACAAAAAGTACGCACAAGTTCTGCGTATCTTTAGTGTGTCAAGCAAAATCAATATCGATTACGCAGTTCGTAAGCACGGTGAGATGAGAGTGAGATGTGCTCGCGATGTGATGCCGCCGGGGCGAACCTCCCGAACACTGGTAACCGACGCCATGGCCCGAATACGAATCGTCACGTAATGAGGACGTGAAAAACACTCGCTACTCGCAACTCTTAGTCTCACATACTCCTGTTCTGGGAAGGTTGTTTACACTGTACGATTGTGGCACGTGTTATAGACAGAAGAAAAGGAATTGTATTTTGCGATTAATTTTATTGAAACAAACTACAACCTTTTAAAACACACTATATAGGTTGAGAAATTGGAGAAGCAGATATCTTATCCGGAAACGTATATATGTAAATCATAAAAAATAATAACATGCAAAGGTAAAACATTGGTACGTTCTCTGCTATTTCACTTCTTCTCTACTAAACCAATCCAGAGGTTTCTTCTTCAAACGTCAATGATTAAAAATATATATATGCGATACGAATATTTAATTCCCTAGATAAAATTTCTGGTCTTGTACCCGTGGGACCTTCATAATTGCACCTTACCTACACGATTTGATGTGTCATATATAGTATACGGACTTTTTCGATAAATTTAAAAGCAATTTTTCTGTATTGCGTCTGGCATTAAATTCAAAGCAACTTCAAAAAGGAGGAGGTTCTCAATTTTTTTTATTGTAAATCGCGAATGTCTCCTAGGTTTGTGGACAATTTCTCAACTTTTTTATTTAAATTAGTTCCTTGGGAAATGATTCCGTATTTACAAATTATATTTATAAAATTGGTAAAGATAATGGTAGTCATTAGACTAATTCCATAAATAAACAATGGAACTTCTCAATACTTACACAAATTGTGTTTAGTTATTTTAAGAACTATAGAAGCAGGTACTTACGTAGTATGGGCACCTTTTATTAGCTAATGTTGCTGTAGCTTATTAAAAGTTGATAATGTAATTTTAATTGGGTAATAACTAAACTGAGAAATTACTTTATCAAAGACAATTCTTTGATCAATATTAATCAGAAACACATAATATTTGTGTTTTTAAGTAAACTACCTTGGTACTAAAGTGTCAAATTTAATTCATGTGGCAAATTTAGTTAGCAGACTACGTGTACAACGTACTAATACATGTAAATCAGCCATTACACAAACCATTAACCGTTTCAGACACACGTATGCTGATCAACCGTGTTGAAAGAGAGTGTTATCGTGTTTGTACTCACATGATGTACTAATGTTAAACCATCCATTTCACTGAACATACTGTACAATTTTTTTAAAAAACTTTATATGCTTCGTGTTTATTTAACGAGATAAATTAGAATTATTATAAAATAACTCTACCTTTTCGTGATGCTATTTTTCTGTCGGTGAGTAAGGTTCTAGTGCTCCACGGGGTAGGGTATTGGGTCAGGGTAGGAAAGAGTGGGAGTGATATTTTTGGCATAGCAAGCGACTATAAGCTACGTTTACTTAAGGTTACTTAGTCTTAGTAGTACGGTGGGCTGTTTCCGCAACTCGACATCCAGTGCCTATTTTGCGTCTGAATTTGACATCCCAGCTCCTCTGGAAAGCTCAGCAGACCCCGGATGTTGCTGCAGGCCTCTACTAGTGTATGCGGACTTCCCATTAGAGAAATCTTTTGTCTTGTAATGCCTCTACACTCCAGCAGAAGATGGGCGCTCGTGTTCTTCTCCTCCATGCAGGCTCTGCATAGAGGGCTGTCAGAAATACCTATATTACAAAGTTGTCTGTTGAAGTAGCCGTGACCCGTGAGTATAACCACGATTTGTTTTAGGGCTTGTCTAGGTAGTCTGATTAATTAACGTGATAGCTGCAGGTTTACCTTAGGAACGGCCTCCCTAGTTTGCCTACAGTCCGTGAGTTTTGCCCAGTATTCGTCGTGTTGTCGTTGACAGCACTCCCTTATCCAGGACTTAAGGTTACTTACCACCAGGCGAACATTACGCTTGTTGCCACCATTTTAACAGAAAAAAATAGTTTAGGGTCTGAATTGCAAGCTTAAATCTAATATCAAATATGGGTACTAAACATGAGACACTATAGACAATAGGACTTATTATGGACATTGAATCATCACCAGCCTATTCATATCCCAACTGCTGGGTGAAGCCTTCCCTAAATTGGCTATCACCCACCAATCGGGCCCAGTGCAGATTAGTGGGACATTTAAAGTTTTTAGTTTTAAAACATTGAATAAGTAGTCTTTTAATAATGAGGT
Organism: Chilo suppressalis; assembly: GCA_902850365.2. Classification (NCBI taxonomy): domain Eukaryota; kingdom Metazoa; phylum Arthropoda; class Insecta; order Lepidoptera; family Crambidae; genus Chilo; species Chilo suppressalis. Next base: position 9,741,589 of record OU963907.1, read on the forward strand.
TGCTTCCTATTTTAAATATAACCCTTAATGCTTCAAAATGGATATTGTATTCTGAATTTGGAGTGATCTTCATCTCAAGTAGCTTACAGTAGCTCAGTTAGCTAGAAGTAAACAATTAGTGTAATCTTTAAAATTACTTGTTTACATTGCATAATTCATTACAGGTATTTGTATTGGTTTTGGTTGGATTGGATTAGGTAGGGTGACGAATATATTGTATTACCACCACTAACGCCATCTACATTAAATTTTATGTTAAAACGCGATGAATTTGTTCAACATTAGGTGGTGTTATTTTTTATTTTTTAATACAAAACACAAAGTCAAATAAACTTACTGACTCACATTTTATTTGTTTTATAAAATATAGACTGTTTAACACTATGCCCTGTCTGGCGTCGCGCTTCGCTCTCTTGCATTACGCAGTCGGGTAAAAATAAAATTAAAAGGCGAAACTGTTATACGAAGGTAAAATAAATAATTTGGTAACATGAAATATTATTTAATATGTATTTTTTGTGCTATTTCAATCTTTCTTTGTATAAAAAGATAAAAATATAGTTAACAATAGCAAGAGTGATATACATACATACTAGTGAGAAAATAATAATGCACAATATTAAAACATTCTATTATATTTATTTACCTAGTATAGAAATAAACATATTATGTTGTCATAATAGATATCTAATCCAATCCATACCTAATCCACATTGAATACACATAATATCATATCATCGTACATATAGGGGTTCGGCGATACTACATAAATATTCGGAATAGGTATTTGGATTAGGTATTTTTCAATATTAAGATTAGGTGGAATAGGTATCGATTATACCTAATCGGGTCGGATTACTAACGCATACTAATCGGAATCGCATAAACGCTTTACGAAGAAACACGAATATGCCCCGAGGCGAGGCGATTGCGTTACGATTCCGATTAGTGTGAGTTGCAGTGGGGACTTTCATACAAAGAATACTGAACGGATCCAGTTAATATGGTGACGATCCCTCTCCGAGTTGATATGTCTGCTACGACCCTTATAATTAAAAATCAGGCCAAGTGCGTGTCGTACCACGCGTATATAGGGTTCCGTAGTTGCCTGTCGTTACAATAATATATTTGAGCAGGAGCCTTTATATTCTTCATCGTAAATTAAAAAAAAAAAACAATTAATATCAAACTATATATCTCAGCTAAAATACCTAAATCAAAGTCAAACTGCGTTTTATACGCAATCCGATATTCAATTTATTTTTGTTTCCTCTCAGGTGTGCGGGTGTGAAATCTTCAACATGGATACACTACAACCGGCTTTTGTTATGTTAGACTCTTACTGACTAAAACACACCCGTGCGAATGCCTATATAATATTAAGTCCATAAGTGCCTTACAGGCTTCGTCTGCTGATGCGATCAACGCTTGATTACGGGATGATGCAGACAACCAACGATGTTTTTTTTTGTTTCCTTTCAAGCGGGGGAGGCATGTGGTGAATTCCTACAGCCTTCTGCAAGGATTCAGAAGTCGTTGCCGTTGGTACTCGCTGTAGCTTTGTGGAACTAATGATATTTTATTGTGGTTTTTTGACGTGACAACGTCTTAAATTAGGTTGCGGCTGGGAGTCACTTATGAAAAAGTGTAACGCTCGGTAACGTTACGATGAGTCTCTCGTGTTAAGTTTAAGTTTACATGTACAATGTTTTAGTAAACAAAATATATTTCTATAGTTAAAATTTGTGCAATTCTTATTTTCATTCAATTCCTTGTTCCTATTGTGCAATTTAATTATATTCATATCAATAAATATTCTACCGAGAAAAAGACGTTGTCACGTAAAATCTTCGCCCGTAAAACCGACTTTACAGGCAACCATTTTTTTTATGTTTTTTTTAGATTATGTTTTTCTATGCAGGGTTTTACGCTACAATAACTTCATCTATGTCACCATTAATCTTTTCTTCTAAGTTATTTTCAATAGGTAAGATACTTCTTTAAACAAAGTTGAACGACTATTAGTCTTAAAGTAACAAATTTATGTTAACCGTTATAATTTTCCTAAAAAGTTCATAAAATATCTCTATTATCATGGTTTTTCCAGTGTATTCAAGCCAATAGAAGTTTAAAGAAAATATAACTAGAAAAAAATCCACGCGGACCAGGCACCAGGCGGGACCCGAACCCGCACCCTTCGCTATCCGGGCGAATGCACTGACCAATTATTTATATATCTCATATGTTATATTTCTAGCAATATTTTCCAACACTACTTATTATATTATTATTACTTATTATTTTTTCAACAAATTTCAATATTCATGACAACGAAAGAAAATAAATTAAATAAAAATGAAATCTAAAAACTTACGAGTGAAATGTTACACCATTAGCTTTATTTTTATTTCTGTAATTGTTAGAGCACTTTCGGAAGGCACACGACGGTATTGTAAACACTTTTTTTTGCAAAAAATGGGAATTGGGAAAATATGGGAGTTAGCTCATTCGAGTATTGACAGATTTCGGTGCAGTCAAACTATGGTAAGGGCATATCTAACGATTCAAATCTTTGGTGTGACCTCTCTGCGGTTGGCGACACCACTGGACCTGCAGTCTGCGGTCTCTGCAGGCGCAGGCTACGCGCCACGGCTGCATGCCGCAATGTCGCCGCGCTCGGAATCAATTTCATAGAGATTCATAGGAACTAGTAGTGCCACCTGCAGTCTGCAGCTGTGGCCTGTGGTCTGGTCAGTTCGGACTTGTACCTTCTAACCCCTACAACTCATATTGTTTACACAAAGCAGATAACGTAGGATAAACTGAAGCTTCAACGATTTGACCTCGCTAGTTTTCACATACAAGTAATGTTACCTGCTGCTGTCTTCATATTGTAAGGTCAAATTCTTTCAAAACGTGCACTGGTCAAGTCAAAACTGAATCGTACCTACATGCAAAAAAAAAAATACCGTACAGTAGGATACGACACGATGAAATTTTAGATTCTCAATTTTCAGAGTACAAGCCCCAGAATAAAAAATAGTTGGATGTCACTGAAGTTTTTTAAATAAGTATTCGTAGGTTAGTGACTATATTGGATATAAAGCAGCCTAATATCAAGTCTGTATTATCTATAGTATTGATTTTTAGTTCAACTTTACTTTTCCTTTCATGTGTTTATCACATAAAGGCACGACTTCATTTTTTGTGTGAAAGTGCAAAAACCCGGAATATGTAGACAAGCCTCTGAACAGTGAGCACAGCGATCCATATCAGAGGATTATAGCTTTTGTGTTGTAAGCGCAAAGGTTTACTTCCACTCGTACACGTATGTCCCTAAGTGATACTTCGTCGAATCGTTGTTTGATATTCTGATAACATTCGCGAAATAATAGGAGATGTTCCTGTTCATGCGGAGACACCCATTTATCGTCTGGGTGTTTGATGAAAATACTTAAGTGTCGCATTGCGTCTTCGATAAGTGAAAGCCCGCTAATATTGAATTCCTTTATATTGACAGCAAACGTGATGCTACAATGGAAATCTAATATTTCGGAATATTACATATAAGTAACACTTTTAGTGTTCACCCAGTAAAACAGATATTCGGTGACTCGCACAATCGTAGAGAATAGAGTTTCAAAAACTACTCTCACTGCTATTTAATAGAGGCGCTTCTATGATATTGTCATGTCGCTTTGCTTTTTTCGATTTGTTTTATTCCCAAATTCAAGTCGATTGAATACAAAAGTTCTATGTAGTATGTAGGTATTTGTGCATTATTCTCGCGCTGCACAATACTGCATACCCGGATTATGATTTTTCTTTGAATACCATATTCTATCGGAGTGGCGCAGTAAATATTCATGAATGCTCGTAGCTAGGCGGACCTGTTCTTGTATTGAGTGACTATTCTGGAGCCTGTTTTTTTACTTAGAGTAAATAAATATTACTCTTAATATCAGTTTTTTTTAATGTGATTTTGGTTTTTCAATTTGTTTGATGTTTAAATTAACCATTTTTCTCAAGGACTTCTTAGTTAATGTGTGTTATTAATTAATATCTGCTAAACGGTGTGAGGGACTGTATAGTGCTGAAGCTACAATTTAAAATAAAATATGATGTGAAGGTATCTTTAAAACTTACTACTATAATTTTTATCCGGTGTTCTACACGAGTTGTAAAGAAAATCACATACAAAATTTGCCTAAATATGGTTTAAAACAGTACTCTCATTTTTTTCGCTATGACTTTAGTTCAATTTTTAGACATTTTTAATCGAGCCACAGTTGTAACTTTAGTGCGATTGTACGTAAAAAAATTAAAAAAAACTATTCCACTTTCACTATTTTTTTCTGTTTATGGAGAATAGTTAAAATATGATAATTATAAGAAACATTTTACCGTAAGCAATTTTCAACGTCATCGTTATTTATATTATTTAATGTCGATCTTATGATACGTACTACTATTATACACATAGCCACATGACTTTACGCTTCAAAAACCCTGACAACGCGAGACACTGAAAAAACACTAATAAATAAGACAGAGACGCTAAGCTTTATTCTGTGCGCGTGTATGAGTGAGCACTGGCGACCTGTCGCTGCCAATTTTATATTGGCATTCGATTCTTTGCGCACATGACAGGCCGCCAGTGCTCCTATTGCACACGTGCAGTAGCGAATGTGCATATTTTATTTTTATTTAGTAGTTTACGTACATAGTATAAAAATATTCAACGTTGAAAATAAAAGTACATGTGTCTTAAAAAAATAGCCACCTTGCACAGACATTTTGGAACACTTGAACACGTGTGACGTCATAGTTTATATCAACAAAACAACGAAGTCGACAGTTACTAAGTTTCATTAGAGGTTAGGTGTGCGTGCATGGCGTTTGTTTGTTGATTTATTGTTATGGACTTCTATGTCACAACCACTCTGTAACATTTCAGATACCTATTGGAATATCCTACAAGCTTTTCGCACTTTTTAATAATTAATGTCCTGTTCAAAAATGAATTTTCTTAAAAATATTAATAAAGGGACAATTCAAAAGAAATAGGGTCAAATAATTAAAATAAAGCCTTATTTACACATATACTCATATTTCGTATTATATGAAGCTTTTTCTCTGTGCCTTCGTTATTCGTCTGCTGAAAGCACGGAGCACCCGCTGAAAGAGACCGCATCGTGATTCTCCTCACGCCAGAATCAGGCCTCTTTGTTATAGCGGGCGGCGAAAGAAGGCGAATGCAGACGTACGTAGTGCACTTTCGTGGCTCGCTCCGATTGAACACATTACCTATGCATCGCCTAGTCCACCGTTGCTCGCCAATATTTCCCGAGATCTTATTATAATGTTTTTATATTTAAACTGAGGAATTACTTTTATTTAAAAAACAATAGAAGGAGAATGCTTTCTTTATTTCTCTTCTTTAGTATAGCTCACATTTGTAATATATCTATTACTGAGGGCATTTTTCCGTCAGCTTTCAAAAAAGCACTAGTACACCCTATCTACAAATCTGGAGATCAAGACTGTGCAAACAGCTATAGGCCTATCTCAATCTTACCAGCACTGTCTAAGGTATTGGAAAAGATCGTTAATAAACAATTTATTAACTTTCTTGAAACAAAGTCATTATTATCCCGTGCACAGTATGGTTTTAGACAGGGTAAATCAACCGCTGATGCCGTACATGATCTCACAAACTGTATTTCCACCAACTTAGATAAGGGACAAAAATGCTTGGCCATCTTTTTAGATCTTGCAAAGGCCTTTGATACGGTTTCCGTGCCAATCTTGCTTACAAAGCTTGAAGCCTTGGGAGTTCGAGGTAATCAGCTCTCGTTATTTCATAGTTATCTTTCCAATCGCACGCAGAGAGTATGTATTGCAAATGGGATTACCAGTTCAGAGCTCCCTATTGAGTATGGTGTTCCACAAGGAAGCATACTAGGCCCTACGCTGTTCCTAACATTCATCAACGACCTCTGCTCTCTCAAAATCCCAAGCTGTAAAATAATTGCCTATGCTGACGACACAGCCTTATTGTTTACTGCAAGCTCATGGAGGGAAGCCTTTTGTGTAGCTCAAAGGGGATTTGATACAGTAACAGCATGGTTACGAACCCACCTCTTAAACTTGAATGTCCAAAAGACAAAATATCTCACTTTCTCCATTAGAAGGATTCCTCCCACTTTTCTAAACAATCTTAACATCGTTGCTCATTCTAAATCCCACTGTCTTCAATCCCAATCCCCATATAGTTGCGCTCCTCTTTCCATGTCTAGCTCCATCCATTATCTAGGAGTTCTTATAGATAATCGTTTAACTTTCCAATCTCACCTTTCACTCACAGCATGCAGAATACGTAAACTCATCTTTATCTTTAAAAAATTGCGTCACGTAGCTCCTTCCGGTATAGTTAAATCTGTATATATAGCACTCTGCCAGTCACTTTTGATATACTGCATTACTTCCTGGGGAGGCGCCTGCAAAACTCATATTCTGATCCTCGAAAGAGCACAAAGAGCTCTGTTGAAAGTGTGCACCTTCAAACCTATACTTTTCCCCACTGATGAGTTGTACCAATTTTGTGATGTACTAACAGTCCGCCAACTCTTCATTCTGTATACCATCCTGAAACAACATGGCCTAACTGAACCTGCTCTAAATCGACGTAATCACTTAGTTGCTATTTCCTCTTGCTTCAAAACCTGTTTTAGTAGGCGATTCTTCTGTTCCCTAGGTCCTTTTCTATACAATCGCCTGCAACTAAAACTTAATATTTTGGGACTAACTAAATACTCTTGCAAACTTACTGTCTCTAATTATCTAAAATCATTAAACTACGATCAAACCGAAAACCTCCTGCTTCGTTTGGGATGATAATTGGCGTAAAGTGAAAACTTGGCTTTTCCTGATTATTATAGTTACTTTGTGTCCGAGTGTGTATGTATTTTGGAAGTATGTATCTATATTCATGTATACAGTTGCTAATAATTTGTATGTGTCTGAGTGTATGTGTGTTTCGATGTATGTATCTATATCCATAAATGCTGTGTCATAACCATGATTGTGTACCTTATACTATGGCAAATTCACCTTCTCAATTTATTTTTTGTATTTTTCGTATACAATAAGTAGATTTTTTACTTTATGTTAACGTCCTAAGCTGTATAGACATATTTGTAATAGATTGCTGTAACCTAACCCATCCCAAGGAGGGGGGACCGGTGCTCTGAAATACAAGCTCGGCTTAGTTCAGACACCGATCTCTCATGACATCAGGTATGCAATGGTACCCATACTACGATTGTTAAATGTCTATCCATCCATATGCCTATAAAAATGTAATTAGTTATTTAAAAAAAATGTTGTCGATGCCAAAATGTTGTGACGAGAAATAAACGATTATTATTATTATTATTATTATTATTATTATTTCTGCAAGACGAACGAAGCCTTTCTACATCCGATTTTAACATTGAACTTCAACATTTGGCACCTCGCGCACTAGATGACCACGACCCGGCAGTGGCAGCAACATCCAGTTTAACTGCTATCTTCACGTCTGGACTTCACCATCACTTAACATCAGGTGGGATGGAGTCATTTGTCGGACCTATCTATAAAAAAACGACAAGTTGCAGTCCGGGAGTGCCGGCAAAAGTGAAAACTTGAATATTAACGTTGTGCATTTTTGATATTTTGGAATGGTTAGGTAATAATTTTGCATGAATTTCTTTAAATTTATCAGTATAAAAGTACTATCATTTATATGGTAGAATACAATATTTATTTATTGTGCTATCGTACACCAACAACACAATTTATATTGCATTAAAAGTTTATCTTTCAGAATTTCTCATTTAAGCGCACCTAGCGACATCTATTGTAAAAAAAAAGAATTTTCTTCGCAATAAATAAAACGTCCTAGATACAGACTTATTATTTTAATACGATAAAATAAAATATTACTATGATTCGTCCAATATATTGAAAGTCAACAACCTTTAACAAACAACAGATGCGATCAGGCTACGTGTGATGACGCAAGTTTAACAGTTTTTACCCATTACAAAAAAAGTGTACAACGCCGCTAAAGAAGTTTTCACTTCAAAAAACTAAAAATGGCTGTTGTGGCCAAGTGCACAACATTCATATGGCTTCCTTAGTTTATCTAATAGTTGCGCCCACTGGCCGTGGTTGTTGCTGTCTAGTTCACTGGGTGCCTTAGTGTTGCACGCACCACATAAGGCGTATCTTGCGCGATGCATTACGACCTGCTTATCCTACACTTGCATGACGGAGTTTCGGGTGGCTTGCTTTGGTACTAAATGCGATAAAATAAGCATTCGTACTTTATTGTAAAAGAAGTGATTAAATTTCACCGATAAGGGAATCTACAAGTCTTTGCAAATCTTTTTTTCGAAGCAAAAATTTTGTTTAGTAATTTTACTACCTATCTTACCGGAAAAACAAAGCCAGCCTAACATCTGTGCCACATTAAAAATCAAGTTGTTATCGGAGGCCCTTAACTTGGACGGTACGTGATCCTTTAAGCGGCAACTGTTTTCCCTAAGGACGTGCTTGCGTCTCTCCTTCCATTCGCATAATTAAATCCCTCTTCTTAATTCAACAACGAATAATCAAGGGAAAAGTTTATAAAACAAATTTCGGCTGTAAGTGTAAAGCTATACTGTATTCGGTTAAGAATGTTTTGTTTATTATGTTTATGGTTCGTCTAACCTAATGTTCACACAGCGTCAACATTAGGTTTTTAAAAACCTAAGCTAGTAGCACATATTTTATTTCAAGTCACTGAATAATATTATAAGATTTAATAATATATGTTCCTTTAGTTTGTGTAAAAGGAAAGTGGTTTATCTAACAATAGGATCGGTCATGCGTGAAAAATGATGCTGCTATACCTTTGTAGTTGTTACCCATTGACAGAACTAACCCTTTTGCTTTTAAAAGATAAATATAACAACGTAAATACCTAGTTTATTTTTAATCCAACTAAATATCCACAAAATTTAGTCTTTTGCAATTGATAAGATTATAGTAGTTTATGCAATTTACGGGATTGCTACTATGTACCTTGTTCTTAGTGTCTGCGATATTTCGGCACTGCTGCAAGCGCCATGATTACGGAGTAACTGCCACTATTGATGATTATTACTTGTATTTTTTATGATCTTATACTTTTTATTAAGATTTGGATAACTTCTTAGCTGATAAAAATTTCAAAAATCGAGAGGCAGATCAAAATGCCTTTGAAGAGATTGTTGCCTCGGGAGGCAACAATCTCTTCTGGACGGGTCCAGCAGACTTTTTCAAAAAGGCCATCAATAAGCTACCACTACGTTGACCAAAATGCATTGATTGCATGGATAAATGACCTTGATTAATAAAAATTAAAAATATAGAAAAAAATGCGTTAACTTATTTCATTAAAACCTAATATTATCAATATGTTGTTTCAGACGTCATTCATGACGACCTCCGTGGCCGAGTGGTTTGTACGCCGGGTTTCATGGCTGTCGCCGACTCGAGAGGTCCCGGGTTCGAATCCCGGTGGGGGCAGATGTTTGTGTGATGAATACGAGCATTTGTACTCCAGTCATGGATGTTTAATATGTATTTATATAAATATACTTATATATGTACAGTATATGTATTCTATCCGTTACCCTAGCATCCCATAACACAAGCCTTATAGTGCTTACTTTGGGGCTAGGCTAATTGGTGCGAGTGTCGGAAATATTTATTTATTTATTATTTATTCATTACAAAATACCCACCTTTGACAAAAATGAAAAAAATTGCGTTAACATATTTCATAAAAAAACCGCTATTGTATAGGTAAAAACCTAATATTATCAATATGTTGTTTCAGACGTCATTCATTTCAATCGTTAGTTGACCTTTAGAACTCCATTTTCCTATTTCTCTTTCTGATTTAACTAAACAATCCGAATATCGTTTTTTTCGTACTACCACTTTTTCTCGCGAACTAAGCTACCTTTCCCTTATCACATCATTCCTTGTCGTGTCGCTCAATTTCACACAAATCATTCTCTTTAACGCTCGCATTTCTACTTCATTTATTCAGCTTTCACCTTTATCAACCAACTATCACGAGCATCGGAATTGGAACCAACCTCTATTAATAACAGAAACCGGTATGTTTTTCTTGAACGATTATTATTTATATAAAAACCAACAAGAAATATATTACTATTTTTACATGAAAAAAATATTGGAAAAATATTTAATATGAATCGGATCTTGAATTTACAGCAGGATTCTTTAAAGTTCCAGACTTATATTTATGTTTCTTTCAGTTTTGTCTTATTCGTGAAAAACAAGCTTTTATTTATTTGTGGTGAACCAAGTGGAACTTTTCTCAGTAACATTTTCTTTCATTTATAAATCTAGCAGTTAAATGCTTAATAAAAATGTAACACAATAAAAGGCAGTTAAAATTACTGAAACCAATGGCCTTCACTGAAACTCACAAACTATACAGATTGGTAGCAAAATTTGTCTATTATAAGTACGTGCCACAGTATAATTTAAATCGTTAGAATTGTAACAAAAACTTTAATAGTCCGAAACTTATTTCGGGTCGACCCGGAGAAGTATGTGTCTAAGTTTTTGCCGAATTTCGGCCGGCCAGGAGTCCCGGAAATCTGTTGTATTAGTAAAGCAATTTGTCCGGGACCCGCGCGAACTTTTCTAATCTAAACTGTTCGTTCAATCTTAGTGAAAACTCGCCCTGTACTGGCCACTCAGACCGAGCCGGGGATGCTTTGTAACATGTACATTCTCGTGATATTAAATGACGATCTATCATCATAGTTTGTTTTTCTTGTTGTCCAGATATTTTTTCTGCGAAAAATTTTGGAACCGTCCGTGTTCAATAGTATATTATATTCGTTTCAAAGTAGGTACCTATACCGACTTTGGGAAGGAACAATATACTTTTGTTTTCAGAATCATTGATTTATTAGTTAGAATATGTTTACCTTTACCCTGAATTAACGTCATATTGCATATCTCTCTGAATACTAAGTAAAACGTGTTGCATTAATGAAATACGAGGAAAATAGAAAAGATCCTGTTGGGAATTAAACGCGCAAAAGATGAAGCTGCGCTCAATTACATATGTCATCTGAACAATAAAGTAATAACATCCCAAAAGTGAGGAAAAATCATGAGTTAGTCCCCAGGGGACTTTAGCAATAAGCGGTAGCAGGCTGCAACCTGATTTAATTAGTCGAGATCTAATCAGTTTGCTTGTGCGAGGCAATCACAATAGTGCCTCTGAATCTAATTGTAGACACCTACACATATAAACGGATCTATCTGTACGATACATAGTGAGCACTAATTTAGTTAAGTACTTAAGAGTTATTTTTAATACGACATTAACTTTAGGTTTTTGAAAATCCCTTAGGAATCTAACACTTTTTCGGGATAAAACGTATCCTGTGTTTCAATCCAGGTAATAAACTATGTGTGCCAATTTCATCCAAATCCTTTCAGCCGTTTTTTCGCGATTAAGATATATTGATTAATAAACTTTAAAATATATTGAGCAAATTTGGCACTTTCCAATTGGTGCTTTGTAAATAAAAGTAGTTCGTTGAACAAATCACACCGCTTCCTAACCACTAAATCAAGTACATGTACTTTTCCGTTGCATTTTCAGTGAGATTATGTTTCGCCGTATCTAATTAAAGCCTTGCCCGTTGTAAATTAGCAGGCGAATTAGCCAGTGTTAAATTCGAACTTAAGAAACAGGTCGAAGTACTTTAATTAGTGGAGGGTTAAAAGTTTTGGTTTAAAAACAAAGAATGTAAGCTACAACTATTTTGCTAAACGGAGCTCACTAATTTGTAGCTAACAATTGTGTCGTTTCATGTAGGATATTTCACTAGCGCACCAAACAAATATGTGGAAAACGCTGTGGTACTGAAATGTCCCCGTGCACACAAAAGATGTAGCCGCGCACCGCCGCGGTCGTACAAAATCCTGAATACGGGATATCTGGATACGTATTCGTGGTTTGTACGTACTCTTTGAACTGTGGAATGTGAATCACTTGTGTTATTACCTGGCTCTTGCCTTTATATGAAATCGTACAAGACACTAACTACGTTTTGGTGAAAACTGTTTTATATAATTCACTCATTTAATATAGTGAAAAGTTTTGTAGGTCACATAAGTGTTTTTTCATGTTGCATTTCATTCGTGTTCTGAGGATCTCCGTTTGTGGAGATCCCGAGGGTTAACTCTGGTGGTAACAACGACTAGTATAAAACCAAAAGGTGCAAGCTTCTTATATTCGTTTATTATTCCTTACATCGGTATAATACATATAACAACATGCATTATTTGTAATCGCGATCGTATTCTAAGCTGCTAGACAGCATAAAAAAGAATGTCTTTCTTAATGAATTGTCAACTATGTTCAAATTATTAAAAACAATTATATAAAAAGAAGGATAGTAATTCATTCGATCGTTATTACATAAAGTAATATAAACAATACAAGGGAGACGGACAATCTCTCTATTTCAGACTTTCTGATTTACTTCTGTCAATTTTAGTATTTTTTGTTAACTTTTAGAGAATCTTGCTAGATTTTTGGCCAATACTAGTTTAACAATACCGATACTCATCTGAGTCCAGTTCAGTTTAATACAACTACTTAATAAACTAACTGCCTTCAGAAATTATTCAAGCAAGTTTTTGTAACTACGACAGATAAGCACAAACTTAATATATTGGTGGCTGGCGTGTTTTCAATTGTATCGTTTTTATTTCGAACAATTCTACAGTTTTAAAAGTACTTAACTTATCTATCTGAAACATCACTAAGGTCCGTATTACAGAATGACAACTAAGTGTCGATCTTTACTTTTGTACAGATAGAGAGGGATATCCCTTTCTAACTATGCTCAAGACTAGATCAATCACTTAGAATCTTTCTATAATACGGGCCTAAGAAATCAAGGAGAATATTTACAACCAACAACTACCATTATTTTCGAGAGCCAAAAGTACGCTACTGTTTTGTACAAGTAGGATACATAAGCTCACGAAATGTTTGTCGGCGCCGAGACAAGTCGTGTCACAAACACCTTAACAAATTACATTTACATCGTCAGACCAAAGAAAAGCAATAAAAGTTGGTGGGATTGTCTTTGTCACAGATGTTGCAATAGTTATGATGTACGGCGAATCTTCTTGTTTGTTATGTAACAGCCCTTTGTGTGTGCGGGCCGACCTTCCCTACACGCCGCTAAATGGCACATTAAATATTAAAGCCAGCGGAAGCGGATAACGCAGCGTCTTCATAATATTGTCGTTTACATTAATTTACGGCTTGGGCCATAATAATAAAAGTTTTCAGTTGGCGTACCCTTGATAACTTTTACAACTGAAATCGCTCGTTTTTAAGTGATTCATTAGTTAGTCGTTATAATCATAATCGAAATCATATATTCAGTTTAGGCTGTTACAAGTACATATGAATGTCTAGAAGCTACGCCATCGGTTCGTAAATCTACGGCGGGAGACCTTGTACTGAAAAGAACCGGCAAGAAACTCAGCAAGGGCTGTTTTTTCCTCCCTGTTTTATCATTTACAGAGTCGTCAAGTTGAAAAATTACTTCAGAGATGATTCATGAAGGCACCTTTCATTACATATTGTGAAATTATACATTAATTGTTCACCTGCATTTTGATTGCTGTGTCACACAGTATAAATACTAATAGAGTTATTTATAATAGGTGTAATTAAACATTTACATCTTAAATATCAAAGTAGTTAGGGCAGACTCATTTCCGCTGGCAGCACCCGTTCACGAGCATGACGCATAAACCAGCCATCGCTTCGCTCAACCATATTTTAGAGAACGTAACGACCCGCCTCACACGACACCACCGAAGAGACTTTTAAGAGAGCATGACTACACATAACCACCTATATCAAATAAAGAAATCCTAAGTTAAATAGTAGTAGATCAGTATCATAAGTCTATTTGTTTCCCCACTGCTCGAGTACAAACAGGCCTTTCCTATGAATGGGTAATTGCCTGCTCATTTCATCGAGCCTTTGAGGCTGGATGAAATGGATAGGGAGAAGTCTTTAGATACCCTGTTCGTGCTACTCCCGGTGGTTTAGAGAGGCGTAACGCTTTTTCCAGATATATTTAAAAAAGGCCTTCCCTATTAATGGAAAAGGAAGATCGGGGAAAGTCCAGGGGAGCCCAGTGCGGATTGGTGGGTGAATACAAGAAGGTATCCTAGTAAATTTTTATACAAGGTCTACCATATTTTTTTTAATTTCATTTTACTATTTAGTCGGCTTGATTGATATCTCCACAAAATAACAGCTCTTTAGTGATAACAGTTTTCAAGCAAAACTATCTCACGCTAGAGAGTGATTGCGAAAGCGAGAAATAGATGGAAAAGTGCCAAAAACCCCAGTCAAGTTCAAAGGCCCAAGCATGAATTTTTGACAGCTCCGCAAAGCATTGTCAAAAGTTCTATGAAAACTTAGCAGCGCCCCTATCCGACGTAAAAACACACTAACTTTTTTCATACAAAATTTGACGATGACCGTACGTTATGGACCTGCCGAAAATTCGTGCTTGAACCTCTGAGTTTCAATTTCAGTAGCACTGTTTTCTGCCTTTATTTTTATTGCTTCAAATTTACCTTATAACTTTTGCTATTAGTGCTCGCATGTGGCATTCTTTTAAACTAGATTTTTAACGACCTACACTCTAATTCTTAAGTTACACTTCAAGTTGTACATGTTACTACAATAAAATACCAAAAGAAATAATTAATTTACCTTTTAATAAGTTTAAAGTTTGTATAAAAAATTGTCTTCTTAAGAAAGGTTACTATACTGTTAAAGATTTAATAAATGAAAAGGCACCTTGAGCTTAATAAAATAGACTGAGTCGTTTTACTTTGTTAATTTAATTGAAGATTGTTTAATCGCCACTTCTAAGTTTAAAAATAGTATACCTAGCTATATTTAAGTTATTGTTAATTTATAATATTAATGTGATGAAAGTTGACATCAACATGTTTTCAATTTTTGATGTCATCTTTCAATTGACGACACTATATGAAACAAAACAGGGAGAAAAAAATACTTATATACTTCCTTGCTGAGTTTCTTGGCGGTTCTTCTCAGTACAAGGTATCCTGCCGTAGATTTACAAACCAATGGCGTAGCGTTTGACTTTCACAAGAGCTTAAAACAGCCTATACTGAATAAATGAGTTTGAGTTTAAGTCGAGAGCAAAAAGCGCAACAGACAGCACGTAGCGCAAACAAAAGCATTCGTGCAAACGATCGCCGTTCTATATATAAACTTTTCCTTTGGCAGGCCGGATACAAGAAACTAATGAGATAATTGCAAGTGATAAGAAATCAAAACACAAAAACACCATCCCCGTTTTTCACATTGTCTGCACATTTTTGAGCGATATGAAAAAAAATACAAACCTTAATTTATGACAAAATATCAAACACAACAAAACACTATTATCCAGTTTGGTCCAGTATTTCGGTATTTAATAATATTTATGCGAATACATCCTCAATAAAAAATATTTTTATTGGAACGAAAGTTCCTTACGGCAGGCTTGGAGGGGATAGGGATTTTGCTGCGCGACCGAACTGAAAAAAATGTGATAGTAAAACCGTAAGAAAAAATGCGTCGAATAAAACCGTTAAATGAGACGTGTGCAGGCGCGACGAAGTTCCTTACGGCAGGAGAGAGAGCGACGAGGGAGCATCACTGAAATATTGTGATATTACACCAACACTGAATATGTGTGAAGTTATAGGGAGTGGTAGAGCGACGAGGGTGCATCACTGAAATATTGTGATACTACACCAACAGTGAATATGTGTGAAGTTATAGGGGGTGGTAGAGCGACAAGGGTGCATCACTGAAATATTGTGATATTACACCAACACTGAATATGTGTGAAGTTATAGGGGGTGGTAGAGCGACGAGGGTGCATCACTGAAATATTGTTTTATATTACACCAACACTGAATATGTGTGAAGTTATTCGCTATGTGCACGACAGAGCGCCACCTACAATACGCAACTTTCCGGGATTATGCCAAATAATGACATCAGTTTGTATTTTATTGATTTCTAGTAAATATAGTAAATTAAAGATAAATAAAAATTATTATATATTGTATAATAATTTAAATACTGTCGGATTTCAATTCGGAATTTAGTACAGTCAATAATAACTCTTGTATTGATGTAATCTGGACTGAAACACTTGGACATTGTTGCTTGTACGGTGGCTCTATTCGGCCAAAAGATTAAATTAGCAGTTGAACAAGCTAGATTTTGTAAGATCGAATGAAATATACGTGAGATTGTGGTTTTTTTGTACACCAAATAACACACTCAATGCTGAAAATGTCAAGCCATTTTTCATTTTTATCAAAAAAAACAGAAGTCGGTCTTTAGTGGAAACTGTACATTTTTTCATAGTTAATCTTGTTAATAAAAACTCAAAATTGCTAAATGACACACCAGAAGGATCTAGGAGTTCTTGATCATTTGTTATTGATGAAATACCAACAAATTCTTGACTTTTTGTTTCGGTAGATTGATCCTCATACGATTTTTTGTCAGTGCCACAGCTTTTATCTTTCTTTCTTGAATTATTTGTCATTAAAATTCTTGATGTTGGATTTCAGCATCACAGTGATCACTGTAAATTAATCTAATACAAATAAAAGTTGTATCTCTTAATTTCGATTCAGAAAACATATTGACTTGACATCCTTGATCGATCATAAAAGGTTGAGTTTGATTTAATTCACTCCCTTCTTCAATTATTATTTGACTTGATGTGGTATCTGAGACTTTTGTGGTTCTTCGTTTTGTCAAGCGTGTATATCTAGCTAGGACCTGTGAATCATTAACCTTCCTCTTTCGATATATTTCAGGGAATATCGTAGGAGCATAACTCGGATTTTCTTCCTCGTCTGATTTTTTGTTTCCCATAAAATGTTCACTACAAATTGTGTCGTCAGGTTTGGGATACCATGGCGACCCATCAACACTAAAATAATAAAGACAATAATGAATATCACATAAAATATATAGCGCAAATAAAATTGATCATAATTTAAGGTTATTTCGCTTACTTATTTCTTTTTATGGCATCTATCCATTTATTTCTTTGATTTAATTTCCAGTCCAATGTAGGAAATATATACACAGACTATTTGTGCCCTTATTTTTGCAATTCACAACACAACAACATCTATTAATAGGCATTTTAAAAAAATTTTGTTTATTACGAACTCCGTGCAAATTGACTTTACTTTCCCGGATTGTTGCGTATTTCTGCCACGATAAGCGCTGCGATCGCTTCACTATACCCCCACCATGTACTTCGCACATAGCGAATAGGGGGTGGTAGAGCCACGAGGGTGCATCACTGAAATATTGTTTTATATTACACCAACACTGAATATGTGTGAAGTTATAGGGGGTGGTAGAGCGACAAGGGTGCATCACTGAAATATTGTGATACTACACCAACAGTGAATATGTGTGAAGTTATAGGGGGTGGTAGAGCGACAAGGGTGCATCACTGAAATATTGTGATATTACACCAACACTGAATATGTGTGAAGTTATAGGGGGTGGTAGAGCGACGAGGGTGCATCACTGAAATATTGTTTTATATTACACCAACAGTGAATATGTGTGAAGGTATAGGGGGTGGTAGAGCGACAAGGGTGCATCACTGAAATATTGTGATACTACACCAACAGTGAATATGTGTAAAGTTATAGGGGGTGGTAGAGCGACAAGGGTGCATCACTGAAATATTGTGATATTACACCAACACTGAATATGTGTGAAGTTATAGGGGGTGGTAGAGCGATGAGGGTGCATCACCGAAATATTGTGATATTACACCAACACTGAATATGTGTGAAGTTATAGGGAGTAGTAGAGCGACGAGGGTGCATCACTGAAATATTGTTATATTACACCAACACTGAATATGTGTGAAGTTATAGGGAGTGGTAGAGCGACGAGGGTGCATCACTGAAATATTGTGATATTACACCAACACTGGATATTTGTGAACTAATATGAAGCTGTGGACCAGTAACGCCTGTGAGACATGATTATGATTACAAGGTGAGTACTTATCAGGAGGTGGCAGAGCGACGGGGGTGCATCACTGGATTATTGTGACATTGTAGTTTATTCTAAACTGTAGGCCAGTCCTGCCTAGCATCCTTTACGAACGCTAGCGGGACATGATAATAAGGTGCGTATGTATGGGGTAGCACAGCTACGAGGGTGTAGCACTGGAATATTGTGACATTACACGAAATCTGGATAATTGTGACGTTATACCGAGCTGTGGACCAGGAACGCCTGTCATCTGCTGTAAACTTAAGCTAGCCATGATAACAAAGTCAGTACTTAACAGGAGGTGACAGAGCGACGGGGGTGCAACCCCAAATTATTGTGGCATTATACCAACACTGGATTATTGTCGTATATTATACTAAACTGTGGTTAAGTCCAGGGGGGTGGCAGAGCGACGGGGCTGCATTACTGGATTATTGTGACATTGTAGTTTATTATAAACTGTGGGCCAGTCCTGCCTAGCAATCTTTACGAACACTAGCTGACCGAACTGAAAAAAATGTGATAGTAAAACCGTAAGCAAAAATCCGTGGAAAAAAGTGCGTGGAATAAAACCGTTAAATGAGACGTGCGCAGGCACGACAGTCGCATACACAAGCGAGTTTGCAATTTGTGTCGATTCTATATTAGCCGAAGGAACATCGTTCCTACCTGGTGTCCCACGACACCACATGATTTTTTGTATAGAAGACTATGGTGCTCTGCTATCATTTTGAAGTAAGGTACTTTAATTTTATTTTAAACGTTAATTATATTTCTTATCGCCTTTGCTGGCATACTACATTTTCTTTTCCGTTTCGCTTACCTTTACCGCGAAGGTTGTCATAAAGAGATCGCTTTAAGCGATAAGACCGCCTTTGCCCACATTATTGTTACATGTATTATTTGTACCTATGTCCTTTGGTATGTGAGCAAAAAGTATTTATTATTATTAAGATATTATAATGAATCCACCTCAGCGTATGCCCCGCCGTTTCCGAAAATGTGTCGCAGGTGCCGACCGCCCATGTGCTCGGGCGTCGCTAATTGTCTCTTGTTTAAGCAAACAAATTGTTGTTCAGCACAAGTTTGTGTCGTGCGTCGAGCCGTTAGGTCTCCAAGACCCTTTAATACAGTTACGTGGAACCCCGTGAATTCTTAAAGAAGATTATGATAATAATAATCTTTCGAAATTAGTAAGAGAAAGAAAGAAATATACAATTTATTAGAGAAAGAAAGAAATAGACTTTAGTTTTTTCATATCATACGTACATTATCTAGTCCATTAATAAATTACAATATCAGCAGACAGTTAGGTTACTAACCTCTCCGATACAAATCTCGAAATGTTTCCCTAAAATTTACTTGCCACTTAAGTCGCAACCGCACTGTAGTTGTGTTATTAATTCCAAGTCAAGTTATCGAAGTGCCGAGAGCGATCCAGAGCTCAGTCGTTAAAGACACGTTAATCCCGCCTCCGAAAAGCCTTCGGATAAATAAAGCTCCTAAGCACTACATGACTAGGGAAAGTCAGAACTCGTTAGCAGCTCTTTACGGGGTAGGGCTGTCCACAAGCCATTTTGGTGGAAAACTATTTCGATGCGGTTTTATTTGAACAAAGCCAGACGTTTTGAATGTAATTTGTTTAGTTTAATAGGTTTGAAACTGTATACACAATACAACAGATGAGCGAAAATAATGAATTCTTTCTCGTGCACTTTTTAAGTTTTACTAAAAGAGGACAGCTTTTAGGACTGTTTTAGCGACTTGTTAAAACTGTTAGAACAACATCTCTTGTTTAACCAGGGCTTAAAAATACCGATTCTTCATAGGAAACCCACACTGACACGGCAAGGAGATCGCACTATAGAGTCTTACCACCTGTCTAACCGGCTCAGAATCAGGTTAGCGCACGTAGGACCTACAAAATGAAACATAGTTTTTATTTTTATCCAAAATGCTCCGACTGATATGAGCAAGGTTTTCTGGAAAGGGTTCTTAGGTAAAAGTGGATGGAGAAGCAAGTGAAAAGTATCCTTTTGTTAAAAATATACTTCTGTTTAATAAACTTATATAATTTACATTTTCTTACCTCCTGACCAAAAAAGAAGTCCTGTTTTGTGTGCCGAAATAACCAAAACTTATTTCGTGCCGAAGGTAATTTTTATGACCATTTAATTCAACAACTTCAAGGTCTTCGAATTATATTTAATAGAATCTTTAACATATTTATGACGTTGTTTATCTTTTTCACTTTCTGAACTCCTGACTAAAAGAAAGTCCCATCTTTTGTGCCGAACTAACTTTTCAATTTTTGTGTAGGTATTACGTACATTAGGTAATTTGTGTGACCATTTAATTCAAGGTCTTTTTAGCATCATAATCATCATCATCAGCCTATTAATGTCGCCATTGTTGGGGCACAGGCCTTCCCTATGGATGGAATAGGGAGATTGGGCCATGACCCACCGCGCGGACCCAGTGCGGATTGGTGGGTGCTAACGACTGCAAATGCAGCCGGGATCAACGGCTTAACGTGCCTTCCGAAGCACAGAGGAGCTCGAGATACTTAATTTTTGGTCACCCATCCAATGACCGACCACTGCGAAAGTTGCTTAACTTCAACCACCACCTGCGCCATCGAGCTCCTCAGCATATTTAACAGAATCTTTCTCATATTTTTTAACGTTGTTTATTTATTATCTTTTTCAGGCTCCGGTGATCTCGAGACTCCTATCATCAGAATGTTTTATTGAAGAACTTGAATTATTTACTCTAACGCCCGCATATGCTCATATGCACTAACCTGATGGGTCAACTACACTTGGTCGTTAGCCCGAATACGATTGCCAATGGAATAGGGATGATGACGGGATACAGTAAACCAAATTTTATTTATTTTACACATATTTGTTTTTTGGGCAATCAACCAAAAAATGACAAAGTTATAGCGCGTCAAAGTTTGGGAGTAGGGGCTTGTGACGTCACTTTTGAGTGAAAATTGTACTTGTTTAATTGTAAAACGTGACGTCATGCGGATTTTCAAATCAATATATCTCTGCAATGTTTATATTATGTGAAAAAAGAAAAAAATAAGTGTCCAATACTTTTTGATATAATCTACCTGATAAACGAAGAAAAAAAGAATTAATCATCATCCCTATTCGGGTAAATGACTAAGTGTAAATGGACGGAGTCGAGTACACCTGTATTCGGATAGTTTTCGTTTTAGTAACCCGACATCGTCTTGTGTCCAAATTCGAGTAATGTTTTTCGCGCACCCGAATATGTACTTAACGACCAAGTGTAATTGAGCCATGATTCTGAGCGGTAAGACTCTGTAGTGCGATCTCTTTGCCGTGTCGGTGTAGGTTTCCTATGGAGAATCAGCCATTCCAGCGCTGGCATTTCATGCCTTTAGCTACAACTCAAAAGAATTTTTGCCCCTCGTTCGTCAGATGTTGTTCTGAAACAGTTTCAACAAAGTACAAAAACAGTGTACGGTACCTCAATGCGCTTAATAAACAATACGATCTTGTGAAGGTTGCGGGAAGCTGCTGGTTGCGAGTGGCGCAGGACCAATCAGTGTGAAGATCTTTGGCGGAGGCCTATGCTCAGCAGTGGGCTTATGGCTGATTATGATGATGATGATATACTTTAGCCAAAGAATTGTTGTCTCCAGTAAATACTTCTTCTCTTAATATAGAACAGGGTGTGGATTTTCTTTGGTTCCTTAACTTATTACAATCAGTTGGTTATATTTTTTTATTTATTTTTTTCCTTTTTTCCATTGAAGCTCTATGTTATTCAGATTGATCGGTTGCAGTCAGTTAAAGAAGATCTATTGCGCAGGTTTGGTTGCTTAAAAAGGGTCTTACAAATGGTGATAGTATGTAAATTCTATCGCTGGCCGGCCCGACGCACGCACTCAATATTTATTCAACAAAAAATTGCGGGTTTATATTACGACAAATAAATTTAGTATTCACTCATTCAGTTTCCAAGTAAACACAAATGATGTTTATCCACAAAACTGAAATCTACTTTTGCCTATTACTTGAAAAATATGTAATGAAGTGTGTTAATATTTATGAAGACTTCGAAGTGAAAACCACTTAGAATCACTCATCTTTGAAAATTGTTATAATAACTTTTTATCAATTCCGAGGAGTGTATTAACGAGCAGGAATAAATAGTCTTTGTAAAAGGCTATGCCCCTCAGGTTACAATACGCAAAAGAAAGTACTTATGCCATATGGATTCATTCAAGAACATATCCTTTGACATCAATGGAAATCCATAATAATAGTATCCCTTTTCTGCTCTTAATCATTCAAAATACAAAGGGCCCTGCTGGGTAGACAAAACTTTCTTGTTGATTTTCTTGTTCTATTAAAGACGTCATCCTTTTATCTTAAATTATTATTCTTTTACCTAAACTTTTCTCAATAGTTATAAATAATATAATGTTTTATATCTGTATATATGTTAGACTTTAAGGTATTTATCTATGGGACTATGTAGCCTGATTATAAATAAATAAAAAAAAAAAAGTCTTAGATAGTGAAATACAGATTTGTGCTTAATTTAATAATGGCGCAATCATTAAAACGTCATATTACTCTAAACCTTCAAAATATGTATTTACGTGCTGCAAATAATTACCTGCCATACATCACACTCTTAGGAAAACGATGACTCATCAAAACAATAATGATGAATAATTATGTCGAACAAACAAGTATCGGAGCAGTAGCAGCCCTGTTTGTAGCAAAGTTTGGCCAAGAACAGAATGTGGGGGCACCAAACGCTGATAACGCCCAAGTTCGCACGTGATCCTTTTGTGGCGATTTCCTCATTTAGAAATGTTTTATCGGTCCATTCATTTAGTTCTTTTCGTCGGTGCTAGTTTTTAACGTGAAACTCGCTTTAGATAATGCCCGCCTTTCTACTCGAAATCGAATTAAAGAAATCGGATCAGTTATAAAGGAGAGAGCATCAGCGCTGTTATTAGTTTGTTAAGGTATATATTGAGGTAATTTAAAACTTTTGCCATGTAAAAAAGACTATGATGTCGCCTTTATTTGTAGTTAAAAATAAGAGTAATGAGAATGCAGAAAAAAGTATCCTTACTGACTTTTTTTGATTCCTCCAAGGCGAGAGACGGGGGCAGCAGGTGTGAAATCCTCATGAATACCCTACAGCCAGCTACAAGGATTAGATTTATATCAGAATTTTATATTATATTAAATATAATATGAATATTTTATATCAGAATCATACTAAATAAAAAACACCTCAAATGAGCTGACCTTGAGGTTCCTCACGGCTTCATTTGATTCATTATCTAAATGATGAAATTATCTCATTAGGATACACATATAAATGTTTAATCGATGATTTGTAAGAACAGCTGAGATGATTCTCGTTGTAATAAAACGCGAATACGCGAATACGCGATTTATTAGAACGAGGGTTAAAAAACTATGAATATATCGCGTAGACCTCATGCTAGTGGTTGTTCTCTTAGATGAATGATTGATGTAAAAACATACACATTTACATGGCAAAGTGAATGAATAAAAATAGCGATTTTATTCGAATATGCGAACAAGTAATCGATTGTTTTTGTGTTTGACTGTCAATATTAGTAGTATCAAACCATTTGATTACTGGAATCAGTTACAATCAATATTGACATCTTTGTCACTATAAATATTCGTGCTAAGACGATTACTTTCGCCAGACACATTGCGACAATGCTAATCCTCGCATTATCGCGATAGTCTGGCTTCAACCTTAGACAAATAAACTATCGATAATTTTATTGACTAAAATTTAAAAAAAAAATATGAAAATTATTTAGTATCGGTAGTATCAACAGCATTGATATATATCAATAGGGACTATAGTTTCAAAGACAAGTATCGAGGTTAACGAATTTTTTTCTTGCCCTCACTCGGATCGCACGGCATGGTCGCAACACCAACCTTTTTTTTAATGTTATTACGCATGCAAAAACCTCTATTTAGAAAAGTTGGTGCCCTTAAGGGGCACACCAATGAACGGACCTCACACCTAGCCTCTCGCTAGTCACACGGGTGCGAAACTCTACGCTCTTAAATGCGGAACCACGAGCTCCCCGTTTAGGGACTTCACCGCGTCTCCTCACCCAATTGCCTCCCGCCTAGCCGGGGCTCTACGGCAGAGATCATCCTGGGTATTTCGGGAGATCCCGCAGACGTGCGTAGGACTGCCTGCGCTAGGAGCTAAGTGCGCGGCCTATTGCCCACCGCACCGCTCCCCGTCCGCTGCGGAAAGGCTGCCTAGGCGTTTCCCTCGCAGGCCCTTCCGCGGCAGGACAGAACTACAAGAGAGGGCTGCCGTCTCGGAATCCATCGGTGACCGGCATAGCTAATACCATGCCGGGCACCGTGGGACTAAGGCATTGGGCGGGCGCGGCCGGGGCGCGGCCGGGGCGCGCCTTCGCCTTCCCCTTATGGTCGCAACACTTACCTAACCTTAAGTGGAGTTAGCGTTGCCAAGCGTCCGGATAAAGCTGGACATAATGAGACTTTTTGATTGCGTGTCCGGCTTTTGTTGGGCTTTTTACATTTTGCAAATGAGTGAGCGCCGAGCGTCACCGAGCGCAAGCAAGTTGACTATCAGTCGCTTTTATATGAAATTTTTTATTGTACCTAATATTACTGAGCCACAAAATCCTCAATAATATAAAGTGACCGGTATTTTTTACCAAATGTCCGGCCAAACTGGCTGGGCTGTCCGGCTATTAGGTTTGGCGAGCCGGCAACCCTACGTGTAGTGTACTGAAGAACCCAAAAACCTAAGGATATTCTTAACAAGCCAACGATTTTTTTTGCAATCGTACTGAGGCGACTCGCGTTTTTGGAAAAATACCTCTTTTGAGAAGTGTCATCGCAGCCGTGTAATTTCTCGCTTTTTTGCAATATCCCAACAAATAAAAACTTTATTTTACTCTTAACATGATGTGGATCTTCTTCTTTATCCCTAGAAATTTACCAAAATTCGTTTTATCAAATCATCCCTAATATCACACATACATAGTAATGTACAGTTCACTGGCCACCGTCGAATCACATAACACAAATAGGTTCTTTTTCTATTACGTAGAAAAACTCCGCGACAGATTATTATTTTTACCACACGGTGGATATACGATTCCTAAGTATTTTGTTACCCAAAGGTAAGCAACTAAATGTCCGATATATTATATTAAGTGACAAGCTTTGGTAGATTGGATGAGAAACACTGGACTCAAATAACCTTTGCTCGGTTGAAAACATATCGAATACATATATATATATATATATATATATATATATATATATATATATATATATATATATATATATATATATATATATATATATATATATATATATATATATATATATATATATATATCTATATATATATAAGTATATTTATATAGAAAGTACATATGAAACATCCATGACTGGAGTAAAAATGCTCGTATTTATCATAAAAACACCTGCCCCCACCGGGATTCAAACCCGGGACCTCTCAAGTTGTCGATACCATGAAACCCGGCGTACATAACATTCGGCCATGGAGGTCGTCACGGTGGAGAATTAATAATAATAATAAACACTTTATTGCTCACATACAAAAGGACATAGGTCGAAACAATACATTAATAACAATAATATGGGCAAAGGCGGTCTTATCGCTACAAGCGATCTCTTCCAGAAATTAATTGGAGGACAAAAATGATTTTAGAAATGCTGCTATATCAAATAATATAACCTTGAGCGTTGTGGTCTTACAGTGTATAGGGTTCAGTTAGGAACTCAATGGCGCCAGTGGTAAGCGCATTCGTTTTGCGTTCGCAATGGTCGGTCATTGACGATGGGTGACCAGAAACATATTACTAACGTTCCTACGTGCTTCAAAAGGCAAGTTAAGTGGCTGCATCTGTAGTCGTTAGGTGCTAACCAATCCGCATTGCACACGACACAGTACAAAACACATTAAACACTATCATACAAACCCACAAAATTTTTATTTCATCTCCATTTTTAAGTTACACATCAGTGAAAGCGCAGTTGTATACTTACCCTAGTATTATGTAAATAAATAAATAAAATAAATAAATATTTCCAACACTCACACCAATTAGCCTAGCCCCAAAGTAAGCACTGTAAGGCTTGTGTTATGGGATGCTAGGGCAACGGATAGAATACATATACTGTACATATATAAGTATATTTATATAGAAATACATATGAAACATCCATGAATGGAGTACAAATGCTCGTATTCATTACACAAACATCTGCCCTCACCGGGATTCCAACCCAGGACCTCTCGAGTCGGCGACACCATGAAACCCGGGTTCAAACCACTCGACCACGGAGGTCGTCATAGAGACCATTATGTGGGAAAGAGAAACTTATCTCGAAGTGTTCTTACATCTGATTTCATAATAAAATAACACTCGAGTAATCCAAAAGAGTTTATTTATATTCCGACCGCTAACAACGAAGAAATAAAAAAAGAAAATAATACGGGCAGAAAATGCATGCACATTATTATCTCTCGACATGACATCTAATCTGCGAGATGCGAGCTCATGAAAGCTCGGTCTCCTAAGGGATGGGGTCACGTAACTACGTACCTACATATGTGTGAGATTTTTTGTTCATATCATTCTATAGCGGGTAGAGGTCTAGCTCAGTGAGTACAAGTTATATACGTACCTGAATAATTTTGATAAACCCAAAACCATTTTTAAATCTAAAAAAATATTACTAGAAAAAATTCCACGCGGACAAGGCAGCAGATGGGACTCGAACAGATGATCGATGTTTAAATCTAAAAACACATCGAGTGGTTACTTACATGCTTAAGAAAAATATAACTATTGTTGCTATTTTTTCTTTCAAATGTTTAATACTTGTAAAGGTATTCATTTGACATTGTGGGTGACCTACAATGCGAAGAGATGGCGCTGCCTTGCAGCTTAAGAAAGGCTAGAAAGAATTCGACATGGCCATCAGGGCCGCGATAATTGGTCAGTGCATTCGCCCGGATAGCAAAGGATGCGGGTTCGAGTGCCGTCTGCTGCCTGGTCCGCGTGGATTTTATTCTAATAATATTCGCTTTAGATCTAAACATCGAGCAGTTACATACTTAAAAATGACTCAAAATATTTTTTCAGTTTAGGCTGTTATAAGCATTCTAATCATGAATGTCTAAAAGCTACGCCATCGGTTCATAAATCTATGGTAGACCAAGACCAAGGAGACCAAGTACTGCTGAGATGAACTGGCAAGAAACTCAGCACGGGCTGTTTTTTTTCGCTCTGTATTATTATTTAAAGAGTCATCAAGTTGAAAAATGACTTCAGAGATGATTCATGAAATTACCTTTCATTACATAATGTGAAATATACATTAATTGTTCACCTGCATTTTGATTGCTGTGTCATATTGTATAAATACGAATAGTGTTATCTTACAAATAGTGTTTTTATTATAGTGTTATTATATAAAAGTGAATGGTAATTAATTCATTTGCTGACTCTGACTCGAAATCTAGCATACCAACTTGATATTTGAAATTGGAATTCGATAAGAAATAGCATATCTTTTTTATTTAATTTTAATGACTAATAGTGGCAATAGAAATACATTTAAATGAAAATTTTATAAAATAAAATCCATGGGTGTTTAGAAGGAGGTTCCATTGTCACCCTTTAGGTACAAAGCTCTTAATCAAGGGGGTTTGTCTGATTCTTTATGTATCAACAAAATTCAACAAAACTCTCATAGAGAATTAATTTAATTATAAAAATAAGTACTTACTTATATACTAAGTACTTATAATTACATTATAAGTACTTACTATATAAGTTATTATATATATATTACTATACAGTATTATAATTACTATAAAAATAACAAAAAAATACAGTTTACTACCTACTTAAAATATTACCGGTATGCAGTAACTAACCTTCAACGATGCTAGTATTATCTTCTATTGAAGGCATAATATTTTCTAGCACTTGGGTACTATCTACTTCTCTCTTCTTAAAGATCGAAATTTGTGACGTCACCGTTGTGGATGTAACAATATTTTTGTCTTGCTCTTTCTTTGACTTTTTTCTATTAGCTTTTCGCTTTGCAGCCTGCAGTACAGCTTCACCGTCGGGTGACCCGCAGGGGAAAGATTTCTTCACGCTGTATACCTGACAAGTTCCTACTATTTTATCGCTTTGCTGCTCATTTGATACTAGTGTTTCCTTCACTTTCAGCGCATAAACCACACTGTCTACTTCATACTTAGTTACAGTTACAGCTTTTTGTTGTTTATTCTTTTTGCCTTTAGATCTTTTCGTCGATCTATCTACTGCGGGCTCTGATGCAGTCTTTGTTTCTCTTTTAACTCTCTTGTTTATTTCTTTAGACAAAACATCATCTCTCAATTGTGCGGCGTTGGGACGATTACTCGACATGTGAACGTGAAGACTGTGCGCCCTAATAGCTCTATCCATGCAAACAATACACGATTTGCAAGTGACATCGTTATAGACAGACTGAATCTCACTAAGGTTGCTCACCAATGGAGGCCCGTTAATGTTCAGTAATAACGCTTTCCGTAATGTAGAATTTCTTCCAATGGCCAAAGAGTTATTAAACTTGACGTCGGATACTAACGTGTTTTTGTTTCTTGCTTTCACTGTAAGTAAACATTAGCTTTCAAAAATATTATTTATAGATTTATCTATTCTCCATATTACAGAAGCTCTTATAACACTAACTTTTGGTGGTGTTGGCTTTCTGTCGGTGAGTAAAATTCAGAGCGCCACGCCATTCACTACGGATTGGGTGATATTTTTTGTATCGCAAGCGTCTATAGAATATGGTGACCGCTTACCATATCACCCTTTTACCATAAAAAATACAATTTATGGCAGCTTAAGTATAAACCTTCCTTAGCTCAAAACAAATTAATGACAATAAAAATGTATATTGAAAATATTATGAAGGTTAAATCAAAATAGCTTACCTAGCATCTGCGGCAGCAACGCTACTAGAGCACACAGAAACGCGGAACTCATTAGTTCCATTTGTGCGGCACTCGTTCTGGAGGTGTTTCTTGTGCAACAGACAATCTTCTTCACAAAACTGCGCTAACAAGCTTAGTTACAATGTAGTTGTTCCGGGCGCACTATTACGGCGTCTTCGTCGTCTCGAATTGGCGCCCGAGATTTAAATTAAGAACTTTTAACATTTACCACCCTGACATTGAGCCAGTCAGATGCAGGCGAACACTGAACGCGGTACACTCAAATTAGCTCTTATAATCTTGATACTTTACTAGAATTACGTATATTGTTTACCCGTCTCGTGTTTACGCTCGCCTGTAGTACCCTTTCGACAATTGAATGTTTGTTTTCCCTCAGTCTTGATTCGAAGCTATTGTGATCATGTTGATATGTTTATACTACGGTAACAGGATAGTAGCATTCGTGCGGTTGATGCCGCACAATAGAAGCGAACTGTATTGTATTGCTTGGGCACTGACATGTGCAGAGATGCTATTTGTTCCGTGTTTGGGGAAAAGCGCGAAAACCAATTATGTTCTGTGGTAATGCTATATCCAAAAATAATTAAGGCTAAACAAAGCTCCGTTTTTGAAGAAAATATCACTCGATTTCTCTTTGTTATAATAGTCATATTAGGAAACAAATATTTGTATTTTGATACTGCATAAGAAATGCTAGATAAATGATGTCTTACTATAATATTATAAATGTGAAGGTTTGTGTGTTAGTATGTGTGATTATTCCATCACGAAAAACAACTGAACGAATGTGAATGAAATCTGGAATTTTTGACCTGGATTGAGACACAGGATACTTTTTATCCTGGAAAAATGTTATGTTCCTGTGGGATTCTCAAAAATCAAAGTGATGCCCGAGCTACACGAGAATACTTTTTTAAGCTAGGATAATAAGCTAGTTCTCTACTAAACTGTTCTAGCTTGCTGACCTAGCTTGGAACATACTAGTTCTGTTGACATAAGGGTAGTTTATTTTAAGCTAGTGCTATTGCAGTGACTTACAAATACATCAAAAATGAACAGCTTGCGGAAAAAAAACACTATTCGATTGAAACAGTTCTTAGTTTTCTAAGTCAATCGCACTAGACGAACTAAAATAGAATTACAAAAAAAGGTGTGGGTGCAAGACCGTGGATTTAAAGAAGAGATGAACATCGATCATCTGCTTTACTTTCGGAAGAATTTCACAATGATAATTTAGGCGAGTACAAGAGTATTTTTCGAATGACGCTATTCTGTTGTGTCTTGTAGACACAAACGACGCCAAAAATAAGACGAATGGATACAATTATGAGACAGGCGCTACCAGCAAAAATAGAACTGGAGATCGCACTTGATTTTCTTTCGTCCGGCATTAGTTACAGGAGTCTCAATCACTTTATACCAGACGTCTATATACTGTTTTATACCTAAATAAATTTGTTATTTTATTGTATGGTGTTGAATTTTATTTAAGTTGAAAGGACCTTAAGACTAAAACTCATATTACAGCTGTTAGAAAAAAACAAAACGCGTGGTTCCTGCTTACGAACCATCTGAAAACTAACTTCGCGGGCCACATGAACCTATTACACAAACCACGTTAGTAAAATCAACGGTGGGGGCGCTACTAGCCTAAAAAAAGAACTTTTTTTAATGCTTGATAGGCAAGGCGTTTGACCACAATCTCGCCTGATGGAAAGCGATGATGAAGTCTAAGATGGTACACGCCTGCCTAGAAGATGCCTGTTGTTCACTCTGGCCTTGAAGATGTCCAGATCATATTAGTCCGGGAAAATAGACCTCCGCAAGTAGATTCACTCCCTAGCCGTTTAACTCCATCCTATTAAAAACTGTCCTGACTTGTAAACTAGCTTAGTAGCTTAGAAATGAAGCTTATTTTAGTTTTAGTTTTGCTAGCTTACTGCCACTAGCTTGCTATCCTAGCTTGAGAAACAAGCCTCGTATAACCCGGGCATTAACGCTGACGAAGTTAAGAGGGGAGAAGGGCAATGTTTTTTCCATACAAACGTTCTCGACTGATTCCTCCTTAGTTTTTATTATTATAGAAATGATTTACATACATAAAATATAATTTTACTTAGACTAGATGGCGCTGTTGCCACCGTAATAATATGGTCTGTATGTACTTTAACTTAAAAACATATATAGTTCTTTAGTGTAGTAAAATAAAAAGATCAGAGATAATTGCCTAAATGAAAACTGTACCATTACATTTCTTCGGGCTGGATCTTATAATATTATTAGAATGATCGAGACCAAAGTTAATGATGGTGACTTAAGAGGAGCTGCACGCTTATGCTTTTCTTCCGATACCGTTACTCCGGCTAATTTCAACACGTATCAGTCATTGTTGTCTAAACATCCGGCACCAGGTACAGATCCTGTTCTGTCTGGGCCACCTAGTGGCTCGGAGAGCGACAAAGAAGCATCGCTGGAAGACGTCCTGACAGCTATATTTTTTTATTCAAAAATAGTTCGGCTGGAGGTGGTCTTACGCCTCAACACATAAAAGATCTTATGTGTAGTGCTATGGGTGATAACGGCAGAGCGCTTCTTGCGAGTTTAGCATCTCTAATAAATCTTATGTAACTCCAGAGGTCACATGCATTTTGAATGGAGCTAGCATTTGTGCCTTGACCAAAAAGGACGAAGTCGTGCGACCAATAGCTATTGGAAGCACTTTGCGGCGTTTGGCGCCCAAGATATGTTGCAAAAAGGCGTTACCTAATTTGAGACACTTATTTCAGCCTATACAACTGGGCTTTCGCACTAAAAGTGGTTGCGAAGTGGCAATGCATGCTACTGCACTTGTTTGTCGGCTGATACTGGTAGGGTTCTGCAGAAGGTAGATGTTCAGAACGCTTTTAACTCAGTCGATAGAGGAATACTGCTGTGTGAAGTACAAAAATATGTACCTTCCTTGTATCCCTTTATTTGGCAATGTTACGGATCGCCATCATCATTTAGTTTACAGCGGAAGATTAATTATGTCCTCTGTGGTTTTCAGCAAGGAGATCCAATTGGTCCTTTTAATCTATAGTCTGGCAATACATGGCATCATTCAGAATTTAAAGTCCAAATTTAATGTTTGGTACTTGGACGATGGCTCTAGCTGGTGACGCGGAAACAGTATTAGAGGATCTAAAATCATTGATTGATTCTTTCTCGTCTATTGGCCTACAATTGAACTTTGGGAAGTGTGACTTGTACATACATGATACTGCAGGGACGAATGATAGAAAGGTTATTTTACCAAAATTTACTTAACTGGCACCGGGTTTTAGAGTTCTCGATAAGGAGTCTTTTCATTTGTTGGGAGCTACTTGACGAATCCATCTCTTCCAACATCTTTGTAACTAAATTTCAAGAAAAATCTTCTCGCCTATTTTAAATAAAGTCTCACAAAGCTCTTTTCATTGTAAAATGTTACTTGTTTGTGCCCAAGTTCACATATAATCTTCGTGTTTCTTAATTTTGAAAATACCCAAACTTATACTTATTAATTTAGATTATCTTAGTTACACCCTAACTATAATTTTGAATTGCTCCTTACAGGGCCCGGCTTGGCAGCTGGTGGCACTGCCTGTGCGCTTTGGGGGATTGATATTAGGACAGCAACGGATGTAGCTCTGTCGGCTTTTTTGTCTTCGGTTCATGCATCGGAATCTTTTTGCGGTAGTATTATAGGCCCTTCTCTGGGTTCCGTTGAGATTTCGGGACTTTCGGAGGCAAAGAATAAGTGACTGGCGCTGTGTTATATATTTGTAAACGAAAACTTGAAACAATTATGGATACCTGTGACAACGCATTGGATCGCGCTCGACTTTTGGCTGTGTCTTTAAAAGGAATCAGGTTTTTGGTTGCATGCATACCCTTCTTCAAGTATCGGTACGTGTTAGGTTAATTGTACCCTGTCAATATCAATTGCACTTTGTTTGGGGATCAAAACAAATTAATCACATCGTTGCTGCTGAGGAGGCTGGGTAAATGAAAGGGGACATCACGGCTTGTCCTGTCGGAGGAGTGCCGGGCGTATAAATAGGCATAAGTCAATCAACGACATCATTCAAAGGGCTGTGGTTACTGTTGGTATACCTGCAATTTTGGAGCCATCTGGGGTATTGCGTTCGAATGGCAGACGATCAGATGGTATGTCATTTATGCCTTGGAGTATGGGAAGGTGTCTGGTTTGAGGTGCAAAATGCGTTGATACTTTGGCCCTATTTCACCTTAATGTGACCTCAGTTTAACCCTGTGCAGCTGCTATAGCAGCTGAGTGTAATAAAAGGCGCCAGTACCGAAGGAGACAATGGGTCCTTGGAGCCTTTCTGCAAAATTATTTCTTAAAGATATGACTGCTCGCCTGTGCGAGACTACGGAGAACCAAAGATCTGATAGCTTTTTGCTCAACGGAGTAGTTTGGCGATACAGCCCGGTAACGCTGCCAGTCTTCTGAGGACCGTGCCCCGCAAAGGCGAACTCAATGAAATATTTAATTTTTAATTATTATTGTGTCTTTTGTTGATATTAATAAATAATTTTATTCATTATATGCTCTAAATCTTTCTATTTTTCGATAACTTGTGTTTCAAAGCAACTAGAAGCCTTCAAAAATGCCAGATTTTTTTTTATCACCGCTTAAGACGTCTAGTGTGAAGATTCAATAAACATTTACAAAAAAAGCAAAACATAGAAGCCCAGTATAACTACTGATTATTCTATGGGTAAAATTTATCTACTATATAAAAATAAGTCGGGTTTTCCTTCCTGACGCTATAACTCCAGAACGCATGAACCGATTTCCACGGTTTTGCATTCGTTGGAAAGGTCTCGGGCTCCGTGAGGTTTATAGCAAAGAAAATTTAGGAAAAATTTAAAAAAAAAATCTTCTTTTAATCACCAAACGAAATGTTACATAAAACGAAGAAATCTGATGGTGAAACGGAGTTCGCCTGGTTTGCTAGTTTTTTATAAATTTATTATTTCGTCGAAAGCCAAACCTCGAATTTTGCATTTGTTTACGCACACTAAAGCGTTAACTACTATTGTCCCTATCGCATGGTATTTGCCAATGCGTGATTAGTTTTTTCAAATACCTATTTCTCAAACGTCTCTCAGCTCGCGTCCGCTCTTAACGTAGCTAGTCTATAATAAACTCAATAACTTTTACGTGTGAAATAAGGGCCTCGTAATACGCAATGTATGAAAATGCTTTTTCGCCTAAACCCATATCTACAATTCGCCGTTACCACCTCCGTCTTACTACATACAAATATTCATGCTCATGTTGATTCAACAAAAATTACCATAAAATATCACGTCAGAGTGTAGCGGGGCATAAAAGCGGGCGAACTTTTTTTGTAACTTATCTCGTTTTTCACCAAGATGTGACTTTTATGGTGGAGATGGACTTTGTGAGTTTTGGCTTGTTCGAACGCTGCAAATTGCTGAGATTTGTTCTTACGTTCGTTCGTGACAATGCCGAAAAGGGGTGTCGGGGTATTTTATGTTTTTCGGTTTTCACCGCTGGTAGTAGTAGGTTTGATAGTGAAATACTGGTTAGGTAACAGAGGTTTAGTTAGAGTTTGTTACTTTGACATTGCAAAGCTTTATTTATTACTAGCGGCTGCCCACATCGTTGTCTGCGTTCATTTTAGTTTTATGAGGATCACACAGGAACCTAACGTTTTCCCGGGATAAAAAGTATCCTATGTCTCAATCAAGGTCATAAATTATAAAATTTCATCGAAAACCGTTCAGTAGTTTTTGTGTGATTAGGTAAAAAAAAAACATCCAAACACAAACTTTCACAGTTATAATATTAGTAGAATCGGTATAGTAAAGCGGTAATATAACATAATATCAGTGTTATTAGTTTAATTTTTAAAAATTAATGGACCATACATGCCATCTAAGATAGCTCTTCTCTCCTATTTATGAGAACTTAGCTCAGATAGCAAAGATCCCTACTACTTGCCTACTACTTTTTTTTACCAACGACCAGTTTATACAGCGACTGTGCTCCCGTATTTCCCTCTAAAAGGTCATGGAATTGAAACAAGAGGCAATTATCTGTATTATGTGCATTCAGCACAACTTAATATTGTTCCTTAGTTATGCTAATTTAAATACTTCAAAGATAACTTTCCACTGTAAAATCACCACATACGTACTTTGGACTAAAGAATTATTGTGAGAATAAATAAATATCCTTTATCCATTGAATACAGGATCCGTCGTATCAGAAAGGTGAATTTTTATTTATGACCTGACTTTTGTACCCATATTGTGTTTGACTATTATATCCGCAGGCAAGGAATAATACCTAAGTTTGCCCGGGCGACGCAGATTCCACAGTAGAATGATTACATTGTCGAGCAAAGTGAAAAGGGTTGTAGGTTCCCACAAAGAATGAAACACTATTAATGTGAAAGTAATTTTTATGTGAAGTTCAGAATGTAGGTATTAGGCTATATCAGAAATAGAAAACCTTTACGTTTCAACGTGCCATTTTTCTAAAGAAATGCTTAATGAGATGACAATTGTGCTATCAAATCTTGTTGACTTTATGATTATTGGGATAATAATAATATTAATTCAAAACTCTTTATTTAATACGGTAAAACCCTGTAGGTACCCTTTTCTGCAATATTTCTATTATATGCGTAACTTAAAGTTAATTAAGTGAGACTTCTGTTAATGCTGATTAGATGACGAATAACATACTTATGTTAGAGTTGTAAGATGTTACGTAGTGCATAATGAATTATTTTGTGATCAGTGGCGTGCCCAAAATATTGTGTGGCGTGCTATTGGTTCGGAGAAATAACAAACTTTGTCTGTTATAACTATCAAGCACAGTTCAATTGTTTACATCTCTATCATAACAACTTTATCATTAAAATTTCTTGTATTTACAACTTTTAGTAAAATCTTAAAACTAAGTACTTGTGTTTAGTCACGTGGTCTATTTTTGTTTTTTTAGAAAAGTTCTGAATGATGGAGATAGTTTAAAGAGAGGCTCATCTTCTGTTATTTTCTGGTTTTGCGGTCGCTTCTTTTTCTCGGCTTTCTTCAGAGCTCCTTTCACGGATGGGTAATTCATATCGAGGCTTTTGTTTCATAACCTATTTACGACTTGACTTCTTATTTCCCTTTACCTCTTTTGGGGTTATTTTAGAGAAGATATTTTTCACATAACGTTTTTTTAGACTTTGTAGTAGGTCGATCTTGCAGCTCTTTGTTCTCAGTTTTTCTAGAAGGAGCTTCGGAAGTACAACATAGACAAACTGGCTTTTTTTGTAGTACTATTGGACTCTGTCTATAAATTTGCTTTTCTGTCGTAATTTCATTGGTGTTGGTATGACCTTCGATTCTTTTACAGTAGTCTCTAACTCGTTCTCTTCCTCCATGACAATCCATATTATCGAGGTGGTGACTTCTTCTTTTGGTACAACCATTGTATCGCGAGTTCACGTTTTGACAGGTTCGTATTTCCGGCTAGAGTCACGTGATGGAGTTATCTCTGGCGGACTAGAAACGGCAAAATTTGAAATATGATGCCTGTGTCATTTTGTCCGTATATGTCATTTTGTACGTATCTCCTAGCGCATTCACATTGCACACCAGTAATCTTAGGTTTCATATCTTTGAATTATAATAGATACTTAAAAGATAAACAAACTAGAAAAAATAATAATTTTAAATTTAACTAAGATCAACGAAATCCATTTTGTCCATATGCTATGGACAAAATGGCATACACGGCAAAAGTTATAAAATTAAAGGCAGAGCTCGCAAATGAACCGCTTGGTTCGTTTAGAAACATTCGCGCAAGAAGCGTGGGCCCAATGTGAACATTTTAAACACCGCAACCAGTCTTCTCCAGGTTTTGATCGCGAATAAAGATTGTTGCAATAAATGCATGCGCAATCCTCTTCGTCATCTTGAGCGTAGTTTGGCAAATTTTCTTCTTCGCTGTCTTCTTGGAATATGGTTTTGGTAACCTTTCGTCTCTTCTTCTCTGAAGGAGCTTTAGGCTCATTTTTTGCCTTAATTTATTTTATATTTGGAGTTGAAGTCAAAACTAAAGAGGTTTGCTGTTTCTTTCGCTTACGTTTGCCTTGGTCACTTACGTAATGTCCTTTTGGGACAGGAGATATAACTTCAATAGGCACTGCTAACGTATAGGATGAGGGATGTTTTTCATTACCAATAGATGGGCGATTTTGATTTGCAGCAGGTAAAATAAGGTGTCGAAACCTGACTGTAAGTTATGAAATGTACTATCGGTATAGTAGATATTAATTATTGGGATATATTGTAACATTTGAGAGTTGCAAGAGGATTCAAACTAGTATTATTGAAAAACCCATTTTTTGAACCAAAGAAAGTAAGAAAATAGTATTCTAACAGCAGTTTTATTGTCGATATTTTATTTAGTTTAAAGAACATTGATTGAAAATTTTTAATGTCAACTTATGAGAAATTATTAATTTAAAGCTAAATCAAAACACAATATTCTTAAAGAGAAAATAAGCAACGAGTTTATTTATCAAACATAAAACAGTTATTTACTCTTCACAATCTTTACTTTAATTATTAAACTTCCCTAAACTAGTTAGAAATATTTCTCGAATTATTAATATATTTGAGCGTCTGTGGTAAATAGAGACATTCATATAAAGGAAAGAATCTAGTTCTTTCTTATACAATATGCCAACAATTTAATTTTCGAAGTCTTAACTATAATTATAGAACATCCTTGGTCGCAATATATGTATATATTTTTTAAAATAATTAATAACATTAATCTAATATTAAGTAAGTTAAAAAAAAGCAACGAGTTTATTTATCAAACATAAATCAGTTATTAACTTTTCACAATCTTTACTTTATTTATTAAACTTACTCAACTAGTTAGAAATATTTCTCGAATTATTAATATATTTGAGCTTCTGTGGTAAATAAAGACATTCATATAAAGGAAAGAATCTAGTTCTTTCTTACAATATGCCAACAATTTAATTTTCGAAGTCTTAACTTTGATTATAGAACATCCTTGGTCGCAATATATGTATATATTTTTTAAAATAATTAATAACATTAATCTAATATTGAGTAAAATATTTTTAAAGTTAAAAAAAGCAACGAGTTTATTTATCAATCATAAAACAGATATTAACTTTTCACAATCTTTACTTTATTTATTAAACTTCCTCAACTAGTTAGAAATATTTCTCGAATTATTAATATATTTGAGCTTCTGTGGTAAATAAAGGCATTCATATAAAGGAAAGAATCTAGTTCTTTCTTACAATATGCCAACAATTTAATTTTTGAAGTCTTAACTTTGATTGTAGGACATCCTTGGTCGCAATATATGTATATATTTTTTAAAATAATTAATAACAATAATCTAATATTATGTAAAATATTTTTAAAGTTAAAAAAAAGCAACGAGTTTATTTATCAAACATAAAACAGATATTAACTTTTCACAATCTTTACTTTAATTATTAAACTTTCCTCAACTAGTTAAAAATATTTCTCGAATTATTAATATATTTGAGCTTCTGTGGTAAATAAAGACATTCATATAAAGGAAAGAATCTAGTTCTTTCTTATACAATATGCCAACAATTTAATTTTCTAAGTCTTAACTATAATTATAGAACATCCTTGGTCGCAATATATGTATATATTTTTTAAAATAATTAATAACAGTAATCTAATATTGAGTAAAATATTTTTAAAGTTAAAAAAAAGCAACGTGTTCATTCATCAATCATAAAACAGTTATTTACTCTTCACAATCTTTACTTTAATTATTAACTTTCCTCAGCTAGTTAGAAATATTTCTCGAATTATTAATATAGTGTAGTTTTTTTATGTACAGCATCACATAAAAAACTACATTATTTATACATATCAAGAAACACCATGGGACGCAGACTTTAGTATTGTTGAACATTACCACGAATTATCCGATGGTAAGATGAAAAATTTTATATCTTATCTATGAAAAAAATAATAATAAAAAAACATATGGAGGACAAGATATGGAGAGTTATTCACATTAAATACTGGACATGTCGAGCTGCAAGGTAAAATTAGTTAATAAAAATCAATGAAAATACACAAAATATTCATAGAGAAAGTAGAAGATAATATTATGTTTTTCGGTGTACTTTCATGTAAATCAGATTAATATACAAGTTAAAAATTTTCCAGAAAGAATTGACTACCCGGGTAATCATAAGTGTGTAATATGTCTTCATAACGACATAACACATGTAATGATACCTTGCCGACATGCAGCTCTCTGCGGATCATGCTTGAGGACATTCCAGAACAATGCAATTTTACGAAGAGTACCGCTAGATTGTCCGATGTGCCGGACACAAACATTAAGAGTAGAAAAGGCAAGTTGACTTTTATATTATTTAGTTTTTCTAAATTTCGCAAAAATTTCATTGATATTTCTAACTAGTTTAGGGAAGTTTAATAATTAAAGTAAAGATTGTGAAGAGTAAATAACTGTTTTATGTTTGATGAATGAACTCGTTGCTTTTTTTCAACTTTAAAAATATTTAGATTAATGTTACTAATTATTTTAAAAAATATATACATATATTGCGACCAAGGATGTTCTAAAAAGTGTGTAATTGTATCGATAAAATAAAAAAGTCAGCGGCGATTAGCCAGCAAGAGACTAACACAATTCGACGTAGCTAAACCATATGATGATGATGATGATGATGATGATGACCACACAAGAGTGCCAAAAAAAATGTAATACTTGGAATTTAAAATTTTGAGTTCAATAATTAGAATGGCTTAGCAACTATCATCACGAAGTGGAAAGAGTTCGTGGGATACGTCTAGAGAAACGAATGATTCGTCGTCGAGTAGCCCTACGCCGACCACCGCCTTGCCATCCTCAAGATTCTAGGTTACGTTTAAGATGTTCAAAGACTTGCACTACATACTCCAAGCCATTCATGTAATCTCGAAAGATCAGCCAGTCTCGTAGATTTCTGTATGTTGATGATGATGCCATAGCACGATATTCAGGTGTCATGACTTCCCGAGTCACGTCTGCTCGTGGTGTTACACCACGTTCCATCAAAGCCACCTGTAGCTCACATAGAACCTGTCAAGAAATAATTCATTTAGTTTATCAAGTTCTAGATCTTTTTAGAGTTATCAACATTTCATCAGTATTCTAACAGCAAAAATAAGTAAATAAATTGACAATGCTTACCGTTCGGAGTTTGTACTCGGTGTCTTTAAATTGTTTGAGAAACTCAAGTCGATGATCCTCTTGGTCCCAGACTATTTGCTCTAGACCCACAGCGTATTTCTGCAAAAACTCGTAGGCATTTAAGAGGGCAGTATCGAGCTGTAAAAATAAATGACAATGAAACAAGTGAAGAATGGGTGGAGAAAGAAAGAAAGCAGTGAGAAAATTTGTGAGAGATTGAAGATGATAAAGATAAAAAAAAAATGATGACAAGCGCACGAACCATTTGCACCTCCAGCTTGTTTAAATATTCCTTGGTTAATTGTTCTCCCAGCTGCTTTGGGATGTCTTTATCGCCTGGCAGCCAATCGTAATGATTATCTTTCCATGTTGAATGTACATCGTTCAATGTAGTATGAAACGTTTTGTTAACCTAAAAAAAAATAAACAATTTATTTTTATTTTTTCGAAGTTACAATGCTGCCGCCATCTTAAAATTTTTTGATTAAACAATTGCCTAACCTGCTAAACAAACAATATTATCAATTGTTTAAACTCATAAATAATTTTATTTATTAAATGAAAGTCATTAATTAATAAATACAGTTGAATTATTAATAATAACCTATATCAATTAGGTTAATAATAAGTTAAAAAAAAATCTAGTTGAAAATAAATGACTTGAGCAGTCTTAAATGGTTGAAAATACATGAATTCTACTGTAATACTTCAAATTATAAACAAATATAAACGGTAAAATAGTTTTTAATACTGGAAATAAATTATAACCTCTACTAAATAGGTTATAATTCACAAGAGCAATAATAGAATCATCAGAATTATTATGATTATCACAATTCCCCTATAAAAAACTATATCAAGCTTCCCTACTTGACAAGAAAATTAGTCACAGTGGCTTTTGACTAACACATAATAAATTCGGGGAAATGATCATTGTCATAAATACTAAACGCAAAACACTTGTAGAACCGGTGACTAAACTACTCGACACTCATAATGCTTGGCGCCTTAATTTGATAATTCAATTAAAACCAGAATGATCCATCAACCTAGAAAGACCCAAGATGATGACAAAAAAATGGTACCAAAATTTTATTATTAAATTCATACGAGGAATCAATGAATCGCAGGCCTAGGTAATGTGGTTTTATTGGCACGCGCCACATAATAAAGTGAGCATGAGTGATATATGTGTGATATCCGGAGTGTGATGTAGTGTATAACGTGAATGTTGATGAGTATAAGTAGTGTATCAGCTGGCCCACGAGGATCATTTGACGAGTGGGAGCTTATCTCTGTCCAGGAATGGCAAAAATCAACGTGAGAGCTGCCTACGGTGGCAATTATATGCGATAATGCGATTAAATATAATATAATACAATCCCTGAAGTATATATTTGATAAACCTTTAACCTAGAAATACCAACAATAATAAAATCAGTGATTATAAAAGGCTAGTTTCTTTTTATTTTCTATCAATACATATATTGATTGACTGTTTTATTTCTTTTAGGCTTTCCTCCTTTTTTGTTGCGAGTGCTCCTACGGTGGTCTAAAAATGTTAGGGTCAGCTCACTCTGCATAACTGTGACTAAGTCTTTGGATGTTTAAATTGGCTTCACTTTATGCCGCCCAGTCAATTACGAAATTTTTAGGTACAAGGTAAAACAAGGTAGAAATCTTTAACGCTTTACTTTGTGTAAACCTAAACCACGACAACCTTGGAAATAACTACTACACTTTCGCGTTAACCGGTTATTATTTATAATACTTTTCTGAATGACCAAAGTCTTACTTCTACATAATTAAACACTATTTTACGATAATACTAATCTCTAGAGCCCTGAGAGAATATAATCTGGGTCCAGGATAAATAAAGGACAACTATTGATTTTACGACCGATATTCTTTACTAAACTCAATTAAATCAACTTTTTATGGTTTATTACTTCATCTTCAACTATTCCGACTACTCTCCAAATCATTTTGACTATTTTTATTGATGCTTTGTTCTGGATTACTTCAATAAAATAAGTACCATTATTTTTACTTCAATCCAATAGACTTTGATGATCATTTATTTCAATTTTAATTCAACAAAAATATTCATTATTGACATTTCTTTTAGGTTAAGTACTTCAAGATGTTTATGTCCTGCTCTAAAAGATGCTGTTGATGAATTTTTATCAAGACCAGGTGTAATTATCCTGATAAAAAAAAATCCAATCTATTCTAGACCAATGAGAAGTCTAAAAAAAAAACTGGAATATTGTCACTAACGACTGTATTTGTGGTACAAAAATGACTGCCTAGGTATTTTGTGCCT
This sequence comes from Chilo suppressalis, assembly GCA_902850365.2. NCBI lineage: Eukaryota > Metazoa > Arthropoda > Insecta > Lepidoptera > Crambidae > Chilo > Chilo suppressalis. The sequence continues at coordinate 9,784,558 of OU963907.1, forward strand.
CATAAAATTTCTCGTCGACCCATCACGAAATCATGATGGAAAAAAAATGGAGACAGGAAGTAAGCTAAAAAGAGACTATAGAAAAGGCTCTGAGACAAATTGAGAACTTGGTCAAAATCAATTAGTTAACTTTTTTTTTAATATTCTATAAACTCTTGAAAATTTGTTGACCATTTTTTTTTTTCAATCTCAACTACTCCATTCCGTCTCTAATGTAACATCGTAAACTAAATACACCGACACCTTAATGACAACCTGTTTGATAATTTGTCGAGGTTATATATCAAATTTATTTTTATGCAGACATACAGAATTGTCGGCGTAGAATCTCCGCGTGCCAAAGCTAAGTATACACGAGGAGCCGACACGTTGTATATCCGGTCTGCACTTTAGTATGTAGCCAGAGTAACAGTGCTCGGTAGTAGTAATTCGGAGAGAGGGGCAGCTTCCGATTTATTTAAATCTCTTTTTTTCATTCCTCTTTTAGATTTCTTTGATGTACTTCTGAATGAAGTGTCTTGGCTACTCACTGTACAGTAATAAATACCACATCACTAGATTGGAATTATTCTAATTAAATTGAAAATAAATATGATGATGATGATGATGATGAGTTAGCATGAGACCAATGCAGACAGTACGACGCCAAATAATCTCCACCACACCTGACCCACAAGTAAGCATAGCTCATACTTGAATGTGATAACATGATCCAAAGAATTAACCAAGACTCATCGCATTTTTCATTCTCTTCTTGAAAATCATTTCTCCATGTTCTTCTTCTATTCATGACAGCCGACTTTGAGAACTCTAATCGAGTGTCCGAGTACTAGTGATGATGATCTAATCGTCGAGAGACTCAGAACATGGGAAAGAGAATAATTCTATAATATTTCTAACCTATTGAAAATGAATTATACAATAACAAAAATAAGTATTGACAGGATTTCCGGTAAAAAAAAAATACAGTTGTCAGGGCAATAGGAATTTCCCATAGGCCAAAAATATTTGTAAAGAAACCGGCTAAGGTTGAGGCATATAAATATAACGTGGACTGAATAAATTAGAAACTGGCTCATTGCTCATAAAAACCACTATTAGTTAACACGCGACTATCTCGCGTCATCTGACATTTTTTTTACGAAATTTCTGACCTAAACATGGGTGTTATCAAAAGCTCGTACTGTCTTCAATTATGTCGATTTCATAATAATACTTAGTCAGAGGTAAAAGTGTTAATAATTTCTAACAATATGAATATATTGTCATTATCTCTTTCTCATTCAATCTACTTTCATTTTTAGTCTTTGGAGTAATATTTATCCTGCCTGGATGTGATCATCAGTTATCATTAAAGCAGTTTCCAGCAATGATTTATCAAGAATAAGGTAAGAATGAATTTATTTAAGAGTTTGTTTAAATGAATAGGTACTTACAAAATCGTCACAGAAAAGTTGTGCATGATCTAGAGCCGTTTTAGCCTGGACAACAACTTGAGCAAGCAGTTGTTCATCTTTCAATTGTTCGACATCCAAGCTGCCATCAATATCTTCAGCTGCTAGACCACAGGGGTTCACCCATTTAGGTGGCTGGCTAAGTCTCCGATCGTCAAGAGCCATTGACGTCGGAGCACTTTGAACTGAAACCACAAGGAGTAGCACCAAAAGGCTTCCTAGCCCTGAAAATATACAGAAAACTATTGAAAACAATTAATGATTAATATCAAGTAAGCCACAAGTTTGCATTAAAAAAATAAATAATTAACTCTAAATCCTAAAAATGAATTAGCGAATAACCTGTCGGTTGTAGTTATAATAATTAATGAGGATAAATCAGGGGAAAGGAAAAGAGAGCTAAAGGTAAAACAACGTCGGAATTCTTGACAACCCACGGCAAACTGGAAAAAAGTAATGCGCACACCGGGAGCTAAGTACCAAAGCTCCCAGCAAGGAGCATCTTGGTCACAAGAGTCAAGTAAGAAGATGAAGAAAATATGCGGTAATGGCGCGCTGTCCATTATACCCCATTACCGCCCTGATACCGCTCGATAAGTTAGTCTCCTACATCATTCCACTCTTTTCTCCTTCCCATTTGTACTCATGGAATCAACGTATGTTGCGGTAGGTCGTGAGCTCATCGATTTATACACCAACATAATGTCTAGAAAATGGTGTCTAATATTTACTGATACTTTTTTTTCCTAGTTTATTACGTGAATTAATGCTGCCAATTAATCCAAAGTAAAATAAACTAACCACCTGTGGGATGTGATTATAACTTCAAGATCATCAACAGGTGGCATGGATCCAAGGCCAGAGTTCTCTCTACGATCTATTTACATTCCTCGTTATTTTTGTATTTACTCAAGTGAAAAACGTGCTTGAGCAGCATTTCTCACACGACAGGGCGCAAAATGACAATAAAAAGGTCAATAAAATTGCTGAGATGATAATGCTTGGGATGTTGGATCATCAATGAAAAGAGTTAATGCACCATGCGGGATTCCCCAGATCATCCCTAAATTTTAATCATCTAAATAACTTTCATGATGACTAATTCATCGGATCACTTTCAAACGTGACGTCAAGTTAGAACTGACTATGGAATGTATAGTTTTGGTTCGAGACTGATAAAAAAAAAGAAACTTCTTAGGTAAGGATTGACATTTGGCTGATGATTGACAGCAGTGATAATTGATTAGAAATTTTTAAAGTAAATCTTTGTCTTTATAGGACAATAAATCAAAACTTATTCATTATTTTTAGAGTCACCAGCCAAATAGCAGCAGGTGTGGCGGTCACTTGAGGACTAAAAGGAGAAAGAGAATGATTTGGGAACCTGGTCAAAGACCTAAACTGTCATAAATTCTTTTAACTTGGGAAATAATAGGGAATACTGGGATTAAAAATAATAATTAATTATTTTAATAATCAATGTCTGATAAAAAAAAGCTATGAAAATGATGTATTTTTATTAAACACTGCTTACCTCTATTTTTTTTTATTAAATAATAATATTATTATTTACTCTTTAGTATATAGAAAAAAAGTTTATCATCACTAAATGACTCCTACATCAACAGGAAGAGATTTTTATAAACAACAGCTGATTGAACATTTCTGCAACAATTTTCATAGCTAATTCAATTCAATGATAATAAATTTCATTATCAAATCATAATTTCCAACTAACTTTTATTATTAAAAATAAAAGTTGAATATTTTTAATGACAGTCATGATTATTGTATTGTAACAAGCATATTTTTTTCAATCACATTTCATCGTTTAACCTCTTTTTCATTGCATCCGAATTATTTTAGATAAAATTATCTAGTGTCGATTTATTATAATTCTTTTATTGGATCCAATGTATTTATTACTTTTTTTTATTTTTATTTTATTTTCATTTGGGAAACATACAATATTTTATTACATTTAGATAAATTAAATATAGATTAACGTACATCAACAAAGTTTCCACTAACAATTAGTACAGTTATGAGCAGCTGTGTATTTAATAAAAAATCATATAAAGTTAAATTAAATAAAAACAAACAAAAACAAAGTAACAGAGAAGTTTACACAAATCAAATTGACAAATAAATAAATTTTAATAATAACAGTTCATTCATTCAATTACATCATTTAAAAGTTTTTTGTATTCAATAATTCCATTTTTAAACATATCAATAAAATTAAATTTATTATTATACGAATCACAGGCTCGGTACAAAAATGTATTAGAAGTATATTTTGTCCTAAGAAAAGGAACACTAAACAAGCTGTTAGACCTTGAGTTTATACGGGAACACTTAAATCGAATGTTACTCAAAAGAAAAGGAGAATCAACCATATTATTTAAGATTTTAAACAGGAAGATCTGATCCCTCACGCAGCGACGATTACTCAAACTATCTTTGAGAATCGTTTCATTGTTTACTTTACAATGCGAACACCTAAATGAAATGTGTTTAACAAACTTTTTATGTATTCTCTCTATCATGTCAATAAAATATTTATATTGAGGATTCCAAATAATCGATGCGTATTCCAAAATAGATCTAACTAAGGAGTTAAATAATAGAATTAAAGTGGAACATCTTTTAAAGTCTTTGCTAACCCTTAGAACAAAACCTAACATTCGATAAGCTTTAGAAGTAATATTTTCAATGTCCCAGGTCCCTAACTAAAGTAACACGATTCAAGGACTGATCAGTTAGTTGATAATTATATAATATTTTTGATTTTTTCTTTCTAGTAAAACTTATAACACAACATTTACTTACGTTCAGATATAAGCAATTATTATTGCAATAAGTAACCAAATTATTTAAATCTTATTGTAGTAATAAACAGTCAGAATAACTTTTAATAGTTTTATATATTTTCATGTCATCCGCGTAAAGTATGAAACACGAATGATTGAACAGTGAGTTGATGTCATTGATAAATAAATTAAAAAATAAGGGACCAAGGTGCGAACCCTGTGGAACACCAGATGTAACAGGGACGAAAGATGAGCAAAAGCCCTTAATAACGACGGCTTGACTGCGCTCTCTAAGATAAGATTCCAGCCACCGAAGCAGATCACCATGTATACCGATTTCGCCAAGTTTCATAATTAATAGATCATGTGGAATTTTGTCAAATGCTTTGGAATAATCGGTATACACAGCATCTACCTGGTAGGATTGATCCATTGAAGCAGCTACTTTATGCACAAACTCACAAAGATTAGTTTCAGTAGATTTTTTACTTACAAAGCCGTGCTGCTGTTCAATAATAAAAGGACGTAGTAAGGGATAAATTATATCATAAACACACTTTTTGAATAACTTCGGGATTATACTAATTTTGGAAATACCTCTATAGTTTTGAACATTATGCCTGTCACCGGATTTATGTACATGTACAATATAAGACCGCTTCCAATCGACAGGAAAAGAACCACTACATAAAGATAAACGAAAAAGAAAGGTTAAGGGGCCAGAGAGAGATTTCCAGCATTTTTTTTAGAAATACAGCTGGTACACCATCTGGTCCATAACCCTTTGTGACATCAAGAGTTTTTAAAAGTCTTTCAACTAAGGATTTACGGATGTCAACAGAGCCCATTGAGATACTACTACAACTACCTGTTGAAGTATGAGATGGAATATTCTGCCCTTGGTTAGGCTTAAATACAGACTGAAAATATGTACTAAATAAGTAGCACACATCACTACCCTCCGTGCATTGCACATCATTCAAGAAAATTTGTTATCCGGAAGTCACAGTGCAATGCAGGATGATGACCATCCTCAGGCACAAGTGGCTCCAAATATCGACTCACTTTACAGACTGAACTACAAAAAACTAAATCTAGTAATCGATTATTGGTATTAAAAATGTTATTGTACTGCTTTAAGTCAGTAAAGTTCAAGAAATTGCAGACCGACTGTATAAGTTTGTCATTACAGTTGCTATCAATGAGTCCTAAACACCCATCACTGGCTGATAGTGCCCATTGAGCATGTGACACATTAAAATCACCTACAACCAAGAACCTATCACATGACCGTGCCACCATTCGATCAGAGACTGCTTCAAAAAAAGTATCCATTGCCTCAAGCTGTAAATGGCAATGGGGAAAGTAACCGCAATAAACATGAAGTAACGCATCCCTGTTAATAAAAATCGAAACATACAAAGCGTCCGCCACCCAGTTTGTCACTGAAATAGTGGAAAATCCAGTCACAGAAATCCGTTGGTGCATCGCAACCAGTACCCCACCCCCAGCACGATCCCCTCGAGATGCATAATCACGATCACACCTATATACACTATACCTAACATCAAAAAGCTCAGCATCAAAAATTCCAGGCAAGAGCCAAGTTTCTGTTAAGCATATTATGTCATAATTGTTAGTCATTAAGTTTCGAATAAAAGTGTTCGTCTTGGTACGAAGACCGCGTACGCTCTGATAATAGATCATGAGATTATTGTTATAAGCCATTTAAAATAGAGAAAATTAAAATTAACAACATTGAATTAACGCTGATATAAAACAGAAAACCTAAGCGCAACTCGAGAGACCAGATACCCCCGCTAATCGACAAATATACAATAAGATTCAGTGTTCCCGAAAAATAAGTCAATATGAATACAGTCAAAGTATAATATAGAAGAGCAAGATCATCCGCGATAGTAAACAAAATACAGTTTAAAAATAATTTGATAAATAATAATTTAGTGAACAAATTAATAAACAACACAAACAGCGAGGTAATTCTTATTTTATCTTCTTTAAATCTCTGACACAAGAAACAATTATAATTGGACTAGTAGCCGAATGTCTAGCCATAATGGCGCAGTTCTTCACCCATACGTACTTATAATTCTTTTCTTTGGCCAAAGTTTTAGTTTTTTTCAATATTTCCTTATTGCTACCTGTGAGGTGATCATTGAAATAAATATTGGTATTGTTACCCGTAAATCCAATATCACAGGCCTTCAATTTAAGTTTTCTTAAATGGGACAAAAAGTCATCCTTCTTATAGCGTGCCAGGAATTTAACTACAATTGGCTTTATTTGTTTATTATTATCATCCTTAGTTTTTGGAGCTACTCTGGTAACAAAATCGATATCTGTGGAGGTGTCAAGCTGAAATTCTGTCTGATCGGCGATGTACTGAATCAAATGGACCAAGTTTTCAGCCTTTTTTTCCGGAACGCCGTAAATTTCAATATTTGATCGCCTGGCCCACTGTTCCCTATTATTGTTTTCAACTGCTAAAGTCTCCACACGCTGTCTTACTTCACCAAGATTGGAAGAAATTGAAGTCGTAGTCTTAGATTCATTTTCTAATGCTCCAATTCTCTTCTTTATATCCTCAAAGTCAGAGTTAATAAAGGTCAGAGACTCTTTCATTTGTGATATCTCATTTTTGACAATGCTAAGTTCAGAAGATACCACTTGTTTCACAACTGACTCAATAACTTGCCTAAGCTTTTGAATTTCAGTTGTAAATAAATCTCTCAGAGATTCGGCACAGTTACAGTTAGTTTTCGTATCTGTTATATTACCACATTGAATGGAACCTCCTCTACGAAATGTTATATTATCGGGACTGACTGATGACTGTTGAGTATTACTGCTTCTTATTGGTGTGTTGTCATTGTTCAGCATTCTAGGTTTTTTTATGGAACATTCTGGACAGATCCATTTTTTCTTATCTTCACCGGAAATCATTTTATTCTTACTACCAGGAAACAAGTATGATGTATGGAAATTTGATTTACAATTTACACAGGATAAGCCATTTGAAGCTGAACCTTCCATTGTAATTTTGCAGCAAGCAAACTTCATTTTGTAAATTAAAAAATAAAAATAAAAAATATGTAGCGATTATTGAAGCAATGTAATTGTCTTTATATATATATTTAATTATAATTTTGTTTTCAATAATAAAAAAAGCAGTAAAAATTAATAAGCAAAAAAAATAGTGATGTGATTTGAACCTAGGACCCCTGAGTTTCAAAGCAAAAATCCTATGCACCACGCCAATCGTTCTCTAATGACTATGTCGAAAATAGTTATAGCACTCTTCTCAAATGTTCGATATTAGTTTTTAACAGTCAACTTGAAGGTAGATAATTTATAACTTATGTTCACAGCAGATTCACTAGATTCATCATCACAAATATTCACTTTTACTATACGTTTGGTGTAGTACACTTTCTATCTGACTTTACCAAAAAGATAAGCCTGCTTCAATCTACAAGTCACACTCAATTCGGACTTCAAAATTTGGCCTTTGACAGGTAAAAAACTAAATAAAATTATCGGATCAAATCGTAACACAACTGCTCAGTTATAGTATCGGACGGTATGTAAAGTCTACTTTCATACTATACATATACTTTCAAGTAAAGTCTTTTCTAACCTCAAAGAAAAATAGATCGTTTGAGTTGACCAATTAATTGAATAAATAATTATTTATCAAGACTTATAATGTCTAGAAAGATAAGAATCAAACATTATTTGTATTTAAACATATCATAACATTGAACCAAGTGATAAGATACCTTTTCTAACCAAAACATCATTCAATCAAATCAAAAATTTTATTGCCAATATCCGACATTTTTTTTTATTTAATTTACCACCAGGTGGGGTGTGTCTAATTGACTAAACGCAATAATGATAGATCAGGTGGGCCAATTGTTTTAAGTAGGTGTCATTATTTGTGTTAATTAATGTTAACCGATATTGCACCTTGCTACTAATTTCACAAAATTATTCTAGCCTTCTGGGTAGTTTTGAAAATAAAACAAATAAATTAATTACTTACAGTTTACTCCTTCCATTTTTAAAGAACAGAATTCACTCTTAAGTACTTTGAACAGCAACTTGTTCCGAGCACGACGTAGATTCAACTGAACTCCGAACAATGATACCCGCCTTTTTATAGAACTGACGAAGTCCATAGACTATATTTTAAGTATCGGATGACAGTAGAATCTTATGTCTCACAAAATTAGTTATGGACATATAATTCACATTTATTTTATAATTATCTTAATCACAATAATAATAGGTGATGTCGTCGTTAATAATAAGAACGCTAACATTTGCTAACGTAAATTATAAATATTCTTCAGATAACTAATTCAATATGTCTAAAATCCTCAGGTAAAGAGACCCTGAAGTTAAATCCAAAGGGTAGCTGTTGAAAAGGAAGCATTGTAATCCGCTTAAAAGTCAGACTTTCCGGGCGCCACTTGAATCTTCACCAGCAGGACTATTCAATATAGGGGCATGCATTACTAACTCCTTCATTGGAAATCCCAGCGTAGGAGAAAGTTGGTGAGTTATTCAGCTTTTACTTGATATCACTCAATAATTTAATTGCCAAAATTATTCAAGAAATACATCAGCATATTAAAAATGACGCGAGGATTCCAAATTTCTATGAATCATTCTTCTGCTACTCAAAATTTATGTTGACTGATCTGATGGTCTAATTATATTCTAAAATACTAACATTGGTGGTAATAATGGAAATAATCATGATAACAAGCAACAGATTTAATTCCGTTATCCGCTATAGTATGACTAAGAAGCATGAGTACCTTTAGTAGGAATTCGTGCCCACGTGCGGTATTCGATGATGACGATGGAGGAAAGGAGATATTGTACTTGTTACGTATAACTTGTAGGTCGTTGTCATAGAAATTAAACCATGTGGTTAAATTCAACTAAAACTTAGTCAAATACAATATACCATCAGCACATCCTACCTTTTATAATCAATTTAAAATGAGATCAAAGTTATCATCAAACATCAATAACAGGTTAGGCTTAATTATCAACTTATCATCACTTTCATCATCATCTAGATGCTACCACTTGGAACTCAAATGATATTAGATAACTATTGTGAAAGTGTTTTTGAAAAATTTCAAAATATTTTAGAGGCAAAAGAATCAAGTATTACAAGATAAAAATAATTTTCCACGATCTCCAAGTGTCAAAGTCCGTAGCAATGGGATGTTGGATTGAAAAAGTCAACGTTGATTGTTTGCATACAAAAACGCGACGCCAGCAAAGGGTGATACGTTGAAAAAAATCCAGCCTCATATTACCATCACCAAAGACTAAATATTAGCTCATCAACCGATATTGCGATTACTTCAAATATGTTTGATGATTTATTAGCAAACTTGACAGTTGACTTTGTGAATTAGATAAGCTTAATTTTTATGAACAAAATGAGTATTTTCCCATCATTATAAGATGCCCTTATGCTATTTAATTTCTGAATAATAGAACTGATGCTGTGGTAGTTGGTCTTAATCTCAAGTAAACTCTTTATCTCATCAAGTCTAGATGCTCGTAAGGGTTAACAATACAAGTTAATCCGGTTTTGGGTTTAGTTAGTTCATGTACTAGACTTATTATTGTTGGAGTCAATTGAAACAAATAAATTTCTAAATTATTTGGAACCTTGGTGAGATAATGGTGACTGGGAAATCCAAAGCGTCAGGTGGCTACATATTATCTTATCACTTTGGAGTCTTGGAATTTTCTGCAAATAGCTATTGTTTTCCAACAAACCAACATGTTAACTCCTTTAAGAAGCTTATTGGTTGGTTGATGATAGAAAATTCATTTGTTGGGCTGGAAATATTGGTCCAACAATGAAAGTAGATTTGAAAGTGATGATGACGTTTGGTGTTGGTGGTAGTGATGATGAAGAAGTAACTTTAGTAGATGTGAATTTAGAAGAATTGTTGGAAAGCAAATTGATGGATGGAGTTTTTATTGGTGGCCTTGATCTGAACTAGAGAAATATCTGGATGAATTAGCTTGAAAAATTGCACGTTTTTCTGTTAAATGATTATAATATGAGTCATTAATTGGGTTAGATAGTTGTTGCTACTAGTAGGTAGCTAGAACATGCGACCAAGTGTGTTTGGAGTAATAGATTATACGTAGATGTGTTGTTTCCACGTAGAGTAGGCTCATGATGCAGAATCATCACTTAATATTACTACGTGATATCAATTGGTTTATGTGCAGATATTATTATCAATCCAGCTAGATGAATTATTCAAGCAATTTCATCATACTCTAATTAGTTGGACAACATTTTTTGATAGAGTCTAAAAATTGCTTTGGTTGATACTTTTTCTTGCAAGAAATTGTTGAAACACCTAAACTTAAACTTCCAAACATGATGGTAAATTAATGAATTTGGGCTCATTCGAAAGCTTGAAATCTGCTCTTTAAAATGGTATGTATAAAGGTTTAGGAAAAAAAATTATTTCTTCAATTTTTTTTTTGTAGAGCAATCGAAAAAAGATTAAATCAGATCTAGCTTGAAATATTCATATCTTTTGGAGAAATAAGCTTACAGAGATAAGTCAGAGCTCATTTGGAAGCTCAGATTCTATTCTATAAAAATGTGTGTCTAATGTAGATGAATGATTATAGAAGTTCAATAGTTTATTTTTATATTTTATCATCATCATTACTATCATCAGAGTTTCTTTTTTATTGATAATAGTTATTATTCTTTAATTTTGCTAGCACATGTGTAAGCATTTTTTAAATGGAAATGTCACGAGAACTATTAAATGAAAGGAAAAAAATGATTTGTAGATAAGAATGACCATTAATATAATAATTATGCTCGATTAAAGTGAAAAAGAGGTTTAAAAAAAAGTTGTTCAATGAACTCTAATCGTTTTTTATTGATAAAAAAATGATGCTAAAAACTAGTGGGAATTATAAAATATTTTAAGGAGAAGCAATAGAAGAACTTATGACAGTTATTTTTAATTATAAGTTTATTTGTGATAACTATCTATCCTTGACAGAGCAGGAATGAATGGTCTATGATATGGAGCTTATTGGAAAGCTGTTATAACTTATGAACGAATGGTGCTATATTGATGAGTTTAGACTCATTAGAAAGCTTAGATTCTGATCTTTAAAAAAAATCCCTAACAATCAATGAAAAAAATAGTTTGTCCCTGTATTTTTTCAAAATAAAATGATTGAACATCATAAGCTCTGCTTAAAGCATCAAAATCATGTCTGACTTTCAATGCTCATAATTTTTGAAAGAATTATCGTACAAAAATGAGACTGAGCTCATTAGAAAGCTTCAAATCTGTTCTTTAAAATAAATACCCTAATTATTGATGAAAAAATTTTTTTAACCTAAAAAAAAGACTAATTCAAAGCAAAAAGAATAACAAGCTCCATTACAATGATATGCTATTTATCAATGAATTAAATTACTTTATTAAGAATATTTTATCCTCCATGATTATTTCTCAATCTCCATTTGTTCCCATACTTAACTAAAAAGTAAAAAAAAAAAAGGTATAAAAAGAGAAAGGTCAATATGCTGACAATCTTCGCCCTGGACTCGTTGCGCAACTTCAAAGGGAGTTCCCAGGGAACAAGAATTGGCCATGTTCCAGCAAAAACACACCAAAAGATGATGTTTTGCTGACTCTAAAGGAGAATCGCGGAAACGATTTGGCCAACAAGATATCTCTGATATCAAGATATATCATCGTGATTCGATGATCTGATGACAAACTGCAACATGATTCGTTGTACTTGACAACATGAAGCAAAATGCGTATAATAAAACGGATTATTTAGGTGTATCTGAAAAGTGAATTCGATGCGCGTTCACAAGATGAGAGTAAGAAAGATATGGAGGATTACCGATGAGGAATGAAAGGAGAAGTAGAGAAAAACGACATTTAACAAAGCCAAGTGGAAAAGGCGGGAGCAATTTTTGGTGGTAACTACACACATCAAAAGTGTCTAGGGATCAAGCATTTTTATGCGGATTTCTTGAGATTGAGATGTGGCTTTGTAATAAATTTATGATTTTATAAATTTATATGGATCCTTTTTGTGCATTTCATAATTTGAATCAGGAACTGTGAATCAAATTCGAGTAAAAGATGAAAATCAGCTGTCAATATTTTCCCTATAAAAACATACAACGCATTGAAGACATTATTAGTGCTACTGTTTCCCTACTACTGATTAAAACCAACGTTATTATGGAGCGGCGACGTCATTTAAGCAGGGAAGAAATGCTCAGAGCCGTGGGAATGATAGAAGCTGGTTCCCGGCAACGTACTGTGGCTTTAGCTCTGAATACAAGTCAGAGTGTTATCAGTCGACTTTGGACACGATACCGAAGCACTGGTACCGTGGCTGAGCGCCATGGAGGACGGTATCGCTGCACCACACGGAGACAAGACCGATACATTCAAATCTTAACTCGAAGAGCTCCAACAATAACCGCCATGATGTTAGCCGTGAGGCTTCATCACTCTTCAGGGAACTTAATTAGCGACCAAACAGTCAGAAACCGCTTGCATGAAGTGAACCTTCATTCCCGAAGACCGCTACGGGTACCACCTATAGCAATGCACAATCGTAGGATTCGATATCAATGGGCTCTTGAACACAGAAATTGGGCAGAAGAACAATGGCGTTTCGTGTGCTTTTCTGATGAGTCTCGTTTTGGTATGAGACCGGATACAAGACGTATACGACACTGGAGAACCCCTGGACGCCAAAAGCGATTAAAATCCTGCCAGGAAGTCCATCCTTATAGTGGTGGAACCATCATGCTATGGGCGGGTATTTGGATCGGCGGAAGAACTGAGTTGATTTGGATCAGAGGCAACCGAAACGCTCAAATTTATGCAATGACGATTGTATCAGACGTCATCGTTCCTCTACAAGTGCAAATCGGTCCCTTATTTCAGTTAATGCATGATAATGCACGACCGCACACCGCAAGAGTTGTAAGACAGACTCTCGCCGCAGCTAACATCAATGTCCTGCCCTGGCCTGCTCAGTCGCCAGACTTGAACCCGATTGAGCATGCATGGGATATGCTACAGAGAAGAGCTCTGCCGAATATGGAGGGTATCCAGTCGCAAGAAGACCTTTTTTTGTTGTTGCAACGAACATGGGCGGCCATTCCACAGCGTGATTTGGATGAACTCATTTTGAGTATGCCAAACCGATGTTCTTGTGTTGTTAGTGTTCGCGGTAGAAATACGGATTATTAATTGTTTAAGTTACCCAATAAAATTTTAGAGAAAACTGTTATTTCAGTCTTTTTTTCGAACCCAGGAATCATCTCGTTTGTCCTCGCGCGCAATATTCAGTGCGCGCGTTACCCTTTTTCAGGTACAAAATTTTTTTTTAAACCATTTTGTTCAATATTCCCACTAAAAATACACCGGTATTCATCATGCTAAGCTTTTAGTTCCATTGGACTACTTTCGACAGCTTTTTGACGCTCAACCGATTCATGCCTTCAACCCCCATCATGCTCCGGTGCACTGATAGAAGAGATTTGGAACTGTTAAAATATAATTTATTAACAACAGAGGTAAACATTCTTTTTTAACTGCTAATAAATCATTTTTTAATGTTAAACAAGCTTTGGATAATTAGAAAATATTTTTTTACTATTTATAAACACGTATCTTACAACGCCACTTAACCTCAAATCGATTAAAACGTCAAATATAACCTGTAATACAATAAATTAATTAGTTTGATGATAATGATCTTGTGTTTTTATTTAATAAACATAAATAAATATGAAATATAACATGTCTGCCACTGATTTAATTTTTCTACTTCATTTTATCAAGGAAATGTTTATTTATTCTAACCTTAATATCAGTAAATATTCACTAATTGTCATAATTAAATTGATTATCAGATTTAGAAAAATAAACAAACACTTTTTCCAGATTTAACCAAGCAATTTTCATCTCATGGAAATATTTATTAAAAAAATAACCTATAAACATTTAAATATTTTCCTTCATTTCTTTTTTTTTTGTGTTGGATTAGAATATTTTTTTTTGCTATTTAATTATCGAGATTAACACGAAAGAAGTCATTTTAAAGTAAAGTAAATGAAAAGTAAAATTAAAAGTCAGCATAAAAATTAATCTCATGTGTATATTTACACTTCTAGAAAAATAAACAATCATTTTTCTAACCTATCTATCAACCTTACGAAGCTTCCTAATAAATTTTCCAACATTTCTGGGTAGAGAAAATAATCTCAGTTACTTCAAAAACATTATAATTCATTTATGATGAAATCAGTTATATACTGACACTTATTTCATGATTTACCATTGCTATCATTACACTAGATTCATTATTCCACTAAATAATCTCCATTGTTTCCAACCTCAATATCTAGTTGTCATTATTTCCCAATAATTTTCGCCATTTTCTTGTAAAAAAAAATTTCTACCAACATGATATGACAAATCATCTGGTCATTTTCAAATAAAAACAATCAGAAATAAAACCAACTTCTTGAAATGATCAATTAGAAAGAAAAAAAAATATATTAACAATTAAACATGATAAACATTAAGGTTAAAATGAATTTAAAATAATAAAAATAAAGCTGATAGATTGATGATTAAATATGAAAATAGTTCATTAAACTCACTAATGGCCTCTCCTTGGTAAAGACGAATGGAGAGTTTTTGTGCAAGCTGTCTGTGTGCACTGCCATGAATTTATGAATTTAGTATCACGTTCGTACATTTTATCTCTCTATTCTCCACTAAGAATCTTATTTTCCGCACGTAATCATTTACATATTCACCTCACAAGTGACAAGCTTAGATTCTGATCTTTAAAAACACATCCCTAACAATCTATGAAAAAATTAGTTTGTCCCTGTATTTTTTTAAAATAAAATGATTGGACATCATAAGCTCTACTTAAAGTATCAAAATCATGTCTTAATTTTAATGCTCATATCTTTTGAAAGAATTATCGTACAAAAACGAGACTGAGCTCATTAGAAAGCTTGAAATCTGTTTTTTAAAATAGATATCCTTAGTAGTATTGGAAAAAATTTTAAAAGCCGAAAAAAAAATATTTTGTATAGAGTTTAAAGTTCAATAAACAGACATCGTGTGCACAAGTTCACTTTCCTACCTAATCAAAACATTTCTCATTATTATCCTCCTTCTATTTCTAATTCTTGATCATCATCAGTTTCTATAATAGAATAACCTATCAGTTATTCACCGCTCTCAACAATAATTCAAATCAAATCTTTATCTCTTATTTTTTCTAAGTGTTGATAACGTTATCAAAGAATTCATTACAAGGTAACTAATTAAATAAAAATTATATTCATTATCTAAAGTATTCACTGATCCTAATAAATAAGTTAAAAGATCAAAAGAGACCTAAATGTACTCAGAAAAAGTCCAAATGACAGGTTGATCATCAGTAATCATAGATAAGCTTGAGTAGTATTCATTCATTAATGAACATATGTTCTGACAATAGATTTATATTACTGGGAGATTTCAATTTACCCTGTATATCTTGGAATGTGTTAGGCCCAACGTATGTGAAAAAGGGCAGTATTGAAGTACAAAATGCTGCAATTAAATTGTCTGAAAGACTTAGCATTTCTTGGGCTAAAACAATATAATATTATAAAGAATCACGCGGGAAATACCCTAGATTTGGCTTTCTCAAATCTTCCAATTGATAGTGTTGGTAGTTCTTTTCCTTTAGTTAACCTAGACCGCGCTCATCCAGCTTTAATAATAAATGTTCAAGACCTTATAATTACGCCCTTGGTGGAATTGTCAACACCGAGGCGTAACTTTATAAAAAGTGACTTTAAATCTGTTAACGCCATCTATCGTAAGCTTGCGAAAACACATTTACCTTATCCCTTCCTCTAAACTCACCTGTTGTCGACTTCGTCCGCGGCTCTGCCATCGCTGCAATTCGAACCAACGGACGAAAAAAGGGCAACGGCTTTTTTGTGTGCTCTGATCGCCGAGAGGAGACACCAAGAAACTCCCACGACTGAGAAAAAACCGCGCTCCGGAGACGCTTTTCGCCTACACATATTTCCGCCCCGGGGCCCGCGAACATCCCGCGAACATTAGTGTAAAAAAGAAATAGTGGCGCGCCACAGGCGAACATTTCCAGGACAGGAAGAACAGGCGTCAAGGAACCAGCCCAACAAACCAACAGGTACCCCCTTTCCCACAGTTTCCCTCTAGTTTTTGTGTTTTCTTCTTGTATATAATCGCACATCCGCGTCGGGAATTTGTTTTGTTTTATGGCGTGACCAAAATCAGTAAATGGTATATTTAAAAATACAAACTGGGATTCTCTTTTTCGATCACTCACTGTTGAAGAAGCTGTTACAGTTTTTTATCAAACAGTAAATGTAGCAATAAAAAAACATGTTCCCTTTAAAAAAACACAAGGTAGTCGTAAATATCCAGTATGGTATAGTTCCGCACTGCTAAATATCATAAAAGAAAAATCTAAAGCCCATAAAAGGTGGAAAAAATTTGGCAACTTACTAGACTACGATGTATTTTCTTTATTGCGCAGGCGACAGCAACTTGTACAAGAGGAATGTTTTGCAAAATTTATAAAAAATGCTGAAGAATCTATTGTGAACAAACCCAAAAAGGATATGGACATATATTAAATCAATGCGTGGAGGCTCTGGCTATCCCAAAACACTCACATATAAAGGAAAAAATGTTACTGAGGGTGAGAACATATGTAATGCCTTCAGCGAATTCTTTCAAAGCGTGTTCGGAACAAAATCCAATGAAACTACAAGTACATTTAACGATTATTTAGATACTGACACTATATCCAAAATAAATATATCCTCTGATCTAGTCGAAAACAAGTTAAAATTATTAGATGTTAACAAGGGGCCCGGTTGTGATGGAATACCACCTGTTTTTTGGAAAAACTGCGCCGAAACACTAAGCCTCCCTTTATCTTTGATTTTTAACATGTCTTTGAATAGCGGGAATTTCCCTAAACTTTGGAAACAGGCACATATAGTCCCGATACATAAGAAAGGGACAAAAACAAAAGTCGAGAACTACAGAGGAATTTCGATATTAAATACGGTTGCAAAGGTTTTCGAAAAATTAGTTTATAATTCTATATACCCAGTAATTACTAAAGGGCTACCAGACACCCAACACGGCTTTCTCAGACAACGTTCAACTCTCACTAATTTGACATGTTTCTCGAATTTTGTTTTAACAAATATGGAAAAAGGAGGCCAGGTTGACGTGATCTACACGAACTTCGAAAAAGCGTTTGACCGTGTGGATCACGTCATTCTTATTAATAAACTTCAAAGACTAGGTATACACGGTGACTTGCTTAGGTGGATTGAATCCTATCTTATTAATCGCTCTCAAGCAGTCGTTGTGGGGGGTTACAGGTCTGATTTTATTGATATTCCCACGGGCATCCCTCAAGGTTCGCATTTAGGTCCATTACTATATAATGTCTATACATCAGATATAGCATCCTGCTTTAAATCGACGAGACACTTAATGTATGCAGATGACAAAAAAAAAGTCATGAAAATACATGATGAACAGGATTGCTGTGAAATACAAACAGATTTAAATGTGTTATCACAATACTACAAAAAGAATAACATAACTGTAAACATTAATAAATGTGAATGCATCACTTTTACCAGAAAAGTCAGACCTATAATCTACCCTTATAAATTAAATGATCAGCCTATCCGTAGAACTTCATCAGTTAGGGACTTAGGCGTGCTTTTTGACGAAAAAATGATTCTTAGGGATCACATAGACAGCATAGCTAATAAAGCTTTTAAAAACCTGGGATTTGTCTTACGTTCTAGTAAACATTTTAAAAACCTAAAAACAATTAAAAACTTATACTTCGCATATGTGCGTAGCGTTATCGAATATGCTAGCCCAATATGGAACCCGAATTACAAAGTCTACCAACATCGTTTAGAACGAATTCAAAAGATATTTATAAAAAGCCTAAATTACCGTTTTCGTAAACCAATTCTAAATACGTATGGGGAGAATTGCGAGCAATATAATTTATTAACATTAGAAGACAGACGAAAATTAATGGATTTATGTTTTCTATATGATATAGTGCATGCTAATATAGACTGCGCCGAATTGGTAGAAGGTATATCGTACAGAGTACCAACCCGTCGTTCCTTCCGGTGACCTACCCACTTGTTTTTGCCCCCTCATGCATCCACAAACTACGCACGTAATGCACCGATCTCTCGTTTACCACAAGTATATAATTCTACATTTAAGGAAATTGATTTGTTTACTAACAGTAAAAATACTACCAAAAAACAAGCAATAAAAATTCTTAAAATAAAAGGGTATACATAAATAAAATAATGATGGTTTGTAAAAGATAATGCTTTGATTAAACGAAATTAATAATAAAATAAATAAATTTAAAAGTAACAAGAATGACACATAAACACCTAAAATTAAGGACATATTATATTTTAGAACTGTACTGTGTTGAATTTAATCTCCATAACACGAATGCTTACTCTGGTGGTGGAGTAATACTTACGATTCTTTCCAACACATTATTTATTTATATTATTTTATATAAGTTACATTTGATTATTTACATTGTTTAATTTATTTAAGTATAAGATTAGTTTTGCAAAAACCTTAATGATATTTGAAGGGTATCTTTGATCCCAATGTCTGCGAACGAAGGCAATTAGTAGATTTTTTTTTGTCTTCTTAGATTTTCGATTAAATTGAATATCATAGTTAAAGTTCTTTAAAAACAATTTCATGAGTTACATCTGCCTAAACAAATAATTATGTATCTAGAGGAAACCTGTAATTAGCTTTACTTTTAGATTATACTTTAGACCCATGTGGGTATGCATTATACTTTGTAACGCAGTTGGTTTCTAAATAAATTAAAAAAAAAAAAAGCTGATGGAGTTGATGAAAGTCATGTGAAAAGACTCGAGGATTCTATTGATAATCCAGTATTCAAGAAACTAGGAATCATATCAACTTCAGAGATTGCTTACACTGTATCCGAGTAACAGACAAATGATCCTCGTGTTTTCGTCGAAGACAGTTAACTGTGAGAATAAAATGGTAGCATGAAAAATAGCATCATAGTCTAGTGACAAAATTATACCGACGACAAAATTTAATTAAAAAAAGAAATAAATCACGTGATTTATACAAATCGATAGTAAGTGAACGAGTGATTCATCCGGTAGCAATGTCTGGACACGCGACAATTTCTATTCTTTCATATTTCAGAGACTAGTGAATTACGTCTAATGGTTTTTCCTGAAAGACTTTGACCAATTTTTAGAAGTTAACGTCACCATATTAGCATTGACCTACTTTTTTACATTCATGAATGTCCAATAGTAAGGAAAAAATATTCTCCAAAGCGTTGGTGAGCCTAGCACGTGGTATTTTATCATGATGACTATTACTTTAGAAAAATGCAAGTGAAAGTTGTTGGTTGCATGGAAATTTATGTCTTGCTTGCTCTCTTGAACAATTATCTACGCTATTAACTGACTAATCGTTATATAGAGAATAAATTCGCGTGTCCTATTACGCATAAACTTAACTTGATACTTTGAATCTCTATCAAAGAACGTTTGGGACGACCCTACCGAATTCTTTATCCTCTTTTCAATGCTTGTATTGACCTTGAAGCCAACCTCTTCATCGCATGAATAAAAAGACTCGATTGAATGGAAAATACTGAAAAATAATGTTATTAGAAAATAATAATAATAGTACATGTTTTTTGTTGAAGGATAACCAACACGTTCATAACGAATAAGACTTGTTATTGGAGTAGGTCTTTATAAATCATTTTTTTTAGGTTAAAAAAAATTTTTTCATCAATGACTAAGATATCTATTTTGAAGAACAGATTTCAAGCTTTCGAATGAGTTTAGTCTCGTTTTTGTACAATGATTCTTTCAAAAGTTATGAGCATTGAAAGTTAGACATGATTTTGATGCTTTCAGCAGAGCTTATGATCTTCAATCATTTTACGAAAATTTTATTTTGAAAAAATACAGGGACAAACTAATTTTTTCATTGATTGTTAGGGATGTGCTTTTGAAGATCAGAATCTAAGCTTTCTAATGAGCACAGATTCATTCTTGTAGGATTATTGGTTCCAAAACTATGAGCATTAGAAGTTGAAGATGATTTTTGAGCTCCAGGTCTAGATGAGCATTTCTTTATCACTCTATTAAAAAAAATATCAGAGGAACAAGTAATTTTTTTCTCGAATCTTCATGGATATCATTGTAAAGAGGAGATACTCAGCTTTCTAATGAGTCCAAACTCATCAATGTAGCATTATTCGATCATAAGTTATGAACATAATTAAAAAAAAAACAATCTTTTTTTCTCTTCAATTCTACAACATTAATCAAATAATTGGTCATCCTTATCTACGGATCATTTATTCCTATTTATTTTTCATCCCCAGGTTACATGTAGGGGAGCTACCCTTTTTTTCTACCATTTAGTCGGCGGGATTGATATACATATCTCCACAAAAATAGCTGTATTTTCTCTAGTGCTAACAGTCTCCAAGCAAAACCGGGGACGGAAAGACAGACGGACATGACAAAATCATAAGGGTTTCTTGTTAGGACTATGGAACCCTAAAAATGAAATTAATTTTAAATATTTTAATTTATTTTGCAGTTTTACAAAATAGCAAACGATAAATGAAGTTTTCTATTTATTAAGTCGATAACCTACCTGTCATCGATTAATTGTCATTGATTTGGAGATTAATATTTCGAAATGGCGTTGTAAGCCAGTTTTTATAGCACCATTTGGCCTGACAATCATTTACATAATCCAAACAATGCCAAAAGCTGATGTAGAACTACCATTTTTATTACTTTGAGGTTTTCCAGACGGAAGAGCCTGGGTACGTAACTCAAATAGCAACTGGATCTTTAAATTATATTTAATTCAACTAAAAAATAAAATTACAATTAAATATAGTCAAGCTATCGGGTCCGTGTCTGAATTCTATCTGGCAACATCGATGCGAGGCAAAAGATTCTCGTATTCAAAAATTTACTTATATTTACTTTGACGACCTCCGTGGCCGAGTGGTTTGTACGCCGGGTTTCATGGCGTCGCCGACTCGAGAGGTCCCGGGTTCGAATCCCGGTGGGGGCAGATGTTTGTGTGATGAACACGTGCATTTGTACTCCAGTCATGGATGTTTAATATGTATTTCTATATAAATATACTTATATAAGTAAAGTATATGTATTCTATCCGTTACCCTAGTATCCCATAACACAAGCCTTACAGTGCTTACTTTGGGGCTAGGCTAATTGGTGTGAGTGTTGGAAATATTTATTTATTTATTATTATTATTTATTTATTTATTTATTCATTTTTAATATAAATGCCAGCCTTAGGCACTAAACAAGCAAATGAATAGAATGGACTCCCCTCTGCTCGGTCAGTTCATCAAACTACATGTTTGGTGACCAGGCCGAGGGGAGGGTGCAGTAAAAAATAATAAATTTTTAATTATTTTAATTCTGGAATTATTTATTTTAATTATTTCTATAGGTATATGTTAATGATTTAATGATGTTTATATATGTTATAATGATGATTGAAATTGTAATGAAATACTAACATAGGTTAAGAAAAATTGTTACTAACATATATGAGACCAATGTCTTGAAATAAATGATTTTTATTTTAATTTAATTTTTTTTATTTATAAACGCTAAGCTAAGTTGCGGATTTATTTATTTATTAGTTTTATAAATGAAAATCTTTTACGGAATTTCAAATTCAACCTTCTCTTTCTAAAGAACTTTACACTTTAATTCGATAGAAGGTACTAAAAGCATGCCTTTGCAAATAAATAATTCCAGAATTAAAATAATTAAAAATTTATTAATTTTTACTGCACCCTCCCCTCGGCCTGGTCACCAAACATGTAGTTTGATGAACTGACCGAGCAGAGGGGAGTCCATTCTATTTGCTAACATACTCAGGATTCTGTTACAACCTCCCCGCAGCCGATGCACCAGTGACGCGAATTTTTTACGCATAATAGCATAAAAGTCATCAGTGCTTGCGTCCGCAAACATGCCAGATGCACTACAGTAGCGTGGAAGTCGAAACAGAGCCCTGAATATGTCATTATACATAACTCTAAGGGCATTGTAGGCACTTTTAGTAAAGTTGGTCCATAGGCTGCATGCATAAAAATTTTGACAGTATGCTTTAAAAAGTGTTAATTTAACAGCAGCTGTGCAGCGTGCAAACCTATGTGCCAACATGTTCCCCCGCACTGCCAATGCCCTGCGTTCCTTTTCTATGTCAGAATCATCACAAAGTTTTTCATTAACAATATGTCCTAAGTACTTAAATTTACTAACATGATTTAGGGGAATTCCATTCAATGCAATAGGTGGCACAATCTGAGGCCCTTTTATCTTACCTCTAAACAGCATAAATTCGCTTTTTAAGGGATTGTATTTTAAACCATGTCTTACAGCATAAGTCTCTGTCTTGTAGCATCGCTCTGCATCTTCTATCGCATTTATCACGGAGAGTATTCTGAGGAATTGTACATCGCGACAAAAATTTCATCCCCATCATCTTGATGCGTGGCTATCCACAACCGTGCGTTTTTGTCGAAATTTTTTACCACGTACGAAAAAACTGTGGAATATATTGTCGCCAGCAGTGTTTCCGGACCAATACGACCCAAAAACCCTCAAAAAAAGAGCGTACTCCTTCCTTAAAGGCCGGCATCGCATTTGTGATACTCCTGGTGTTGCAAGTGTCCATGGGCGACGGTGATCACTTACCATCAGGTGAGCCGTCTGCTCGTATGCCACCTATAACATAAAAAAAAGTCTCACAAATTCTTAATAGTTTTCTCAGCCCACCAATTGCGGGACTCAGCAGTACCATGTCATCGGCATAACTAATATTGTTGACACATAACCCATCTATATAGCAGCCCACATGTGTACTACTGAGCTCCTCAATGAGCTGATTCACATACAAGTTAAATAACCTAGGGGAGGTTAAGCCTCCCTGCCTCACCCCACACTAGCGAATATTCATCTGAGTGGATATTACCCCAACGCACTACATTTAACTGATTATTGTACCAATAGGAAAATATAATTATCTCTTATTTCAATTGCAATGCCAGCCTCATCTAATTTAGTCCACAGTTTTTCATATGAAACCCGGTCAAAAGCCTTTGACAAATCCAAGAAGCATGCATATACTGGTGTTTTCCTATCTACATAGTATTGTACTGTATGCTTCAGAGTAAGTATAGCACTCTCTGTTGATAGGCCTTCCCTAAATCCAAATTGTGTGTCACATAAGGATATATTTTTGCCCATTTGTTTGTTAAGTAATCCATCAAACACTTTCGCAAGCACAGTGGTTAAAGAGATAGGTCTATAGTTACTCTTCTCTGATCTATCACCAGAGTTTTTAAACAAAGGGACAACAACTGTTCTCATTAGATCCACAGGTAAGTAGGTGTGCCTAATACAAAATGTATAAAACATGGCAAGTACTCTATTTAAGTGAGGACCTGCATGCTGCAGGTGCTCGATACTGAGTCCGTCATGGCCGGGTGACTTACCTCTCTTAATATTATTAATTATATCATGAACATCCTTACTACAAAAGCCTAGGGGTTGAGTCACCTTAGCAGACTGATCAGCAAGAAAACCTACTGGCGGCAAGTTTGATTTAACCTGAAAGTGCTGCTTAAAAGCATTCGCAATTGCTTTTGGTTCACTGATGCCCCACTCAACACTCACAGGTAAACTCACTTTATCATTTAAGGTTTTTGTGCCTTTCCAAAACTTGTCAAATTTATTAGATGAGTGATGTGATGCTAATATATCCATTTTTATCTGTTCTTGATTAGTTTGACAAAATTTCAAACATGATTTGAATACTTTACGACTTTCACACATTCTATCAAAGATAGGACCACTATTGGGTTTCCCATATTCAACATAAGTTTGAAAATCTATCCTAGCCAACCTATGA
The DNA here is from genome assembly GCA_902850365.2 of Chilo suppressalis. Taxonomy (NCBI): domain Eukaryota; kingdom Metazoa; phylum Arthropoda; class Insecta; order Lepidoptera; family Crambidae; genus Chilo; species Chilo suppressalis. The sequence goes on from OU963907.1 coordinate 9,809,041, forward strand.
GCCTCTTTGACATGTTTGTTCCACCCATATACACATTTTCCCTTGTATGGCTTAACATTTGTTACCTTACTCTTAATAGATGCCTCACATAACATATAGACATTTTTTTTGTACATTTCATCAATAACACATCTATGTTCTTTCTCATCGCACATTCTATCAGCACAACCTTGAAATAATTCAGGAAAATCTATATTTTTTAATAATTTCTGAGATGTTTCTTGGTACATTACTACTTGTATTGCATTTCTTATTCTCCAAACAATTTTATTACTAACAGTATGTTCAATTTCTATTTTTTCTCTTATTAATCCTAAATTACATTTTATTTCTATCGGAAAATGATCTGACCAAAATACACTATTTATTACCCTAACATCAACCACTGATTCCCAAGTTAGCTTTGTCACTACACAATGGTCAAGCCATCTTTTACAACCATGCGATTCACTTTGGTATGTGTATGTATTAGATGATACTCCCAATTTGATCATATCTGCACACACCCACTCATATTCGCAACTAAAGTTTAACAATTCATTGCAAAAAGGGGCTGAGGGATGAGCATTAAAATCACCTAATATATAAGCTGACTCTACATTACTCTCTTCTATAATTGCATTTAACTCACCTAAACACTGTGTAAAAATGGACATATTATCTGCATGATCTGTAGGCATATACACACAAATTATTAAAATTTCACTATTTTCACTTAAAGCTGTTTTAATGGCAACTATACGATCATTGTTACACTGCACAACAGATACTTTGCAACGAACAGTTTTTCGCCACAGAATAGCAACGCCTCCATAGGGCCTGCCACGAAGAGTCCCCGCGGTGAGGTCCACTGCTGACTTTGCGGTGAAGCTGAAGTCGCTGTGAATGCCGCCTAGCATTTCTAGAACATGGGGCAGTAACCAAGTTTCTTGTAATGCCACCACATCCGCAGTCGCACACAGTGATTGTACACATGCCAAGCTTCGTTTAATATTCTTACAGTTGTAGCTAATAAAGGTGCAATGCTTACGTTCCATCTACTGGTTGATTATGATTTACCTTTAGCTGAGGTTCAATATTTTTTGAATCTCGCTGTCTAAATTGTACGAACTTCCTAAAAGAAATTCCCGCCGGCCACAGATTGTCTCTCAAAAAGATATCCACTTTGTTTGCCGATCATAGCACTTGTAAGAATTTTAAATTTTATCCACCTTCATGTTAATTTTTTCAAGTTTTATCGTCTCCTGTGTCTTGTTTTTTATGTAGTCACATATATCGTGCTCCGATGTGTCTTTATTTACATTCGAGATGTACAGTGGAATAAGCGTTTCTGCTGCTTTAAACTTCATGTCTGGCTCATATTCTGCTTTTCCTCTTTGTCCAATGAATCTGTAATGTCTATTTTTTCGTCGCTGAACCACGGTCCAGTTCTCATTTTGTTTTGTATTATTCTTCCAAACTCCTGGTTGTCGTACTATTTCCGCCATTGTTGATTGTTGTTCACCAGTAGTGACCTCTGGCGCATATACCATGTTTCCGTCAGTTGTCCACGTCGAGCGTATTCCTGTTGCGATACTTTCGTTGTCTGTCGCACTCGCACTCGTTTCATTAGGTCCGGTGCAACAGAGAAAGACCGCCTATCGGTCATGTTAACGGAGTGCACTTCTTGTCTATTACCATTCTCTGTACCACTGTCTTGATCTATGCCTTTTTGGATTAACAAGTTATTGCCTTCTTCGTCGGTAGACATAAAATTCGATAAAATGTCCATCTGCCCTCCATCTAACAAATATGCACCCCGTTTTTTCGTATTAATTCTGCATGACACATCGTTATTCACTTCACTCAATTTCATGTTTTCTAGATCTGTCCGCAAGGCTTGTACATCTTCGACTGTTGCATATTTTTGGTTAAAACTATTTATCTCTGTACGCATCAGCACTAAATCCTTTAACAGCTGGGTCACATCAACGTGATCGAAGGATACTGGAGGAAGTTTTTGAAGATCTTTTGCAACAAATATAGGAATGCAATCTGGATCTACTTTCTTTATTAAACTAATTATGTCTTCCAGGTCCCTTTGCATTTTATCATCCTTTCTATGCGACTTCTTTCGTCGGGTGACCGTTACAGAATCAAACAACAAATTCTTCGCTTCTTCAATGTCTGGTTCAGTGAACGCCGAGAGGCAAATTCTGATTAGAGATTCATTATCCATGACATCGTGCTTATTTTGGAAGAAGGCCAGCACTTCACTTATCACTATGTTACAGTTAAAACACTTTAAATACCCCTTTTTTAAAAAACACACCTGCACTCGAGCGCTGTTCGAGCGAGACTGATGGTGATGAGAGTTTATGGTCTACGTAAAAAAATAATAATAGGAGTCGTGTATAACTTGAACTGAGTTCAGATCTTTACAGAAATTCCGTGTCGACCACTGGTAAATAAATGCTGAAGTGTTCAACGAAAACGCGTACATGGCAGCCCGTATTCAAGATCGTACTACGAGAGCTATCTAACTACAGCGAGAAGTACGACAGGATGGTCTGGACTTCCCGATTTTTTTTGGATTAAAACGGACTTCACATGAATAGTAATGGCAAGTTCATCGCTAACCTTAAATTTTATGGTATTATCGTTATAAACCCGAGTATGACAAAAATTTTGTATCACAATAAATATAAATTTATTCAATTTAGTCTTTTACAAGCACGTGAAAGTCGAAAGCTACGGCAATGGTTCACAAGTCTACGGCGGGAGACATTGTACTAAGAAGAACGGGCAAGAAACTCGGCAAGGGCTGCTTTTTCCTCCCTGTATTAGTTTATACTGTGTCGTCAAATATAAGCTATCATCAAACCTTAAAAACATACATTGAGGTCAACTTCCATCATATAATGTAAAAAGGTAACAATAAATATACAAAAGCCCCTAAATATCCAGTAAACAATTTTTAAAATAGATGAGCAAGTTTAAAAAGGACACTTAGTGCAAGGTTCTCATAAATTCCCCTCTTGAGGAGACAAGTTTAATAATACTTTGAAAATTTTCTGAAGGTATCATTTACGACCAGGCGGTTTTATGATTCAAATATTGTTTAACGGCATAATATCCTTTCTTAAGCTAGCAATTTTTAATGTGTGTTTTAAATTCATTTAGAGGCAAATCAAGAATATAACTGGGAATCTTATTATAGAAATGTATACCTGACCCATAAATATATATATATAAAACTCAATGGTGACTGACTGACTGACATAGTGATCTATCAACGCACAGCCCAAACCACTGGACGGATCGGGCTGAAATTTGGCATGCAGGTAGATGTTATGACGTAGCAATCTGCTAAGAAAGGATTTTGATCAATTCTACCCCCAAGGGGATAAAATAGGGAATGAAAGTTTGTATGAAACTGTCAATTTTAAACCGATCGGGCTGAGACTTTGCATGCAGGTATAAGAAAAATCAGAGATGAATGTCATTGTATATAATACCCTCTCCAATCAGGATTTAGACCAGGGCATAGCACTGTTTCAGCACTTTTAAAAGTGACAGGCGATGTGAGAGCGGGTATGGAGAACGGTAAAGTTACTTGTTTAGTACTTATCGATTTCTCCAATGCTTTTAATACCGTCAATCACAATATTCTCCTTTCTATACTGTCTCATCTTATGGTCTCTGACGAAGTGTTGACTTGGTTTTCATCTTATCTTCGGGACCGCCAGCAGATGGTCCAGTCTGGGGATTCTTCCTCATCCTGGCGCAGTCTGGAAACTGGTGTTCCCCAAGGCGGTATTCTTTCTCCTCTTCTTTTTTCAATTTTTATTGATTTTATCACTCACAAACTTCAGTGTTCGTATCATCTATATGCTGACGATTTGCAATTATATACCGAGACAAGTATTGACAATCTAAATGAAGCCATTGATGCTCTAAACAGGGATTTAGTAGCTATTAAAACATGGTCGGACAATTTTGGTGTAGTTGTCAATGCTACAAAATGTCAAGCCATTTTATTAGGTGGGTCAAGGGCCATGAGCAAAATTTACAACGGCAGTGTTGGTTCCATCGTTTATGACGGCACACCAATCCCCTTCAGCAATGTCGTAAAAGATCTAGGGTTGTATGTCGACTCCAGTTTTAAATGGCAGGACCAAGTTAGTAGCGTCTGCAAAAAAGTAACAGGAATACTGCGTGCCCTTTATCGCCTGAAAAATTTTTTGCCGGTCAATATCAAGGCAATGCTTGTGCAAACCCTAATATTCCCCATAATCGACTATGGTGATGTGTGCTACCTCGACCTGAATGCAGATCTACTCAACAAGCTTGATCGACTTCAGAATAACTGCATTCGATTCGTTTTTAATCTTAGAAAATATGACCATGTGTCCGCATACCGATCTCTCTTAAAATGGATGCCCATTAGGCAACGCAGATGTATGCGGGCTCTGACCACTTTGTTCACTTTGCTGGATTCTCCAAATGCCCCCCCTTATCTCACTTCTCAGTTTCAGTACTTATGTACCTCTCATACTAAAAATCTTAGATCTTCTTTCAATCGTTTACTAGTCGTTCCATCTCACAATTCCGATATCATTCACTCTTCCTTCTTCGTGAAAACTATACTTTTGTGGAACGAACTCCCGCTAGACATTAGAATGTCCCCCAACAAACATTCCTTTAAAACCAAGCTGCGAACCTTTTTATTGGAACAAGCGTTTCGTTAAGTAGTTTGTCGTCATGTATGTATTATATGAAGTATATATGTATGTGTATGTATATGTTTAGTTATATAATTTGTATATATTTACTTATTTATGTATGTTATTGTTATATATTTATTATGAGTAATATTTCTTTAAATGTGATCTCCACCTCAGTTGTGCACCCTGCCACTAAAATCTCCACAACACCCTATGGTTGACTGGTAGAGAATGCCTACGGCATTAAGTCCGCCATTGTACAGTATGTGCATGAAGAATAAAATAAATAAATAAATAAAAATAAATAAATAATACAAGCCTGAGAACAAAAACTGTAGTCTACACTTCAGCTCTGCACCGAAGCGAAGCGAGGGCGGGCCACTACCATAAACTTTATGTAACCTGTGAATGGTAACTTAAGTTTGTTTTTATTCCTAGTATAAAAAGTATGTACGTCACTGTGTTTGAGAGAAGCTAGTATTGCTTCGAACAAAAAGTATACAATTAATTATAATAATATAATGTTTATTTAATAGATTATAACAGGTTTTTATATAGTAGATAAATTGCGAAGCAACACTCAAAATTCCGATTTCTTTAAATTTTAATTTGAGAGATTCTCTTGAGCCTTCGTTGATAAATAGCTCTTCCAGCACGTTTTTACACTATATAAATATCGTTTCGATATCTGCTGCTATTCCCTAGAGAATAATGTCATTCGATACAATACTGTGAAATAAAGAATACCTCATCTTTCGTATGGCATAAGCCCCTGAACTAAGTTTTCCAGCTAAATGTGAAATATGAGGATTCCACTGCAATTTTGAATTAATAGTTATACCTATCAATAACGTTGATTCCACTTAATCTAGCGTTTCATTGTTTAATTTAATTTCAACTGGTTTGTTTCTAACAAAAAGCGGGTGGTAAAGCGAATTTTATACATTTAGTTTTAATAGCATTAAGTTTAAAATTGTTTACATTGAACTAGTGCAATACTTGTGAGAGAGCATCATTTATATCATCATAATCTAACGCTCATTTCTGCTCCACACAGTAATTCATTAAAAAATCTGCACTCTGAATTTGCATTTGAAAAAATTGTTGTTTCAATACCGTATGCCTGAGTTATAAAAAAAGGCCTTCCTAAGTTGAATCACAACACAATCGAACGAAATGTTTAAATAAACGTAATATACGTATCCACCCATTATTTTCGCTCAAAGAGTTTTAACCGGTGTTACTTTACGTATTAATCAGAATTGTATATTAGTTTACTACAAGCTTAAAATATAGAATGCAAGAATAATGAAAATTTTATTGTTTTTACTACTAATATTTACTGCATGGTTTTATTAAATGCTTGAAATGAAATGAGCTGAAATGAGCTTTTGAAATGCTTAGGAAAGGTGATGCGAGATACCTAGTTAGGTATCTACAAATTATAAATTCTCAAGCTATATCTTTTAAGACTTTAAGAGAGTTCTCATACTAACTAGTATAAGTGAACTCGGTTGAGTTTTTAAAAGATATAGCCATACTAACTAGTATAAGTGATCTTGGTTGAAGTCTTAAAAGATATAGCTTGAGAATTTAAAAATAAAAAAATGTAAAATGTCTTATTTGAGCTAACTTTATTCACTAACTTATGTAGACACAGCCGTCTTTGTAGATAGCTGGATCAAAAATAGTCCTATTTTGTATATACTAAAGGACATTTCAAAGTCACTAGCTTGTACCAATGGCATTCGCTATGTTGAGAAACATTTTTCTCTTGAGAAACTCGTGGCAAATAAAAGTGTAAAATGACACCATTAGACTTAAACTTTCTCAGTTTTCTTTATTTAAAGGTAAAATACAAAAACATTCAATATTCAAACTCATTTATTCAGTCTAGGCTACAAGCTCTAGTGAAAGGCAAACGCTATGCCATCGGTAAGTAAATCTACACCGGGTAGTTAATTTCAAAAAATTAAAATGTTTTATCAAATTTTCTGTGTACTCAAAACTGTACTCCACAAGTTTGACTCGAACTCGCATTTTCCTAGTGTTGACCGTTCTGATTGCTGATGTAAGTATTGATATAGAACGTTATTTAGGCCTACACAAAAGCCAAAAAAGTAAGTGGTGATTTAATTCTTTTATAAGATTTTCGATCACCGCACTTTGGCATCCAGGCTCGCGCATTTGCCTTCCAATAGCGCTAAGAGCAGTTAACTTTCTCAATGGCCTATAGGATTAGCATCGAACAACGATTACACGACCACTCGAGTCTTCCCCAAGTAAAATATGCTCGAATCTATCGGCCTAAATTAAATTTTTCTCAATTGCTCCTGATAAAGTTTATGGCAAATCCTTAATGGAATTTTATGTAGATTTAAAACAGATATTCAGGTATTCAGGAGTATTGGTTCGTGTATTAGCGGATCTTAGTAGAGTACAAGGACTAGTATTTGCGACCAGCATCTGCTTATTGAAATTACCAAGTGTGATCTGTCCACTTGACAGGCAGTATTCACTGTATCTATGGCCATTCGAGAGCTCGATGGCGCAGGTGGTTAGCGCATTCGGCATGCGATCGTGAAAGTTAAGCAACTTACGCAATGGTCGGTCATTGAATTGGTGCCCAAAAACTTATTATCTCGAGCTCCTCCTTGCTTCGGAAGGCACACCGTTGGTTGCGGGTACATCTGCAGTCGTTAGCAAAAAGACCTGTGCTCCTGCAGTGGGGACATTAATAGACTGATAATGTTGTTGTTGACCATTCGGCTGGGCCACAGCACTAGCCTCTAAATACCTGGAGGGATTAAATTTCATGAAGTCTCTTGCACCCGTTCTATTCTCGACAGCTAAAGATACAGGACAACATAAAATTGTTTCTGCTTCCAGGTTGAAAAATTAACTTTTAAGTATTGGCTCTTCACTTAAATTATACGTTCAACACTAGCGTCATTTTAAAAATGCATTTTTGTCGCGACGGCCGGCCAGCTATCGATGTTCACTGTACGAGACTAATTCCGCTCGTCCTATCAAATTGGGACAATGTTGAGCGGCACCAGCCTAATCTATCGTCGCATCGGTCGGACATATTTCACTGTGCTGAGCGTCGGCCGAAGCTATTCCGAACATTTGGCCCTATTCAAACTAGTCATTGGACACAATATTAATCGAAATAACTGCCAAAACTACAACTTTCTCTTTGTCGAAATTTCGAAGTGTACATAACATATTCAACGTTGAATTCCTTATGGGTTTGTGGTTACAACATTAAATGAAGTAATTCTTAAATAGGAGGACACGATGTCGAAACATGCAAATTAATTTGTAAATGTAAGGGCATGTAGATACGACCACGCACTGGCATCCGCGTAACCGCGCGGGTGAGCGGACGTCGACATCGGGGACGGTGCACGCGGAGGCCGCCCCAACCAGCGCTTGTTTATTTTTCCGACTTGTAGAGAAACTACGTATGACATTGCAAGTTCGCGCGGTTTTGTGTCCTAAACATTTTTTTTAGTGTTTATGCTTTACAGCGTCGCCGGGTTTGGGGACGGCGAGATCCTAGGGGACTTCAAGCCGAGAATTGGCGAGTGCCTCTCGAGGTATCCAGGTGGATGTCATCTCTCCACGGTCTCCTCTCCGTCTGGAGCCTCTAGACCACTCGAACCTGGGGGGGTCCGCCCAATTAGAGGGCGTCTCTGAGACTCGAACCTCGGCTCTAGTTAGCCGTTGTCGTGGGAGGCGGAGAAAAGCGCCCAGGTACGTACCTGTACCTGGTATAGCGTGTCGTGTGTAGACCGGGTCTTCGCACTCTTATACTACGGGTGCGGTGTCTGCCTAATGCTAAGCTAGTGTGCAAGTAAGCTAAATGAAATAAAAGTCATTTATTCAGTCTAGGCTGTTACAAGCACTTGTGAAAGTCAAGAAGCTACGCCATCGGTTCGCAAAACTACGGTGGGAGACCTTGTACTGAGAAGATGAAGATGCTGGCTGTGTAGTGTTGGTGCTTGTGGCCTGTGAGGGAGGAGTCGGAGGCGCGTTGGCGCCTATGATTTCGTCGTCGGGGTACTCTAAGACGTGCCTAGGCCGACGGAATCGGAGCGACCTACGATTGGACGGGAGGGCGGACGTATGATAGCTAGAGGCTTTAACTACTAGGGGGTTCGGATGATGCGCGGCTTTATCGAAGTAACGTCTCGAGGCGTCCATCATATACTTCGCGATGGAGTCTAATTTGAGATCGCGATGCAAATCGATGTTGCGCACGTACCACGGGCAACCCTTGACACCGCGCAACACACGATTTGCAGCGTTTGTAGTGGTTTAAGACGCGACGGAGGTACGTGGACGAAGCAAACACTCGCGTAGATCATGATAAGGTAAGGATACTTGCAGTATATAATTAAGTTAAGTTTATATTATTTATAAGGTTATCATGACAATGTTACCCGTAGCTTCCCTGAATTTGGCCCTTAGAGCCTCGAACTCCACGGGGTCAATGGCGGTGGCGATCTGATCGCGAGATCCGCGTTAAAATCGCCAGAGCCAAGGGCCGCACCATCCGCGCGGATTCCGCAAGAGCATCCGCGCTTCACCGCGGTACGGCTCCTCCGCCATCCACTGCGCGGTGTTCACCTAAGACGTGTTGGTGTGCAGTACCCTTAGTACGAGTTTGAGCTCACGAAAACTATCATAGTTTTCGTAATTGTAAAACTCGTACTAAGGGTACTGGCCTACACACTGAACACAGATATTTTGCCATTGGATACAAAGTTTTTAGCGTGTTTGCCACTAAGATGGTATTAAATAATAAAAATTATTGAATGAGTGATGAGCGTGAATACCTTAAACAAATATGTAAAGCGGTGTTGGGCGTTATTTTTACCAATGTATGTTCATGTATCATGGTGCAGTATCTTTGATATTCTGAATATGATGTCGTTAAACTTTGCCTGTTATGTTACCATAAAGGTAAATTTCAAATATTATTTTTCGCAAACAGAATATGATCGAATCGAATAAGCTCAGTAGCACTGTACGTACAACCCAGCACTCGTGTGTGCAAAAATCATTAAGTTGCTAGCATATTCATTTCTTTTCGTTTCTTTTTTTTCAATATCACCTCTCTCTTGTAGTTTTCCAATAAATGACATGGAGAATATTGGATCTGCCAAGCGTATTGTGTGTAATCTTTCTGAACCTTTTCTTATTTAATAAAATATACCTATGTAAAATAATGTCAATATTTTGTGGATGAACACGAAAATTATGATTTCATAGGTACTATTTAAATACGAGAACAATAATCATGTATTTATATAATAATGTAGTCTTCCGCCAGGCAACTATGTAGTTACTTTTTAGGGCTTGATAGTAAAGTTTATTTTAAAACAGTAAATTTCGAAGACTTTATTGTTGATATGTATTATATATAGGTACATTTACAAGCATTTAACTGCTAGATGTTAAACCCTAAAATAACATAGAAAAAAATATTTCTACCAAAATCTTTTATAAACTATAATGTTAATAACAAAGAGCTTGGCGACGCTATAACTAAACGCAGTATTCACCATTACTGCATTTGAATCGGGCCCGAAAAACAAGGAACTACTCTTGCGACGCTAAAACTAAACTCAGTATTTACCTTGACTGCATTTGCATGTACGAAAATAACCATAGGATTGCTAACTACAAACGCAGTATTGAGCTAGGTAATTAGTGCTAGGTAGTTTTGCAGTAATAAAAACAGTACTGCATTTAGTATAAGTGATACTGTAATGCCTGCAAGCCAAGAAAGTTGGTGAAAATGCAGTACCGCAACCTGCAACCTACTGAGCATTTTACCCAAAAGGTAATAACGTAAAGAAAACAAAATATCAATAGATAGCCAGATTGTTTTTTTAGGTTACTTAAAAAGTTATATAACAGAGATTTCTTGATTACATATCAAGAAATATGTTTTTCGCGTTTATCTCCAACCCGCCATTCTGCAATCAGGAGGGCAGAACTACGGAGCGGAGTATTCGGGTGCTGGCTCTCGTAGCCGCTTCATAATGCAGCGCTAGTGTAATGTTTTGTAGGCGAGGAGCCACCAATCCTGAAAGCTCCGTGCATATAAAGCGTGCGTGAAAGCACATATATATATATGTGTGCGTGTGTGTGTGCGTACACATGTTAAAAATGAAAAAGCGTGGGTCGCTATTCATTGCAATATTTGTCAAATCAATTAATATATTACGCGATTCATAGTGCTTAACAAATTAGTTACCTTAGAGTAAGCCATGTTTCTAGTTTATTTTAACATATATAATTTTATCCCTAATGAAGTTATCAGAGAGATTTTTAAGTGCAGTAAATAAAAGCGTGTTTTTAGTTTTATAAAAAAAACTAATTTATTTTTATCTGATAGTTTTCACAGGATGTCCATATTATTTATTTTGTTAGAAGTAACAATGGTCTGATGAATTGTATAAACTTATGATAAAGAAATTAGGGTTTAACTTAAATTGTTGTTAAGATATTGAGAACAATATCTTCGCAGCTTCTCGTTTCCCGTTAGATATGGTGGGTCATAACGAGTTCACTCTATTTTACATTTAGAATGAAAGGACCCCAACGAGAGAATACCATTAGGTAAAAGAAAGCATTTTATTCAAACTGTATTTATTCAATGCTTTAACAAGCACTTGTGAAAGACACCATCGATTCGTAAATCTACGGCGGGAGACCTTGTACTGAAGAGAAACTACAAGAAACGCAACAAGGGCTGCTTTTTCTCCCTGTTTTATTTGATACAGAGTCGTCACTTTCATAGATGACATCACACTTATAAACGTTCATGATAAAGATAGTAGAAAATGCCTTTACTTACTGGAACGTTTACGATGTTTATAATGGCCATCGATCATGGGAGCGGTGACAGTGCACAGTTTATTTATGTAACTGCCGTGGTGGAAGTAACATTCTTAAATTGCGGAGTATATTGCACACTTTATCAACCCAACTGTGAGTCGACGACAAGTGTTCACATACTCAAAAGAAGACTAGTACTTACTATATGGGTCAGTAACCTTTTTTTATTTTAATATCATTTTAAAAAATAAACGGACTCATTTGAATTAATTACCTTCTTATTTAATTTTATTTATAGCCTGCGCACTCATATTTCTTTTGGAGGGCTCTCGCGTATTTTTGTGCAGTCCATTATGTCCATTATAGCAATTAATGCTTAGTATTATTAATGTAGTATTAATCTGTATTCATATTTATTAAATTATGACTATGTAATAGTCTGAAGTATTTTTTACAAGTAAATCATGATTTTGTGTATAGAAAAGATATTTTATTTTATGCAAATCATGGACAAGAGTTAGAAGAAAAGCGTTAGTATGTATAACTTACTGTTTTCTACAATAATCTAAAATAAAAATAATAATCTTTATTTCTGAACCATATCACGTATACAATATAACAATTTAGCGTTAACAACCGTAATAATCTAAGACTGTGTTACAGTTATTAGCGCCCACCTCAAAAGATAGGCACATTACAGACATGATAAGAAATAAACAAGGTATTTATAATACATTACACTGTGTGTGTGTATATGTGGTGTGTGTGTGATAGGGAGATATGTGTGTGCATATACGTGTTTTACTTGATCTTGATTGACTCCACAGTATCATATTCCAAGTCAAGTAACCACCCGCTCAGTTTGATTTTACATTCATGTTTTGAAAGAGGGTAAATATTTAGCTTTTTATTTACTTTGTTATAGAGAAGGGGAGAAATGAAGTCATAATGATGTTTCAGTAGAGCTATCCGAGAATTTCGAATTTTACATACATTGTCTTTCCTTCTTTTATTTAGTAGGGTAAAATAGTTATACAGCATTCACATATTTTGTTTTCTATCTACATACCCGTATTATTGTTATATTTAAGAGTTTTAAAAAGAATCTTGCGTAGTCACAGAACTATCCTATTATGTAGATGGGAAGCTTAGCCAACATGCATTTTACCACCAATAAATTCCTTTCCCATTTTATCGAATCGACTGCGTTATGGATATAAAGTTGCGGGTGGGTCAACAATATTGCCTAACAAGTAAATGACAAAAAAATGTGTGCTTCAAGAAATAATATTACAAACATTCCGGACTATTCAAAAACTTTTTTTTTAACTGTTTAGTTTATGTTTTAACGGCTAGTCGTGTTTTATAATTTTATTTTAATCGCTTTTAGTGCCTTGTAATTTTAATAGGTACCTGAAGTAAACAATTACCTATTTTCTAGTACTTTTCATGCTTCACAGGTTATTAATGCTTCCATATCCCTATATATTTGATATGATCACATTAAGACCTTTCAAATGATATGGTTTGTACGCCGGGTTATATTGTGTCGCCGACTCGAGAGGTTCCGGGTTCAAATCCCGGTGGGAGGCAGATGTGTGTGTGATGAATACGAGCATTTGTACTCCAGTCATGGTTGTTAAATATATAGAAGACATTTTTATATGAAATAAATAATTGACATTTTGCCATTGCTGTTCTTTAAATTTTAACAGTTTAAGTATCCTATGTTACCAAGGATGGTGAAAGGATTCTAACGATACCAGATACATATAAATCAGCTCAGGCATTTATGGTGATTCAGACATGACAGGCTATGGTGGAATAAATAAAACATACATAGGTACATATAGAAACCCTGAAAACATTACGCTCTTTTTGGACAGTCGTGTAAAAAATGTATTCCAAAGTCACATTTTGAAATATTGCTTAGATTGATTGCATTATATTCACCCACTGTACTTTGACAGTGGGTGAATGTATTGAGAACATTTGCAGGCCAATTACTAAATAACAGTATGATATTGTGTAATTAAAGGCGTGCACTATAGCGAAAGTTTTTATTTTCTTTATTCCACCATCATCTTTCTGTCATAGTACTATATATGCCAGTATGGCTGACGTTGTCACTGACTTAGACGACACAATCTTAACGCGTATATTTTTTTTTCTCACCTTTACCGTACTTTTCACTGATGGAGTCCTTAATGTGCCTCTTGAAATAAAGAGGAGCTATGGAAGGTATCGTATCGTAGTTTTTGGTCACCCATCTTATAACCGGCCACTGCGAAAGTTGCTTAACTTCTACAATCGAAGACCGAACGCGCCACTTGCGCTATTGAGCTGCTAACTCAATATGGATTGCTCTTACGTTTTTTTTATAAAAAATAGTCATTCCATGATTGTTTTACCTCTGTGTTGCAAAGTCATCTATTTGCCTTATATCAGAAAAGGCCATTTATAAGTGTAAGTGGCGAGACGTTCGCATTACCGATGGAAAGCGATGCTGCGCTGCATTTTAAGCCACTATTGTTTACCTGCGCAAAACCTGAATTGTTACTTCCAAAAGAAAATTTGTTAGTTTTCTGTTTTATTAAAAAGATAACGAACATGGTTATTGTTAGCTATTTTGAAAAAATAAAGAAAGGCAATAGTTATATTTATTTGACGCAGTTTTGATACTATTATTAATTGATATACTATAAATTTTGCACAAAATAATTCTTAACATATCGCACCTCCGGTGCGACACTGTCACTTATGCAAAAAAAAAATTTTTCAGGATGTGCGTTTAAAACTTTAACATCCCAAAACATACAATATTTAAAGATTTTTACGTGATGAAAAGCTTATACTACTTAGCTATTCATCTAAAAAAAATTAAAAAAAACACTCTAAATATTGTATGTTTTGGGATGTTAAAGTTTTAAACGCTTCTCCTGCAAAAAATGATTTTTTTGCATAAGTGACAGTGTCGCACCGGAGGTGCGATATGCATTTTCGGGTAAACTATAATAATACTTGGCAAAACAGATTGTGGACAAACAACCAAAATTAGAATTACGTGAAAAATATATAAATAAAAACTATAATAATGTATTAATTTTTAATTATGATATTCAGTCAGAACACCTAAAAATTACGTTTGAAAAAAACGTTCAAATACAGCACTCCAGCGTAGGTAGTTTGTAGATATTCATTCATATAACTCGACTTCTAATTTTAGTAGTCGCTGCCTTCAATACTGTTTGTATTTACTTATTGAATGAACACGGGCCTATCTTGTGAGAGTCTTACACACATACATAACTTCAAGCCATTATAACCCTTGTGGGATTAGCACAGTACTTAAGTTTCAGCTTGAGAGTAAAATGTGTAAAAAAATCACATATTAACGGCACCATATTAGATATAGGTTGGTTGATTCTAAGATTTTGCCCATCCCTACAATAGTTCCGAAAAGGTCCTGCCCGTTCAAGATTTTTAATTCTCGTTACGTCTGTTGCGGCGCCGTTAAAATTTCAATACAAAACTTCTTGACATTTGACACGTATCGAGATCGATTCGAATAGTTTGCAAACCGAAATGTCAATGTCAAATTTTGTATGGAAACTTGAACAGCAGCGCCACGTACGTAACGGGAACTAAAAATCAGTACACATTTGACAATGACATTTCGGTCTCGCAAACGATACGAATTCGATATTGGTTTGTACTAGGGGTACTGAACTGTAGCTAGCTGCGGGCGCAATGTACACTTTGTATGGGAGCATCTCTCTCTCGACTCGAAATGCATTTCTGTTTGTTTTGTTTAATCTAGCATAGTAACAGATAGTCTCAAAATTTTGATAGAATTCACTAGAAATAATATGAACGTACCAAATACGCGATAAAAAAAATACCTAACTAATACGTATTGCCCAATGGCGCCTAATCACTAGATAATTTGTGTTTCTAATTTACCGGTCGCCTATAATCAGAAAATTCCCTAATTGATTTCAGATTAACGTAGCACGTTCTAGTGTCGCCCTATATGTCCTTAGGTCGTCTATAGGTTGAGGCGGATTAAATCTAGACACACAAGGGAGCCATAGAAACTTAATTTGACATTTTGCTTCCAATATCATCTCGCTAGCGATAAGTGGATTAAGAGAGCTATCTTAGGCATTACGTTGTCTACTTAGCCTTTGTTTAGTGTAAGAAGGGATTTATATTATTTGGTGTAAAAAAAAACTATTGATAATATACCTACTTACTTCAGTTCAGATTCTCATTAAGATCTTGACAAATAAATTGTGATAGAATTTAAAGCTAAAAAAATAACTTGTTAAGTAAAGCTAAATTAGTTATTTTTATGTATGTACATATTATATTACTTGTTAAATTAATTGTTTTACTTATTTGTTTTCTCTACTCAGCCCCTTCGGGACACGGCTAGAAGATTGTTTGACTCAGGATTATGAAAATTAAGTTAGAGCGACTGTATTTTTTGAAAACTTACTAGAAAATTAAAAAAACATCTGTTTTCTTATCAATAATGTGTTTTTTTCTTTCCGGAATAGAAGCCTAACTAAAAAATGTAAAAATACTTATCAAACAAAACTCACGCCACATCATGTAATTAGTTTTTGTTATAGCTAGGTAGGCAAATGACTTTACCAAACCCGATGTTAAATGGTGGCAAAATTACATAAATATTGCTAAAAAAAACTTTTACCATGCCCAAGGGAAAGTGACATTGGTTAAAAAAACTAATAGAGAGAATGGGTTTTTATGGCCTAACTAGATATGAGAGATATATGAGATGGGATTAGGCAATGCACAAGTTACAATTTGCAATGCAAGCATTTTTAGGCTATGGTGGTCATTTAAAAAAATGATTTCTTTACTATTTCGTACTAAGTACCAAAGATTACTTACCTACTTATAAATAGTATAATGGATGACCTAGATTATTTATAATTTCGACACAGACGTTAATACCGTAACTGGCGAGTTGATGAATAGCCGTAATCTAGATCTTACCCTCGCGATCTGCATCCATCATACTTCCCTTCCATATTAACTTGTGTGCCTACCTATATAGGTACTTATTCTTGCGATATAACATGTAAGGGATTATTTACGTGCTGCTTATTTTCTTCGTGCGAACTACCTGATTTATTGCCTTCGGAATTAAATATACTTACCTATATGGTGAAGCCAGGCTCCCAGACGTCGTTAAATCGGTATTGTAGAATTTACAATGCTTGCTTTAGACTTTTTAAAGTGGAATCAATAGTGGCAAACATTGCGCGGAGCAAGGCATACTTTTAAAACGTTTAGATTTTATGAACAATGTACGTACGGAAAATAGTAGTTACACGTTACTATAAAATAAACAATAGATATAGTTTAACTCTATTGAATATTTTTTTTTAAATATAGAATCATATTTTATAAGCATTCTATAGTTGAAATCGGCTTATAAATTCAATATTCCTCTCATGTTACAATCATATTATTATGTCGATTTTCCAGGCACATTTTCATTGTTATTTCTTTTTTGTTTTCAAGTTGTTATTTTATAATATTCGCTTTGGAAATAGGTCTTTTTATATGTACCTGGCTAAAGAAAAACGTCAAGAGTTGACTTGTTGCGATAAAACATTAAGCGATAACGCCACTCTACAATCGAATCGATTTGTGTAAAATATTTTCATGTCAAGTCTTGTGATATGCAGCATCTGTTAAACACAAGCACGAATTTAATCGGATGAAGTTTATAGGTATAATTATGTTTCAGTGTCGATTATGTCTATACTTTCTTGTGTATAGCCTAATAATGTTTATAGGGTTAATAAGACGGAATTCAATCAACCTCCGCCATCATCCTCGTCATATTAATATCAGATATTGTTACTGAGACAAGGGAATTAATTTATGATTCATAGTTGTCTGGCTCAGCCGGTACGCGTCGTGATGAATCGTTGTAATTTTGACCGTATGCCATGGCTGACCATTAGCTGTAAAGTTCACCCGTTTAACCCGACTAATTAGCCTGTGGTGTAATAACGATCGGGTATTAGAACTGATGTGTTAGGTATTGATGGGAGAACTTGCTAAGGAATTTATTGGTAACAATTCAGAATTAGCTTAACAAGCATAATGGTGTTTTTAATGTCAGCGAATTTGTTATACAAGTAGGTACTGTAACGCCCGTTGCGTTACGGCCTCTTTGCTTGTGTAAACTTTTTGCTTATGTGATGCCTACTGCTGGCAGTTATATTAAAAAGTTAATATTATATTTATTGGAGTTTACTCCTTAAGAATCGATTTGCATATATAAGGGGCCCGGTATGAGAAAAAAGTGAGGAGTGAAATCTATCGATGAATGACCTCGTTACGTTTTTGCCGTCTACGCTGTAGCAGCCGTAGTGCTACACCGTAGCACAGTATCGTAGCGTACCTTTATTGCCTACGACGACAAAGAAACCGCGTCGGTGTACCACCGCGCCATTCGTTGAACACAAAACCATTGAGCTTAGAAGTAAACGTGGATATGACATTTACAGTATCAATCTTTTTTTAAGTTAAATAAACTCTTTTTGCGTCTGGTTAGACTATCGAATTTAAAAAGTAAACTCCGGTCGTGCGTCGGAGCTGACACACACAATTTTTTTTAACGATTTGGAATTGGGAGTCTTTGGTCTTTTATGGAAGGTTGGAGCAGATACAATTCAGGCACAGACTCGATCAGTTGATAGTACAGATTTCTTGTAATTCGCTCACGTTTTGAAATAAAACAATTAATAAGAACTCAGAATTGAACAACGCTGCTCTCCCAGGCCTATCCCTTCAGGATAGACCACCTTAGTACTATGGATCTAAACGTTTAAATATTTTATTTATATTTATTGTAACTTTGGCATATTATTACCTTACTGCTCCATATTTATTTCTTTGTTGATTTGACCTAGATAATTAAATCACTTTTGTAGTTTCTGAAATAAGTGTATGATGTAATTTTAAACTAAGTAGATACAAGCGTTAAGTCACATTTTATTACTTTTTTTGACAATAATTATTATTTGATGTTCGAAAATGTTATCAGTGTTCTCTTTTGAGCGACGTACCTTTATCATTACTGCATAAAAAATATTATTGTTAATAATCACTAACAAAGGCTTGATCTTGAATACGGGGTGTATTCGCATATGAATGTATGTAGCATTTTTTTTTATATTTATGCAGGCAAACGAGCTGACAGACCACCTGATGGTATGTGGTCTCTGCCGCCAAGGACACTTGCAGCACCAAGGGTACCACTCATGCGTTGCAGGCTCTGAAAGAAAAGGTATACCCGCTTTTTGAAAACCGTCATTATCATCATCAGCTTATTAATGTCCCCACTGCTGGGGTACAGGCCTTCCCTATGAATGGAATAGGGAGATAGGGCCATCACCTACCACACGATCACAGTGCGGATTGGCGGTTGCTAACGATTGCAGA
The DNA here is from genome assembly GCA_902850365.2 of Chilo suppressalis. Lineage (NCBI taxonomy): Eukaryota > Metazoa > Arthropoda > Insecta > Lepidoptera > Crambidae > Chilo > Chilo suppressalis. Next base: position 9,828,093 of record OU963907.1, read on the forward strand.
TGCAGCCGGGACCAACGGTTTAGCGTGTAGCTTCTGAAGCACGGAGGAACTCAAGATAAAAGATTTTTGTCACCCATCCAATGACCGACCACTGCAAAAGTTGCGTCATATCTTAACTAAAAGGGAAAACCGCTGAGGGAAGTTAGACCGTTCCAAATACCTCATTACCTCATTGCACTGGCACTACGATGTCTGATATCAAAATCAGACAGCAAAGTTGTAAACAAAAGACTGTTAACATCACAAAGAGTCTTCTATATAATCTATATCTTTATAATCTGATTATAATATATAAGCGTCACAGTATCTCCACTTAAGTTTTGGAGAAAATGAAGTCCCAAAGGATACTTAGCAAAATGTCTCGAAACTCTGCGGAGTAAACTAAGTTTCAAGTTTATTCATACAGCACCCGTTGGCTGTAAAATGAAATTAAACTTATAATATATATACTTAAAATGTACATAGATTAGTTTAAGTGAAAGTTTAGTGGTAAATATAAACAAAGATCAATATTGGGAGGTACCTACTCCCCTCCAGTATTATGTTCCTGAGGGGTTATAAAAAAACTAATCTCCAAATATTCTAACCGCTCCTGTGATTATATTCGTCCAAAGGTAGACCAAACGAAAATTTTATATGCCTTATAGTTATAGACCCAAAATTTTGACTTCTTAAGTCTAAGCGCGTAAAGTCACGGGCAAAGGAGATTGCTCAGCTTCCATACATGTTTGGCCTAAAGACCAATAATCATGAAAATTTGTTTCCTAGATTCGAAATTATATATGAATTACTGTAGAAACGAATATTATTGACGGACACCCCTGAGAACTTCTATAAACCATATACACTGAACATATTAAAATAATAGAAAACAAATAAGTTATATAGTAAACTAGGGAATTCAAGCCAAGTACCGAAATTATTCATTAGATTCAGGTATATAGAGCATGTAGATTATCAGATAGTTGCCTGTTTTTAAAGTTAATGCATAAGAGTAACTTATAAAATCAGGTGTCATCTATGCATTTCCGGTTAGAAACTGTGTGATGATTGTGAATGAGTCACAGATTAGAAAAAATTTTTAAACTCTCGTTAACCAAAGAAAGCTAAGAGATTTAGGTTATATAGCCATATATTCAGTAGCTTCATTATTTTTGTTATGTTTTTAATATAACCATATTTAAGATTTTTAGTGTATCACATCTTATAATTTTATTTATTTATTAATTTATAGTCAGGCAACGAAGGCCCATAGATACCTTAAGTCTAACACATATACAGATTATAATGTGTTTATGGAGGTGTTTTGCGAAAAATGTATGGCAATAGACTTTATGATGTCGCCTACCATCTATAATAATTGTCTGAGCACATTTGCATGAAGTGAAAATGATAATATAGTTGTGTATATTAAAACCGTAGTGTAATAAAAAATGATTTATTTTATCGATCTTTACAAAATAGATTTGTTTTTATGTTATATAAACAACTTCGATCAATCTTTGGCTGAATGTTACTACACCCATAGCCATTAAAAATTATTCGTATCTTTTCCAAACCGGTAAAATTAAAAGTCTTTTTTATGGTAAATATATTATACAAAGGTGTCCGTTGAAATCTAATGACTGTAAATTAAATTATAAATTACGCCAAGAATTACCGTGTATGTCAATATTTTTTGTGCGTTTGGGCCAATTTGAGCAATCTCCTTTTGTGGTTATTATAGCCAATTATGACGGGCCCACCTTAATACGTAACTACCTATATGTACCTAGGTAGTATTTATTTGTTTAAACGGTCAAATATAATGCTACATCTAATCATTCAATAATTCTTTTTAATATATAATTTGCCGGTCATTGGATGGGTGACCAAAACATCTATCTCGAGTTCTTCCGTGCTTCGGAAGGCACGTTAAGCCGTTGGTCCCGGCTGCATCTGCAGTCGTTAGCACCCGCCAATCCGCATTGGGCCCGCGTGGTGGGTCATGGCCCAATCTCCCTATTCCATCCATAGGGAAGGCCTGTGCCCCAGCAGTGGTTACATTAATAGGCTGATGATGATGATATAATTTAGGCCATAACACATAGTTACACTAAAGTCAATCAATTAAATAACATTAAAACGCATTAAGAGTTATTGACATTTCATTCCTCATTCATTCCATATATCCTTCTTCGCCTTACAGAATTAGATCTGCTTTTAGGTCACACGCATAGCACACACTCAAAACGTTATTAAATCATCAAAGAGCATCCATTTAAAATGTACGTTACTGGGAAAACAAATTGCCACAGCTAATATATTGCGCGCCACGATCGTGGGTAATTCACTCATGTGCCGTGATTGAATACACGGATATCTTCCTATTTCGCGCCATTCACGCCGGCGCGGCCCGGCCGGCCGTTCGAATTATTCGCCTGCATGTTCGATTGGATGTTAATCAGTCTTTTATCTTTATACGTACCTAAGAACAAGATTTATTTTTGGGTTAATTGCTAACGTTGCCGGGAATGTATAGTTGTTTTTCTTTTATTTTTTTTCCTTATTTGTTTAGAGTCCATGGAATTGTTTAACTTATGTGATTTAGTAGAAAATAAGCACATGGAAATTACAATTCCCCTGCATGTTCGATTGGATGTTAATTAGTATTTTGTCTTTATGCATACCTACGAACAATATTTATTTTTTAGTTAATAGCTAACGTTGCCGGCAATGTAAGTTGATTTTCTTTTGTTTTTTTTTTTATCTGTTTAGAGTCCATGGAATTGTTTAATTTATGTTTATACTTCGTACAAAATAAGCGAATGGAAATTGCATTCATAATTGCATAAGATTTTTGGTTCACCCCTTAATTCTAAATTCATTGTTTACATCATAATCTTCCGTTAGCGTTTAGTAATCAGTTACAAATTCCTATATTTTTTAGTAATACTCTAAAAAACTAATAATACACTTTTTGGTAGTGTTGTTTCTACCAACGACCTTTGAAGGCTCTACAGATTTCTTTTTCAATTTCAATATTTTTTATTCAGTTTAGGCTGTTACAAGCACTTGTAGAATTCGAAATTTAATGTTTTTTAGAAACAATCTTTTGACACAGTTTGAATCGTTTGATGGGAGTGATATAAATTTCAATTTTTTTATACATACATTAGCTTCATTATTTCGAGCCTATTACTCTGATGACAGATACGTACTGCCTGATTTTAGCTAATGGAAACTATAGAATGCTGTCGTATTTGGTGCAAACGGGAGCTTTGATTCGGGAGGCTTTTTAAATTGTAGTTTTTTTCGACGGGAAAAAACTTTATATGCCGAGATTCAAATTTATTAGAGTAAATTTTATAACTGTACAAGTAAATAAGTTCAGCACATATTATAGTTTCTGTTTGTGTCATAGTTACCCTATTCATTCCATCCTACCACTAATAAAGATACAATGATATGATGAATGATAGTCTACAATGTACCTTCGTAGAACTCCATACTTAAATTCATATCTATTGTTGGGTACAATATAACTGAATTTTCGTGTTAGTTAAGAATTTATATTAAGATTTAAATTACTAAGGATTTCGGGTTCACCAATTTGCAAGTAAGAACTTTTCGTAATTAGATCCCGACTGCATATTAATTTACCCTATAAATTTGGATACCACTGAAATGCACAGCAGAATACCTGTGGTCATTAAATCTTGTACAAAATGCGACAAACAATTCGCACTCTAGTAGAAATTTAAAGTCTACATTACTATTTCTTGATTAAGGAACGCTTTAAATTTAAATACTAAAATAGGACATTATTTTTAAAAGTGAAACATAATTAAAATAATTTGTTATATATTCTGATTCATTCGTTTAATAATAGGGATAAAGACTAATTTTATTTTTCCTCGTCTATCGGGTAGATTAATATATATCAAATAGTATTAGACACGCATTTTTTCTTTATTCCCATAATAAAACATTACAGAGTTTGAGTGTCGATAAATATCGCATGACGTCACACCTTGGTACAGTTTTTACTTAGAAGTGACGCTACGCAACCCCTCTCCCAAACTTTGACATGCTTTATCTTTATAATTTTTTTGGTAAATTGACAAAATAAAAAGTTAGTATCCATTATTTTTTGCTAATCTAAATAACGGACTAAATATAATTGCCTTTACTTAATCCCACCCTACGCTACGTGCGTTATGACCTTTTTTATCAGTTTACTAGTTGACCCGGCACACTTCTAACCGCCTTCATAACAGTCGATGAATGTAGTATGTTTAAAATTTTAGCTAGAATTAAAATAAGGAATTTACAACCGAAATAAAACAAATACAAAAAAGATCAATAGATTATTATGATAGTTCATCGTGTGCTTCAATTGCGTATCAGCGAAATTTAAAACGGGGTTAATTGGTTGCCCAATATACAATACGCCGTGACATGGCATTATTAAGCGCATTCTATCGTCTGTACCACGGCGAGTGTTCTGAGGCGATATTCTCTCTTATTCCACCTTTCCCTTTCCTTCAGAGGACCACGCGCGCTAGCCTACTTTGCCACCGACTAGCTGTGGCCACTATTCCAATGCGTAAAAAGAAGTTTGGTGACTCTTTTCTTGGTCGCACTATCCGTAAATAGAATGCTCTGCCCGCTCACGTGTCCGCCCCTAGTACCACCTGGGATCCTTTAAGAGGCGTGAAGAAGCAACATGTAGGCCGTAAGAGTGAGGATAGCTGGTGTGGCAGTTAGAACTGCTTTATCAGCTATCTTCGCGTCTGGACTTCACCGTCACTTCACATCAGGTGGGGTGGAGTCATTTGTGAAAAATGACTACACCTGAGAAAAAAAATCGCTTCTGCATCGAGTACTGAACACGATGGAATAAAAATACCGCGGACAAAAAGTCCCCCGAAGTACCGCGAACACCTAGGGATCGGAAAGAACAAAAGTACGAGACAGTCCAAGAAAAAAATAGAACAATGTGCCAAGAGGCGGTAACGCTCACAGCGAACTTTAGTACGCGTTGCGAGCTCGAGAGTCAGTAAGTGCACAATGATGCATAAAATTTATTTTAAATTTTAATAAAAGTATGATGTGAAAAAAAGAATATTACGACCGAAAGGACAATGGCGAAATATTGTGTCGTGAGCTATCAATTGTGGAAGACGGCGGAACAGTGAAACAGTTTTTAAACAATTTATTAAATATATATCTTTCGTGTAATTCTCTGCCGCGATTTTCCGATATTTTAACAGTAATTCGGGGCGGAGCCGAATCTAAAAAAACCAGACATCATTAAAATCGGTCCAGCCGTTCTTGAGTTATAAGTGTTATAACTAACACGATGTTGTTTTAAATATAATTTGAAATAAAAGCTAAGCGTGTCTTTTCTGTCGCTCTCAAAATCGTCAATTAAAAGTTACATGTCCATAACCTATTTGTAAGTTACCAAAAAAAATTGAAATTAAAAAAAAAACCGACACAAAAATAATTTAAAAAGTGACAAAATAAAATATGTTGGCCTTAAACTTATCTGATGACCTCCAACCCTAAACAGATCTTTAGAAAGTACAGCTGGGACACATCCCGATCATGACAGCTTTCAAATAAAAAAAAACCGCATCCAAATTGGTCCACAAAACGACACCGGACTCACGTCAAACTTATAAAATACTCTTTGTTCCGTCGGCCTACTTTTATCTATTTAACTAGTAAATTAATGTATCTGTGTGCAGAAATAGGTGAGTCATTTGAATAACAACGAATTCTGACTTTGATGAAATCAATCTTATTTACTGATGGAATGAAACTAAAAAAAGTTTATGTAAAATAAAAAAAACTTTTTTTTAATATTCTTCTTGTTCTGCATCATATTTGATATTATATGAAATCTGGATAGTAAATGTACACATAAAAACCATCCATATTTTTGTTTTGTAATAGAATCAATTTTAAAACCAATACCAGGCCAACCGAACAGCATTTTACTGCTTTCATATTTTAGCATTTGTAATAAATACTCAAAATCCTACAGAGCTTTGTCGATAATTTTCACCAAATATTGGTTACATTTTGTACGACAAACGCAAAGCATGTTCGATACGAATAGACCAGGGTCGATAATTTTTGAGACCAAAAAAAATTATAGTAGGATGAAACCCATTAGAAATGGTAGAGAATACAAAAAAATGAAAGGAAAAATAAATTACGGGCGATCTGAGGTTGGGAAGGGGGAGGGGGTGAGTTTTTAAGGGTAAAAAATGGTTAATCTCGATTTCCGGTAAAACTGCAATTGTCTGAAGCTACTTGAATATTCTTGCTTTATTTTTCTTTCCGCCTCTGTAAGTTTTTGTCTCAAGTATATTATATGCAACGACCTTCGTGGGCGAGTAGTTTGTACGACGGGTTTCATGGGGTCGCCTATACGAACATCTCGTGAAGGCGACACTATGAAACCCGGGTCCGAATCCCGATGGGGGCAGATGTTTGTGTGATGAATACGAGTATTTTGTACTGTAGTCATGGATGTTTAATGTGTGTTTCTATATAAATATACTTGTATATGTACAGTTTCAGGCAACTCAGAAAGTTTTGCAAACAAAAAGATTTATGTTTAAGACACTGGCCGCTTATAATTATTTTGAAAACTTCGATTAATTAAAAGTAAAAATATCACTGTTCTATTTTCAAATTTCCCTCCACATTTTTTCGAGAGCTAATTACATTTTGCTTGTCTCATTAAAAAATAGATCTGCATCGAGAACATTTTCGTCCTATGATTTTTTACGATTTTAAATGTGGCTTAAAACCTCTGATGAGTCATTTGATCGATTTCAAACTGCTTTTTTGGATGAAAATCCTTCAAAAGCAACCATTAACTGCTGGTTTAGCGAGTTCAAACGCGGTCGTGTTACTTTGAACAAAGGAGTGGTCATCCTACGACAGCAGCAGAAGAAACACTTTCTTGGGTGACAGCTATCGTAGGACTGCTGGCAGTAAATAAAAATAATTCAAGAAAACAGAAGAATTACGTACGAACAAATACAACATTCTCTGCAGATTGGTTCAGGAAGTGTTCACAAGATTTTGCATGAGCACCTTTGCCTAAGGAGGGTAGTTTACTGCTGGGTGCCGCACAATCTCACCGAAGCTTAGAAGCAGGCCGGTGTGGATTTGTGCAGTGACATGATAAAAAAATTTGATGCAGGCTCGTCACGGCGCGTTTACGATATTGTGACAGATAAAGATTCCTCGATTTATCAATACGATTCAGAAACAAAGCGTCAGTCGACAATTTGGCTGTTTCAAAATGAACCAACGCCTACGAAAGTGAAGCGATCGAGGAGCGCGTGGAAAATTTTGTTCGCTCATTTCTTCACTTTGACGGGGTACCCAATTTAATATTCCACTTCGAGACCAAAGCAGCATTAACGCTGAATGGTATAATGCATAAAATGCCTGCCAGAAGTTGTTTCTGCAGTGAGCAACAAGCGACCTAACACCGGGCTCCGCGGGGTCCTTCTTCACCACGTCAACGCGCCCGCGCACTCTGCGATCAAAATGAAGGACTTCCTGGACTCCACACCAGTCAGAGTCTTGGAACACTCTCCTTACAGTCCTGATTTGGCTCCGCGTGACTTCTTTTTATTCCCTAAAATAAAAAGATACAGTTTTCATCGCCGGAAGAAGCGCTAGCAGCGTTTGAAAGGCCGTGGAAGAGGTGCCTGCGGAGGACTGGAAAAAATGTTTTGAAAATTGGTTCGTTACCCTAGTGTCCCATAATACAAACGTTACTTAATAAAGTAAGCACTACTTTGGGATTAGGCTAAGTGGTGTGAGTTTTGAAAATATTTTTTATATGTCGAAGGGCATTCGTTTAGTGACGGATCGTCGTCTATTACGAATCCTCTAAATAATACTCCGTTCGCACTGTCTAGGTTTAATAAAGACATTCGAATAAATAATCAGCTCAAAATAAACTATGATTGCTCAGATGCAAACGGATTAAATTGAAACGTGGTGAAATCGGTAAGGGGTTTGAACTCGACCGAACAGCTCGACGTTTTGATCACTAATGTCCCTAAAACTGTTTTTTTTTTGTTTCCGCCCAAGCGGGAGAGCGGGTGAGAAATTCTCATGGATACAGATGACGATGACAGCCGGCTGCAAGGTTATATCAGACTCTTACTGACTAAAAAGAACCCGTACGGGCTGCCTCTGGCCGGACTTCCCGGAAAAATATGAGATGAAAGAGATAATTACAGACTGTTAGTCCCATAGTCTCGTATAAGGTGAATGAAGTTTTGTATCGCTTCTTATTGACCGTACTTTAGAAATACTAGTCTTGATGTGTGACTGTACATCATAAGAATCAATAATATTTAAGGTTAAAAATAGAGATCCTTCAATTAAAAATATGCTTGTAAATTTTTCCGCGAGTAATCAAAGGACCTTCAAGTTTTGCGACTTTGGAACGTTATTATTGAACTGTTTGAAACTGAAATCAAATTTTAGATAATTTAATAGTCGCATTTTCGCAGTCTAAAATCCTTGGTAGTTTAATGGGCAGGGATTTGACAGCATACAATATGTAATGATTGGAATATTTCTTAATTTAATATACTTTATATTATTCGAAGAAAAGAAAACAATAGGTACTTTTAAATTCAATAGGTGATTAACTTTTTAGTGTACTTTATTAAAATAGTGGACATTTTAATTCAAAAAAAGCTCGCTTGAAAAAATTTACATAATGCGAAATCACAACCATATTAAAATGCAGAAAAAAAATATTTTATTTTAAACTATACTAATTAAAAACTAACTACACCCAAAACTGTAACCTGACAGTGCATTCTGTACGAAGAAACAAATTTTCCACCGCGGAATCCGGGTTGAGGTTTGAAATTTGTATTCTGCGGATTCTGCAGTGAAAAGTGAGTTTGATCTTACAGAATAGCACGACTGATGTCATCATAGACGTGTTGAAGTTAGTTAAGTACCACATCAAGAATGTTATATATTATTTAGACCATGCAAGGCATTTATTGCTTCAATTTAATTGTATGTAACCGGCAAGAAACTTGCATGGTGTAAATGGCGCTTAATATTTGAGAAGAAAGTTATGTAAACGGCACAATTTTTATTTAATTCTTATGTAAATCAACATGAAACTATGATTTTTTATCAACTCACGTCTATCTATGCTTTATGTATCCATGCCACTTCTTTTCGCGTATTTTTATCTGACTAACGAAAAGGCAATAGTCCCTTGGGCATTACGGATAGTAATCTAAATATCAACACTATCTGACGGAATCGCACTTAACCGGGCGCCCCGTATAATCAAATTTGGATAGAACGTAAAATTTACGACGTAATATTTTAATAGAGTGGCACATTAAGTGTCGAAACTTTGGACGCGAAACTGGGTCGCTGCTCCCTGCGGTACCGTTCCGGGCCCGATCTATGGAACTTTATTTATGGAGTGTAAATCCAGCATTGAAAAACAATATTTGAACTTCCAACTGTTATGATTACTATAGAGATCTGGAAATGTACTGTACACTGCTTTATGTATTACAAAAACTATAGAACAATGGCCTATTACAATATGTAGAATTAAAAATGATGTAAGTATATTTAAACTAGAGCTAGTACTAAATCGGGTTACTTCAATGGATACAATTTGGCATTCTTTATGACGCGGCCTATCCTCGGCTGTGGGCGTAATTTGGGTTGACATTTATTACAGGTTACGTAGTAGGCGCCGATTGGGGAGAAGATGTTAAAGACCGAAAGTCATATTCCGGATACGTAGAAAGTAAAAGGGAATATAATATATTGGAAGTGTTGAAAGCAGAGCTGCGTCGAGTCGTCGTCGACAGAGTCGGATGTAGTAACTTTGTCAGACCCCTCAAAACAAGCTGTCTCCATACAAAGATGAATCAACTGCATTACTAAAAGTATGGGCGCTATTAACGTAAAGTAGTATGTTTATGACCGGAGCCCCATCACGTTGGCAAATAACCGCGGTGCTCATCGGCGAATGAAGCACAAAGACATACAGTAAGTACCTATAACTTCTTTTGTCATTGAAAAGCTGATTCAGATGATACCGATACTTAACAGACCTGTCAAAAACTCGTGTTTGGGCAGCTTGAATATGTCTCCGCAAACGGTAATGAAGCTGATATATTTACTAAGCCATTTCCTCGCGTTAAGTTTGAGAGATGTGTCTGGTTTAGGCTTACTTAAGTGCGTTATGGTGTGTGCTTGTGATGTCAAATGGTTGCTTGAGAGGAAGACAAGTGTTGAATGGTTGCTAAGCTATGAGTTGTTTAAACTGTTTATACAATCAACCGTGAAATATATTCTACCAAGTTACTACATCTCTGTGTATTTCATTAAATTTAACATTATTATTCAAATAGTTTGGCAATTATACTATTTAAGTTACTAGTAAATATAAGGTAAAAGAATAATAAATAAAATTAATTTCTAAAGTGTAATAACAAACGGATACTTTTTCTACAAGTAGACTAAGTCTACTTGTAGAACATACATTATGTATTCATGAAATCTCTATAAATTAAAAGCTGTTTCAAGCAGCCAATCAATATGCGTATTGGCTGCGCGTCCTAAACGATTTCTGCGTACAGGTGTTTAAGTGCAAAATCTACGAAAATCTATAATACTACTTTACAAAAACATTTCTTTAAATCTGTAAGCTGGTTGTAACAATAATCACAATGAATGCTCCACATTTTTGAGGTAAAAATATGACTTTTAGCGTTGTAGCAAATAAAGACTTTCGCCGTTTTCGGATCCATGTTTCGACAAATATATTTGCCGTAATTAAGTTAACCTTTATTATATTAGTGACGGATTCTTTGGTCTAATGATCACTCAGAGAGACTCTATAAGCTTAAGACTTTTCGGTTCAATCCATCCCGATGCTGCAACATATTTTTGCTTCTTCTTCGTCACATATTTATTTACTTTTTTTAACTTATTTCCTTAACATATTAAATTAATAATTATTTTATTAGAATTACCTATGTATAAGTTTGTATCATTTGTTATAATAGCAACAAAAATAACAACATAGCTAAAAGTAAAGCAGGAGTAGAGTAACGAAATATGACGATAGGGAGAGGTAGGTTATCTATCAGTATATTTCGTTACTCGCTTTTTTAACAAACCGAATCCGTCTAAGTGTTCGAAAACAAACGCACTTCACTGCCACTTTTATTTGTTCAAGCTCCAGCTAATCCCCATCGCCATCGCATACGCCCACACCTGGTGTGTGTCCAACAAATTCCATCTCCTTCGAGATTAGATTGTCACGATAGTTTGCTAACAATCAATGCGGAAATCGTGGTTCGATTCATGTTTACAAAGCAAAGAGAAATGTTAGGACAAGTGGCCTTTCAAATTGTTTCCTCAATCAAATGAAGTTTAGAATTCGTTCATTGTAATATGCAAGTAGCTATATAACTATGTTTCTACATGGAATGCTAATCTTGTACCCCAAAAATTGAAACTTTCATTTAAGTATTCATAAAAATATTTACTTTTGGTGCTTCTGCTTTGAATGGTTCTGTATGCCTTTGTTTATTCACATGGCCATAGTCTTACAGGATAGGGAGGCAGCTTTTTAAAAAACTTGTCAAAAGTGTAAGTGCTTACACGTCACTCACAGTATGTATACACACCAAATCGGTACTTATAAACCTAATATGTCAAATATCAACTATGTACATCACATCTTGATCGAAGATCACATCATATCACTTTGACTTTGTATGACGGAGTATTACCAGAGAACAGATCGCTGATTTGACTGACTGATTTTTTGTACGCGAGATGTCCATGACTCTTGTGAAAGATTATTTACAAAAAAACCAAGAAAAAAACCAAACAATACAAAAACATACATAATATAATGTGTGATAATTTTTATATTCTATTTTGTTAAAGAGTCTTTACCTCCATAGTGACTGTGTGATAAGCTGTAATATTTATTGTTACCGTTTTAGGGTTATATAATGCTTAAATATTTAGCAAATACAAAATTTTGTTTCAATAATGTAAGCTCTGTATTAAAATGAAATAAAGGTAAACTCTATTCAAATTGAGCTATTCGTAGAAAAGCTCTTTAGAATCGTCCAAATTATTTTCTTACTTAGGTGGAAAGAAAATAATTTCAGGACGTCTTTATCTGATAGGAATAACTGGATCAGCACTGTTTATTTCGGGCCTAAAAAAATTGTAAGTTGTCAGGAAATAATGCATCTATGCAATCGCATATTTCAATTATGAAATAAATAAACCAAAATAACAGACTGACACTTATGGTCTGCACAGACGACGGACTATTGTCCACGTCTCACGGACTCAACGCACACGGTGTGCGGACATTTGTCCCCCGAAAATTTAGTGTGGTGTGCATACTATGGAAGCAATATTCTGAGATGACGTTGTATTGTAATAAACATAAAGTTTAAGAAAAAGAGAAGACGTTCTAAAAGAAGACACTGGGTCCATCCGTTTAATGTCATGTGAGGCGGGTCGTAACGTTCCCTAAAATATGGTTGAGCAAAGCGATGGCTGGTTCATGCGTCATGCTCGTGAACGGGTGCTGCCAGCGGAGATTTAAACATCTAGCAGTTAAATGCTTAAAAAATAAATAAAATCATAATGATAATTATTATTAAATTTAGATTGTATTTTACATTACACAACTTGTATTTATACTGTATGATACAGCAATCAAAATGTAAGTGTATTTCTCTGATAAACATTTAATGGCGGTGTGGATTCTGGTATGGTTTTCTAGGCCTGAACTTGGTTTTGCGGCGGTGTATCCTTGTCATTCTTTATATAGACTGAAAAGGGGGAACTGATGTTGGATTTGGTTTTGGGTTGGGAGAGTAGTGCCAGAATCGACAACAGTGTTTGGGTAATCACATGCATGTGTCCTGCCGTTATGTTTATAGTTTGTTATAATAATGTACTCTGGTACTTATATATTTTTTTTCTATCTTTGTAACATAGTATCCATGTGTGGTTATGAGTAGTCATGCTCTCTTAAAAATCTCTTCGGTGGTGTCGTGTGAGGCGGGTCGTTGCGTTCCCTAAAAAATGGTTGAGCGAAGCGATGACTGCTTCATGCGTCATGCTCGTGAACGGGTGCTGCCAGCGGAGATGAGTCTGCTCTTGCTTCATTGCATACTATTAATCGTTGTACTAAACTTTAATCATTATTTTTTTTGCCTAAACAGCAGGACATGGCATTCCTAAACTTTGTTAAACCAGTTTTTATATGGTCATATTTTTTATATTATTTGCATTTGTAATGGAAAGTGACTTTATGAGTTACTTCATATTGAAGTCATTTTTCAATTTGACGACTCTGTATACAATACAGGGAGAAAAAAACAGCCCTTGCTGAGTTTCTTGCCGGTTCTTCTCAGTACAAGGTCACGGGCGGGCCATAAGTTTATTAGCAGCCCTTTAACATAAAAAAAGAATAACTTTAGGGAAGGAATTTACAGATATTATACCCAGATACCATACCATTTATAGATATTTTACCCAGTAGTCTCCAAAATTCATTAAATAAATAAATAAACAATTATTTCCAACACTCACACCAATTAGCCTAGCCCCAAAGTAAGTACTATAAGGCCTGTGTTATGGAAGACTAGGGTAACGGATAGAATACATATATTGTACATATATAAGTATATTAATATTGAAATAGATATTAAACATCCATGACTGGAGTACAAATCCTAGTGTTCATCACACAAACATCTGCCCCCACCGGGATTCGAACACAGGACCTCTCGAGTCGGCGACACCATGAAACCCGGTTTAATATTATTATTTAATTTAATACACGATTTGCTTCAATACGCGGTCCTCACCAAGTGCCCATTTTCCTGTCTAAGAATATTGAAAGACCTAAATGTATATTCTGTCTTTTTAAGATTATTGTTAGGTACGTAATCACTTCGTATTATTATTATAATTTAATAACAATAAAATAACGAGCGATTATGATTATTAAAAATCTAAGGACATTAACTTATAAAATATAATACGAAAAGACTTTTAATCATACAAATTTTATAGTAACATCCACAATAAAAGTTATCATAATAGCATCTTGTTACATGTAGTGTTTATAATTAATTACTCAAGGCTTCTAATTATGAATATTACGATGACGCTCGTATGATTCGTCTTAACAAATCCAAATATTAATATTATATGCGAAAGTGTGTTCATCTGTTACCTACATCTAGGCCTGAACTTGGTTTTGCGGCGGTGTATCCTTGTCATTCTTTATATAGACTGAAAAGGGGGGACTGATGTTGGATTTGGTTTTGGGTTGGGAGAGTAGTGCCAGAATCGACAACAGTGTTTGGGTAATCACATGCATGTGTCCTGCCGTTATGTTTATAGTTTGTTATAATAATGTACTCTGGTACTTATATATTTTTTTTCTATCTTTGTAACATAGTATCCATGTGTGGTTATGAGTAGTCATGCTCTCTTAAAAATCTCTTCGGTGGTGTCGTGTGAGGCGGGTCGTTGCGTTCCCTAAAAAATGGTTGAGCCAAGCGATGACTGCTTCATGCATCATGCTCGTGAACGGGTGCTGCCAGCGGAGATGAGTCTGCTCTTGCTTCATTGCATACTATTAATCGTTGTACTAAACTTTAATCATTATTTTTTTTTGCCTAAACAGCAGGACATGGCATTCCTAAACTTTGTTAAACCAGTTTTTATATGGTCATATTTTTTATATTATTTGCATTTGTAATGGAAAGTGACTTTATGAGTTACTTCATATTGAAGTCATTTTTCAATTTGACGACTCTGTATACAATACAGGGAGAAAAAAACAGCCCTTGCTGAGTTTCTTTGCCGGTTCTTCTCAGTACAAGGTCACCCGCCGTAGATTTGCGAACCGATGGCGTAGCTTTTCGACATTCACAAGTGTTTGTAACAGCCTAGACTGAATAAACGATATTGAATTTTGAATTTTAATATCGGATTGATTTATTTATTTATATTATTGAGATTGTTTATAATGCTTTCAGTATCATATTGAATATAACAACGTTTCTTGATCTTTCTGAAAGATAATTAAATACAGTTTGAGAATAAAGCGACGCAAAACATACGAACAACATACTTGAAGTTGATTTAATCACTGAAATCACTTATAATATTAGGCTCAGAAGACATGACAATAACAAATTGAATTACTTAATAATTAATCAATTGTGTTTCCTTAATTTAAAGTTTGTAATTCCAGACCTATAAAACCCTCCTTAATTATTTGATATATTCGTTTTTTCTAGTAAAATTCTCTTTAAATCCGTTAAGATTATTTTATTTGCATTAATGATGATGAAATCTATAGACGCTAAAGAATTAATTCATCAAATATTTCGCCATTATCTTTATGTCGTTTGCGTTATTCGATGCAGTTGTAAGCGATCTATTACGGCGGACAAAAGTCCCCCGCGGATAAAGTCCCCCGCGGATAAAGTCCCTCGTCGGTGCAGGTATTAGTCTAGCGGCCTTGAGATCTCAGACTATAACAATTATGCACGCCAATTATCCAGTGTATTTTGGATTCGGTCCTTTTCATGTTTTAATAGTACATACATTTACTTGTTTTACGATTACCTGCTTCGGTGGCCACTCGTTTACTTTTTAAACTACTCGAGTGTAAACCAGGCTTCACCCCTGTTACTGATGGCTTAAAGGATAATCCTGCTAGCAGCGCGAGCAACGCATCTGCGTTGGTAGGCCTATTAATGGAGCTCCAACTTGTTAACATTTTAATCATAAAAGTAGTGTACTCATTTGCATTGAACTATTTTCGTCTTTTAATGGAATGGCCATCCATAGATTACGTGAGACGACTGCTTAAAACAAAAAAAACGAGCGAGCCTTACAGTGGTCGCGTATGATGTGTAGCATTTGAAACCTCACCTTATCTTAGTAAAAAAAGAAATAAAACCTACTACAAAAGGAATAAGCCATTTGAATATTATGTTCTAAAATCAAATCAAATAGCGCGCGCTTTCGCGACTTCCTGTTACACACTTTCGTCCCATTTCACGATATCACTCCCACAAATTGCAGGAAAGCGAGAGGAAAGATGTTACACATAAAAAACTAAGCGTGCGAGTGTTCTGGGAAGGTTTTTTCCCATAACCCTTTTGCTGTGTGGACCTTGCTCGCTGGAATACGGTCCCACCGAATTAACGTGGCGACTAATCAACGGTGTACAAAAATAATTCTTACATAATATCGCTTTACCGCTCAAATTGGTTCGCTCGTCTGGGGAAGTAACCTCCACCTTATAGAAGAACACTACCTAGTTAAATAACACTACCTTTTGGTGCTGTCGTATTTCTATGGGTGAGCAAGGATCCAGGGCTACACGGGATAGGGGATTGAGTCAAGGTAGGCAAAGGAGTGATATTTTTTGCACGCAAGCGTCTATATGCTATGGTGGCCGCGTATCATCAGACGGGCCATAAGTTTGTTAGCAGCCCTTTAACATAAAAAAAGAATAACTTTAGGGAAGGAATTTACAGATATTATACCCAGATACCATACCATTTATAGATATTTTACCCAGTAGTCTCCAAAATTCATTTAATAAATAAATAAACAATTATTTCCAACACTCACACCAATTGGCCTAGCCCCAAAGTAAGTACTATAAGGCCTGTGTTATGGAAGACTAGGGTAACGGATAGAATACATATATTGTACATATATAAGTATATTAATATTGAAATAGATATTAAACATCCATGACTGGAGTACAAATGCTAGTGTTCATCACACAAACATCTGCCCCCACCGGGATTCGAACACAGGACCTCTCGAGTCGGCGACACCATGAAACCCGGTTTAATATTATTATTTAATTTAATACACGATTTGCTTCAATACGCGGTCCTCGCCAAGTGCCCATTTTCCTGTCTAAGAATATTGAAAGACCTAAATGTATATTCTGTCTTTTTAAGATTATTGTTAGGTACGTAATCACTTCGTATTATTATTATAATTTAATAACAATAAAATAACGAGCGTTTATGATTATTAAAAATCTAAGGACATTAACTTATAAAATACAATACGAAAAGACTTTTAATCATACAATTTTATAGTAACATCCACAATAAAAGTTATCATAATAGCATCTTGTTACATGTAGTGTTTATAATTAATTACTCAAGGCTTCTAATTATGAATATTACGATGACGCTCGTATGATTCGTCTTAACAAATCCAATAATATAACAAATCCAAATATTAATATTATATGCGAAAGTGTGTTCATCTGTTACCTCTTCATCGTTTCACTTAAACTGTTGAATCGACTTAATTGATATTTGGTAAAGACATAGTTTGAGTCCTTGGAAAGACATATAGTTTTTGTCCTTTTTTTTTGTGACGAGGGGAAATGCAGTTACGCACCATACCGTGACGCTGACTAGGCGCACGGCGTGTGTGGGACTCGCCGGCACAACGAGTGGACCGGGCGACGCGCCTCAGGGGGACTGCGCTAGGGTACTAGGCAGTCCCCAGACGTGGTGGCCTATGCCGGAGCGGCACCTAGGACGCGCGGCTGGTCAGGCCGCGCCCAGACCACCTTAGGGCCGTCGAAGACCGGCAGTCACCGCTGCCTGCCTTCTTCGCCCCACCCGTCTACGCCGGAGAGGGGGGGCTAGAGCGTCCTCCTCCCGCTCCCTCTCCGCTGCCTCCTTCTGCGTCATCACCGATTCGCAGAAGGAGGCGGCAACCCTCCAGGCTCTCTCGCTACCAAGCATGGCTCTTACCATACTTGGCAGCGTGAGGCCTCCACCGCCGAGCGCCGCGATCAAATCGCGGCGCTCATTTCGCCAGGCCGGGCACACGATCAACGTGTGCTCGGCCGTGTCGTCGGGAGAGGCGCAGTGATGACACCGCGGCATCTCCTCCCGACGGGCGACTCTGTGCAGGTAGTGACCGAAGCACCCATGTCCGGTCAGTACCTGCACCAGGCGGTAGGTGAGGGTGCCCCGCTGGCGCCCTACCCACTCCTCCAACACCGGACGAATCGCCTCGATCGTCCGGTGGCCAGCGGCTGGGTTGGCGAGTGCCTCCACCCATCGGCGCAGAGCCTCCCTCTGCGCCTCGGTGCGGACCCGTGCTATCTCCTCTAGAACGGGTCGCTCGCCCCGCTCTCTCGCCGCGACCCGGTGTTGATGCACCTGGGACAGTACCAGGGCATCAATCTCCCACGGGAGCGTGCCTGCTAGGACGCAGGCAGCCCCGTGGCTGACCGTGCGGTAAGCCCGCACGGCCCGGGTCGCTATGACCCTCTGCGGTCTTCGCAGGAGGGCCCTCGTGCGGGACGAGAGGCACTCCGCCCAGACCGGGGCCCCGTACAGCGCCATCGACTTTATCACGGAGTGATAAAGCCGACGGCACTTCGCCTTCGGCCCCCCCACATTGGGGAGGAGGCGACCGAGTCCGGCTGCGACGCCGCACAGCCGGGGAGCGAGGAGCCTGAAGTGCTCCTCCCAGCTCCATCGGGGGTCTAGGGTCAGGCCGAGATACTTGAGATGCGTCTCGACCGGAACCCGCACCCCCTCTACCCGGGCACGGAGCCCCGGCGGGGTCCTGCATCTGGGACCGTGGAAGGCCATGGCCCTCGTCTTTTCGAGGGCCACTTCCAGTCCCAGGAGGCGGATGCGTCGGACGACCATGGAGGTGCCGACCGACGCAAGGTGGACCGCCTCCTCCCACCCCCTCGCTCTCGCCGCTACAAGGGTGTCGTCCGCAAAGCAGACGACATCCATGCGCGGCAGGAGCTCACCCCGCAGGACCCAATTGTACCCCAGGTTCCATAGGAGGGGACCTAATACGGAACCCTGTGGTACGCCTGCCTTCACTGGCCACGACTGGACGCGGCCCTTCGCATCCTCGTACAGGACTGACCTGTCTCGCAGGTAGTCCCGGACGAGGGTGCGGAGGTAGAGTGGCACTCGGTGGAACTCGAGCGCCGCCTCTATGCACTCGTGGGGGATGGTGTTGAACGCGTTCGCGATGTCCAAGGACACTGCGATCACCACCTCCCCCCGAGCTGTGGCCGTCTCAGTCCACCTCTTTACACGGCCAACCGCGTCCATCGTGGACCGGCCGGTTCGGAACCCGTACTGGCATTCCGCCAGGTCCGGCCCGTCACCCTCGATGTGCTCGATGATCCGAGAGGCGAGAATCTTCTCAAAAGCCTTCCCGGACTCATCGAGCAACACCACCGGCCGGTAGCCCGCTGGGGAGTCCGCCGGGCGGCCTTCCTTGCGGAGAAGGCAGAGCCGCCCCACTCTCCAGCGCCTGGGAAAGCGACCCGTCGCGATGCATGCATCCAGCACCGCGCGGAATCGCTCTCGCAGGGGGCCCAAGGCAATAGCCATTACCTTGGCCGGGGCCCCGTCCGGCCCTGGAGCTTTATTGCGGCTCCGGAGCCGATATTTTTTGTCCTAAAAAACACTCTTAAGTAGGAAGTTTTATGGGAAACCAATCATTCCATGCAGACGAAGTCGCGGACATACACTAGTAAGTTATATATTCTGGTTTAAAGATCATTTAACTAAGTACCAATTCAGGTAAAATTTACTAAACTTAGTTATTTGCATATTGAAAAAACCAATAATGGACAAGCTTACTTATATCTGTTGAATATGAAATAGTATCCCAATAAAAGTGTTAATTCCTGTAGGTGACTTACACTTAATTTCTTTATTTATACATAATATAGTTACATAATTAATTCACATACTTAATTATATTTACATTACGCTTACATCTCTAAACTTATTCTAAACTTATATTTATTTAACAACACACAAATATATTTTATAATAATTATACACAATTTAATATTCACTAAAATTATCTTTATACAAAATTATATTTATCTACATATTATATTATTTACATCATCCGACCATTTGCCGGATGATACGGTATGGCCCACTAGCCGTCGTGAAATGGAAACGTGCAACTCAATAGTCGCCGGACCGGTTTCCCTATACAAGCAGCGCGAGCGCACAACGCAGCTACGCATACCAGTTGAGATTGATACACCGCGCGAAGCCTATGTCACTCGATACTAATTCCTAAGCTTTCGCTAGCTCGTAAAGTGCTTTTGCTTAATAAGGCTCAGCTTTCCATTATATGTAATTGAGTTACAAGCTGAAATTTTTGTCACGCAAAGTGTTAACTATTAAAAACACGTACACGAAATCTTTTTAGGCGGAAACGAATAGAACTCGAAAAAAAAAATATTGAAAATTAATATTTTTGTAGGTTATGAGTCAATTTTGACAGCAATTTTGATCAGTGCTGCCATTTTTTTATGCAAAAATAACATGTTTCTCGTTGTCTATGGTAAATATAAGTTTATTATGTTGGTACTATTGTCAAAATGTGACAATTTACCGCCCTTAATGAGATCTGTCAGTCAGTGTTTGTGTTCGTCCCAGTTGAGAGCTTTTTCGTACTCCTGTTGATATTAACGTCGTCTGACTACCATGGCATCCTCAAAGCCTTCGACCTCGAGTTCTGCTGGCCCTTCGCCTGAAGAGTCGAGTGTAGTGCGAGTTTTGGACTCTAATGAGCCGCTTGTGTGGTGATACTTCACACTAGGTTGGGTTAGGTTAGTGTTGTGACCTTAACGCGCGAGCCGAGCGAGCGAAGCGAGCGTGCCGCGGTAGCGGCCGGCGAAGCGCCAGAAAGAAAAATTCGTTAATAGAGACTTTTTCTACAAAAAAATCAAATATCATCTCTAGGCCCTGGAAGTACAGTTTTACCTTTAAAACCCCTCTAATTTTTTATAATTATCATTTCTGTAAAAAAACGCCGGGAATGGGGAGGGGGATTTACCCTTCCCTCTGAGGGGTCTTCCCTAATACCTATCCCCCTGAAATTCCACTACATTTAACAGATTTAATGATTTTTAGGTTAGGTAAAAAAAAAAACTGCATTTCCGCCAAAAATCTTTTATGGCGGGGGGGTCGGGGGGAGCCCCCCCTCCACCCCCCCTACAAATTACCCCGAAATTCAATTACATATAATGGAATTAAGTACCCTTAATAATATTATTGCAATATTATAGTCGTAATTATCTGTGCTGTGTTTTGTGCTTTGCTTACTTTCCGAACTATCTATTCTTCTTGTGTACTTCCTTCTGTACTTTAATATGTGTGTGTAATTGTGTGTTGGATTATAAACACTGTACGTGAGTTAATCTGGACAATTATTATTGTGAGTAATCACGCCACCGTTTCTCATACGTATCAACATCAACACCTCCGCACACTATAATTCCAAATAAAAGTTAGGTTTAATAGCATGAGAAGAAAAAATATATATTCATGTTAAAATACAGCTTTCCAGGAGTACCTACTTAAAATCTCAGAGCTACCGCTAGACGGACGCATGGACACTGCGAAACTATAAGTATGAACTGCAGTGCTATTCTGTAAAATTTCACGCGCTGATCCGATGTAGATCCGCGCGGGTCCGATATAAATCCGTGCGGATCCACATCGGATCCGCGCATGAAAATTTCATAGAATATCACTGTAGCACCACAGAGCCAATTAAAGTTAAATTTTACTATAATTTCAAGCGGCCTTGCATAGACAATTTTTTGCATTATCAAATTATGATGTCATTTTGACTGTCGTCAAATTTTGCAGCCCATTTTCTACCTTACCGGTACTTTAACTGCATTGTTAACGTAAAAGTAAGATGGTGCAACTCACGCTAAGAGTTCCATATTCAATCAGTAAATCAAATCATTTATTCAGTTTAGCCTGTTATAAGCATCATGAATGTCTAGAAGCTACGCCGTCGTTTCGTAAATCTACGGCGGGTGAACTTGTACTGAGAAGAACCGGCAAGAATCTCAGCAAGGGCTGTTTTTACCCGGCTGCGCAATGCAAGAGCGCGAAGCGCGACGCGCAGACAGGGTTATGTGTTTAACAGTCTATATATGTATGTTTGTTCCTTTGTGGCACACTAGAGACCAAACGATTTTGATGATTCAGGCATCAATCGATTCGTCTTAATCATGGGAGTGCTACTAAAGATATGATAGTAATCAAAATTCAATATGGGCCAAATTAGGCGCCATATTGACGAAGTAAAAAAAATAAGTTGACAAAATATGTCGAGTGGGGTATCACTGTCTAGATAATCAAAAATCATATTTAGGTTCCTAGCACCATTTTTCATTTTATATTATGATTGTTTAGGATCTACAACGCTTTAAAGTTGTATATTCACCACTTACGCTTTTAATTTCAATCTTACGTTTGTATGGATCTTTGTTACTCTTTCACCTAAAAAATACTGAATGGATTTTAGTGAAACTTAACA
The DNA here is from genome assembly GCA_902850365.2 of Chilo suppressalis. NCBI lineage: Eukaryota > Metazoa > Arthropoda > Insecta > Lepidoptera > Crambidae > Chilo > Chilo suppressalis. The sequence continues at coordinate 9,850,569 of OU963907.1, forward strand.
GTAATATAGCTCATATATGATAATTACATAAATACACTAATTTATGTAGTTATTGAGTGAATTGGCCAATATAAAGCAATAACTGTCACATAAGACGGAAAAAAATGTCCTATCCGCGAGCCATTTTGGCCTGCACTGCAAAAACAATAAAAGTTACATGAATGTAATGTACAGTGAAAATGTATCTCTTAAATAGTTCTAAAAAAAAGTCCGTGACACCATATATCTATTTTTAATGTGTAAGTCATTACCGCTAAAATAGTGAATCAAAACTAAAATATTATTTGATATCTATTTCCAAAATGCACATTTTGTATTAACAAATCATTTTTTATAAAAACAAATACTTTAATCGCTTTTGATATTTAAAGACGATAAACTTCGGTTTAGTAGTTTGACAGATTATTTGTTACAAACATACAAATCTTGCCTCTTTATAATATTAGTATAGATAGTTAGGATAAGATAAGTATTTAATTGATGAAAAAGATTTAAAAATAAAGTAAGTAATAGGTTTATTTGATTATATTTGTTAAAGTTACTTAGCATTTGCGCTTAACAGTATTTTTATAACAAAAAAAAAATTGGAAAATAATTGCCATGATTGCACTACTGGGAGTACTCTTCATTCGAGCTTTACACTACCAATAAAAAAGGGTCGAACACAAAGTCTTTGACCTGTTAAATGTGAACGCTTTAAAAGAAAACTACAAAGAGAACTATAAATTGATAATAAATGAGATTGCTATGGTGCTCTACCTAACGTTATGAAAATTTTATTATGCGCCTTTAGTTTAATCAAATATTATAAACTTAGCTTTGGTGATTGCATAATTATTTAATTTAGTGATCTGAGGCAGTTGCCACCATTGTCCAAAACAACAGACGGGAATTACTTCTTTCTTCAACCTGCGACATAAACGTCATTGATTGGTATTGTATATTAAAAACATTTGAAGTTAACTTCTGGCATCTACATATTGGGTTTCTGTGAATTATGTAGGTATATCAAATTATGCAACTAGAGACTGACACTGAATTTGTGTATATCACAATCTTAGACGTCCGGCATTGACATGACAATGCAGCCACTGCCAATTTTAAATAGTCGACGAATAAAAGTAAATGAATTTTATATTTACTGCTAAACTATTAAAAAAAACATAAACAAAAGATGGCTTTTTGAATAAGTGCTAGTTTACTATAAAATTTACATACATTAGAGATATTTATGTAACGACTTGATTTAACTTCACACATTTTTGCGAAAATTGAGGCCCATCTGTAGCCTTGACCCCGCTGGTAAAGTCTTTATATGTCTTAATAAATCAATCTTTTAGACCGACGCAAGGTACTTAATAATTCCCGCGATATTAATTCCCTTACTGAAGTAACAAGACTACGGTATATACCGTCTTAAAATACTAACTAAAAAGTGTGAAATAAAAAAGGTAAATTTAAATAAAAATCAAAAAACCCGACAGCTTAATTATTCTTCAAATAAAAACTGAAAAGAAAAAACAAATCCTATAGTCTATAATTCTGTTAATAAGGAACAAAGCTACTTTAACAGTCGGGACCCACTGTTGAAAAATATTATGTATTCTTGAATATCTAATGGGTCCCGACTGTTAAAGTAGCTTTGTTCATTATTAACAGAATTATAGACTATAGGACTTGTTTTTTCTTTTCAGTTTTTATTTGAAGAATAATTAAGCAGTCGGGTTTTTTGATTTTTTAAATTTACCTTTTTTTACTCCTTGTTATATTATTTACAGAGCTGTCAAGTTGAAAAATGACTCCAGAGATGATTCATGAAGTCACCTTTCATTACATAATGTGAAATATGCATTAATTGTTCACCTGCATTTTGATTTCTGTGTAATACAGTATAAATATGAAATGAAATGAAAAAACCTTTATTGGCCATCTTACACAACAAAAACCAATATAAACAGAAAATAAAAGAAAAACTTAACCTAAGAACAAGAAACAATTACACTAAAACTAAGACGGCAATCAGAACCCTGCCTCAGTTTATGCTAACACTCTCTCACTGTATCAGCGCCGTTATTCTGGCAGGGCCTGTGCGAGGACATCTTAGGAGCTTAAATAATACATATAATGTTTATTTGAGCATATTGCGCATACACATAAAAAATACATTTACATAAATAAAATATAAATAGTGTTTTTATATTAGGTGTAACTAGACATTAACATCTTCAATATCAAAGTAGTTAAACCAGACTCATCTCCGCTGGAAGCACCCGTTCACGAGCATGACGCATGAACCAGCCATCGTTTCGCTCAACCATATTTTAGGGAACGTAACGGCCCGCCGACGACAACGAGTACACAACCCGAAAATGTAGACACTTATTATTATTTTTTTTTTTATTTATTTATTTATTTATTTGAAAATCAACGGCGTTTACAAAAGTATTTGAGTATAGTATAAACCAACAGTAAGGCTATTTACAGATTTTCTATAAATTAATTTATAGTATATTGTGTTTACGGTCAGAAACATTCAACTGCCTTAAGCTAGGTGAAATCCATACTGATGGAAACAATACTGAAAGCAATTCTATTTCAGCTTCTATAACTCAACAAAATGTCTTCCTAACGATATGGGTATCTATGAAAACAAATGTTTACAGTTAATTGGCCACGAAATGCTAACCATTTTAGTATTTTATATACCGCCCTGCATAACTGCACACAACCACCTAAAGTGTTTTCAAGATTTAAAATTAAATCGTGCTGCTAAGTAAAAAATAAAAATTACATAATGATAATCACTCCAGAACAAATATAAAATAATAAGACAGATATTTTATGCATAAACAACCACGTACCAATGCTACACAGTGTCGCCGAGAATGTTATCAATAATTCTGGATTTAAATGAAATTTTGGAGTAAGCAAAAAGATCGATTTTTGAAAACTTATCATTGTATGTTTGGCACAAACGCGAAAGAACCGAGTTTTTTCCGTAGTTGGTTGGGTGAAACGGAACATGAAGTAGAGGGGTATGTCGAGTACGTCGACGCGGCGCGCTCAGTCCCATCCTCGCCAACAGATCCGGACAGTCCAACCTACCGTTTATTATATCGTGTAACAGATTCATGTCTAAAACCGTTCTTCTTTCATCCAATGTCAAAATAGCATACTGGCGACAACTATCTAAATAGGAGTTTGAATTAATTCGCAGTCTGTAATCTAGATGCTTTATAAACCTTTTTTGAATATGCTCTAATCTTTCCGAGTGCAGTTTGAAAAGGGGTGACCAGATGGGACTTGCATATTCTAAAATGCTACGCACCAGTGCATAGTAAATTGATTTTAAAGCAAGCAAGTCTTTAAAAGGTTTACATACACGCAATAAAAACCCTAAATTTTTGTATGCCTTTGCAGTAATATAGTCAATGTGTTTAGTCAGAGTAAGTTTTTGATCAAATATAATTCCTAGATCACGCATGCAGTCTACTCTTGTAATAGGCACACCATTAAAAGTATAAGTAAAAGAAATGGGGTTACGTTTCCGTGTGTATGTAATGAATTCACATTTTGTAATATTTAAATTAATTTTGTTTTTGATGTAATAATTATATAAACGATCTAAGTCCGATTGAAGCAATCCACAATCTTCCAAGGTTCTAATTTTAAAGAAGATTTTCTTGTCGTCGGCGTACATTAAGTGATGGGCATTTTCAAAGCACGACATTATATCAAATAAATACGCGTTATAAAAAAGAGGTCCTAGGTGCGATCACTGCGGAACACCCGAAGGTATGTCAATAAAATCGGACCTGAATCCACCCACCACAACTGCCTGTGACCGCTTGGAAAGATAAGACTGCGTCCAACGAAGCAAATCTCCGTGTATTCCAAGGCTATAGAGTTTGTTTAGGAGGATGACGTGATCCACACGATCAAAAGCTTTTTCAAAATCAGTGTAGATCACGTCAACCTGTCCACCACCCTCCATACACTTGTACACATAATCAGAGAAACAAGCTAAGTTGGAAACTGTCGAGCGTCTTCGAAGAAATCCATGTTGGGTATGAGGCAAGCCTTTACAAACGACAGCATATATATGATTATAGACTAATCTCTCTAACATTTTAGCTAAGGTGTTAAGCAGAGAGATGCCTCTATAATTTTCGATTTGGGTCCTAGAACCTTTTTTGTGTATAGGTACAATTAAAGCCCTTTTCAAAAGGCTAGGAAAAACTCCTTCGGTTAGAGACCTGTTGAAAATTACGTTAATTGGGTGTGATAACGATTTTGCACAATTTCTCCAAAATATGGGTGGAATCCCCTCATCGCCAGCACCTTTACTGCAGTCCAAACGTTTTAAGGAGTTAAGCGTATCTTCGTGTTCTATTTGTATTTTACTTAAGCTGTCATTACTATTCGAAGACACTGCCAGTGAAAAAGAGGTGGAGTTATTACTGAAAACACTTTTGAAAAAATCGTTAAAAGCCTGAGAGATTTCTTTACCTTCCATAAATTTGGTGTTGCCTAGTGTTAACATTTTAGGGTAATTTGAACCGCCACGCATTGCTTTGACGTATGACCAAAATGGCTTAGATGTATCCTTTAATGACTTTTCAATGTTAGTAACGTATTTTTGAAAACACTCTCTTTGTACGCGAGTTTGTCGTGAACGAAGCATAGAAAACTCATCATAATCCAGGTGATTTTTATATTTTTTCCATCGAGCATGAGCCTTACCTTTACTTTTAATAATTTTTATCAAAGCCCGACTGTACCAAACAGGATAAGCACGATGGCTGCAAGAACGCTTATACGGAACAAACTGTTCTATACCGTTGTTTATAATTTCGTAGAAACCCCGGACTGCATCGTCGACCGAGCCCAAGTTCGGCAAAAGTTCATTCCAATCAAAACCAGAAAAATATTTATTTAGACTATCGTAATCGCCTTTTATATAGTTTCTACGTGGTACAGAGGATTCTATTAGAGGTTTGATTTTGATGTCAGAAATTTTAACGATAAAGGTTGGGTGGGGGCGATCTTCTTTGACAAGTGGCGCACAACACTGATTTATTTCTAGTGGTAAATTAGAAAAAGCCAAGTCCAAAGTATTTCCCGCGAAATTCTTTAAAATATTGTATTGTGTTAGCCCTAAGATGCTTAAGTTATTTACTAAATTAAAACCCGCTTCTTGAACCTCACAAGAACCGCGGCTTAGATAAGTTGGTCCACTGTATTTCCAACTAATATTCGAAAGGTTAAAATCTCCAATAATCAAGTGATTGCATAAAGGGTTTCTGTTGAAAATATAACTGTATAAGTCTATAAAATCATTTATATTATTTGATATCCGGTTTGAGTCAGGCGGAATATAAATTGAACTTATATACAAATCCTTTGAGGACAAAATCATACGAGCGGGGATGACTACTGTAGTCATCTCAAGCGGTAGACAAGGGCCGCCGTCATAGCGAAATGCAGATAATTCGCGTTTTACCAATATCATAACTCCACCACCTATAGACTTTTTACTTACGCTCGAGTCGCGATCACGTCTAAAAACGCAATATCTTTGGTCACAAAACTCATTGTCATAAATACCAATATGCAGCCACGTCTCCGTTAACACGATTACGTCATAATTACTATTCAATAAGTTATGATAAAATTCCAAACATTTAGTTCTGAGTCCGCGAACATTTTGATAAAATACTTTTAAATTATGCGCCGCCATCGTAATAGCGAATTTCCAAAAATAATATGTAAATTGTTTTTATTGAGATCTTATAATATACTCGGATTTTATGTATTAAACTATAAATAAACGGAAAATTATATAACAGTAATATCTGATTCATATTATAATAGCACTTCATAATCGGTTTGGTGATTATAAGCGTAAAAACAAGATTGAAAATTATTTTCACAAATCGCGAACACAATAACCATTTAGAACGAGGGTATATCAAAACTCGTCGCCAAACATAAAAAAATAATGCATTCTCCGCAAAACCGAGCAGCGAGCCAATGACATGGTGTATGCAAAATATCATGATCGTTAATTGATTTATTGTAATCACAAATAATAAATTATATGGAAGAACTACTTTATGTAAATATAATTTAAGCTGATTAATATCATATGAGGTGTAAATTATAAAGCATACGTAATTGGGTAACAAATTCATATAAGTTATTTTGTGGTTGTGTGCATCCTCAGGGCAAGATAACACAAGTTCAAGACAACAAATTATTAGGAGAATAAGACGTGTTATCGACAGAGTGCATTCAAGGTTACGTGTAGCAAATGTCATAGACCATTGAAAAGTAATAGAATGGATTCTGGCTAAAATCATAACAAAAATTAGTGTAAAGTAGCAATATGTCGAAATGAAAGTTAAATACATTACGAGAAATAAAACATTTAGACGATTTTCTTTAAATCTTCTTCTGAAGATATAAGGATGTGGGGAGCAGAATCGTTTTTTCGGATAAAAAGTCGTCCCTGCTTCGTCCACACAAACTTATATAGCTTAATGCTTGCCAGTTCTTTGCATTTCTTATAAAGCATTTTGTTATATATTGTGAGATGTTCATTAATATAAACAGGTTTCGCTTCACCAGGAAGGTTCAATTGCTCAGTGGTTATACGTGCTTTCCGGGAGAAGGATAAGAAGTTGTCTTTTAATAGACGCGTTTGCAGTTTGATAATAATTACCCTTGGTCGGCCATATACTTTGGTTCTTGGCGTAACCCGGTGAACATTTAAAATATCTGTGGATTTTATTTCAAAGCCAATTGCTTTAGAGATTTGAAGCACTAGTTCAGGTAATACTTCATCCTTGCTCTCCGGGATCCCCACAACCTCCAGGTTCAGAAGTCGGTCTCGCTGTTCATTCTCATTAATCGTCGTCCTCAATTGTGAATTTTGCATTTTAAGCTCTTCGAATTCAATTTTGAGGTGACCTAACTCTTTCATATTAATATTTAAGGATTCAACACTCTTTGTAAAACTGTCATGCTGGTCGCTAAGAAAATGAATAGATTTTTGCAGAGTTTCAATATCATTTTGTGAAGTAATTTGTTTCAAGCCAAGATCCTGCAATGTATTTTTCATATCACAAAATTCCGAACGAATATTATTCATCTCCTTTTTCAACTCCTGTGACGTCTTGTTAATTTCGGATAGGTCTTCTTTTATTATTTTATTCAAGCTGTCGTTGATTTGTGACGTTTCTTTGCCGATTTCAGCTCTCCAGTTTTGTAACATTGACATCATTTTGTCGGAAAATTTATCGAATTTATCGTTAAGATCTTCACTCATTTTACGTTTACGGAAGGTCACCTTAGATAATTCTTCGTCCATCTTACTTAGAGTAGTGAGATCCGGAGTGGACTCGGAGTTTCCACTAGGTGAACGCAACAGTGGCATGTCTAATAGTATTTTATTCTATGAACAGGTACGATAATGACCAAGCTCACTGGGTGACGCAACTCGTAGAACAAAATGAAACTTTATTACGTTACTACTAAGTTATAGAACTGATAAATTATATTAAAAAATATATTATTTGTGTATCAATTTCACGAGCGACACGACCGCACTCCACAATGACTTGAGGACAGTGTCACACTTATTCTTTTAAGCAGATATTCTCACCACTCTACGTTTTTAATTAATCATGCCCACGAGCCTTTAAAGAAAAAACAGTGCCTCTATATAGTGGAACAAGCAAGCGTTACGTGAAATATGAAACGTCATTTGCGAACAGCAGCCGTTGTGACGTATTGTTGCAGTGCGATGCACCTGTGATTCCATGATACGTCACTGTAAAATGAAAATGTCAAAACGCGCTTCGGTCGCGTTTTATCTTCAAGGCTTCGGCCATTGTTTTATATAGGAGCTGCCATGCCGTTGTAAGCTTGGTTTTTCAACAAGTCTGAGCACTTATAATCACACGATTGAATGGATGTTTTGTTGATTGTGCCATGTTCTTTTAAAAATCTTAACGTAGACTATAATAGGACCAACTTTGTTATAAGAAATAAAGTATATTTAGGTCTGAGACGGCAAATATACAGTGTCAGCGTTGCCAGGCGTCCCGATTTTGGCGGCATGTACCGAATCAAAATTAAATGTCCCGCGCGGGACAGCCTCAATCCCGCTTTTCAGGAATAACTCGATCGTGCGTGCAGCGTACTGAGAGAGTGTGGGCGGGTGGCAAAGACAAAGTGGTCAATCTGATTTGAAATATCATATTTTTATTAAAATAATTCTATGGATATTTTTACTAGGTACCTATCTATTGTCACGTAAACGTAATTTAATCTTAATTAAAAAGATAAATCAACTTTGTTATAAGGAATATAGAATATTTAGGTCTGAGAAGACAAATATACAGTGTCAGCGTTGCCAGGCGTCCCGATTTTGGCGGGATGTCCCGAATTTTTAAATCAAAATTAAATGTCCCGCGCGGGACAGGCTCAATCCCGCTTTTCGGAAATAACTTGACCGTGCGTGTAGCATTCTGAGAAAGTGCGGGCGGGTGGCCAAGACAAAGCGGATTTAAAATATCATATTTTTATTAAAATATTTCTATGGATATTTTAACTAGGTACCTATCTATTGTCGCGTAAACGTAATTTAAACTTAAATAAAAAGATAAATTTATAAAAACTTTTGATTACTTATATACGTTTTTACTATGTCCCGCTTTAGAGGAAAGAATTAAAAAAAGCGTTTTTTCACTCAAAAAGTTCTAAAATTCCGACTTAGCAAAACAAAAATCAGGCAACGCTGTAGTGTGTCCTAGGAAAAATTATATTTATATATATTTATTTAGTTTTTTTTTCCGCGTTGTTTTATTTTTGTAGTAAACATTTTCTTTAGATTTTAACATCTAGCAGTTCAATGCTTTAAATAAAAATATAAGTACTTATTTGTTTACGTTTTAAAGACATATTTTTTATTGATTCTCGCGTACTGTTCGGAATTTCGATGCTAAAAATACTGCTGACCCGACTTATTACTGAACTTTCAGTGTAGTGTTAAGCTGGAGAAATTTATTTCCAACCTTGACACTGTCACGCTTTTAAAGTTCAGTGTGAAGGTTAATAAGCATAATAAAGAATTAGGTATTCAAAATAATACCTAACAAAAGCTTACAAATAACTTTGTTATGTTATGTTTGCCCTGGTTAGGTACAAGTTCAGTTCGATTCGGTCATTAATTTGCATTTTGCAACTATAGTGAACTGACCTTTTTACGATATCCAAATAATACACTTAATATATAGCTTACTAGTCCTAAATTATACTGTTTATTTAATTCGGCAGATCTAGTTTTCTCACTGAATTTTGAAAGTGTGACAATGAAATATTCCCAACTTAACAAAGGTGAGTCAACCGCTATAAAAACAGTATTTTGCATACTTTATTTTTGTTCAACATTAAATGTGTAATGCAGTGAAAAACAGTTTAATACTCATTATAACAGCATGTTTATCAATTTATTTGGATATAACAAGGTACTGTGTTAGAACCTCTTTTTTTTTAACGCAGGTAAAAATCTTTTTACAGGCGTCGGCGCCTGTAAGAGGCACACCGCCGAACGGACCTCACACCTGGCTCCCGCAAGTCTTACGAACCCCCCAGTGGCTGACCACCGAGGACCCAGCAACTCTTACGGGCGCTTTACGGTATAATATCCGCTAAAAAAGTCCTGCGAATACCTCTACACTGCTTAGTGCGGAGCCGCAGGGTCCCCGTTAGGGATTCTACCACGGCTCCGCCCCCAGCAGCTTCCCGGCCTCGCCGGGGCTCCACGGCAGGGGTCTCCCGCGGTATTTCGGGGACCCCGCAGACGTGCGCAGGTAGGCCCGCGCGTGGGGGCTGGGTGCGCGGCCTACTGCCCACCATACCGCCCCCCATCCGCTACGGAAAGCTAAAGCCCTCCGCCACCCTCCCCTTGCAGACAGAACCACATGAGGAGGGCCGCCGTTCCTAGAAGGGAGGACCGGGAGGGGAAGCGTAGTTCTTCCCGTCCCTCTCCCCCCTCCCGGTTGCCTACGTCTCCCCGGATCTTCTCCTGGGAGAAGACGGGAGAGACGCGGGCGACACCATCCGCGGGGGGTCCGAGCAGCACAGGCTACTCGGACATCCCCCCCCTCTGAGTTCACCCGTACGGGCGCTGGCTCCTCAGAGGGCCCTTTCTCCGGGGGTTTGCCCCTTGTGACCGGCGGGTCACATCCCCCACTCCCCATGTTGTGGTCGGCCTGTCGACTACTCGCCGCGCATACCACGCATCGTGGCGGAGCGGCGCATGTCGCCGCCTTATGACCCGTTGCCCCGCACCGGAAGTAAAGTGCGCTTCGGTCTTCCCTGGCCGGACGTCTTGCGGCCACGTGACCCCTCTCCATACACCGGAAGCAGTGTGTGCGCCGGTGTAGGACCCTCACCCTTGCCAGGCTCCAACCCACCTGGACTTTTCCTCCCTCCGCCACCTTCTTGGCGGCCCATGCGGGACATCGGACGATGTCCCAGGGTTCACTCCCCCCGCCGTCACCTCCCGGGTGGAGCAGCCCTTCTTTTTGGCTACCGCCTCCCGGAGCTCCTCCAGGGTGATGGACTCATCCAGCCCAGTCACCCGGATGTCGACGCTCTTCTCAGGCCTACCGACCTCGGCATATTCATCGACCACCTCTTTTACTTTTTTGGCGAGGGCATCCGCCTTACTCCTGCTATCTGGGCCCGAGACTAGCAAGAGTCTGGACCCCGTCTGACTTGCCTTGATAATCAGGCCCTCCTCTATGCCGACGGACGGCAGCTCAAAAGACGCCCGCGCCATTTCTACTATATTCGAGTGGTTGAGACCCAGCTCCTCCCCCTAGGTCTCAACTTTAACTCCACCGCGGCGGTCCCCGGCACCTTAATGCGCGGCACTTTCTCTCCATCCTTTTTCCTATCCAGGACCCTTCCGGTCTGCGTGACATCTTTCTGCGCGACCCCCTTCTGCGCAGGGCTGGCCGTAGGAGCCGTGCCCTTGCCCTTCTTCGGCTTTCTAGCAGCCACGACGCTCCACTGCTCCGTCACCTTTGTGGCTGCTTCGCTGCGGTCCGCCGCCAGTGGTGGCCTGGGGCTCTTCACTGGTGGCAGCTGGAGCCTCTCCGCGAAGGAGGCCAGCCGAGTGCTGACCATCTCCGCTCCCTTATGATTTCCATAGGGGGGAAATCATAAGGGAGCGTTTCAGCTCCTCGGCTCATTTGCGCGAGATGCACCCCTTTCTCCACCTTCCTCTTAAATGAGTCGAGGTCTTCCTTCATGGACTCAATGCCTGCCCTTAGGTTTTCATTCTCCTTACGGAGTCGGGCGTTCTCCGCTGCCACCTCATCCAGTCGCTTCACCGTTTCTGTATTCTCAGTGGCCCACAGCACGAGTTCCCAGATCTGCTTCATCTTTAGCAGGATCGAGTCCAACTTCCGCTCGTCGCCGATTTCTTCGGTCAGCACATCCTCCATGTACTGTAGGCGCCTGTCGACCTTGTCCGCGATGACTTTCATTGAGATGGGATTATTCTGGGTGACAGACCCTTCTCCCTCTTCCATACGCTCCCCAGGAGCATCCACCTTCCGCTTCACCTTCTTCCGCGTCGGTGCAGCTCCTTCCTCCTCGTTGCCCCCGCCTCCTCTAAGGCGCAGGACACCTGCGTTATCGCATTCTCCCTTACACGCCTCGGTAGCAAACTTACCACTGCGGGACCCGGTAATCCCGCAGCGCCGGTGGCCAGCCGGAGCGCATGAGCCGCTAGTAGCAAATTTCCCACTCTGAGGCCCAGCTACCTCAGAGCGCCCGGTGTCAGCGGGAGAGCATGACAAAAGATCTTCATAAACGGACATTTTCATAAATTTGTTCCCTCTTCCGGGCGAGGGAACCCGACCTGGCCTCATCAAACTGATTTTTGAAAAGGTTTTCTCCTTTTGGCTCCCACCCCGAGAGGTGGCAGCCCCCGTTCCCGCACCACGTGCGGAGTTACAGGTCGGCCAGAGGTGGCGCGGACTTCGCGCCACAACCGCCCTCAGCAGGATAGGCGTTACCGCCCCTCCAGTAGTCTCAGCCACCGCTACCCAGGCTTCCCGGGACGCCGGCCAAGACTCACCAAGGTTATTTTTTACAGAGGTTTTCTTCCTCGCTGTCCCCACCCTCCGAAAAGGGCGGCGGCCCTCGGCCCCGCACTGCGTACGGCGTTACGAGCTCCTCCAGGCAGCGCACTGCCCTCCGACACTCTATGCCCCCCACCCAGGGTGATTTTTTAGAGAGGTTGTCTTCCTCGCAGCCCCCTCCTCCAAAGGAAATAGTTCCTTTGCAGACGGCGGCCCTCGGCCCCGCACCATGTGCAGGGTTACGAGCTTGACTCGACTGCCGTTACCCGGGATACCCAGGGCGCCAGTCGAGACCACCACGGGTAATTTTTTAGAGAGGTTGTCTTCCTCGCAGCCCCCGCCTCCAAAGGAAACAATTCCTTTGCAGACGGCGGCCCTCGGCCCCGCACTATGTACAAGGTTACGAGCTTGACTCGGCTGCCGCTACCCGGGATACCCAGGACGCCAGCCGAGACCACCCCCGGTAAGTTTTTAGAGAGGTTGTCTTCCTCGCAGCCCCCGCCTCCAAAGGAAACAATTCCTTTGCAGACGGCGGCCCTCGGCCCCGCACTACGTACGGCGTTACGAGATTGTCGGATATTCGACACCTCCGTAACAGCACCCTCAGTGGGAGACATTACGCAGATGCCCGGGATGCACCGTCCCGAACCCATTTCCGTTCCCCTATCATAACTGACCAGGGACAGGAAATGGACCGGGCACACGAGGAGGTTTCCGACGTAGCACCCCACTGTGTTAGAACCTGGATATCAACTTCTTCAAAGGATTCCACAAAACAAAAGAATATCTCTGAAATCTTAACAGCAAATACTTCGAAGTAATACAGAATTTTGTGGTAGTCTGTTTTTTCTTTTTTTTTCATTAGTATAGTACTTTGACATAATTATTGCAAACTGTAATAATAATGGTAATTGGTAGTTACAAAGTTTACAATGAAAAACACTTATATGAAAACAAATTTCGTATAACCAATTTCACTGCCAAAACTTACGTAATAGGTTTGCACAACAAACTGAAAATAACTAGGACGGCAGAGCCGTTCTAATCCGTAATATAAACTTTATCAATATAATTAATACGTGAAGGGGAAACTTTGTACCACTTTTCAAGCATATTTTACGCATTAAAGCACCTGAGATATATGAAGAATGAGTCCCAGAAAGGCCATATTTTTAACAGACTGCAAAGAGGAGATTCTCAATTCGTCAATTTTTTATTGATGTTTGCGCATATCTCTGAGATGCGTGAACCAATAATCAGTTTTTTTGGCAAGATGTTGATGAGTAATTACAGACAGTACTCAATTACAGTTTGGTTATTTTGAGAGATATGAAAGAAAATATGTAGGCCAAGTTACCTACACTGAATAAGTTGATGTTACCCTGGTTTATTAAAAGTGGAAAATATAACATTTTCAACAAAAGTAAAACCTACTTCATAAATATGATACCATTCAAAAGTAAATAATACAATTCTTTACTTTATAAATAAAACTAGTTTTTAACGAGTTAATGCACGAAACTTTATTTATTTATTGACGTTTCGCGCCTTTTCAGGTCTGCATCGTCAGAATACTGCTTTTCTATTTAATTTTGTCGAGCTACCTTCGAAAGACTTTTATTGCGCGTTCGGTTATTTCATTGGAAGATTTTTAAAATTTTATTTTCTATATATGAATTTAGTAGTTAATTCTGTTAATAAAGTACTTTATTTAAAATTCCTTTTTGTAATTTTGTGTTTATTTATTTGACCCTAACTACCGTAAACTACCACCGGTTCCAAAAATGGGAGACCTTTCTGAGAAGAACCGGCGAAACAAACCCAGAGAGGCTTTCTATCTCCTTCTTATGTTAAATCATGCAAACAAAAAGAACCGATAGTATCTGTTGGTCTTGCAGTGTGTGCTCGAGGTTGGGATTTTATCTCTTGTATAACGGGTTCCCAAGCTGGTGGTATATATCAACCATCTTCTCAATAGCCTCGCGTATCATTCTAGGAACGAATCGTTGCTCAGTTGCAAGGATCTGTGGTTTATCAAATCTAATGTAATGGTTTGGTCCCCTTAATGCATGTTCACACACTGCAGACTTATTTTCGCGCCTATGTTTCATATCTGCGATATGTTCTTTTACCCGAGTCCCTATACTCCTCTTTGCTTGCCCGATGTAGGAGATTAACCCCTTTAAAAACTAGTTTTATTTAATGAGATATGTGCGTGAAACCCTAAGAAACAAATATCTTTACTATGTTGATAGATCCGAATTACCGTTCACTGCTTGAGTAAGCATGGCACCGAAACCCAAAGTTAATTTGACTTTAAATGTATACCTGCTCAATAAAAAAGTCTAAGCAACATATTGTACGGTTTCGGTTTCGGTTACGGTACGGAGTAACTTTTGAACGGTTATTACTATATAGACTTAATCGAAAAGTTTATATTTTCAAAATTAGCCGTTAAAATTTTCGAGAACAAAAAAGATTGTATCTCAATCTACGAGTACTTTGCTAAGAAAAAAAAATAAACTTCGAATAATAAAACATACAGTTTCTGTAAATAATGCATGTTGCTTAGACTTTTTTAATGTGTGTAGTTTATATATAAGTAAAGAATTGTATTATTTCTTACTTTTTAGAGGTTTTGTTTTTATGAAGTCGGTTTTTAGTTTTGTGAAAATATTTTTTTACTTAATGATCCTAATGGATCATTATATTAAATTAATAAAAATAACTTAATAACATCATCAATTACTATAAAATCAGAGGTATCTTTGACAAAAGAACCTTAGTAACATTCAAACTTAAAAAGATTTTAATTAAAAATCCTTTATGTAATCACTATAATCATCATCATCATCAGCCTGTTATTTATTAATCCGGAGAGAAATAGGGGGATTGAACCATGACACAAAACGCGAGGCCAGTGCGGATTAGTGGGTAATAACTACTGCAGATGCAGCTTAAATTGTCTTTAAAAAACACGGAGGAGCACTAGATAATAACATGGCTCCAGACGCAGAGGAGACTCTGCCCGTGGGGAGATGCCATCCGCCTGGAATACCTCTAGATGCACCTCGGCCTGGGGTCCCCTTAGGATCTCGCCGTCCCCAAACTTTGCCGATTGTAAAGGTTATCTGCGACCAACAGCATACACACTAAAAAAATAGATAATAACTTTTGGTTACCCATCCAATGACTGGCAATTGCGAAAGTTGCCTAGCTTTCACAATCGCAAGCCAAATAAGCTAACCACCAACGCCGTCGAGCCCCACACTATAATAGTAGGTAATAAAGTTAACTCAAGCAACGGTACTCGCAAATCAGAACATTAACTGCGAGGCCTGTAGCAAAAAAATCAGCTACCCATTGTGCATTAAAATGTTACTTGCGTTTAATTATTATGACGGCTCTACACGGAACGTGTTAATCCAGATGAGGTATTCGTTTATTGGAATAATTTCACTGTTATACGAGATCTGATTATGAATTTGTAGTTGAAATTTTGTCGAAACTGCACGTTATATTTTTAACTTTTTTTTTCTTTTGTTTAGGTTGACGAGGAAAAGTCGTGATTTTTAATTATAAGGATTTTCGGATATTTGTTCCTGTGACAGGAATACTAGAAAAAATATTATGTTATCTGTATTGGTTGTACTAAAAGAAAGACTAAATAAGCAGTCAAGCTACAAAAATATTTGATACATTTATAGTGTTCGTTAATACAGCGTTTGGGTAGGTTTCTGTGGACTCATGATGTATTGCATGTCAGGTTTACAGATATTAAGTACTTCTTGACTATCTTTTACCAACTGTAAATAATTTTATATCACAAAATATTATTACTTTATTATGAATACTGCAGTTTATTTTATTCACATTTTTCCTGCAAAATGGAAGGCAAAGTATCGTGGTATGGTGGCCATCACGGAGTAACTTCTCTTTGAATCTCATTCTCTAATTTAAATATTATATCTACCATCAATATCATGAAAATAATTATAGTAAAATCAACAGACATTTCTAACTAAGACAGTTTTTGAAATAAGGATTTATTGCTGCCTAGTAGAAATTATAAGCAAAAGCGAACTCATGCCTAAAGGTTTCTTGCGAAATTTATAATTAAAGTAGAATGTGTCAGTTAGTAATTTTCTTAAGTTAATAATAGAAATCGTCAGCAATTTATAATCTGTTTACAATTCGACTCCAATTACACGGTGTTTTAGTCCGACTTGCAAAAATTTAAAACCGTAGGAAATATTAAATAGTTTACTTTACTGCCATCGAATACAATACCGTCAATGAACTCACCGCAGAGTCCTGTAGTCACGTACAAAATAATGGAACAGTCACAGAATGGTTAGAAAACCACAAAACAACGATGCATATTATGCTCGATGAAACGCTAAATAAATATTACATCCTATATCTGTGACAGTAACAGTAATTATTTTTATTTTGCTCTAGGAACCAAATATAAAGAACAGTATAAAATAATGTAAAGGGAAACCGGGAAACTTGCCCAGGTGTAAATTGTAATTAAATTGAGCACAAAGGAGACGCAAATTATAACAGTACAAACAGTCATATGACCAATTAACTAATTGCCGATTTTTACACCTTTAAATACAATTTTGAAGATGGTTCAGTGCTCCCACCTGAGTTAGTCTCCCGGTTTTTCTACCTATAGTAGATGAAATAAATGTATGGTATGTTGGTTTTATGTTGAGGATATTTCAGCCCAATCTGAGTTTGTGTATCCAGCAGCTAGATTCTCAATGAAGTCTATTATTACCTATAATTTCTTTAATTTTCAACTGACTTCAAAAAGGGGGACTTCCTTTTTTTTGAGTGTGTATGCTGTTAGTCGCAGATGACCTTCACAGCGTCACCGTGTTTGGGGACGGCGAGATCCTAAGGGGACCTCAAGCCGAGAATTGGCGATACCTCTAAGGGTATTCCAGGCGGATAGCATCTCCCCAAATCTCCTCTCCGTCTGGAGCCTCTACCCCACTCGAACCTGAGGGGATCGGCTAAACTAGAGGGCGTCTCTGAGACTCGGACCTCGGCTCTAGTCAGCCGTTGTCGTGGGGGACGGGGAAAAACGCCCAGGTACGTACCTGTACCTGGTATAGCGTGTCTTGTGTAGACTGGGCCTTCGCACTCTTATCCTATAGGTGCGGTGTCTGCTTAATGCTAAGCTAGTGTGCAAGTTTGCTAGCTGTGTAGTGTTAGTGTTTGTGGCCTGTGTGGGAGGAATCGGAGGCGGGGAGTTCCTTAATTCGTCAGGCTGTTTTTAAATGTATGTTCCTCGATTTCTCGAAGATGCCTGAATCAATACGAAAAATTATTTTTTGTTTGAAAGGATTTCGAGATGGATTCGTTCGTCCATTCGTCAGGTCGGGATCTTTACCCCAAGCATGAACTTTCACAGATCCGTATGCGTGTTGCCATCGTCAAAGTTTCTATGAAAAAAGCCAGTTTGTTCTTAAGTCCAGTAGGGGCACTGCTTAGTCTCCATATAAACTTTGACGTTGGTGATCTGGTGACGAAAATCTGGACAAGTTGAAGTAACTCTTTAAAAAGAATAGATACATCTTTAGTAATTCAGATATATTTTAATATAGTAACTCGTTCATTTACTTTAGGAAAGCGTCGTGTAATGAAGTTGAATCGCTCAGCGATTCGCTGGCAGAACGCGTATGCGTGCATTTTTGCTCAGAACTGCCTGTACTAGTAAGTAGCGCGAGTAATCGCCCGTGGAACTTGGACACTCGCTTTTAGCCCAGCAATAAAACTATTGGAACCACAGACTCGCTTCCAGCCGATCGTCAACTCGTTTTTAGTTTTTAGCTCGACTCACTTCTTGTTCATTGTCGATGGTGGGACGAGTGCCAAATGGTATGGAACTAATTACTTACTTATTTTTTATTTACACTTTTTATGTATATTTTTTGTTGTTTAATAAATTTAATTAGTAATTTTGAAACATTTAAATAACACATACTTAGAAATTACTTAGTTTCCAAATTACCTTAACCTTACTCTTTATCGTTTTACAACAAATGGCAGAATTAATGCCACACGGCATTCTCTACCAGTCAACCATCAGGCTAAGACCTAAAACTAAAAAGAAAAAAAAAAGAAAATTGATAAGACTACATGTATACATAACTATATCTATATCTTATCGTGTCACAATATTAGTTACCATACTCCTCCGAAACGGCTTGACCGATTTTTATGAAATGATACATATTCAGGTCTGAAAATCGGCTACTATCTTTTTTTCTTACTATTTTCCCTAACATTGTTTTTGTTATAATGTGGCATTAAAATGCATACAACCCCAAATATTCACCCCTCTACCACCAGCCCCTATTTTTATGGCGGTACGAAGTTCGCTGGGTCAGATGGTATATATACATTTATATATACAGTAAATACCTACACATAAACAATAATAAATACCAATATACTTACTTAAGAACACTTTATAAATAGAACAAAACATCATTACAAATAATATTTACATTAAGGCGGATTGACCAGAAGTTTGTTAGTAGTTAGTTAGTTAGTTCATAATCAGCCTATTAATATCCCCACTACAGGGGCACTACAGGGGCCTTCTCCATGGATGGAATAGGGAGAGTGGGCCATGACCCACCACGCGGGCCCAGTGTGGATTCGCGGGTGCTAACAACTGCAGATACAGCCTATCACCAACGGATCAACGGCTTAACGTGCCTTCCGAAGCACGGAAGAACTCGAAATAGAAGGTTTTTGGTCACCCATCCAATGACCGCCCACTGCGAAGGTTGCTTAACTTTAACGAACGCGCTAATCACCCGCGCCATCGAGGTTCTCGACTTTACTAAACTAATCCTATTCTTACTTAAAAAAATATATTGCCTTCGAAGGCAGGCGAGCAGACGGGCCACCTGATGTTAAGCGGTCACCGTCGCTCATGGACATCAACAATGCCAGGAACACAGCCATGCCGCTGCCTTTAGTGGAACACTCTATTTAAGCCTTTCTTGAAGAGGACCCGAGTACCGAGGGAACACCGTGGCATGAGCTCATTCCATATTTAATATTTGTATACGTGAAATAAAAGATCTTTGGAAATGAACAGACGTGGACTTCATAGTTTCCAGGTGATATGGGTGAACTCTACTCCGGTAACGGGTAGTGCAATGGTAAAATGGTACTATGGCCCCAGCACTGTGCCTATATACTATATTTACATATTTTTTTTGTTGAAATACATATAATAAAATTGTTGCTGGAGAGCGAATCTGTTTAATCACACCTAGTTCTTTACTCCTCGTCCTCGCATCCTCTGCGAATAGTAGAGGAGCATTAAGGCTGTAGCAGACATATCAACTCGGAAAGGGATCGCCACCATATTAAGTCGAGCCTTTCAGTAGATATTCTTTGTATAAAACTCCCTCCTGCACTCTAATCAGAATCGTAACGTAATCGCCTCGCCTCGGAATAAGATCGTATGTCTTCGTGAGGCTTATTATGAGCATAGTACCTAAAATGCAAGATGCAACTGCTGCAAAAATGCCTAACACGTTAATAGACTAAGAAGCAGATTGCCTAACCTTGAATGCCTAGACATTGTAATGCCTTGAGGCGATTACGTTACGATTCTGATCAGTGTGCCTTGCAGGAGGGAGTTTCATACAAAAAATATGTCAATCTTTACTTAATTTAAAGATACGCTGCAATAAGATACATATTATGTATCTTTAACTCTCAATCCAAATAATCGCCTAATTAGGTATTTGTCTATCAGAAAAAGACTTTATCTTATCCATTTCGCATCGGTCGTTGCAGCCGCTATCGCACGCCCTGGGTGATTTGCATAAAGCTCCGCGGACAACATTTTGGCGTCAGTTCAGCTTGTAGCTCATTAGCATAACTGCTCAATTATTTTGTGCGGAATAGTCACTTTACAGACAAATTTTGGTTTTGCGCTACGTTGCACGCCCTATTGAGAGACGCTTGAAAATCTCTTGCCAAGTGTCGGCGCTGAGACGGTGAGCCTTTAATGCTGTTGATTCTAGACTGTGGTTTCTCACCTCATTTTTACGTTCGTTTGAAGGACTTTAAATATCGTTGAAGTCTATATTATTTAAAGTCTTATGTATCTGAAAGTTTAAAGGGCACGGCACGGACTTATAAATTTCACATACCGACAGTTCACTTGGCTACTTGTATTTGCTATTTTTAAACTTGACAACAGTCTGTCCTTATCGTGCTTAATAAGGTATGATAAAGACAGACTGATGTGATGTGTGTGAAGTTTACAAATAGCAAACAAAAATAGCTAATTGAAGTGCCCGGCATCAGAAAAACGGATTCATTTTGTGTTTTTCTCCTACTTGAATAATTTTGATTTGATTGACCATTACAAATAGATAGCTATATGTGTGCAAGTACATTAGCATAATCATAATAGTCGGAATATCAATAAGTACTCGGCCATTGTTTGCGCTGAACGTTAACAAATAAATTATCAAATGTGGGTACTACACAACCATCTACATAGAGCTCGCAGTGTAAACATTTGACATCGCCGCAGAATTAGCGGATGTTTGCTTAATTATCAAATTAATACGTATAATAAACATCAGTTCCAGAAACTTCGCTCGGCTCAGATGCCGGCTGTATTGCTAAATAAATAAGGCAATTTATACTACACATCCATTACCATCTTCGTACAGTTTCCATTTCTTATCTGATGGCTCTGCTGAGGATTGAGATTTAAATATAAAATATCTACGTAGGTTGTTTGTTTTCTGTATGCTGTCTCCTTAACTGCTTCAAGATTACCGTGAGTTTTCTTTGAGTGATTTTACAATATTTTATATATTATATTATATTGTATACTAGCAGTCACTAGCAACGCGACTTTGACTGCGTTAACTTTGCGACGGTAGCCGTCAGTAGATGGGGTTCGATAGTTATAAATAACTCACCAAAAGTAAGCTTGAACGGTTTATTAAAGGTAGAAACAAAAACTGCAACAAAAACAGGTATAAACTTAAGAACATGTCGGTAATCCACTAAATATAAATAAATTTTATTAATTAATATGAACTATAATTACAAATGAAATTAATATAAAAAAATAACTTTTAGGTTAATAACTTATTGTTCTATCAACACTATGATAACTATTACACTACACGCTTATAGTTTGGCAATACGAAAGTCAGGTATTTGCCCGAATAGCATTCAATCGGGCACGCTCTCTCGTTGCGGCTACACTTCGCTACAACGTGAAAATATTTGAAGTTTTTCCGAGCAAAAAGCCGTATTAGGGAAATTAGACACAAGAAAAACGTGTTATTTCATTCGTAAATAAGGTTTTAAAGAAAATAATGTAAAAATATTTAGTGATTGCTTATTGGGACAGTTACTGACACCGTTGATACATAAAGCCTAAAGAGTGAGATGTAATTGGCTTTATTAATGCGAGTGAGAGAGACTACCTAAGTAAACTCTGTTGACGAATAGTTGCCAAAGGAAGTTAGGGCGGGGACTACTTGTACCATTTTAAAATGCAACAATGTTGGCGTATAACTTGTTTATATATTATACTTCATTGGTTTTACAGAAACAATTAAGCATAAATATATTATAATCATTGGCTGCTGGACTGACAATAATATATTTTTGACAGCCTTGACGGAATTGAATTTCAAACTAAATAAAACTCATCAACGAACATTTTTAAATTAGTAGTGGTCAAGAAGTTCGAATATGGAGGAATTAAACAAGGCGAACGGTTGCGGCTATGCCACACCGTTACAACTTAAGTTTTTTGAGAATCCCACACCTGGCACCTGAAATTTATCAGGCATTATCTTTTTTCCTGAGGAGCTCGATGGCGCAAGTGGTTAGCGCGTTCGGCTGCGATCGTTGAAGCAACTTTCGCAGTGGTCGGTCATTGGATGGGTGACCAAAAATTTACTATCTCGAGATCCTTGCTTCAGAAGGCACGTTAAGCCGTTGGTCCCGGCTGCATCTGCAGTCGTTAGCACCCACCAATCCGCACTGGGCTCGCATGGTGGGTCATGGTGCAAACTCCCTATTCCATCCATAGGGATTGTCTGTGCCTCAGCAGTGGGGATATGGATAGGCTGATGATTATGATGATCTTTTTCCAACATGAAAAGTATCCTATACCGTAATCCAGGTCATAGACTTTATTCGTACCAAATCTCATGCAAATCCATTCAGTAGTTTTTGCGTTTTGATTTAGTAAGAATGAATTTAAACATAGAAACAATCAAGCATATAAACTTTCACATTTATAATATAGTAGGATTGAGACGTAGTACGGCCTTATTTGAGTTTATCTTACCTTGGGAATAATTTGCAAACTTAACCAATTAAATTACGTTAAAAGATTACTGACAAAAATACAAAACAGCCACAAAGTCGACTCCCTCCATCCTCAAAAATGATGCTTAAACTTTCCCCCTATTGATTTTGACAACATGTTTAATAAATTTCGCTTGAAACTGCGTACTCATGTTAACGTAATACCGGCTCTTCATTTAGCTATGCAGGTTTTTGCTGTTTGTAAACATAATATCAGTCTGTCTTTTTCATTCCTCATAGAGCATGATAAGGAAAGTCTGTTATCAAGTTGTAAATTTGAGTTTGTCCTGAGTTTTTAATAACAAATACGAATAGCCAAGTGAATCTCATGAAATAGCATAACATCAATGTGTGCAGTGTGTCACAGAAATATCGGTTTGTTCATAGCCGACTCATATTCAGCATGTCATGACAAAAACCGTCTTTTTAGGGTTCCGTACCTGAAAAGGAAAAAACGGAACCCTTATAGGATCACTTTGTTGTCCGTCCGTACGTTCGTCCGTCCGGCCGTCCGTCTGTCAAGACCGTTTTTCTCAGGAACGCGTAGAGGTATCAAACTGAAATTCATATCTGATACTCATGTTTACTGTCCCTTGGAGCTGTGAAAAAATCAAACTTCTAAGCCAAAGCAATCAAAAGATACATCCGTTTAAGCCGCAAATTTCCGCAAATTTTCGAAATTCGCACGGAAAACAAAACCTACAGGGTACTTCCCGTGAACTTAGAATCTTGAAATTTGGTACGAAGTAACTTATATTCAACAAAACTATTTTCTATGATTATATTACAGATTAAGGAAAAATTGCACAAACCGTAAATTTTTAGTTACATCAAATAAAAAATATTTATGAAAATTTAAAGTTACTACGTCTTTTCTCATGAACGCGTAGAGGTACTAAATTCAGTTTGTACAGAACCCTCGGTGCGCGAGTCCGACTCACACTTGGCCGGTTTTTTTAATATTCAGTCAAAAAGTTTCACGCCACTTTTAAAGAAACTTCATGCAAAGAACTCGATGTTAAAACTTTTTCGTTTCATTTCTTTATTACAACCAGGATTCTGCGGCAGTGATTCGCTGCTTCGGCGAATGTCCAACTTTCGAACCGAAATGAATGGAGTAACATAAAGTTGGCTTTTAGTTTCACCACCTTCGAAGTATGGTTTTTGCCTCAGTACTTCTCACAGTTCAAAAAAAAACGTCAGATGGACAAGATATTATCAAGTGCGTATTAAGCGACCCTCTATAAACGAAGGATACGAAAAATGCTTATTTAACCGACTTCAAAAACATGGACGTTGTCAATTCGTCAGTATATATTTTTTATTTTATATCTACAAAGGATATACCTACAATGATTGCGTCTTAAAACAAAATATTCATAAAATACGTAAAATACTTCCGGAATTTGATATGCGGGCGCCCTTTGAGACTGATTACGAAGCGCGTAGTTTTCCAATTAACTCGTAGGTACTGTGTACAGCAGGAGCCTTTGAACATAGCCTTTGTAACTACTCAGCCGCATAAATTGGGACACATTGTTGTCACTTTCCACTTGTTTGATGGAAAACATTACCTTCGGGCTGTCAAGTGTTTACACTGGACTAAGTTGTTACGGAGTAGTTTGCAACGGATCTCTGTATAATCGCAAATTAAACACGCAATGTAAACAGGGCGTTCAAATAACGCAAATGCTCGAGTAAGTATATAAATAGGGTAAAGTTTTAATAGAGTAGTGTAAAAATACAAATACATAAAGCTTGAGGTAGCATAGAATATTAAAAATGGAGAAAAACGCTTTTCTTTGAAAACAAGCTTTTGTTACTTTTTAACAAAAACAACTAAAAAGTATCTGATAAGAAACATTCCATTTTATAGGTAAATTATAAATATCCCATTGTTTTAAATAAAAGCGCGTTATCAACACATTCTTTATTTTTCTTTCAATTAAAATGTTACACGCATTTATTAAAAAAAGGGATATAATTTAATTTACCCATAAATGGTTAGTTTCTTATTATCCATGTCATCATAATATCGCATTGTCACGCGGTGTACGTATTTGTACAAAATTTCAGTTCAATCGGAAACCGGGTAGTGTGGCAAATTTTACTTGCCAGATTCCATTGCACTACCTACACACAACTCAAAGGTGACCTTGAAACTCAATGAAAGCTTGTAATAAAGAAAATTCTTCGTCCAAGTGTAGTGCTAGTTCACAGTGGTCTCGAATTCACTCTGTTTTTCTCTGTCCTCAAACATACAAAGGTTCAGAATTTAGGTATCATTTTCATTCAATATTAAAGTTTTTGTTAAAATCTGGAGTGTAAAGTAGGTAGTAATATACCTATCTGTATTTTAGAGCAACGAAACACATGAAATATTATGTTTATACTTAATTAATACTTTAACACCAGTATTAGTGACACTACCAAAATTCATTTATTATTCAGTTATAATAGTTGTAGATTGTCAACACATTTAGCTACAATACTTTTTCTGACTCACTTTATCCACGGTAATGCTTTATCTGTCGATAGATTTTTATAGTCAAATTTATTGTTCTATGTTTTGCTGTCGCTCCTCAGGTAATCATGAAAGATAATAACTTTTCTTTTTAAAAAGTTGTTCCAACGATGTACATCATACATAATTTCGACGTTTTTATAATTCAAGCGGCATTCTCGCTCGCGCGGTCTATCTTCCCGTTGGAGTCGAGGCAGTTTAGTGGTCAGATAAACAAAATAATTAAACGCTCATGGTAATCCGGGAATGGTGCCAGCACGGTGCTTTATGTAAATGTTGCGTGCCCCTTAGGCACAGCCTGTTGAGAAGACAGCTCGCTCATTGAGTATCTTTTAATTAATATAAACAGGAACAAGCTATTATAATCCAAAATTGGGACATGATAAAAATGGGGACATGGTGACTTAAATACTATGACTTGTGACATGTTAAGACATTATTTTATAATAATTTTTAAAGGAAAATTTTGTCTCATCTCATATAACAATGTAAAAGAGAAAAACAGACATAATATTATATTTGTTTCTTAGGTTTCCACGCACATCACTCATTAAATAAAACTAGTTTAAACGGGATAATGCACGAAACTTTATTTAGACCAAGCAAGACCATCAGATACTATTAGTTCTTTTTGTTTGCATAATTTAACATAAGAAGGAGATAGAAAGCCTCTCTTGAGTTTGTTTCGCCGGTTCTTCTCAGGAAGGTCTCCCAATTTTGGAACCGGTGGTAGTTTACGGTAGTTAGGGTCAAATAAATAAACGCAAAATTACAAACAAGAATTTTAAATAAAATACTTTATTAAGTAAATTAAATAATAAATTCATACATAGACAATAAAACTTAAAAATCGAACGATGAAATAACCAAACGCTCAATAAAAGTCTTTCGAAGGTAGCTCGACAAATTAAACAAAAGTTTTATTCTGACGACGAAGCCTGGAAAGGCTACGAAACGTCAATAAATAAATAAAGTTTCGTGCATTATCCCGTTTAAACTAGTTTTATTTAATGAGTGATGTGCGTGGAAACCTAAGAAACAAATATGTTAACCAGTACGGGCTGGAAACCGCTAATAAGATCCGCCGATTGGAAGGTCTGAAGACAAAGCGCGCAAGGAAACTAACATCATTGAATTTCCTGAAGAGATGCCGAGACCACAATCTCACCCCACCTTGTGTGAGAATCACACCAAAAAAGGACATACGTGGGAGCGCCAAGATCTTACAAGAGGCAAGTAAAAAGCTACTTCGAAGGATTATAGAAGGGCATCGTTCGGATTTATATAAAATCAACGGCACCATTGAGGTTTTGTCCAGTGATTTGAGGAAACAATTGTCATCGGAGGATTATCATAATTGCATTCTGATACTTAACAATCGTGAGTCATCAAAATTCAACGAGTGCAAACATAGACAAATAGATAAATATCAAAGACTATCTCGCGTTCAGGAAAAACGAAACGCACCTGTCAGAACCACAGACAAGGCGAACGCTACCCGAGCAGTTGTCAACTTAAGTAAACAAAACTTGGACGAACCTACTTTAAAAGTTTTGGAGAAAGGACTGAATTTTGCTGTAGCACCACGCAGGATACCGTACGAAGAAATTATCTGTAACGTAGAGGATTGCTTAGTGAAAAACAACATGAGAAAGGAAGACATGGAGGCGCTGCGTCAAGACATTTCATCAGTGTTAAGACGGAGCAAGCCACCGAAATCAAACCTTCCTCGTGATGAATACCTTGCACTTAAGAACTTGCGAACTAAGCCAGAGCTTACTATCCTTCGTGCAGATAAAGGAAACGCCACGGTAGTAATGGATACGTCAGATTACAACGACAAGATATTACAGCTTCTATCGGATGAGAACACATATAAACTTGTGAAGAGTGATCCGACCGCCAAGATTCTCAAAAAGACAAGTGAACTCATCAAATCACTTTCCGAAACGTTGAATCTTGACATCAACTACCTAATTCCTGCATGTCCCAAGCCACCAAAACTGTATGGGTTACCGAAAATACACAAACCGAATGCTCCACTACGTCCGATTGTAAGCCAGATTGATTCACCAACATACCGTTTGGCTAAACACGTAGCAAAGTTACTTTCACCACTGAGAGGTAACACAACAGCCTTTGTGAAAGATTCATACCAATTTGTCAATGAGATTAGAGATCAACGTCTCATGGACAATGAAATCATGGTCAGTTTTGATGTTCAGTCCTTATTTACATGCCTACCAGTACAGGACTGCATTGAAATCACTAAG
Organism: Chilo suppressalis; assembly: GCA_902850365.2. Classification (NCBI taxonomy): domain Eukaryota; kingdom Metazoa; phylum Arthropoda; class Insecta; order Lepidoptera; family Crambidae; genus Chilo; species Chilo suppressalis. The sequence goes on from OU963907.1 coordinate 9,877,925, forward strand.
AAGAAGCTACTTGAAAATAATATGCCTATAGAATATGCAGTATTACTGGAGCATTGCCTTACATCTGGCTACCTGTTATGGGGGGATGACTTCTATGTACAAATGGAGGGTGTGGCAATGGGTTCCCCTGTCTCACCTGTTGTCGCCGACATTTTCATGGAAGACTTCGAGAAGAGGGCTCTCAGCGTAGCACCTGTCACACCCAGGCTATATAAGCGGTACGTAGATGATACTTTCACAATCCTCCCAACAGATCAAATTTCTGCCTTTTTAAATCACCTTAACTCTATACACCCCAACATCCTATTCACTATGGAGTTAGAGGCAGATAGCAAACTAGCTTTTCTAGATATTTTATTAATTAGGAATCCTGACCAAAGTTTAAGCCATACTGTGTATCGTAAAGTGACTCATACTGATAGGTACCTCAATGGTGACTCACACCATCACCCGAAACAATTAACTGCCGTAGGAAACTCTTTGTTTCAGAGAGCGCGGGGTGTCTGTGACGAACAACACCTGGCAGCTGAACTTCAGCATGTCGAGCAAGTACTGAAGGATAATAACCTGAATGTACCACGTCGCCGTCACAGTCGCGCCAAACCTAGCACAGTCGACCGACAACCTGCTATACTACCTTACATGAAAGGAGTCACTGACAAGATTGGGAGGATTCTGAAGCGTGCTTCAATCAATACATACTTCAAGCCGCCAAAGAAGATCAACCAGTTTCTACGACCAGTCAAGTGCAATATACCCTTTCAAGTTGCTGGTGTCTACAAACTTGAATGCGACTGTGGGCTCTCCTACATCGGTCAAACAAAGAGGAGTATAGGGACTCGCGTAAAAGAACATATCGCAGATATGAAACATAGGCGCGAAAATAAATCTGCAGTGTGTGAACATGCATTAGGGGGACCAAACCACTACATTAGATTTGATAGACCACAGATCCTTGCAGCTGAGCGGCGTTTCGTTCCTCGAATGATGCGCGAGGCTATTGAGATTAAAAAATATCCAAATTTCAATAGGGAAGATGGTTGGTATATACCACCAGCTTGGGAACCTATTATACAGGAGATAAAATCCCAACCCCGAGCACATACTGCAAGACCATCAGATACTATTAGTTCTTTTTGTTTGCATAATTTAACATAAGAAGGAGATAGAAAGCCTCTCTTGAGTTTGTTTCGCCGGTTCTTCTCAGGAAGGTCTCCCAATTTTGGAACCGGTGGTAGTTTACGGTAGTTAGGGTCAAATAAATAAACGCAAAATTACAAACAAGAATTTTAAATAAAATACTTTATTAAGTAAATTAAATAATAAATTCATACATAGACAATAAAACTTAAAAATCGAACGATGAAATAACCAAACGCTCAATAAAAGTCTTTCGAAGGTAGCTCGACAAATTAAACAAAAGTTTTATTCTGACGACGAAGCCTGGAAAGGCTACGAAACGTCAATAAATAAATAAAGTTTCGTGCATTATCCCGTTTAAACTAGACATAATATTTATTTAACCCGTATAATGTCGCGGCCATTTTGCGCATTATGGCGCTGACGGTCAAACTACTTCAGAAGTACTTCCGACGTTTACGACTTACTTACGACGTACTTACGACTACTTTCGGTCAGTCATTAAATTGATGATAGCTAAAAATTTCTCTAAATAGAATATATTTAAAACTTATATTTCTGGACTACTTATTATATAAGCTATCAGATTATGTACAATCGAGTATAGTTTTATTGTAAATTTAATTACTGTCCAATAAACCGTTCAGTGGGAAAGAAAGAGTGAGTTTAGTATTACAGCTTAATATAGTCTAACAGTTAATGCCGATATATCGCTTTCGTCATGCTAGAGGGGCACAATTGGACATGCTAGAGGGGGTAGTGCTTATGCTACAGGTACTGTGATCAGTGTTTCCACTTTAATGATTTCCTTTCCCCACGCCTCAATTCAGATTTCCCCCTTTTAGGACATTTTTCCCCTCTACTAATTCTACTACAGTTTTTAGATTTGGCACTAGTGTAGTAACTAAAGAAAAAAAGGTCTTAATGTATCTTATTCTATAACAGATAAATAAAATATATAAAATCTGCACGTGTTGCCACAGTTTCTTTTATACGGCAAGACTCTAGTCCACGGTATAGTCCATAAAAAATTTGTTCCGTGCCGCATTATTTTAGGCTAGGCTTTACCCATAATTTCCCACAATTATCCCTTTTCATGTCTTTCCCCTTTTTCTTCCCATCTGGACCCTAATTTCCCCTTAAAAGGGGAATTTTCCCTCATTGTGGAAACACTGACTGTGATAATGAATTATCGTGCTGCGTGTCTGTACACGCTAGACGATAGCTTGACTGGCGATAATTTGACACGCATAAAAGAGGTTGTGGGAGAGGACTTTTAATGTGCAGCTGAAGAAGCGTACTTAAAGTTTGAACGCTCATTTTAGGGTATTTTAGTACCAAAGCTTCCTCACGCAGATGTGGGGGAAGCATACTACATACTTACCAATAATATGATTTTAAACCATTGACATACTTACATACAAAATTAAACTGTGGCTTTTTACACCGATTCGAAATAACGGTAGGTACTTAGCTACATACAATATCGCTACGGAGTCGTCCGACAAATGTGACTAACTAGTCGCACAACCGCTTAATTCCATTTTAATTTCAAGTAAACTCGGTTGCCCGTGTCGGAAATTATGGACTCTGTAATTCGCACTTAGTTAAATGCTAGGTAGGTACGCACCCGGCGAGCTGAAATTCAATTGAATTAAACATTGCATTTTACTTTTGTGAAAACTGTGAATTATAAATGAGTCCATGGCTTTCAAAGCAATGTATTTTTAATTTATATCTACCTGCACAACAAGCTCACTATTTTCATCAGAAAATTTGATCGCGTACATATATGAAATAGAATGGCGTTTACTTATGTTAATATTATATATACATGGATTACATTAATCTATACTAATAACTATATTGATGAAGGTTGAGTTTGTTTGTTTGTTTGGTTGAACGCGTAAATCTTAGGAAGTACTGATTCAAATTAAAAATTTCTTTTTGTGATAGATAGCCCAATTGTCAAGGAAGGTTATAGACTGTTTAACATCATGATAAGACTAATAAGAGCGGAGCATCTGTGTAAAATGTTGCGAAAACGGGAAAAATATTCATTTTCAGTACTTTCGTTTCGTTCGTAAACGGTTAAAGGAGATTGTTCAGCTTCCATACATGTTTGGCCTAAAAAGCAATAACCATGAAAAATTGTTTCCTAGATTCGAAATTATATATAAATTACCGTAGAAACGAATATTATCGACGGCCACTCCTGAGAACTTCTATAAACCATATACACTGAATGATTTTGTGGTTATGTTTGCAAATAGGCACATAGGTATTAGAATAATAAAAACCAAATAACTTATATAGGAAAATAGGGCACTCAAGCCAAGTACCGATATTATGTATTAGATTCAGGTATATAGAGCATGTAAAATAACAGATAATTGCCTGTTTTTAAAATTAATGCACAAGAGTAAGTTTTAAAATCATGATTATGCCATTGCGACTTTCAGAAGCAATCTTGTTTCATTTGACAAGTGTCTAACACTAATTACACTAACAAAATGCATGTCAAAGAACTGGTACCTGCTTACCTATGTTATGAGAAACATGGAACTGTTATCATAATTTTATAAAAGCCAATAGGATATTTTCTTAGTAATAATTAGGTTTATAATGGTAAAAGGTAATTCTAATGTAATAATATATTGCGTAGGTTCATGATAGTTCTGATCAATGTGTGAAATATGTATATTCCTGACATAACTGAAATATTCTGATAAGGTAAATTAATGAAATAAAACAACTTAAGTACTTTTATGTTGCGTTTAATATTACATATCATCTACATTTTGAATTAAAATATCATCGAAATATTTTATCAATCTTTACAAAATAGATTTGTTTTGATGTTATATAAACAACCTCGATCAGTCTTTGTGAATGTTACTACACCCATAGCCAATAAAAATGATTCGTATGTTTTCTAAACCGGTAAAAATAGAAGTCTTTTTTTAAAATTAATATATTATTTAAAGGTGGCCGTTAAAATCTAATGACTGTAAAATAAAGTATAAATTACGCCAAGAATTACTGTATATGTCAATATTTTATTTGCATTTAGGCCAATTTGACCAATCTCCTTTACACAAAATTAATAAATGAAGATTTTTACCTGTTATAAAAGTTCTAAAAAAAAGTCCGCGACATCATAATATAATCTTGGTAATAAAAGTTGTATTTATGTTGGTCAAGGTAGACGCCGCGCCGGTAGCTGTGCGAGGCTATATGATGCCGCCGATATGATGACGACAATTTTATATTATTATAAAAAAAATTAAATATATGTGATATTTTGTTCGTTTATTACTCAATCACGCGAAAACTGCTGAACTGCTTTGAAATTTGGTGCACATATAGTTTATAATCTGGATTGAGGCATAAGATACTTTTTATCCCGGAAAAGTCTTACACTTTCCGGGATAAAAAGTATTCCTGGGGGATTTAAAAGTCACAGCCGGCAGCTAGTTGTTGATAATTGTGTATCAAGAAAATTTACTAGAATAAATTTAACCACTTCCCATATACCAGGCTTGGTTCTATCAAGCACCCTTTGCCAACCGGACGAAAAAAGCCAGTGACCCATAAGCTACCGAGACCCTTAATCCTCCTAGTACTTACTTCTTAGATATCAAGGTAACAAGTAAATTTCAAGATTTCGTAAGTGGTCGGTCACAGTTACTGCATTAATATCCATTCCCTCTTCTCAATATAATAATAAATCAGAGTCCAATAACAAGAAAACATTGCTAAAATCATGCGCCACGGAAGCAAGCTAATCTATTTTTCCACACGCTTCATAATATTTTCGTACTAATTAGCATAAACCTGTCATTCGCAGATGCTAAGAGATTCATGAAAATCCTTGATTTGACCTCAGCTCTTCCCTGAATTATTCATACTAGTACGTAAACTTTGATATCCAAACTGAATATGAAATAAAAGTTAACGAGGAATTTAATATTTTTATGAAGCTCGCTATCTATATAGCTCGTACACTTTTCCACCTGATGTCTTCGAATATAATGTGTTTACTATTGAATCATGTGGCTGTTTTAAAGATATAATGTTCTAAGAATAAAATTTTCTTTATTAAACTTAATCAGTTAAGTCTTATGTTTAAATAAAACATGAGCTTCATCTAAATCAGTTAGAACTATCCAAGATTAGTTACCAAGGCAAAGGTGGACCGACTAGAGAAATTAAACACGTAATTTGAAGAAACTTGATGTGGGTAGCTTAATTAAGTTTGCTGAAGGCTAGTAGTCCAGGGACACGCACACACCCGTTCGATTCAACGTTTTAGGGTTTCAGAGAGCTCTTGTGCGACTTCCATCCACTTTGTAACGAGACGCCCGCTGTATAAAGGCATGTAATGAGGACGGCTGTTGATACTGTTTTCTTATAATCACGATCAAGTGTGGATATTGTCAGTATAGGTAGTATTTGATCTTTGATAGAATTCAGATTTAGATACTAACAACATGGATTACAATTGTTGCACCAAAAAACTACATTTCAATCTGCTGAAGGCGAAGGAATATAAGTAGATACAACATAGCGTACATTTTATATCGCAACTGTTTCATTTTATCATCTAAAGAGCGCACCGTTCACGTTTTTAATATAATACGTACCACCGTGGAATCTTTCCAAGTCGAAACCAATAATTTTGTTATTGAAAACTGTGAAACTTTTTCAATTTCAAAACTATAACATTCTCAAGTTTGTGCTCGTTTCTGTTTATTTTCGAAAGGGGTATCTACTTGTTTTTGCCTATGTCGTCGTGAAAGTGTTCATCTGAAAACTTTCTTGTAGGTAGAGAAGGCGTTATATAAGGTTCTATACATATTTTAGCCCATGGTTATACTCGGAGCAAAAGTTATTCTAGAAAGAACTAGATTGTGTTACCTCATCTTATTTAAGTGGGTTAAAAAAAGTGGTGTTGCAAAATTTTGAAGGCATTTGACTGGCAACCTGTAGCTGATTCAGGTTAGCATCTTAGATCAACAAATTATCTTCGTCTGAAATTCCAATATAGATTTTTCTGTGGAAAGCACTCCAGTCTCACATCTAAATTTCAAAAGTAATGGTTGTGTTATGATATGCAAATCAACGTTACGTGACAGTGCAAAAAAATCATTTCCAATATCTTTCAATATGTGTATGTAAAAAGTTTATTTTTATTTCTCGCAACCGAGCCTAGAATCGCTTTTACTTCTACTAAATAAAGTAAAGGCTTGTTTTTATTTACAACAAATACCGACCGCAGCCAAAAGTTCAAACGACACGTCAGGATCTAGAGTACCAACCAACAAAACGTCAAAACTCAATACCCACAAAAACTCAAACTCGTAAAACATCGCTTGGGTGCGATTAAAATCAAAATCAAATTAACGTCGGCGAAACAGAATTTATTTAAAAAACGCCTGAGGCTCAGCTGAACTTTGTTTTAAGTGCTAACATGGCTTGGCCCTCTACAGTTTTTGGGCTAACGAGTCAGCATTTGTTTTGAAGCTGAAATTAATTTGTTTTGCGGTCTCGCATGCTCAGTGGCTCGTGTTTTACAGACAAAGAAACGTGATACGGGTCTCTTAATGGCCATCACAAAGGATGCTGCGTGCAAATTACCGGACTCCTAATTACCCAAAACCCAGACTTCTAATTTACAATTGTAAAATGGAAAGTTTCACAAACGCCTCAACGACATCAATAGTAGTTTAATAAAGAGTACCTGGCAGCAGTTATAATACGATCATTGCTTTGTCTTATAGAACGCATGATTATTTGTTATAGTGTGATATGATATTATTATGCTTTCACTCTTCCGCTCCTTGGTCGCATGATAGCCTGTAGAGGATCCGATAAATCATGAATTATGAAAAAAAGTTAGTGTTAAATGTAAAGAATTTACTAGAAAAAAAATCACTCGGTCCAGGTTTTAGATGAAATTCGAACCCACATATTCCTTTATTCGGGCGGACCAATTTAATCAATCCAAGTTTAAGTTAATCAAGTTTAAACATAGTATATTTTTCTGTCCCTTTACCTACTAAATATTTATCATCATAACCTTCTTAAATGAAATTACGACTTCTTCGTTTTATTTTACCAATATTAACTAGATCTTTGGTGGATATAATTAATTCCTAACCCCAAGAGATTTTATCTTATTAACCTAATCTATAAACTTATTTCTTACTATAAAGCTAATACTAATATTATGAAGCTGAAGAGTTTGTATGTTTGATTGAACGCGTTAATCTTAGGATCTACTGGTCCGATTTGACAAATTCTTTTTGTATTTAATAGTGCATGTATCGAGGTAGGATAAACTATATAACATAATGCTACTACTAATAGGAGCGGAGCACCAATGAAAAAATGTAGCAAAAACGAAAAAAATAATCCATTTTCGCTGCGTGTGCGGCGTAAACGGTAAATGTTACTTTTAACCATGTTGACGCAATTGTTCCTCATTAAATGTTCTATAAAAAATCCGCGACAGCATATGTCTTTCTTTAAGGGTGAACACTCACTATAACCTTATTCCTCATATTAATGGGAGTGAAACCGCAGGGCACTTTCAGCTCTTCTTAAATACAAATTCTTGTATTGTTTAATAGTATAGTTGAATAATAAATTGAATCCTTTCATTTAATTTGTTCCTAGGACTTGGGAGAGCCCAAGCGGAAATTTTGGGATTACATACAACATAAGGGGGCAATCTTGCACCTTGTGAGGTACTCCCAGGTCCCAACATGCTGAGCCCTTTATATAGGGCCGAATGTTTAGGTTAGCAAAAAAATTTCATGACTTTTAGTCGCGTAGTAGAAGCTATTGGAGGGTTCACATAACATTCACGTTAACATTCGTTTCATATATAGACTCCGAAAATATGACCATATATGCGCTTCTCGCGGTAAAGTGGTTGCTACTCTCTGACCGTCGAAATTTAATAATCCTTGCAACTCTATCCTTTGTGATCCAGCTGCACGTTTTTATTTCAAAAAAATTTACTTTCCTCAGTTCCACTCACTTTTGCCGTCATCCCATAATCTTATATTGCTTTAAACTTCCATGGTCATTAACATTATAATATTTTATTTTATTTACGGGATTGCTGCGATGTAACTTGATATACGTCAAGATCACGACGTTTGCAACAGTGCCGAAATATCATATCGGAAACTAGTTAAAACCAAGATACATGGTAGCAATCCCGTAAATAACATAAATTATTATAATTTTTATAATGTTCTTTTAGAAATTCCCTGACACTGCTCCAAATTCGACCCAACTCTTTCGGCACCCTTGCTGATCATCTATGGAATGATCTTACGGATAGTGTGAGAAGCTCACCTGGTAAACCTGCCTTCAAGTCCTTGTTATGTCAGAATTATGCTAAGAAGTTATAACTATCTACACACATCAAAAGTGTCTAGGGATCAACATATATTTTTGCAATAACTTTTCTCCTGATTGATATTAATTAAAATTTTCTTTAAGGATTCATCAAATAAAGTGTTTTCGTTTGTCACAGCTAACACAAAAGTTTGAGAAAAAGACTGAAATAACAGTTTTCTCTAAAATTTTATTGGGTAACTTAAACAATTAATAATCCGTATTTCTACCGCGAACACTAACAACACAAGAACATCGGTTTGGCATACTCAAAATGAGTTCATCCAAATCACGCTGTGGAATGGCCGCCCATGTTCGTTGCAACAACAAAAAAAGGTCTTCTTGCGACTGGATACCCTCCATATTCGGCAGAGCTCTTCTCTGTAGCATATCCCATGCATGCTCAATCGGGTTCAAGTCTGGCGACTGAGCAGGCCAGGGCAGGACATTGATGTTAGCTGCGGCGAGAGTCTGTCTTACAACTCTTGCGGTGTGCGGTCGTGCATTATCATGCATTAACTGAAATAAGGGACCGATTTGCACTTGTAGAGGAACGATGACGTCTGATACAATCGTCTCAGCATAAATTTGAGCGTTGAGGTTGCCTCTGATCCAAATCAACTCAGTTCTTCCGCCGATCCAAATACCCGCCCATACCATGATGGTTCCACCACTATAAGGATGGACTTCCTGGCAGGATTTTAATCGCTGTTGGCGTCCAGGGGTTCTCCAGTGTCGTATACGTCTTGTATCCGGTCTCATACCAAAACGAGACTCATCAGAAAAGCACACGAAACGCCATTGTTCTTCTGCCCAATTTCTGTGTTCAAGAGCCCATTGATATCGAATCCTACAATTGTGCATTGCTATAGGTGGTACCCGTAGCGGTCTTCGAGAATGAAGGTTCACTTCATGCAAGCGGTTTCTGACTGTTTGGTCGCTAATTAAGTTCCCTGAAGAGTGATGAAGCCTCACGGCTAACATCATGGCGGTTATTGTTGGAGCTCTTCGAGTTAAGATTTGAATGTATCGGTCTTGTCTCCGTGTGGTGCAGCGATACCGTCCTCCATGGCGCTCAGCCACGGTACCAGTGCTTCGGTATCGTGTCCAAAGTCGACTGATAACACTCTGACTTGTATTCAGAGCTAAAGCCACAGTACGTTGCCGGGAACCAGCTTCTATCATTCCCACGGCTCTGAGCATTTCTTCCCTGCTTAAATGACGTCGCCGCTCCATAATAACGTTGGTTTTAATCAGTAGTAGGGAAACAGTAGCACTAATAATGTCTTCAATGCGTTGTATGTTTTTATAGGGAAAATATTGACAGCTGATTTTCATCTTTTACTCGAATTTGATTCACAGTTCCTGATTCAAATTATGAAATGCACCAAAAAGGATCCATATAAATTTATAAAATCATAAATTTATTACAAAGCCACATCTCAATCTCAAGAAATCCGCATAAAAATGCTTGATCCCTAGACACTTTTGATGTGTGTATTTACATCTCCTTGAAACTTCTAGTCAATCCGCCATAAAAAAATATATATTGAATATATTTTTATTATTATTTATATTTGGTACTATAAGTATGTGTATAATTTTTTTATAGAAGTGCAGCTTCTATGCCGCCGCTGTCTTATAATGAACTGATACAGAATGATATTAAAATTACTTCTGTGTTGCTAATATAATTAATTGCTAATATATGTGTATTTATAAAGTTTGAATGTATATCAATTAGTTATTATTATTGTTTTTGAATGGTTTGTTCTTTTTCTCTCTTTCTTTCATCTGCTTATTTACTTTCGAAATTTTCTTATACGCTTGGCCCGATGGTTGACTGGTAGAGAATGCCCTATGGCATTCATACCGCCATTTGTTAAAACAATTAAGAGTAAATAAATAAATAAATAATGTGAGTAAAATATATCTTCCATTCTTGAAGCTTCGAACATTCAGCGTGGATAAACTTAAACATTATAATTTTGTTATAAAATCCTTCATAAAGAAACCCTAATTAAATAGGACCTCAGTCCAGTAATTTCAGTGCGAACGTAAACAACTCTAATGGGTCGAGTTTGCCACATCGACTATTTAACGGGTTAAGTGAGCATCTCTATTTACCAAGCGTATTTAGGCACTCTCGCATATAAAACCTCATTATAACAGTCCACACATTTTTCCCGGTTTATCAATTTACGCTTCTCCAGCGGTCGTGCTGGATAATACCTAATGCAAATTCCCTTTGTAATGTAAGCAGCAGAAATTCAATTAAGTCTCACTTCAAAGAAACGTTATATAGGGGTCAATGGGTAAGACGGATTCACAGGCCTGCGTTTAAAAAGAGACAACTCGAAAGTCATTTCCGACGAAGTGAGTTGGCGACATTTCATAGCAACATTTTACACTCGATTGAGTAATTTAATTTGATATAAAATTAAAATTGATCTTTAACAACATTTTAACATTTTACGTAGAATACGAGCTTGAGGCATTTGAATTACGGTACACAGAAATAACTGAGAAAATTACGATGACAACTCAGCTGAGTTGTCATCGTAATTTTCTCAGTTAGTTATATTGAGCTCAATAAAATGTCTATATTTGGCTTCAAATGGAAAATTAATAAAATCAGGCAAGTGCGGCATGATTTAACATATAAAATATAGCAATTGTCAAGGTTGCTTTGGTACTAAAGTTATATAAAACCGCTTAGAACATAATGGAGTAAAACATACTAATGCTCAAAAGCTCTGTAAATATTTAAAAAAAATCGTTTTAAAAGTTTTACTAGCTATTTAAACGGCTCAAGTTGAAACATTTGACTGACGAACATTGAACGATCTTCATTTATTTTTTAAGTAGATGTTATGGACCTAAGATTTTATATTTGGTCCATGATAAGCTTACACTAATTATAGAACGGATATAAAATGTGTTCTTTAAATTTTATCTCATTCATAGGTACCTACAAATAACAACTCAATAAGCTGAGCATTAACAAGAATCAAACTGGAAGCGTAAACAAAAATTTTAACAAAATAACATATTTTAAAATTTTTATTTTTTTCTTGCATTTAACTGCTAAATTTATATGGGTATCTAAAGAACCCTCAATCCAGGCGGAAGATGCGGGTACGAATCCTCTCTAAAATGTGGACTGAGTGGATGCTTTTCTAGCAATAATATTCTTCAAATTGTTACAAGAAAACACCAAAGACAAGTAAGTCTCTTTAGGATGATTATCCTTTGCATTTCATACAAGGTAAATCGGTACTATTAATTCAAGATATAAATCACAGTATTTTATGTTTCATCCCCGTAACTATTACGGAAATTAAAATTTCTATTAAAATTACGCCTCACTTTTAGAAGCAAGCGGAATATGAAGCATATAATATATTAACTCAATTTAACTCATTTATTCAGTGTAGGCTGTAATATGGCTGGCAAAAACTCTCATGAACTCATCCCTATGCTTTATAATGCTACTATAACTCGTTACGGCCATGACGCTGTGTCCAGTCGGCGTTTAATGTCTTTTGTAACCTTCGTCCAGCTTAATCCAGGCTCCATGTCGTGTCTTTCAACAAAAAAGCCGATCCTTCATCAATTTGCATGTGAATGGCTTCAGTCCTCGACAAAAGCTCCGTGGGCACATTTTATAGGAGAGGCGAACAGTCGTGATTAACATAAAATGTTTGCGGAAACCTCAATACCGGGACCTCGGCGGGAGTTTTAGAATTCCACCCATTACTTACCACATTTCGAGGAATAAGAGTTTGGAAGTATTGATACGTACCGTACGTTACCGTGTCTCTGACTGATTGATTTCAATTTACGCAATAGACCTCGGAAAATTCTTACTTACTTACAGAAATTAATGGTTTTGGAAAATTAAACAACAATGTCAAAAGAAATATTTTAAGAAATATTTACTTATTGCATTCAAATCACATATTTAATATAATAAGTTTTCTGGAGGAGTGTCTGACGGTGTTTTCATCATCAGACCCAAAAAACCGCAAGAGATTTTCTGAAGATTTTGTAGTGATTTCTACTGGATTTTATTTTCATGCTAACCGTAGGACGGTTCAATAACAAATTCAACAAAAAATCATGATCCTATTTGGTGTAATCTTATGCTAGCACTTTACATGGCTATTTGTATTTGCTATTTGTCATTTTGATAGCAGGTTGTCCTTATCATACTCTATATGGAGTGAAAAAGAAAGATGCTGTGAATTTAACAAATATCAAATACAGACGTGTATGTCGTTTTGGTGACCCATCTTTATGTATGTTCGAATATAAGACATCTAACACTTAATAATATTTTGTACATAACAAGTAGCGAGAGCATCTTATTAAACTTGCGAACAATACGTTTGTAACTTGAAAGTTAAGTTAGATACATTCATAAAACAGCTTCGGGAATTCGAGGCAACTTTATGAGAATGTTATATAGCCTTTAAAGTCTCTTTCGAAGACAGCTTGAGCTTCACCAGTTAAGAAATTGCAGTTTTAAAAGAAAAATACTCGTAATAAAATTCTAAAGTTGAATTTTCTGTCACTTCGTTGAGCATCAGAGTGAGACGATAAAATATGACATCTTTGATATCTTTTACGTGGGTTTATTGTAACTGGCAGAATCTTGTTCTATCCAAATTCATTTAGTTTAGTGAAATGAAATGAAAAGTCATTTATTCAGTCTAGGCTGTAGTAGTATTTAGTTTAACACACTTGGCATAAGCTTAGCATAAACTTTCGTTGATACGATGGCTCTGCTTTTTTAAAAGTTGTGGAGTCGAAAACCTCACATTCTCTTACTATCTATCCATACAAAGTATTTTCTTCACTTATCCATACTTGCATAGCCAAAGTGGTCTATATTGCATGCATATCAAACATTCAAACGATTATATTTTCCAAATATCACTGCCCAAAATACTTATTTTATTAATAATGCGTTGCGGTAGGTACAGGTGCGGATGCATGCAACCAGAACCAATGGCTTCAATGCTATTCGCAACACCATCCATGTTTTGAGTTATTCATGAGTTTGAAATAAAATATTACAATCCCTCACTGTATGACATTTTCTTTGCTTTACTTTGATGATCGCAAATAAAACATACTAACTATTAAATTATCGAGTTCCTTTCCTCGGTATGTATATGTATGTTTGTGGTTTCCCATCCAAAGGTACGCTATATTAACCCACATGATTAAAACGATCTGTTCGTAACACAATGACAATTGTGATATTGTATTGTGTAGCACACCGTCGTTTGGGACCCAAACTGCCATTAATAGCCAAATGGCCAACAGCCATTAATATTCTGGCATCCCACTTCCGTAACAGAAGTTACTCGGTCAACCTCCAACCTCAAATTTCAAACTGCTATAATCCACCGATTGGTTTTATCCTTTTATTAAAACAGTTAACAGAGATAAGGCTTACAGGATTTTTCCATGGAAATGGGGCCCCTATCTGAAAAGTAACCTCTACCTTCCAAAAGAAACGCACTTGAATCAGGATACTGTACTCAATCGGACACTATATTATAAGTAGATGTGTATTTATTTATATGTGTGTATGTATATATATTGTATGCTATTTAATTTTGGTTTTCATATTGTTTGATGTTTGCTATTTTTTGATTGTCTGCCGTTTTATTGATTCATCACGTTATTTCCGGTTGACTGGTAAAGAATGCCATACTGGAATTAGGTCAGTCAATTCTATTATCAAAAAATAAAAACTTTTTCTTTCAGACATGCACCTGGTACCGACTCCAAGTATTAATTTGACTAAAGATATAAAAGGTTTATAATTTTATGCTTTACGGCGGTTAAAGTTTTTTGTTATTTCATAGTTTTTAGTAGGGCCAATAACTGTTGAATGCAATTTTATACCGAATAATAAAAAATCAAGTTGAAGAATAGGAATTATTTTTAAAATAAGAGAGAGAGAGACTTAAATGATTTTTTGTTGATTTTAAATTATTCTTTCTTCGATCTCGTCTTGTGATTTAAAAATCAAAATACATTTATTTTAATTGTGACCATAGGTATGCCATAGTTTCTTATGTTCAATTGTTAATTATAAGTCAAAATTTGTAATTTAATGTACGAATCAATTCATTCATTTTTCATTATGTGCTTATGCATGTACTTTTGATTGATTTGTATTTTTTTTAATTTGGATATGTTTTGAGTTTAGCTATACTATTACATTTTTTTTGACATTATTATTTGAGACATAACCATAAGTTTATTTTATAAGGATTTTTTTTTATTCAGAGAAGAGTTTAATTCAAATTGATTATTACAGACAACTAAATGGTCCATTAAAGTGCCCACGGGGTTAACCGCACGTGGGGTGAAACGCATGAAGACCCAGTATCCAATACTTGTTATTGGATTGGTTTCCTTGCAATACTTACTTCGGGGCTAGGCTAATTGGTCTCAGTATTAGAAATATTTATTCATTATCATTTTATTTATTCTGCACTCCTCATTAAATTGCAACCTTTAATAGAGTAAGGGCATTGCGGACTTTCCGCTCGAATTGGAGCTACCGTCTGGGGAAGGAACCTGCCCCGTAAAGGAGACCGCAGTAAAATAACACGACTACCTTTTGGTGGTGTTGTGTTTCTGTCGGTGAGTAGGGTCTCCGCGGGGTAGGGAAATGGGTCTGGGTAAAAAACGTTGCAAGTTATATTTTTGGTATCGCAAGCGTCTATAAGCTATGGTGGCCACTTACAATCAGGTCATACGCTTGTTTGCCACCCTATTAACATAAAAGAAACATTGCTTTAAATGTTTCACCCCATTCCTTGGATCCGGGACGAAACGACCAATTCATTATAAGATCTGGACGAGTCACCCGCGGGTCATCACAATCTTTAGATTATGATGCAGTATGATATTTCTACGTTAAGCCACGTGAGCTTTTCAGGGATGAGATAGGAACAGGGTAGACAACGTGCGAGGGTACGTGGGTGAGCAATGCTGCCGTCCTACAGAACAGGGTCGGATTTAGGGCAGGGCAGGCGGGGCTATGCCGCAGGGTTATCAAACCAAGGGGATTGTGGTGCAAATCGTAAGTGGCCCCGCACAAATATAGGGGCCTCCACTCCTTCGTTTTTCCAGGGCCCCCATACCCCTAAATCCGGCCCTGCTAGTGAAGAATGCAGTAAGAGCATAATTTTGAGAAAATAGCATTCAAAGTTTTACTATCAGGCGAAAAGAAATATTCACTAGTTTTTGCGCGAAGAACTTAAGAATTCATAAAATCCAAAGAAAATCTTTGAAGGGGCTAGAGATTCTCAGAAAATCTACTTGTGGATCAAACAAATGTGAAAAATAGTTAATTAACCTATTAATGGAAATAGGTTTTTATAGTAATAGATCCTATAATAAACTTCCAAATTATTAAAGTAGTAATAGTTAGACCCAAACATTAGGGCACCAAATTTCAATTATCTGTCAATTATCTTAGTACCTAGCAAAAGTAATTAAAATATATATTCTTTAGCGGTCCCCTGACTTGGAGATTTACTAAAAATACGTATTTATTGTTCACTTCTTAGATTATTTTATGATGTCGGGTTTTTATTTATTCAATAAACAATTTTTAGAACTTTATGAAAATGTAAGTTCAAAAAATATAATGCCATAACGTAACTTGTTTACTTTTCTCCCCTCAGAAAGGACTATAATTCACTATCAGAATTCAGCTGGAAAAAAAAGCACCTAGAAAATCGGAAGCGGCCCAAATGAAGTGCCCCGGAACAGGATAAGCGGAATGACTTTCCGGTCTCGGCGGGCCCGTTAACTCAACGCATGCGTTTAATTTCCACAACCATTTTACTAGGTAGCTTTTATACCACTCAATTTTGGCGTACAAAGAAAACCAGTTCTGTAGGTACTCTTTGTTGTTTAACTACTTTTATGGTGACTGGCATCATTAGTTATGTAAAAACAATGTTATTTCTGAGGTCGCAGGTCCGTTGCAGCAGAAAATATTGAAAAGTGACCAGTGTCATGAAATATTGAAACTCATATTATTATGACCTATTGTGACTAGGAGAAACTTTTAACATTTCTAAAGGTTTTAGGGTTCCGTAGTCCTGACAAGGAACCCTTATAGTTTCGGCATGTCTGTCTACGGTTTTTCTTGGAGACTATTCACACTAGAGAGCTGTAATTTTGTATAGATAAATATGTACGATATTTATTTATTTTTATTTATTTATTTATTTATTTATTAGGACCACCAGGTAAAGTTAAATTAAATCTTATTTTTAAACATTATAGTGATACATACTGGTCACGCCACAAAACAAAACAAATTCCCGGCGCGGATGTGCGATTATATACAAGAAGAAAACACAAAAACTAGAGGGAAACTGTGGGAAAGGGGGTACCTGTTGGTTTGTTGGGCTGGTTCCTTGACGCCTGTTCTTCCTGTCCTGGAAATGTTCGCCTGTGGCGCGCCACTATTTCTTTTTTACACTAATGTTCGCGGGATGTTCGCGGGCCCCGGGGCGGAAATATGTGTAGGCGAAAAGCGTCTCCGGAGCGCGGTTTTTTCTCAGTCGTGGGAGTTTCTTGGTATCTCCTTTCGGCGATCAGAGCACACAAAAGGCCGTTGCCTTTTTCTCGTCCGTTCGTTCGAATTGCAGCGATGGCAGCGCCGCGAACGAAGTCGACAACAGGTGAGTTTAGAGGAAGGGATAAGGTAAATGTGTTTTCGCAAGCTTACGATAGATGGCGTTAACATATCCACCCCCCCTTAAAGGGTCACCTTTAAAACAATCATAATAAAGGCGAGAAAAACAATAATCTAAACACTTACTTGTGTTATAGCGAATTAAGCGGAATTCACTAATTGACTAAAATATATATACTTACATACATTAAACTACGTATTATACTTAATCTTAAATTATTATTCTAATTTTAGTGTAAAGTGTAGTTGTGATAAATATGTTATTGAGTTGGTAAAGGACATAAACGAACAACCGGGCGTGTATACGTTCCTCGAGGGGTTCTGACAGTAGCTACGCGCACGATACCATCCTTAGAAGGGTGAATTTTTTCTACTACTGCCAGAGGCCAAGAGAGAGGTGGCGCATTATCTACTATTATGACCACTATCACGCCGGGGGTGATAGGAGCGGAGAGCGTATTCCACTTCTGTCTAACTTGAAGGCTGTGGAGATATTCTACACTCCATCGCTTCCAGAACGACTGTACCAACTTGTCTAATAAAGAATGTCTCTGAAGTAGAGAAACGTTCTCTGTAACCTCAGGTGCGAGTAGTGACGGTAAAGGGAAATTATTTAAAAAATGGCTGGGAGTCAAAGCCGTAGGCTCCGAAGGATCCGAGCTTAACACGGTAAGTGGACGCGAATTTAGTAAACATTCTATCTGTGTTAAAACCGTAAGCAATTCCTCATAAGAAAGGAGTTGCTGTCCTATTACCTTATAAAGGTGATTCTTTATCACTTTCACCATGCTCTCCCAACATCCACCAAAATGACTAGCGGAAGGGGGGTTGAACCTCCATTCTATTTGATTCCCCGAAAAGAAATCTTCGAAATATGAGGTTTGATTGCGTAAAAATCGATAAAAATCTCTCAAATATGAATTCGCGCCGACAAAATTCGTACCATTATCAGAGTACATGCATTTCACGGGACCGCGACGAGATAAAAACCTTTTAAAAGCTGCGAGAAAGGTAGGAGTGCTTAGGTCGGTTACCAATTCAATATGAACAGCGCGAGTCGTGAGGCAAGTGAACACGCATATATATGCCTTTTCGGATCGAACACCTCTACGGCGGACTGGCGTATACGAGATGGGGCCGGCGTAGTCACATCCCGTATGCGTGAACGGCTTTATAACGGGACGAACGCGGAAATCGGGCAAATCTGCCATTAATGGAAGGGTAGGTCGCGGTTTGGCGCGGAAGCAAAGATTACATTTGTGTATGCGCTGGCGTACAGTGCGGCGGGCGGACATGATCCAATATCTTTGTCTGAGCAAAGACATAAGCAGTTCGGGCCCAGCATGCAGGTATGTACGATGATAATAATCTACGATTAAATGCACTATATGATCGTGTCGCGGTAATATAAATGGATATTTTTGAGCGTACTTAAGGGCAGAATTTGAAAGCCGACCACCTACTCGAATTACATCGTTCTCAATGAACGGGTGAAGTTTATTAAATGCGGGTGAACAAGGTTCAGCACTCTTAAGCTTTGAAATCTCGTCAGCGAAATACACGTGCTGTAACACTTTAATAATTTGAACTTCGGCGAAACTCAAATCGGCCGCCGTAATAGTTGCGGATGCGCGGCGTTGCAACTTTCTCGCGAATCGAAAAATATAAACTGTTATACGGAGGAGTTTGCTCCATGATGATTTGCGAAGAGCAAGAGCGTAAATTACAGACTCCCTAGCGGGGGCGGTAGCGGTATAAACACATAACTTCTGTTCCGGCACTTCGGAGACGGAACTTAGAAAATCTCCATCGTTGAATGGCCAAAGTGAACAATCGGACAATAACCACGGTGGACCATGAAACCAGAGGGGATGCTTCACTAGTTTCTGTGGCGTTAGGCCACGCGATAAACAATCGGCGGGGTTTTCGGACCCGGCGACGTGATGGAAATTTTCGGCAGGAATATTTTCGGTCACTTTGACGACACGATTTGCGACGAATGTCTGCCAACGATGGGGTAAACTCTTTATCCAGTAAAGCGCTACCTTAGAATCGGTAAAAGCGAAAATGTTTATATTTAATGTGGCGGCATAATTATTTAAGACCGTACGCATTAATTTTGCGAGAAGCACAATCCCACAGAGCTCCAATCTAGCGATAGTATGAGGGGTAGTTGGCGCGACCTTAGACTTCGCGCAGACCAACCGTACTGTGACACCTCTGTTAGTTTCTACGCGTAGGTACACTACACCACCATACGCGCTTTCACTTGCGTCTGAAAATCCTATTAAGGAAATGACGCAATTGCCAGCGACGCCAACGTGACGCGGGATGCGAATATCGTTTAAAGCTCGGAACGGAACTGTAACCACTGTTTGACCAATTCCGAAGGGGGAGCTTCGTCCCAATCGACTCCTAGTTGCCATAAGCGCTTTATGATAAGTTTCGCGTACAACACAGTCGGTGCGATAAAACCAGTGATATCCCACAACCTCGCCACGGTGGATAAAATTGATCTTTTGGTACAAGTGTTATCGGTGGGGAACGATACATTAAAATAGAATTCATCAGAGTCCCTACACCAATATAGACCAAGTATTTTAGAAGGCGCGTGCTTGTCAAACTCAACGGCGGTGGTGAGCTTGTGAGTATCAGGAATGGTGTCTAGTACAGCATTTGAATTGCTGTTCCATTTTACTAAGTCCCATTGAGCTTCCTTGAACATATCGATCAGCTGTTTACTGGCCGCAATGGCTTGTTCGCTACTGGGGCTTGAGTAGGCCAAGTCGTCCATATACAACGACCGAGAAGCTATATCTCGCGCGAGGGGGTACTTATCCCCATGGTCGCTAATTAACTGACGAACGCAGCGTAATGCGTGAAACGGGCTTGACTTGAGACCAAAACAAACTCGATTAAATTCATAAAGCATCAGAGGCTCTTGCGGATTAAATCGATAAAATATTTTTAGAAAGCGACGATCGCAATCGCGTATTATTATTTGTAAAAACATTTGTCGACAGTCCGCACTCATAGCTATAGCATGTAGACGAAAATTTAAAATAATTTGAAATAAATCGCCCTGTAGATTAGGGCCACCGTGCAGAATATCGTTGAGCGAAATATTAGTCGACGTTTTACAGCTCGTGTCTAACACGGGTCGCAGCGGTTTGTCATCACGGGCTACGCCGTGGTGCGGAATAATATACGACGGAAGAGTGGGGTCTTCCGCGCGAGCGGGAGATAAATATTGTTTATCAATATACTCATTGATAGCGGCATCATAAGCGGTGCGCAATTTGGGAGACGCTTCTAACTTGCGCTCTAAACACAGAAATCGCTTGCGAGCGATGAACTCGGAATTCCCGAGGGAATAAGCGTCCTCACGAAAAGGTAACGCCACGACGTATCGGCCACTGGTAGGATCCCTTACAGTGGTGGAACAATAAAATTCTTCACATTCAACGTCATCCGGACGTTGAATGGGCGGCGAAGGTACTTCTTCTAATTCCCAGAACCTTTTTAAAGTCATTTCTATAGATTCGGGAGCGGTGATAGCACAACACGAGGTGAGCGGTGACGACGCGTCGGCGCGGTGGTAAGCGGTGGGTACGGAACCCATAATAATATAACCCAACACTGTATTAATCGCGGGGGGCGCCGAGCCGTTGTGGTGGAGTACATCGGCTAATAATAAATGCGGAAACAACGAGGCGCCTATCAAAACATCTATTTTGTTAGGTATCGAAAATGATTCGTCTGCCAATGGCAAGTTGAGAAAATGTGGCAACGAAGATTTGTCAACCACAGCGGAAGGTAAATTTTCAGTGATTTTCTCAACAATTAAACAATTTACATTAAAATTTATATTTGCATTAAACCGAGAAGAAAATTTAAAGTTAGCGGAATTATTTACGATATTCTCGGAACCTCCAAAACCTTTGATTAACGTTCGCTTTATTTCGTTAGTTTGTATACCTAAACGCTCGCAACATTGCTTAGTTATAAAATGGCTTTGCGAAGCGGTGTCCAACAGAACACGAACGGTGTGTTTGTTATGAGACAAGTCATAAGAATAAACTTGCGCGGTCGCTAATAATATAGTTGTGTGCGGTGTGCATTGCGTAGTATCAGCGAAACAGTCACGCGGTGTCTTACTGGAGCGATGTAATGAATCACTAGACGTAGCGCATAGCGTTACGTCTGTATTAGTCAACGACGTAGGCTGTGTGCGCGTGAGCGATGCAGCTGTGTCAGCTGACGTCACCGGTGCGCCTGAATTCGAATTCAACGGGCTCGCGCTGGCCGTTGTGTTGGAAAAATGCAATAGTGTGTGATGTTTCGATTTGCACAAACGGCAACACATACTTGAATTACAAGCTGAAACTTTGTGTACTGTACTAAGACAGTTTATACATGCGTTTAAATCTTTAGCCACTTTAAAACGTTCCAAAGGAGATAATTTATTAAAGTTTGAACATTTAAATAAATGTTGATGTGTGAAATTACTACACATGCATTTGGAGGCCGGAGAACCGCGGGCACTGTTCACAACAGAATTAACAATATATGATTGATAGTTTGGCGGCGAATTATTATTATTCTTAATATTAGAGCGCGAGCGAATATTGCCAATTGTTTGTTTCGAACAGGTGGCGGTGTGGGTGGCTACTGCCGTACGAGTTAATATTTTTGACTGATTTTGCATAAAATTTACTAAATCATTGAATGTAGGTAGTTTAGAAGAATCGGTTTTTTGTTCAAAATTACGCACTGTCTCAGTGTTTAATTTTCTCAACGCCAACTGCAAAACAATAATATCGCTAAGGTCGTTTACCTTGATATTTTGGAGTGCGCGGACTGAATTTACGAAATTTTCAAGAAAGGCATCGTAATTTACAACCGATGCGCTTTGTATGGGTTTAAAATCTAATAAATTGTTTATATGTGAACTAACTAAAGTACGCTTGTCCTCATACTTTTCTACTAGCGTTTGAATAATTAAATCATAATTTTCTGCGCAGGTGGTAATCCCGGCGCAAGCGGTTTGAGCCTTACCCGAAATTTTACCTAACAAATAATAAAGTTTCTCAGCGTCTGAAAGCGATGGGTTTTCGTGAACAGTAGACTTATAACTAGCGAAGAACAGAGGCCACTTGCGTATGTCTCCGTCAAACGACACGAGTTCTAACGGTGGTAAGGAGGGACGCGTTTTACGCGGTGCATCTTCACTCTTCTTCTCGGCAAGCAGATCGCGGCTATGAATGGTCACCAATCTCTTAACCCGCCCGTATAGTCGTTCGAATGCGACAAAGCTTTTGTAATCTACTGCAAAGTTCGGTTTCTCTTTTAGTAAACACCTGTTGTACTCATCTAATAAGTTTTTAAATTCAGAACGTAATGTGTCAATGTTACTACTAGCATCGAGGAAAATTTCCACGCCTTGATTACCGGGTCCTAGTGTATTTGTCAAGTCATAAATCTCTTGCATGCATTCAAATAAGGCATTACGCTTAGCTTCCAACATAAGTAATTTTTGATTTTGCGTACTAGGCGAATCCTTTTTCGGGTCCATTATGAATGCAAACAAATGACAAATGCGTAAGTAATTAAATATGTAAGCGTTGTTGTTTTTATTCTATGCACCTTTATAAAATATCCAATCACGGGTAAATAAATGTGACAAATATCAAATATGTAGGTACTGTGAAATGTAGGTATACTTATAATGGTTAAGTATTTACTGGAACCTTTAATTAATTATATAAATACATATGGGTGTTATAAAAATTTGTATTGTTCATCTCCTATTAGATGAATAATTTTAATCTAATGGGGCGGTAGATATATATATGAGCGAGCCACGACACCGTGCTTTCGTTTTATGAGAACGAAAATGCGTTGCGGGCTTATAATACGAAAAATAAGCGAAAATATATATAATATGCACAATATTGCAGCGGATAAATACTCTTACTGGGTAAATACCAGTAAGGGCGGGTGGATGAATGCGGCTGAAGGACCACTAAATAATGGTCACGCCACAAAACAAAACAAATTCCCGGCGCGGATGTGCGATTATATACAAGAAGAAAACACAAAAACTAGAGGGAAACTGTGGGAAAGGGGGTACCTGTTGGTTTGTTGGGCTGGTTCCTTGACGCCTGTTCTTCCTGTCCTGGAAATGTTCGCCTGTGGCGCGCCACTATTTCTTTTTTACACTAATGTTCGCGGGATGTTCGCGGGCCCCGGGGCGGAAATATGTGTAGGCGAAAAGCGTCTCCGGAGCGCGGTTTTTTCTCAGTCGTGGGAGTTTCTTGGTATCTCCTTTCGGCGATCAGAGCACACAAAAGGCCGTTGCCTTTTTCTTGTCCGTTCGTTCGAATTGCAGCGATGGCAGCGCCGCGGACGAAGTCGACAACAGGTGAGTTTAGAGGAAGGGATAAGGTAAATGTGTTTTCGCAAGCTTACGATAGATGGCGTTAACACATACAAAATGCAAAATTCTATTGAAAGTAGCCACATCATGCTTAAGAGACAGTACGAACGAACCGAATTTTAATTAAATAAACAAACAGAAACACAAACTGAAACCACATATAATTATTGAAGTTTATGAACTATTAGTGGCTTTGAAACTATAGACAATAGACAACGAATATATATAATTATTCGATACAACAAATTTAACGACAAAAAGAACTCTAATATTTATCTTACTGAGAAATTGTCATGATATATCAATCATGACGACGAAATTGTAGAATAAAATTGATGTAACCAGGTTACATGATTTTTTTTTCATCATCTATCCCATCGTAGAGGATATCTTTGAATAGGTCCTTTAAAATTACTTTTTGGTTCTTAAGACTATTTTTCGATTTAGGAATCCGTTTGCGAAATATTGAACTTTAAAGTGCAAATTTTTGTTTAAGTACGCGTTCCCCCCATTCTAAAAGCTAAAGTATTGGCTTGAAAAACCTGAAAATTTATGATAATAGTGCTTTTCATGATTTTTTAAGGAAAATTATAACTGTTGACATAGATTTGTTAGTTTAAGAGTAATAGTCGTTCAACTTTGGTTAAAATATATTTCTTATCTATTGAAATTTTCTAGAAGAAAACATTAATAGTGACATAGATGAAGTTATTGTAGCGTAAAACCTTGCATTGCAACAAAATAAAAAAAAAACTATTTAAAAAACCCACAATAAAATATCAATAGTTCCACAACGGTACCGCGAGTACCAACGGCAACGGCTTCTAAGTCGCGCTAACGTTAAGTTTTTATAAAAAGTATATAAGCACTTTAAAAGGCCTCATCCCCTTCTCAAGGGATTATCGCTTCAGATGAAGATTGTAAGGCCCCTTCTGGCCATAAGCATGAACTATGGTGTGTTTTTTAGTCAGTAAGAGTCTGATGGCTGGCTGTAGGGTATCCATAAGGTTTTCACACCCGCTCCCCACTTGGGAGGAAACAAAAAAAGCGAGCGAGCCTTACAGTAGTCACGTATCATGTGTAACATTTGAAACCTCACCTTATATTAGTTAAAAAAAGAAATAAAACCTACTACAAAAGGAATAAGCCATTTGAACATTATGTTGCTAAAATCAAATCAAATAGCGCGCGCTTGCGCGACTTCCTGTTACACACTTCCGTCCCATTTCACGAAATCACTCCCACAAATTGTAGGAAAGCGAGAGGAAAGATGTTACACATCAAAAAATCGGCGGTAATCATTCGTATTTAAAAATAATAATAATATCGAATTGATTCTGAGTTTAAGACGCAGTTTAACTTTGATTAAGGTATTTTAGTTGAGATACATAGATTTGATATTTATTGGTTTTTCAAATTTCCAATACAGAAAATGAAGACTGAGAATATTTTCTTTAGATTTAAACATCAAGCAGTCACATACTTAAAAAAAAAATTATAACTATAATTACTATGTCTTCGTTCAAATGTTTAATACTTGTAAGAGTATTCATTTAAAATTGTGGGTTACCTACAATGCGAAGAGATGGCCGCTGCCTTGCAGCTTAAGAATGGCTAGAAGAATTTCGACGCGGCCATCAGGGCCGCGGTAGCATAATTGGTCAGTGCATTCACCCGGATAGAGAAGGGTGCGGTTTCGAGTCCCGTCTGCTACCTAGTCCGCGTGGAATTTTTTCTAGTTATATTTTATTTAGATTTAAACATCAAGCAGTTACATGCTTAAAAGAAATAAAAAAAAATATAAATAAAGACTCTGCTTAAATATATTTAAGGGTAACTACAAGCAACTACGGAATCCTACACTGCGCGTGACACGACACGCACTTAGCCGGTTTTTTTTGTTGATCATTATCACAACTTAGAAGTGTGTTCCCAACCAAATACAATTAAAAAAAATCCCTCGTAGTAATATTACAGAAAAATTTTGCTCATCTAAATCGGAAGCACATTGCCACGGATCACATTCCGTTGTGCGAGCTTTGGTACTTCCTAGTAACATTCTTGATGAGTAATGTTTTCAGACTTCGTGTATGTATGTTATTTTATTAATATGTTGTACCTGTGATGTCGCGGGGAGGAGGAGGGGGGCTCTTTCAGGGGAGATCAGGGGCACGTCACTATTATGTCCGTTTTTTAAATTCCGATAAAAATCCAACTGTTTAACTGCTATGGATGGATACGGATCTAGGAACATTGTGAAAATAAATATATTTTTTAAATAAATTTTACTTGATTTAACAGGTGAAACAAACATTTTATCTTTCACTACACAAAATATTTAACATATTTGACACTAAAAGCATAAAATAAAAGTTTGCGGTTGGAAAAACACGACTGCTTGCCAGAAAACGAAATACGTGTAAAATGAATGTTCAAAGAATCATTACAATTGGTGGTGAGAGACCCCTTGATTTAAAATATGTTTCACAGAACGGTCATGGAGCTCTGTTGATTATACGTAAATGTACGCTGGACGACTCAGCAAGGGTTGTTTTTTCCGCCCTGTCTCATTTCATATTGCTGATTTATTCTACGAGTATGTTCCTTTTATGCTTTAACAGGGAAGTTTGCCTAGAAATAGCTTCATAAAAAATTGCGTAAGTGTCGTGGAACAAAGTTAAATATACTTATATACCACCAGAAACATTAATATATAACCTCTTTGCACACCACCAAAGACATTATTTGTATACCACCCACCAATCTGCAGTGCGGAATGGGCACAGTACGCAATGAGTCCAGTGCAGACGCTCCCGGTCCATCGCCACCGCTCCTGGTCCATCACTCACCAAACAAAAGTTTAATACAAGTCCACAACCACCGCCATCAGTGGTGCCCACCTTGCTGCCCATAAAGCTACCCGGCAACCTAGCTAGTTGCCATCACCATAATGATACCACTATCTTTGGTTTCATACGAGTCCGTCGCTAACAATCACGTTATTTTATTCAGAAAAACTTTGTCAGAAGCATAATGCTCACCTCTCTGATTTTGACCCCTATAGGTTGTGGTAATCGTTTACCATCAGACGGATCATACGCTTGTTTGCCACCCTTTTAATATAAAAAAAAAACGACGGGTTGCACTCCGAGAGTGCCGGCAGAAGTGAAAACTTGAATATTAACGTTGTGCATTTTTGATATTTTGGAATAATTTTGCACGAATTGCATTAATTGATAATTAAAAGTACTATCATGTATGTGGAAGAATACAGTATTTATTTATAGCTCTATCGTACACAAATATGACAATTTATATTACATTAAAAAAGTTTATCTCTCAGAAAAATTAACTTACATGAATCACGTTTAAGCGCACTTAGCGACATCTATTGTAAAGAAACCAACTTACATGAATCACATTAAAGCGCACCTAGCGACATCTATTGTATAAAAAACGGATTTTCTTCGCAATAAGGTGCCACGTGGACGTCCTAGATACAGACTTATTATTATACCGTAAAATAAAACATTACTATGTTTCGACCAATATATTGAAAGTCAACAACCTTTCCAATTTTATTGTGTGTCATGATGCGATCAGCCCACGTGTTTAACGTGAAGCGAGTTTAACATTTTTTATCCATACAAAAAAATTTTTACAACCCCGCTAAAGAAGATTTCACTTCAAAAATTTTAATCTTAATCTTAAGTTCTTTGTAATAACAAGCAATAAAAGCTTGTTTTTATTTTGTTAATATTTATTTTTAACTTTCTAGTAATTTACTACATTTCGCCTTCTCTGAACTTCGTTTTCTTTTGTGATTATGTTGTTGTATATAGATAGCATAAACGGTCCATCCCACCAGAAGAGGTCCAATCTGATGGGGTTGCATATAGATATTATCTCGGAGCAAAGTAGGTACCTGATCATCAAGACGTATCAAATGAGCCCAAACTCAATGTGGTTAAGTCGTTTTATTTTGAAGAACCTATGGTCACCTTCCAGCTTCCTCATTAGACCCTGGTTACCATATAAGACCAAAGTACTCGTTAAGATAAATCAAAAGATCCCAAACTCGATGGGATTGTCGCGTTTTATTAAATTATTACGAACTTACTGCCAGCTCCATCATCAGACTCTGGATACTATTTAAAGACAAATTTCTACTACTAAACTTCTTACGTCATGGAGTTACGTCATTCATTTCATTACAGAGTTTCTATAGTTCCATCATCACCACCATATTATTGAATTGTCACCAGACTTAGGTACATAATTCTGCCAAATTTTAGCTGATTCAGTACCCCTAGCACGAACCAATATAGAATTCGAATAGTTTGCAAGTTCGAAATGTCATTGTCAAATGTGTACTGATTTTTAGTTCTCGTTAAGTACTTTGTGGCTGTTGAAGTTTCCATACAAAATTTGACATTCATTTCAATTTTCAATAACATACAGTACAAGAAATGGTCCAAAAGTGGTTAACAAATTTGAAAGCTACATATATATAACAGTGCAATTTAAATAAAAGCTTGTTTTAATTTTTATTTTTTAAGCATGCGACTACTTGATGTTATTGATTTATATATCTTTGTATTCAATTAATATAACTAAGTAGTTGTTTCCTATTATTTAAAACATATCAAAAGAATTATTACTAAAGAAAACATAACTAGAAAAAAAATCCACGCGGACGAGGCAGCAGACGGAACTCGAACCCGCACCCTTTGCTATCCGGGCGAATGCACTGACCAATTATGCCCTGATGGCCGCGTCGAAATTCTTCTAGCCATTCTTAAGCTGCAAGGCAGCGCCATCTCTTCGCATTGTAGGTTACCTACAATGTCAAATGAATACTTTTACAAGTATATTAAACATTTGAAAGAAGAAATAGCAATTATTAGTTTGACTCCCGTCTGCTGCCTGGTCCGCGTGGAATTTATTCTAGTTATATTTTCTTTAGAAAAAGTTATTTTTAACACACGTGCTCAAAAAAGGCATTTACGGAGGTTTTGTTTGAAAGTTCAAAACTACGAGCCATCCAACGGAGCGTGCGGTACAACATTTTACCCATACGGTGGCGACGTGCGTATTCTTTACGTTTTTTTTAATTTCGGTCAGATCTCACTAAACTAAGCGAAGCTGCGGGTTATAGTGAGAGAGTAGCTACATCAGAAAGTTGTTAAACTAAATGAGTACAGGAGATTGGCAGGTGAAAAGGGTATTGGAGTATGAAAAGGGATTTGTGGGTGAAAAGGGGATTCGATAGTGAAAAGGGATTGGAGGGTGAAAAAGGAATTGGAGAGTGTAAAGGGGATTTGAGAGTGAAAAGGGATTCAAGAGTGAAAAAGGAATTCGAATGTGAAAAGGGGGATTGGAGAGTGAAAGGTATTTGAGGGTAGTAAGAATTGAAGAATAAGAAATTGGAGGATGAAAAGGGGGATTGGAGGGTGAAAGGGATTCGAGGGTTATAAGGGGATTGGTGGGTGATAAAAAGGGATTGGTGGATGACAATAGGGATTGATGGGTGATAAAAAGGGATTGGTAGATATAGGTACTGTTTTCTCGCAAATGTGTACCGCACGCTCCGTTGGAAGGCTCGTAATTTTGAACTTTCGAACAATATATATAATCTCCGTAAATGCATTTTTTTGAGCAACTGTGTTGAAAAAGTTATTAAAGCGTTCCTAACAATCGTAGCCAACCTAGCTCACAGTTGATTGTACGAGTTCATTCACATCGTGTATAAAATTTTCAGATAATAAAGAAGCGGTGTTAATTAAACGCGTTTTCGTGCCGACTTGGCTCTCAATGTTCGGAATGTCGGTCGGATTTATTGTCGGTGGCAGTCAATTATTATTGAAATTTCCTCTCATCACATTGACCAGATTGGAAACGAAGCTTTAATGCGACACCCTCTTTATATGCGATGAGTAATGGTCTTTGCATGGGAACTTGTTTTTATAGTATCAGACCGGCTAACTCGTTGTTTCTTAGACAAAAGTAATTCGAAATATAAATACGTGGCCGCTCAGTGGAAAACCCATCATTTTCACTGTATACGCAATATGACATAAAATATTGTTAGCACTTCTTAATTGACTTTGTCACATTTATGCATGTGTTGCTAAAATGTAGTAGGAAATCTAGCAAATGTATAGGTAACAGTGAAAACTTGTAATTTTTGTCTACTTGAATTGGGCAATATAGTCAAAATTGGTTGTCTTATAACCGACTAAAAAAATATAATTATGTCAAACAAACTCATAAAATAACAAGAAACTACTTCCAAGTGTTTTTTTTTCTTTATTGTAAAAGTATAATAATATGACTCATAAATACAATTAACCAGAGAATAATGGTGCATATGCTCTCTTGAATTAAAGGTATGAACATTTTTAAAGTATAAAATTTAGGTAAGAATTTCAATTAATTATGCCGAATTAAATAATAATATTAATAATTCGAGAATATTGGGTATAATATATTTCTATAATCATAATTATTTTCATCAATTTATCATCACATATTACAAACAATAAAGGGACGAAAAACAGATTATTTTTATTTTAATATTTCAAATAAATGTATTTTATTATTCATGGGGCCATTCAAATCTTAATTAAAACAAAAAAGACAATTCCAAGCTTGCCAAAAAAATCGTATACGTGTGTAAGTAAAGCATCAACTTTTTTTTTGTTAAAAGGTTAGCAAACAAGCTTATGGCTCGCCTGATGGTAAGCGGCCACATAAGTCTATAGACGCTTGCGATATTAAAAATATTACTTGCTTCGTTATCTAGCCTGACCCAATCCGCTACCCCGTGGAGCACTGGAACCTTACTAACCGACAGAAACACAACACCACCAAAAGGTAGTGTTATTTTACTTCCCAGAAGGGCGCTCCAATTCAAGCGGAAAATCGGCTTCAAACCTATCTCTCTTAAACTCATGAGGAACTATAAAAAAAAATTACAGTTAAAAATTTTCACAACACTGGGAGTCGTTTCCAACCCAAGAAATAAACTCTTATTTGTGTTCTTAATTTAAAAATATAATAATACAGTCAGAACATTAATTGGCTGCTTAAAGGTAATAGCGGTGTGTTGTTTTATAAAATAAAACAAAAAGCAATTTTAATTGAGAATAACTTCAAAGAAAACCATTCGGCTCTTGAAAGTTAAAAGGCTTCATTGAATTTATTATGAATTCACGTTGCCTCCGCTTTCAAAATCATTGAACTACTGCTCTCCCGAAAATTGCTCTTTCGTAACAAAATTGTTATAACGAAAAAGGAGTATCCTTGTGCAACTAATTAAGTGTTGATTAATACTTTAACAACCCTTTAATTAATACAAAATCTTAGACACATCACAAAGTTTTGAGTCAAATTTCAATCCTGTATAATTGCATATTAAAATTGAGATTTTGTAATCTTTTGTAGTGTACATGTAATCTTGTGAACGTAAACATGCTTTATTTAAATTTCTTTGATGGAGTGTTTTTACGCTTAAACCGCTAAACATATTTTTATTTAAATTTTATAGAAGTAAAAGAATGAAAATTTCTAAAGAGAAAACAAAGCTCTTACTAGCCAATCGTATTTAAATATAATGTTTAATCATTCGAACGAAATAAAATTAAAATAGGTACCCATAGTGGGCGAAATTATTCTTCTTTCGTTAGCCACCATGTAAAAATGTTCTGGAATATTGGAAACTCGCCAGCAACGAAATATCTGATCTTAATTACATTAATATTATCGCAGCACGAAATTTTACATAATGCTATTAAGCATCACCACTGAAAAGTACACAGATTTTTAATATCGGTATGATACACAAAGGTACAGTATTGAGTATAATGAACATCACTTGTCTTCACATCTTCAGGTACTCGTTCTCTAATTAATTCTTCTGCAGGTATCGCGTGAATTATCTTATATTGAGTTATCGTATTTTAAGGGTTTATTAAGCCGTTACACATTTTAATTAAAAAAGATATTAATTCCGTGGTCTTAAGCAATTGCAATCAATATAAGAAAGCAAACATAAGTGTCGTGGAACACTTGGTTGTAACGAAGCTAAAAATAATTGAGGAGCTGACGAACAAAACGGTATAAATACGCATCTGGTCAAAATACTTTTTTCTACAGTCCGGAGGTTCCGAGCCCGTTGAATTAGAATCTCAAATAATTTTCAATCAAGACCACCTTAAGCAGTGTTTAATTACTAAAGGACAATGGCAAACTCCCATACAAATTTTTGTTGAAATTTTTTTTTGCGCCTATAAATGAATTGCATGTTAAATTATAGAGTATAGATTCTCGATTTGATCCGTCTTATTTCTTTTATTATAGGAAGTCTGGATTTAAAGATATGCTACTTTGAAGTTTTCCGATATTTTTGATAGATAATCAAATACAGTTTAAGCGTAAAGGATGCAAAACATACGAACAACATATTTAAAGTTGATTTCATCACTAAAATCACTTAAAATTAATGGCTCAAAAGCCAATGATGCCAAGTCACAATAAAAATAAAAATAAATAGTCAATTGTGTTTCCCTTTTCTAAGTTTATAATTCCAGACTTAGACAACCCTCCTCAATTGTTTAATAAATCTTTTGAGATTATTTTATTAACATTTCTGATAATGACATTTACTTCAACAAATATTTCGCCGTTGTCCTTTATAAATTAACAACCATGCCAAAATCTCACTGCAGGTATGTCATTCAGTTTTATACAGCGCCTCAATAATTATAAGTACACAACTACACACAATACGTTACGAAACAACTGATGGTTGTGACGAAAAAATCTTACACTTTATTTCGCCTAGCCTGCATCCGCCAAGTTCGTACCGTCCGAAAAGGAATTTTGTTTCAAAAACTTGATACATCAGTATTCAAAAGCATTTTATGCCCGTCCAGCGAGTTAATAAACTCGTAGTATAGTAAACGGAAGACATTTGCTAATTTTGGTGAAACGACTGGTTGCTGAATAATGAAGTGCTCGGAGATAGCTTGATATATGACTTGTTGGAGCATGTTATTGCTCCCTAAGAGCCTGGTTGAGTAATGTCGTCACGCCTTCGACATTTCAATAAAAGCTGGAGAAGCGTGACAACGAAGTGGGAACATTATTGCGCGTGTGTTTACTCGTGTGACTCCGCCATTCTTATTTAACAATGAAACAGAAAATGGTTGAAAAATGTAGAAACTACAGCATTTTCTGTGTATTGAATGTGTCACAAGCCAGAAAGCAGTCTGTAATCTATGAAAGATTGAATCTAAAGGAAATGTCTACATTTGTCTACAGTATCTTAAAGTACTCAGATGAACTAAGATAATTGAATATCTACGAGTTAGTTAAAGGCAAAATTAAAGTACAAAATACCGGGCAGTCGGATCCACCCACCGCAGGTTCTGTACTGCGTTATAAGTGAACTTATGATTATACTATCAGTTCATAACTTAAAGGTACGTTAACATATAAAAATGGGATACTTATTTATTTTTCATTCTTCATCATAAATCGACAACTACGCTTACATCATAATAACCTAAAAATTTCAAGTCCTTTCATACGATACCCCACATGACTAGGTTAAAAATCACTTCAAAACTTGGATCCGTGTTACTTGAATAAACCCTGTTTATCGTGATTTTTTAGGAAATAATTCGCCATTCAGATTTTTTTCTTCTGTAAAACCTAGTAGAAGTTAAAATACCTACAAAAAGATTATGACACCTATACAATTTATGAGCGTTGCGTAAACTTGGTGATTGTAATAAATGCAGTTTTCAAAATTCTACCTGTATTATTTAAACGGTTTTATTGAAAAAAAATACTGATAAAAATATGAAGACAATTTGATCAGACAATATATACTTAAATTAAATCATTGGACGTTGCGTAGCCCAAATAAATACGTAAATAGCAAATTCCGTTTTTTTTCTATTTCAATACACGTTTTCTTTATTTTGTGTTGTATACATATGACCCAAAATTGAAAGTATTTAGTTTAAATTAATTAAAAAGGCGAAGCGAACAAAAATAAAATCAAGGACAGAAGTTAGTTTTGTTTATAATCAAGAAGCTTGTTTGCCAAACTGCACGTTTACACTCAAGTAACACGTATACTTTACTAGCGCAGTAACTGTTGAGTTAACTTTGAGTTCATTCCGAGTGTTTTGTTTACACGAGTTGTTGTTTGGTTTCAATTAACCTGCTGCCGTCTAGTTTGTCTAATTTAGAACTTATTATAAGTTTAATTTGTATTGTAATTAAATTAAATAGTCATTTAATCTGTCTCCTAATCCTGGCAAAAAAAGTCCATTCAATTTGTTCCTCATAAAATATTTCATATTCATGTATTGCTTTCTTGTTCGGCACATGCTGTAATAGAAAAATATAATTCAAAACAGGACCCCAGTTAGGGTAATGTCATAATTATTACAAACTAATTGAGTAGATTTAAAGTCATACTTATAAAATCTCTTAGAATAATAAGTCTTCAAGAATATCTGAAAATCGGCCCGTGATTGACGGAGAAATCGCGTATCAAGCATACAAAGCAATTATACAAAATCAATCGTTCAGAATAAACATAGTTTTGTGGTCATGGCGTTTTATAAATAGACTTCACTGTCCAACGAACCGTGTATTTAATAAAATTTATATTAATAATTCAGCGTTTAACAGTAAATTAAAATCATTTAACTAACGCACTATTGTTACGCAAAGAGTAAATTCCATTTTATCAAAACCGCGTAACGAAATGCCCATTCGTCGGTCATTGACATCTAATTACGGACACAGTTTCAGTGATGTTACCAATGATGACCAAATGTTTGTGTATGAAGCTGCTGACGCAACACAAACATTTACTATAAATGTACGCAATTAACATCGGATGATTGAATTGAACTGTCGCTAATCAT
Source organism: Chilo suppressalis (assembly GCA_902850365.2). Classification (NCBI taxonomy): domain Eukaryota; kingdom Metazoa; phylum Arthropoda; class Insecta; order Lepidoptera; family Crambidae; genus Chilo; species Chilo suppressalis. The sequence continues at coordinate 9,912,609 of OU963907.1, forward strand.
ATCAACTATGATGGTTACAATTGTCACATCGTTCACACACAAGAGCTCTACGGTGCATTAATTAGAGTATTCGGTCGGCAATAGGCTGTGTTCGGGTTGGAACTAATAAATGATAAACTGATAAAAAGTATAAAACTGAATATTTTGGAAAGAGGACTAAAAATAACTATAATATAATATTTGCTCTGAGTACGCGCGTACGCGTGAGTTGATGATTGCGAACTGATTTTGTGCAATAATAGTTATTTATTATACAAGAGTGGAAAGTTCCTTTTTAACCGCGTGCTCGATTTGGATGACCGAGCAAGCGAAGGATTCTAAAGTTGAATCACGAGCGCAGCGAGTGATTCTAAATTAGAATCCTGAGCGTCAGCGAGGGAAACAAACGAGCACAAGGTGAAAAATCTTTCCACTCGAGTGCAATACGTAACTTTTCATCCCACCTCAGCGAGGAAATGACAAAATGAAAAAGAAAACAATTTATAATGACAAAATATTTTTATTTCAATTAAAACACATTAAGATAATCTATAAATTGAAGAAAATAATAAGAAGTAGAAAATAATTAAGAAATATTAAATGTAACGTTGCTACAGTTACTTATGTTAAGTTTAATATTTTTGTTAGGTAATGTTATGTTGGTGTTTGTGAATTGTGCGCTGTTTTGTGGTAAACTACTCGTATCAGTAATTTTAAATAGTTGTGCCGATTCATTGGATTCTATTGGCGTAAATGTTGGCGAGAGAGGGCTATTGTTTCCAATCTTATGGGGGCTCATTTTAGATGTAGAAGGGCGAGACCAAGAATCTGACAGAGGTTCTTTCAGCGTTATGGCCTCCACGATACTATTACAAATTTTTGATTTACTTTGGATTGAATCCTCTATGTATCCCTCTACAACCGAATTAGACTTCCAGCCTCCATGGCGCTTAAGCGATAGAAGATCAGCCCCTGATTCGGCCAAAAGTGTGGCTGAGGTTCTTCTAAAACAGTGACCGGTGTATAACGGGGGTTCTAAAAGTCCGAGAAAAGTTGCTATTTCTCGTGGAATACTGCCAATTTTATTCTGACCCATAGGTTGTCGGATACACTTTCCGTTGCGATATTGTAGAAAAAATCGTTCAATTGGGGTGTTAGAAGGACGTAAAGCTTGATATTTCTGAACAATGTTTACATATTCCTTGCGAATAACGAAGTTGCGGTCTTTTTTTGTCTTGGTATTTAGTACATTAATTAATAGCAATTCATCAGAATTATGAGAATATTTTGATACGTTATTGACATTAAGTAGTGTAAGTTCATTTGTTCGACATGCTCCGGTTATACCAATAATAAGAACAACCTGTAACAAAAGAAGTATTTATAATCGTAAATAAATTAATCAAATTAAAAATATTGTAAGTACTATGTACAATTTTATCAACAACAAAAAATTACACGTATTGACTTACTTTTGCCGCTAAATATACGGAATCAGGTGCTTCATTAATAAACTTTGCAATTTCAGATGCTGTGAAAACCTTCGATTTTTTTGGTTTATAACCAGATGAGGCTCTTTTTAAAAATGCCACTAATTTATGATAGGTGTCGATATGAACGTCTTTCTTCATCTTAATTGTTAATTTTAGCATTGAATACGTACTCCATAGCGTGCTTGCTTTCTTGGTCTCAGATAATTCTATAAAATATGCCAGCAAAACGTTTTCGGAGAAAGTTTTTGCTCCTTTAGCTAGTCGCCACATGTTAAATATATCGTACTGTTTCAAATACTTCTCTCGTGATTGCTGAGGGAGAAGGCTCATTTGCGCATTATTAACTGTTTCAGTTAACTCAGTTGGCGTTAGATAAACTTCATCGTCGCTAATGTCACTCATTTTAGTTGATTTTTTTGTACAGTTTTTAGGTTATGTTAATTATATTAAGCAATAAAACGTGAAAAACTAGAATGGCGCGAAGCACGCAAATAAAACAAAGAAACCAAGAAGGTTCCAAATTTAAATTTTTTCACAATTTAAAAAGTTCTAATCATAAATTTGGCACCATAGAGGTTACATTAAATAGGTTTAATGACGTTTTGAATTTACAATTATATTGAGTACTCATTATATGTGATGTTCTAAATTCAAATCTACTTTGCCGCTCAAGCGAATAAAATAGAATTTTCCAGCCAGATTTCGAAGCGCAAAATTACACTTTCCGAGGTGGTGGGATGAAAAATTAATTTGTGATGATGATGCTGATGTGTTTCATAAGTTTTTGGAATCGTTCATACGTTATTTATTAGTGTATAGAGACTTCATAAAAAGCGGGTATTAAGAATTTCGTTGCGGATATCAGTAAAAAAAGGAAAATAAAAAATCTGTTTGCAAATATACGGCGGAAAAGTTTCTGTAGCTAATACGGCGTCTCACAGGCAGGTGACGTCACACGGCTCTGAATAAAACGTCAAACAGTACAAAGTAATGTCACTTAGACAGCATCTTTACAAGCAGGTAACGTCATTTAGGTTATTAGGCTTCGCCAACCCTAGTTTTTTAGTAAATATTGTCAACTACTTTTTTTATCAGAAAATTTAAATCGCACCCAATATTCATGTTAAATACATACATATAATAAAATGGTAGGAAAGTCAAAACTTTACATTTAATACTTTTTTAAAAGAATACTTGGGGTGTGATCTACAATCGATACCGAAGCCAAAAATATAGTTTTTAGAGTTTTTGTCTATTTGTCTGTATGTATGTCCGGAATAAACTCAAAAAGTACTGCATGGATTTACTTCAAATTTAGCACGAATATTATTAAGAAGTCGGATCAACATATAGGCTACATATTATCACGCTATCACCTACGGGGAACGAGCAGCGAACCTTTACTTCGAACTAACTCCACGCGTACAAAGTCGCGGGCGGCCGCTAGTGTTCAATACACATGCCAGTAATTGATATTTTATTTTTCATACTGTCAAATAGCCTATTGTGGGAGACAAGCAACTTTTGTTGCGGTCGGGCATAGTTAGGGTGATCAGATCAATATTATCTCTATCCTCTCCATTCCATGCTTCAGAAGGATCATGGAAGAGCTAGATAGAGATGATAAATTTTTAGTTGTCACTGCATCTGGGGTCGTTAGTGTGTGTCGTCTGTGTGGTGTGATACTACGGTTCTGTGGTTTTTTTTTTTGTGTGTGTATGCTGATGGTCGCAGGTGACCTTTACAGCGACACCGGGTTTAGGGACGGAGCGATCCTAAGGGGACTTAAACCCGAGACGAATTCCAGGCGGATGGCATCTTCCCACGTCTCCTCTGCGTCTGGAGCCTCTAGTCCACTCGAACCTGAGGGGGATATTCTGTAGTTACGGTCCTATCTCCTTTTGTCATTCGGATTCTAGAAGTGTTTAGAATTGTTATGAAGTATTGTGGCACCTTAATGCGGATCTTAATAACTTGATAAGGGTGTGCACGGTTTCAGCCAATCAAAAAAAAAACAAAATCATTTATTCAGTCATACTTTCAAACACTTGTGAAGAACGAGAAGCTACGCCATCGGTTCGCAAAGCTACGGCAAGAAATCTTGTACTGAGAAGAAACGGCAAGAAACTCAGCAACAGCTGCTTTTTTCTCCCTGTAATATTATAAACCTACAGAGAAGTCATTTTGAAAAATAACTACAGAAATTATTCATAAAGTCACCTAAATTACATTATTTACAAAATACAATTAATAAACAAGTAACATTGTCAGTATAGGAAAGGAAGCGTCTTCAGTTGCCATATTATTGTTGTGAAAAATGTCTGATAGCCTATTACATTGTAAATAACAAGAAAGGTTATAATGTCCATGCATAATGAACACTAAGATAAATCATCAACTTTATAATAGCCCTTACCCAAAAGAATTTTCTTTATGTAAAATTTAAATTTGTTCAGAGGAAGCTCAATCAGATATTGGCGAACTTTATTGAACAGTAAATTGTGTCTAAGCGCGTTTTAGATCGTCAGTGTTTTATTTTGTTTGCTGAACCGTTGAGCTATGTTAATTTGTGTTCATATTTTGAGGAGAGCTCCACCGAAGTTGTTGTTGAAGTGAAATGCTAACTATTACTACACTAACTAAAACTAAATACCGATATTTACGCAAGTTATCCCTACATTATGCGAACTATGCAATCATACAACTGTAAATAAAGTCACATTGATTAATCCTTAGTCTTTGAAATTCGAAAAACTAATTTGTAACTCAAATTTTGTCCCGTCTGCTGTCTGGTTCGTGTGGATTTTTTTTCAAATAAAACTTTTCTTTAGTTTTAAACATCTAGCAGTTAAATGCTTAAAAAATAAAAACATATTAATTTGTAACTCGTTTTAGGCACAACATTTTTATTTCTTTTTATTTTATTTATGTTCATTATAATGTCAATTTTTTTTTCTCTCGTGTTTATTAGATACTATTTGAGATAAATAATAGTGGAAATTACCTAGGTAATTGTTAAAACTTAATGTTATATTTTTTTATTTGTAAATTATTGCTGTTATTTCCCTAAAAATAAATAAATAAATAGATACAATGGAACGCACACGAAAGGTTGTATTAAATTTGGCGCAGTTGTTGAGGAAGAGTTCAGTGACTCAATGTTCAGTAACAAATAGTCATAGCATTTGTAAATAATTAAAAAAAAATACAGCAAGATTCGAGCCCTTAGTAATACAGATAGGAACTAGATAATGATTTTTTCTTTATTTCAGACAAGAAAGAAATCCCTATTATGTATACAACTAAGTACTACTATCATTACTTCGATATTAGTACTTACTATCGATACGATAGAAACATAGCTCTTTACGAGTAAGTGTTAACATCACTCACACGTTCACACAGCTAATATATAATTTAGTATCTATGTTCATTACAGTATTCCAATCCCCTGAAAACCCCAATATTCCATGTAATACGAGACCTTTTCTTTGTTCACGTAGTTTAGGCCGGTAAGGTAAGGTATTGGAGCGGCATATTTTTACCACATCAGCGTTTTCACGATTGAACTCCACTTACACCTAACATCTAGTGGGATAGGACATATGCTTCACGTTCACCTCCCATCAAAGAAATCTTAAAATTTACCTTTTCAGAAGTTTTCGTATTATTCCATATACTTACAGCTTTTATATCCGTCGTTTTATTTATTTATTGATTAACACAAACATTATTGTGTACATTATGTTTTATCTTTTAAAATCCCTACGTTATGTAAATAAACACAGTGACTTAGAAATTGTTTGCCATTCCCTCACGGGCAACAGATAATGCCCCAACAATATTGTTGCAATCAGATCTAATGTCGTCGCCGTCGGCTGCAGGATAAATGTTCCTCCTTCTAAAGCGACTCGTAATTGGCTGATACTGAAATGGTCTGCATCTGATTTGAACCATGGATACTCTAGTATGTTGAGTTTCAACGCAACATAAGAATTTGCATAAATGTCTGAGACATATTTACTTTATAGCAGCGTTGCATTATTGATCAGACGGCAATAATAGAAAGGTTTCGCAATAGGAATCAATATTAAATATAATATACTAGCAAACCAGTGAACCAAATATTCACCAAAACCTGATAAAAAAAATGTATTTAATTAATTGAGAATTTCGGAGATTTTGTGTGGTTTCGTTTGAAATTATTTAGTTAAAAAAAATTAACCTTTAAATAGTTAATTAAAATTGTGATAATTACAAAATAGAAATCACGTGATTTCTCGAAAACCGGAAGTGCTACGTTACTCAAATCCGGTTTGTAGTCTTATCAGACTATTCTTAACTTATAACTTAAATATTCTCTTTATCTATCTCTTACGGTTTGGCCGCTGAAACAGCACCACAGACAGACGGACGGACTTGTCTAATAGATAAGAGATAATTTAAGCCAGTCTTAAGAACACCTATGTAAGAAATGGACAAATAAGCATCATAAAATAAGATCATCTCTAATTAACAATCCATTTATGGAGCATGATGTTATAATACAAAAAAGATTGAAAATGGTAGAACTAAACATGTTTTATGCCGCCTTCAAGTGGAATTTTATTTTCCATGGTCAGACTTTTTATTTAATTGGAAACTTGCTCTGTATGGTAAAATTCTATACCAAATTTGATTATAAGAAAGGTTTTGCCTTACAAAAAAGGATGATTGAAGACCGAATTTAGATTTTTCCAATAGACAGGGGGTGTTTTCAGAGACAAGTTATACTCCCGGTCTTATAAGCTATGGTGGATGCTTACCATCACAAGAGCTATTCACTTCTTGCTTACTCTTTGAAGCAAAATAAAAAAAAATATATTCCTATATTTATTTGAGTATAACGTCAACCTGCATTTATTTCTATCCTCAGTTTGAACGGATCAAATGTCGGACTGGATTCATCCGAATCCAATCAACGAAGCTGAAAAGTTGAATCAAATTACCTTCACAGAATAACAATCGGGCTTTATTTCCCTATTGCTGTCATTAATTTGGAAAACAAAGCTTATAATACAAACCCCAATCCGTTATCTTATTGTGAGAACAACACTTATAATGAATCATTATTTAACGGCATCAACTCTTCATTTAGGCTCGTGTCGTGTCGTGTTTGTTCACAGTACATCATCGTTAAAAAGCTTTCAGCGCGGATTCATTTCAACTGGAACTATGTTGTACCATAATGGTACGCTTGTAATGAGATGTTGATATGATAGTGACACATATAGAACATAGAGATTCATTGAAATCAAAATATCCATGCTATTATTAAGGGCTCTTTACTCCCTTTCTTTCTAATAAATATTTTTTTAGGTTGACTTTTAATATGATTGACGACCTCCGTGGCCGAGTGGTTTTTACGCCGGGTTTCGTGGTGTCGCCGACTCGAGAGGTCCCGGGTTGGTGGGGGCAAATGTATGTGTGACAAATACGAGCATTTGTACTCCAGTCATAGATGTTTAATATGTCATCATCATCAGCCTATTAATGTCCCCACTGCTGGGGCACAGGCCTTCCCTATGGATGGAATAGGGAGATTGGGCCATGACCCACCACGTGAGCCCCGTGCGGATTGGTGGGTTAACGACTGCAGATGCACCCGGGATCAACGGCTTAACGTGCCTTGCGAAGCACGAAGGAACTCGAGATCGTAAATTTTTTTTGGTCACCCATCCAATTACCGACCACTGCGAAAGTTGCTTAACTTCTTCGCAGCCGAACGCGCTATCCACTTGCGCCATCGAGCTCCTCGTATTTAATATGTAATAGTTTAATATGTATTTCTATATAAATACACTCATATATGTGCAGTATATGTATTCTATCCGTTACCCTAGTATCCCATAACACAAGTCTTACAGTGCTTACTTTGGGGCTAGGCTAATTAGTGTGAGTGTTGGAAATGTTATTATATTATTATTAATATAAGTACTTATTGTGATCGACATTGTCCTCCATCCTTTTTTTATCGCGGGGGAAAATGCATTATCCAATACGGCAACGCATTTGTGATATTCCTGGTGTTGCAGGTGTCTATGGGTGACGATGATCACTGAGACCATCCAACATACCATCAGATGAGCTGCCAGCTCGCATGCCCCCTATTATATAAAAAAAACGCTTAACGGCCTGCCCGGAAAGGCAGACAGTTAATGTTGGACTCTCCACTGTGTGTCAACCAGACGATAGAAGCTCGTCTACCAACCCTACCAACTAAGCTCCGGGATCGACTTTATTTGTGTCTAGGAAATGCATTACGCATCCTTCGCCCACCGGGATCGACTACTCCGGATCCCAACCACCAATTGGAATGCCGAAATACAGGCGTCTGTCATTCCTCGCCGCCGAGATCTAGCTAACACTATGACCTACGCCTTCGCGTTGCTAGGTACTGAGGATACGGACACGGTCCACAACTTTGTTGTCTCGAACTCTATCAGACACCCATGATGCGCAAACGTATCAGAAGTTTTGGGTAAGGACATTTAGCATCAAACAAGACTAAACCCGGTGCCTATGGAACACTAAGGGTTCCTTACAAAGAAATCGGTTACATCGCCTTTTCCATCGAACGTAGTCTTGGCCTCCATATTAATTTTATATTTTATTTTCTTCCTTTTTGACCTGAAAATAATAGTCACTATTATTCACTTAGTATTTGGTCGACTCTGTCTATCCTACTCCATCTTACATAGTTTTAGCGTAGCACACGACATTGTCGCAAGACTCATGCAAAAGTAAAATAAAAAGGACAAGCGCGTCCCATCTTAGTACAGAATTTCTTAAAGACGAATTAGCTTTACGACAGTTTCGCTTTATGGTACAATCCAATGAACTGGATAAAGATATAACACCGTAAACTACTTTCTCCAACAAGCACAAAGCCAAAGGAATAAAAAAATTGTTTTGTCAAATATGTAGGAGTAAAAGGCAACAATTAATAATCCTTTTAATTTTGTGTTCATTAGTAGACAGACATATAAACAGAGAGCTAATGCGGTTTTTATTCGCGCTGATTACGTTATTAATCTTATTTGGTCCATTCCCAGTGCGACTGTAATCATCCTATTGACTGTTTGTAACAGATTGATGGTAATTTTATTACCTTGAAATTTCATCGACAAGGTTGGCAGTAAGGCTTTCATTTTAATATGAATTAACATGAATTAATGAACCAATACTTTATCGGGAAATATATTTATTGTGCAGTATATAATATATATTATATGTCTTCTGGACTGCGTCTTTTTATATCGGCTAGTATTTAACTGCAAATCAAAAATTATTTCCCAATCCTAAGCAAAAAAATACTTATTGCACAGCAAAATAGTCACCTCAAAATATTGTTATATTAGTAACAATTGAAGTTTTTGATGCATCGCTATTTATTTAAAACTTAAGCTTTTTTAAGTATGCATATCTAATAATAACCACCTCACAACAAATCTATTACATCATTTTTTTTAAACAAAGCTGCAATATATTTATTTCATGCAGCAGTTTATCTAAGTGAAACACCATTTTAATTGACATGAGAATCTAATTATATATTTATTACGACACAATGAGATTGAATATCAACTATAACATACACAAAATGTAGCGACTACTTTTCGGTAATCAAAACAGTTGTTGGGCGTCCACGCTTCCTTTTTTATCCGATTGGTATATTTTTGGCCTCTGCAGGTGCTGTCACATACTTGAGCTGCATCGCAAGTCCCATGATATTGTTGCATTTATAGTTAATAAAATTTTATAGTTAAAAAAAATGGGGCAGGTTCATTTACCATTTATCCAGGCACTTCTTTGAGTGGGCAAGACTCTCCAATATCCAAAAGATTTTTTTTATAACCATCAATAGTGTCCCAATGTTGAGCAAGTTTTGAAATGCTTAGTGGGAAATCTGTTGCAAAAATTGTTGTTTTGTTATTAATGTGAGCATTATGCGTCGAAGCCCTAGTTAATTTTCTATGCAATCGGTATATTTGCTGTGCAATCAGTATATTTGATATGAAAATCATATTTCTGTTCAATTAAACGTAAAGTTTTTTGTCGAGCACTAGATGAAAAAATTTACTACAGATGAAATGTATATTTTTGAATTATTTTTAGCACTAGTTTTGTTCAACGTATGTTTTGTTTACAGTTCAATAATTATTTTGATGTAAAAAGTATTTAATTGATGTAAATAACTTGATGGGTGATAAGTTATTTGCTGCGCATTTAAAAATATAGCTTTTATATCCATTTGCGTTGCTAGGCACACAAAATGTATGTTAATAATATTTTTTTACGAAGACACTTTTCATAACCGAAATATCACTGTATGTGCGTGTTCTTTCTATGCCTTTTAGAAAATACTGATAACAAGTAAAAATATAAATGATAATTCCTACGTCCAAAGTACGGCTGTCGTCCTTCAGCTAAGAAGACGATTCATCAGCAATACAAAATACATTTGCTGTTACCTCGGTAATAATTAAATATCTATACATTTTTTATGTTAAATTGGTGGCAAACACCTACAAAAACACAACAACACAAAAAGTTAGTAATATTTAACTGTGGTCCATACAGAAGGGCGCACCAATTCGAGAGTGAAATCCGGGTATAGCGAATGTCCCTCTCTTAAATTATGCTTTTGGGGCTAAACTATATTTTGCTTGTTTCAGTTGGAAGAAAGCTACTTCGTTAATTTACTTATAACAGGTAGTGTTGAAGTTTAAGTCTACACATAAGATTGGAATCATTATTGTTATTTATAGCAATAGTAATTCTACCTGCATTTCATTGATAAGAATTTGTGTATGTACCTACTTACTGTCCAACTGGTCAACACGGCGACGGACAAACCTTGCATGGTTTTTGTTCGCCGTTATTACTAATATGTTTTGTAATTCAAATTGGAAAATAAATAATAATAAAAAAAAACTGTGTAAATAATTAGGAATTTAACAACCCTATGACGGTGACCGAGGACGTCAATTACACACATTTCCAATTTATAATGTCCACCTTCCGGAAACGTTAATCAAGTCGAAAGTTGTCGTTTATATTGATGATATTACATCAAAAACTACTGATCTGTAACAAGGTTATTAAATGCTATGGACCCTCGTTTATCCATTACCAAAAAAATATACTAATACTTCGATGAATAATAATAATAAATATACTAATACGTGACTGAAAATTTGAGCAGTAAATGTTTATTTTATTGTAGAGTTGGAATCGCAATAAGAATATTTTTATCAAAATTGTGGCTTGTATGCAACTCTTTAGATTGCTCTTGTGTACATGGTGTTTGTAAACACCCACCAAAGCCAAATTTAAATGTACCTAACAAAGTAAATGTCTATAGAAATCTTATGTCAACGTCAACAAATGGAAATCTATATAGCTAGTACCGCCATCAAAAAATAGGGGTTGGTGGTAGAAGGGTGAAAATTTAGGGTTGTATCTATTTTTGTATGATATATCATAAAAAAAATGTCAAAAAAAATTTAAGGGTTAATTAACACACACACCCTTAACATTTAGTGGGATGAAAAATAGATGTTGTCCGATTCTGAGACCTACTAAATATGCATATAAAATTTCACGAAAATCGGATTCGTAGTAGTTCAATTACGTACACTGTGACATGAGAATTGTATATATTAGATAATTGTATAGTAAGAATGCAAGCCTCTTGGTCTGTACATTGAATTTTATAATATTTTAAACTTTTGTCAGTTTGTCTTTATGTTTTTGAGACAAGCTTCTTAGCTATCCATGGATTCACCGTGCGGGTCCATCGTGTGGGAGAGAGAGAAAATCTGAGCAGATCCTGGGACTTGCGACCCAGGTGTAGGTTTAAGGAGGCGCCCTTTGAGATGCGCATCAACGCTCACCTTCACTGCACTGGGCGGGCAGCCCATCCTAGCCAAATTTAATAGGAGCCTGTAAGTGCAGCTTTAGTTACTCGTTCCAAAATTTAACTTAATGTAGTTCTCAACTGGCCAAGGCATTTAAGAAGGTTATAGCGAGATTTTACTGATATACCTCTCCCTCCTGCTTTTACCGCATATAAATTAACTAGATTGCATGTTTAGTTAGTTCGTTAGTTAAAATTTTCATTAGTTGGTTGGTTAGAATCGCATGAAATCAAAATGGCTGAATCATATGCAATTAATTTTAAATATATCAAAGAGTGTATCTCTGGGTAGATTTAGTCTTTAAAAACACATCAGTAAAAAGTTATTCTACATATGACACTTTTGCCGACTGAACTGGCACTAAAAAGAAGGGGAAAAAGAGAAAGGATAAAAAGAAGGAACGCAGAAAGGATAGTAAACATAAGAAAGGATGGAGCCAAGTATGCTCTGTGGAAATAAAGTTATTTAAAAAGAAAGGGAGAAGGTAAATCATATCACGTCAGAATTTGACACCCAAACAACACAAATTAGCTAGGAATAAAAGCAGAGAAAGTAATGAGATGGTATGGCTGGAAAGTAACTTAATGAGTTACCTCATATTGAAGTAATTTTTCAATTTGACGAATCTGTATATAATACAGGGAGAAAACAGCCCTTGCTGAGTTTCTTGCCGGTTCTTCACAGTACAAGGTCTCCCGCCGTAGATTTGCGAACCGCAACCGAAGGCATAGCTTATCGACATTCACAAGTGCTTGTAACAGCCTCAACTGAATAAACGATATTGGATTTTTGATATGTTAAAAATAATTTGAAAAAATGTGATGTTCATCCAGAAGAGGATATAATTAACAAATGTGATCTAGCAGACAATACCGAAATAGCTGATTATTTAGATTTGGATTTACCATCATCTCCAGAAATTCCCAGCTCATCACAAGTATTAACACAGTCACACCACTTTCTGCACATATAACCAGATCCACTATTAAATGCTGCCGTCCGTATGTTATTAGTATATTTGTATTTTATAGAAGTTTTAGTTTTTCCATTAATCGCGATTAACCGTTTTCCTTTCTAATAAAGTCACCCGCCCCTTCCCGACCTCAAATCGCCTCTTATTAATTTTTCCTCTTTTTTTTAATGTCGTCACTTCCTTTTTTAGTGGGTTTCACACTATTCTGAATATTTTTAAATCTAAGATTTTCAAAGGCGTTAGCCCTGGTCTAATCAACTATAGTGTATTTTGCAAACTGTCCATTTTGGGTACGCTTAAATTTTCAAGAAACCTATTTGTTTTTTTTATTAAGTTGAGTACCTTTCGCCTTTCAGTTAATAGAGTGTTTATCAAACACCTTAAATACTCTGGTAGATGCAAAAACAATCAAATAAAAAAAAGTCCCAGTTTGGTAGACAAGCTTTCTGTATAGGTAGAAAAATGTTTAATAAATCTACTACTAATAGAACAAAATGGAAGAAAATACCATCTCTGACTACAATTTATTTATTTAGAGAAGGTTTTGATGGAAGCCTAAAGAGTTTATTTTTGCGTTCGTTTCTATCATTAGTTAAAACTCCACCTCAATAAAAGTAATTTCTTTATTATATTTTTATTTTAAGCATGTAACTGCTAGATGTATTAATCTCAAAAAAAAATATGAGAAAAAAAATCACGCGGTCCAGGCATCCGCCTGAATAGAGGAGAGTGCGAGCCGTCCCGTTGAGTCCCGTTTGCTGCCTGGACCGCATGGAAATTTTTCTAATAAAATTTTCTTAAAATTAATTTCCATTAAATTTTGTGTCTAATAAATGTATAATATTTATTTGATTAGTAAAACTATTTGTATAACAGAACTAGGGACTATGATATAATTATAATAATACTAGTGGCCCGCCCTCGCTTCGCTTCGGTGTAAAGCTGTAGTGTAGACTAATATATAATAGGAATGATGACTAATTTTTTTTTCTTCGTTTATCAGGTAGATTATCAACAAGTTTTGGACAAGTATTTTTTTCTTTTTTCACATAATACAAACATTGCAGAGATCTATTCATTTGAAAAGTCGCATGACGTCACGTTTTGGTTCAATTTTCACTTAAAAGTGACGTCACGAGCCCCTACTCCCAAACTTTGACGCGCTATAACTTTGTCATTGTTTGGTTGATTGCCCAAAGAAAAAATACTTGTCCATTATTTTTTGATCATCTAACTGACGGACTAAATAGAATTTCGTTTACTGTACCCCGTCATCACCCCTATTATAAACCTTCAGTGAAAATAAGACATACCTACAAATATCATAAAGCTGGAGAGTTTGTTTGTTTGTTTTTTAGTTGAACGCTCTTATCTCCTAAAATACTGGTCAGATTTGCTTTTTTTATGCTACCTTTATAACATCAACCTAGGAAAAGTAGGATCGGAGGATCAATGAAAAAAGTTGCAAAAACAGGTAAGAATTCTCCATTTGTGTGCTTCCGTAGCGAGCGCTAGGTAAACGGTTAAAGCTACACAAAAATCATGTATTACAGAATTGTTTTACTTTAAAAGTTCTACAAAAAAAGTCTGCGTAAGCATATGTCCATCTTTTAAATTTGACTCACTATAACCTCTTTCCTGAAATTAACGCGGGTAAAAACGCAAAGGACCTCTAGTTGTGACATAACTGTAATAGTTAGTCTTAAAGTATCGTGAACTTTTTTGAAGATATTGATGTACTCAATAAATAAAATAGTACATCACTTTGCTCTATTGTCAATGACTTCCGCAGCGTACGCGATATAACGTTGCTTTTTTATTATTTTTCACACAATGGGTTACATTTTCAAACTTTTCATACGGAACCCTTACTTTTTTGGAAATACTCTATAGCCTTTGTTCATCAGGGAGATAATGGACAATTCTAAATGTGAAAGAATGTTTCAAATCGGTACAGTAGTTTTGGAGCCTATTTAATACAAACAAACAATCAAATCATTCCTATTCCTAAAATTAGTATAGATGTATTGATACAGAGATCTATTGGGAAAACCTACTGTTTATAACAAAAAACCAGCCAAGTGCGAGTCGGACTCATGCACCGATGGTTCCGCACAAACTCAATTTAATACCTCTACGCGTTCATGAGAAAAGAGGTAGTAACTTTAAAATTTTCAAAAATATATTTAATTATATGATTTAACAAAAAATTTACAGTTTATGCAATTTTTCCTTTATCTGTACTATAAGACGTTACTTCGTACCAAATTTCAAGATTCTAAGTTCACGGGAAGTACCCTGTAGGTTTTGATTCCCGTGCGAGTTTAGAAAATTTGCGGCATAAACGGCTGTATCTTTTGATTGCTTTGGCTTAGAAGTTTAATTTTGTCACAGCTCTAAGAGACAGTAGACATGAGTATTAGATATGAATTTCAGTTTGATACCTCTACGCGTTCCTGAGAAAAATGGTCTTGACAGACGGATGGACGGACGGATGGACAACAAAGTGATGACCCAAGGGTTCAGTTTTTTTCTTTTGTGGTACGGAACCCTAAACATAGCAAATTATCCTAAAAGTAAAGTGTCGCCTTAGCCTCCCAATTCACATCAGACTATTAATGCCTCCACTGCTAGATCACGCACAGGTCTTCCTTAGGATGGTAAAGTGAGAATGTGTCATTTCCCACCACGCGGGACCCACCAGTGCGCATAGGTGGGTGCTAACAACTGCAGATGCAGCCAGGACCAACGGCTTAACGTGCCTTCCGAAGTACGAAGGAGCTCGAGATAATAAGTTTTTTGGTCACCCATCCCAACGGATGGCCGGTCATTGGGAAAGTTGCTTAACTTTCATTATCGCAGACGGAACGTGCTAACCATTTGCGCCATCGAAGTTTTACTTCAGCAACAGTCTATATTTTTTTCCTACTGGATATGTACAACTAAAAACACTCCCCATTTATATTTAGAAAGTAAATTATCCCGAGTGTATATGGCGTCCAGTCATGAAAAAAATTACGTGTCAAAAGTGTCGCTCCAACCAAAGGATAGGGTGCTGAAACTGAAATTCTTTGAACAAAAAACTGAAAATGGTATATTTGCCTTTTCCAAACTTCTATTGACATCACGTCACTCAATTGTTTTGCCTTCCCGGAACCTCTTCACTAACAATGAAATTTATGCATACCATATTTATATGGGAGTATAGAAAATTGTGGCTTTAGGACATTTTCAGGCAATTTTTAAAATTTTCTCTGCCTAAGAACCATCCCCGTACTTCAAGGAATATTCTAAAAAAATCAAATTCGGTGCAGCTGTTCTCGTGATTTGCCCTTAGCAACACATTCAGCGATTCATTTTTGTGTGACGAAACTTGTAAGATATGTAATTTCTTTTTGATTTTCTATTTTATCCGAACTTATTTATTCCACCACCGAACTCTTGGAGACAATTTAACTTTATGTTTGATAAATAACTTTAAAATTTAATTCAGTCAATCTTCATTACAATTTGCATTTAACTTTTATAGGCTACATCGACGTTGATCATAATTATATTAATTTTGTCATCAGTTTATTGAACAATTTGATCAAATAACAAATTCTCTCCAAATATCCTCAAAACAACTAAATAACGGCACTAGGCTATTCGTATTTGATAACTTGACAACAGACTGTCCTTATCATGCTTTATATCAAATAAAAAAGCAGACTGATGTCAAATTAGCAAATAGCAAACACAAAAAGTCGAGTGAAGTGCCGGAATAATATATGTTCATAAAAATTTAAA
Organism: Chilo suppressalis; assembly: GCA_902850365.2. NCBI lineage: Eukaryota > Metazoa > Arthropoda > Insecta > Lepidoptera > Crambidae > Chilo > Chilo suppressalis. The sequence goes on from OU963907.1 coordinate 9,928,805, forward strand.
TCTTGACTAAAAAATATATTAGAAACTTGTTTGGTCTTTAGAAGCCTAAGTTTAATATGTTTAAGAACAATCCTAGCACAATAACCAACCAACTAAAAACATAATTTCCCATCATATTAGCCCGTACTCATTGCATTATGTTACCCACTCGTTATACTGTAAAATCAGTATCGGGTAATTCCCATTTGGCTTCCCGTAGTTGGACTTACGGCCCTCCAAGGAGTCCCGGATCGAATTATAGCTGTTTGTTCTCGCCGAGTTGGAACGGAACACAATAACGTACCGTCTAATAGAACTTCCTTACTACTAGCTCGGATTAGACCTCCTAAGAAATGTTGCTCAGCCGTTCTACAAGACTCTCGCTAAAGGAAATACCTACTATTTCCTTTAGCGAGAGTTACTGTTATAGTTCCACATTTTGTCTGTTTTTACTTTTTAGTACTTAATTAAAGATTTTAAATGGGAAAAGGCTGTGACATGTACTTTTACTACTAATTGGATACTCACTCCACTTCACTCATTGCTTACAATGCTATTTTTTGGTGTTTTATCTAATTACAGCTGCACTCAGAAAATTTAGTTAATTTTAAAGCAAGTGACATGTTGTCTTGAGACATGCTGTATACTGTATGACAACATAAAACTTATTCAGACTCGAAAAAATTATTGACATATAGGTAAATTCATTCCCATGTTGAAATAATGACATTGAAAGAATATGAAATGGTACTTTCACTTGTTTAGTAATTGATCTTTTTTAACTTGTCTGTGCACAGGGGCTCAGGATAAGTGATAATAACAATATTCATACACATTTGAAAGTTAACCTTATGATGTGACTATAATATAACGAACTTTTGTATTAAGTTTATAAGGAGTCGTACTTACTCCTAATGTTGGTGTTCGAACCCATTGAAAGATGGTCATTATTCTTATCGTGATCTATACATCTATAAAGAGGAAAAGTTTGTATGTAAGTATGTTTGTAACGAATTGGCTCAAAAAGTACCAGACCGATTTTAAAAAATCTTTCACCATTTGAATGCTACATTATCACTGATTAATATAGGCTATACTGTATTTTCAAAAAAATTAGGGTTCCGTATGAAAACTTCGATAATGTTACCCAACGTGTGTAAAACATACCAAAAAATAGCCTTATATCGCGTACGCTGTGGAAGTCATTGATAATAGAGCAAAGTGATGTACTAAAGTTTTATAGAGGATACCAATATCTACAAAAAAGTCCGGGATACCATGTCTCTAACTATTGCAGTTATGTCACAACGAGAGGTCCCCTGCGGTTTCACCCGCGTTAATTTGAAGAAAAAGGTTTATAGTGAGTGAAACTTAAAATATGAACACAGGCTGTCGTGGACTTTTTTACAGAACTTTTAAAGGGAAAGAATTCCTTCATACATGTTTTTTGTGTAACTTTAACCGTTTACCCAGCGCAAGCAACGGAATCTCACAAATGGAATATTTTTACCCGTTTTTGCAACATTTTTCATCGCCTGGTAATATATAGCATATAGCCTATAAGCCTTCCTCGATAAATGCACTGTCCAATACAAAAATATTTTTTCAAATCGGAACAGCAGAACAATTTTGCATTCGGTACAACGGGTCCTAAACTACGCAACGAATTATTTACTTGGAATGGAAGGTTTATAATTATTATGAAGAAAGTCATTGTATATAATACAAGCCTTTGAACAAAAACTATAGTCTACACTACAGCTCTACACCAAAGCAAAGCAAGGGTGGGCCACTAGTACTTTATATAATAATATGTATTAAATTTTGATATAGAACATTGGAAGAGCTCGGTGGCAAAAGCAACATTCACAGTGGCCGGTCTTTGGATTGGTGACCAAAAATTAACTGTCTCGAGCTCCTCCGTGCTTCGGAAGGCACGTTGTGCCGTTGGTCCCGGCTGCATCTGCGGTCTTTAGCACCCACCAATCCGAATTAGGCCCGCGTGGTGGGTCATGGCCCAATCTTCCTATTCCATCCATAAGGAAAGCCTATGCCCCAGCAGTGGGAACATTAATATACTAATGATGAAATTTTAATATAAACTAACAGGACTATTTATTTATGTAGTCTTGGCTATTTATCGTACTTCTTAATATCCATAAGCTATGCTATCGGTTCGTATAACTCAAGGAGACCTTGATATCAAAAGCAAAACATCATTAAAGCTTGTCAATAAATGTTTATTGTACCTTTTGAATATATACATCTTACTATATCAAGATATCACACTATTTTTATTTTGAAACCTTAAACACTGGAAATGAAATGTAAATTTAAAAAATGCATTGTATATTTCCAGTTTTAAGGTAGGTATAATAGAGAACTTTTACGAAGCCTGACAAACTATATTGGAACCTTTTTGTCGATATGAAAGGTCACAGGGATCCAGCTCGAGGCGAGACGTTTGCTCAGAATTTGTTTCGGTGTCACAATCAGATCCTTGGCACGTAATCCATCATTCGCACAATCACTGATGTCCTAGCTCGTGTTCGATTACAGACAGGTCAATGTACTTTTTAGGGTTCTGTACGCGTCATCGAGCCTTTGAGACTGGATGAATTGGGTAGGGAGGAATCTTCAGATACCCTGTTCGCACTATTCCGGTTGTTCAGGAAAGCGTAACGCCATTTCCAGATATATAAAAAAAGGTAAATTTAAAAAATCAAAAAACCCGACTGCTTAATTATACTTCAAATAAAAACTGAAAAGAAAAAAACAAGTCCAGTAGTCTATAATTCTGTTAATAAGGAACAAAGCTACTTTAACAGTCGGGACCCATTAGATATTCAAGAATACATTATATTTTTCAACAGTGGGTCCCGACTGTTAAAGTAGCTTTGTTCCTTATTAACAGAATTATAGACTTCTGGACTTGTTTTTTTCTTTTCAGTTTTTATTTGAAGTATAATTAAGCAGTCGGGTTTTTTGATTTTTTAAATTTATCTTTTTTATTCACACTTTTTAGTTAGTTAGTATTTTAAGACGGTATATACCGTAGTCTTGTTACTTCAGTAAGGGAATTAATATCGCGGGAATGATTAAGTAACTTGCGTCGGTCTAAAAGATTGATTTATTAAGACATATAAAGACTTTACCCGCGGGGTCAAGGCTACAGATGGGCCTCAATTTTCGCAAAAATGTGTGAAGTTAAATCAAGTCGTTACATAAATATCTCTAATGTATGTAAATTTTATAGTAAACTAGCACTTACTCAAAAAGTCATCTTTTGTTTATGTTTTTTTAATAGTTTAGCAGTAAATATAAAATTCATTTACTTTTATTCGTCGACTATTTAAAATTGGCAGTGGCTGCATTGTCATGTCAATGCCGGACGTCTAAGATTGTGATATACACAAATTCAGTGTCAGTCCCTAGTCTCATAATTTGATATACCTAGATAATTCACAGAAAGCCAATATGTAGATACCAGAAGTCAACTTCAAATGTTTTTAATCACCCTATATATAATACCAATCAATGACGTTTATGTCACAGGTTGAAGAAAGCAGTAACTCACGTCTGTTGTTTTGGACAATGGTGGCAACTGCCTTAGATCACTAAATTAAATAATTATGCAATCACCAAAGCAAAGTTTATAATATTTGATTAAACTAAAGGCGCATAATAAAATTTTCATAACGTTAGGTAGAGCACCATAGCAATCTCATTTATTATCAATTTATAGTTCTCTTTGTAGTTTTCTTTTAAAGCGTTCACATTTAACAGGTCAAAGACTTTGTGTTCGACCCTTTTTTATTGTTAGTGTAAAGCTCGAATGAAGAGTACTCCCAGTAGTGCAATCATGGCAATTATTTTCCAAATTTTTTTTTGTTATAAAAATACCGAATAACGTATCACTGTTAAGCACAAATGCTAAGTAATTTTTACAAATATAATCAAATAAACCTATTACTTACTTTATTTTAAATCTTTTTCATCAATTAAATACTTATCTTATCCTAACTATCTATACTAATATTATAAAGAGGCAAGATTTGTATGTTTGTAACAAATAATCTGTCAAACTACTGAACCGGTTTCAAATATTAATTAATCATAAGGTAGCTACATTATTTATTATAACATTTTTCTTTATATACATTTTGTCCGAGTGACATAGGGTATATTTTATCCCGATAAATAAATTTCGCCCGTACAATGCCCGGGTGGATCACTAGTAAGTATAATATAATATTATAGATGCGAAAGTGAGTTTGTTTGTTGCGCTTCCGTGCCCTAATAGCTAAATCGAATATAATGAATTCCCATATAGAAGTAGATGGGAACTTGGTTCTTAGCTACAACATCGCAATACTTATAGGCGTAGGATGATGAAAGGTAAATACCTATAAAAATCTACATTATTTACTTTGAATTTTGCAGAATAATTACAAAACCAATATTATCGCGAGCTGATTAATAAATATAGGGATTCCAATAAGTATGTACTTACTAGCGAAAAATGGGTTATTTGTCATTATATTAAGTAAACCTTTTTTGTAACATTAAGTAATATCGTTAAAAAAAATGAAAAACAGTAAAATTCAGAGTTTTTCATTAAAATTCAATAATCATAAATACCTATTATGATAATATATTTTTCATCATTCAATAAGAAGGAACTGTATCACAGTTTTATTGTTAGTACTTCGTATAGGATCAGATACTGCGAATACCCCATTTTTTTTCTTTTACATAGTACACCGCGCTATCACTTTGTCATCGTTGTAACTTTTTAAATATTTGTCGAAATGACATACTGTAAAAAGCAAAGTTTATCGTCTTTAAATATCAAAAGCAATAAAAGATTTGTTTTGATAAAACATGATTTGTTAATACAAAATGTGCATTTTGGAAATAGATATCAAATAATATTTTAGTTTGATTCACTATTTTAGCGGTAATGACTTACACATTAAAAATAGATATATGGTGTCACGGACTTTTTTTAGAACTATTTAAGAGATACATTTTCACTCTACATTACATTCATGTAACTTTTATTGTTTTTGCAGTGCAGGCCAAAATGGCTCGCAAATGGGAGATTTTTTTCCGTCTTATGTGACATTTATTGTTATATATTGGCCAATTCACTCAATAACTACATAAATTGTCGAGTGACGTCACGGATGACATTACGCGGTGTTACGGTGTTTATTTATAAATTTAATATTCATATATTTACTTGTTGTATCAGTCTGTTAATGCTCGCTTTTTATCCTTTAGAGTCAGTGCCTCTGTGGTAGTGAGGGTTGAGTGATTTGCGATCTACTTTTGATATTTTAAAATAATATCAGAGATTGAATCAGTTTCATTTCGTGGCGGGTATCTGGGTATAATTTCGTGCCATCAATCACCGGCTCGTACTATAACTACAATTAAAAGAAACAGTTTACATACAAAAATATATTTATTGTGGCAATAATTAAAATAAAAACTTTCAATTAGTTTCGAATTTAGTACACAAGACTTGCGATTGTGTCGCCATCTAGTGACATACGCTGGGAACTGCGTTCATTGTTTATCTCCTACATAAATAGCGTATTGCTGAGAGTGGATAAGGATGGTGAACTGCGGAGGTTGTGGGAAGTTCCTACCGGTGGCGGGTGGCGCTGCTTGCTCTCTGTGTCCTTTGAAGTTCCACAAAGCCTGTTTGAATATTCCAGATAAGGCACATATCAGTAAGGAGTGGGCCTGTCCGAACTGTAAAAAAAATAACCGTAGGGGTGATAATAGTCAGACTCCCGTTAAAGGCATTTGTGCCTCCCCACCGAGGGAGACTGCGTCAAATGTGCCGCTTGAAGCTGCAGGAAATTATGATGTGTCAGTGAGCAGTGAGGAACGTCATCACCTCGAACTTGCTACATTTATGGCGGAGATGCGTGAGTTTCGGAGGGAGATGAACGAGCTCCGTGTGTCTCTGTCAACGCGCATTGACAGCATCGAGGTGAGGCTGGACGCGCTGGAGCGCCGCGAGCCGGACGGCGGGACTGCAGAGTTGGAAAGAACCATCGACGAGTTGAAGCGTGAGCTCAATGATCGCGATCAAGAGGCGCTTCTGTCGGACCTCGAGATCGGTCAGTTACCGGAGGAGAGGGGTGTAAGCGTCGTGCAGTCCGTCACCGTCCTGGCTGCAAAGCTCGGAGTCGCATTAGAGCCGAGAGACGTGGTATTCGCGGAGCGCGTGGGCGCGCCGCCTTCGGAGGCGGGCGGGCGGCCGCGTCGCGTGGTGGTGCGTCTGGCGCGCCGGCACCTGCGGGACGAGCTTCTCAAGGCCGCGCGCGTGCGCCGTAGCGTCGTTTCATCTACGCCCGCGCCCGCGCCCGTCGACGGGGAGAGGACCACTACCCCCGCTGCCCCTGCGCCCGCGCCTGCCGAGCGCCGGGTCTACCTCAACGAGCGATTGACTCGATCGAACCGCCAGCTACATCTGAGAGTCCGCGAGGAGTGTCGTAAGCTGCAGTGGAGATACGTGTGGACGAAGAGGGGCCGAATTTTCGCTCGACAGGCGGACGGTACCCAGGTTTATCAATTCCTGACAGTGGGAGACATTGCTCGTGTGCTTGGTTCCCAAAAGGCATGACTGGATATAGTCCTCACTCTACCTTCGGCTGCTTTCGGAATTACTTTTTCTTCTTTTTCGTTTTGTGTCAATATTCAGTTATATACCGTTTTTGTTCTTTTACCTGTAAAAAAAGTAATTTTATTTTTTACTCTAATTCACTTACTATTTAAGTTATCACATGGCCCTGAATATATTTTTGTTCTTGTGGCATTTTTCAATTTTACAATTGTTAGCTGTTTGTTTTTATTTTATATCTATGTTTATTCACCAGTTTTAATATGTACTCTTACCAACTATTTTATCTGTTCACTGATTGTTTTTGCTCAATATGTTTATATCTGCAGTGCAGTACTTGTAGCTGTACTTCCTAATTATATATATCTATGTGTCATGTTCCTTTCAGTCTGTTCACTCACTTTTCCCCATTATTTTTCAATATACCTGTTTAACATTATTGATCATATTCTCCTTTTCCGCATTTTCATTAAGTATGCAGCAAATATAATTAACTACGATAATTCATTTCAGGACTTTCTTACTACTTACTTTCCCCTCTCAAAATGACAAATAAATTTCTTAAGTTGGGTTTGTTTAATGCTGGGTCGCTGGGTTCGAGACACGACGAATTCATATCTATCATGAGCAGGTTGTCTATTGACATTGTCGCTATAAATGAGACCTGGCTTAGACATGGGGAGGATGGCCGTGCTCCTATGGTGCCTGGTTACCGTCTTCGGCACTGCCCTCGACCTGTTTCTGTTCGAGGAGGGCGAGGGGGAGGAGTGGGTTTTTATATTAAAAAAAGTATATATGTGCGTACTTGCCCCATTCCTCCCACCCCTACTGTGGAGCAGATGTGGCTCAGTGTTAGGGTAAACTCTCTCCAAATCGCTATTGGCACCGCTTATAGGCCCCCCTGGATGGATCTAAATGTATTCCTTGATGCCCTGTCTCAGTCGGTGTGTTCGGTGGCTCGGCATGACTATATCACCCTGTTAGGAGATTTTAATGTTGACTTTACTAACTTTAATAATGCAAAATATAAATTACTATCATCTTTCTTGGAATCTTTTAATTTAATGCAAGTTATCACTTCGCCAACTCATTTCACAGACCATAGTCAGACTCTGATTGATCTGTTTTGTACTGATGCTAGGGTACAGAATATAAATGTTACCCACATTCCTGAGCTTGGTAATCATGCTGTTATATCAGGTGAACTATGTGTAAAAAAAGTTAAACCGACCCCATATACTATAACCTACAGGCCTTTTAAAAGTATTTTAGCAGAGCAATTTGAGATGGATTTAAATTTAATTAATTGGAATAACATTTCAATACTCACAGATCTTAATTCCATGGTTGCCAGTTTTAATTCTTTGGTACTTCAATTGTTTGAGTTGCATGCCCCATATAAAACAGTCATCATTAGGGAACAGCCACATCCTTGGATTACTGACACTGTGAAGGAAATGATGAGTATTCGAGATGAGGCATATGCTCGTTGGAAGAGTACAAAATGTGAATCACATAAAACATTTTATAAGGAAATGAAATCAATTGTAACCTCAGCCATATTTCAAGAGAAAAAATGTTATTTCAATCAGCATATAAATAAAAACATAAACAAACCAAAAATATTATGGAATAATCTAAAAAAAAATATATCAATAAAAAATGACAAAAATATACCTATTCCTTTTGATCCAGATGTTATTAATGACCACTTCTTGAATGTGCCTGGTACCCCATCAGTAGATATTTCTAAGCTGACCTACTTTGAATATCACAGACGCGGTGATGCCACCTTTTCTCTTTCCTCTGTATCTGAGAGCACTGTTGCAAATATTATAAAGAGTCTGCATTCTGATGCTGTTGGAGTGGATGGCATATCTTTACAGATGCTTGTCATGACTCTTCCACAATCTCTTAGTGCAATAACATCCATTGTAAATAAATCTTTAAGTGATGCACAATTTTCTGACTTTTGGAAAACAGCTCTAATTAAACCTATTCCTAAATGCACGAATCCATCCAGTGTTAGCGATCTTCGACCAATAAGTATTCTGCCTTGTCTGTCTAAAATTGTGGAGAAGGTAGTGTGTGATCAGATAGTGAAGTATTTGGAATCCAACTCATTGCTACCCCTGCTACAGTCAGGTTTTCGAAAAAAGCACAGTACATCTACGGCTCTCCTTAACGTAGTCGATGATATTCTGTCTGCGCAGGATAAGGGTATGGGTACTCTGATGGTGCTCCTTGACTTCTCGCGTGCCTTCGATTCTTTGTATATTCCATTACTTCTATCAAAGCTTTCTTACTTTGGATTTGACGCTGCAGCCGTACGATGGTTTCACAGTTACCTGACAAATAGGATGCAAACTGTGGAAGTGGTAGGTGGAAATGGGTCTGTATTCTACTCTCAGTGTCGTGCAATATGCAGAGGTGTCCCTCAAGGGTCCATTTTGGGTCCCATTCTGTTCATCATTTATAGTGCAGATATAGCTGAAAGCATAAAGCACTGTCAATTTCACTTATATGCTGATGACGTGCAGCTGTATCGGAGCTGCTTTCCTAGCGATACTGGTGAATCTGTGGATAAGATTAATGACGACTTAAATGAAATACTTATCTGGTCACATGAGAACAGTTTAGTTCTCAATCCATTGAAGACTAAATATTTGATTCTTGGCTCTAAGAAACAGGTGACTAGCATCATGTCAAATGACCCTCAAATTTTTGTTAATGGTCAGTCCATTGAACAGGTATCAGAGGCTAGGAATCTGGGAGTAATTTTTGAATCAAATATGAATTTTGAGAAACATGTTCTCGAGGCTGTTCAAAATTGTTTTTACCGTCTCAAGGTGCTATATAAATTTCGCCCTTTTCTTAGTGAGGATTTAAGAATTCGTCTGTGTGAAACATTGGTCCTGTCCAAACTTAACTATGCTGATGTTGTTTTTGGCCCATGTCTGCTAGCTAGAACTGAACGTCTCATTCAACGTGTACAAAATGCATGTGCGCGTTTTTGTTTTTGTATTCCATCTAGGGCCCATATTACACCATACTTGAATAATTCCAATTTAATGAGGATGGGCTCTCGTAGACAATTGCATTTTGCCACACTTTTGTTTGATATAGTACACTCTCGAATGCCGGAGTATCTTTACTCTAAGATTAACTGGGCCAGAGATAAAATGTTTCGTTCAAGAGCTGCCACTTACATGATACTCACTCCCGCACATAGAACTGCTGCTTTTCGTGGCTCATTCAAGTACTCAGCTTCGAAGTGTTGGAATAATTTGCCACCCCCAATACGTTCACTGAAAACACATGACACATTTAAAAATAATTTTAAGTTGTTCTTGTTACAGACACAGGTGCAGCCCGTTTAATTATCTTTTCCCTTACCTTTTAATTTATTTTCAATAAATATATTGCTTTTTGTAACAGCCGAATCTTTTCTTTTCATTTTTTGTATTGCATACGTGTCACTGTCACTAAAACTAAGAGCAAAGAGTACGGAGTCAAAGTCCATCTTTAATTTTTATTTTATTTTTTCTTTGTAAATAACCACAGATTACCTCTGTTACAATGTATAATTTCTGCCACAGATACTGCTATGTGTTCTGTCCTATACTGATTTCTTTTCTTTTTTGTTTTGTTATTTAGTATGTACTTAATCTGTATTTTACCTTTTTCTTTTCTGTGATGTCACTGCTCTGGGTATGGCAGAATACCAGTGCAGCAGGAATTTTTCCTGCTGTGTATGCTGAGTCATATCCAGTGTTGGCATCACATAAAATACACATTTACCGTCTGTAGCTGTTTTTTGTTGTTGTTAATTTTACTTGTACGTTTTGTTTTACTTTTTGTTATATGTATTTTTGACTTTATGTGTATGTTATGTGTTGTCAGCAATAAAAACATTTTTCTTTCTTTCTTTCTTTCAAATTATTATATATATGTAATTATCAAATATGAGCTATATTACTGTTAAGTTTCATTAAAATCCATTCAGTATTTTTTAGGTGAAAGAGTAACAAAGATCCATACAAACGTAAGATTGAAATTAAAAGCGTAAGTGGTTAATATACAACTTTAAAGCGTCGTAGATCCTAAACAATCATATAAAATGAAAAATGGTGTTAGAAACCTAAATATGATTTTTGATTATTTAGACAGTGACACCCCACTCGTCGTTTACTTCGTCACAATATGGCGCCTAATTTTGCCCATATTGAATTTTGATTACTATCATATCTTTAGTAGCACTCCCATAATTGAGACGAATCGATTGATGTATGAATCATCAAAATCGGTCCAGGCGTTTGGTCTCTAGTGTGCCACAAAGGAACAAACATACATATATAGACTGTTAAACACATAACCCTGTCTGCGCGTCGCGCTTCGCGCTTTTGCATTGCGCAGCCGGGTAAAAAGGGGTTCAATAACCAAAGTGTAAAAACGGAACCCTATTACTAAGACTCCAGTGTCCGTCAGTCTGCCATAACCGCGATAGCTAAACAATTGAAATTTTTCACAGATGATGTATATCTATTGACGCTATAACAGCAAATAAACATAAAAACAGAAGAAAGAAAATATTTAAGTGATGCTCCCATAAAAAAAAGTGTTTTTTGCCGTTTTTTATAGATAATTAAAATGGTAACTGGTAGGCGCTAAAATATTCACCGAATATTTAGTTGTATATTCTCTTTAAAAATAAGTAATGAAATTGAAATAAAATTAATATTTAAGGGGCTGACATTACAACGGACGTGATTTTTTGCCGCGTTTTGCTCAATATAATGATGTGTCTAATGTTGAATAGTTAATAGTACGGAACCTTTCGTGCACGAGTCAAACTCGCATTTGCCCGGTTTGCAGCTATCGTCTCGACTCCGAATGATTAAATAAGATAATGAGTTGCTATTGTTACCCGATAATCTTTTGTTTTCCATTTTCGTTACCCGGTTTATTCAGTTAACTCATCATCACCAAATTCTATTGATATTCCATACAAATAGACGTTTTTCTTTTTCTATAGGGAAAAGAAATACTCGCGGATGCCACAGACGTTCTAATGGCCGATTAGAACCTGACTCTCAGCGACATCTCGGATCCAATTGTGAATATAAAGCTTTCAGGAATGCACTGGAATACATTAATAAAATTTATGTTTAGTCGTGCAAAGTCTGCTAAGTTTCAAAATAAATAGAGAACAAGAGATAACGAAAATATAAATATTTCCAAAACTCACACAAATCTTTTTTTGAGTTTTTTTTCCATAATTAATATAGTGAACGTGGTTCTTCTCGAAGGGACGTCAGCATTTAATAGTGGATTTTTTTATACGTGCAGAAAGTGGTGAAGACTGAATTAATACTTGTGATGAGCTGGGAATTCCCGAAGATCTTGGTATAACCGAAACTTTTGGAGATGATGGTAATTCCAAATCTAAAGAAGCAACTATTTCGGTATTATTTATTTCTTAGGTTTTCACGCACATCACTCATTAAACTAGTTTTAACGGGTTAATGCACGAAACCTTATTTATTTATTGACGTTTCGCAGCCTTTTCAGATCAGCCTTTTCAAATTCGGTTGGATTAGATATCAATTCGGGGTATAATTGTGGTGAGTTGGCAATAATCTATTAAATATATTTGTAAAATAAATCTTCAAACGTAGTTAACAGCCCGTTTCATAACTTTAAGTTCAAAATGCGCTATCTTCTTAATTCAAGAGTAAGTAGAAGTTAGTTAAGTTAGGCGTGACTCCAGCAAAAGTCGTGAATCCATTAAAAACAATACCTACCGCAGTGTTCCTGAAGCCACTTCGTTATAATTCAGCCCCGGGCTGCTTCGCCGAACATCGGCGGTGCACTGCGCTAACTCTATCTGCGATATTGATTCGATAAGTTTTAACTATAATAAATATTAACGTTCCTCCACAACTTTATGAATAGACACTTTATTAATAAACTAGCTTTTGACCGCAGTTTCGCTCGAGCTACATTTTGGTGCTGTATACAGACCCATGATTTATCCCTTAAGGGGGTGATTTTTGGAAAATCCTTTCTTAGCGCATGCCTACATCATAATAGCTATACGTGTGCCAAATTTCAGCGCAATTCTTTCAGTGGTTTGAGCCGTGCGTTGATAGATCAGCTTTACAATGAAAGTCACAAACAAGCTTTTCGTGGTATCACATTTTATTGAAAAAATATACATGAAGAAAAAACTGGCTGATCCACTCATCAGCCTATTAATGTCCCCAATGCTGGGAAGCCTTCCCTATGGATGGAATAGGGAGATTGGGCCATGACCCACCACGCGGGCCCAGTGCGGTTTGGTGGGTGCTAACGACTGCAGATGCAGCCGGGACCAACGGCTTAACGTACCTTCTGAAGCACGGAGGAGCTCGAGATAGTAAATTTTTGGTCACCCATCCAATGACCGACCACTGCGAAAGTTGCTTAACTTCAACGATCGCAGCCGAACGCGCTAACCACTTGCGCCAACGAGCTCCTCTCTCTTCTAAACAAATATAGGAAACATGACACTTTTGAACAACATTACGATTTTCTTTGAATTTTAATACTTAGTATTACCACCTCGTACTTCCATTACTGCGTTTACCCGGTTTGGAATGTTTTTTTTTGTTTCCTCCCAGGCGGGGGAGAGGGTGAGAAATCCTCATGGATACCCTACAGCCGGCTGTAGGGTTATGTCAGACTTTTACTGACTAAAAAACACCCTTTAATCATGCTTATGGCCAGAAGGGCCTTACAAGCTTCATCTGAAGCGATCATACCCCGAGAGGGGGATTTGGCATGCTGTACACCAAGTTTCTTAAAAGATTTTGGGGAATATTGTCCCATTCCTCTGTGAGAGCAATTTTGAGCTCACGAAGTGTAATTGGGGGAAGGTTTCGATATTTTACGCATCTCCTTAGCTCGTCCCAAGCATGCTCGATCGGGTTGATATCCGGGCTGCGTGCTGGCCACTCTATACGAGTAATGTTCATCTCTTGAAGGTAGTCATTCACAATCCAATCTGTATGAGTTTGGGCATTGTCATGCATAAAAATAGCATCCTCACCCAAATTGACCATAAATGGGCCAACGTGTTCATTCAAGCTATCGTCTACATATCTTTCGCTAGTTAAAGAGCCGTTTTCTCTGAACACCAGTTCTGTGCGACTCCTAGAAGAAATTCCCGCCCACAGAAGCACAGACCCATCACCGTAAGCTACTTATTCTTCGATGCATGCTTGCTTGAATCTTTCCCCAGGTCTTCTGTATACTCTGTGTCTTCCATCGTGCTTTTAGAGCATAAATTTTGATTCGTCGGAGAATATAACGTTTGCCCAATCATCAATAGTCCAATTTAAGTGGTTCTGGGCATATCTTAGTCTTGAAATACGATGCCCACACTCCAGTTTAGGGCCGATTGCAGGTCTAAGTAGTTTCATTCACCAAGTCGTCTTACTGTCCATGCGCTTGTTTGTTTTGTTACTTCTTCCGAGGCGTCGAAAGTGATTTGTAATTTCAGTTCCTGTGAGAAAGCGATTTCAAAGAATGGTGTTCACCAAGTATCGATCTTCTCGTGCTGTGGTACACCTGTATCTTCCTGTTCCTGGTCTGCGTAGGTTAGAGCCAGTTTCCTCGTATCGTTGGAGAACTCTTTATACTGTTGACAGTGACACACCGACTGACTCCGGCCGGTTTCCAGCATTGTGAGAATTCTGATGCATTCTTCAGGTGTAAGCAACGTGATTATAGCCACGGACCTAAAAAAAAGACGGACATAATATCAAACTATAATGATGTGAAGCATGCAAGGTCCTACAATTTCGTTTGTTGTACACTATCTGCACTCACACAAATGCACCAGGTCGGACAAACCGCTGCCATTTGAGTACGCGCGAGAGCGGCAGTGACACGTTCAATTGCTCCTACAATTTTTTTATAAAATGCCATCTTGTGTGGTGAAATCATGTAAAATCTGCAAGGGTAAACTTAAAGACCCACAAGGAATCACCTGGGTATAATCGCAAAAAATTGTACAAATTCATGACATCGTAACGCACGTTACGTACCTGATAAAATGTTACATACATGACCGTCATAAAGCTTAGTTCATAATAGAAACTATTTAGTTCTACTAGTACTAAATAGTTCTAGGTCTGTGGTGGTGATATTATATCTTTTTTTAACGTTAACTATAGATTTTTTTCTTCATATAATATTCTTTGGTTAGCCCATTTTCTTTGTAGTTTTCGTACTAAGAATATGTTTTCAGCACTATTATCTTCAGTGATACTTTAATTTTTCGCAGATTTTTTTCATATCATTCTGCGGCGATTTTGACTGGCTCTCCACCGTGATTTTCTTTTTTTTTATTTCTCTGCACTTTTTGATTTTATTTCTTCGTACTTCGAAGGATTTTGGGTTCGTAAATTTTCACGATATTTTGTTTGCCTTCCGGCATTGGTCAAAGGCATCTGGAATATTTATTTTTACAAATTTTATCCTACTAATATTATAAATGTGAAAGTTTGTATGTTCGTTACTCAATATAGTATACACATATTATGTGTGCCAAATGTCATCCAAATCCATTCAGCCGCTTTTGCGTAATTGAGTAACGAACATACAAATATACAAACTTTCGAAGGATTCTCAAAAAACCAAAGTTAACTCAGACGAAGTCGCGGTAAATTTATATTTTAGGTAAAATAGTGTAATCTCCGCCTTAGAATCGATCATGATTGTAACGTTAACACATTGTAATATTCATGACATAAAAAAGCGTACGACATAACCTAAAATTCAAATATCATTTAATTGCAAACAACTACGGATTGTGACGTAGGGTTATCCCGTTATTATAATATATATTTGATTACATAATGTTAACAATGTTTAAGTTTGCGAATTTCAAAAGTAGGAAAATTGATGATTTACCCGACAATCCTCAAATCACGCACACGCGGTGAACGGGCAGCCATTGGGATGCTTCACTCACGATTAAACGAGATTAAGTCCGTCTTTTTTTCAGGTCCGTGATTACAGCTTCAATAATTCATATTGAACACTATCGATATGGTTTATATAAATGATAAATGACAGATTAGAAACAAAAGCAAAAACAAATGCAGTAATTTCGTAGTTCCATCTTCGAAGTCTCCCTTTTTCGAATTTGATTTTTTTATGATATAACTTTACAATAACTTTGAAGTTTTAATATCTTAATTCGAGGAGTATTTAATAGTCTATTAATGAGATTTTATTTTATTAAGCTAGCATTCTTAGTTTGCGAGATTTATAGGATTCTTTAAGGGACCCGGATTCATTGCTCTCGAGTGTATATTAACGTTTTATGATTGAGTTCTTATGTTAAGTTTATCGATTCAAAGAACTTTAACACACCATTTAAAAGAGAGAATTTGGTTTACATTGAAAGAGATGATTGCGTACAGAAATTCAAAATATATAGGTACAAACATTTAAAATTAAGCGATGCTGTTCAACACATTTCACGTACGTACAAAAAGATTACCTTTCATACGAATACAGTATAGGTACACAAGCTGATAAAGAAAATGTTTTCAACAACATTCCAGAGTTCAAATTAATTTCGGCCTTTTCACACTTTGTTTTGGTTTCGACATTCAAAGGAAATTGGTGAAAGAAGCCTGACGAAGGAAATTCGCAGATCGAATATGTCTGGGAGTGTCAGGAGTGAGCGCTGCTCGCTGAGAACGTTCGACGACAAAATTGGGTGAGGTTATAAAGAAAGGCCGCGTTAAGTGCCGGGAACTGCTGACGAGAACAAAAAACTGATGCCTACAGCGATTGATGAATTTGAATGAGAAAGCGAAAGAGGTCTGTTACCCTTAGATTAAAATAAAAAGGGAAGATACGGTGCGATCATACTAGCATCAAATAAAATATGATCCGACTCAACTACATAAGCATCTCTCACACACGCTCACGTCTGTAAATAACATTCAATCGAGTGAGCGATACACAACTGTACGCTTCAACGCAGAGCGAGCAAAACGGCGAATCAGCTTCCGAGTGCGAACGGCTTAGCTGTATTTGTTGTCCTGTTCTTGATAACAAAATGGCGATTACGTCGTAAATAAAATACACGACAAACTGTGATTTTTGAGAAAAAAAAATATTTTTCTGTTTTACGAATGAGAAGTGTTGCCGAGGCATTTGTTATTTGTTTTTGAACTATTTGTGTTCTTTATAAAAGCATCAAAGGCATTGTTTTATCTTTATAACACAGAATATACGCAATATTGTTATATTTAGTGTACATGCAGCGTGTTTAAATATACAATTGTGACTACACCACAATTTAAGCGGATCACTTTTGAGCCGCGAGTGTCGTATCTTTCCTTTTCGTTTTAATCTAAAATGTTACCCCGAAGAATATGGAGCTAAATTGTTTCTATCTTCTTCTGCTTTGATAATAAAATGAATGTATTTTTATTAATTTAGAAACCATTTCTCAGCACAATTAATTGTTATTCATAAATGAACTAAAATGTTAAAACATTAACGGCCTACATGGCGACACTTTGAAACCCAACGTACATAACACCAACTTCTGCGTCGGGTTTCAAGTTGTCGCCTACTCAGACGCCCAGGGACCTCTGGGTAGTTCGAAATATTTGTATGATCAATGGGTACCTTACCTTAAGTCATGGATGGTTGTGTATTTCTAAAATATAACTTATATATATATTCTTTCAATTATCCTAGTACCCTATAACACAAGCCTTACGGTGCTTACCAAAGTAAGCCCCAAGGGGCTAGGCTATTTGGTGTGTGTTTGATTTTTTTTTATTTATTATTGCTCATATATCAAGAGAACTCTAACAACTACTTCGAAAAAAATGTGTGATAAAACGATAATAACTTCGGTTACTCTGTGTGCTGATTTCAAATCATAATAATACTACGACCATACTATTGCACTACTGTGAAATTTTGTCGTTTTCACGGCGCATCTAACCAAGTAGTAGTGAAATTTCCGACCATGTTCTGAAATGTGATTATTGCTTGGCCCGACTTGAAGTGAAAATGGAAAATGTTCGCGATAACGTGACAGTGTGGCCTTAGCGTAAATGCAAGATGTAATTAATAACAACAAAAAACAAAGTAATATTACAGTAGAATTATAATATTATCTCTTATCTAATAGACAAGTCCGTCCGTCCGTCCGTGGTGCTGTTTCAGCGGCCAAACCGTAAGAGATAGATATAGAGAATGTTCAAGTTATAAGTTAAGAATAGTCTGACAAGACTACAAACCGGATGTGAGTAACGTAGCACTTCCGGTTTTCGAGAAATCACGTGATTTCTATTTCAAACGAAACCACACAAAATCTCCGAAGTTCTCAATTAATTAAATACATTTTTTTTTTTTTGGTGAACATTTGGTTCACTGGATTGCTAGTATTTTATATTACTTTAGGACTAATCTATTTGAAACAACACGCATTAATTAATTTACTCTTTCGCAAAAGTAACTAGTTGTTAAAATAAAATATTAAAGGTTAAATATGGTACAAATAGAGCTTAATTTAACTTTCGACAACGTTTCAACAAATCGGTGCCGGGTTAAAAATAATATTGAAGAAACTTCATCAACCTTAATTGAACCTAATGAGTCTAATTAACATCAACTGGTCAGAATTATCTGAGCAATCTTACAAATACCTGTTTTCATGCGCATAGATCTTTTTATTTTATACTTCTTACAAACGGGTATGAAGCCCTATTCATGTTTTTTACATTCTTGACATTTTGTATCCTTTATAGGCTCCGTGGTCTGATTAAAGGCT
This sequence comes from Chilo suppressalis, assembly GCA_902850365.2. Classification (NCBI taxonomy): domain Eukaryota; kingdom Metazoa; phylum Arthropoda; class Insecta; order Lepidoptera; family Crambidae; genus Chilo; species Chilo suppressalis. The sequence continues at coordinate 9,947,278 of OU963907.1, forward strand.
GTGATTTTGGTCATCTTTTTACGGGCATTTCCTTTTTAAAGGTATTTCATTTTTCTTATGGCTGATTGTAATTTATCCAATTAAATTGAGATTCGTTTGTTTACCCTTCACTACCTACCATAACAACCAGATCCAAATTGGGAACAATACCGAGACAAATCTAAAAAAAAGAAATCATCAACAGAATAGTCCGTCAGGTCCATTATAATGAGGACGCGGGAGCTCGAATACCCGCCGGCGAACATCAGGGTCACTTTGATAACTTCAACTTCAAATTCGATCTCAATTCAATTGGCGTTCAACTCGCAGGCGGAGCTATTTAAATCTCGGCCAAGTTTAACCAAATTATCTGTGCATTAATTGCAGAGTCAAGCTTCGGTGAATTTATGCTGCCACACTAAATATATTACGAGTGTACCTAAGTTTCGCTTCTACGAATTCATATCAACATAACTGATAATGATATTCGACACAATTTTATGCTTTGGCTAAAATGCAAGAGAGAATTTCATGCTCGCACAGCGCGCCTGTGAGGTTAAGTTACCTTCATTCCATCTGCGGGCGACCATATATAAAATGTCTCAAGCTAGTTACTTTAAACATTATTAATCAAAATATAAAATAACGCAACTTTGATGATCAAGGCAAATATGTCAAGGAAGCATACTGGCTATCTTCAAAGCTTCAACTAGGTATTTACCTCTTTTCTAGTGCGAAAAGAATACACGAATGCACTGAAAGACAAAAAGAAAAATCGAGGCAATTGGTTAAAGTTTACGGCGCAAATATTTCACTTTCAGCGAAATAGACAGTAACGGAGTACCTAGTAGTACAATGGGAAGAATTACGCGCAAGTTTATGTGGAATCCGAACAAAAGGTGCTCCGAATCAGATAAAGTATCGCTGAAGTTAACGAAGCTCAAAGGAACAGATTTAAGTTTGGGGGAAACTCAAGCGGAGCGCCACGCCACGCACACATTTACTTATAAATACAAAATAATAAACCAAATTTCTATGCTCCACCAATTTTTTTTGAAGTTATACTTCTTTAGGCGCGTTATGAAAAAATGATGAGAGTGAAATTTTAAGATGCGCGCGCATCACTGTAACACAAAATTTTAACAGCATGAAGTTGGTCGCTTTAGCGATTGATTGATATTCGAGTTGAGGAGAGAAAAATACATTAGTTTAAAAAAAAATATTCTACGTTAATTTTTAAAAAAAAATTAAATCGTCCAAAAACGAACATTTTTATTAACGATTTTTTTCTACTCGATCGATTCCTCAAAATTCTTGGTGAATCGAATCACCTGAATTTTTTTTCCCGCTGTGCGCCTTCTGGGAAAGACGGGACAGGCAAGTACTTTTTTTTCGGAGATTGAGAATTGTTGCTAAAGTTTGCGACACAGGTCGATAAATTTTACATGACTCTCTTGGGAGTGGCGTTACCCATATGATAAACTACTTTAGAAATCAAAATGTTTATTATAACATGTTGAATTGTTGCAAACGTAAAACCGACATAATTGCAATTTACTGCTAAACTAACAATCTCACGTTATTTTTTCATAGAACTGATTTTGTAGAGGGCAAGCTAATGAACAACTTTGATTCAAAAAAAATGTCAAAATCCCCGTGTACAAGCAAAAAAACTCAAAAAAACCGGTTTTTCTTTGTTTAAACAATTTTCCTGGCTACAAAACACGGGTTCTAGCGGGGACGAATGGAGGGCATATTCGTGGGGGTCTATACTACCTAGGAAAAAATTGGCTAAGCGCTGGTGTCTTAGAATAGAAGTCGGTCCAAATTATGGCTATTCCGACTGGACTAAGTAACAGTTATAGGTATTCATATTTATAATATTTATCCACATGTTTGTTTGTTTGTATATTCGGAATACGTGTTTGAGTTTCATACAAGTGCAAATCACATATGTTCTAATAAATTATATTCAGTAGCGATTTTAATTGAATATTTTGATTATTTATTTATTTTTTCAAATTAAAACTGAACTTTATTGACTGTGTCCTTTTCCAGACTTTTTATTAATTTATTGTAATTAATTATTTGCATGCAATTAAAAACTAATTTTAAACGATGCCAAAGAAGGATAACTTCTCACGCGCCTACATAAGTACACGCACCCATTTTTTATGTAAAAAGCGTATGTTCCACCCAGAGACTTAGAGCAGGGGTGCTCAAACGGTCGATCGCGAGTGCTTTTTGAGTAGATCTCGAGAAGATTTTTTTTAATATGTAGGTACTTAACTAAACTACGAAAATTTATTACGTAATAAAATAACACTCTGCTGGCAGCAAAAGGCGGCTTTATCAAAGGAACACGCGGTACTTGTCAAAGAAAAGCCGCGTTTTTTATTCTTGCCGCTTTTCTGAACATGCGTGACTTTCATTCACGCCGATATAAATGTTGCGCCTGTAGGATTTGGAGTCATTCTGAATTGTAACTTGAAGGCAATACCACGTCGATACAAAGTTTTTTATGAAATAGTACAAAATGAGTGCAGCGAAGAAATCTAAAACGTATCATTTTATTAACGATTGCGAGGAAGAATTTTTCTTTTGTATGTTGAAGGATAAGTGCATTTGTCTTATTTGTCGTGCGTCAGTTGCAATACCTAAGCGTGGTAACTTAGAAAGGCATCATAAAACGGTTCATAAAAACCATGAAAAGGATATTCCGCCACAGAGTGAATTAAGAAAATGTAAAAAAAACAAACGTACTTTTGTACGTGATTTGATATCTTGTTTGAAAAAAGAACAAACCATGTTCACAAGACCAGCCAAACAATCAAAAGCTGCTACGATCGCGTCATTTGAAATATCTCATATATTGGCAAAACACAAGAAACCATTCGAAGATGGATCGGTTGTGAAGGAAGTATTTATTGAAGCAGGTGATACTTTATTTGGAGATTTTAAAAATAAAACAGAAATCAAGTCTGCTATTAGAGAACATCACTTATCTCGTCCGACTGTCACAAGGTGTATTGAAGTCATGAGTGAAGTGATGAGGACATGGCAGATAAACTAAAACATGATATTATGGAATGAACACAATTTTCATCATGACAGACACTGCCCAGCTGTGTATTTTTATTCGGATAGTATTCAATGACATATTGGCTAAGGAAGAATTTTTGACTATCATTCCTCTGAACGGGAAGACCCGTAGCGAAGATATATATGATGACGTTTTCTCGTGACGCATTTCCGTTTCATCTTTTCCATAGGATTTTTACCATTTGCCGAAAAGAAATTTCACTTCAAAAAGAGGGGCTAGCCAAATGGCTAACCTACGTTTGTTAGCGTTTAGCGATAGTTTACCAAACTATTCTATATGTTTATGGGCCCGTCTGATGCTAAGCAGCTACAACCAAAGTCTAAAGCATAAGCGATACCAGATTATTACGTTGCATGCCTCGCTTAAAGTGTTAAATATTTTGTTGAAATTGTTATAAATAATAAAAGATGTCTCAATAAGAGTGCACTTTTCATATTAAAATAAAAACACTTATTTATTTTTTAATCCTACTTATTTTTGAGGCCTGTCATGGCAGTCGTGAAGGCTATTAGACGGATATTTTATTCCATAGTTAATCGGAACATGTCTTCTTTAGAATCCAATAAAAAAATCACGATTTGCTCAAAACATATGTGGTTTTTATTTTAAAATAAAAAGTGCACTCTTATTGAGACACTCTTTATATAGCAGTTGCTATAACATTGGTGTTAACTAGAACTAATAGCTTTTTTGTCTAAAAAGAGTTTATTATTATTATTTGTAGAGTGTATTTTCTTCTCAACTCTTTGGCTTGTTTTTATTACATTTCCGGGCCGAAACCAAGTAAGTGCAGCATGTGTTGTGTTATCTTAAAGAAGTGTTGTGATGAGAACCTTTTTCATTTTCATCTATTTGCATGTATTTAAAATTGCAGATATTTGGAGAGTGATATAGAGAGTTTCTTTTAGGTTTATTAATTTAAGGCTATGGAGAAGGTGATTTGGAATGACGCCTGTTGTGGAGAGGACTATAAGGAAACTTTTTGTTGGCATCATATTCTATTTACTTCATCTTTGAGTTTTGCGTATTTACTATTTTTTTTATTGTCTTCTGAATGTTATGTTTGTTGGGAACGGCTATATCTATTAGGTAAGTAACTTTATTTATAGTATTATTATTATGGTCCATCTGATTGTAAGAGGCCACGAACCCTATATCCAGGGGCGTATTTACCCAAGAGTCAAGCGGCCGTGTCCCGGGGCGGCAGGCTGTGTGGTGAGACTAGTCAGTTGACGCTGAGAACGGAGGATCGGCTGAAGCGGGTGCGGTCTGGTCGGAGGTGGTGGCTTAACGTCTGCCACGCTTGCGTGAGTGCACGTCAGAGTATACCTGCACCGACTAGTAGCCTTCGGGCTACTCGCCGCCGGCCGAATGCACCACGCAATTACCTGCCACGCAATTATGGTCATTGTCTTGGATATAATGTGGAGAGAAAAAAAAGTGTGGTGCGGCTGGAATAGTTGCAAGGGCAGGCAAAAGCCATATAAAAGTAATCGTTACTGACCCACAGTTTGATGGAGTTTTGAATCGTAAATGGTCTGGGACGCTAGACGCTATTTCAAAATACGCCCCTGCCTATATCTGGGGTGAATATTGAGCTTTCAGAGTATGATGAGAGTGTGATTCGTGGCAAGGCTCCTAAGGATAGGATCGCTAGAACTATACTCACAGACGATTCAAAAGATTTGTATTAAGTATCCAATTTGAATAAACAAAGTTTGGTGTTGTAACACTTTTTTTTGTATCAATGAGCTAATTTGAGTGTAAAATCAAATCATTGGTAAACAATAATAAACAGAAGGGTTGATAACCTCAAATGTCAACCCCAATGTCACTTTAAATTGCGTTCAGAAATCCGAACTTTAAACTTTCCTTCATATAAATAGTTACAGAATCGCAACGCATGTCCATGATTATTAAATTAAGAATAAATTTCATTTCTTTGACTTGTAATCTTTGTTTAACATTAAATTGATCATAAAATTAATACAGCCAACCAATTATTCAATACTAATATAAAAATAATAAATTTATCAATTGTTTAGGCTGTATAATACAGAGTAGTCTTGACTTTCGCCAGCGTTGTATGAAAGGAACAATGGTTTTTGCATCTGTGATGTAATAGGGATGACATGTTTGTTAGTTCGGAATCTGTAGATCGTATTAATTGGTATCGATAGCTGATCGATTAGTATATAATTTGCAGTTTTGATAGTTTCTTTCAGGGAATTCATCCCTAAAAATAAAGTGAATATATTCGTTTCGCTCCTTGTGGAAAAATGTTAATTCTACAATTAACATTTAGTGTGTAATGGTATTTTTTCATTAAATCGATTGATTCGATTCCGCGTACCGATGACTTATGTCTCGAGGTATTCGGTATGCGAATAGTTGTGTCACCGCACGAAAAATCATCTTTCTTTTCCACGACAAGCCTCAGATCAGGAAGGATGTGAGGGAATTTTCTACAGAAAATAAGTTTTTTTTGGTTGCACTTCGCTCCGGCAGAGCATTATAATATGCCACAACTCCCATCAACAGAATGGGCATAAAATTTGAACCCATGATAACCACATGGGTTCTTTAGGTTAAGCCTAGCTTAGGCTCTTTTATTTTTTTTATTTTAAATGTTCACTCCGCGATGACCTAAAAGCCACAATCTCAGCAACCTAAAGATGCTTCGAGCCACGAGGACCTAAACACGTGGACTCCAGCCAGGACTATTGCCTGTGTACCCGGGGTGTGGAAGCTGCCCATTGCCTTACGAATACCATCATCCAGGGGATGTGACACGTGTGACCAGACCGCCCGTTGATGATTGGATACCGCATGGACAGCTCAGACTGATTAACCGGGTAATACTAACCCATTTTGTAGGCTCATTTAAGGGTAGAAATTTAACTTATATGCTGAATTTAAATTAACATTCTTGGTTATGTAAACTGCATTAAATATGTGACAATTGAATAAATGGATGTGAACATTTAATGTGTGGACATTTTTATTCCATCTGAAATCGTTTGCTACTGTGTGCATGGCGCCTCTTAAATAAGTTTTGCACACAGTACTCCAGGCACGGTCTTAACAAAACCCGCTCCCTATTAACTTCTCAAATTCTAGCCGACTGTTTCAAATTATCCGTAGCCGGGAAAAACCCATTACAGTGTCGTACCCAACGTTTGGCCTGGTGATTTCAGATGAAATAAAATTGAATATTAAAATTTTTTTTTTTCTTTAGTGGGTAATTTAAATTATTTTTTTTGTAACTTACTTTTTCATAAAGGAAGCTCATAAACTTACCTTAAATATATTCTTTAGGCACCTATTTAGGTCTAGCCTACCTAATATTGTTTGGAATTCTTTCCATTTTGTCTCTGTTGTCTCTCGGAGAAAATATTTTTTGTTTAGGTACCTCCATTAAAGGTTAGCCTACCTGATTTAAGTGTATTAACTGTACTTAGTTATATACTGTATATTATTATACTACTAAAGACTATTGTTTAGCTTTAGAATTTAAGTTTTTTTTTTGTTGTAAAACTTGTATAATCATACAACATGGATTTCATTACAGTTGGTTGTCCAGTTGAGTACCTACATAAGGACGAACTGTTACATGAGCTGTCTATAAGGCACTTACCTGCGGAAACAACCTCATCAACGGACGATCTGAGAAAACTTCTGCGTCACACCTGCAAATTGGCCCGACGAGGTAGTGTGAAGGCAATGGACAATTTCACCATCGACCAGTCGTCTGAGGTAGCCATATGTACTCCCAAGGTTGCTGAGATTGAGGCAAGCAGTAAGGATTTAACATCCAGTGAGCGCATGGTTAAGCGGTTAGTAGCTCGGTGCAATTATTTACTATGTCGTCTTTCGAGGATAAGCAATCCAGAGGATGGAATTGCAAAACTAAAATCTTCTCTTATTTGCATTCTCATGCATCTGGAAAATGATAGTGATGAACCCGAGGAAACGGGGGAATCTTTCTCTACACCCGAGAAGGAAGTTGTTGAAACTGTTCAGGTTGTTCAACAGCTCTCTCCGAAGGTCTATAATTTGAATTCTTTCAATTTAAAGTATCGCGGCGATTCTTGTGTCCGTGTATTCTTAACTCGATTAGAGGAACTTAGGGTTGCTCGTAAGGTTCCCAAAGATGTGATCTTTGACGGTTTTCCGGATTTACTAGAGGGTCCTGCCTTATATTGGTTCAGAGCCAATAAACATAAATTTGAATGTTTCTCAGATGTTACAAAATCACTCAGTGAAGACTTCGATATTCCTGACTTAGACCACCTGCTCTTAGCTGAGATACGGCAGCGTACCCAGGCAAAATCAGAAACTATAGTTGTTTTCTTGTCCATCGTGGTGGGTATGTTTTCACGTTTAAGGAAAAATATCCCTGAGGATGAACAACTGGACATCATCCTTAGGAACATCCGTCCGGAATATAGTGTCGAGTTAGCATTGCATAACATAACTTCAATTGAACACCTCAAGTTCTTGTGTAAAAAGCTTGAGTTGGCAAAGGTCAAAGCTAATCAGTTCAGAGAACCAGTATTAACAGCTGATTCATTGGCTCCTGATTTTAAATATAATTTGAGTAAACCTACTAAATCAAAACAATCTTTTGTAAATTTTAAAACAAATCAAATATCATCACTAAATCAAAATGACGTTAATAAGAAATCTAATCAGCCCTCTAGCTCCAATAAATTCAACCTACATTGCTTTAGGTGTGGTAATAACAACCATAACACTAGTAGATGTCTAAAATCTAAAGATCTTGTTTGTTTCAAGTGTGGTGAGAGAGGTGTCCGTACACCAGAGTGTCCTAAATGCTCTATGCCAAAAAACTAGTTGGCCATGTCTTTTCTCCAGAACATAAAAAGTATAAGAACGAATTTCATCCCGCTTTAACAGAAAAGACATATTTTGAACCTCCGGATAATGATTATAGACCTTACTTAGCTGTAGACATTCTTGGACTTAAAGTTAAAGGTTTGTTGGACTGTGGTGCTTCTTGCTCTGTTTTAGGTAACAATTGCCATACTTTATTTCAGAACATAGGAATTCCTCTTTATGACTTTGATAGTCCGATTAAAATATGTGTTGCCAGTGGTCAAGAATTAATATGCACACAATATATGATGTTACCTATTTGTTATAATAATGATTTAGAAATTGTCAAATTTTACATTCAGCCCAATATTGATATACCTATCCACTTTGGATTGAACTTTTGGAAAGCTTTTAATATAGCACCTGATATTTTTAAAAACATTACTCAATTGGAGAACATTGGTAGTATGTCTACTTTACCTTCCCGCTCTGGACTTAATGATTTTGATTCCTTAACTATTGATCAAAAGAACCAAATTGATCAAATCAAGAATTTATTTGACAACATTAATACAGAAAGGGTGGGTCTTGGTGAAACTAACCTTCTTGAACATGTCATTGATACTGGTGATGCAAAACCAATAAAACAAAAATATTACCGACTTAGTCCTGAGAAGCAATTTGCTTTGGAAAAAGAAGTAGACCGTATGTTACATTTAGGTATAGTAGAACCTTCTCATTCTCCATGGAATTCTCCTGTTGTCATGGTTTCCAAGTCCAATGGCGACCTTAGGCTTTGTCTAGATAGCAGAAAAGTGAACTCAGTTTCGAAAACTGATGCATATCCACTTCCTTATGTTAGTTACATATTAGACAACTTAAGGGATGCTAAATACCTAACTTCTTTAGACCTTAGTGCCGCATACCACCAGATCAGGCTTTCTAAATCTTCAAAAGAGAAAACTGCATTCACCGTACCTGGTAAAGGACTGTATCATTACAACCGTATGTGTTTTGGTCTTGTTGGTGCATCAGCCACCATGCAACGACTCATGGATAGTCTGTTTACTGCTGAATTTGATAACAAAGTCTTTTGCTTTGTCGATGACATTATAATCTGTACAGCTACTTTCAGCGAGCATATCCGTCTCCTAAAGTCAGTCTATGTAAAGCTAAAAGCTGCAAATCTAACTATTAATATGAAAAAGTCCATTTTTTGTAGGAATGAACTAAAATATCTTGGTTATGTTGTTGACCAATATGGTTTAAGGACTGACCCTTGTAAAGTAGAAGCCATTTTCAATTTTCCCATCCCTAAAGATGCTAAAGATATAAAAAGATTTCTTGGTATGGCCGGTTGGTATCGTCGGTTCATAAATAATTTTTCCAAAATTTCTCGCCCTTTGACTCGCTTAACGAGTAAAAAGGCTATATTTTCATGGTCTCCTGAAGCAGACGACGCTTTCAATAAGCTGAAAACAGCTTTAATCTCTGCCCCTATTTTAAAATGTCCTAATTTTGACCTTCCTTTCAGCATACATACTGATGCATCTTCATATGCCGTAGGTGCTGTTCTAACACAAAAATATGACAATGTTGACCACCCCATTGCTTATTGCAGTAGGACTCTAAATTCCCAGGAAGTAAATTACTCTGCTACTGAAAGAGAATTACTTGCAGTATTATATGCTCTAGAACAGTATCGTGCTTACATAGAGGGCAGGAAATGTTATATTGTCACTGACCACGCTTCTTTACTTTGGTTTTCCAAACTTAAAAACCCTACTGGTCGTCTAAATAGATGGGCCTGTAGACTCAGTCAATTTGATTTTGAAATAATCCACAGGAAGGGTAAGGAACACGTTCTTCCTGACACTTTGTCTAGAATAAAAATTAATTCTTTAATAGATAGTAATTCTACCAAAGATAAATGGTATAAAAATATTTTTGATAAATGCTCTAAAAATCCCTCAAAATTTCCCAATTACAAAATTGAAAACGATAAACTGTTTAGACTTTCCAAGAATAAATATAAAGCTGTTTCCCAATTTATTTGGAAATTAGTAGTCCCATTAGAAAAACGTTCTGACATATTGATTAAGTTCCATGATGATCCAACCGCTGGTCATTTTGGTGTTGCAAAAACTCATAAAAAGATTTCTGAGTGGTATTATTGGCCATCTCTTTTCCATGATGTTAAAAAATACATTAAATCTTGTGACATTTGTAACTGTTACAAACCGGTTAATGTCAAACCTGCTGGTCTAATGGGTAACTCAAAGTTTATCTCTAGACCAGGAGAAGCCATATCCTGTGATATACTTGGGCCTTTTCCACCATCATATTCTCAAAATAAATACCTATTCGTTTGTTGTGATTACTTTAGTAAATATGTAACCATATTTCCTTTAAGAACTGTCACTGCTAAAAATGTAGTCAAATGTATGGAAAAGGGTATCTTTCTTATTCATGGAGTACCAAAATTCATTTATGTAGACAATGGTCCACAATTTATTTCTAAAGAATTTCGAGACTTGATTCATAAATATCAAGTGCCTAACTTATTTTATAATCCAGTTTATCATCCTCAAACCAATCAAACTGAACGGGTGAATCGAGAGATTGTTAGAACTATTGCTTCCTATGTGCGTTCTGATCATAGAAATTGGGATAAGAACATATCAGAGGTGCAATGTGCTCTCAATACTTCGGTACATGAAGGTACTAAATACACCCCATTCTTTTTAACCCACGGTAGGGAGATGGTGCTGGATGGTTCTTTTCATAACATTGACCAACCTGTAGATAGTTCTTTGATATCTATAGATAAAAACTATTCATTCTCTGATTCACTGAAAGGATTAAGATCCATATTTGTTGTAGTGAAACAGCACCTTAAAAAGTCCCAGGACAGAAATTCACATTATTATAATAAGCGCAGGCGTAATGCTGAGCTTAAAGTAGGGCAAATAGTGTTCAAAAAGTGTTTTCCTCAATCCAATGCTGCAAAACATTTCTCTTCAAAATTAGCTCCTAAGTATGAAAAATGTGTAGTTTCTGAAAGGCACTCTTCCTTGGTATACACTTTGAAGTCTTTATCAGGGAAAAGCCTTGGCCGTTGGCACATCACCGATATAGTGCGACCAGGTGATTCAGTTACCTAGTAACTGTCTGGTGTAAGTGTGTTATATTCATATATGTAGGTGGGGACATTCCATTTCATGTGTTCTTTCCACCACTGCATAACCTAAAATATACAGGTTTATGTATAACACACCATAGTCGCCATAATTAAGTTATCCCTAATGAAGGAAAACAATATGTTGTCTTATATTTTTACTTAATTTAGGTAGAGTATACATAGGTATAGGTATTAACTGAGTGACAATATGTTCTCTCAAATAGATTAGGTAAATCTGTATTCAATGACTGTTGGTTACAATACATCTCGAATTTAAGTTATTAAGAATTATAAATATAACTACAATAGGTTGTAGGAAAAAGTTTAAAAAGGTAACTTTGATATTTATAGTTAGTATTTCCCTCTTTGTTGGGCCTGATCTTGGCATAGCCACAGGTAAATAACTAGTAGTCAACCTTTTTATTTCCACTTCCATTCCATTTCCAATTTATTTCAAATTCCATTTTCCACGTTCCCTAGTAGGGCGTGAACGTCAAGCACGTAGTCTGCCCATGGCAAAGGCGTCTTCGACGGCTAGCAAAAAGCTTTTGCAGTAGCATAGGTAGTGTACACTATAGTTAATGTGTTCCTACAGCAACTGTATAGTTGTAATGCAAATGCACTCATAAGTGTAAAGCACTCTTTAGTGTTACTTTATTACTTTTTCCCTAGTAAAGGAAATGATAGATTATTATCTGTTTAATGAGTAAACTTTAATGTTTACACACTCTCTCCACACTATAGGATAGGGAGTTTAGTGTATCCTTTAAATAATTTATTTAGTTAATTAAAATAATACTTATCAAATAAGATCTGAACTTGCATTTAGTTTAGTAATCTCACCTTGCATACAATATAAAACTTAGTTCCATATTATTAAGAGTATTGCATAGCAATATCTAATATTTAATCTTAATATTTGAAGACTGGTGCTTCAAGTACTTTAGGAATATTGAATGTTTATAAACTTAGGATATTAGTACCTAGGCATTTAAGTTATATGAGTTGTATTAACTTTGTTTATACCTTAAGTTAATAATTAACTCAAAGTTATTTCATAAAGTGTCATTTAAACAAAATAAGCACAATTAATTTAAGTTTCAATAGTTTATTTGTAAACAATCAACATAGGTTTTCAATATTCACTTTAAACGTAAGTAAGGATATCTTACATAGTATCTTCTCTGAATGCTACATAGAATTAGTTTTGTTCTAGGGCAGTTAGTCCAAAGAAATAATTTTGCTTTCTCTTTCACTTTTGTTCAGGATCGAGGTACAATATTCTCGAATTATTTTATTTTAAAATTTTAAATTTTAAAATAAAATAATTCTTTTCCACCTAAAACGATACTGTAACACTTTTTTTTGTATCAATGAGCTAATTTGAGTGTAAAATCAAATCATTGGTAAACAATAATAAACAGAAGGGTTGATAACCTCAAATGTCAACCCCAATGTCACTTTAAATTGCGTTCAGAAATCCGAACTTTAAACTTTCCTTCATATAAATAGTTACAGAATCGCAACGCATGTCCATGATTATTAAATTAAGAAAAAATTTCATTTCTTTGACTTGTAATCTTTGTTTAACATTAAATTGATCATAAAATTAATACAGCCAACCAATTATTCAATACTAATATAAAAATAATAAATTTATCAATTGTTTAGGCTGTATAATACAGAGTAGTCTTGACTTTCGCCAGCGTTGTATGAAAGAAACAATGGTTTTTGCATCTGTGATGTAATAGGGATGACATGTTTGTTAGTTCGGAATCTGTAGATCGTATTAATTGGTATCGATAGCTGATCGATTAGTATATAATTTGCAGTTTTGATAGTTTCTTTCAGGGAATTCATCCCTAAAAATAAAGTGAATATATTCGTTTCGCTCCTTGTGGAAAAATGTTAATTCTACAATTAACATTTAGTGTGTAATGGTATTTTTTCATTAAATCGATTGATTCGATTCCGCGTACCGATGACTTATGTCTCGAGGTATTCGGTATGCGAATAGTTGTGTCACCGCACGAAAAATCATCTTTCTTTTCCACGACAAGCCTCAGATCAGGAAGGATGTGAGGGAATTTTCTACAGAAAATAAGTTTTTTTTGGTTGCACTTCGCTCCGGCAGAGCATTATAATATGCCACAACTCCCATCAACAGAATGGGCATAAAATTTGAACCCATGATAACCACATGGGTTCTTTAGGTTAAGCCTAGCTTAGGCTCTTTTATTTTTTTTATTTTAAATGTTCACTCCGCGATGACCTAAAAGCCACAATCTCAGCAACCTAAAGATGCTTCGAGCCACGAGGACCTAAACACGTGGACTCCAGCCAGGACTATTGCCTGTGTACCCGGGGTGTGGAAGCTGCCCATTGCCTTACGAATACCATCATCCAGGGGATGTGACACGTGTGACCAGACCGCCCGTTGATGATTGGATACCGCATGGACAGCTCAGACTGATTAACCGGGTAATACTAACCCATTTTGTAGGCTCATTTAAGGGTAGAAATTTAACTTATATGCTGAATTTAAATTAACATTCTTGGTTATGTAAACTGCATTAAATATGTGACAATTGAATAAATGGATGTGAACATTTAATGTGTGGACATTTTTATTCCATCTGAAATCGTTTGCTACTGTGTGCATGGCGCCTCTTAAATAAGTTTTGCACACAGTACTCCAGGCACGGTCTTAACAAAACCCGCTCCCTATTAACTTCTCAAATTCTAGCCGACTGTTTCAAATTATCCGTAGCCGGGAAAAACCCATTACAGTGTATCCAAATCTGTTCAGTTGCACTTCGAAGTCATAAAAGAGTAATTTGTTTCTATCCAGAATTGGTGGTATTGGCTGACGCGCAGTCAATACAATAAGCTAATAGCATACATTGAAACCGAACAGTATAAGACAGAACATTGTACGTAGGTATTTAAAATTATTAATTCTGTTATCGAGACAATCTATGCATTTGTCACAGGCTCAGCTTAAGTCTATCGGCCCATTTAGTTTTATATGTTTCAACTGTTTGTTGCAAAAATATAAGGTTGAGCAATAATAATAGTCATTATTTTTTTAAACATGTTACTGCCTGATGTTTAAATCTAAAGAAAATATAACTAGAAATTATAATTCCAGGCGGACCAGGCAGCAGATGGGACTTGAACCCCCACCATTCGCCCTGATGGCTGCGTCGAAATTCTTCTAGCCATTCTTAAGCTGCAAGGCAGCGCCATCTCTTCTCTTTGTAGGCAACCCTCAATAATAATACCTAGTCAGGTCATAAATTCTGTCACATGTTTAATATAAAATAATTGAAACAAGTTTATTCATTATATAACCATTTATATACCAAAATGAACTTAACAAAACATAGATTCTTATGATAATAAAGTTTATTCAAAACGACCTCCGTGATTTTGAATATATTCATGAACAATTCGAAATTCAATAAACTTTTTTGTGGCCAGCATTCTAAAAGAAAAGTTTTTACTGTGTGACAATACTTATGACCTGACTGTGTATATTTTTAAAAGCACACGAAAAAGATGGGTAATACATCAGCTTTAAAACTGCGTAAAAACTTTTTGCTCGATGTAACATTTATTCTTAGCTGCGAACCGTCAAAACTTAAAATATAGCATTTTCCGATGGATTAGACTGATGGGTGTGTCCGGAAGTGCACATGAGAGAAACGATAACAACATTAATTCATTTAATAACTGTCGCTGATGTAGGAACATCTTCCCAAAAGCAGATTGTAAATTCGTTGTCAGTACGCAGAAGAATATTGTTACGTGGTGGGATGGGGTTCGTAATTATATGCCAGTTCACGCTTGACAGTACTTTATTCACCACACAGTTAACACAATGCCAATCAGAACACTGCACTCCACTATACAAGTCTTTAACAATCGAGCTTGAATACTTTACTTGTACTTTGATCGCCTTTATATTCGTTCCAAAATCGCTGTTGAAACTCAACTGTTATCGCTTTGAAACTAAACTGTCTGCTCCGCGGCGCCGATCACCCTTATATACGACAATCGACGCATTCTAGAAAAGTCCCGTTAAATTGAGAGTTAACTAGCACCCGCGAGTGCTTACTACCTACTTACACATAGATAACGCGCATGAGTTATAAACAAGTGCAGATGTCGTTGCACTTTCTCCCTTACTCCGCATGCATAAGGCTCATATTTGAATGAGCGATACGCGGTGTTCTGGTAAATCTGTCTCCAGTTTTTTCGCGGTTCTGTTTCGAAAGCGTTTGTGACAATATTATTGATTTGCATATTGTTACGTGTCACGTGTCGGGGTAGGGTTCGAAACTATGCCAGTATGCCAGTTCACGCTTGGCTACGGTCTGAGCCTCCTGGTTTGGTGTAGCAAATACTCCAGGCCGGTTTCCATCTTCTGTTTGTGGAAATGGCCCAACGACGTCAATAGCAATTCTTTTCCAAGGAGCGTCGACCTGATGAAACTGCATGCCCCTTGGATCTAGTGCGAGACCCTTTGACCGAGGCGTATACATTACATTTCCTACACCAGTCCTCGACGTTTCCTCGACAGCGCATCCAGTAGAAGGGTTCCCTCACTTTCATTAAGGTCTTCCTTATTCCCAGGAGTCCGCCAAACATACCGTCGTGTACATGTCTTAAAACCTAAGCTACTTTATACCTTGGGAACATCGTTAGTAGAGTTTGTAGAGTCATTTGGTGACTCCCATTTCCGATACAGCATGTCTTCTTGTAAACCGCGATAAGCTGGTAAATTCTGTCTCTAGTATTTTCGCGGTTGTGTTTCGAAAGTGTTTGTGACAATATTTTATACCCATTTATACATATTATAAAAAGGTAGGAAAGTCAAAACTGTACATTGAATATTTTTTTAAAAGAATACTTGAATTAGATCACACCGATCTACATTCGATACCGAAGCATAGCAGTAGAAGTTTTTTTTTCTGTTTGTCTGTATGTATGTCCGGGATAAACTCAAAAAGGACTGCATGGATTTACTTCAAATTTGGCACGAATATTATTAAGAAGTCGGGTCACCATATAGGCTACATATTATCACGCTATCACCTACGGGGAACGAGCAGTGTATTTCTAACTAACTCCACGCGTACGAAGTCCCGGGCGGCCGCTACTATAGTAATAAAAGTTATTGGGTTTACATTGTTAAAAAAAACATTGTAGCTCTTAAAAAATTGCGATTATTAAAAAATATAATATAACTTTCAAAGAAAGGACTAACAAAATATGATTTACCTACGTAGCAAAAATCATGGACCCGTGAATAAAAAGCAACATAATCTTTACGGTCGACTTCATCCTATACATATTAAACATAAAATATTATATTAGATTATTTTATTTTATGATGTAAGCATGCAGTGTGGTTGTGAATTTGTGAGAATCGGTAAATGGGAATAAATCTTCTTATTTTCCGACCGAACAAAACTTGTCTATTATTAATATTTAGTAAAATCACATATGTGCAGGCTATATTTTTCACTTCAATGTGTTTTAAGGTGCCTACACATGCTTGGCAAAAAAACGGCAAACAGCTGACACAATCAGCAAATACAAATGTGTAGATGGCTGTTTCCCTGTCAGTTTTGTTTGCTGTTTGTGTTCGCCAGTTTTCAGGTCGATGACGATTTTTTGCATGAATCAAAAGGCTGTTATTTGTCAAACTTGTGATGATGACAGAAAAATGTTACAAATTTTTCGCCTAGCCAAAAAACTACTTAAATACCAAAATGGAAAAAATATATGGAAACCGTTTTATCACTCAAATGGAGTCCCAAGACAACGTACATTTTACATAGTAGCAGGGCAAGCTTTTAATATTCTCTCAAAAGGGTTTCAAATGCAACTAAATGGAGCTTAAAGTTATTATTCCGTAACATAATTCGTCTCGGAAGTCTTTCAGCATCGCCCAACTTGTTTCATTTCTGGAGTTATTTCTAATCTTATTTATCTGCATTACAAAGATATTCTGTTTTCTTGTGTCAGCGCGCCTAAATAAAGAAGATTAATGATATTTTTAAAATGTACGTTGTTTCGAACTCGCACCGTTTAAGTTACATACCATTTGAAAAACAATGAATTTTGGGTCGATAGAACGCCAAAAGAACCAGGTTTCTTGTAGGCAGTTGTCCCACCGCCGGCGAGGAAGCGACTACACTGAAAAAAGTAATTTACCAAACTATTTGAGTTAACCGATGAA
The DNA here is from genome assembly GCA_902850365.2 of Chilo suppressalis. Taxonomy (NCBI): domain Eukaryota; kingdom Metazoa; phylum Arthropoda; class Insecta; order Lepidoptera; family Crambidae; genus Chilo; species Chilo suppressalis. The sequence goes on from OU963907.1 coordinate 9,964,630, forward strand.
TAGCCAAACTTTGTCTACTAATAAATAAATTTCAGTCACTCATAGTCCAACTGTTATGTTGCATTTTACATCATCATTTCAGTTAATCGAGTTTAGTTAAAAACTAGTAAATCATTTGTTATAAGCTGTCAAATTGGATTTCGATAATCTGTAACGTAACAATGTATTGCTAGATTAAAACACTGAGTTTTCCTTACTACAACTATTTAGTACTATTTATTAGCAAGCAAATAAATCGCTATGAATAACTAAAAAGTTTTGTAACTATGAGCAAAAAAGTTCGGTTACAGATTTGAAGAACGTGTTTTGTTAAATGTTCGTTACATCCGCTGAATCGCGCATAGATATTGTTTTGTGCATATAATTAAGATAAGTTTATAAAATTTGTATTTGAATAAATTGGGAACCAGGGTTTTATGATTACACTAGTCCCCTGTTTACCCCTAGTACTTATTTGTTAGTAAGTAGTTTATACAGGGTTTTAAAGTAGAAAAGTACTATTTACTAGTAAGATATCTATTTCATGATAAACAGCTATAATTCATCAGAAAATTATGTTGCTGATAACAAAATAGTTCGGTTACAAATAACAGTATAGTGAAGCTATACTGAAGCAATAATTTTGTAACCAAGTACTAAACAAGTGTAAGAATTAACAAAACAGTTTTGTAACTTTTACATAACTGTTTTGTTATAACAACAAAACTATTTTAACACAACAAAGTTTGTCTACTTGTGACTATAGTTATGTAGTCACTATTTTCATCTAATACGTAACATTTTTTTTGTTAAAAGTAACTCAAAACTTTTTTCAGTGTAACAAGAAACGTACAATAGATATACATTCCGTGTAAACAAAAAAGATACATAATATCGCTGACTGTTCACACCGCCCGGCGAGAACTCGCTCCACTAGTTAGTCGCTGAGTGACAAATGCTTTCAAAGAAAAAACTCGCTCAGCGATTCTGGCTCAGAGATGCTCGTTTTTCGCGAGCATTTTACTCAGAATTGCCTCCACGAGCGAATGGCGCGAGTTATCGCTCGTTGTACACGCGCACACATAGCCCATCGAATAAACTGTAGGAACTACACACTCGCTTCCCGCCGATTGTCAACTCGTTTCTAGTTTCTAGCTCTTCATCGTCGGCGGTTCTTTAGTTTTTAGTGGGAGCTTCCGAAATCAAAAGAAATAGAAATCCGCTGTCACCACTCATAAAGGAACCCTAAAAAGGAAGAAATAGAAATCTTATTAAAAAAATAACATTTTCACGAAGTTATTAGCTTAAAATAATAATAATTTAATTAATTTAAAGACACGTACATACCTTACTTACTCTAACCTTTATACTAAAAAAAATATTGTAACCCAGTAGAGATGTAAGCCGGGGCAGTACTAATAGCATGCTTTTGACAGTCTTTTATAAGATGAATCCGTTTCATTATACTCTTGTACTTTACAAACATCAATTAATAACGTGTCTTTAGTATTTCAGCTCTTGAATAGCCGTTCATGAAATTATTTTTCTATTGTTACACACAAATAATACTTCAGAAGAACATCATAAAGAAATCTACTTAAGTATATTTCTTGTTAACGTATGGATGGAACTATAGCTATAAAGCCATCGAAGTCGCTGAAAGCCGTTCGTTATCGTTATAGCGTAATTTCATAACGTTTTCTTGAAACCACTGCCATCTTAATGCCAGTTTTAATATATTAATTATAAACGAAACTTGCTCATTGGTAATATTTAGTCGCGTTCACGGTATGACTTCCATTTAGGTAGATACTGACAGCATCTTGTAGCTTCTTTTGATATCAAGGATTACCAGCATTATTGTAGGCGAGGTATTGTTTAAAGGCTATTAATTTAATACCGATATACACAAAATATACCTTATACTAATAACTTAGACGTAAGCTTTAATTATTTATTTAGTCTAAACCAATTTAACACAATGCCTTTTGTGCTAAAATTGCTGAGTTTCAAATCAAAGCGAACAAACGCTATTCAACATCATCTTCATCATCAGCCTATTAGTGTCCCCACTGCAAGGGCTGCTGGGGCCTTCCCCATGGATGGAATAGGCAAGAGACGCCATTGGTGAATATATAAACCAAATGATCCAAAAGATGAAGGTTCTTTAATGCCGAAATTAATTTCAATGAGACTTAGTTTAGAGCAATGTTAATATAGGTCATAGGAGAAACGACTTACCTAGGTGGGAGAATAAAACAATAAAATTTAAATAATAAATATATTAGCGACAACAAAATGTAAGAAGCCAATCACAACCAAATAGTCTCGCATGTGACCAATGAACTGACGTTTTGTTTGCACTTAATTTAAATACAAATAATAATAAATATTTCCGACACTCACACCAATTAGCCTAGCCCCAAAGTAAGCACTGTAAGGCTTGTGTTATGGGATGCTAGGGTAACGGATAGAATACATATACTGTACATATAAAAGTATATTTATATAGAAATACATATCAAACATCCATGACTGGAGTACAAATGCTCGTATTCATCACACAAACATCTGCCTCCACCGGGATTCGAACCCGGGACCTCTCGAGTCGGTGACACCATGAAACCCGGCGTACAAACCACTCGGCCACGGAGGTCGTCAAATAAAGAGGTACGAGTATGTAAATTTGAAACCATCGTTACGAAATAAACGAAGTACATATTTTTTTCTTTATACCTATATAGTACAACTAGGAATTAACACTATAGGTTAAGTAAGTCTCCCACTAGTTCCATACACTGATCTAGTAAGTAGCAATATCTCTATGTAGAAATAGATACATGAAACTACTGGGCATAAAGGAATAGATCCGCCTACCTTGCAGTGGATGGTGAGCATTAGCTCCAACTTAAAGATTAACAATATATATAGGTATAATATATAATAATTAGAATTTTATTTTTTAAGCATTTAACAGCTAGATGTTTTATTCTAAAGAAAAGTTTACTAGAAAAAAGTCTGTGTGTAATTTTTCTAGTAAACTTTTCTTTAGATTTTAACATCTAGCAGTTAAATGCTTAAAAATATAACTTTAATTGCTATTTCTTCTTTAAATGTTTAATACTTGTAAAGGTATTTATTTGACATTGTGGGTTACCGACATTGCGAAGGAATAGCCGCTGCCTTGCAGCCTAAGAAGTACTGGAGAAAATTTGACACGGCCGTCAGGGCCGCGGTAGCAAATTATAATTAGAAGTTTCAGTTTACAAGGATAAATCACAACAACCCAAGTAGGTAATCTCGGACTGTAAATTGCTGCGCGCGAAGTTTATAACAGATGTTAAGTCTTCTGCTAGACCCGAGTTTCTGTTTAAAATATGTTTATTATTGGATTAGTTTGCGAGAATAATTTATTAAGGGCTAAGTTGGTGTAAGTTCCGGCGCTAACATTACGGCGCATAGTACATAAAACTTGCAGTGCTTTGTGTTGGCTGCGATGTAGATAACGTTAGCGACAGGGTTGCGCAGTAAAGAAACAAAGTCTATTATTACACGTCCTTCGGTGTGTCTAGTTGGCATTCACTACAGAAAATATAGTACCGAGTCTTGAATTCCGATAATTTACTAAATTTTTTCACATATATCAGCTAGCGTGTTAATAAAATTGGCCCGATCTCCCTGTTCCATCCATAGGGAAGGCCTGTGTCCCAGCAGTGGGGACATTAATACGCTGATGATGATGATGTTAATAAAATCAAAATCAAAAATCATTTATTCAGTCTAGGCTGTTTCAAGCACTTGTGAAGGTCAAGAAGCTACGCCATCGGTTCGCAAAACTACGAAGGGAGACCTTGTACTGAGAAGAACCGGCAAGAAACTCAGCAAGGGCTGTTTTTCTCTCCCTGTATTGTTTGTTATATACAAAGTCGTTAAGTTAAAAAATGACTTTAGAGATAATTCTGAATTCACCTTCCATTACATCATTAAGGATATAGATATATAGTTTCAATAAATTTTATAGTTAACTTTAAATTTAGTATATAGGAAGCGGCATTAGATAAGTACCATATTACTGTTACGAAAAATTACTTATACCTTCAGAGTTACATAACTTAATTCCACCTTCACCTTTTTACCACAGAACCACCAGAGAGACGGCAAAACGCCACAGATATACCGTAGAGGTCCCACAAACTCGTACTAAACGGTTTGCTTCCACCTATATAGTCAGAACAGCTAGGTTGTGGAACTCTTTGTCGGAATCTCTTTTTCCAGTCACCTATAATCTGGGGCTCTTCCAGTCGCGAATCAATCTTCTAGGGTTTCTTCTAGGCAAGCGCGTCCCACCTTAGGCTGCTACGTCGCTCTTAATCAGTCGCGTGGCCGTCAAGCGTAAGCCTATTTAATGTAAAAAAAAAACCCATCAGATAACAAATTACAATAAAATATACATGTACCATGCATTAAGTGCATCCACAGACATAGATCTTTATAGAACGCAAGTGTGTGTACTTCGCGTGCCAAAAGACAGACCAATGGTCATTCTTTTACGCTAACTTCTTCGCTTTGCCCACAGATTACAGAACAAAAGGCAGATGGAGCTAATACTAATACGAAGTCAAAAGTAAAGACTTCTTTGGTCTTTGTCAACAGTTTTTACAATATTTGAACAAGGCTAGGCAAGGCTAGTTTTGATACAAACTTAATATTCAAGGGACGTATTCACAACACCATGCATTGAAGGTAGTGTAGGTACTGCTGCGAATCGATATTCCCTTCCCCGATAGGCCCTGATGACCGTGTTGAATTTTCTCTAGCCTTAGGCTGCAAGGCAGCGCCATCTTTTCGCATTGCAGGTAACCCATAATGTCAAATGAATACCTTTACAAATATTAAACATTTGAAAGAAAAAATTGCAATTGTAGTTACATTATTTATTTTAAAAGCAAATAACTGCTAGATGTTTAAATCTAAAGAAAATTCCAGACGGGACTCATACTCGTACCCTTCGCTATCCGGGCGAATGCACTGACCATTATGGCGCCCTTGATGGCCGTGTCGATTTTTTCCTGGTCCACGTGGATTTTTTTCTAGTCTTTTTTTTTAGATTTATACTACTACTATTCCAATTTTATCTATAACACGATATATTGCATTTAAAATAAAGGTCAAATTTCAAATATATTCAACCATATAAAAACACGGTTTCCTTATTATTAAGCGAATCATCAGCCAAGTGGGTCAGGAATCAGTTGGTTCGATCGTACATGCCGCGTCAACTTCAGCCTAGCAACGTGGGTACATTATGCTGTAAAGTACCAATATTGCATGTATTTTAAACTTCATGACGCTATACAGTTTTACGGCAACATCCTAACCTTTTCGTGTGTCAAATGAATGAGTACGTCCCAAAATTAATGTACCAATAAAATACTAAAATCGCCGTCACTCATACGGCTAAGTCATAAAACGCATTTACTCAGATCCATAACAAGCTGATACCGTACTTAGAGTGTTAAGCCGCGACGTGATAGCCCCCATTAATAACTTACAACACTTTACCCACCCTTCCTCACTTATTCACGACTTACCTGCGTTTATGTCGCAGCCCTGATACCCTAATACCTGACATTGAGCTTCTGGGTGGCTCGTTACGTATCCCTTATCTCATCCTTAAGACGAAGCTGAAATTCATCCTCCGAAAACAAGGCCTTGTACAATTAAAATAGATTGGGCTTCGCGAAGCACCTAACCACGTACCCTATCTAATCTGGCTCACTATTGTTAGCGTATAGGTTGGTTATAAGCCGACAATTTTATTATCCCTTCAGCGTGTGCTAGGAGGATAGTAATTTAAAATGTTGTTCGAGAAAATCTTAGCTTGCTCAAGCTTATTTCATTCAATAGATGCACAGGAAGGAAATTCATCACTAACTCTTAGATGAGAAATCAATTCTACTTAGACCCCTGAAAATGAAGCTGTGGAAGTTGTGTCTCACAATTACAATTCAATTATTACAATTAACCCGAAGATTACTAAATTGGCGATCAGATCAGGAACTTAGTGGACGGTCTTCAGGTTGAACTTTGCAAACCCAATTTGGTTTGTAAACCCGTAGGATGACGCTAATCTGTAAAGTTGGACTTTGAAATTGATTATGGCAACATTTTAGGTTAAGTATTGCACAGAGTTATTTATACCTAAGTACTACGCAGTTGATGAGACCAGAATAGTGGTAAATCTTTTTTGTATTTATTTTGACTTCAACTAAACAGACTAATAATATTTGACATTTCATTGTAAGATGAAAATACGGGTAACTAACATGCAATGTAAAGCTGCGCTGTCCCTACCCTGGGATGCGCTGTCCCTACAACGCATTCCAGGGTACGCATAGTCGGCTACTCGTACTCTTGAACGCTTTATAAATACTTGTAGCTACGCGTACCGTCCACGAGTTGCTATGACTATGAATAGAGCGGTCCAGGGCATGCGTAGCTGACTACGGATTCGCACTATCCGTACGCAAACATTAACATCATTAGCCTAGATAACAACACTCATAGAATAAGTAGTTCACAGATGAGTTCCGCAACCATTAAAGCAATATCTAAAGCGCTTAAGGCTAATTTACACTTCGGTAAGTACAGTCGCGAGTTAACTTACGGTGTTGACGCGTTAAGTTCTTATCATCGTGATCGTTTGGTCAGGGATTTGCCAGTTAAATATATATTGCTTAACTGTCCGATTTCTAAAGTCTCTACTGTACTAATCGAAGTGTAATTCGGCCTTTAGATCCGCCACACTCGCCACTTGAGCAAAGCCGGGTCGAAAGGTTAGTCAACCTAAGCCGATTTGATCTCTGCCTGTGTAAAGCGATCGGATGTGAAACCGGACCGTTCCAGTCGCACGGAATTGTCTCAATTTACTGAAGCAGTTAACTCTAGGGCTGGCGTGTACTTTGACGTGGAGTATCTTGGATACTCTCACACGGCTAGACGGAGAACAGAAATCGCTTTAACACCGTCTCTGGTATGAATTGTCTCCTTGATTGCAATTGTGTAACGGACAAAGATAATTAACAATCAGTAATAATTCAAAAGCGCATTAAGGCACTATATACTAATTGTGATGTAAATACTGATATTTATATTACAGAGATTTTTAACAATAAAAATAATAAGCTTATCAATAAAAATCATTAAAAGCTGTTGCTTTTGCCGATTATTTCATTACACGTAGATTTTTACAAATAATACAAATATATTAATGATGCATATGGATTATTGAATAATAATCCATGTCCCTTATTTCATCATCAGCCTATTAATAATTCCACTGCTAGGGCACAGGGCTTCCCTTTGGATGAAATAGGGAGACTGGGCCGTGCTGACGCGGGCCCAGTGCTGATTCGTGGATGTTAACGACTGCAGATACAGTCATGACCAACGGCTTAAAATGCCTTGCGAAGCATGGAGAAGCTCGAGATAAAAATTTTTTGCTCACCCATCCAATGACCGACCATTGCAGTTATCATGTGCATATGCATGCGTCTCATCATGAAAGTTAAGCAACTTTCATGATCGCTGGCCCATAGGGCTAACCATCCTCGCCATCGAGCTCCTCAATTATTTATTCGACTTAATACTTAATACTTGCATGTTTCACATAACAATATTTTAATACAAATAAAATTATCAGAAAACAAATCATAAGACAAAATAGTTTGCGACCTAATGACCTCGGAGAGCCAACAGCCATTCCATTATCTACATCATTTTCCAATAGGAATGTTGTGTACTCCTTTAGAAATACATAAAAATTATTCAGAATAAAAAAAAATCAAAAGTGATATACAGAGAAGTAGGGCAAAGAGAATATTCAGCTCGAATTAGAGTGAAGTCACCCCCACGGGCAGGGTGACAGGAGTAGGAGTTGGGTGCGAGTGTTATTTTTGATGTCGTAAGCAACTATAAAAAAAAAATCGGACGACAACAGCCCATATCAACCATACAAAATCAAACAATAAATTAACATTAAATTAATTTACAAAAAAAAAAACCAACATCATCAATATCATCAATAACACAGTAAAATAATACTACCTTTTTGTGGTGTTGTGTTTTTATTCGTGAGTAAGTTTCCAGGGTTCCACAGGATAGGGGATTGGCTCAGTGTAGGCAATGGCGCGAGTGATATTTGTGGTATCGCAAGCGTCTATAGGCTGTTGTGGCCACTTGCTATGAGGCAGGCCATACGCTTTTTGCCACCCTTTTAACATAAAAAAGGTTTAAGAAAAAAATAAAACATCAAAACTTAAAATATGTTGGAGCCCTGGGATCGAACTTGAACCGAAAACTCACAAAATCTTTAAATCATGGATCATATTTCAAGCTCACTGCTCAATCTTGTAGATATTTGCCATTGAGCGTCGCTACTAGCAAGCGTAATAACTTAACGTAAAAAAACATTTATTTGACCCATGATCAAATGATTTGTTCGAGTGAGCAGTACAAAACCGTGATGTTTGTTTACGCAAGAGGAAAATAATCTCGTCAAATTTAAGCGGCCTGTAATTGCTTCATTTGAATGCAGAACATAATCCTCGCCGTTCCATTATTCCCGTCACTCGGCTCATCAATTCGGCCCTTTCACGGCATTATTTTATCCTGACACATCACTTGGTGTATAATTAAACGTCCGCAGTGGTTACGGCCGGAGTTATCTTGCGTAATCCTCACAAAAACCGTTTGCAGAAGGACGCAAACGCGCGAAAGGCCGCGTACCTAACCCCAGAAATCCTGGGCTCCCCGCACATTTATTTTTTGGCAACGCAGAACACTCGTGACCAATATGAATGTGATACAATTTGTCAGGTTTACGCTGTTATTTGTACGTGAGGCGCGCGCAGGTGGTACCTACCGTGCCCAAAGCGTCGTTCCATAGAATAATAATGACGGATTCAACTTGGGGAAGTCTTTACCGCGCGCCCGAGGCGTCAGAAGCACTCAGTTAGCTAATACGGCACACTTCAGAGTGTGAAACTGCGAATATATGTTACCGGCTAAATGGAGCAATTCAGATGCAGACATACTAAGCGGTTCGTCGATTGTTGCTACTCGGATATCTGAGTCTAAGAAAGTCAATGACCTTCTCTGGCTTTGTATTTGTGAACCTAATTTTTAGTTAAAAGATAAAAACTTGTCATTTACGAAGTATAATTTTTGTACTTAAACTTGAAATCGATGGTAAAGGCTTATTGTTAGTTGTGACTCACACCAGATTTCGTCATTTAAAAATTGATAAGCACATTCATTATGAGGAAAGATAAATGAAAATCCACAGTAAAATAGCAAACCTTATATTACATAAGATATAAACTCGATACGATATACTAGCAATGAGCAAAATTACATAGAGAATCATGAGCACACTGATATTGAAATCTATGCCGGCCGTCTGCAACACGACTATTATATTCATATCTGAATTCCGAGGCGCACTTCACATGTAAAAGATTTAATAAAAATTCTCTAGAATCTAGATTCTCAGCTGCATTGCCGAATCGCGCTCCCTTTGATTTAACTCTATGAACTGAACGGCATACAAATCTCGATTTCTCTCGATAAAATTTTCATTAGTTCCACGTACTTTTATTAAAGGAACGTTCATAATTTTAATATCAATAGAACATTAGTACCGATAAAAATATAGATTCTCTGACTGAATCTGCAGTGCTATTCTTTAAAATTTTCACGCGCGGAACCAATGGGGATCCGCGGTACCACTTCACTGAAGTAGTGTGTTAGGTATCATTTACAAATGTAAATACAACGGAATTAAGTTGAAACGTTCACGTTGAATCACGATTATTTTAATCATGCCACTTATTATAAAGAACAGTATAGAATATCCTAGAACATTTTCTAGAGTATTTCCATGTAAAGTTCTTACGAATGGTGAAAATGCTCGACGCTACGTTCTACGCAATACTTGGGGCAAGTGAGCTTTTCCCGTAATATTCCTTTCTCTTTTGTATTTCCTCTTCGTTAAAATATATCGGACCTGACAGTCGGCAGCCGTCCTCAACGAAATGTTACACCAATTCGCTCTTTGACTTGTAAAATCGTTTTGAAACAAAACCTCAAGCGTCGTGCTAGTTGTAAAAGAGTGATACATTAGAACGGCTCATTATTACGTAGCAAGCTTATGCTCTTCTCTAGTCTGTACTCGCCTTAAAACAAACGGTTCCTCCTTCTGCGATGTGACGATATCATAGTGAATTAGTGATGTGCACTGAGTCTACAAAATAAGTCCATAAACGGAGTTTATGTTTGATTTCACGATTTCTGCCAACTCCTTGTTTCATTTGAAATGATGATTATAGATTTTCTACGCAACTGCAACTGTATTAAAGAACTGTTTGTATACAGATGATAAAGTAAAATTTCTGTTACTAGTGGCCCGCCCTCGCTTCGCTTCGGTGTAGAGCTGTAATGTAAGACTATAGTTTTTGTTCTCAGGCTTTTATTATACACAATGACTTTCTTCATACATAAACTCTGCGTGAAAAATTATTTAACTGATAGTGAAAATTTTGTTGCGTAGTTTAGGACCCGTTGTGTATAAAATACACCATTGCTCTGATGTTAAAAAAAAGTGTGTCCCTCTTTTTATTGGTCCATGCCCTTATTATTAAATTTATCTAGTGACGTAGTGGTTTGTACACTCCCATCACTTTTATAACTCATAATTATTGCACTGACCGCTATGAAACCAGACCGGTTTATGAAATTTGTTGCAAAAACGGGCAAAAATATTCCATTTGTGAGCTTTCTTTGCGTGCGCTGGGTAAACGGTTCAGTTACACAAAAAATATGTATGACGGAATTGTTCCCATTTAAAAGTTCTATAAATTAAAAAGTCAAAAAACCCGACTGCTTAATTATTCTTCAAATAAAAACTGAAAAGAAAAAAACTTTGTTCCTTATTAACAGAATTATAGACTACTGGACTTGTTTTTTTCTTTTCAGTTTTTATTTGAAGAATAATTAAGCAGACGGGTTTTTTGATTTTTTAAATTTACCTTTTTTATTTCTCACTTTTTAGTTAGTATTTAAGACGGTATATACCGTAGTCTTGTTACTTCAGTAAGGGAATTAATATCGCGGGAATTATTAAGTACCTTGCGTCGGTCTAAAAGATTGATTTATTAAGACATATAAAGACTTTACCAGCGGGGTCAAGGCTACAGATGGGCATCAATTTTCGCAAAAATGTGTGAAGTTAAATCAAGTCGTTACATAAATATCTCTAATGTATGTAAATTTTATAGTAAACTAGCACTTACTCAAAAAGTCATCTTTTGTTTATGTTTTTTTTAATAGTTTAGCAGTAAACATAAAATTCATTTACTTTTATTCGTCGACTATTTAAAATTGGCAGTGGCTGCATTGTCATGTCAATGCCGGACGTCTAAGATTGTAATATACACAAATTCAGTGTCAGTGCCTAGTCTCATAATTTGATATACCTACATAATTCACAGAAACCCAATATGTAGATGCCAGAAGTTAACTTCAAATGTTTTTAATCACCCTATATACAATACCAATCAATGACATTTATGTCGCAGGTTGAAGAAAGAAGTAATTCCCGTCTGTTGTTTTGGACAATAGTGGCAACTGCCTTAGATCACTAAATTAAATAATTATGCAATCTCCAAAGCAAAGTTTATAATATTTGATTAAACTAAAGGCGCATAATAAAATTTTCATAACGTTAGGTAGAGCACCATAGCAATCACATTTATTATCAATTTATAGTTCTCTTTGTAGTTTTCTTTTAAAGCGTTCACATTTAACAGGTCAAAGACTTTGTGTTCGACCCTTTTTTATTGGTAGTGTAAAGATCGAATGAAGAGTACTTCCAGTAGTGCAATCATGGCAATTATTTTCCAATTATTTTTTTTTGTTATAAAAATACCGACTACTTTTACAAATATAGTCAAATAAACCTATTACTTACTTTATTTTTAAATCTTTTTCATCAATTAAATACTTATCTTATCCTAACTATCTATACTTATATATTATAAAGAGGCAAGATTTGTATGTTTGTAACAAATAATCTGTCAAACTACTGAACCGGTTTCAAATATTAATTCATCATAAGGTAACTATGTTGTTTATTATAACATTTTTCTTTATTTAAATACATTTTGTCCGAGTGACATAGGCTATATTTTATCCCGATAAATAAATTTCGCCCGTACAATGCCCGGGTGGATCACTAGTAAGTATAATATAATATTATCGATGCGAAAGTGAGTTTGTTTGTTGCGCTTCCGAGCCCTAATAGCTAAATCGAATATAATGAATTCCCATATAGAAGTAGATGGGAACTTGGTTCTTAGCTACAACATCGCAATACTTATAGGCGTAGGGTGATGAAAGGGGTGATTTACCTATAAATATCTACATTATTTACTTTGATTTTCGCAGAATTATTACAAAACCAATATTATCGCGAGCTGATTAATAAATACAGGGATTCCAATAAGTATGTACTTACTAGCGAAAAATGGGTTATTTGTCATTATATTAAGTAAACCTTTTTTTGTAACAATTAATATCGTTAAAAAAAATGAAAAACAGTAAAATTCTGAGTTTTTCATTAAAATTCAATAATCATAAATACCTATTATGATAATATATTTTTCATCATTTAATAAGAAGGAATTATATCACAGTTTTAATGTTAGTACTTCGTATAGGATCATATACTGCGAATACCCCATTTTTTTTCTTTTACATGGTACACCGCGCTATCACTTTGTCATCGTTGTAACTTTTTAAATATTTGTCGAAATGACATAGTGTAAAAAGCAAAGTTTATCGTCTTTAAATATCAAAAGCGATTAAAGTATTTGTTTTGGTAAAAAATGATTTGTTAATACAAAATGTGCATTTTGGAAAAAGATATCAAATAATATTTTAGTTTTGATTCACTATTTTAGCGGTAATGACTTACACATTAAAAATAGATATATGGTGTCACGGACTTTTTTTAGAACTATTTAAGAGATACATTTTCACTCTACATTACATTCATGTAACTTTTATTGTTTTTGCAGTGCAGGCCAAAATGGCTCGCAGATGGGACATTTTTTTCCGTCTTATGTGACACTTATTGCTATATATTGGCCAATTCACTCAATAACTACATAAATTATTATATATATGTAATTATCAAATATGAGCTATATTACTGTTAAGTTTCATTAAAATCCATTCAGTATTTTTTAGGTGAAAGAGTAACAAAGATCCATACAAACGTAAGATTGAAATTAAAAGCGTAAGTGGTTAATATACAACTTTAAAGCGTTGTAGATCCTAAACAATCATATAAAATGAAAAATGGTGTTAGAAACCTAAATATGATTTTTGATTATTTAGACAGTGACACCCCACTCGTCGTTTACTTCGTCACAATATGGCGCCTAATTTTGCCCATATTGAATTTTGATTACTATCATATCTTTAGTAGCACTCCCATGATTGAGACGAATCGATTGATGTATGAATCATCAAAATCGGTCCAGGCGTTTGGTCTCTAGTGTGCCACAAAGGAACAAACATACATATATAGACTGTTAAACACATAACCCTGTCTGCGCGTCGCGCTTCGCGCTCTTGCATTGCGCAGCCGGGTAAAAAGTCCGCGACAGCTTATGTCCATCTTTGCAGTTTGACTCACTATAACCTCTTTCCTCAAATTAACGCGGGTGAAACCGCAGGGTATTGTGAACATTTTTGTAGATATTGACGTCCTCTATAAAACTTTAGCACATAACAACAAATAACAATAAAAATAGAATAAAGAAATATATTTAAGGAAGCTCCTATACAACAAACGTGATTTTGTTGCCGTTTTTTGCACTATATTAAAATAGTTGTGTCTCCTAGTGTCTAACGGAACCCTTTGTGCGCTCCGAATCTCACTTGGTAGGTTTTTGAAGTAAAATAAACAATGAATGAGACTTTCACGATTACCATTTTAAATTTGATCTCAAAACATTGGTGCAAGTTGGCCTAAAACGAAACAAAAATAGTACATAATCTCATAATAATCGCTGATTTTAATTATTGAATAGAACATTAAGAATAATCCGTTATTTCGGCTAAAAACTTTGCCTGTCTGTTGATAGTCAGCCTTGCCCCGTCGTATTCACAGACCGATCTGTAAATATAGTTTGTTACAGATACCTGTAGCGGACTTATCGTGATTCACTGACTCGCAAATGCACCATACAAACAATAGTAACGCAATGATTTAGTAGGTCAAAGTTACACAGCGTAACATATGGATTCGTAAAGGACATGACGGATGTATTTCATCGCCTAATAGACCTACTCCAACTCAACAAAAACCGGTATTTAGACCGAAATTTCACACGTTTCTTACCTGACTATCAACAGACAGGCAAAGTTTTTAGCCGAAATAACGGATTATTCTTAATGTTCTATTCAATAATTAAAATCAGCGATTATTATGAGATTATGTACTATTTTTGTTTCGTTTTAGGCCAACTTGCACCAATGTTTTGAGATCAAATTTAAAATGGTAATCGTGAAAGTCTCATTCATTGTTTATTTTACTTCAAAAACCTACCAAGTGAGATTCGGAGCGCACAAAGGGTTCCGTTAGACACTAGGAGACACAACTATTTTAATATAGTGCAAAAAACGGCAACAAAATCACGTTTGTTGTATAGGAGCTTCCTTAAATATATTTCTTTATTCTATTTTTATTGTTATTTGTTGTTATGTGCTAAAGTTTTATAGAGGACGTCAATATCTACAAAAATGTTCACAATACCCTGCGGTTTCACCCGCGTTAATTTGAGGAAAGAGGTTATAGTGAGTCAAACTGCAAAGATGGACATAAGCTGTCGCGGACTTTTTACCCGGCTGCGCAATGCAAGAGCGCGAAGCGCGACGCGCAGACAGGGTTATGTGTTTAACAGTCTATATATGTATGTTTGTTCCTTTGTGGCACACTAGAGACCAAACGCCTGGACCGATTTTGATGATTCATACATCAATCGATTCGTCTCAATCATGGGAGTGCTACTAAAGATATGATAGTAATCAAAATTCAATATGGGCAAAATTAGGCGCCATATTGTGACGAAGTAAACGACGAGTGGGGTGTCACTGTCTAAATAATCAAAAATCATATTTAGGTTTCTAACACCATTTTTCATTTTATATGATTGTTTAGGATCTACAACGCTTTAAAGTTGTATATTAACCACTTACGCTTTTAATTTCAATCTTACGTTTGTATGGATCTTTGTTACTCTTTCACCTAAAAAATACTGAATGGATTTTAATGAAACTTAACAGTAATATAGCTCATATTTGATAATTACATATATATAATAATTTATGTAGTTATTGAGTGAATTGGCCAATATATAGCAATAAGTGTCACATAAGACGGAAAAAAATGTCCCATCTGCGAGCCATTTTGGCCTGCACTGCAAAAACAATAAAAGTTACATGAATGTAATGTAGAGTGAAAATGTATCTCTTAAATAGTTCTAAAAAAAGTCCGTGACACCATATATCTATTTTTAATGTGTAAGTCATTACCGCTAAAATAGTGAATCAAAACTAAAATATTATTTGATATCTTTTTCCAAAATGCACATTTTGTATTAACAAATCATTTTTTACCAAAACAAATACTTTAATCGCTTTTGATATTTAAAGACGATAAACTTTGCTTTTTACACTATGTCATTTCGACAAATATTTAAAAAGTTACAACGATGACAAAGTGATAGCGCGGTGTACCATGTAAAAGAAAAAAAATGGGGTATTCGCAGTATATGATCCTATACGAAGTACTAACATTAAAACTGTGATATAATTCCTTCTTATTAAATGATGAAAAATATATTATCATAATAGGTATTTATGATTATTGAATTTTAATGAAAAACTCAGAATTTTACTGTTTTTCATTTTTTTTAACGATATTAATTGTTACAAAAAAAGGTTTACTTAATATAATGACAAATAACCCATTTTTCGCTAGTAAGTACATACTTATTGGAATCCCTGTATTTATTAATCAGCTCGCGATAATATTGGTTTTGTAATAATTCTGCGAAAATCAAAGTAAATAATGTAGATATTTATAGGTAAATCACCCCTTTCATCACCCTACGCCTATAAGTATTGCGATGTTGTAGCTAAGAACCAAGTTCCCATCTACTTCTATATGGGAATTCATTATATTCGATTTAGCTATTAGGGCTCGGAAGCGCAACAAACAAACTCACTTTCGCATCGATAATATTATATTATACTTACTAGTGATCCACCCGGGCATTGTACGGGCGAAATTTATTTATCGGGATAAAATATAGCCTATGTCACTCGGACAAAATGTATTTAAATAAAGAAAAATGTTATAATAAACAACATAGTTACCTTATGATGAATTAATATTTGAAACCGGTTCAGTAGTTTGACAGATTATTTGTTACAAACATACAAATCTTGCCTCTTTATAATATATAAGTATAGATAGTTAGGATAAGATAAGTATTTAATTGATGAAAAAGATTTAAAAATAAAGTAAGTAATAGGTTTATTTGACTATATTTGTAAAAGTAGTCGGTATTTTTATAACAAAAAAAAATAATTGGAAAATAATTGCCATGATTGCACTACTGGAAGTACTCTTCATTCGATCTTTACACTACCAATAAAAAAGGGTCGAACACAAAGTCTTTGACCTGTTAAATGTGAACGCTTTAAAAGAAAACTACAAAGAGAACTATAAATTGATAATAAATGTGATTGCTATGGTGCTCTACCTAACGTTATGAAAATTTTATTATGCGCCTTTAGTTTAATCAAATATTATAAACTTTGCTTTGGAGATTGCATAATTATTTAATTTAGTGATCTAAGGCAGTTGCCACTATTGTCCAAAACAACAGACGGGAATTACTTCTTTCTTCAACCTGCGACATAAATGTCATTGATTGGTATTGTATATAGGGTGATTAAAAACATTTGAAGTTAACTTCTGGCATCTACATATTGGGTTTCTGTGAATTATGTAGGTATATCAAATTATGAGACTAGGCACTGACACTGAATTTGTGTATATTACAATCTTAGACGTCCGGCATTGACATGACAATGCAGCCACTGCCAATTTTGCCTCGAACTGTCAGAAATGGAAGCACATCGCCAGGAGAGCTACCCTCGGAATTGATAGCGACCCAAAGAACACCCCACCATGCACCTCGTCAGTGCAACCACGACCACTCAGACAAGAGTGCCCGACTAAGAAGAAGAAGAAGAATTTATCTCGATTATTATAATAGTTAAAAAAAAGAATTTACGGTTAGTCACTAGGAAGTTAGCCTAACACTGTTGATTAACCAGTGTTTGCAGGCGGCACTGTTTGTACTTATGTAAGTACAAAATTTCAGAACTACTCATTTTTTTTAAATTACCATCCGTTAAGAATTTATTTTTCATTGTCAAAGTTTCTATGGCAACTTAGCAACGCCCCTACCGGACGTGAGAACAAACTGGCTCCCTCCATCAAAATCTGACGATGTCGATTCGATTTCGAGTCGGTCAAAAATCGTGCTTGGGTTTCTGTAAATAAGAACGGGATTGACTGTACTAACAGCGAAAAGTATTGCACTTGTAACATATCTACTTCCTGTATACGACGGTCACTCATATTTACTGTCAGTTATATAAAGTGCAGCGCCTGTTTACTAAGCTAAACTTAGTGGGCAAATGTGGGTGAATATGGTAATACTGAGCGTCTACAGCTTCTCATCGTTGTAAATTGGTTTGTAGTGGTGGGTTTAATACTGTAATTTTAATAGATTGGTATAATTTGACGACCTCCGTGGTCGAGTGGTTTGTACGCCGGGTTTCAGGGTGTCGCCGACTCGAGAGGTCCCGGGTTCAAATCCCGGTGGGGGCAGATGTTTGTGTGATGAATACGAGCATTTGTACTCCAGTCATGGATGTTTAATATGTATTTCTATATAAATATACTTATATATGTACAGTATATGTATTCTATCCGTTACCCTAGCATCCCATAACACAAGCCTTACAGTGCTTACTTTGGGGCTAGGCTAATTGGTATGAGTGTTGGAAATATTTATTTATTTATTTAATATGTAACCTACCTTCTAATGAGAGCATAATAATCAAATGTTTTATTTTAGTTCTTATTTCAATTTTTTGGTAAAATGTAGTATTGTTTTGTTATAATATTGATATGTTAGGTTCAAAGTCTTGTCGTGTTTCTAATTCCCTGTTTTATAAAAAAATATATATTTACAAGTTTGTACTTTTTGTATCTGTGACTCTATGGTCATACGATTTGGCTGCATGGATTGCCTCCTTTGCCTTTTTGAAAGAAAATGAAGTTTTCCCAATACGTCAAATGGGAGGTAGACAGTATAAAAGGAGGTCTGTTGGCTGGCTCGGACATTCTTGGACTGAGTGTTAAACTGTACAGACTTGCATACGTTGTTGGAATAAACGATACTTCTAAATACCCGAAGTGTTTTACTTGAGACATTATAAGTGTTATTATAGAAAGAATTTCACTCAGAAATACTTTTTTGTTTTTCAAATTAACTTCGATAGATTGTGAATTGTGTTATATTTTTATCTCATTTTACTTTTCTTTCTAGTAAAAATACAGTTTGTTGGTTTTATTTATACACTGATACGAACACTGTCTTCATATTTAACGGGAATGGGCGTTAATTCTGCAAGACACTTTTGTAAAACTATAGCAGATTTAACGTTTCATGATTTTATGTACATTGCACTTTTTCCAAATAAAGTTATTATTATTTCGGTGCAAATAACTAAGGACAGTTTCAAAATATTGTTCTGTACGTCCTAAACTTAGTTCAAACAACTGACTTGTAAAAAAACCTTTCTTATAGTTTTTATTATTCTTACCTATTGGCAAAATTGGAAATTAAGAAAATTGCATATAGTGTTTAAAAACGTTTTTGTATAACAAGAAAACTTTTCTAACATCATGTTTTAAAGTTTAGCGTAAATGTTTCAGCTCACTTTGTTCTAGTCTCATTAGTATAATATGGCTACGCTTAAAACTTCTCAGTTTTAATTAGCAGTTTGCAGAGAAAGCAAACTAGCTTATCTTTAAGCGGTTACATTCTTACAAATGGCGCATCTTCTTTCTTTAAAATATCTACCGCAACGTCTACAACTGCTACCAGGTACGTTTGTAATAAATAAGAAACAATTACTTTGTGAAACATTTTATAAAAAAATCAGAGCTGTTATACAGGTGATATTAAAAATTTAAGCTAAGAAAAATTTCTTAATATAAGCCTGGTGACGACAACGCTTTCCGTGTAAGAAAGACAATTTTTTCTTTGTAAATTTGTCTTCATTTTGGATAGTTGTGTACAATCGATGTTTCAATTCCCATGTTCAAAAATGTACCTAAAATCCCTAAATTATATTCGCATAGGTCAACGAGCTTGGTTTAAGTATAGACAGACAAACGAACAACAAAGTGAACCTATAAGAGTTCCGTATGTTCCTACTGAGGTACGGAACCCTAAAAAGTGTAAAAGCTTAAAACAAATATTTAAAGGAAGTTTTCCTTTCTACATAACAATTTCTGGTGTAGATGTTACGTAATTGAACTATTTTTTTATCGTGGTAAAGTGTTCCACGTTGTTATTCATGGTGCTTATGAAATTGTTCGCGAAACACACAATAGGAGTTTCCTTCGCCTCGTGTCCAGAATTTAAAACAGTACACTACACTTACGCTCCGACTAAATTTACTTGAAAACTAATATTAAACTTTTGTTGGAGTTGACAAACGCTTTTCTGAAGTAGAAAATTGTTAAAGTGAATGTGGGTTGAAAGAAAATATATAAATTGCCGGTAAAAACACTTCATCACATTTGCTCAAACAAAAGCATTAACGAAGGTTGTGTAACTTATTTACGGGATTGTTACCATGTACCTTGTTTTTAGCGAGTTTCCGATATTTCGGCACTGTTGCAAGCGCCATGATCACGGAGTAACTGAAGTGATTGCGGGTAGGCTGTTATTGGCAGACATATCGGTCTACCGTCCGACGAATTCTTTTATTGCGTTCGATACCCGTACCACTGTTCACATTCTCACTATTCACTCGAAACTGTTCTCGACACACAACACTTACAGTATCGGATCGCGACACGGCACTTTTTTGATTATTTCCGGTTTTACACATACGAACCACAGGATATATCGGAAACTCGCTAATAACAAGGTACATGGTAACAATCTTGTAAATAACTTATATTACTATTATTATATTTTGGTAAAACCTAAGATTAAAATATCTTATAATTTATCGACTTAACTTGGTCAATTTAAGGATTTATGAAAAGGGGGCGATTTTTTCGGGCTTTTGCCATAAGAAGTTTATACACGCTAGGTTTTACTACTGATGACTGGTAAATGTTGATTTTGGGAATAAAGCAATGGCTTTTATAACTGAATTAGTATTTTCCTTATTATATATTCGGTATTTATAAACAAATAAAAATAAATTAATCAATTGTTATTAATTTAATCAATTGACGATGCGGGTAGCCAGGATTGCCCAAGAGTACGAGACGATGCGCCGGTTTATCAATATTTACCGTGATATTTGTTTCTTAGGTTTTCACGCACACCACTCACTAAATAAAACAAGTTGCAACGGTATAGATGCACTAATTTATTTGTTTCTTGACGCCTGAAAAGGATGCGAAACGTCAAGAAACAAATAAATCGGTGCATCAATACCATTGAAACTTGATTTTTGAACCGTGATTTTAATATAAATCTTAAGATTTACCAAATGAATGATGGTAAAAGTTCGAATTGATAAACTTTTCGGACTTTTATCATCAAGAGTTAGTAAATCTTAGGTTTTACTAGAAATTTCCCGTGCTTCTGGCTTTTACAGTAACATATACATTGAAACATCTAATATCGTTCAAATTATACCCTCAAATTAACGAAATGAAATTTCGTTTGAACTTCATTCGTTTCGGAGAAAGTGATAAGACCTGCTGCAGAAGCGACTGATTTCTAAAGGTAGGAATAGTAATCGATGCAGTGGGAGGAGCTCGATGGTGAAGATAACTTAGTTCAGACTGAGATAGTGGAAGCTAAGCAACTTTCGCAACGAATGAATATTATGTTGATATGTAGAAAAAAATTAAAAAAAACCCGTAAAAAATACCCAAGGAGCCATGGAAGGGAGCGTGCGTAATGAATTTTGCCGCACGCTCCGCTGTATGGCCCATAATTTTTAATTTTCGAACAATGTATACAACATATTGTTTTAAACTTTCATGGTCACTAATATAATAGTAATATAAGTTATTTACAAGATTGTTACCATGTACCTTGTTATTAGCGAGTTTCCGATATATCCTGTGGTTCGTATGTGTAAAACCGGAAATAATCAAAAAAGTGCCGTGTCGCGATCCGATACTGTAAGTGTTGTGTGTCGAGAACAGTTTCGAGTGAATAGTGAGAATGTGAACAGTGGTACGGGTATCGAACGCAATAAAAGAATTCGTCGGACGGTAGACCGATATGTCTGCCAATAACAGCCTACCCGCAATCACTTCAGTTACTCCGTGATCATGGCGCTTGCAACAGTGCCGAAATATCGGAAACTCGCTAAAAACAAGGTACATGGTAACAATCCCGTAAATAAGTTACACAACCTTCGTTAATGCTTTTGTTTGAGCAAATGTGATGAAGTGTTTTTACCGGCAATTTATATATTTTCTTTCAACCCACATTCACTTTAACAATTTTCTACTTCAGAAAAGCGTTTGTCAACTCCAACAAAAGTTTAATATTAGTTTTCAAGTAAATTTAGTCGGAGCGTAAGTGTAGTGTACTGTTTTAAATTCTGGACACGAGGCGAAGGAAACTCCTATTGTGTGTTTCGCGAACAATTTCATAAGCACCATGAATAACAACGTGGAACACTTTACCACGATAAAAAAATAGTTCAATTACGTAACATCTACACCAGAAATTGTTATGTAGAAAGGAAAACTTCCTTTAAATATTTGTTTTAAGCTTTTACACTTTTTAGGGTTCCGTACCTCAGTAGGAACATACGGAACTCTTATAGGTTCACTTTGTTGTTCGTTTGTCTGTCTATACTTAAACCAAGCTCGTTGACCTATGCGAATATAATTTAGGGATTTTAGGTACATTTTTGAACATGGGAATTGAAACATCGATTGTACACAACTATCCAAAATGAAGACAAATTTACAAAGAAAAAATTGTCTTTCTTACACGGAAAGCGTTGTCGTCACCAGGCTTATATTAAGAAATTTTTCTTAGCTTAAATTTTTAATATCACCTGTATAACAGCTCTGATTTTTTTATAAAATGTTTCACAAAGTAATTGTTTCTTATTTATTACAAACGTACCTGGTAGCAGTTGTAGACGTTGCGGTAGATATTTTAAAGAAAGAAGATGCGCCATTTGTAAGAATGTAACCGCTTAAAGATAAGCTAGTTTGCTTTCTCTGCAAACTGCTAATTAAAACTGAGAAGTTTTAAGCGTAGCCATATTATACTAATGAGACTAGAACAAAGTGAGCTGAAACATTTACGCTAAACTTTAAAACATGATGTTAGAAAAGTTTTCTTGTTATACAAAAACGTTTTTAAACACTATATGCAATTTTCTTAATTTCCAATTTTGCCAATAGGTAAGAATAATAAAAACTATAAGAAAGGTTTTTTTACAAGTCAGTTGTTTGAACTAAGTTTAGGACGTACAGAACAATATTTTGAAACTGTCCTTAGTTATTTGCACCGAAATAATAATAACTTTATTTGGAAAAAGTGCAATGTACATAAAATCATGAAACGTTAAATCTGCTATAGTTTTACAAAAGTGTCTTGCAGAATTAACGCCCATTCCCGTTAAATATGAAGACAGTGTTCGTATCAGTGTATAAATAAAACCAACAAACTGTATTTTTACTAGAAAGAAAAGTAAAATGAGATAAAAATATAACACAATTCACAATCTATCGAAGTTAATTTGAAAAACAAAAAAGTATTTCTGAGTGAAATTCTTTCTATAATAACACTTATAATGTCTCAAGTAAAACACTTCGGGTATTTAGAAGTATCGTTTATTCCAACAACGTATGCAAGTCTGTACAGTTTAACACTCAGTCCAAGAATGTCCGAGCCAGCCAACAGACCTCCTTTTATACTGTCTACCTCCCATTTGACGTATTGGGAAAACTTCATTTTCTTTCAAAAAGGCAAAGGAGGCAATCCATGCAGCCAAATCGTATGACCATAGAGTCACAGATACAAAAAGTACAAACTTGTAAATATATATTTTTTTATAAAACAGGGAATTAGAAACACGACAAGACTTTGAACCTAACATATCAATATTATAACAAAACAATACTACATTTTACCAAAAAATTGAAATAAGAACTAAAATAAAACATTTGATTATTATGCTCTCATTAGAAGGTAGGTTACATATTAAATAAATAAATAAATATTTCCAACACTCATACCAATTAGCCTAGCCCCAAAGTAAGCACTGTAAGGCTTGTGTTATGGGATGCTAGGGTAACGGATAGAATACATATACTGTACATATATAAGTATATTTATATAGAAATACATATTAAACATCCATGACTGGAGTACAAATGCTCGTATTCATCACACAAACATCTGCCCCCACCGGGATTTGAACCCGGGACCTCTCGAGTCGGCGACACCCTGAAACCCGGCGTACAAACCACTCGACCACGGAGGTCGTCAAATTATACCAATCTATTAAAATTACAGTATTAAACCCACCACTACAAACCAATTTACAACGATGAGAAGCTGTAGACGCTCAGTATTACCATATTCACCCACATTTGCCCACTAAGTTTAGCTTAGTAAACAGGCGCTGCACTTTATATAACTGACAGTAAATATGAGTGACCGTCGTATACAGGAAGTAGATATGTTACAAGTGCAATACTTTTCGCTGTTAGTACAGTCAATCCCGTTCTTATTTACAGAAACCCAAGCACGATTTTTGACCGACTCGAAATCGAATCGACATCGTCAGATTTTGATGGAGGGAGCCAGTTTGTTCTCACGTCCGGTAGGGGCGTTGCTAAGTTGCCATAGAAACTTTGACAATGAAAAATAAATTCTTAACGGATGGTAATTTAAAAAAAATGAGTAGTTCTGAAATTTTGTACTTACATAAGTACAAACAGTGCCGCCTGCAAACACTGGTTAATCAACAGTGTTAGGCTAACTTCCTAGTGACTAACCGTAAATTCTTTTTTTTAACTATTATAATAATCGAGATAAATTCTTCTTCTTCTTCTTAGTCGGGCACTCTTGTCTGAGTGGTCGTGGTTGCACTGACGAGGTGCATGGTGGGGTGTTCTTTGGGTCGCTATCAATTCCGAGGGTAGCTCTCCTGGCGATGTGCTTCCATTTCTGACAGTTCGAGGCGTCGCGAGTACACTGGACCATGGTGGACTCAGTAGCCTTTATGATGGCGTCTATCCAGCGTAGTTATGATCGACCGCGTGCTCTCTTGCCTTCCACCTGGCCTTGAACCACCAGCCTTTCCATCACATTCTCATTTCTAGAGATTTGACCAAAGAACTTCAGTATTCGTAGTTGCACAGTTGACGAGAGTCTCGTCTCGTCTGACGAGAGCACGAAGCTCTTTGAGGATGGATACATTGGTACGAAATGCCGTCCATGCCGAGATAAATTACTTTGGTTTGAATCACTTAATAATAAATAAATTCATATTTATCCGTGTGGTTAAATATGAATTTATTTATTACACTTCTTACTTGTGCGTAAAGTCAAGTGGGGCACAGTTAACGTATTCAATATCTTTAATCAAATAGGAAGCATAATACAACTCTTTTGAATCGTCCATATTTTTCCCTTCCTCCCGTTAAGGACATTTTTTTAGCTGTGGAGAAAAACGCGCGGATACAACTTCACAGCGTCAAATCTTGTAGCAATATTTACAAAATATTATATTGTTACAGTGTCAATACAAAATTAGATCACCTTTATCATAATTATGTAATATTCTACCCTTTTCTTATTCTCCTAAGGTCTGTCTTGACGTGACTTTATTAAATTTGGTCGCTAGCCCGTATCGGTCGGACGAAGCAATATTTACAAATACTAAAATATAATAAATACGGACTGAAAGACGATGACGGATATACAAAAAGTAATCTACCCGAACACGGGCGTAGTCGACTCCGTTCATTTTGCACTCAGTCGTTTACCCGAATTCCGACCAAATGTAATCGTGCCATCTGTTTGTATGCTGCTTTCTTAAACAGCTGTCATCAGACGTCCAATTATCGGGTATAATACAAAGGTATTCCTTCAAACTATACCCCTTGTTCCACTGTCCCCTACTTATTGTACTTTCATTGGCCACCCTGCAAACGCGGCTAAGTAACATTATTGCATCATAGTTTTCTAATCTTAGCTTGTCTCCCTGACTTAAATATCAAAATTTTATCACCAACGCAGACAACGGTGATGTCCGCTTTGCTCTATATATGTTACTAGTGGCCCGCCCTCGCTTCGCTTCAGTGTAGAGCTGTAGTGTAGACTATAGTTTTTGTTCTCAGGCTTGTATTATACACAATGAATTTCTTTATATAATTATAAACCTTTCATGAAAATGTATTTAACTGATAGTAAAATTTTTGTTGCGTAGTTTAGGACCACTTATATACCTAGTCAGTTCATAAATTCTGTCACATGTTTAATATAAAATAATTGAAACAAGTTTATTCATTATGTAACTATTTATATACCAAAATGAACTTTGCAAAACATAGATTCTCATGACGATGAAGTTTATTCAAAATGATCTCCGTGATTTTGAATACAGGCCTTCAATCTGCGCGGCCAGTCGTCTATCGCAGCACGAACGAGGTCATGTCAATATCGGCGGCTGCCTTAGTCAAGGATGTCTTGCTCTTGAGTGACTCCAAATTGGGATGAGACTTTGAGCACGCCTTGTCCTCCAAGTGTTGCCATATCTTGTAATCTAACGGACTCGAATCTGGACTGGAGGAGGGCCAGTCTTCGTGCCGGATGAAGTCGATTTCACAGTCGATTTTCAGTCTTGTGTGCTCTCGCTCTATGAGCTGGCGCTGAATCTTGTTGAAATCCCCAGTGCCTGTTATTGAACATGGTATGAGAAACAGGTTCCACAAGGTTCGTCAGGACTGTATTTTGATACACAACTGCATTCGTTTTTACACCTTTCTCACAAAAATGTACCTCTGTTAAGCCCCAATAAGAAACTCCCAACCATACTATGAGCTAGGATGGAAAATGACCTCGTTGGACACGCAGAATACGGTTGCTCGCTTCTTCACTACTGGGTGCGTACACCTTATCATTTTGTTAGTATCGTGGTTCTGCTTAACCCCATCTGAAAGGCCAACCTGTTTCTGCTTACGTTTGGGATTTCTTTGAATTCGCGCCTTCACGGCTTTTATCACTGCTGGAGTCCTAACAGACCGAGGGCGACCACTTCTTGACCTGTTATCTACACTAGAGTCTTCATTGTATCGTTTGATGATACGATAAACGAATCTTTTGGTTATATTCAAATTTTTCAGCATGTCAGAAATTTAAATTGGCACGTAACCGCAACGATGCAACGCAATAACTGCAACACGGTCTTCTTTAAGCGTCCACTCCATATTTAATAAAATTAAGGTAAAAAAAACCTTTTTAAAAACAAGCTTTTATTCAAATGCGCTAAAAAGAAAAAAAGAAAATTTCAACTAAATTAGTTAAAGATATCTGTTTCTAAATAGATTTTAAAATTTTAGAAGTCTGCCATATTGGATTGAGAGTGACGTCACATTTTTTTCGAGTTACTCTCAGCAAGCCCTTTAATTTGACACCCATATTGTAGGAATGCATTAAAAATGATTGGTCCGCCATTTTGGGTATGCCGCCATATTAGATTTAGAATGACGTCTCACTGTTAATCATGCATTGTCATCCGAATTGAACGAGCATACCAAATTTCAGCTTAATCGGTTGAGAGCAAGTGCTTTAAAATTGAGTTGTAAGATTTGACCGTAACAAACATACATAGCAAGTTAAATAAAAGCTTGTAAAAATGAGTAAAATTCTATAAAGTATACAATTTATCTTTCATGAACAATTCGAAATTCGAAGTCAATAAACTTTTTTGTGGCCAGCATTCTAAAAGAAAAGTTGCTAATGTGTGACAATACTTATGACCTGACTGTGTAATATTACACTGCGACCAGTAGGAGCGGAGTATCGATGTAAAATGTTACATAGTAACACAAAAATCATGTATGACGGAATTGTTTCCCTTTAAATGTTCTAGAAAAAGTCCGCGACAGCGATGGGCATACCATCGTTAAAGTTTGACACACCTTTTTCCCCAAATTAACGCGGGTGAAACCGCAGGGCACCTTTAGTTGTGACATAACTATAATAGTTAGATAACACAATATCGCGGACTTTTTTTTTTGATATTTATGTCTTCTATAAAACTTAATTACATCACTTTGCTCTATTGTCCGTGACTTCCGCAGCGTAAGCGATACAGGGTTATTTTTTGGTATTTTTCTCACATCCCGGGTTACATTATCGACTTTTTTACCCGGCTGCGCAATGCAAGAGCGCGAAGCGCGACGCGCAGACAGGGTTATGTGTTTAACAGTCTATATATGTATGTTTGTTCCTTTGTGGCACACTAGAGACCAAACGCCTGGACCGATTTTGATGATTCATACATCAATCGATTCGTCTCAATCATGGGAGTGCTACTAAAGATATGATAGTAATCAAAATTCAATATGGTCAAAATTAGGCGCCATATTGTGACGAAGTAAAAAAAATAAGTTGACAAAATATGTCGAGTGAGGTATCACTGTCTAGATAATCAAAAATCATATTTAAGTTCCTAACACCATTTTTCATTTTATATGATTTTTTAAGATCTACAACGCTTTAAAGTTGTATATTAACCACTTACGCTTTTAATTTCAATCTTACGTTTGTATGGATTTTTGTTGCTCTTTCACCTAAAAAATACTGAATGGATTTTAATGAAACTTAACAGTAATATAGCTCATATATGATAATTACATATATATAATAATTTATGTAGTTATTGAGAGAATTGGCCAATATATAACAATAAGTGTCACATAAGACGGAAAAAAATCTCCCATTTGCGAGCCATTTTGGCCTGCACTGCAAAAACAATAAAAGTTACATGAATGTAATGTAGAGTGAAAATGTATCTCTTAAATAGTTCTAAAAAAAGTCCGTGACACCATATATCTATTTTTAATGTGTAAGTCATTACCGCTAAAATAGTGAATCAAAACTAAAATATTATTTGATATCTATTTCCAAAATGCACATTTTGTATTAACAAATCATTTTTTATCAAAACAAATACTTTTATCGCTTTTGATATTTAAAGACGACAAACTTTGCTTTTTACACTATGTCATTTCGACAAATATTTAAAAAGTTACAACGATGACAAAGTGATAGCGCGGTGTACTATGTAAAAGAAAAAAAATGGGGTATTCGCAGTATCTGATCCTATACGAAGTACTAACAATAAAACTGTGATACAGTTCCTTCTTATTAAATGATGAGAAATATATTATCATAATAGGTATTTATGATTATTGAATTTTAATGAAAAACTTAGAATTTTACTGTTTTTCATTTTTTTTAACGATATTACTTAATGTTACAAAAAGGTTTACTTAATATAATGACAAATAACCCATTTTTTGCTAGTAAGTACAGACTTATTGGAATCCCTGTATTTATTAATCAGCTCGCGATAATATTGGTTTTGTAATAATTCTGCAAAATTCAAAGTAAATAATGTAGATTTTTATAGGTAAATCACCCCTTTCATCACCCTACGCCTATAAGTATGGCGATGTTGTAGCTAAGAACCAAGTTCCCATCTACTTCTATATGGGAATTCATTATATTCGATTTAGCTATTAGGGCACGGAAGCGCAACAAACAAACTCACTTTAGAATCTATAATATTATATTATACTTACTAGTGATCCACCCGGGCATTGTACGGGCGAAATTTATTTATCGGGATAAAATATAGCCTATGTCACTCGGACAAAATGTATTTAAATAAAGAAAAATGTTAAAATAAATAATGTAGCTACCTTATGATGAATTAATATTTGAAACCGGTTCAGTAGTTTGACAGAATATTTGTTACAAACATACAAATCTTGCCTCTTTATAATATTAGTATAGATAATTAGGATAAGATAAGTATTTAATTGATGAAAAAGATTTAAAAATAAAGTAAGTAATAGGTTTATTTGATTATATTTGTAAAAGTTACTTAGCATTTGTGCTTAACAGTGATACGTTATTCGGTATTTTTATAACAAAAAAAAATTTGGATGTAACGCAAAAATGTGTGAAGTTAAATCAAGTCGATTTAACTTCACTCATTTTTGCGAAAATTGAGGCCCATCTGTAGCCTTGACCCCGCTGGTAAAGTCTTTATATGTCTTAATAAATCAATCTTTTAGACCGACGCAAGGTACTTAATAATTCCCGCGATATTAACTCCCTTACTGAAGTAATAAGACTACGGTGTATACCGTCTTAAAATACTAACTAAAAAGTGTGAAATAAAAAAGGTAAATTTAAAAAATCAAAAAACCCGACTGCTTAATTATTCTTCAAATAAAAACTGAAAAGAAAAAAAACAAGTCCAGTAGTCTATAATTCTGTTAATAAGGAACAAAGCTACTTTAACAGTCGGGACCCACTGTTGAAAAATATTATGTATTCTTGAATATCTAATGGGTCCCGACTGTTAAAGTAGCTTTGTTCCTTATTAACAGAATTATAGACTACTGGACTTGTTTTTTTTCTTTTCAGTTTTTATTTGAAGAATAATTAAGCAGTCGGGTTTTTTGATTTTTTAAATTTACCTTTTTTTATACGAAATCCTATCTTTTTGAAAATACTAAAAATCAAATACGCCTATGTTCATCGGGGATAATGTAGGACCCTAAATGTGTAAGAATGTTTCAAATTGGTCCAGTATTTTTTAAGCCTAATCAATACAAACAAAAAAACCATCAAATCTTTCCTCTTTATAATATTAGTAGATAAAATCATGCTATTGCTGCTTATAATTCGCTCGGATATTTCAAGCTTAAATGAGTTATTTTCTCCGGTAAAATCTCGGCTTGTATATGAGTGATATTTCAAGTAAGGAAATAGAGTTACAGTCGCATCGGCAACGAGGTAATTCCATTGTTGCTCTTTCTTCCTTTAATTCTGAGCTAGCCACAGTTCATGGTTATTACCAGCTATTCCGCGGAGTTCTTATTTAAAATAGACTTTATCTCCTCCAAAATAGAACTGGCTTTTTTGATCATTCCGACACCGCATTATCTTTTTTAATGTACTTGATTCGAAGTGGAACTAATGCAAAATAATAACTACACAGTATGCGCCGGCTACTTAGTTTTTTCCACGAAAACAGATAAAACGCGGTAAAACTTATTTTATCAACGGGCTAGGGGGTACTTACAGAAATTATTGTAGACTGACGAATAATGTCAATCCTTATTAACAACGATTAGTCCTGCTCTCCCCACCACGTAACTACTTTTATATAGGCCTTATATAAGTTTTGTTACTTTAAACCCATTTGATATCTTCGTTATCGATGGAGAATCAGTGATATTTATCCCTTTATGTTTTAATCTAAGTATTTATCATTTTCATGTACGGTTCGAAACATAGCCCGCGTCTGAAGAAGTAACCTTTACTTTACAGAAAAATAAAATAACAACTGACTAAACTATAAAAGAAAAGTAGGAAGGGCACAGCGGATTTGCCGCTTGATTTGAAGCGCCCGTCTGTGGCAGCAAGCTCCAACGCTACAGAAGACCACAGTAAAATAACATAACCTAATTTTTAGTGATGTTGCGTTTCTGCTGGAGAGCAGAGTTCCGCAGCGCGGCGTAGGGGGTTGGGTTCAGGCCGGCAAGTTGAAGATGGATAGAGCGGCATACCATCTGCCGCATCATAGTTGATGCGCATGTCGCAACTTACACTAAGGCCAGCCGTACACGGACTGCTTCAAGCAGTTGAGACCGACTGCTTGAAGCCGCGACCGCGCGGTGAACTATAGTCATTCATTCGCTGCCGTACACACGACTGCTACGCTGCTGTCGCGACCGCTTCAAGCCGAACTACATGATGAGATTACATCGTGCCGTCTACCGCTCGCGAGCAGTCGCGAGGCATACACCGACTGCTCGAGCCGTTGACAGCGCTAGAGCAGTTATAATTTTATTGTGTCTTCACGTTTAATTTTAGGCTTTAGTATTTTATTGAATTCATCAAACGAAGACACTGACATTCTAAAATGAAGTATGAATAATTCTTTCTTCATCATTTTGTGTTCCATAAACAAATGATGGAGTTGCCCATGTTGTTCTTTTAATTCCAAAATTGAATGATCCCAAAATTTTTTTTCTTTTGACGTCGCTGCCGTCGTCTATGCTTGAGCAGAAGCAGCAAAAGCAGTGTTTTCTCGTCAGAATCCATGACTCGGCTGCGGTAGAAAGTCAACTGCTCGAGCGGTTTGTAGCGACTGCTCGAGCAGCCCACAACTGACTGCTGGAGCAGTTGACGCCGACCGCTCACGCGGTTCGTGTACGTCGCTATGCCGTTGACTGCTCGAGCAGTCCGTATACGGCCGCCCTAAAGAATTAGTTTTTTCCACGAAAACAGATAAAACGCGCTAAAACTTATTTTATCAACGGGATAGGGAAATTAAACCTTGTTTAAAAAGTTCTTCTGTTCTAATCAGATAAGAATCACAATAAACATAAACTGACGCTTTCCTAAAGCAATCTTATTCACATATACAATTTCGTATTTGTTATTATTTCTAACCCATAAATGTCAGCTGTGTTGGCAATGCGAAAACCAGTGATACACCGATAAAAAGCGAATAGTGCACCATTACGGATTGTATCTGCGGGTGATTTAGGAACATCGTAGGTGGAAACAAAGCCGTTCAGTGCCGACCACAACTCGGAATGGGCCATATGTTAACCTATCCGGTTCACAGCACTCCTTCGTGTGGATATTTTTGGAATGAAGTTCGTTTTCGAACGGTACGGCGGATGGGGGCTAAAAAATTTTGGTCATGACAAGATATTGTTTTTTAAAGTATGTAGTTTCCCCTTCACCTATACATGGTTATTTTTACTCATTAATGTTTTTTTAGATTCATGTACCTATGGTAGTTTCCTACGGTAGTTTTTTTCAGGGGTTTCCCTCCATTTATGCTATTTATTTTTTGTTATGTTTCAACCGAATGTTCGACGACACTCACCTTTTTTTCTTAACAATTTCTTTTAAGTAGAATTTATTAAAGGGCGTTTCTAAATTTTAAAGTTAGCGGCGTTTTGAAGTGATCCTCATGTTGTATTACTACCAATTACCTGTTTTTTTTTGTGAATCCCCGATATTACGTCACTGTTACAAGTAGCAAAATAAGTAGCCATGCTGCTTATTACTATACGGGATGTAAAAAGAACTTAGACAAAGCCGAAGCCCACGCATTCGATAAATCAAAATAAGAAACTTAAAAAAAAAACATTTGCTAAGAAACTATTTTGGTGTTAAAAATTAATTGCAATAAGAACCACGCAATGTTTATTTTTTTACTTTAAATTTCAATAACTTTATAACTATTGATTTTCCAAGGTAGAGACTAAAAGACAAAAATTGTCCTGATGCCGGGTAGAATACGTGGTTTTCGATGTCGAAAGTTTTTTACACCCTGTATATCCTATGTTTTACTTAAACAAGGAAAGACTCGTTGTTGAATGGGTACCATATCAAACTGCATTCATTTATCTATATCTACTTTGAAGTTTTCCAATACTGTGTAGAATGTTTTTTTAGGGTAGCTCCTCTACATGTAAACTGGGGCGGGTAGAGCGTACAGCACTGCGCGTGGCACAACACGCACTTGTCCGGTTTTTAATTTGTAATGTATCAGTAACATTAAAATTTAAATATTATTGGTTTATATTTCCGTTCTTTCTGCTTCAATCTCTACAATAAATCAAACAACTGCGGGTGCCACTACCGCGATAGTTTTGTTTATGCATAAGCGAATGTTGACAATCCTAAGACGACCTCCGAGCGTAGATATGCAAAAGCTTTATTAAGAGTCTAAATTTATGAAGTATTATTGCAAAAAAGCAGGGCTCGCCCACCTTTGTTCCGTACAAATTTGTAGATGCACAACATAACGATCGTATCTTTTTTTACATTAACTTCGAAGTGTGATATTTTTCACAACTTCAAGGGACCGTAGACTGAAGTATGTGGGTTGTGGTCGTATGTCTAAGGGTTTCTTTTTTTTCCTTTTGGGGCTCGGAACCCTAATTAACGAATTCACTAACAATGAGAATAAGCGCTATGCTGAAATCGTACGTATGACTTTTAGTTCATACGTAAGCGAATTGCGGCATATTCAAACACAAGGTACTCGATTCCCCGTTAATTATGACTGCTTTGGTAGCCTGCGCGCCCCGATAGCGCTTTGGAGTGCTCACAACGCCACCGTTCAGCAGAGCTTACAGGCTTGATTCAAACCGGTCTATAAATATTACCATTGAGAAATGGATCTGAACCACAAAATTAAGAGTAGGTACAGAAGGTAATCTCAACGCTCATCAATCTTAAATTTTATGCAATCGGCGGTTGCGCAAGGATTGTCAAAAAACCTTGCTCTTTTTGTAAGGCGAAAGCTATTTTGGAAAACTGGCTACTAATTCTAGACTATCATTCCACTGAGGAATTACTATGTTAATGTGTCTAGGTCAATCTTATCTGCGCGGCCATTCGGAGACGGGTGCCGCGACCACACCCGCCCTCTCGGCACGCACTAGAGGGACCGCGGTCCTCATAGTGCGTGTCGGATGACGGTGCAGCAGTATTATCTGGTTTTTAGTGGCCCTGTTCAGGGCGTAGGTAAGGCCCTGTTGACGTCAGCGAGCTCCAGGGCTGGCTGAAGGGGACAGGGAGGAGTCCCACATACCTTCTTCTCGCTCCCCCAGTGTTTGCACGATGCGTTAGGCATTTCCCAGACACAAACAAAATAGGTCAATCTTATCTAATATAATTTATTTCTATATAATGTGTATTTGACGACCGCCGTGTATATATATATTTGTTTTCCACAATTTTGTGAGTTAGATGTATTTCAAAAAAAATTAATATTTTTATAAAAACGCAAGAAAGTCTGGAAATCAAATGTTTTTTGGTTCTACGAGATGCAGGCTCAGCCTAGTTTGGAAACCTCTGTGTATTCAGTTATAACCAAATACGATATGTGTAATATTCATATTTGAGGAGTTCCGTTGTTTATCTCCGAAAATATTTATCTGATATTCACTAAATTATTATGGGATCAACTCGCTTACAAACTCTTTCAAACAAAAAAAGAATCATCAATATCGGTTAATAAATCTCGGAGATATGCGCGAACAACAACAAAAAAATATAATGACAAATGAAATGAAAACAGTTTTCTGAGTAAATTGTTTGTATATATACCAGTACGGAGCGCGAGCAGGTAAGTAGCTTACACTGGACCAGACTCATAATAGTTGCATTTAAATCCTATAAGTGTATACGAAAGTACTGACGATTTAAATTCAACAATTTTCAACGAGGCTAAGTATTCCTAATTAGCACGGACGTAAAATACTAGCAGAAACGGCGGGGTTTCTGTTTAATTGGATTACAACTCCTATTAAAAAAGGAACTACAGAGCTTTTAAAACAACTCTGGTCGGTCAAAAAAAATGTATTTCCAAAATTAATTAAATCGTTATGCACTCTAAGGCGGCAGCTGGACGTTAAATTTTATTAATGCAGCAGTTTGTAATTTGGATCGTCTCAGTGTGATAAATACTTATGATCCACATTCTGACGACGACATTTTTTGCCAAAGCTAGACGTTCAGTATTTATAACGTCAGTATTATCGTATTTCGGAGCAGTTTAGACGTGAAATTGATACTGAGAAAGTTTGTATGGTTATTATCTTAGCCATTGGTTGGACTCGGCGCCTGATCTAACGGCGGCGGCATGCCCTCAGCAATTTCAGCACAATGATATCCTCCTCTATTGCTGTCGTGGCGATGAGTACTGACACATCGTGGTTTTTAATGATCGTCTAGTGTAGTGTAATGACAGATGACACTATTTTACACAAGGTCTCATTCCGGAAATCAGAAATTTCCAAATCGTTGATAAATATTGACATTCATCAATACACTAGCTTACACCGTCGGTAAATACCTCTTTATTTGGTAAATACTGATGAACCACATTTACGCCTAGCTGCCGTCCAACAATACACTTTTATCAGATGAAGAATCTTTTTTAGGAATTTATCGCATAAAGAGAGGTAGAATTCCCACTCCAATTTCAGAAAACGATCTCACGTTATTTATATAATGTACAGAGAGTTCATAAAAAGGAGGATACCTATTTATCATTCTGTCTTGTATTTCAGTAAAAAAAATACTTAAATAAAAAATTCCATTTTTCCTAGTTACCGCGAAAACGTTTCTCTTTACATTCTGGCGTCTCACTGGTATGTGACGTCACACGACTGTCATTAAAACGTCACACAACCACACAATACAATGTAATGTCACTGCCCGGACTTTAACTAGCGTGTGACGCCATTTTAGTCTTTGTACAGTCGTCCTGTCTTTTTTGGGGTAATTTTTTATAACCAGGCGTCCAAAAGTACCTACCCGATATCAGGTTTAAAGTTCTTTGAAATAAAAATTGATTTGAAGTGAAATTTCGTTTCGGATGGGATGTAAATGGAAAAATCCTATGGGAACGATGAAACGGATATGCGTCACGACAAAATACAATATATATATGCGATATATGAGTGATGCGTGCGCTGCTCCATTCCCCTGTGTCTTATGCGCCGCCTTATTTAGGTTATTTAAGAAAAGGAGTGGTCCGTTTTACTATTTTTTTTTATATTTGCAAAGGGGGCGCTGCAATCACATATTAAATACAAATAGTAATTGGGCGATTACGATGCAAAAAATGGGTCTATGGAGAAACCCTAAGGTGCAAATTGAAGCTTTTGATGTCCTATATTTCTAGAAATTAAATTTTAACTAAATGAATCAGAAGAGACGATAAAAAAGAATTAACTCCAAAAAAGTAAAAAAAAATAGGTTAGAAATATTGATTCTTTAAATAAACTTCAGGGATAGTGAGAGAAATCCTCACGATATTTCTAGCTAAAGTACGTACGTACAAATTGAGTATCGCGAGAAAACCGGTTATTACCTTCCTTTCTAACGCGTAAGAGCATCCTAATTTTCCAAAATTTTCGAATAGCTTGGAATCGTAATATTTGTGCACTGGCAACCTTAGTTTCTATTTTCGCGTACCTGCAACTTATACAGACCAATAAAAAGTATACCAGAAAAATCCGATTGAGAAATTTAATTCATCAGATTTAGCACTCTCGAAAACATAAATATCAGTCATAAAATACTGGATCATAATATTTTTTTTAAATTATTTCAGTGTTATTTGTTCTACTAAGTAAAACAGTTGTATTCCAATATTAAACATAACCATTCGTCTGTAAGTTCGACACACAAATTAACGAATTTTGTGTAGATCTCTTGTGTAAATAACTCCATTACACATTTACCCTCGAATTAAAGAGCTATTGCTGTAAACTACAGATTTTTGGTAATTCTTTAATATAGCAGGTCCTCAAACCTCTTACCTTATTCATATTCTTGACGTGTAATAAGTCAAAAACACTATAAAATTTTCTCATATGACCCCAACGATGGTCTATGGAGTGGAACAGTTGAGCGTAATGGTACGTGAAATTTCAAATAATAGACATTACATCTCAGAAGAGGCAGTCGGCGCTTCAAAGACAGATAGGTAATATTATGCCGTGACAAAATTTCAACATGAAATCTTTACGCTGATATATGCTGCAAACAAAACTGTTGGCCCGTATCGGTTATAACTTAAAACTTAAGGAAAATTTACGAGAAAAAAAAATAAGGTGTCAGCGTGTTCGGGGGGTGGTCCTGGTGGTCAGGGGCCTTGGATCGAAAAAACCCCTTGACCTCACCTCACATACACCGCGGAACGTTGAACTAACTCGTGACAACGTGACATGACGTCATACTTTTTCGTGCATGAAGCCAGTGTTCATCGATTTTTAAGACGTTATCACGTCAAAAATTCCGCACCGTTCAAGCATCAGGCGGACGCACTAACCAATTATGAGACCCCGACCCGAGACCTTAACGGCCGTGTCGAATTCATTTCTAGGTAACCCACAATTAAGGTCTCGGTACCATAATTGGCTAGTGGGTCCACCCGGATCGCGGATGGTGCAGGTTCGAATCCCGTTTACTGAATGGACCGTGACTCTTTTCTCGTAAAATTTTCTTAGTAGTTATAAATCTAGGAGTTAAATTATATTTTTTATATAACAATACCTAAAACTTAAATTTCATCCATAGTTTTTGACTATAGTTAAAATATACAGAGAAAAAATAACCATTTGTGATGAACAACGCGGCCGGATAAAACCCCTTAAAACTAGGGAAATATTAGTTTTACTGAAAGGCTTAATGAGTTTGTATTGTTTGGTGTAGGTACTTTGAAACTTGTTATTGTTTAGGTATCCATCCGCTAAGTATTAAATGCCGAAGATCCCACCTTGTTTGAAACACTAATATTAAAATTCCAATCAAAGTTTCAGTTTCGTATGCTCAAAAGTCTTATACCGTCTTTATTATCCTCTTGGTAATAAAACGAAACTTTCGTAAGTATATAAAAAAACAATGTTAAACAATGCTTTATTCTGTAAGCATATCGGAGTTTTCATACAAAATAATTTATAAGTTTCTTTCCTTCTGCTTGAAGTTTAAACCAGATACAATGATAAGTGGGTCCGGTTTATAATTGTGAAAGCCAATGTGCTCGGTAAAACCTACACACGCTTTTGTAGCACTGGTGAAATTTAATATTATAATGTGTAATAATGTGAAATAAATGACCTAATAGGTGAAACTTAATCAACTTTCAGAAGGACTTAACAACCGATGTGTGACCAATTGACCAAAAATCTAGTCGAGTTATCCCAAAGCCAAATCTGCATCTGCAATCGTTAACAACGACTAATACACCCAGCGAATACTTGCGCTTATTTCTTTATTCCAATGGTTCCAACCGAGTGTTCTACGACTCTCAAATTTGATTTTTTCTGTATTTCAGCAGAATTCAATCTTAGCACAAATACCTACATTTAAAAATGAAACAACTTAAATTAAGGATAGGTATTTATTTTTGTATTCAACTCCTAAAGACGGCTCGTTAAAGCGACTTGCCGTCGTATAACTGCGGTCACAACATATTTCTAAAGTTAAACACCCACTTATCCGTCACTTAGTTGTTCCACATTAATTACAGTTCGGCTTACTTATTCGCGAAGACCTGACGTTTCAAGCTCAAATCGCTACACCCTATTAAAGTTGTAAAACCTAAAATCCTGGAGCTTAATTTTTCTTTGCACGTTCGCAGTATCTCTGCGGGTCGTTTCGGTAAAGTAATTGCTTATGAGTGGAAGCGGATAAACGAAACGAGTTCTACTAGGGCCGGACTCGTAAAATGGACTCGGGGGCTTGCATTTAATTAATGCCGCTAACAGAACTACGTGGCGGCACATAGCACGAAATGGAATGATTCCTTTCGAACGAACTGACTGGAAAAATCACCCAAATTGCCAGGACCGCATCAACGTTTTAGTGCTGCGGCTAAGTAAAATGCCGGTCGTGAACTGAGCCGTCCCAGAAAATCTGGGCGAGTGTTTTTTCTGCTACGAATTCATCATTCTCAACTCGGGTTACCTTAATAAAATATGGACTCTCACAAAAGAAATCAAGGATAATATGTCTCTTTTCAAGACTACAAATTGAAATTAAGGTGTATTTTTTTTAAATATGTATTGTTATCAAGACAATGAATACTAGAATGTTTAGAATACGGTTCAAATAAATTATTATTTGACACAATTAAGAGAGGATAACGATTAATTATAAAATATAATACCAACTTTAAAAATCGGAATAAATTATATTGTTAAAATATTTTTATCATTTCTTTATTATACTAAACTAGAAGTGCCCTGCCCTCCCGGTGTAACTGCCCTGTGGACACACAAGGGGCACTAAAGCGGCTACTGTGGCTGAAAAATACTCACCTCTGCTGTGTCTACAAATCCTCACCGCTATGATGGCTACAAATTCCAACCGCATCTGGCTGCGTTTCCACGGAGAGGAAGCCCATCGAAGCGACTGCCAAGACAGTGGTTAACAGGGGGTTAGTTACGTGAACTACAGTTGCTATATTAGGACTTATGCTCTAGACATTCAATTGTAAATTAAATAATTTTTAAAAATTTAAAGAAGAATATAATCACATCTACTTACCTATTTGTTGCCTACTTATTTCTACCAAAACGGTCCGGGAAAAAGGTTATAGTGGTTCAACTAGAAATGAGGTCAACCTATGCTATCGCCGACTTTTTATAGAACTTTTACAGGGAGCAATCAAGTCATCCATGATTTTTGCGTAACTTTTACCGTTTGCGCAGCGCACACATTTCTACAACAAGATTTTTTCAAATCAGACCAGTAGTTCTTGAGATTAAGGCGTTCAACCAAAAAACTCTTCAGCTTTATAATATTAGTTAAGATTAAACATGTAGTATAATTATTTATTATTCTCATAGTAAGTACACCTTTTATGCTTCACAGTTCTACTTCGAATGAAAATATCTAGCATTTGTTTTGTATTTGTTAGAACGTATGAAACAATACCTTATAATTTGTAACATACCTTAATAATTATCCCATGGTTTCGACTATCATAGGTTCCATTTCGCACATTTTATCATATAACATCATCGATATTCATCAGGCATCATCATATATTTTATTATTTATTCCTGGAAACACATAATTTCAAAAATATCACACACTATTCATCATTTTGTAAATACGTATAATAATTTCTTCTGTACTGAAAATCACTATTCCAGAGTGCTGGACACTTACCGGCATTTCTCTTTATTCTGTTATTTATTTGATTTCATTATTTTTGCTCCGATTTTATCTATTTTTAATTTATTTATTTTATTGACATTTATGACAACCTAATGTTTTTTATCCGTTGCCATGGCTACCCATGACACGGATACTCTCTCCAACTACGTCTATGACTATTCAACCTCCACAGACCACCTACTTTGATTCTTTTTGGCTCGATTCGAACCGTGTCTAAATTCAAATGGTTCCGGACCTATAAAAGGCCGAGCCTCCCTGATCATTCATTCAATTCTACGGCAAAAGTTGCCTACTCAACTTTTGAAAGCTCGCTACCGAGCTCTAAATTAATAAAAGGCCTTGTCCCGGGGCAGTCGGCCCCGGGACAAGGCGACTCAAGAAAGACCTCAAAGCTTTTTAGCACCTATTGGCTCTCTAAACAACTTCCTAACTCTAATACTCTACTACTCTTCACGTACTCGCAACCTCATCGGTGGGACTGCGCCTGGACTCCAGCTTCTTCGGCCAGCCTCCAACTGGTTCAGCCCGCCTTTGTACCGACTCCTGCCGTTTCATCAACGCCTGCCTCTGGCCGATATACGCCGGCCAAACTACCAGCAGCGCCGCCAGCCACCACCAGGGCAGGCCAAGAACTAAGACGGCTGCACAAGAGCGCTTCTGCCTCCAAGGAGCGCCGTCCATCTGCCTGTAGCACGACCTACCGTTCAAGCCGCCCCTGAAGATCGCCTACAACCCACGCCCACTTCATCACTTCCATTTCACACCCCACATTTCACACACACCTTACCTTTTTTTTTTAATTGTTAATCTGTAAATATTTTGTCTTGTAAATATATATTTCCTATACTGTACTTTTGATTTTTCCTTCCTTTTTTTTATCTAGATTTATTTTATCGCTACACGACAAATTAAACCAGAGGTTGGTAAATATCTAAAGGCTTTTCTTGAATTTAAATTACAATAAATGTAGCGATGTTTAACGCTCAATTTCTTGTCACCACTAAACGCTTTATATGCTATCTTTCTGCGATTTCATACAGTCTATACCAACAAACAATCAAGGACCTTCACACGGCTTCTTAACGTCTAAAACTTATAAAAGTTTGTTTCTTAGGTTTTCACGCACATCACTCATTAAATAAATTTGCATCGTCAGAATAATCAGACCTGAAAAGGCTGCGAAACGTCAATAAATAAATAAAGTTCGTGCATTAACCCGTTAAAACTAGTTTTACCTTATAAAAGTTAATTCAACAACATCACATTAAACCAACACAGTAACAAAGAGCCACGACTTAAAGTTTAACACACGTTTCTGTTAATATCCCCTTAAAGCACTCTTTTCTAAAAGCAAATAAAACAGAAGCAAACTTTCAACGCTCGAAGAATGATAAGGTTGCTTTGCCTGACTTGTAATTAGTAATAGTGTCTACTAACTGCTTAAGTTACCGTACAAAGACGGCCAGGGAAAAGTTAAGGTCAATAGTCTTTAATTTAAAAGCGGAACAAAAGGGACACCAATAAAATAGAAGAGACAGGAGAACGATTACAAAACGACTTCCTACTAGCCAAGTTGGATATAACATAGAGCGGCTTATAAAATATTTAATAAACAAAATCCACTCGGACAAAACTTCACACAGGATTCGACCCATTACCTCCCGCTACCCGCCCGAGTAGCGGTGCAGTTAAATCCTATGCTACTAATATTATAAATGTGAAAGTTTGTATGTTTGTACTTTTGTTACTCAATCATGCAAAAATGGCTGAACGGCTTTGGATGAAAATTTGCACACAGATATCTTTTATCCCGGAAAAGTATGATAATAAGGTTCCTGAGGGATTTTTAAAAACTAAATTTAACATGGACGAAGTCGCGGTTGGCCGCTAGTAAAATATCTGTATAATAAAGCGGCTCGTTGGGTTTACGATTATGACAGCGTCAGTTGTTAGGTCAGGTTAGTGTGAATTAATTTGCAGGGCGTAAAACGCTTTGCCGTTTTGGGTCTATGAAATTTTAAAACTAACAATGGTGCCTTTTATTGTGTCATTTATGAGGTACAAATAAGTGCAAATGTCAGTTTTTTTTATATATAAGTATCTATCTAAATCTTTGTAAAATAATAGTATTTTCTAAGCAGAGAAAATAGAAAATAGATAGTGTAAGTGTACTATAGTGCAGTGTATGAAGTTATGAACGACAAGTAAGAAAACTTTTATTCCCTTCTTAGATTTCATGCAAATTGAAAGATAATTTCATCTCTAAAAAAGTATAATCTCTAATGAAAGTAGTAATTAACAGCCTTTACAAACACGAAACCAATTAAGATTAAATGAAATCATTAGAACATAAATACTCAAAGATTCGAAGACATTGCTAGCTAAATAATAATAAATGCACACAGATGAACTCATTGATAAGATTCGCAAATTTAAAAACAAGAGTGGTATTCTAGAATTGAAAATAATACAAAACCGTAGAAATAGCAGCTCTATAAACGTAACGGTTGTCTCGGGTCGTTGTCGGTATGCAAATTGCGAATTCATTAAATTATTGTACGTTCGTCGCGAGTTTTCCTTTATATTTTTTCCTTTCAACCTTGTTAAGGGTCTCTTGTCCTGGGCAGTCTAATGGAATAGAAGTGTTTAGAAGTTCTAATAAGAAATTCAGAGACTTGTTCACATTTCGGAATAACTACTTGAAGGTAAATAAATAAAACACGGAATTCATAATTACTAAATGTAAAATTAATAAAAACTGTCGCTAATTAAACTATTTGAAAAAAAATGTTTTTCTTAAATACTCGTAGGTACTCAATTGTTTTATATAATGTTAGTTTATGTGGGAACAAATAAACTTTAAAGCACTAAATTACTTTGTAATTTAAATAATAAAACCGTTCACCTCATACAACATTGAAAGCTTAGATTGTATTTGCATTTTTCTTGGTACTTTCCGTAACATTTCTTTAATTTTCAAAAAGGTACCTTACACGGGATTCTATTTATAATCCATTGCCAGTATCTAGAACCAGAATGTTCATAAGTTGACAAAAATATTGTAAGATACATAGAGTTACCGACTTTTCATACAACATATCGCTTACGCTCACGCATGTAGAAAATATCATTCGATGAACATAGGGCACAACACGTTAAATTTTCTCAATCAAAGGCATACTTATTGTAGCGGCACTAATAGCACCTTCCATCAATTATCAAGTTACTTGCGAACGGAGACGTCTCACAAAAGAAATCGCAGCACAATCTAAATCTTCTGTACAACCGGATAGGCGCGTATAGAAAGGATAGTGCTCAATATATCACCGCGTGACGTATGTCTGCATTTGTCGGGCGCGCAGGTGGCCCACTGCCATATATCAAGGCCACCAGTGTTGCCAGGTGAATTCTAAAAGATTTACCGCTAAAATGAAAAAAAGATTAACCCATCTGGAGATAAAAGGGTCACCGTATATTAAATTTAATTTCAACTGAGTCGAAGTACACAGGTTATTTTGAAGACTGAGTTCGTTCGTAAATAAATCGCGGTAGTTGAATGTTTTTACCAGTAAGCTTCACTCATAAAATTTATATAAGTACCTATTAACTACTAAACTGTTTTTTTTTTAAATACTGAGGTATGTATATAAAGAAGTGTATGAAAGATTCGGATTTATTAACCTGCGATGTTATTTACCCTCCAACTAACTCCAACGAAGAAAACCATTTCATTCCAACAATACACAAATATTTCAAATGAAATTATTAAGGTAGTTTAATTTTTTAATTACAATGAAAAGATTATTAATTTTATTTTCGTAGTACATACATTAGCAAAGTCGTAGCTGTAGCTTGTCTGTTGTAGCTTTCGTAGCATGTATTTGTATTCAGTGTTTTTATAAAAAGAATGGTCTAGTATTTTTTTTAATTACTTGACATAAAAAGAAGACCAACATTTTTGCAGGAATATCAGTATTATCAAAAGTTATACAAATAAAGGGTCCATTTCATGGGTAAGACGAAACGATCAAATTGTGTTACGCAAGACAAAAGAACAGAAAAGTCACGTAACCCAATTTCAAAGTGAATACCTATAAGTCAGAGGAAACATTTTATCAGACGATTAGATCTTTGCTAGGCCAACTGGACATAAAGTAGACAATATCTTTAAGA
Organism: Chilo suppressalis; assembly: GCA_902850365.2. NCBI lineage: Eukaryota > Metazoa > Arthropoda > Insecta > Lepidoptera > Crambidae > Chilo > Chilo suppressalis. Next base: position 10,009,203 of record OU963907.1, read on the forward strand.
ATTACGATCGTTAATCTAGAATAATATTGTTTAGTTCTCAAGTGTCTAAAAACATAGCAGTTTAGTATAAAAAGTTTTTATTGTTAGCTATTGAAGGTATACCTTTATATACTACTAGCTTTTGCCCGCGACTTCGTCCGCGTTTTCGTCGTTTTTCGTAAAAAAGTAGCATATGTCCTTCCTCAGGGTTCCGTGGTTTTGATGTGACAGACAGATTAACTTTCGTATTTTAGTAGGGAAATATAATATGTCAATCTACAATACTGTTAAAAATATCGCAATAAGGAACCGCAGAATATTATTATTATCACTGTGCCCCGAGACCATCAGCGTGTAACTACTTGTATGTTATTATGTTAATGTATTGGTAATATTGTTTAGATCGCTTTCACAGAGTCTTAAGTACATATAGAATGAAAATACTTCAGCCCGAAGCTTCATTGAAATTTGACCCGTCCGGCACGTGAACATAAAAAATTCTAGGACTGCTAACCCGGGAAAGACCGACGTAACTGACCATGTGAAAAACAACTGACACCGAGATCTACTCCAACAACACGAAAAGTCTGCCCTTGAGCCTTATTTATTGTCATTGCATAACACACCGATACTGGGAATTGCGTTCTTTTAAATTGGAATGGAAAATTATTTGGTATTATGGGAATTCTGGGAATAAAGATGCTTTCTCCTGTACCGCAACCTGTTAAAATTTGAGCCTCCATTACATTTTGTTGCAACTGGGTTACTTTAAGCCGAGTTCCATTGCTGCAAATTTGTGGTGGTCTTAAATTTCGGAGCAGAATAATCGGAATGCCAATTCTTAAACAAATTTCATGAGAAGGAAGTCCGGGCATATATATAGAATTTAAAAATTCTATCGGGTAATTAGTGGCTTCTTGTTCATCGGCCATTCTATTTATTGAACTATAAACTTTGCTTTCCCTCTGGATATTTGACAGTATTTTATTATTAATTTCAGATGCCTGGTCATTGCGAGGAGTTAAAATGGACCTTTCGCATAGCCAAGAATTGTTCTTATTTAATATATTTGTTACGTCACCGTAAACTGACGATGTCAGATGTTGTTGGGATTGCACTATACAACATAACTCAGGCGTCAGAATAAGTTTTCCTTGGTGTAGCAGTGGATACGTATCTTTGGTGAAGGTATTTTCTTTAATAATATATCAGAAAATTGACGATCATCCGGGTTATCTACAGTTCTCACTCGCATGTTTATAGTCAAATGCACCGATTGTATATCACGCCACAAATAAGAGCTTTTCAGGCAAGCCCTAACCTCATCAGCTCGGGTTCCCCGTGGTATTACCGGTAAGGTTTGTCGGAAATCACCACAAAATAAAACTGTGATACCGCCCATTGGTCGATCATTTTGTCTTATATCTCTTAAAGTTCTGTCTAACACTTCTACTCCTTTTCGATGGGCCATCGTACATTCATCCCATATGATTAAATTACACTTTGAACGAATATTTAAACACTACCAAAACAACTAATACGTGGTCCTAACTTTAGCTACCTTACACATAAAATCTAAGTGACTATTTGAACTAAAATATTCTTATAGAATTATAACCAGAAATATAAAACTCACAACAAAAAAGAAATGAAAATTAAGCTGAAACGGCTGTGCAATACTATCTACCTATACCTACTTCACATAACTACTTTAATTAATAAAAGTACCTACGCTTAATAATTTTTAATTTGAACGAATATTTAAACACTACCAAAACAACTAATACCTATTTTACAAAATAACAACAAAAGAAATTCAAATAAACTATTTAAAGACTAAAAATCGCGCTGATAAGCACGGTTTCGGTCTCCCAGGCGGGGGAGCAGATGAGAAATCCTCATGGATACCCTGCAAGGTTATGTCAGACTCGTACTGACTAAAAAACACCAGTAGGGGCTGCCTCTGGCCGGGAAGGCCTCTAAGGCTTCATCGGAAGCGATCGTCCCCCAGAGCGACGCAGAAAACAGATTTAGACAGCTCTCTCTTGGACCTCCCGCCTTTTGATACCCTACCGCTGCCGCGACCCGTGTCGAGCGCGGCAACCGTTACACAAAAATAATCCTTATAGCATGATTCAGTATTCACGTGCGACGGCGCGATGGCTTATTTCATGTATAAGTTTGGTGTTTCTATACCGATTTCTATGTTTTGTTTTTATTGAATAGGTAATAATATTAACTTTTTTAAATTAGGGATGAGTCAGAGTATTATAAACCTAAGAGTAAACAAATATGATCAGAATGCTCCGAACTGCTAAGCTATCGGGAGTTACACGTGTTATTGTGAGTCAACCATAAAAGATAGACATATGCTGTTGCGGGATATTTTTTAGACAATTTTATGTAGAATATTTCCGTCATACATGATTTCTATGTAACTTTAATCATTAAGGCTGCACACGCGACGGAAGTTTAAAAAATGGAGTAACTTCTCCCGTTTTCCCAACATTTCCCTTCACTACTCTGCTCCTACTGATTGTAGCGTGATGAAAAGTATACTATAACCTGCCCAGGAGTATGAAGAATAATTGTACCAAGTTTCGTTAAAATCCGTCGAGTAGTTTTTGTTTCTATAAGGAACATACACACAGACAGACAGACAGACAAAAAATTTACTGATTGCATTTTTGGCATCAGTATCGATCACTAATCACCCCCTGATAGTTATTTTAAAAATATATTTCATGTACAGAATTCACATCTCTACAGATTTATTATAAGTATAGATTATTCAAGCCTCGCTTAGCTATCTAACTGCATATTAACGATTTTGATTTTAATATAAAGCTATTATTTAAAAGTGATTGAAGAAATGAACAAAGAATGCCACTAAAGCTACCCATCAGTACCCTTACTACGAGTTTTACAAATACGAAAACTATGATAGTTTTCGTGAGCTCTAACTCGTACCAAGGGTACAGGATAATTAATGCGAGATGTGAGCATCAGGCTGGTCTAAAGTGATACCTAGATCTTAACACTACCAAGCTAATTTATCAGAGGACAACTACTAGGAGTATTTGGTTTGTTATTGCAATTGTGATTTTTTATGGTAAAGTCTGTTGTAGGTTGGGTGCTGTTATACACGGTAAAGCAAATGCAGTTTGTTTTGGAAATATTTAACATAAGTAGATTCTGATTTAACAATACAATACAATACAAAATACTTTATTGAACACCACAGAAAACATTACAATAAATACAGAGTCATTTAAATTAAGTGTTACAATGGGCGGCCCTATCGCTATAAGCGATCTCTTCCAGACAACCTTTGGATGGAGAGGATTAGAAGGAAGTGGTAGAGACGGCGGCGTAAATGTCAATGTAATTTATTAATATATACATATATATAAACAAACAAATACACATATATTTTATATTCATAAATACATATACATATATATACAGGGCGTCCCACGGCTACTTCACACGGAGGGAAAGTATATTAAATATTGAAGATAGGATATTTTACTGAAAGAAGACATCGTTTTATTCTTAATATTAATTAGAACTGCATTTACAGATTTTTTAAAAATCGCCTGCTACAACTGGGATTCAAACTCGTGAAATTTCGAAAAAAACACACGACATATTTTAAGATAACCATCGAAAGGGTAAAACATAAGTATTATTATTTGCTAAATAACATAGCATCTTAAATAAAAGAAAAGTAATTTAATTTAACATTTTATTTAAAATTATTTAACAAACTAATTTAAAATCGGATACGCCTCAATAAGTGAAAATGTTTAGTTCATCATCGTTGACGTTTATCATCCGCTGCTGTGGTTTCTGTAAGCACATATCAAAATTTTCTAAATTTCTTAAAGTATCCACTAACTTTTTAAACACATATCGAGGAGGTACGGTTCTATCAGGGGGGTATCTTTCGAAGTACCACCGCAAAGCTAATATTATGTCTTTGTGGTTCATAAAGTAACCTTCCATTAAACCCATTTTATTTTAATACGCCATGGTAAGTAAATTAACAATAAAATTGCAGCCGTTTGAAAATTTTTGTGTTCCATTTTCTAATTATTATTTTTATAAATTTCAGCCAATCGCATTGTAACTGTTTGTGTATCACTTTAATATTTTTATCACGTAATAAGGTATTCCTTTCATTTAAAATGCTATGTTATTTAGCAAAAAATAATCCTTGTGATTAACCCTTTCGATGGTTATCATAAAATATGCTGTGTTTATTTTTCCAAAATTTCACGAGTTTGATTCCCAGTTGCAGCAGGCGATTTTAAAAAAATCTATGAATGCAGTTCTTGTTATTATTAAAAATAAAATGATGTCTTCTTTCAGTAAAATATCCTATCGTCAATATTTAATATACTTTCCCTCCGTGTGAGGTAGCCGTGGGACGCCCTGTATATACAGTCGTGGTCAACTAATTAGGGACAATCTCTAGTTAAGCCAAATTGTGTTTTTTTTTTCAACGAGTTTTAAAATATTCCATATCTTTTACATGTAAGTATAATTAGTCATTGATGTGCCCGATTATACAAACAATAACAACTTCTTAAACATTAAACCTCTTTACAGTATAGCTGATAGATTATCATAGTGCTATTTGTTCAAATAATGCTGGCTGGCCATTTAATTAGGGACAATGAGATATATTGCGTTCTATTTTCAAAATTTGAATCTCAATACTTTTTTACTTCTTCTCTTATTGTTTCGTGGTAGTTTTGGCGGCAATCCCGATTTTTATTTTGAGGTTTGAAAAATATTTTGAAGAAAAATGGGCAAAAATAAAAGTTGCGATCCAACACTACGAAAAATTATCATAAAGTTTGTTGTCGAGCATGGTTGGCCATACCGAAGGATAGCAGAACATTTAAATTGTTCAAAAACTATGGTATACAATGCAGTGCAACATGTCAGATCCAATAACACAACTTTAAATGTGCCCAGAACGAAAAGATCGAGAAAAACAACTCCGCAAGAAGATAGAATGATAACTAGGTTAGCTAAGAAAGATCCGTTTCTAGGCTCTATTTTAATTAAACACTTGGGGCAACATTTTGGGGCAGGCGAAAGAGCTGGTGTCTCAGCGAGGACCGTTCGACGACGTCTGGTAGAAGCAGGGTTGTTCGGAACAGTGGCTCGCAAAGTACCGTTGTTAAAGAAAGAACATAGAAATGCTCGTTTGGCGTTTGCACGTAAATATGGACATTGGACCTACGCCCAATGGCAACATATATTATTCTCTGACGAGATCCAGGTTAATTTGATTTCTTCAGATGGAAGGCAATACGTACGGCGTCCAGTAAAAGCGGAAATGAATCCAAGATTCACAAAAAAGCAGGTGAAACATGGCGGTTCATTTTCTGAACGTGGAATGGGACCTGTGAGGAAAGTTCAGGGTAACTTAGACCAACATCAATACAAGGCAATATTGGAGGAAACGATGCTTCCCTATGCTGAGGAGCATCTCCCTATTATATGGACGTTTCAGCATGATAACGACCCGAAACATACCGCTCGTTCAGTCAAGTCGTTTCTTACCAGTCAGTCAGTATCGGTGCTAGATTGGCCAGCAAATAGCCCGGACCTTAACCCAATCGAGCACCTTTGGCACGAAATCAAGAAAAAAGTTGCCACTTATCGTACCACAACTTTAGATGAACTTAATGAAGCTTTTTGTGTGGCATGGGCAAACATTCCTGTCGAAATATGCCAGAAACTGATAATGTCTATGCCATATCGTTGTCAAGCGGTAATTACTAACAAAGGTTTTGCTACTGGGTACTGATTTTACACGTAATAAAATGGAGCTGTTAAAGATATTATAATACTGCAGATTATTAGTTTTGTTTAACTCTATTTTTCATTATAGTTTACTGTCCTTAATTAAATGTCCAGCTACAGAATTATACCTTAAAATTGAATACATGTTCAACCTTTGATATAAAATACTTTTTTCTATTTATTTATTCTTTTATTTACAGCCATTTATAGCATAATAATCGGACCAAATTATGCAAATAATAGGTGCTGAAAAATGAATAGGGTTTTATTTATATGTACATAACCGGTTATTGCTCTTCACTATCTTGAAAGTCCCTGTTTAGTTGACCACGACTGTATATACGTATAAACATATACATACAAATACATACATAAATCTACTCCAGTCGGTAGAAATTACAAAAGAGATTATAAAACATAAAAAAAATATAAAAACAAATAGTGAGACTGCACGAGATTCTTAAAAATGTGAATTGATTCCGCACTTCGTATCGACACTGGGAGAGAATTCCACAGCTGAACGGCTCGAACTGTAAATGAGTGACTGTAAAAAGTTGTACTGTGTACAGGAGTCATGAGGGTAAGATTCTCTGATGACCTAAGAGATAACGTGTAACCATGTGGCTACCCTATCTAGACCCAATTCCATGGATTTTTGTACAGATTTCCAAGTGTCCCCCGTAAAGACAATAGCAGTATCGTCAGTATAAGCAAAAATTTTGCCATTTACAATCTTCGTACTGAACAGTTCGTTGACATATATTAGGAACTTGTGGCCCGCCCTCGCTTCGCTTCTGTGTAGAGCTGTAGTGTAGACTAAAGCGACTCTTCATATAATAATAATAAAAAAAAAATGATATATTTGCCTTTTCCAAACTTCTATTGACATCACGTCACTCAATTGTTTTGCCTTCCTGGAACCTCTCCACTAACATTTGGAATTTATGATATGGTATTAAAGTTCAAATTGACTTTTAAGTATTATTACGAATAGTTTGTATGGAAGTATAGGAAAATGTTGTTAATGGACTTTTTCAGGCATTTTTTTTAATTTTTCTCTGCGTTAGAACCATCCTCGTACGTCAAGGAATATTCAAAAAAAAATCCAAATCGGTTCAGCTGTTCTCGAGATTTGCGCTTAGCAACACATTCAGCGATTCATTTTTATATTATAGACTAGCTTTTGCCCGCGACTTCATCCGCGTTATCGTCGTTTTTCGTAAAAAAGTAGCATATGTCCTTCCTCAGGGTTCCGTGGTTTTGATGTGACAGACAGATTAACTTTCGTATTTTAGTAGGGAAATATAATACTGTTAAAAATATCGCAATATGGAACCGCAGAATATTATTATTATCACTGTGCCCCGAGACCATCAGCGTGTAACTCCTTGTATGTTATTATGTTAATGTATTGGTAATATTGTTTAGATCGCTTTCACATGAGTCTTAAGTACATAAAGAATGAAAATACTTCAGCGCAAAGCTTCCGGGTAGACTACGTTGAAATTTGACCCGTCCGGAACGTGAAAATAAAAAATTCTAGGACTGCTAACCCGGGAAAGACCGACATAACTGACCATGTGAAAAACAACTGACACCGAGATCTACTGGTCTGAAAGGTCTGCCCTTGAGCCTTATTTATTGTCATTGCTTAACACACAGTTACTGGGAATTGCGTTCTTTTAAATTGGAATGGAAAATTATTTGGTATTATGGGAATTCTGGGAATAAAGATGGTTTCTCCTGCACCGCAACCTATTAAAATTTGAGCCTCGATTACATTTTGTTGCAACTGGGTTACTTTAAGCCGAGTTCCATTGCAAATTTGTGGTGGTCTTAAATTTCGGAGCAGAATAATCGGAATGCCAATTTTTAAACAAATTTCATGAGAAGGAAGTACGGGCATATTTAAAGAATTTAAAAATTCTATCGGGTAATTAGTGGCTTCTTGTACATCGGCCATTCTATTTATTGAACTATAAACTTTGCTTTCCCCCTGGATATTCGACAGTATTTTATTATTAATCTCAGATGCCTGGTCATTGCGAGGAGTTAAAATGGACCTTTCGCATAGCCAAGAATTGTTCTTATTTAATATATTTGTTACGTCACCGTAAACTGACGATGTAAGATGTTGTTGGGATTGCACTATACAACATAACTCAGGCGTCAGAATAAGTTTTCCTTGGTGTAGCAGTGGATAGGTATCTTTGGTGAAGGTATTTTCTTTAATAATATATCAGAAAATTCACGATCATCCGGGTTATCTACAGTTCTCACTCGCATGTTTATAGTCAAATGCACCGATTGTATATCACGCCACAAATAAGAGCTTTTCAGGCAAGCCCTAACCTCAGCAGCTCGGGTTCCCCGTGGTATTACCGTTAAGGTTTGTCGGAAATCACCACAAAATAAAACTGTGATACCGCCCATGGGTCGATCATTTTGTCTTATATCTCTTAAAGTTCTGTCTACCGCTTCTACTGCTTTTCGATGGGCCATCGTACATTCATCCTATATGATCAAATTACACTTTGAACGAATATTTTTAACGAATACTTTAGCTACCTTACACATAAAATCTAAGTGACTATTTGAACTAAAATATTCTTATAGAATTATAACCAGAAATATATACAACTCACAACAAAAAAGAAATGAAAATAAAGCTGAAACGCGTGTGCAATACTATCTACCTATACCTCCTTCACTTAAAAATAAATACTTATAACTACTTTAATTAATAAAAGTACCTACGCTTAATAATTTTTAATTTGAACGAATATTTAAACACTACCAAAACAACTAATACCTGTTTTACAAAATAACAACAAAAGAAATTCAAATAAACTATTTAAAGACTAAAAGTCGCGCTGATAAGCACGGTTTCGGTCTCCCAGGCGGGGGAGCAGATGAGAAATCCTCATGGATAACCTACAGCCGGCTGCAAGGTTATGTCAGACTCGTACTGACTAAAAAACACCCGTAGGGGCTGCCTCTGGCCGGGAAGGCCTCTAAGGCTTCATCGGAAGCGATCGTCCCCCAGGGGGGGAGCGACGCAGAAAACAGATTTAGACAGCTCGCTCTCGGACCTTTGATACCCTACCGCTGCCGCGACCCGTGTCGAACGCGGCAACCATTACACAAAAATAATCCTTATAGCATGATTCAGTATTCACGTGCGACGGCGCGATGGCTTATTTCATGTATAAGTTTGGTGTTTCTATACCGAGTATTATAAACGTAAGAGTAAACAAATATGATCAGAATGCTCCGAACTGCTAAGCTATCGGGAGTTACACGTGTTATTGTGAGTCAACCATAAAAGATAGACATATGCTGTTGCGGGATATTTTTTAGACAATTTTATGTAGAATATTTCCGTCATACATGATTTCTATGTAACTTTAATCATTAAGGCTGCACACGCGACGGAAGCTTAAAAAATGGAGTAACTTCTCCCGTTTTCCCAACATTTCCCTTCACTACTCTGCTCCTACTAATTGTAGCGTGATGAAAAGTATACTATAACCTGCCCAGGAGTATGAAGAATAATTGTACCAAGTTTCGTTAAAATCCGTCGAGTAGTTTTTGCTTCTATAAGGAACATACACACAGACAGACAGACAGACAGACAGACAAAAAATTTACTGATTGCATTTTTGGCATCAGTATCGATCACTAATCACCCCCTGATAGTTATTTTAAAAATAAATTTCATGTACAGAATTGACATCTCTACAGATTTATTATAAGTATAGATAAGCACGGTTTCTCAATATCAATTATTTTCTGTCAATAAGGTCGAACGCTCTGAACGCATCGACAGCCAAATATTGAATGAAGCTCGCTTTCTTTTTTTTTTGTTTCTTCCCAGGCGGGGGAGGGGGTGTGAAATCCTCATGGATACCCTATAGCCGGCTGTAGAGTTATGTCAGACTCTTACTGACTAAAACACACCCGTGGGGGGTGCCTATGGCCTTAGGGGCCTTACAGGCTTCATCTGATGCGATCAACCCCTGAGAAGGGGATGATGCAGCGCTGCCTTAGTAAATACTACTGCTAGTGCGCTTAGAGGACGGATGCACCCTGATGTGCATCCGTATCGGTTTGGGACTGAGTGGCTGAAGGTCTCTCAGGATCGGGGGGGCGGGGAAACTCGCTTTCGGACCTCCCGCCTTTTTATACCTTACCGCGCCGCCACGACCCGTGTCGAGCGCGGCAGCCGTTACACAAAAATAATCCTTAAAGCATGATTCAGTATTCACGTGCGACGGCGCGATGGCTTATTTCATTTATAAGTTTGGTGTTTCTATACCGATTTCTATGATTCTTTTTTTGTTGAATAGGTAATAATGTTAACTTTTTTAAATTAGGGATGAGTGAGAGTATTATAAACGTAAGAGTAAACAAATATAATCAGAATGTTCCGAACTGCTAAGCTATCAGGAGTTACACGTGTTATTGTGAGTCAACCATAAAAGATAGATATATGCTGTTGCGGGATATTTTTTAGACAATTTTATGTAGAGTATTTCCGTCATACATGATTTCTATGTAACTTTAACCATTAAGGCTCCACACGCGACGGAAGCTTAAAAAATGGAGTAACTTCTCCCGTTTTCCCAACATTTCCCTTCACTACTCTGCTCCTATTGATTGTAGCGTGATGAAAAGTATACTATAACCTGCCCAGGAGTATGAAGAATAATTGTACCAAGTTTCGTTAAAATCCGTCGAGTAGTTTTTGTTTCTATAAGGAACAAACACACAGACAGACAGACAGACAGACAAAAATTTTACTGATTGCATTTTTGGCATCAGTATCGATCACTTATCACCCCCTGATAGTTATTTTGAAAATATATTTCATGTACAGAATTGACCTCTCTACAGATTTATTATAAGTATAGATTATGGGAATTCTGGGAATAAAGATGGTTTCTCCTGCACCGCAACCTATTAAAATTTGAGCCTCGATTACATTTTGTTGCAACTGGGTTACTTTAAGCCGAGTTCCATTGCAAATTTGTGGTGGTCTTAAATTTCGGAGCAGAATAATCGGAATGCCAATTTTTAAACAAATTTCATGAGAAGGAAGTACGGGCATATTTAAAGAATTTAAAAATTCTATCGGGTAATTAGTGGCTTCTTGGTCATCGGCCATTCTATTTATTGAACTATAAACTTTGCTTTCCCCCTGGATATTCGACAGTATTTTATTATTAATCACAGATGCCTGGTCATTGCGAGGAGTTAAAATGGACCTTTCGCATAGCCAAGAATTGTCCTTATTTAATATATTTGTTACGTCACCGTAAACTGACGATGTAAGATGTTGTTGGGATTGCACTATACAACACAACTTAGGCGTCAGAATAAGTTTTCCTTGGTGTAGCAGTGGATAGGTATCGTTGGTGAAGGTATTTTCTTTAATAATATATCAGAAAATTCACGATCATCCGGGTTATCTACAGTTCTCACTCGCATGTTTATAGTCAAATGCACCGATTGTATATCACGCTACAAATAAGAACTTTTCAGGCAAGCCCTAACCTCAGCAGCTCGGGTTCCCCGTGGTATTACCGTTAAGGTTTGTCGGAAATCACCACAAAATAAAACTGTGATACCGCCCATGGGTCGATCATTTTGTCTTATATCTCTTAAAGTTCTGTCTACCGCTTCTACTCCTTTTCGATGGGCCATCGTACATTCATCCTATATGATTAAATTACACTTTGAACGAATATTTAAACACTACCAAAACAACTAATACGTGGTCCTAACTTTAGCTACCTTACACATAAAATCTAAGTGACTATTTAAACTAAAATATTCTTATAGAATTATAACCAGAAATATATACAACTCACAACAAAAAAGAAATGAAAATAAAGCTGAAACGCCTGTGCAATACTATCTACCTATACCTCCTTCACTTAAAAATAAATACTTATAACTACTTTAATTAATAAAAGTACCTACGCTTAATAATTTTTAATTTGAACGAATATTTAAACACTACCAAAACAACTAATACCTATTTTACAAAATAACAACAAAAGAAATTCAAATAAACTATTTAAAGACTAAAAGTCGCGCTGATAAGCACGGTTTCGGTCTCCCAGGCGCGGAGGAGCAGATGAGAAATCCTTATGGATACCCTACAGCCGGCTGCAAGGTTATGTCAGACTCGTACTGACTAAAAAAACACCCGTAGGGGCTGCCTCTGGCCGGGAAGGCCTCTAAGGCTTCATCGGAAGCGATCGTCCCCCAGGGGGGAGGGGAGCGACGCAGAAAACAGATTTAGACAGCTCGCTCTCGGACCTCCGCCTTTTGATACCCTACCGCTGCCGCGACCCGTGTCGAGCGCGGCAACCGTTACACAAAAATAATCCTTATAGCATGATTCAGTATTCACGTGCGACGGCGCGATGGCTTATTTCATGTATAAGTTTGGTGTTTCTATACCGATTTCTATGTTTTGTTTTTATTGAATAGGCAATAATGTTAACTTTTTTAAATTAGGGATGAGTCAGAGTATTATAAACGTAACGTAACGTAAACAAATATGATCAGAATGCTCCGAACTGCTAAGCTATCGGGAGTTACACGTGTTATTGTGAGTCAACCATAAAAGATAGACATATGCTGTTGCGGGATATTTTTTGACAATTTTATGTAGAATATTTCCGTCATACATGATTTCTATGTAACTTTTATCATTAAGGCTGCACACGCGACGGAAGCTTAAAAAATGGAGTAACTTCTCCCGTTTTCCCAACATTTCCCTTCACTACTCTGCTCCTACTGATTGTAGCGTGATGAAAAGTATACTATAACCTGCCCAGGAGTATGAAGAATAATTGTACCAAGTTTCGTTAAAATCCGTCGAGTAGTTTTTGTTTGTATAAGGAACATACACACAGACAGACAGACAGACAGACAAAAAATTTACTGATTGCATTTTTGGCATCAGTATCGATCACTAATCACCCCCTGATAGTTATTTTAAAAATATATTTCATGTACAGAATTGACATCTCTACAGATTTATTATAAGTATAGATATAGATAATAACGGTCATTTTTGTTACCTGTATTTATAACCAAACTAAAATTCTCATATTTCCGTTTTCCAGTACTCATTTTCTACACGTTTTACATGATTTATTTGCTAATTTTGTTTACAAATGTTTGGTTTTTATTCTAAGATAAGCACGGTTTCTCAATATCAATTATTGTCTGTCAATAAGGTCGAACGCTCTGAACGCATCAACAGCCAAATATTGAATGAAGCTCGCTTTCTTTTTTTTTGCTTCCTCCCAGGCGGGGGAGCGGGTGTGAAATCCTCATGGATACCCTACAGCCGGCTGTAGGGTTATGTCAGACTCTTACTGACTAAAACACACCCGTGGGGGGTGCCTATGGCCTTAGGGGCCTTACAGGCTTCATCTGATGCGATCAACCCCTGAGAAGGGGATGATGCAGCGCTGCCTTAGTAAATACTACTGCATAGTGCGCTTAGAGGACGGATGCACCCTGATGTGCATCTGTATCGGTTTGGGACTGAGCGACTGAAGGTCTCTCAGGATCGGGGGGGGGCGGGGAAGCTCGCTTTCGGACCTCCCGCCTTTTTATACCCTACCGCGCCGCCACGACCCGTGTCGAGCGCGGCAGCCGTTACACAAAAATAATCCTTAAAGCATGATTCAGTATTCACGTGCGACGGCACGATGGCTTATTTCATGTTTAAGTTTGGTGTTTCTATACCGATTTCTATGATTCTTTTTTTATTGCATAGGTAATAATGTTAACTTTTTTAAATTATGGATGAGTGAGAGTATTATAAATGTAAGAGTAAACAAATATAATCAGAATGTTCCGAACTGCTAAGCTATCATGAGTTACACGTGTTATTGTGAGTCAACCATAAAAGATAGACATATGCTGTTGCGGGATATTTTCTAGAAAATTTTATGTAGAATATTTCCGTCATACATGATTTCTATGTAACTTTAACCGTTAAGGCTGCACACGCGATGGAAGCTTAAAAAATGGAGTAACTTCTCCCGTTTTCCCAACATTTCCCTTCACTACTCTGCTCCTATTGATTGTAGCGTGATGAAAAGTATACTATAACCTGCCCAGGAGTATGAAGAATAATTGTACTAAGTTTCGTTAAAATCCGTCGAGTAGTTTTTGTTTCTATAAGGAACAAACACACAGACAGACAGACAGACAGACAAAAATTTTACTGATTGCATTTTTGGCATCAGTATCGATCACTTATCACCCCCTGATAGTTATTTTGAAAATATATTTTATGTACAGAATTGACCTCTCTACAGATTTATTATAAGTATAGATAATGATGGACCTGTGTCTCTCTCATGGTTTCTTTTAGTAAGATAGCTGGTGAACAATAACAGAACTTTCTCTCTAATTCCAAGGCCCTCCAGACTTTTCAGAAGGATTTAGATAGAGGCGGTATCAAAAGCCTTATTAAGATCCAAGAAGACTGTTTCACATTTTTTATTTTTATCCACCTTACTCACAATTAAAGATGCAAGATCTCTAACAGCATCTTCGATAGAAATATTTTTACGAAAGCCATATTGTGATTCAGTATAACATAGGAGATCAAGTACTGAACATGTGATTGTAGGCATGTGTATTGTAAGCTGTCCAACATAGACTAAAGACGCTTGCTATTAGGTTCATTCACGTGGCTGAACCTGAACCATTCCGCACCCTGGCCCCTTAGCCCCAAAAAGCCTTGACCCCAAAAAGTATGTATTCTGTAAGGTGTAGGATGCTTCCCCGGAAAGGTCAGTATTCCGATTTGAGCGGCAAATCCGCTTTACCATACCTCTTTTATCATAAGATAAATTAATATCAAGGGTCTTTAGTCTATGTTGGGCAGCTTACAATACACGCCTACAATCACATGTTCAGTACTTGATCTTGATTTTCCGCCATTGATGCTTTTGTCAATCTTCAAACTGTGTAATTAGCAGCTGTAAATGCATGAAACGCTATATTGACTGACTATAGCTTGGAACCCCACAATGAACGAGTAGTTATACATTTTGTATTATTAACAGATACAAGATAAGTGGATTACGGAATTAATCCCTTTTTGATTGGCTGCTATCAACCGATAAAGCCATTTCACTTCATTTCGTAACTAAGAACGTAGGATTCGCATGAATTAAAAATTTC
The DNA here is from genome assembly GCA_902850365.2 of Chilo suppressalis. Taxonomy (NCBI): domain Eukaryota; kingdom Metazoa; phylum Arthropoda; class Insecta; order Lepidoptera; family Crambidae; genus Chilo; species Chilo suppressalis. Next base: position 10,024,230 of record OU963907.1, read on the forward strand.
GTTCATGATTTATCGGCTCCGTGATATTATATTGTAATTTTCATTTTGGTAAAAATGATGATTTGATTTTTGAAAATATATATTTCACATGTATATAACATGCACTTCCCGTATCCCCAGCGGGTTTGAGATTCCATACCTCATTAATTAATATGTAATATCGTATAAAGATAATAAAAATCTTTCTTTCTTCTTTCTTTCATTAGATATGGTCAATTGGTCAGCATAAGACTTTTCATCTTTGACATTGGACTGGTTCTCGTCTTACCTTTCTTATCGCCAGCAGGCAGTGCGCAAGGAACGTCAATTATCAAACTGGAATGACCTGACTGCTGGTGTTCCTCAAGGGGGAATTCTTTCTCCTCTTCTATTCTCTTTGTTCATCAATTTTCTTTTCTTCTCGCTTGGCTGTTTTTATCATTTCTACGCTGATGATCTGCAAATTTATGTGCAGACTACTGTCGAGGAAATGGCTGCTGGCATATTTCAGCTAAATAAAGATCTTTCCAATGTAAGTTCGTGGTCTGCAGACTTTGGAATCGCTGTTAACCCGACTAAATGTCAGGCAATCGTTGTGGGTGGTTCCAAGCAGATCTCAAAGATTGATTTTGGTCGGCTCCCACCTGTTGTGTTTGAAGGTTCTACAATTCCATTTAGCCTCAGCGTCAAGAATCTCGGCCTTCACATTGATACCACGCTTAGTTGGACATCGCAGATTGCTGAAGTCAGCCGAGCCGTTACTTTTTCATTACGTTCCCTTAATCGCTTCAGAAATTTCCTCCCCACAAAAACTAAGATTACTCTCTTTACGTCCCTTATTCTACCACTCATTGATTATGCCGATGTCTGTTATGCTGACTTAAACGCAGATCTTCTCAATAAATTGGACCGCCTAGTCAATAATGCTATCCGTTTCATCTTCTGCCTCCGCAAATTTGAGCATATTTCCTCATATCGATCTCAACTAAAATGGCTTCCTATCCGCCAGCGCAGGCAGTTAAGATTACTCTGCACTCTTTTTTCCATAATTTCCAATCCGCATTCTCCAGAGTATTTGAAATGCAAGTTCCAATATCTCTGTGATAGTCACGAACGTCCTCTCCGCTCTTGCGATTCGTTAGCTCTCTTTATCCCTCTTTCTCATTCAGGCTATACGTCCAACTCCTTTACTCTTCAAGCCATACGGCTGTGGAATGACCTACCCGACTCCATCAGAAGATCTCCAAATAAATTTATATTTAAAACTTTAAAAGTTCGCACTCATCTGCTCCAAAATTTAAGATAAAGAGTCACTTTATTAATCATCATCAGTCATGTGTATAGTTATGTGTATATATATATATTTAAATATAATTGTGGTATGTGTATTCCTTTCGTAGTATGTATTTATATATGTATCTATGTTAATTCGTGTATATTTTTAATATTATTTAATATTTCAATATTTGTCTATATTTAGCTTTATACCGCCGTTCGCGTTTTTCTTTTTTTCCCAAAGGTTGACTGGGAGAGAATGCTATTAGCATTAAGTCCGCCTTTTGTACCATTCTATTGTATTTTGGTCAATAAAGTTTAAAATAAATAAATAAAGTTTAAATAAGAGAATATATATGTATATTTCTATATAAGGTGCAGCAAATTCCCCACTTCAGCTGATGTTAAGTTTAAGTTAAGTCCAGTCGCGAAGAGACTCTCACCCTGCTGTCCTTAACCCAATCTCCACCCCGTGGAACTATAATCACGAAATGCAAAGTGCAATGAATGTAGTGTGCAGTGCATATGTGTCTTTTTATGAAATAAATAACGTTTCATTTTGTATCACTATATTATAAGTAACACATTATGTATAATGCTATATCAGGCTATAGTGACGAAAACAATACGGCTAACTACCCTTGAAGGTATGGTCACCTTAACTTGGACAATCTCCGTGGCCGAGTGGTTTGTACGCCGGGTTTCAAAGTGTCACCTACTCGAGCGATCCCGGACTCGAATCCCAGTGGGGGCAGATGTTTATGTGATGAATACGAGCATTTTCACTCCAGTCATGGATGTTTAATATGTATTTTTATATAAATATACTTTTTATATTACATACTTATAAATGTATCAGTATATGTATTCTATCCGTTACCCTGGTATCCCGTAACACAAGCCTACAGTGCTTCCTTTGGGGGCAGGCTAATTAGTGTGAGTGTTGAAAATATTTATTTATTATTATTTATTTAACTAAAGTTTTGCCGCTCGAAATCTTATCACAGCAATTCGCATCGCAAGTTTCTGCGACGCGAAGTCGTATTGCATCGCTTCAATGATCTATTTCGACGCACCCTCATTTGTTTCAGAAGACGTACACGGAAAACAAATATCTCGTCTCACTAAACTCACCCTAATATCATTCGACTGGGAAAGTATAATATCTTTCGGAAATGAAAAATTCCTTACGTTCGAAAACGTTGGAACTCGACTCGTTCAAAACGTCACATTACCACACAAAATTGCATCGTCGCCTAATTCGTATTCGGGAAAACTTCGCTCCATATTTGTTTTGGCAACCAGATCGCCGAAAGACTGTACGTCAAAGGGGGAAAGAATAGTACGTGTTAAAGCGTTACCATACAAAGTGACAATACATTTTTAATTTATTTATTTTTTTGTTCTGACAAGACCCACAATTTTTACATCTACACTCCTATAATATAATAATTTATCATTAAACTTGAACTTCTCAAGTAATAAAGAAGTATTATTCAAAACAAATTTTAGTATCCCGAAAACAAACAACACGATCACACTTTCTATGAATGTTTGCCCAATGTTTTTTATTGAAGTTTTACCCAATGTTGATTTAGTTACTTACAAATAATATTCTTAAAAGGCAAAATTCCCAGATTCAAGGTATGGTGTGTAAAACTAAGTTCGTCAATCTAATTCTGAACCACTTTGATAGTCTTTAACTGTATTTATATACCTTTTTATTACCATACCCTTCGTACTCAAAATATTAATAGAACAGTAACATTATATCCATCTCGAAATGATGAAGTTCTAAGACAAGACACGCGTTTGCTTTGGGAATAGTTTAGGTGATCTTTAGTGACATTTATAGCCTTCCTGAGGACTCCCCCGCCTCCCGGGGGAAATTAAAACTATAATTTACTGAACACGTCTTGGATTCACTGACAAAACGGACGTAAGACAACAGATTGATTAAGTTTGGAATTTCTCTTCCGCGTGCCTCTCAAAGTAATAATCACACTAATATTATAAAGGCGAAAGTTTGCGAGTGTGTGAATGTGTATGTTTATTACTTCTTCGCGTCTAAACGGCTGGAGCGATTTCAATAAAATTTAGTATGGAGTTAGCTGACACGCTGGATTAACACATAGGCTAAGTTTTACTGCGAGAAAATATCCCTAATAAACCGCGGATAACACCCCGGGACACAGCTAGTATTACATAGTGTGCTATTACTGCAGAAGTAACTTATAGAGCATCACGGAAGGGATAGTAGCCATAGCAACATAATGCTATTCAAATCATTCTGTAATTTTTTGCGGGTGGGAATTTGCACATAAATGTACTTTAACGTACACGCATACAAAACAAAACCGTAACTACGAGACTGACACAAAAACTAGGACACAATAAATCACCAAAGACTGCACACATGTATCGTTTGTATGCCCAATTCGTATGCCCAACTTGACAGTGAGAAAATCTGTGTATGCTTACTGCCCTCCTGGTTGCTTCGGTCGTGTTGATCCATGAAGTAAATACACCACTTCTGTAACTGAAATCTGAAATAATAAATGTATTACGCCACTTTAAGACATTAAAGAAAAGATTGCATTCTGTATTGACGAGAGCGGAAATCGAATCCAAGACTTCAGATTCACAGAAAGAGAGGCTTGAGCTGACGAAGACCGTTTCCAAGTCTGTAACATAACAATATTACGACGCCGCTGTAAGCGGTCACCACCGGAAATCCTTTGAAATATGATGCCGGCACTTCACTTAGCTATTCATGTTTCTTTTTTGTAAACTTGACATGAGTCTGTCCTTTTCATTCCATATAAAGTATGATAAGGGAGGACAAATAGCAAATACGAATAGCCAAGTGAAGTCTATATACCAAATTTCATCTCAATCGGTTCATCAGTTTAAGCTTGAAGAGATAACAGAAAGACAAACAGACAGACACAATTTCACATTTATTACTAATAATAATTAGGTAATATGGATGTGGACAGAAATGTAGTAAGTATTAGTTTGGGTGTTGAAATCGCTCGTTCACTAATTTTACACCATGCATTTGTGCGTAGAATCAGTTATACCCACTGTTATCTAGTGATAACAGTGGGTAAAAGTGATATATATATATATCTATATGATAGTGATATACCTATATTTATATCGAGTACAGATAACAGTGGGTAAAAGTGATTCTATTGAATAAACTAAATCCAAAAATACTTAACCGGCCAGTTCTAATCAATACCTACTGGAAAATCAGTTAAGAAATCTAACATAATTTCAGTGCTGTGTATAATAAACAAAAGAATGCTTAGTATCTGTTTAGTTACATAGGACATTCCCGACATGATGACGAATTGTGTCTCGACATTACTGTGCACCCGTTTCATTTTGCATTTTAACATTCCGTCGACGCTATATGACAGACATGGAAAGTGTGAAGTTTGTTATTTCTATTGTTCAGAGGATATTCTTTGTTTCAGGAGGCTTTCCTCGTGGACTTTAAGGGATTTGTCCACCCGACCGCCTCAATCTGTCCCGTCGGGGCTCGTAACAGAGAAATACGAGTGTTATTTCCAACTTTATAGCTGTTATATTTCATTTTTCCACCGAACTGTTACGTTTTTATTTTTATTATTTGTTTAATATATGACTGGTGCTCTAGTGCCGTGCGAATACTCCGGTAGTTTGATAATAAATTTGTGTGTGTAATACGAGTCAGAAAAAGCTATTGTTTGATATAAAACCCCAAAGCTCGGTTTGGTCAACAGACTAAGTCTACTCAAAAATCCTACAAAGGATCCATAAGCCATGATAAGTTGCGAAAGGGCTTGCTATTATAGTGCCTGAGGATAAATACAATAAACTTGGTTTTCTGCAAAAACACGACTGTAAATTTCAGTTCAACACACACATTTCAATATTCCAAAACAAAGAACTTGTCAAATGATAGAACTCAATGGTAAGATGTATGTTACGCATTCGTAAAATACGAGGATCGCGGCGTCAGCATCGACCGCATAAGTAATCTGTGCCTCAATCAACATTGCACACCGCACCAGACAGCCACGAGGAGCACAATCAGCGGGGACGTATCGCTTGTGATTTCCGTAGAATATTGCTATTTTAATTTCATATTGTTTTCACTCATCGAAGCAATATCAATTTGTTTTATAGTAATTAAATAAAGTTTATTATATTCGTATCTTTAAACATTTAAATGCTTGATGTTTAAATGTAGAGAGAATTTTATTAATATGTCGCGGTAGCATAAATGGTCAGTGCATCCGCCTGGATAGCGGAGGGTACGGGTTCGATTCCAGTATGCTGGCTGGATCGCGTGGATTTTTTTCTAATAATAAAAATATTCTTTTGATTTTAATAAGTTTTGCATTTTTTGAAACTCCAGCTGCAGATAATATCTTATATTGTAAGTGCGTGCGTACAAAATTATACGTGAAGTAGAGTATTAATCGTCTTCAATAAGCAAATATTAATTAATTCTAGAACGCTCACACCAATTTTATTTAAAGCAACATCCCAAAATTGCTTGTGTATGATAATTATATTAATATCAGAGATAACTAAATAATACCAATAAATATTTCCAACACTCACACTCACACCAATTAGCCTAGCCCCAAAGTAAGCACTGTAAGGCTTGTGTTATGGGATACTAGGGTAACGGATAGAATACATATACTGTACATATATAAGTATTTTTATATAGAAATACATATTAAACAACCATGACTGGGGTAAAAATGCTCGTATTCATTACACAAACATCTGCCCCCACCGGGATTCGAACCCGGGACTCTAGTCGGCAACACCATGAAACCCGGCCAATAAACCAATCGGCCACGGAGGTCGTCAAAGGAGGTCGTCAGAGATGACGTAATTGTTTTATTAAATACAGAAAATAATAGTTTTAATAAATAAACAAACACTAACTACTCGGAAACAAATTATTATTATTCTTAAGTAAAATCCCCAGAAACCATACCTATAGGTATTTATTCAAACCAATGAACAAATATTCACAATAGCAAATCACTTGTAACTACGAAAAAACGACCCAGCCTTACAGTAGTCGCATACGATGTGTAACATTTGAAACCTCACCTTGTATTAGTAAAAAAGAAATAAAACCTACTACAAAAGGAATAAGCTATTTGAATAATAATGTTCTAAAATCAAATCAAATGGGGCGCGCTTTCGCAACTTCCTGTTACACACTTCCGTCCCATTTCACGAAATCACTCCCACAAATTGCAGGAAAGCGAAAGGAAAGATGTTACACATCAAAAAGCAGATTTTCATATTATATTGGTTTGTAGCAACAGTATATTTCCGTTACTATTGCGGTCTATCGAGCACGTCCTCTATGATTTGTTTCGAACCGTCTCTATAACGACTACTGACCCTAGATATTATCTACAATGATATGAATATTGGACAGTAAGTAGTATATAGTGGTCGTTTATGTTCCTAATTATTATTGTATGGGATAGGAAGAGGATGTTTAAGATTGTTGGGCCACAGAAGCACGTCGTATAAGGATTATATCTCACATAATTTTACTTCGACTATACTTTATTGCAGCTTTTATTGGCAATGATACGTGTTTCATATGATTATCTCTTGGCAAGAAATATTTGGGCTGAAAACACAATTATTTATTGACTACAGTAAGTATTTTGTATGGAGCAAATGCAATTCTGACTCGGTTACCTGTCTTATATATCAGATTTTTAGTTTAAGTGAAAACTTCTTTAGCGGCGTTGTACACTTTTTTTTGTATGGGTAAAAAATGTTAAAGTCGCGTCAGGTTAAACACGTGGGCTGATCGCATCATGACACACAATAAAATTGGAAAGGTTGTTGACTTTCAATATATTGGACGAAACAGTAATATTTTATTTTATCGTATCTCTTATCTATTAGACAAGTCCGTCCGTCCGTCTGTGGTGCTGTTTCAGCGGCCAAACCGTAAGAGATAGATATAGAGAATATTTAAGTTATAAGTTAAGAATAGTCTGATAAGACTACAAACCGGATTTGAGTAACGTAGCACTTCCGGTTTTCGAGAAATCACGAATTTCAAACGAAACCACACAAAATCTCCGAAGTTCTCAATTAATTAAATACATTTTTTTTTTAAATCAGGTTTTGGTGAACATTTGGTTCACTGGTTTGCTAGTTATTATAATAAGTCTCTATCTATGACGTCCGCGTGGCAGCTTTATTGCAAAAAAAATCATTTTAAGCTATTGTATAGCTTTTATCGCGGGGTTTGAACGCGGCGACCGAATCAAGAAATTCCGTAACGAAAAAAACCTTTCGAGAGTGCATATACCAATAGAACACATTTTCGTCATTCCAGTATCGATCTAAACGGCGCAGTGTGTTGATTTTTTGCCACAGGACCAACGTTCGACGCATCACCGCGGTCGTCCGTTCAAAAAAGCGTTGTCAAAACACTAATAATTTCCAAATTAAAGTATCAACCCTAATAGCCACCTTGCAACGTTTTCACGCGACCTGGCATTATAATATGCATACCTACATGTAACCTTAGTTTACCCTGCACAACGACAGTTTTAGTATATAATTTAATTCGTAGAAACCTGTTATTGGCCATTCATATTACTAAGATCAATTATTTAATATCTATTTGTATCGCTGTAGGTTTCTCATTTTTTTTTTTAAAAAAAACTACAATTTAAGTTATTGGACCACACATTTAGAGACGAATGCATAGGAAAAACTAACCAGTAAATTAAAATCACAAGGGTAATCGTGAATAAGGTACCTAGAGCTCTTCGAGAAAAAGAAATACGTTGGCAAGAATCTTTTGTTTTTTTATACAAGTTTGCTTCAAGACGCTTTGCCACTGGAGGCGCAAGGAAAGCGTATGCGGCAGATAATAGGGAAGATGTAATATTTTTATTTTTGTTTTCATTTTAAAGAATTCCATGTAGAATAAACCACAGATATATTAAAAAATTAAAACATTGTAATTTATCGGAATAAATGCGGTTTAAAAGTTTAAATTTTCGCGCGAAAACGGACCTATGGTTCCGATGACGTCACTCCTGTCCGTCACCGTACTTGTTCGTCGCTGGCTTTCATACTTTTGCATATTTTTTCGACTTTTGAGATATTTTTTTGTAATAAATTAAGAGATAAGTTTAAGGAATTTGGAATAATGACGGTCACATCACAATACATATACGAAAATTTATTACTTGTAAGGAAAAATATTAATTTGTTTCTTAAAAACAGTGATGTTCACACGATTAATACAAGAAACAAAAATAAACTAACTTTACCTGCTATTAGGCTTCACAAAATTAATAATTCATTTAAAGGTCTTTGTGTTCGCTTATACAATAAAGTCCCAAGCAATATCCAAGAGTTAGCCATAAATAAATTTAAAGATATTATAAAAAAAACACTTATTAAAAAAGCTTATTACAAAGTGTCTCATTATATTAAAGACAAAAATGCTTGGGTTTGAACTGTTCCAATCATTCCAACAGGTTTTCTATATTAAATAAATCATAATTGTATTGACGTTGTAACAACATAATGATTTGTAAATGTTGTTACATTAGACTTTTAATGTTGTGGAGTTTTTTTCGCTCGTTTTTCTCCGCAGCTAAAAAATATGTCCATAACGAGTGGTAGGGAAAAAAATTTTTGGACGATTCAAAAGCGTTGTACTATACATCCAATTTGAATAAAGATATATTGATTTCTGAATAATTTAAAATGGACTTTATGGATTATCCATTAACGTCACGTGATCATAATAATACCACTAATATTCCGAAAAAAAGCCGAGTTGACTCATGTTGTGTGCCAATGTGTCCATCTCCTTCAACAAAGTATCCAAATAATTTGTTTTTGACTTTTGGTTGAATTAATTTAATTAACCCAAAACTGAGAAAATGCTGGATTCTAGCTGCGAAGAAAAATGACAATTATTCTCCAAAGACCATTATTCGATGCTGTGAAGATCACTGACGTAAGTCGGCGAATATACTTGTTATATGCTTAATTAATCTGCTTGTACGTAAAAACGCGTTAGTAACCTACCTAATACTTACAAAACCTGTCATAACCTATTTTTAATTTTACAGTTGGAGAATGACGTCGAAAATTGGATAAGTTTAAAGTGTGGCACAATCTTCACATTGGCAGGACTGAACCAATCTTTGCATTTCATTTAAAATAACTGTAAGACGATAACCTTCTTGACGTACTTTATGCTCCGGAGTAACTCGACTATTTACTGTACACAATTCTCCATCTCTTTTAATTTGGCCATAGCCGATTGCGTTATCGCCTTAAGATTCTCTTGTTGAGCTGAAATAACTGCTATGTGTAGAAATGCTAATTGTCAGAAGCCGCTGAATAAAATACAAAGTTTAACAACTATGATTTATACATACCGTAGTAATTTAGTCCCTTTCATTTGTACACTCGAAAACTCTTCACTTTGGACAAAAAAAGTTACAACCATGTCAACACTAACTCTTGGTAAATTCCTGGAGTCTGCTTTGATAAGCCCAACTTCCATTTTTATTAAAAAACGCAATTAATATTCCCATAAAATAATATTCACTTTTACAACCATAATCTCAAATAAGTTATCATAAGAGGAGTGACGTCACTAAACGCTGATTGGTGTTTTAAAATAATTTTCATCCCACCACCTCGGAAAGTGTAATTTTGCGCTTCGAAATCTGGCTGGAAAATTCTATTTTATTCGCTTGAGCGGCAAAGTAGATTTGAATTTAGAACATCACATATAATGAGTACTCAATATAATTGTAAATTCAAAACGTCATTAAACCTATTTAATGTAACCTCTATGGTGCCAAATTTATGATTAGAACTTTTTAAATTGTGAAAAAATTTAAATTTGGAACCTTCTTGGTTTCTTTGTTTTATTTGCGTGCTTCGCGCCATTCTAGTTTTTCACGTTTTATTGCTTAATATAATTAACATAACCTAAAAACTGTACAAAAAAATCAACTAAAATGAGTGACATTAGCGACGATGAAGTTTATCTAACGCCAACTGAGTTAACTGAAACAGTTAATAATGCGCAAATGAGCCTTCTCCCTCAGCAATCACGAGAGAAGTATTTGAAACAGTACGATATATTTAACATGTGGCGACTAGCTAAAGGAGCAAAAACTTTCTCCGAAAACGTTTTGCTGGCATATTTTATAGAATTATCTGAGACCAAGAAAGCAAGCACGCTATGGAGTACGTATTCAATGCTAAAATTAACAATTAAGATGAAGAAAGACGTTCATATCGAAACCTATCATAAATTAGTGGCATTTTTAAAAAGAGCCTCATCTGGTTATAAACCAAAAAAATCGAAGGTTTTCACAGCATCTGAAATTGCAAAGTTTATTAATGAAGCACCTGATTCCGTATATTTAGCGGCAAAAGTAAGTCAATACGTGTAATTTTTTGTTGTTGATAAAATTGTACATAGTACTTACAATATTTTTAATTTGATTAATTTATTTACGATTATAAATACTTCTTTTGTTACAGGTTGTTCTTATTATTGGTATAACCGGAGCATGTCGAACAAATGAACTTACACTACTTAATGTCAATAACGTATCAAAATATTCTCATAATTCTGATGAATTGCTATTAATTAATGTACTAAATACCAAGACAAAAAAAGACCGCAACTTCGTTATTCGCAAGGAATATGTAAACATTGTTCAGAAATATCAAGCTTTACGTCCTTCTAACACCCCAATTGAACGATTTTTTCTACAATATCGCAACGGAAAGTGTATCCGACAACCTATGGGTCAGAATAAAATTGGCAGTATTCCACGAGAAATAGCAACTTTTCTCGGACTTTTAGAACCCCCGTTATACACCGGTCACTGTTTTAGAAGAACCTCAGCCACACTTTTGGCCGAATCAGGGGCTGATCTTCTATCGCTTAAGCGCCATGGAGGCTGGAAGTCTAATTCGGTTGTAGAGGGATACATAGAGGATTCAATCCAAAGTAAATCAAAAATTTGTAATAGTATCGTGGAGGCCATAACGCTGAAAGAACCTCTGTCAGATTCTTGGTCTCGCCCTTCTACATCTAAAATGAGCCCCCATAAGATTGGAAACAATAGCCCTCTCTCGCCAACATTTACGCCAATAGAATCCAATGAATCGGCACAACTATTTAAAATTACTGATACGAGTAGTTTACCACAAAACAGCGCACAATTCACAAACACCAACATAACATTACCTAACAAAAATATTAAACTTAACATAAGTAACTGTAGCAACGTTACATTTAATATTTCTTAATTATTTTCTACTTCTTATTATTTTCTTCAATTTATAGATTATCTTAATGTGTTTTAATTGAAATAAAAATATTTTGTCATTATAAATTGTTTTCTTTTTCATTTTGTCATTTCCTCGCTGAGGTGGGATGAAAAGTTACGTATTGCACTCGAGTGGAAAGATTTTTCACCTTGTGCTCGTTTGTTTCCCTCGCTGACGCTCAGGATTCTAATTTAGAATCACTCGCTGCGCTCGTGATTCAACTTTAGAATCCTTCGCTTGCTCGGTCATCCAAATCGAGCACGCGGTTAAAAAGGAACTTTCCACTCTTGTATAATAAATAACTATTTTTTTAAGTCATTTTTAAATCGTAATTATTGTTAAAAAACAACATTATGTAAAATAAAAAAGTTGCAGTGGCCTTTCTTTGATATTTTTTTAACATTTGAATCATAAAATTTTCATAAATATTATATTTGCACGCATAGTACCTACCTACACTTGCGTTATCCATTTTGATCGATATCTGTGGTGCCACTCCAGCCATTCTCATCTTGCAGGCCTGATCCCAATCACCTACCTGGTGCAGCCCTAAAACCTTACTCACCAATAGGCAGTCGAATTTTGATATTGTCTTCTGTAAAGTGGACGTTACTTTGCCAGACAGATGCTCCAAGTGTAGCAAATAAAACTATGTTTCTCTCTCACTCTCACTCCTAATAAGCAGGACATAGGTACTGTAATCGCAAGTTTCATACCGTTCAAAAGTTATCATGAGTTCCATATATAATAACAAAACCTAAAAAACTATGTGAATAATACTGCAATCGATATTTCATAATTATATTCTTCTATCTTTGCAATGAAACTCCGTTATAGTAAACATTCAATGGTGGGGATTTATTGGTAGACTTTCTACAAAAAAAAAACAATTTTATAGATAAAAGCACACGTAAAGAACACAATATAGTGCGAATTTTACAGGTGAATTTTATAACTCAACTCAAAATTGATGGATGTTTTCGTCTGTACCCCACATACGAGTAAAGTCACAAAAGCTCGCTACAATATATTCGCAAAGGCGGCAGCATGATACACATGCAAGATTTATGATATCAATATGTGAGGTGTCAAAACCATAGCTCTTATTGATATTTCAGATCATACTCCCCATAAAGTTAATAGAGAAGCATAGGAAACTAACGTAGACTAAGCACCGAGATCTATACAATACTATACTTATTATACATGAAATCGAATAGGAACTTGGGCCGGCATGATTCCCTAAAGCTACGCTTAAATTTGACAGTAGGATGCTAAATCCTCTGAAGATAAATCAGGTCTGCACTACCACTCTTGGACTTAAAAAATCATTGCGTAATAAGTAGGTAATATTAATTTTCTAATCTTTCAAGATTAATTACTTAATAATATTAATCTTACTTATTAAGTACTTAATCTTGAAAGATTAGAAAATTATAAGTTCCTATAGCATTCTTAATTAGAGTAGGTCAAAGACGCAAGTAAATTATATATGGGATTGTGTTGTTCCTGTTTATTTCTTATGACTTAGGTACAAATATTCGTATTTGTCATACAAACTTTTGCCCCACCTGGATTCGAACCCAGATACGTACCTCTGAATAGGCGACACATTGAAAACTGTACGTAGGACATACCACGGAAGACGTCAAATTGAATATTTTCTCCAAATTTTGCCAGCGAGTGTCGTTTCATACTTCATAGAACTCGTGTGTGCCAATATTGATGCCAATCAGCAAGCGCCATCTGTCAAATAACCCTCCCCCCCTCTCTTCCTCACGCACACCTGTGCACGGAAAAGAAATTACAGTTTCAATTGTCCACCGACAATAATTACACGGACAAAGATTTGTCGAGTGCAGCGCGATACAATGTTACAAACGTGTTTGCGGACGCTACCCTTTCTCTCTTATTTTTTCTTTAAATATTATATCGATCAGCGATTTAACACCTAATTTTATAGCGGTAAACGTGTTTGTTCAGAGGATACGTTTGTGAATGATAAGCCATTTTTATAGCAGTCGATCATAGGATGGGTGTTCAAAAGCTAAATGTAACTGGATCTTTTTTATATATTGCTATATGCGGAAGAATATAGACCTTATTTCTTTGACTCTACACGCATTCTGAATGCGCTGTTAGCAATATAGCAGGTACGGACCGCGAGGAAAAGAGAGGCTATATAACCGACCATGCCTTTGAATATCACAAATATTTTCTATTAAATCAGTTAGTAGTATAGTTCCCGCTTCAAATGCATTAAGTAACTAACATTGATTAGATACCTGTCGGAAAAACGACACTTTTCATACTAAAAGTATTTTTTTCTCATTTCTTTACGGAGCTCTGACCGCGCGTGACTGTGAACCAAGAAGTGCTTGAGTGTCGTTCAAGCACTTCTTGATTGGGACACATTTTGAGCGCACGTGGTGTATATAGGGTATTTAGTATCGTTGACTTCAAAGTATTCGAGAAAGTCTATGCTTCGTGAATGCTCGTGTAATATCGCAGATTAGAATAATTGCTTTGTATCTTATGAAAGAGATAACGATAACAACTGTGTCATCTTATTTACGACCAATTCTCAACAATACTGCTTTGCTACTCTCGTTGTTATCTACCCACCGCTGCACCATCAAACCCCACAGATTTTCGATCGGGTTTATATCCGCTGATTTTTCAGACCAAATTATTACTACCACCTCAGGATGCCGATGGAGCCACTCGTTCACGTTACGTGCAGCTTGGATAAGGGCGTTGTCGTGAACATTATTTGAACTCTGTTAGTTCATTAGTCGGAAATACAGTACGAACGCTTGGAAGCATGCTGTCCGGAGGAAGGTGCGGAAGGTCAGCAAGCTCGCCTTGTCTATCAGCAGACGTCCAACCCCAAATGTTGGCAGATATGCGTCCAGAACTGAAATTTGGCACAATCCTCCGAATACTTCGTTCCAATTATTCTCCACAAGTGTAGTCTACCATGTTGGGATGATTGGAAGTTTTGCATCCGAAAAATTGTGTGACACCGATCGTAATTTAAACATGATCAGGCAAAACTTAAGCGTTGAGCTTTATGAGCACAAGTTGAAGCCAATTTTTTGGCAGCCACCGTCCTGCCAATCGTAAAAGTAAAGAGTGATGTAATCCCATTGAGTGCAATGCATTTTTATTATTCTTGAAGATACGTCAAACATTGCCGCAAAGGAACTAGTATTCTCAAAACCATTTTTTTGCCACATAAAAAATTGTAAGTGGGTGAGGTCGGGCGGAATTTTCTAAATCACTTTATTGTCGTTTTGTAATCGTAAATGTAATAGAAACTCTTTTAATTTCTTGACATTATAAAAAACACTGGTAAACTAATAGGGAAATCCTTAGTCCATGGGCAAAACTCTCAATTATTCAATATCAAAATCATGTCACAGAAAGGCGGCAAAATCTGTCACGTTAAATAATGATTGTTCAGAAAATACCAAGTTTGTTTTCAGGGATACCTACGTTAAGCAAAAATCTACCTCATTCTTTCGAAATGGTCGTAGCTTATGGTGGGTCAGGAATCAAATTGGCTGATCGTAAGTACATTTTGAATATTATTGTTACCCATATCACACTAAAACGGCTTTGGTCAACATTTTGGCAATAAAACTTTTTAAAACATACTAAGCTATTAAGCGGCTTAAGTAGTTACCTCCAGATATCTAAATTATGACACATTACCGTTCAGTGAAGAAAAAGCTTTTTTATCTTCGCAAAACTGTGAATGAACAGCAGACGAGTAAATAGAAAGTAAATAACGCGATCACATTGCCAAAATTCCAACAATATCACTCATTAATTTCTTAACTTTATTTTATTTTAATTAAAAATTATCTACCGTATCTACCGAAACAAGTCTTGCCTTGATGATGAGTGAACCGCAAATGTGAAATCCAAATTCAAATTTAAAATGGGTCCTCGCGCATTTTTTTTTATTGGTAAAAGGGCGAAACATGCTCAAAGTGTAGGGCTTTGTGCCAATCAGAGCCAAGTGTCATCAGGGAAGTCAAACGACCCGCTCTGCCCTTTACAGTTCCCCACAAATTGTACACAAAGCAACTTTGAACACAACCTCTCGTTTTTCAAATGTTTATTTCACGAAATGCTTATTTCTTTCATACTGGGGTGAGAGCGAAGAAAATATAGGATATGGCTGCTGAGAAAACTATTCCCGGTTTTGCGTAACTCTATCAAACGATGTTCTTGTTTCGCCTCACATTTTCTTAATTTTCTATTTGTATAATATAATATACTATTAGTATATTATATAGTATAATACTAATTATATTAGTATAGTTTCGTTTTTTGTTCGAAAGTATACTAATATAATAGTAAATTAAGTACCTACAGACAGAATAGGTGTTGAAAGAAAAGCAATATTCTATATTCCCGAAAACTTTCCAGGTAAAACTAACATATATCTGTACTGCCAACGTTCTGTATAGTAACTACGTTTATTTATTTATTTTACTTACGTCTATTATTATCTTTCCCCAAATAAAATTCCCAACGTAAACGAATTCCGTTCGCGGACCAGTCTAGCTAGCACTAATCCTATTGCATTTGTCAATTCCAATAGGGTGAAATGGTCCGGGCAGATAACGCAAGGTGACAAGTTGCGTCAACTCAGCTACGAACGATACGGCAAACAGACGCCGGATTAGATTTTTCTAAAAATAAGTATTCTAGCAACCTAGAATTTTATGCACATCAACCACTAGAAATAACCCAATCATTTATGTGGTTTTATTTGTCGAATCACAAACATGGTTCCTTAAAATTATAAATCAAAGTAGATTTATAATTTTTTAAACATTCTATAGAATGCTGGAAACGTTCAGGATATCTATGCAATAAAATAATATTTTATTTTCCTATGCATTATATACCCAATCTTACAGATTTCTTTTCCGTTATTCGTTAATCCTGATTTAAGTATATACGAAGGTTCACTTACAGCAATTTCCCTAAATCTCGATGCAACTAATACTAGATTGAACCTATAGAAAAATGACAAAACGTCAACGTCAATTTGACATTATCGTTTGCGCGAAATCTAATTTAAGTTAAATATATATATTTGTCCCATTCGGTGTCGAGACCCTTGGTCCTAACGCTATATAAGGTTTTTAAGGAAATATCAAAAAGGTTAATCGACATCACTGGAGACCGAAGAGCTGGCAGCTACCTCGGACAAAGAATAAGTTTAGCTATTCAAAGGGGGAACACTGCCAGTATCTTCGGAACCTTGCCTAAAGATACTCCTTTTAATAATATATTTTAGTTATTAAATTATATTTTTTAAGGTTTTTAGTTTTTGGTTCATTGTTCCTGTATATGTTATTATTGTAAATAACATTTGTGTAATAAATTTAAGTTAAATTGTGATTAGCGAAATTGCAAGTGGACCTTTCTTTTAATGATGATGATGACACATAGGTAAGCTACTTTGCGATTACGATCTGAACTAGGTATTATGCTGTATTGAAAAACTGAAAAAAGAATGTCAAATCACCGCCAACTAATTTCTAACTTGCCTTGTTCTTTGATAGGCTTTCAATATCTGAACAGACAGAGAGTTAGCTCAAGACCAGCTCGGAAGTTATATATTGGCTAAAATCGAAACAATTGGGTAACTTGCACTTGATCTCCAAGAATAACTTACTTAATTGATTACGAAATTGTTCAAGTTGTTGTTGTTTCTAATTAAACATGAACAAGGACTTATTTGATATGGCCAATAATGTAATAGAAAACGAGAGCAATGCCCGCATACAATTGTTCCAATCACAACAATTTCCGATCTTGTTTTGACCCAATTTATTCTCATTGTTTTAAAAACTTTTGAAACATTTAAACAGTACCTACCCAACCACTGTTTAAATTCCCCAAAAGTTTTAAAATTACATCTATTTGTCGTCGTCAGAAGTTTGCAACGTAGTTTTACCTTAACTTGAATGCATTCGTGGAAGGCTACCACGGTGAGTATATTAGGTATGCTCCTAACATTTTTAAACCTTACACGGTCTGACATGCTCGTAATACGAGGGTTTCCCCACGGAAACACACAAAGGAATTCTTTTATTAAAGTTCTGTGTTTGAAAAATGTAGATCGATTGTCCTGTCATGTTCATCTCTCCCTTTGTTTAATTTTAATGTGTCGGGTCGGGTAAGATGAATTATTGCAGCTATCTTCTTACCTACGCGAGAGATAAAAGTAGATTCAACGAGAAAACTTTGACATTATTTTATATTCATATTTTCAATTAAGTAGTTTTTTTCTAAAAATACATAAAGCTTTTATTTGAAATAAAAAGCTGGGGGAAATCTGTACAAAAATGCATAAGTAATAATAAAATTGCATAGACAAAAAGATACTTATATATTTGACTCTTCTAAACTTAGTAACATTTCAAAGAAATACTTTTGAAACGTCAATAAATAAATAAATTCAGTGCATATAACCCGTAAAAATGTTTTATTTAATGAATGATGTGCGTGGAAACCTAAATAACAAATAACTTTTAAACAATAACTATTTTCCGATATACTGAACATTTACTCGCCGTTATCTAGCCGTGAAGGCGGTAATTAATTTCTTGGAACAGTTATATTAAAGATCATCGCTCATCGGAGCTACCAATTAACACCGCCCCGACTTGTGGTACTCAATGTCGACTGAGAACGTTGTCTGTCTAGTCAACGCATACTCCCCCTTTTTTGTTTCCTCCCAGGAGGTGTAAAATCCTCATGGATACCCCGCCGGCCGCAGGATTACGTCAGACTATTACGGACTAAAACACACCCCTGGAGACAACCTATGACCATAAGGGACGTACGGGGTTCATCTGATATAGCGCTGCCTTTAATACTACTGCGTAGCCCGCTAGAGGACAGGTGTACTCTGATGTGCACCCGTATCGAATTGAGACTGAGCGACTGAAGGCCTCTCAAGATTTGGAGGGGCGAGGGGCCCGGGGGGGTTGGGCGAACGGGCCCGCAATTCAAGACAAGCATACGAGCAGCAGCAGGTCGTCCGAGTTGTTGCCGAGTTTGCCCACTCGCACACCACGCATGTCCACTCTCCGTCCACATGTGGTTAACTAGCGAGCGTGGCGATGTAGTGAGCAAGAAACTGGACAAGTGCGAGTCGGACTCTCCCACTACACAACAAAAACGGCCGTTTCTTTTTTTATGTTAACTTATTTTTATACATAATAATATAATAATAACTTTATTGGAACAAGTGCAATGTACATAAAATTATGAATCGTTAAATCTGCTATAGTTTTACAAAAACTGTGTTGCAAAATTACAATTCACAGTCCATCCAAAAAAGTATTTCCGAATGCATTTTTATCAATATTATAATAAACCAATACTAAATTTTACCAAAAAGTGAAAATAAGGACTAAAATATAACATTTGAATTTTTATGCTCACATTAGAAGGTAGGTAAACACAGATAATACAAATCTATTAAAATTACAATATTAAGGTTACAGTCCTTTAAGGGACCGCAGACCTGAGTATATGGTTTAAATTTTATGTCGATCCATCCACACATTCCCGAGATATTAAAGCTCTTGACATACAGACAGATCAACGGACGTAAACTTTTTTCACGTTAACTTATAAGTTTGATTTTTTATAACTTTAAGGGACCGACTGTAGTGCTGATTATATTATGGTTTAAATTTCAACTCGATACCTCCCGCATTACGGACGTACAATAAAGTGATCCTATGGCGGTACCGTCTTTTTCTGTTGTGATACGAAACCCTAATAATTACCTTTCTCCTGGTACATACTTGCCTTTTTTACACATAAACTCAGGAGTAAATTACTTATTACGAAAATAAATGAAGGGGTCCTATTCTTAAAATTCACTATCGATGTATCGTGACTGTCATCTTCACCCATCCTTCTCTTACTTAAATAGTTTTTAATTCCGTAGAGGCAGACACGATCGTAGTTCATGATACATTGAATGTTGATTATCAGAGCCCTCTGGACTCCCTAGCGAGACTATTTCCTGGGGCATGTCAAACGCAGACGCTGGAATACTTGAAGCACCCCTAACAATACCGCCCGATTGCTTGAGAATAATATATGATTTGGCGTAAAGGGATGTGAGTTTTTTTTTATTATTCAATGGAAAAGGCCGCCCTCTGTCACAAGGCAGACGTGGTCTTCCTTTGACAGTCTGGTATTGAGTGAAGTTAACCAAATAAATTCAAACCTTACCTACAATACACAGTCAAATTTTCTTTGTTGAAATTTGATGCAGAATAAGTACTCACAATATTTTTTTAATGTCCAAATTATTCCCCCTGACACCTATGAGGTGATATGATAATTTCGGAGTAACGAGCGAAATAAACATCTTAACATTCAATGAATACCATCATCCATCATCATTACACTCTTAATACATTTTTCTTAAAAATATTTGTTGGAAAACCCTATTGGAATTATTGGAACAATTCAAAAAATACAAGCATTTTTGCCTTTGAGTAATGTAAATCAGACTCTTTTTATTATGCCAAAACAATATAAGAAGTTTTTTGACGTGACAACGTCTTAAATTAGGTTGCGGCTGGGAGTCACTTATGAAAAAGTGTAACGCTCGGTAACGTTACGATGAGTCTCTCGTGTTAAGTTTAAGTTTACATGTACAATGTTTTAGTAAACAAAATATATTTCTATAGTTAAAATTTGTGCAATTCTTATTTTCATTCAATTCCTTGTTCCTATTGTGCAATTTAATTATATTCATATCAATAAATATTCTACCGAGAAAAAGACGTTGTCACGTAAAATCTTCGCCCGTAAAACCGACTTTACAGGCAACCATTTTTTTTTTCTCAGTGGTAGATTTCAAATTTGGTACCTATATAAGGCTTTCGTAAAGTTAAAATACGGCTAGTATTTAACTGCAAATCAAAAAATTGACATTTTGTATAAAAAATTATTCCCAATCCTAAGCAAAAATACTTATTGCACAGCAAAATAGTCACCTGAAAATATTTATATATTAGATACAATTTAAGTTCGGGATGCATCGCTATTTATTTAAAACTAAAGAATGCATAGCTTATAATAATCACCTCATAACAAATGTATTACATTTTTTTTTAAACAAAGCTGCCATATTTTTATCTCATACAGCAGTTTACTTAAGTGAAACACCATTTTAATTGACAAAAGGAACTAATTATTGGAGTAAAACTTTTTTAGGCACGCTTATCTTGGGAGGTAAACTATCGAATGTGTTACGATTAGTGTCATTGGTGACGCATCGGTAATCAATGAACAATACCCGTCACAAAAAACATGAATCTAGTGCTTGGTGGGTGATAATGGACCCAGCGCGGATTGGTGGGTGATTACGGACCCAGTGCGGATTGGTGGATGATAATGGACGCAGTGAGGATAGGTGGGTGATAATTTTTTTAAACAAAGCTGCCATATTTTTATCTCATACAGCAGTTTACTTAAGTGAAACACCATTTTAATTGCCATAAGTATCTAATTATTGAAGTAAAACTTTTTTAGGCACGCTTGACTTGGGAGGTAAACTATAGAATGTGTTACGATTTCGCGTTACGATTAGTGTCATTGGTGACGCATCGGTAAACAATGAACAATAGCCGTCACAAAAAACATGAATCTAGTGCTTGGTGGGTGATAATAGACCCAGCGCGAATTGGTGGATGATTACGGACCTAGTGCGGATTGGTGGATGATAATGGACGCAGTGAGGATTGGTGGGTGATAATTTTTTTAAACAAAGCTGTCATATTTTTAGCTCATACAGCAGTTTACTTAAGTGAATCACCATTTTGATTGACATAAGTATCTAATTATTGAAGTAAAACTTTTTTAGGCACGCTTGACTTGGGAGGTAAACTATAGAATGTGTTACGATTTCGCCTTACGATAAATGTCATTGGTGACTCATCGGTAAACAATGAACAATACCCGTCACAAAAACATGAATCTAGTGCTTGGTGGGTGATAACGGACCCAGCGCGGTTTGGTGGGTGATAACGGACCCAACGCGGATTCGTGGGTGATAACGGACCCAGTGCGGATTGGTGGGTGATAACGGATCCAGTGCGGATTGGTGGCTGATAATGGACCCAGCGCGGATTCGTGGGTGATAACGGACCCAGCGTGGATTGGTGGGTGATATCGGACTCAGTGCGGATTGGTGGGTGATAATGGACCCAATGCGAATTGGAGGGTGATTACGGACCCAGCGTGGATTGGTGGATGTTAACAGACCCAGTGCGGATTGGTGAGTGATAACGAACCCAGCGCGGATTGGTGGGTGATAATGGACCCAGTGCGGATTGGGGGGTGATAACGGACCCAGTGCGAATTGGTGGTTTTTTTTCTATAAACAAATCTTCAGGTTAAGTTTATGATTTTCAGATCATTGGAGCTAAAGAAGTTTCACTTCAGTCATGTGGTCAGAAGCACACTCGCTTTATTTTTATAACCATCAAAAGTGTCCCAACGTTGAGCCAGTTTTGAAATGCTTAATTGGAAACCTGTTGAAAAAATAGTTGTTTTGTTATGAGTGTGAGTATTTTGCGTCGAAGCCCTGGTTAATTTTCTGTGCAATCGGTATATTTGCTGTGCAATCAGTATATTTGATATGTAAATCATATTTCTGTACAATTAAACAAGTTTTTTTGTTATTACAGATTACACGTATATTTTTGAATTATTTTCAGCACCAGTTTTGTTAAACAAATGTTTTGTTTGCCGTAAAATAATTATTTAGATGTAAAAAGTATTTAATTGCTGTAAATAACTTGATGGATAATAAATTATTTGCTGTGCATTTAAAAATATCCCTTAAAATATGGTAGATTTCACCTTTCGCCACTAACGAAAAAATCTGATTAGTCTTGTAAACTACTTCGGGGGCAAATTATATTCTTTTTTATATTAACCAAATGAATAACAATTCAAAATGCGGAGCCACCAGCCCGCCGACGTCTTGTGGGACGCGCGAGGGCACCGTCAAACACACCCGCTCCAGCACGCCACGGCCATCCACTTTGCCGTAGAGCAGAGATAGTGGATGACGAGAATGACATTTCTCCTAAGAGCGAGTGTATCCAGCCTTACCATACCGTACACGAACGATGAGGAATAAAAATACGAATAGTGCCCATCTAATAATTAAATAAATGAATGATAATAGGATTAAGGAAACCTTTTATTTTATCCTCATCATTTCACAGTAGGTAACAAGAATCCCGGAAATTTCAGGTGTTATCTCTACCTATTGCCGTTTAAACAGAAGCAAATGAATAGGGCTCCCATTATCATTAAGAACCCGAAATATTTATTCAACATCTATTAATGATTAAATGACAGCAACAGATCGAATGATTAATCGATGTCTTACTTTAATTCAGTATCCCTAGCACGAACCATTCTTCTTCCTTTTGGAAAATGGCATTGTTCAGTAGGAATTGACTTTGCTTTTTTTAAGTATGTTGTGAAAGCACAATATGTGTATGAAGGAAACAATGTACTTGAATTTTTGTAATTGGATATCTGTTATGCTAAATGTTGTTGTGCTAAATGTCAATTTCAATATTGTATGGAAACTTGAACAGCAGCGCCACAAAGTACGTAACGGTAACAACGAGATCTAAAATCAGTACACATTTTGACAATGATAATTATTTCAGACTCGCAAACGTTACGAATTCGATATTGGTTCGTGCTAAGGGTACAGTTTCTCCAAACAAAACATGTGATAGGAAAAATCCATTTGGGCGATTAAAATACTTGTTTTATGCATCCAATTTAAATAAAGACATTTAAACTTGGACTTTGTATCAAAGGTTTGTTACAACTATATTATTACCACTTAGAGCTTAACAACCACTTTTTTTGTCTTTAAAACTTTGTAATACCAAGATAAACATTTTTACGTTTAAGAGCAGCGTTTGATATTCGTCAATTTAGTCCTCGCCTAAATCTAGTTTACAATCACCGCAGCAAGCCTGTTACCCAATAACGTCATTACCTCCAGCCAGGTCATGCTACCAGGTGCGGCATATATCACCATAGAGCGTAATATTCTTACTTCGCAAAATTCCAGGAAAGTATAAATCTTCCGGTGAGCGTATTAAACTACTAAGAAACTTTTGTAACATTCGTTTGTATGTATTAAATTATAATTCGAAAGAATTTAAGCAAGGTCTGTAAGATCCTTACAATTGGATTAAGTAAAACATATGTTTATGTTTATTTTAAATCTGGTTTTTCATCAGAGGCAAGCAATGCACACCATACATAAATAATAGACATTGCCTACTCTACTTACTAGTAAGGCAAGTTTTGGTTATTTATGGTCCGAACGTCCATTTGAAATAGAATATACGGAACCCACAGCTCACAGAGCTTGCTTATATGGAAATATGATGGACATAATAAAAAAATTAACAAGTGCGAGTCTGACTCCCCTTCCGAGAATTTCTTACAAATTTGTTGGAACACGACGGGCATAAAGGGTCGTATCTTTTTATTTACGTTAAGTTTGAAGGTTGATTTTTTCAGCTTCAAGAGACCGTTTAAATTTCAACACGATACCTAAACGCGCTCCTGAGATAAAGGGTCTTGACAGACAGACAGAGACGCGGCCGTATTTTTTTTACATTAACTTAGAAGTTTGATTTTTTCACAGCTTCAAGGGAACATAGACTTGAGCATAAGTATG
The DNA here is from genome assembly GCA_902850365.2 of Chilo suppressalis. Classification (NCBI taxonomy): domain Eukaryota; kingdom Metazoa; phylum Arthropoda; class Insecta; order Lepidoptera; family Crambidae; genus Chilo; species Chilo suppressalis. Next base: position 10,048,654 of record OU963907.1, read on the forward strand.
GTTTGAATTTCAAATCGATACCTCCACGCTTTTTCGAGATACAGGGTATTGATAGACAGACAGACAAGTGATCTTATAAGGGTTCCGTATTTTTCTTTTGAATTACGGAACCCTAAAAACGAAATCCAATTATAAAACTGCTGAATACTAAAATCGCAAGCCGAAATCGTTTTTACTTACGATAATTTTCTATCTAATAACAAATAGCAAATCAACAATCATTTTAAGTATTTTTTTACGATATATGAGGTGTATACATATAATAATATACACCTACACATGTCTAGTTTTCAGGTGGTTGAACGCAATACGTTTCAGTCGAAATTTCATCGGAGAGCAATCACGCTTTGATTACTCCGTGCGATTTCGATTCCAGAGTCTATTCTTGAACGTATACGATAACATTTCGAAAACACATTTATTTATATCCCTATATTTTCTAGTTCATGCAATTTCATCTTTTGTAGTATAATTATACCTAACGTGCCTCCTATAAAGCAATAATTTGATAAGAATATATTGACAAATCATTAAATCCTGTTTTTCCAGTAGATGACCAGAATTATGATTAACTTGAAAAATTATCATATAGTTATTTTCTTTGCTCTTTCACATCCTAAACTTTTGTTTTAACAACGCAAGATAGGCTTTGTATACCAGGTTCAAGCTATTTCTCTACCTATAAGTACTTGTAACGTGTAAATTGGGCCAAAATGTTTGCGGTGACGGTGGAGATGGGTGTGCCTAGGCATCTGGTCTTCTTGGTGCAGAATTTATACCTTACCGGCAAGAGCAGGGTGAGAATGGGTGGTTATGTCTCCGACTCGTTTAAGCCAGCTCGTGGTGTACGTCAGGGATGCATACTATCACCCCAGTTGTTCAACCTAGTTGGGAGCACATAATGCGCAGAGTACTCGAGGACTGGAAGGGTGGTATTCGAATAGGGGGTCAACTTATCAATAACTTACGTTTCGCCGATGACACGACCATAATAGGAGCCGATGAACAAGAACTGGCTTTCCTACTGCGCAAGGTTCAAGACGTCAGCGTGAAATATGGCCTTTGTATAAACCGTGACAAAACCAAGCTTATGTTTGTCGATAGAGCTGACAAGTTGGTAAGAACATTTGAGCTGAGTGATTTAGACACAGTTACCAGTTTTGTATACCTGGGATCACTTATACGCAATGACGGGGACTGCGAGGCGGAGGTGGTCAGACGCGGACAGTTGGCAAAGGCTGCCGTGAAGCGATTGGAGAGGATCTGGAAGAACAGAGGAATTACTAAATCCACTAAAGTGCGGCTGATGCGTGCCCTGGTCTTCTCGATTTTCTTGTACGCTTCCGAAACCTGGACGTTGAAAGCACGCGTCCGTTCCAGGATTGATGCATTTGAAATGTGGTGTTGGCGCAGAATGCTACACATACCTTGGACCGCACGAAGAACTAATGCATCTATCTTGAAGGAGCTGGGTATCAAAACGCGTCTCTCTTCTGTCTACATGCAGCGCCTCCTAAAATACTTGGTCACGTAGCAAGGAGAAGCCCAGATAATTTTGAAAAACTTCTGGTCGTGGGAAACGTGGAAGGCAAGAGGAGTAGGGGCAGGTCTCCATCCCGGTGGTTGGACATAATTAAAGAAACTACGAATGGCAACTTGCAGGCGTCCATCCGCCTTGCAGAACACAGAACGGTCTGGAGATCGTTCGTGAAATGTGCTGTCCTCAAAGGTCACGACCCTCAGCCATGAGGAAACGAAAATGAAGATAAGTACTTAGTACCAATTACAGTGGCGGACTAAACCCATCAGAGGCCCGGGGCGGCAAAGCAGAAAGGCCCCCTTTAACAAAAATTATTTTCTTATGTTTATTTCGTTAAATCTGGCAAGTGAAATTTAATTTAGAATTAAATGATTTCGGCTAAATAAACATACATACCTATAATATGCAATGGATATGGGTGAGAAAATCAAATACGAATCGATCGACAACAAAATACTAATATAAATCAAAGATAGTTTTTTTTATTTTTGGTAGCGTTTTATATGTGTTTTCGTGCCTTCAATTTACTGAACTCCTTATTAACTTCTGTAATATCGATTTCTTTGAATTTTTTTCTATTGCGAGCACGGCTAGATTAATACCAGTCGCTCATGATCCATTGTAGATCGAAGATAATTTTTAATTAGTTTAAGTTTGGAAAAACTCCTCTAGCATGGTGCAACCAAGATGCAAATAGTGAAGAAATATTGAAGTATAAGCAATTTAAAGAGTAACTATTCACTGAAGCCCCATTTTATTATTAATTGAAGGATTTCTTGGGCTCTCCAATGGGCAGCAACGTCCATACTCGTATCGGTGGCTTTTACATGCCTGCGGTACTTTTTTATTTTTTGGGAAACTTGCTCCTTGTCAAATTCATCATTACTTTGTATCAGATTGTCAACTGCTACAGCCAGAGCATCATCTGAAGCTTCTAGCATAAGCTTTATTTCAATAATTTGGAAAATATTATTGATTTGTTTTATGGCCTCGTATTGTGTCGACATCTTCTATAAATCGATCTATGCATTCATACATTGACCGACGTATTTCTTCTGGAATTGATAATCCAGCATAATGAGCTCGAAACTCGGCATCGTTCTTTTTACCTTCCTTCTTCCTCGTTTCTCGATGTTGATGTCCATGTCATTGCATTTTTTTATGACAAAAGTTACAACATTGTCTACAATGGTGGTTCGTTCGGTCACTCAATACTCATACAAGGCGTTTAATTTGGTGATTCCTATATCAAGAGTCATTTTTGGAGACTGCAAATATTGTTGAACTTAAGTTATATCTTCCAGTACAGAAAGCCAGAATTGTATAATTGGTTAGAAAAGTAAAATCACAAACAGCCGACAGGAGCAGGCTTGCTCCTGATCTTGTATCTAGATTTGCTTTTGTTGGATCTTGAAAATGTTCCAAACTACTTACAATTGTCTCTATGTTTTCTTTTACAACTTTTACTGACTCGTAATGAGAGCTCCAGCGAGTATCCGATAAACGTTTTAAATTTTTTCCAGTTTTCACTTTTAGCAATTGCCATCTCTCTGTAGATGACGAAAATAACGAATATAATTTCTCTACTGTTCCAAAACACGTGACGCTGGAAGGAACGCATACAAATGCATGAACTCCACAAAGATTCAAGGAATGATTAGAACAAGGACTGAACAGTGCATTTGGGTTTACTTTTCGGATTTTTCGTTGCACCCCTCCATGGACACCTGACATTGCCGCGGCATTGTGATAACCTGCACAACGCAATATTCAGTCCGTCTTTTTCCAGCTGTTGCTGAATGTCTTTTGACATATCCTCAGTAGTTTTTCCAGACATTAAAAATAAACCCAAGAAAGATTCTCTTACTTCCACAATGTCATTCTCTATATGAAGGAATTTAATGATTTGACTCATTTGATTAATTTTACTTTCATCAGGAGTGCTGTCAAAAATGATTCCGTAATATCTGCAATAATAATTTGCCTTACATGATCACTTAAACATTGAATAAATTCATTTGGTATGTATTCCTTTTGGCAAATAAGATGGTACTCTCTTTGACCCACCAGCAGCCTCTTTTAAGTAGGCGTAAAAGAGTGAATTATTTGCACTTCATTCATTCATTCAGGGATTCCTGAGTAAGTATCCGCTACAAAGACGGGAATTCCTCCAGCGTATTGGACACATTCAGCAAAGGTAAAAGAATAATAGTACCGCGTAAAAAGTCTAGATGGCTGTATTGTTTTGATCTTGATGAAATTATGTAGGTAAGCACATTTCTAAAGTCATGTTTAGGATTTCATCAGGGGAACTCGGAGGCATTTGGGGGCCCCCCAAGATCGGAGGCCCGGGGCGGGCCGCCCCTTCCGCCCCCCTGTTAGTCCGCCACTGACCAATTAAGTATATCAAAATCGTTTATTCAGCACAAACCCGAACACAGGATAGTTTTGTTTCTTAACTAAGTAACCCCTAGCACGAACCATTATCGAATTCGAATAGTTTGCAAACCGAAATGTCAATGTCAAATTTTGTATGGAAACTTGAACAGCAGCGGCACATAGTACGTAACGAGAACTAAAAATCAGTACACATTTGACAATGAGGCGCTTTGCAGACGGCGCGGCGGCGGGGCGGAGCGGGCCGGTCAATTTCCCCGCGAACGATAGCACAAAGTGAATCCTATACTACAAACGCACACAGAGGGCAAAAAGACCGCGCCGCCGATTTATACATCAATCGATTCGTCTTAATCATGGGAGTGATACTAAAGATATCATAATAATCAAAATGGAGACAACTGGGCGCCATATTGTGAGAAAGAAAAAAAAATAAGTTGCCGAAATATGTCGAGTGGGGTATCATTGTCTAGAGAATCGATCGAAATCATGTTAAGGCTCCCTACACCATTTTTTATTTTATATGTTTGTTTAGGATCTACAACGAATAAAAGTTGTATATTAACCAATTGCGCTTTTAATTTCAATCTTACGTTTGTATGGATCTTTGTAACTCTTTCACTCCAAAAAATACTAAATGGATTTTGATCAAACTAACCAATAATAAAGCTCATACATAAAAATAGCATATAGATTATAATTTATGTTGTTATTTGGTGAATTGGCCAAAATATAACAATAAGTGTCAGGTGAGACGGAAAAAATCTCCCATCTGCGAGCCATTTTGGCCTGCACTGCAAAAACAATAAAAGTTATATGAATATAATGTATGATAGATTTGTATCTCTTATATAGTTCTACAAAAAGTCCAGGACTGCATATATCTATTTTTAATGTGTAAGCCATTATAGCTAAAATAGTGAATCAAAAATAAAATATTTAAATAAATTTCCAAAATGCATATTTTGTATAAACAAATTATTTTTTATCAAAACAAATACTTTTATCACTTTTGATATTTAAAGACGATAAACTTTGCCTTTTCCTCTGTGTAATTTCGACAAATATTTAAAATGTTACAACGATGTTACGATGACAAAGTGATAGTGCGTTGTGCTATGCAGGAGTATGAGTATACTGCGGGAATCTGCGGGAATGGTGGGTGATGTGAAGTGTCAAAAGTGATGAATTTTGGTGTTTATAAACGTAGATAAAACCTAGGAGGAAAAGAAAAAAAAATGGGCTACTCACAGTATCTAATCCTATACGAAGTACTAACAATAAAATCAGAATAGGTATTTATATTTTTTTTAAATTTAATGAAAAACTGAGAATGAAACTGTTTTCAAAGTTTATTTTAACGATATTACTTCATATTATTCTGCAGATAATTCTGCAAAATTGGAAGCACATAATGTAAAGTTTTATAGGTAAATCACCCCTCCCATCACCCTAACCCTATAGATATTTCGATAATGTAGCTTAGAACCAAGGCCCCATCTATTTCAATAGGGAAATTCATCATAATCGATTTAGCTATTAGGGCACGGAATCGTAACAAACAAAATCACTTTCGCATGTATAATATTATATTATACTAGTAATCCACTCCGACATTGCATGGGCGAAATTTATTTTAACGGGATAGAATATAGCCTATGTCACTCAAATATAATAATAATAATAATAACTTTATTGCTTAAAAAACTGTAAATAATGTAGTTATTAAGAAAAAAATACTAAAAAAAATCGTCTCTGAAAACTTGTTAGAATTTTTCAAGTAAAAGTTTCTTTAGTTTTATAAATCGAGCAGATTAATCAACTTATTAAGATTAATGCTTAAAAATATATTCAATAATGTAGCTAGCTACCTTATGGTGAATGAATTTTCGAAATCGGATCAGGTTTGAGAGATTATTTGTTACACGCATACAACTCTTGCCTCTTTATAATAAAATCTATTAGTATAGAAAGTAAGGATAATAATATTTAACCTCTGGCACCTACATATTTGGTTCTGTGAATTATGTAAGTAAAACAAATTATGAGACAAGGATATGCACTGCATTTATATATATCACAATCTTAGAGTTGCATATAGCCACTGCCAATTTTAGATAGTCGACGAATAAAAGTAAATGATTTTTTTATTTACTACTAAAAAGAAAATAAGCAAAAGATGACTTTTTGAACAAATACGGAAAATACCGCAAGGTATTTAATAATCCGCTTGATATTAACTCCCTTATTGAAGTGACAAGACTGCAGTATATACCGTCTTATAATCCCAACTAAAAAGTGTAAAATAAAAAAAGTAAATTTAAAAAATCAAAAAACCCGACTGCTTAATTACTTCAAATAAAAAATGATAAGAAAAAAACAAGTCCAGTAGTCTATAATTCTTTTAAGTAAGGAACAAAGCTACTTTAACGATCGTGACCCATTATTGAAAAAAATTGATCAATCCTTGAATATCTAATGGGTCCCGACTGTTAAAGTAGATTTGTTCCTTACTTAACTGAATTATAGACTACTGGACTTGTTTTTTTTTCAGTTTTTATTTGAAGTAATTAAGCAGTCGGGTTTTATTTTAATAAATTTCTTCATCATATTACCGATTTTCCTTTGCATAGGCAAATTTAAAACTCGCGTTAAAAATACAATAATGAGCGAAGGATATTATTATCAACAAGTCTAAGATTATTTGAACGATCGGAATGTTGGGGCATAAATTAAACTTTGCTCTTTAATAATCAAGATAACTTTTAAAATATTTTTGCCATACATTAGATGATACTTATAGAATGCAATGTACCTACTGGTAATTTTAAAAAGGAGAAGGAAAGACATTATTATACGTGCTCCTAGAACCAACACTTTATTTGCTAGCAGTCAGTTCGATAGTCGATTTATACATATATATAACACCATTAATAAATATATTTATGTATATGATATCAATGCAAAGATCTACTGATAAAAAGGTTAACAGCTAAAACATATGATGAAATCGAGATACTATTAAGCAGAACCTAGTATTCTTGCACACACTAAGACACATATACACGCACACACAATACACCAACATACACACACACACATGCATACAAAATACAAAATACAAACACTCACTCCCATATTCACAGTTACGTAGACATAAACACCAAACGTCTAAACTAATTAGATCTTGGGCATGGTTTGTTTAGATTTTATTGGATTGTTATACTTATCTATTTTAAGGAAGAGCTGTATCTCCTGACACAGGCTATTTAAGCTTAAAAGGAGATGCAGGTCATTAGTTTAAGATCACATTATTGTTCAAGCCAATAAAAAAAATATTATTATTATTATTCTCTTTATTTATTTTATACCATATTAATTACATTTCTAAATATTGATATAAAAATAAAAACATTGAAAAATATAAAAAATAGAAGTCAACCGGCAGCGGGAACAGGGTCATAACTACCGGTGGTTAGGGCCCGAAAGAGAGGAACCTCCTCACTATGCGAGCCGTGTGAAGGAGCACTGCCTTCTGTATCAGGCCCTTGACCCAGTCACCCAACTCGAGCCTCCGCAGATGACAGTCGAAGCTCTTAGCTATCAGGCCATTGACTGGCACAACTATCGGCACAATGATAGCTGAGTCAACATCCCACATGGCGACAACCTCATGTAGCCGGAGAGCTGGCTACGAAAAAGTGAACTGATAAGGTGTAGTAACGAATTATATATATAACCTCTCTTTGGTAGCTGATAAATACAGAGCGAGGCCCGTCAGAACTCTCTCCCGGGGCGGAAGGCGTGGGTGGGCGGTCAAAATCGTAAATTTAAAATAAGAAAAAAATGATAAGGTGCAGTTCTGAAATTTGGTAGAGTTATAGTTTTTAACTGTAGGAATCTAGGAAAATTATTGTCAGAAGTCTAGGTCGGGGCTTAAAGACTGTCAGAAGTCGACAAAGTTGTAAAGAAATTGTTTAAATTTAAACCACAAGGTGTAGTTCGGACAAATGCATTTTTATATTATTTGTTGCTTATCGAACCTGTATATAAATTGTCAGAAGTCTTAATAATGGCTAAGTACATAAATATAGTCAGAAGTTGCTGAAGCGGTTATCGCGACGGAAAGCAACGTTTCGAATCTAGTTTTAAGTTAAAATAACAAGGTGCAGTTCCGACAATTGAATTTTTATATTATTAATAGCTTACCAAACCTGCACATATATTGTCAGAAGGCTAAATAATGGCTAAGTACAGAAAAATTGATGATATGGCCAGAAGTTGCTGAAGCGGCTATCGCGATGAAAAGGAACGTTTCAAAATGAAATAACAAGATGCAGTTTTGGCTGTCTATTGTTTTTATTATTTACACTTTTATTTCAATAAATATGCAATGACAAAAGGTTAAGCGAGGGAGATAAAAAAATATAAAAACTGTGATGCCGAGTAATACCTGACTTAGACGACAAACTTTAAAAAAAAATATTCGTACTATATGGTACGTATATGGCCAGAGCCATATTATCAATTTTTCTGTACTTAGCTATTATTTAGCCTTCTGACAATATATGTGCAGGTTTGGTAAGCTATAAATAATATAAAAATTCAATTGTCGGAACTGCACCTTGTTATTTTAACTCAAAACTAGATTCGAAACGTTGCTTTCCGTCGCGATAGCCGCTTCAGCAACTTCTGACTATGTCATCAATTTTTATGTACTTAGCCATTATTAAGACTTCTGACAATATATGTGCAGGTTTGGTAAGCTATAAATAATATAAAAATTCAATTGTCGGAACTGCACCTTGTTATTTTAACTCAAAACTAGATTCGAAACGTTGCTTTCCGTCGCGATAACCGCTTCAGCAACTTCTGACTATATCATCAATTTTTATGTACTTAGCCATTATTAAGACTTCTGACAATTTATATACAGGTTCGATAAGCAACAAATAATATAAAAATGCATTTGTTAGAACTACACCTTGTGGTTTAAATTTAAACAATTTCTTTACAACTTTGTCGACTTCTGACAGTCTGTAAGCCCCGACCTAGACTTCTGACAATAATTTTCCTAGATTCCTACAGTTAAAAACTATAACTCTACCAAATTTCAGAACAGCACCTTATATTTTTTTTCTAATTTTAAATTTACGAATTTGTCCGCCCACCCACGCCTTCCGCCCCGGGAGAGAGTTCTGACGGGCCTCGCTCTGTACTTATTAGCTACCAAGGAGAGGTTATAAATATAATTCGTTACTACACCTTATCAGTTCACGTTTTCGTAGCCAGCTCTTAGACCAATGAGCCAAGTCAAGATATTTTATTTGTTTATCTTTCTCGGCCTTCATAAGGTTCTCGTCATGAGGGATGGCCACATCAACTATCATTGCGAGGCGCTTTTTCCGATCTATCATCACTATATCAGGCTTATTAGCAACAATAGTCCTGTCAGTGATAATAGATCGGTCCCAGTACAGCAAGAAATGACCACTTTCGAGAACTGGGTCGGGCACATACTTGTAATATGGCACGTCTGTTAAGCTAGTGTTAGCATGGCAAAGTGAGCAGAATCGTTTCAAATAAAGTGCATCAATTAGTGCTTATTTAGTGCTAATTTAGTGCCAAAACCGGAAATTTAATGCTCTCATAGTTTAGCGAAAAATTAGAACACTGCCAGCTTTTAATTAAGCTAGCAGTGTATTCCCTGAAACGCCTATATTAACGCGGTATAGAACTTAAGCAATGCATAGGGAATTTAGTGCTTAATGAGTGCTGGCAGTATCTGATGAAATTTTTTGAAAAAAAAAAATATTTTATTTTTTATCAATAAAAACTGCTAGTATGACAGTCTGAGCAAGTGACTGGGTTGAATACATCACTCTGGATCGAAGATCTATGATAATCAACGGTTAATAATTTAGTGCTCAATGAGTGCTGCCAGTATGGGATAAAAAATTAGGAAATATTATTTTTTTAAATTTTTATTAATAAAAACTGCTAGTTTGACAGTCTGAGCAAGTGACAGGGTTGAATACATCACTCTGGATCGAAGATCTATGATAATCAACGGTTAATAATTTAGTGCTCAATGAGTGCTGCCAGTATGTGATAAAAAATTTGGAAATTTTATTTTTTTTATAAATATAAACTGCTAGTATGACAGTCTGAGCAAGTGACTGGGATGAATACATCACTCTGGATCGAAGATCTATGATAATCAACGGTTAATAATTTAGTGCTCAATGAGTGCTGCCAGTATGAGATAAAAAATTAGAAATTTTATTTTTTTTAATTTTTTAACAATAAAAACTATTAGTATGATAGTTTGAGCAAAGTCACCGGGTTGAATACATCGCTCTGGATCGTAGATCTATGATAATCAACGGTTAATAATTTAGTGCTCAATGAGTGCTGCTAGTATGTGATAAAACATTTGGATTTTTTTATTTTTTATTAATAAAAACTGCTAGTTTGACAGTCTGAGCAAGTGACAGGGTTGAATACATCACTCTGGATCGAAGATCTATGATAATCAACGGTTAATAATTTAGTGCTCAATGAGTGCTGCCAGTATGTGATAAAAAACTAGGTTTTTTTTTTATTTTTTATCAATATAAACTGCTAGTATGACAGTCTGAGCAAGTGACTGGGTTGAATACATCACTCTGGATCGAAGATCTATGATAATCAACGGTTAATAATTTAATGCTCAATGAGTGCCGCCAGTATGTGATAAAAAATTAGGAAATTTTTTTTTTTTAAATTTTTTATTAATAAAACTGCTAGTTTGACAGTCTGCGCAAGTGACAGGGTTGAATACATCACTCTAGATCGAAGATCTATGATAATCAACGGTTAATAATTTAGTGCTCAATGAGTGCTGCCAGTATGTGATAAAAAATTAGGAAATTTTATTTTTTTTAAATTTTTATTAATAAAAACTGCTAGTTTGACTGTCTGAGCAAGTGACAGGGTTGAATACATCACTCTAGATCGAAGATCTATGATAATCAACGGTTAATAATTTAGTGCTCAATGAGTGCTGCCAGTATGTGATAAAAAATTAGGTTTTTTTTTTTAATTTTTTAACAATGAATACTGCTAGTATGATAGTCTTATCAAGTCACCGGGTTGAATACATCGCTCTGGATCGAAAATCTATGATAATCAATGGTTAATAATTTAGTGCTCAATGAGTGCTGCTAGTATGTGGTAAACCATTTGGATTTTTTTATTTTTTATTAATGAAAACTGCTAGTTTGACAGTCGGAGCAAGTGACAGGGTTGAATACATCACTCTGGATCGAAGATCTATGATAATCAACGGTTAATAATTTAGTGCTCAATGAGTGCTGCCAGTATGTGATAAAAAAATTAGGATTTTATTTTTATCAATATAAACATACTGGCAGCACTCATTGAGCACTAAATTATTAACCGTTGATTATCATAGATCTTCGATCCAGAGTGATGTATTCAACCCAGTCACTTGCTCAGACTGTCATACTAGCAGTTTATATTGATAAAAAATTAAAAAAAATTAAATTTCCTAATTTTTTATCACATACTGGCAGCACTCATTGAGCACTAAATTATTAACCGATGATTATCATAGATCTTCGATCCAGAGTGATGTATTCAACCCTGTCACTTGCTCAGACTGTCAAACTAGCAGTTTTTATTAATAAAAAATAAAAAATCCAAATGTTTTATCACATACTAGCAGCACTCATTGAGCACTAAAATATTAACCGTTGATTATCATAGATTCTCGATCCAGAGCGATGTATTCAACCCGGTGAGTTGCTCAGACTATCATACTAGCAGTTTTTATTATTAAAAAATTAAAAAAAAAACCCTAATTTTTTATCACATACTGGCAGCACTCATTGAGCACTAAATTATTAACCGTTGTTTATCATAGATCTTCGATCTAGAGTGATGTATTCAACCCTGTCACTTGCTCAGACTGTCAAACTAGCAGTTTTATTACTAAAAAATTTAAAAAAATAAAATTTCCTAATTTTTTATCACATACTGGCAGCACTCATTGAGCACTAAATTATTAACCGTTGATTATCATAGATCTTCGATCCAGAGTGATGTATTCGAACCGGTCACTTGCTCAGACTGTCATACTAGCAGTTTATATTGATAAAAAATTAAAAAAAAATCCTAATTTTTTATCACATACTGGCAGCACCCATTGAGCACTAAATTATTAACCGTTGATTATCATAGATCTTCGATCCAGAGTGATGTATTCAACCCTGTCACTTGCTCAGACTGTCAAACTAGCAGTTTTTATTAATAAAAAATAAAAAAATCCAAATGTTTTATCACATACTAGCAGCACTCATTGAGCACTAAATTATTAACCGTTGATTATCATAGATTTTCGATCCAGAGTGATGTATTCAACCCTGTCACTTGCTCAGACTGTCAAACTAGCATATATATTAAAAAGATATATTTAGGTTCCTTAGACCAAATACTTTAAGAAATAAACATTTATTTAATACAATTCGACATGAGTAAACTAGCCTATTGCACTAACAAAACCTTCGGTCTCTCCAAATAGATTACCGAATCGAAGCCAGGCCACGGACGCTTTGAGATCTACTTCGGGTCTATGTAGCGCCCGGAAAAAGCGTCCATGAAGCTTTTTGCTCTGCCATACCACCCTGCGTTCATCTGTAGTCATTATTACAGGTTTGCGCCAGTTCTCTTTAGCTATGTATAGAGGGGTCAAGCCCGAGTCCACTGCGACCACATCCCGATGCATACCCACATCAGCTTTTAAAAAGTATTCCCTAAGGCTGCACACCTCACGGTTGTGGAGAGTCTTGGCATTTAAAAAGCCACGACCTCCACACTTCCGTGGGATGTACAGCCTCATGACCTATGAACGTGGGTGATGCATTCGATATCAGGACCGGCATGACCCAACCGTTGAAGGCGCGCACCTTATTGCCACCTGACAAAACACTTTTCAGTACTTTGTTCAGGCGATGAAAGAAGCGCTCCTGCACCGATTCCTTCATGTCAGCCCCATTGATGCCTAACCCCTAGGACATTCCCAAGTACTTGTAGGTCTCGTCTGCGGAGAGGGATCTGATATTTATAGAATCCGAAAGTTGCAATTCTTCGGGTTCGAAAATCTCTCCCTTCTTTACATGCATAACTGCACATTTGTCTACACCAATTATTATTATTATTATTATAATGACATATTTTATGTAAATCTCGCAACTACGTCAAAAGCTGATAAGTTTCATGCGCATATTCTTCTTGTCAGTTAAAAGATGCCCTGAATGAAAAGTAAGAAAGACATTTAAAGACTAATTTATTCAAAAAAGCTTTGATAAAGTCAACTTAAATATAGTTTATTCATTATACTTATCTGGTGGAGAAGAAAAAAAAATATGAGTGCTGAGAAACGCAAGATATAGCTAGGACCAAGTGGGACCAACGTCTTATGGTGTCTTTCAAAGCATGAAGGATCACGATATACCTAAGAAATTATTGATAATCCATCCGATGACCGGCGCTTCTGAAAACTGATGAATATCCACAATCAAACAAAGCAAACTATACTGCGCTATGAAGCTCTTCAGTACCTATTTGCAGTTCTATAATGTCGAAACTCGCATCAACCATTGCAGAGATAAACTATCCTTTGATGTTGAAACTACAGGGAACTTCTGCATTCGCCAGTGGTCTCCCTCTCCAGAGATTCAGTCTGTTGCACCTCAAAATGATACTCAATATCAATAACTTAGACACAGTTACCAATTTCATCTGAACATGTGAAGCACTTTCATCCAAACCATAAAGAAACGAGGAAAATCGTATTTAATCAATATATTATTTTGTATATAATTTATATATCTTTGTATTCAATTAATATAACTAAGTAGTTGTTTCCTATTATTTAAAACATATCAAAAGAATTATTACTAAAGAAAATATAACTAGAAAAAATTCCACGCGGACCAGGCAGCAGACGGGACTCGAACCCGCACCCTTCGCTATCCGGGCGAAAGCACTGACCAATTATGCTACCGCGGCCATGATGGCCGGGTCAAAATTCCTCTAGCTATTCTTAAGCTGCAAGGCAGCATCATCTCTTCGCATTGTAGGTTACCCACAATATCAAATGAATACTTTTACAAGTATTAAACATTTGAACGAAGAAATAGCTAAGGCGAAGACACGCCATCAGGGCCGCGGTAACATAATTGGTCAGTGTATTCGCCCGGATAGCGAAGGGTGCGGGTTCGAGTCCCGTCTGTTGCCTGGTCCACGTGGATTTTTTTCTAGTTATATTTTCTTTACATTTAAACATCAAGCATTTACATTCTTATAAATAAAAATTATAAATATTATTACTTATGAATATAAACTAAACTTGCACACGGATACGTTTTTGTTGGGTATTATATCCTTGATATAATTTTCGAAATCGAAAGGGTAATTCGGTGGCGAAGGCCAAAAACTGTATGGTTCACACGTGGGTTCACAAAAAAAGCGCATTGAAGTCGCTATGCAAACAGGAATACTGCTTTTAAGTTTACGTGGTCCTATTTTAGCTTTTCTTCCGAATGGCTCTCCTAAAGTTCGTAGAACATTTCTTACTACTTCTAAATGGATTGAACTGCTAATTGGAATTGATTATCTGTACCTACCTACTTCCTACTACTGTAATTAAAGATGTGTAATCAATCTTACTTAAAAAGAAACAATTGCATTTCTTTGCGTAATAAGTCGACTAATTTGGCTGATTCTTTTTAGTTGAGTTCGATTCAAGGTACTCTAGGTAATGCTTATCCTAGGAAGCGTGCGTAAGTACGCGACGAAGCTTTGGTACTAAAATTCACTGAAATTAGCTGAATGAGCGTTCGAATATTGAATTAAGTGCGCTTCTTCAGCTGTACATACAAGTTTATCGTCTCCCACAACCTCTTAAGAGCGGACGCGAGCTGAGAGACATTTGAGAAATAGGTATTTGAAAAAACTATTTACATCACGCATTGGCATATGCCGTGCGATAGGGACTACAGTAGGTAGTTAACGCTGAATACTGTGTGTAAAAATTGCAAAATTCGAGGTTTGGCTCTCGACGATTTCCTTCTCGAAAATTAGATAAGGTAAGTGATACAAATAAGGCCGACCTAATTTCAATCATGATAAATTATTCGAAGAAGGTGATAAATAAAAGCAAGGCATTATTGTTTGGGTCATAAAAAGTAATTAAGAAAACATATTACAATCCATTATATCAGAAATCACTTAAAAAGAGCTAATTCTGGAACCTTAGCCTTAGGCCTTTTAAAAACATAGTGACGTAACAAAGCCTATGTACCTACTTAAACTATAGGAATATTGTTATTAGAGTATAAATTATATTAAAATATCGCACCTTTATTCCAATACTGTCATTAAACATAATTCTTCAAAAAATAGTTTACAACGCCATCTATTTGCTACGTTATGAATCTACACATTACTTCAAATCCTGTATTTTAATTTTATTTTATGATAATGACAGTATTGGAATAAAGGTGCGATATTTATTTCTGAGCCTTTAATCAAATGTTTCCATGGGATCCTTGAACAACGTTCTAATTTATTATTAAATATATAGTAGCTTAAATTGCTAGTCAAGATTTGAAGTCGCATATTAACAAGAGATAAAGAATAATATGAAAACAAAGATATCCATTCAAACAAAAATTATCAAATTAACATATCTTCTCGTAAATATTGGAAAATGAATATATTTTAATAGATATGTGTATATTTGATAAAATTGGGCCATTTATAAAAGAAGGCTTTATTTAGTACATTATTCTTTATAAAAGTTATAAGTAGTATTTAATTCGCATATTCTAAAAAGTTAAATAAGTCATAGTCATTTTTTTGTTTAGTTATATTTTGTGATCTGTATACATTACATAAAACAAAACTTCAAAGAATAACGTATTAATATTCGTTAAATATTATGACAAATTAATAACGCGCTTTGAAAAGCTCATCCTTCACAAAGTACCGCCACTACTGACACTATGAGCTCGAGCGGACCGCTCGTGCACAGTTTACCGAGTTGTAACTGTCATCTATGCGTGTGTAAAGTATTTTTGATGAAAACCTATTTTATTAGACTTTTCTGCACTACAGGTCTTATTTCAGCATAGGCCTAATTTGTATCGGGTACCTTACTTATTATGTAAAATATTTTACAAAAAGAATAATAAGTAGTTATACTATGCCTCTATGTTTTGCTTTTTTTGCAAATGCTTATTAAATCGCCTCACTAGACGTCATTAGTTGTGTAAAAGTTAACGAAAACAAGAAGACATAGAATAAGTAAAATTATATTAAATGTATGAAAATCAATTCTTTAGTGATGAAAATCAAGAAGGAATCAGACGAGAACGTTTGTATGGAAAGCTAAAGTCTAATGAAAACATTAGACGATAGCTTGACTGGCGATAACTTGACAAGCTTAAGAGGGGAGGCGGTCAATGTCCTTTCCATACAAACGTTCTCGTCTGATTCCTTCTTGATTTTCATCATTAAAGAATTGATTTTTCATACATTTAATTATACTAATTATAATAATTATATTATATAATAATTATTTTTTATAATTATATTAATTATAAAATAATTATATTAATTATATTAAATGTATGAAAATCAATTCTTTAGTGATGAAAATCAAGAAGGAATCAGACGAGAACGTTTGTATGGAAAGGACATTGTCCGCCTCCCCTCTTAAGCGTGTCAAGTTATCGCCAGTCAAGCTATCGTCTAATGTTTTCATACCATTTTTATACACGCAATCCGTTTATTCATTACGATAGAACTAATTCAAATTTTGAACGGTAATTTTAGCGCAATTAGTACCAAAGCCACCCAAAGCTTCGTCGCGCAGGTGTGAGAAAAGCAGAGCAAGTTTGTTTAAGAAATAGGAAGATGAAGTCAATTATTGCAACTGTATAAAATAGGAACACTCGCTGTTAAACAATTACCTAGGATCCTAGGTACTCTTACAAGTGACTAAGTACTAATATAGGCTTGTTGAAAATATATCGATATATCGATATTTTTTGCAGATATATTTGATTCGATATATCGATACAAAATAACCAATATCGAAATTCGTATCAAAAACGATATTTTTTTAATTATTAACGGCATATCACGATCTAACTAAATTCGTATCTGGAAAAATCGGAACTGGATCTCAGATTAATGATATTCAACATATCTATGATCTGTGCTGTATTTAGTATTGTCTATTATTTGTAAATCTGTTTCGCTGGTGAATTGGTTGCACTGAATTCCATTATATTCTGTGGAAGTGTGTGGCTGTCTAGTCTTGTTTACGAAAGATGACACCTGAGAGGCCCTGCATTAATTTAATCATTCGAAAATCGGGTCTACTTTTAGGGAGATAATTTTCGTTGCATTATTATTCCGCGTGCCATCTTTCGTGAGATACTGTACTGTCATGTAGTGTATCGGCAATTTGGTACTTTGATAATTCTTTCTTTAATTATAATGTGTATTGTTATTATTACTGTGCTAGGCTGACCTAAATATAGTTTTGGGAAAATTGGTCCGATATATCGATATATCGATGTTTTTTTCGCGATATATCGAAGAGAATATTGATATTTTTTAAAATCGATGTATCGATATATCGATATTTTTTCAACTTTCGACATCCCTATACTAATATGAATACCTTGTAAATAGATACTTAGGTTTCAATCAAAAATTTGGTATGGTTTCATGAAACCACGATTGAAGTGAAACTTTTAAAATAATTTATTATAAAATTGTTGGTAAGGTCTGAATATATAACGAGAATTAAAAATGTAATACGATATGCTACAGATGAAAATTTTTGAGATGATGTAATAAAAGTTCTGGCGGCAGCAGCGTCGCGTCCTCCTTGTGCGAGAACATTAACTCGCAGAAGGAGGCATCACAGATGATCCCCTGGCCGCTCCCTCCCGCCGAAGAAGAGCGGGCAGGAGAGGACGAGTGCGCGCCCTGGCTGCGCCCGTCCCACGACCCTGCCCGCGGGGATCCCTAGCTGGCCGGTACGTCGCATTGTGCCATGCCGGCCACCGAGGGATCCCGTGACGGCAGACTACCCCCTCTTATAGTTCTGTCCTGCAAAGAGGGGGGCGGCGGAGGGAGGTACACAGGCACGCCCAAGTAGTCCTCTGCAGCAGACGGGGGGCGGTACGGTGGGTACTAGACCGCGTACTCAGCCCCCACGCTTGGGCCATCCTGCGCACGCCTGCGGGGTCCCCGCCATACCTCGGGAGACCACTGCCGTGGAGCCCCGGCTAGGCCGGGAAGCTGCTGGGTGCGAAGACGCGGAAGAATCCCTAAACTATGAATGGAAACCATGGATTGAATTTGCAATCCAAAAAACCAACCTATCTTTAATAAATTTGGTTATAGTATTTTCGGGGTTTTGTTTCGAGAGCGTTTGTGACAATATATAAGACCGCCCTCGCTTCGCTTCGATGTGGAGCTGTAGTGTAGGTAGGCTATAATTTGTGTTTTCAGTCTTGTATTATACACAGTGAATTTCTTTATATAATAATTAACTAATTTATATTAATAAACCTTCCAAGAAAAATTATTTAACTGATAGTGAAAATTTTGTTTCGTACTTCAGGACTTATTGTACCAAATGCACCATTTTTTTGTTGAACGCGCAAATATATATACTTGAAAAAAACTTTTTGTGTTAGATGATGAAGATGCATTTATCGAGGAAGTCTTAAGGCTATATAACATCACCCAGTAAGAGCGGATTATCGATGTAAAATGTTGCAAAAACGGGTAAAAATATTCCATTCGTGTTACGTTATCGAAGTTTTCATACCAAACCCTAACTTTTTTGAAAATTGCCTATGTTCATCAGGGATAATGTAGGATTATAAACGTGAGAGATTTTTTCAAATCGGTCCAGTACTTTCGGAGCCTATACAAATAAAGAAACAATAAATCTCTCTTTACGATATTAATATAGATGATAACTTTTAACTATGTATTCCTCTGAAATTTACCATCTGTGTATATATGTCGTGGCCATATCGTATTTGATCACTTCATGAAATGGTCACATTTCATGATGTGGCCAACTTAATTTGACCAGATCATTAAATCGTCAACATTTAACGATTTGGTCATCCACATTTGGCCGGATCGTATAATTAGGGTGTCCATAAAATATTTATTAAAAATCCAGAATATGTAAGAACTTGTTTATTGTTATTTAAGTCCGAATGACACAAACAAATTTAATCAAATTTTTGTAACAAAATAAACAAATTAAAGATTTTTTTTTCCTAAATTAAACATCAAACATGTCAAGAACTTACACATTTATATTTAGAAAACTATCAATTAATATTGAGAAATAATAAGGTACTTTGGTACATATTACAATAGTAAGCTTAACTGTTCTTCCAGGGCCCAAACGGTAATACTTCACTCTAGGTTAGGTTAGTGTTGTGACCATGACGCGCGAGCCGAGCGAGCAAAGCAGGCGTGCCGCGGCAGCGGCCGGCGAAGCGCCAGAAAAAAACTCCATTAAAGAGACCTTTTCTACAAAAAAAAATCAAGTATCACCTCTTGGGCCCTAGAAGTACAGTTTTACAGTATATCTTTGTACGGCATTGATTCTCATCCGCACTTTGTACCTCAACCGCAGTTTCCAAAATGTCATATTTTGACAGCCAGTAATAGTCCATAGATTTCTTTTGCGTAGTCACCCTACTCTCCTTAATTTGTTTCGTCGAAAACCCTTTTGATAACTTTCTTCGTCATTAAATAACGAATTATGCACTTTTTCACTGCGAGAAACAAC
This sequence comes from Chilo suppressalis, assembly GCA_902850365.2. Classification (NCBI taxonomy): domain Eukaryota; kingdom Metazoa; phylum Arthropoda; class Insecta; order Lepidoptera; family Crambidae; genus Chilo; species Chilo suppressalis. The sequence continues at coordinate 10,068,498 of OU963907.1, forward strand.
ATTGTCGGCAGCGGCCTTATATATATAAACAAAGCGCTTGCAGCGCCTCTACCGGTAATTAATGTAACTACTTTACAATATGATCAAATAATTTTTGCCATTTCATGAAGTAGCCACGCGTTTAGTTGGCCATATCGTGTAACGATTTCTCATCATTGATCTGCCCAAACCACATCATGATGTGGCCAATAGATAGTGAAACATTTCATGAAATGCGACCATTTCATGAAATTTTCGAGCATTTCATGAAGTGATCAAATCTACGATATGGCCACGACATATACATATAGGTTAAATAATACTTTATATTTAGTGGCATTTCATTTTAATAGTCCTAATTAGAACAAATTATAAAACTAAACATTAAACATGGCAAACATATTTTACTCTTTACTAGGTAGGTATATGTAGGGCATCGGAACCGGTTCTACCCGGAACCGAAAGAACCGGGAAAACCCGGTTCTGGGAGTATCTAAAAGAACCGGTTCTCAGATGTAAAAACCCGGTTCTAACGATTCTAACGGTTCTTTCGGTTATTATTTTAAACCCTTTTTTTACCCACGCAAGCTCAAAAGTCTCGTATCCAAAGCCTAAGTCTAGTTTAATACTGCATTCACCAAAAATTTTAAGAGAATGTGCATTTCATAACTTGGGACTAATTAGAATTAACGGTTCCATGAATGCAGAAAAATGCGTCCAATTAATCCAATCCAAGTTAGATGAATATGGATTACGCTTAGGCACAGATATTGTCGGCCAGACAACCGATGGTTTGTTGGAGCCTAATGGTTGCATTTGATAAACATCTGAAGTCCTGCCATAAGTTATGTATTGCTTACGCCATTCAACTGGCAATCATGGATGTTATGTACAAACGCAATGAAGACTCTGACGATGACACCAATTTGCCGCGTGTAGTCGACGACCAAGAAAATGATATCGAAGTCAATATGACTCTAACTCTAACAGAAATAGCCTTACTTATGCGAAGAGGTGAAATTAGTAACGAAATTGACAATAGCGCCAATGACATAGAAGAAAATGATGATCAAGATGGCGCCCGTTTCAATAACGAGTCGCTTATTCCAGAATCCAGACCTCAACAGTCATTCAGATATCATGATCTTATATCTAAAGTTCGAAAAGTGGTCAAAACCTTCCCCCACTAAAAATGAAATTCTTCAAAAACATATCCAATCTGATTTAATTGATAAATACTGTGAACTGAACTAAATGTTATTAATTTCAGTATTTAAGAATCGATGGTTTGTGTTAACATTGCAATTTTTAAAGATTCTTGTAATAAATAAAACATGATTATTGATGAAAAATATTCATTGATTTTGAATAAGTACCTCATTATTTGATCAAATAGCCTTTAAATAAATTACTTACCTCCAAAGAACCGAAAGAACCGGGTACCCGGTTCTGTGTTTTAAAGGGAACCGAAAGAACCGGTTCCGAAAATGTAATCGGTTCTCGATGCCTTAGGTATATGGCGCCATCTGTACGGAATAGCTGACAACACACGTAGAATCACTTTTGTCTTGCTATTTCAAGACAAAAGACCACTGCATATCACTAATCTCAGGACAGTAATACTCCTTAACTGAATATTCGGTAACTATGACGGTCAAGACATGGGAAAGCAACAAAACAAAAACCTAATATTAATTCCTAGTTCTAAACTATACCCCCTTATTCCAAAACAGAGACTAGAGTTAGTCTTCGTTTAAACCTATTGTTGTCTCTAAATAGGGCTGCCATCCGTCCGGATTTGTCCTAGTTTACGGGGCGTCCGTGGAGCGTCCGGGCGGGGTTTCATTTGTAGTCCGGGTTTAAAAAATTCCTGTTTTGGGTTGCCAAATAGTCCGTCAATAACGCATGAGTGGCCCTTGGTGCTGCAAGTGTCCATGGGCAGCAGTGACCACTTATTATGAGGTAGACCTAGCTGTTTTGCCTACATCAACATAAAAAAGTTGATTTGTGACATTTTTAACTGTTTTTTTATTGGTCTGTCCGGGTTCTGGGCTCCAAAATCCGGGGTTATCACGCGTCTTATCCTGGTTGCCACATTTTAGAGATGGCAGCCCTATCTCTAAACAAAAGTGCCAGCATTAGTTTTAGTCCAGGTTTAACTTTAGTCTATGGTTTGTAATAAGGTAGTTCTAAGAAAATGTATCAGATAGGAAAAAAATGCTATAAGTTGTATTGATTGCATTATTTATTATATGAAAGCAGTCAATCTAAAAATCTATGCTATATTTACAATTAGTTTTTAATATAAAAGTGACTTTGCATGAGAAAATAAAACAGTAGTTCACTTTTAATCCAAGTATAATAGTAAGAGGCTACATCATTGTAACTAAAACCTATTTTGACTTTGCTTGAATATTTGTTAATTTTGTAGGGTCATATTTGTAGGTCTTCTGAAGTGGCCCTTTTCCTGCTCTCGTGAAAATCATTTCATCAACTCTCTGTCTCTCTGCAAGCTCTTTTGTAATTTTCATATTTGTCCATGATTCTTTTGCTCCAGCAACAAAGCCCTTCTTTTTCATTGGTAGTGTGTCAGCACTGTGACTAATCAATTTAGGGATCTTAAAGTATTCACGAACTCCTGGAATTTTGAGAAACCCAACTTGCACAAGAGATATGAAATTGCTGGAGCACCAGTAAACCAAAATAGCTCCTGGAAAATTAACTGTAAATGGTATCATAACAAAAGGGATAGCTCTTAGGAAATACCTCATCAGTTGCATATTCTGTGCATCAAGTCGAGCACCATCTACACCAAGCTCGATTGTTGCCCACATTGTGGCACTGGTCAAAATAGGTAGCAGAAAATATTGATCAGGAACAGTCAAATCTGCAAACCACCACAACCCTCCATATGACATACTTTCAACAGGACAGTTAGCCATACCTCTTAATCCCATGAAAAATGATATAAAAAGGGGAGCTTGTGCTAAGGGAACCAAGGCATTTTTCAAAGGGTTTAACCCTTTTTGTTTCATGAATGCCATCATTTCTTGTGCATAATGCGCTGTTTCCAACTGATTACCAGTTTGTCTTGCTTGAGTCATTTTCATTTGCAGTAACTGAATCTCTGGTAGATTATTATTCATGAGCGCCGTGTTCCTTTGAGACATTATTACCAGAGGAAACATAACCAGTCTAACAACTACAGTGCCTATAACAATGGCTCCCCACCAGGGTACATCTAGAGAAATGTGTAAGTACTCTAAGCAGTTTTGTACAAGTCCTACAGGGCTCCAACCACCAAGACCTAAGCTTGCAAAAGTAGGCTCACCATTGGCAGCTAAAGATTGAACAGTCTCATTCAACTGGCTAAAAGTCTCAGGATCTGGTACAGGCGGAGGTTCCGGGATATTATCTACAACAGTAGTAGCTTTGCCAATATCATTTCCACCAGTTGAAGCAAATCGCACTGCATTTGCTGTAGAGTATACATAATAAATTTTTGTGTTTCTAACCTCAATCTTTTCACAAAACAGTTTAGTGACAGCACTGCGACAACCTTGACGACCAAGTAATTTAAACATTTTCAATATATATATGCACAAGACCTAATATATTACAAATATAAATCAAAAATAATGCGAGTAAACACGGTTCATCTCGATCTTGCTTTTCTTTCTTTTTTTTTCTAAATGGCTTCGCACGGCTTGTGCATTTAGCCAATGTCAAGTGTTAAGTGGCTTCCACACGATACAATTTTACGTCCAATTTGATTAGATGGACAATCGAATTGTGTTGTGTGGACGGAAATATGAAATTGAAGGTCATTGGATGGTCGGTATCGCCCGATTCCGGATTGCCCAATCAAATTGAGTGGTTTGGACGCTAACTGGCCAATTTTTTAACGTAGTCACCAAAGAGTAGTATAATATACCGGAAAGTAGTCACTGTGCAAGCGGCGTTCAGAGCGGGGCGGGAGTGTGCGTTGACTTGTCTTTTGAGAAGAAGATGGAGCAACATGACGACAATATTATGTCTATTCGATCTGAACGGGAAGTAATGGAGGAGATTTTAGATATATGTAAAGACTTGCCATGCCTTTGGGATGTGTCTAACCCATTATATAAAAATAAACAAGCAAGGCATAATTCCTTAGAGATTTTGCGGAATAAGTGGAAAAATATTGATAAAAATATTACTAAATAAAACTAGTTTTTTACGGGTTAATGCACGAAACTTTATTTATTTATTATTATTAAATAATTTATTATTAAAAAACTAGTTTTATTTAATGAGTGATGTGCGTGAAAACCTAAGAAACAAAAATATTACTGTTATAATTTTTATTATTTTTAAAGCATGTAACTGCTTGATGTTTAAATCTAAAGAAAATATAACTAGAAAAAATTCCACGCGGACCAGGCAGTTACTTGTTATTGAAAATAAAAAATCATTTAATTAAATTTATATCCTACTCAATGATATGCGCGCATGCTGGGGTAAAAAAGAAATAATAATATATATTTTTTTTTTATAATTTTTATTTTTTAAGCATGTAATTGCTTGATGTTTAAATCTAATGAAAATATAACTAGAAAAAAATCCACGGCGGACCAGGTAGCAGACGGGACTCGAACCCGCACCCTTTGCAATCCGGGCGAATGCACTGGCCAATTATGCTACCGCGGCCCTCACGGACCGCGTCGAAATTCTTCCAGCCATTCTTAAGTTGCAAGAAGATTGCAAGAAATTTTGGCGCAGGAGACCCGGCTTTATGTAAAAAAAAGAAGATTAATGAAAAATTAAGGTGATGGCTCCATGACTTTGCCTTTCCCAATAAGAGAGAGAAGAATAAAAAATAAAGTAAAAAAAACTAAACACGAGGCTCTATGGGTATTGCTCCTTTTGCCTTCCCTGAAAAAGGAGAACTACAAAAAAATAAAGTAAAAAAAAAATTGCAATCGCAAACACGTGCAGTCTGTCTTTAACTTTGTTTTGATTGTTTTTATTCCTTTTTTTTAACTATGAAATAATTAGCTAGGCGCGACATAGAAATTACTCATTATAATTTATAATAACAAATTAGGAGAACATGGCGCATGTATCATATCCTTTTAAACGGACTAACAAGTCCCCTTACCAGAAGCCGGCTTCGACTGTTACTTCAGATACTATTTATTGGAAGAAACTAGGTGTAAGTAATAAAGCTTAATTAAGCCTTAGTTCACTTTGTGTTTCTTTCCAACCTGAACTAAAACCAAAAGAAAAACAGAGTTTAACAGCTATAGCAGCTGTTAAACTCTGTTTTTCTTTTGGTTTTACTTGCACATAGAAACAAACCGCTGAATTGCTGACCAGCCACTCTATTAATGCTTTCTCACAGCCACGGACTCACAAAGTTTTTTATGACAGTGATATTTTACCACTATGTTCAGGTTCAATTTGGTGTATTTTTTCCAGCTACCTGTTCTAGTAAAGGAATTTGGTGCGATTGACTATATAGACTTTAGTCCTGCCGAACCTTACTACTTTGCTGCTACATGTTCTGTCAGAGTTCAGGTAAAATTTTATTTCAAATATGGTAAAGTGAAAATACTTTACCATTTTTGAGTGGTAAATGATAAAGGGACATCTTTTCACAGGTTTATGATCCCATTACGAAGGTCGTAGCTAAAAATATATCTAAGTTTGTGGAGGCAGCATATGGTGCTACTTTCCGTGCTGATGGTCGGTTACTTGTAGCAGGAAGTGAAGAAGCTGCTGTTAAATTGTTTGATGTTAATTCCAAAAAGGTCTTAAGAGTTTTCACAGGTCATGTTGCACCGGTAAGTTTAAGTATTTTTTGTACCTAGAGTTACTTTATTCTTTATGATGAGATGTTTCAGCTGATCCCTGTCTAGTCAGGATAGCCAACTAGTCTACAACTGTCATACAGCCAAAGCCACAATAGGCACATGTTTCTTTAAAGTCAAAGAATAATCTAAATGTTTTATTTGCTACAATAAACTAAAATTCCAATTTATTAAATTACAGGTGCATAGAACATTCTTTTCAAGAGATCAAGTTAAAATACTTAGTTTCTCTGATGACAAATCAGTTTGTTTATGGGACATTGCTACAGAAGAAAAAATAGCAACTTTTTCTGATCACACCGATTATGTAAGAGCTGGAGCAGCTAGTCCTATTTCACCAGATATTATCCTATCAGGTGGCTATGATCATGCTGTGAAACTATATGATTGTAGATCAAATGAAACTGTTTTGACTGTAAATCATGGCAGTCCTGTGGAGTCTACAATATTTTTACCTTCTGGCGGAATTTTTATCAGTGCTGGTGGAACAGAAATTAAAGTGTGGGATATTTTTAATGGTGGAAAATTGCTGGCAAACATTTCACAACACCATAAGACGGTGACATCTCTTAGATTAGCTAGTAATAGTAGCAGATTAATGTCTGCTTCACTTGATAGACATGTAAAAATCTATGACATATCTACATTCACAGTTGTACATAACATTGACTTTCCTAATGCTATACTTAGTATGGGCATATCTGAACATGATGATACTTTAGCCGTTGGTATGATTGATGGAGTAATATCTATTAGGAAAAGAGACAAACCTGTTCCAGAGACAGGAGAGAAAAAAGGTCTTTTTAGGTTTGCACCAGATCATATTCAAACAGTTCATGGAATAGTTGAAACAGTTGTCAACAAACCACAATTTGTTAAAGAGAGTGATTGTGATAAATTTCTTAGGAAAATGGAATTTAGTAAAGCTTTGTCTGCAGTTTTAAAAACATATGTGGCTACTAAATTTCCTGAGAAAACAGCAGCAGCAATACAAGAAATGCTTAGACGAAAAGTACTTGATGTTGCCATGAATGAGTTGAAAGAAAAAGATATAGGAGCATTACTAAAGTACTTCAAGAAGAATCTAGGTGAAGTAAGATTTACAAGGACAATAATTGATGCAGTAAATGTTTTTGTAGATGTGTTTGAACCTCAAATTAAAACATTTTCAAATGCAAATTTATTACTGTATACATCGCTCCAACAGGAAATCAATGAAGAAGTAGAAGTCTGTAAAAAAGTTAGTGAACTAGAAGGAGCCATTGGAATGCTACTATCTGCAGGACAAATTACTTCTAATAAGGACATGTTAGAAATAACTGACACTTTAGCGCCATCAACCAAAGCTCAAAAAGAAATCGTAATTGATGTTTGATTAAAATCTGTTTCAAAAACCTTTTTATTTTGATTTCTTCATATTTATATCTATTCAGAATAACAGGAAAAATTTAATGCCTATGCCTTGAAAGGAAATAGAGTAGAAGTTATTTGTAACGTTATATCTCCATCAGGGAGGTCAGAATTGTGGAATGTTAGAGATTGAGTAGTTTGAGTTTTATTTGTGATTTTCTAACTTATTGTCATCAAAAATCTTGAGATAACAAACTATTTTCAGACAAACTATTCCTTCTAATATCTTATATTTAATATATATTTTGTTAAAGTTTTCTATATTTGTTACTCAACAAATCACAATCACGCCAACAAATTATTGGGGTGTAATTAGACACACAATAGTTTATTAACTGGATTGAAAATTATGTCCAGTTCACATTATTCCAGTCTAGTAATCCAGCAAATCAATACCTACAGTCCACTTTAATGGCAGTCTACTCTATTCTAGTAGTGCTGTATTGAAAAGTAGACAGTCATTCCAGTCACTGAAATGGAAATGTTCTAGTGCCGGTTCACATTATTTCAGTAGCATTCCAGTGCTTGGTTCAATCTGGACTGGAAGGAAAGAATAACGGACGGGGTGTAAATGAAAAAATACCATGAAAGGATGAAACGAAAATTCGTCACGAACGTCACACGACTTTTTTTTATTTTATAGATAGGTCCGACAAATGACTCCACCCCACCTGATGTTAAGTGAAGGTGAAGTCCAGACGCGAAGATAGCTGATACAGCAGTTCTACCTGCCACACCAGCCATCCTCACCCTGCCGGCCTGCATGTTGCTTCTTCACGCCTTCAACGATCCCAGGTTGTAAGAGGGAGGGAACACGTGAGCGGGCAGAGCATTCCATTTACGGATAGTGCGACAAAGAAATGAGTCTCCAAATTTCTTTGTACGTGTTGGAATTGTGGCCACAGTTAGACGGTGACAACGTAGGCCAGCGCGCGTGGTCCTCTGAAGGAAAGGGTAAGGTGGGATAAGAGAGAATAACTCCTCAGAACACTCGCCGTGCTACAGACGATAGAAAGCGCTTAGTGATGCAACGTCACGGCGTAATTGAAGAGGCTCAAGGTGTTTAGTCACCTCCTCATCGCCTATGATGTGGATCGCGCGCCGCTGTAACCTATCTAAAGCATCGAGCAAGTACTTGGCGGAGCCATCCCAGAGGTGCGAGCAATATTCCACGCAGGACCGCGCTTGCGTTTTGTACAACAAGCACAGTTGATCGGGCGTGAAAAAACGCCGCACCTTGTTCAGGACTCCGAGTTTGCGTGAAGCTGATTTGATCACGGTTTCGATTTAGTCCTTTGGATTCATGTCTGAGCGAACTTCCATACCGAGCATGGAAATGTTGCTCTGGAGCGGTAGTGTTGTGCCCTGAAGAGAGGGAAGGGGAAGGAATGGCGATGTTTTTGCCGTAAAAGCGCAAGCCTGAGTTTTCTTGGCATTGAACTCAACCAAGTTCCTGGTACCCCATTCGGAAATGTGGTCCAAAGCCTGATTGAGCTCAATGACAAGATTCTCCCGTTTCGCCTTGGTTACCGCCTGCCCAGTCGCTGCTTGTCCGAGATACCCCGCATGCACTGTACTATCGTCTGCATAGCAATTAATATTCCCAAGAGGAATTAAGTCATTGATATGCAGCAGAAAGAGAGTGGGGGATAGGACGGAGCCCTGGAGAACGTCGGCATTCACTGACATGAACCGCGATCTGCTACCATCCGTAATGCAGGAAGTCAGCTACCCAAGAACAGAACTGGGCTGGCAGACCGTATGCCGGAAGCTTGGAGAGAAGGCTTTTGTACCAGACCCTGTCGAACGCCTTGGCAATGTCAAGGCTGATAGCCAACGACTCGCCACGCTTGTCGATAGCCTCACCCCAGATATGAGTTAAGTACGCTAGAAGATCACCCGTCGATCGTTTCGGTCTAAAACCATATTGACGATCATTAATCAGGGAGTGATCCTCTAGGTAGCGGGTCAGATGGTTATTAAGGACCTTTTCCAGAACTTTACATAAAACTGAGGTGACTGCTATTGGCCAGTAGTTTGCCGGGTCTGAGCGATCCCCTTTTTTGGGCACCGGTTGCACGTTAGCATCTCTCCAAGTCTCCGGCACACGCCCCAAAGAATACAAGCATTGGTACAAGCGCGTGAGCACGGGAGACATCTCTGTTGCACATTTTTTCAGTACTACTGCTGATTTTAATATCAGGCATCGTTGTGCCACAGTGAGGTAACGATGGTGGCAGTGCATTGCAATCATCGATTCGGGAGTTAGCCGCAAAGAATTTTGCCAGTAAATCGGCTTTCTCCTGCGGCTTATGAGCTAGTGTTCCGTCTGGGCATCTCAGAGGTGGCAGCGAGGGCTGGCAGAAGTTTTTTTGCACGGCCTTGGCCAAACGCCAATAGCTACGGGGTCCCGTAGGATGCGTTATGAGTTCGTGACCAACACGTGCGCTGCGCATCCGCTCTGATATAAGCCTTCTTACAGGACTTGGAAGCAATATTGTAGGCTGCTTTCAGTGAATCGACCCCGGGATCCTTAAGAGCGCGGCCTCTGGTCCAAGCACGGTATGCCGCCTGCTTACGTGAAGCAGCTTCAGCACAGTCGTGATTGAACCAGAGGTTACGTGTGCCATTACTGATGAGATTGGAATGTGGAATATAGTACTCCATACCCATTACAATCTCCTCAGTAAAAGCAACGGGCTGATAGGTCCTTGTCACTGAAGCAGCGCTGCTTCCAAGGGACGGACTGGAGGCTTGGCCTGTGGCGCTTTGGCAGATATCAGGCAGTGGTCTGAAGAGCCCAGGGGGGCTCCTACCACAACCTGATAGCCCTGTGGATGGGTCGTGAGCAGAAGGTCCAGCAATGAAGGCGCTTGACTTGAAATATCTGGAATCCTGGTGGGCTGATCGACCAGTTGCTTCAAGTCATGCGTGAGAGCGAATGCGTGAGCAGAGATCCCTGCATGGTCAGTTTTCGAGGAACTTAACCACAAAATGTGGTGAGTATTAAAATACCCCAAAAACACCAATTCTGCATTGGTTGCTGTTTGGAAGTTCTTAAATAATAATTGTTTCACTTTATTCAGAAATTGTTTTTTTGAACCGACAAAAGGATCGACTTCACCGAATTTCACGTTATAGATTTTTGGTAGACGAGAAAGCACAGCATTTTGACCATATTTAGTATAATGATGTGGAACATATAATAAATTGGAAGACCTGGTACGACGAGGAAGTGTATTATAAAATATTAGTTTAAGCAGTTCTGGACAATCAAAGCCACCACCAACGATATCATGCAACAGACCCATATCAAGGACCTCACGACGCTCCTCCAGAGTAAGCAAGTCGTGCGCTCGGCAAATTTACTCGTACGTCGATATAACAAGAATTTTCCGAAATCTAAAATTCAAGTGGCGTGCAAATTTCTTCTGTATACCTTCGATACGATTAATGTAAATATTGTAACACGGGCCGCATATTCTAAGAGACTACGCACGTATGCATAATAGACTATTTTTAGACTTAAGGGACTATTAAAAGGACGACATGTACGCATAACAAAACCAAGGTTGCGATAGGCCCTCCCCACTATAGTGTCTATATGTGTAGACATTACCATTTTACTGTCAAAGTACACTCCTAGATCACGGACCACATCAGATCTCACAATCGTTACATTATTGAAATTGTAAGTAAATACTATAGGATTAGGCTTACGGGTAAAACTTATGCATTGACATTTACTAATACTTATTTTTATATTATTTTCGTTATAATAATAGAAAAGATTATTTAGATCGTCCTGCAACTTTTGGCAATCAGCAACATCATGAATATCTTTTTATCGTCAGCATACAGAAGATGGTTTGAGTTCTTGATTACCTTATCTATGTCGTGGATATACGCATTATAAAACAGAGGACCGAGATGCGAGCCCTGTGGAACTCCAGAAGGGACAGTGACAAAGTCAGATCTGTATCCACCAAGAACGACCATCTGAGACCTTTTAGTTAAGTATGATTGGACCCAGCGTAATAAATCACCATGAATACCGAGGCATTGAAGTTTATGGATGAGGATACAGTGGTCTACGCGGTCAAACGCTTTTTCAAAGTCCGTGTAAATTACGTCAACTTGTCCACCCTTCTCCATTCCATTAAGAACATAATTTGAAAACAGTGTTAGGTTCGATACAGTAGAGCGGCGTCTCAAAAATCCATGTTCATTCTGCGGAATACCTTTAGCAATGGTGGAGTAAATTTGCTCAAGAACTACCTTCTCGAATAATTTACTTACCGTGTTGAGGATCGAAATTGGCCGATAGTTCTCTATGAGTGACTTAGACCCCTTCCTATGCACTGGCACGATTCTGGCCTGCTTCCAAACATCAGGGAAAGCACACTCTTTAAGCGATCTATTAAACAACATGGTGATAGGAGCCGAAAGACTTTCCGCACAAGATGCCAGCAGTACTGGGGGCACGCCATCACATCCAGCAGCTTTAGTTGCGTCCAAAGACTGCAGAAGCATTAGTACTCGGTTTTCGTCTATATGGATCCGGGCAAGATGCTCCGCGCTACAAGGCAGTTTCCCTCCGGCAGTTGAGCTCACAAAAACGCTCTCAAAAAACTCACTGAAGGCCCTTCATATATCTTCAGCCTCGTTAACTGAGCTACTTAATAACAACTCATCCCAATTAATTTTAGTAAAGTATTCATTCAATCTACCATAATCACACTTATAAAAATTGACAATCTTGGCAGCTCCGACAAATGCCGTCCCGTTGTCTGAGTATATGCAGGATGGGTTACTACGACGGGCAATGAAGCGGCGTAAGGCCATTATGGCGGAATCTGAAGATAGGCTCTCTACTACCTCGAGGTGAACAGCTCTGATGGTAAGGCAGGTGAAGAGAGCCACCCATCTTTTGGCGTGTCTCCGTCCAATCGTGACGCTTAGCGGACCAAAATAATCTAATCCGACATAGGTGAAAGCACGTTCTTTGTGGGCCATCCGTACGTCAGGTAGGTCTCCAATGGGTGGCGTGACAGGTTAAGCTTTCTGTATTCTACAGAATTGGCAGCTCTCTTGACGGCAGGTCTCAGTCCAATAACATAGAATCTTTGGCGTAATTCATTCACAACTAACTCGTTATTTGCGTGTGCATATCGGGTGGTAGGATTGGATTAGCATTCTCGTAATCTGATGCTTGCCGTCGAGAACAATAGGACGAGACTCGACTATGTACATCTGAGGCAGACGTGCGACCGCATAGCCGAAGAAGACCATCTTACCCCTAGAGCAAGGACACGTTCCTAAGCCTACTGTAGTTAGAAACGAGGCGTTCTGCGTAAACGCAATTGAGTTCGCCTGCGAAAGAATCACGTTGGATTGACATAAATAAATGAAGCTCTGCTGAATTTAATTCATTTACAGAAACGAGAGGAAAATTTTTATGACAATGCAGAGAGGTATCGAAAGATTTGGAATTTTGAGGTAAAAGTGATCTAAAAATCTTTGCCGACTGGTGTGCTCGAGCTGTGGCTCTGAGCAGGCGGGTCCATTTACTGAATCGGTGGTAATCCGCGACTATAGGTGAAGTAGCAGAAGGTTCAGTAAATGTACTAACTAAACATCCGACTTCGGAAACGGTTTTATTTTCGTCCGGAATAACCTGTGATATTCGGTAGGAATATCACAGGTTATTGGTTCACTGGGCCATGTTTCTTCTGGTGAAAGGAGAAAAGATGGGCCGGTAAACCATCGAGAACGAATAGATAAATCTCCAGTATCACGCGTAGCATCATCGGCGACATTTAGGGCCGTGTAGGTACATACTTCCAACTCTGAACATCGGTTAGCTCGGAAATCTCGGCTACGCGGAAGAAAACAAACGGTTTAAATGAGCAAGCATCAATCCGTAACCATTTCAATACTGTCACGGAATCTGACCACATCACATATTTTACAGGCTTTCTCTTATGAGCCTCGAGGATGTATGTAGCGAAACGGCTGCAATAAGCGCTGCCTGAAGTTCCATCCTTGGGATAGTGGCTGGTTTCAGTGGCGCAAGTCTAGCTTTGCCCCCAATTAATGCTAGTTTTACCGAACCATCAGCCAAAGTGAAATGCCAATAAGCGACGCAAGCATAAGCCAGTTCACTTGCATCGGAAAAAATATAGAGCTGGCTATCTACGATTGGAAATCCACCCGAATAACATCTTGGGATGACGCCACCAGACAGACCTTGCAGCTCCTGAAACCAGGACTTATAAGAACTTCAGGTAAGCTGTGGTCCCAATCTAGCCCTAATTTCCACGTCTTTTGGAAAATAATTCTGCCCTTTGTCACTACAGGGGTAACTAGGCCCAAAGGGTCATAGACCGACATAAGCAGAGATAAGGCGGAACGTTAAGTATAGTTCACCGGTAAACTGGGTATGTACTTGAGAAAGCATAAAGAATCATTACTGACAAACCAAGTCCCCCAGTAACCCCAGGATACGTATTTGTGTAGGGGACGACGGACCTAACCCTACCTCGGAAGCGTTGATGGCGCGGAGATCGGAATGGTCTTCTGTAATGGTCTTCTATAATGGATCTGGCTGCTTCTGGATATGCGCGTTGGAAATCTCATCATCATCATCATCAGCCTATTAATGTCCCCAGTGCGGATTGGCGGGTGCTAACGACTGCAGATGCAGCCGGGACCAACGGCTTAACGTGCCTTCCGAAGCACGGAGGAACTCGAGATAGAAGATTTTTGGTCACCCATCCAATGACCGACCACTGCGAAAGTTGCATTACTTCAACGATCGCAGCCGAACGCGCTAACCACCCGCGCCATCGAGCTCCTCTTTGGAAATCTAATGCATTTTTATTTTTTAGATAAAGAGCTGTACATGTACTAGTCGTCGCCCCAAAAATCATGGAAGACATTTATACTCCTGAAGTGGATTTTGAGGATTGTCCCTCCATAAAAACCGCTGCGCGTCGCGATCCTGAGGTCGAATCTTAACTTGGGGAAACATTTCCCTTATATCGGCCGTAAGAGCAAATTTACCTTCCCGGAACCGCATTACTATGGCTAGCAAAGGCTGCAGCAAATCCGGACCCGATAAGAACATAGAGTTGAGGCTCACCCCGTTGCACTTTGCAGTTGCGTCATGTACCACTCGTAACTTTTTCTTTTGTGGGTGTACTACCCCAAAATGCAAAAAGTACTGGACCGATTTTAAAAATTCTTTCACCATTTGAATGCTACATTATCACTGATTAATATAGGGTATAGCGTATTTTCAAAAAAGTTAGGGTTCCGTACGAAAACTTCGACAATGGTGTCGATTCTAGCATGATTCTCTAAACCTAAACTTATATTTGACAGCAGTAGAACCTTGTCATTCTCTATACAGAATGAAAAAGAGAGACTTATGTTAAATTTAGTTTTAAGTTTAGAGAATCACACCAGAATTGGCTCCATTGTAACCCAACGTGTGTAAAATATACCAAAAAATAGCCATAAATCGCGTACGCTGCGGAAGTCATTGATAATAGAGCAAAGTGATGTACTAAAGTTTTATAGAGGACTAGCGGCCCGCCCTCGCTTCGCTTCGGTGTAGAGCTGAAGTGTAGACTACAGTTTTTTTTCTCAAGCTTGTATTATACACAATGACATTCATCTATGATTCTTCTTATATCTGCATGCAAAGTCTCAACCCGATCGGTTTAAAATTGACAAAGTTTCATACAAAGGACACCCGGCATTTTGTGCCAAAGCTGTATACTTTTTTAATTTTTTTATCTGTGTTTCATAATTGGGTAACGTAGTCTGGCAATATTTGTCATCAGCAGCTAGCTGTCAATGTCAAATACGTAGGTTTGTCATCAAAAGGGTTTCTATATCAAAAAAAAATGGATGCGTGTAACTTATGTACGCGCGTGAGAAGTTATACTTCTTTAGCATCATTAAAATATTTTTTAATTGCATGCAAATAATTAATAATTACAATAAAATAATAAGAGGACTGGAAAAGGATAGTTAACACAGTCAATTAAGTTCAGTTTTAATTTGAAAAATTAAATAAATATTCAAAATATTCAATTAAAATCACTACTGAATTTAAGTTATTAGTCCATATGTAATTAGCACTTGTAAGTAACTAAAACACGTTGTGTTCTTGACCTTCACAAGTGCTTGTAACAGCCTAGACTGAATAAATGTCATTTCATTTCATTTCAATGTCCCGTTCAAATCTACCCTGTTTGCTTTGTTCAAATCTGCCCCACGGTCACTTAGAAAATAAAATATTACAAATAACGCGCCCGCGGCTAACTTCATTATGTTACTTTTTTCTGTTACAGTGATGCGCGCGCATCTTAAAATTTCACTCTCATAATTTTTTCATAACGCGGCTAAAGAAGTATAACTTCAAAAATATTAATCATTAAATAACTTCTTTCCACGATTCACTAAAAATAAGGCAAAAGTAGTTTTATGTAGCAAATAATTTTGGCTTTATTTTGAGACCAAATTCAACTGTATACAAGTTTAGCATTTTTTCTATGAAAAGTGCCGGGTCTCCTTTCATTCCCTATTTTATCCCCTTGGACCCCTCAAAATCAAAATCCTTTCTTAGCGGATGCCTACGTCATAACATCTACCTGCATGCCAAATTTCAGCCCGATCCGTCCAGTGGTTTGGGCTGTGCGTTGATAGATCACTATGTCTATCAGTCACCTTTGAGTTATATGATACCAATATCTATAAAAAAGTCCGCAATATCATGTGTCTAACTATTACAGTTATGTCACAACGAGAGGTCCCCTGTGGTTTCACCAGCGTTAATTTGAAGAAAAAGGTTTATAGTGAGTCAAACTTAAAATATGTACATAGGCTGTCATGGACTTTTTTACAGAACTTTTAAAGGGGAAGAATTCCGTCATACATGATTTTTGTGTAACTTTAACCGTTTACCCAGCGCAAGCAACAGAATCTCACAAATGGAATATTTATACCCGGTTTTCCTCGATAAATGCACTGTCCAATACAAAAAGAATTTTTCAAATCGGAATAGCAGAACAATTTTGCATTCGGTACAACGGGTCCTAAATTACGCAACGAATTTTT
Organism: Chilo suppressalis; assembly: GCA_902850365.2. Classification (NCBI taxonomy): domain Eukaryota; kingdom Metazoa; phylum Arthropoda; class Insecta; order Lepidoptera; family Crambidae; genus Chilo; species Chilo suppressalis. Next base: position 10,084,868 of record OU963907.1, read on the forward strand.
TACTTGGCATGGAAGGCTTATAATTATTATGAAGAAAGTCATTGTATATAATACAAGCCCTTGAACAAAAACTATAGTCTAACACTACAGCTCTACACCGAAACAAAGCCAGGGCGGGCCACTAGTATAAAATATAAACTGTCTTTTTATTACCTGTGTTTATAATAAGACTAAAGTTTCTTACTTATATTTCCCTTTTCCAGTACTCATTTTCTTTGCGTACATATGATTTATTTCCTTCTTTTGTTTACAAATGTTTGGTTTTTATTCTAAGATTAGCTCAGTGCTGAAAAAGTGTTCTAAGATTTTTTTACAAACCGTACTTTTCAAGCGACATTTGACAGATGGAGGTCATTGGCTTTCCTATTCTTGTTTGAATCGCATAGTACTATGGTGAGAGACACATTTACAGTCTACATAAAGTCATGAAAATATGTTTGAGGGACTAATGGTTTTGCTGGTACTGGCCTCACTAAATTACTGTCAATAGTGTATAGTGCGATTCAAATAAGAAAAGGAAAGCCAATGACCTCCATCTGTTAAATGTTGCTTGAAAAGTACGGTTTGCAAAATATCTTGGAACCCTTTTTTAGCACTCAGCTAATTCTAGAATAAAATTAAACATTAGTAAACAAACAATAACTTCTTCCTACCACCTGTATGCAGATGATCTACAAATTTATAGGCAAGCCCCTCTCGGTCAATTATCCGAAGCAATACTGGCAACAAATAATGATCTGCGACAAATTGTAGAGTGGAGCGAATCTTTCGGGCTAGAAGTAAATCCCTCCAAAACACAGTGCATTATCATTGGTAGCTCGAGGTTGATTGCCAGAGTGAACTGGCAATTACTTCCTACCATAACTCTTGCTGGCACCAATATACCATTCAAAGTTTCTGTTCAAAATTTAGGATTAACTGTCGATAATTGCTTGAGCTGCTCCACAGTTACAAGCTGTTAGCCGAAAACTGTTTGCTTCGGCAGCCTCGCTGAAGAGACTCCGCAATTTCCTCCCTACTGCCACCAAACATTTCCCTAGCACAGTCTCTGCTGCTACCTATTCTTGATTACGCTGACGCCTGCTATCTTGATCTCACGGAAGACCAGCTTAATAAGCTTGAGCGACTTCAAAATTTCTGTAATCGTTTCATATTTAGCTTACACAAGTATGTGTCACAATTTCGATCACAGCTCAAGTGGCTACCAATTCGACTTCGCCGGAATACTCACATCCTCACACTTCTCTACAATGGTGTCGATTCCAGCATGATTCTCTAAACCTAAACTTAAATTTGACAGCAGTATATCCTTGTCATTCTCTATACAGAATGAAAAGGAGAGACTGATTTTAAATTTAATTTTAAGTTTAGAGAATCACGCCAGAATTGGCACCAATATATATTGGTATTATTCAATCCTTTGTCCCCGCGCTATCTCAAGGAATGTTTCAATTACCTTCATAGCTCAAACGCGTTATCTCTTAGTTAGGTCATCAGAAAATTTAACCCTAAAAATTCCTACTCATGACACAACCTTCTATGGTCGTTCTTTTGCCGTCCAAGCTGTTCGCCTGTGGAATTCTCTTCCAGTAACCATAAGACGAGCACAATCTATTTATATTTTCAAAAATCTTGTTTTCAACCATTATTTGTCGATGTAACTGCATTTTTATTTTTATTTTTAATATTTTTTTTTCTGACTGGACTAAACTTATATATTATTACTAGCGGACCCGACAGACGTTGTCCTGTCTACACGTCTTTAATTTGAAAATTTCAAACTTTTTAAATAAGCTAAAACATTCTGGACCATTTTGATGAAAATTATTATTCAAATGTTATGACAATATCTAACGATCCCCTTGAACACACACAAATAATTTCATCAAAATCGGTCCAGTCGTTTAAGAGAAGTTCAGTGACATACACACTCACAGAAGAATTATATATATAAAGATGTGTAGTCTATGTATGTATGTGTCATATATTTATATTATATGTATATATCTTATAGTTATATTATGTGTATATATTATGTATGTATGGTATGTACATATATTTAAAATATATAGTTATATACATTTTTATATTTTTTGTTTTTATTTTTTTTTATAACACCACCGACTCCAGTTTCTTTCAATCCTCTCCATCCAAAGGTTGTCTGGAAGAAATCGCTTTTAGCGATAAGACCGCCCATTGTATCACTATGTTTAAACATAATGTATTTACCCCATTTATGTACTATACTGTGGTGTTTTCAATAAAGAATTGTGTATTGTGTAATAACGTATATTGATAATTAATATTGGTTGATATTTTTTTCATTTATTGAGCTTTGGCTATGAATGGCAACGATATTAAATACCCTAGATACACCACGTGTGCTCAAAATGTGTCCCTATCAAGAAGTGCTTGAACACGACTCTAGCACTTCTTGGTTCATAGTCACGCGACCGTTGAAAAGTCAACATGCCGCTGAGCTCCGAAAAAAATGATCTGAATGAATGATCATAATTTCTGTTTTTATCTAGAATTACATCTGATTAAATGCATCGTTTACTTTGTTGAAACTTCAACATAAAACTCACTAAAAACTTATACTACGACTTACAGAGTTGATACTCTTGTAATAAAAGTATTTAAATTTCAACATGGATTATATCATATTATTGTCTTTGCTTCAGATGTTTCAAATATTAATAATGGAGGTAGAAAACACCGACGTTAAAAGTTATTTTCTATACAATATCTAAGTTATATATTTTTTAAACACCAAGGAAACTATTAGCTGCAGTGAGATAAAAATTTAAGTTTTTATGGAGCCATGAACGGCAGATTTCAACCATTGCAAAACGTGAGTATTATTTTTCTGAAGAAACTTTCAAGTTTCAGACAATAATTCCACAGGAATGGAAAATCTGTGTAAATTTTAAAAGGAAATTTTTGGCTGTGATTATTTTGGCTTTTGAAATTCCAGTTTCCGTGAATCCTATGAAGCTGGCAGCAACGTGCAACTTTATGACGCAGGAGGGTCGGACACAATTTCCGAAAATGAATTTTCATTTAAGTAAGATTATTTGGGCTCTGAATAGTTACAATTATAGATGTAAAACAACCGATTTAAAACGTTTTAAACCAAATGTTGCCGTTTTAAACCCCAAAGAAATCGTTTTAAACGGTTGAAAACTGGCATACAAAAATAAAAGAACTATGTTTTTTTCACTTTATGGTCATTTTTTTTTTAATTTTGTACTAGTTCTTTATTCACAGTCATCAGAAATAACAAACCTCTATGATAAAGATACAAAAACTACATGTGAACGTACCGACAATCAGGGGGTCACTTTTAAAAGCACATTTTGACATATACAACAAGATACATAGAGATGTTATCTGTTAAAATTTAGTTAAAATGGGCTTGTGACCTGACTGTACATGATGTAGTTATTGTCAGCAGACTCCATCCATGCCCCAACCTACCCCCTGTTGTATTCGCGCCTGAGAAGTGTGCGTGCGCGGCGCGGGCGGCCGGCGGCAGTTTATATATTGTGCATGTGTGTAGGGTAGGCGAGCTGGACACGTTTGCGTCGAGTAACGACGAGTGACGTCAACGAGAGTGCGAGAGTGTGAGTTTGGTTTTAAACCGAATCAAATTGATTGAATTGATTTATATCGTTTGAAAACAATATTTGTTTTTATTAACAATATATGTTATAAACTCTGTGTTAGTAACACAGAGTTTTTAACTTATGATAAGAGTTTTTATAACTTAGGTAGGTAATACCTATGCTTGGTCGCGGAACATCTAACACTATACTCGCTAAGTATATCAATATCAGTAAGTATATCACACATTTAAAAAATCTTTATACAGTTTATAGGTACTCCGTTATATTCATACCTCGGTAAAATCAAGACAATGTAGTTATAATTAAGAAAAACATAGTCATCAACACCAACCGTTTTAAATCGAAAAAATGGTTTATTTCGATTTTATACGTTTTTTTTCGTTTTAAACGGATTGGTTTAATTGGTTTTAAACCGGCCTTACATATATAGTTATAATACATTCACTATAATAACTTTCTTTCTTTTTTTTCCCATCTTTAGTAGGTGTCCGAAGTCATAATCTACAGTTTGTCTATAAAGTCGTGACATTAAATGATGGCGCCACTAGTATGCATGTAGCAACCCTATACAGTCGGACCAAAATGATTTTGATACTAGCAGTTCATTCAAGTAAAATAGGTAATTAATAAGAAACACTATACAGTCGTATTTTGTTTCTGTTTTATATATAGTAGGTACCTATGCTTATAAAAAGTTTAGTCAAGCATATTTAATTGAATCAGAATAAAATTATTATAGATAAAATAGTACTTTATAGTGTAAAAGTGTGTAATGTTGGTGATTACCGCTGAGGTGCCATTGAGACCAGAGCCGTTAGGTAATCATCAATACACACAAGTATCATCATACAACGTTTTTTAACACACTTGTTAAGAAAATAATACTAAAAACTCATTTTATAGTATATAAAAAGTTTATTTAGAGAAACAATTTGTAAATGTGCAGTTAGTAAAATTAGTGATAGGTATCCACTAAAAGCATCTGGCCATGGTTCTTTATGTGACCATTTCTTTCTTTGGTCGGCCTTCTTCTCCAAATCCGTTCAGTACTTTTGCGTGATATAGAAACAAACATACCTACAACGTTACACATTTATAATATGAAGAAGTTTCAGTAAATCTCTGTTAAAATGTATACCAGTATCGAATGTTGCTAGCAAGCCCATATTTTCACAGATAAATTTAATAAAAAGAGTACAAAGAAACAGATTCATAAATAAAATAGTGTTGATTAATGAATTAAACCGGTTTTTGAAAATCAGTATTTTTATTGGTATATTTTCTGTGAAGTCGGTACATTTCGGTATTTTTTCGAGGTGCTTCGGCATTTTCGTAAAATTTATTCTGGTCACACTGGTGTACTGTAGTGTAATCTAGGCATAAGAACAATGTTTCCATTGCCAATAAATTATAAAAAAAGTAGTGTAATCTGGACTTTTTGGCGGAATTTCATCGAGTGCGGTTAGCGTCTTATTTTATTTATTCATAAATTCGTTCATAGTGGTTATTGTGAAATAAAATTGGTGTGATTTTGTGTTACAACCATCTGCGCAATGAAGAATTAGTCGAATCTTTAAAATATACGCTATTCCGGTCAAGTGGACGTAAGAACTTTATTGTAGTGTTGACTACCTCACAGAAGCTTATCGGAAAAACCAACTCGTTACATTTCGTGCCAAACACTCCAAGAAACATTAGAATGCGTCACCGACATTCTAATGTAAATAAAAAATGAAGATAAGGATTTGTATTTATGTATACGACTGAAAAACTTGTATCCATGGTCATGAATTATTAAAAAAAAAGTAGTGTAATCTCGGTTAAAGGACTGAGTATTCAAAGCCAGAAAATTTAAAAAAAAGAAGTGTAATCTGTTATCTGTATTCTGTGGCTTGTTTTTAGATCAGTCAAACGGGCAACATGACGTGAATAAAAATTATTAAAAATAAAATTTTATAGGTAGGTAGTCCATATTTATTATATCCTAGAATTATTTAAATTTAATGAAAAGCTGAATATGAAATTGTACCCAACCAATAGAGTCATATTCTAATTATTATTGTAGACTTAATTTGTAAGTTCAGTTCAAGGGCTTCGTGATTCTAATTTATTTTTATTTTTATGCGATAGGTACGTTTAAGGACATATTATTTTTAAAGAAAGTAATTCAACAAGTGTATTTTTATTTCATTTCATAATATAGTGTTGTTCATTCGTAAAGGTTACCGTATTAATGTGACCATGAATTTATTTAATTTGTTGTGCAGGTATTCATAACTAAAAATAAGCAATCAGAATGGACGAAAGAAGAGTTGCTGACTATTTTGTGGTAGCTGGCTTGCCAGAAACTCCTGAACTTCTCGACGACTCTGACTCCGGACATTTAAAGGGATATAGTACTAAGCCTCCTATTACAGATATTGGTGAGTATTGCTTGAATCAATAATTTCATTATTTTTGTTTTATCTATGCTGCTGGATCAGTAACTTATTAGCCAATTTATTTGTATTTAATAACAAATCATATATACAATTTACAACATTTATGAGGTTTATTTTGATCTCCTATGTAGTCAATTTTCAGTTGCAAAGTCAAAATAAAACAGATTTGATAATTGTGGTATTGGTGAATTTGGTTTTGGTTCTTGCTACCCATTAAAGAAACTGTAAATTTTATATTTAATATGATAATGCAACTAAGGAAGTGGTCAATAATGATATCATTATAATTTACTAGCTGGTTGCTAGCTAATGAATATTTCAGTTAAAAGGTCTCTTTGCTCTATAATAATAGTAAAAGTATTACAATAGCTATGGTATGTGAATTCAGTACATTTAGTGCTGTTGTAAAACAGAAGTATACCATAGAAAATGTAGTTTTTATAAAAAATATTCAAATGATACTTTAATCATGCAAGTTTTTTAATTGCGATAAAAGTTTATCAATGCAAGTTTTTTAATTGCTCTAAGTTCAGTTTGTCATCCTAAATATTAGTGTAAAAAAACATTTATTAGTGTCCTAATAGAAATAAATTTTAAGTAAAACATAATATTTTCAAAATGTTGGTGCTAGTTGACTTTGGGAACTTTGTACAGTTAGGAGTTGGTGATTGAGGGGTGATAATTAGGGCTGTATGTATTTTTAGTGCTAAATCATAAAAAATAAATTATTCAAAACAAATTTGGGGTGTACCCCCCTATTCACTAAGGGGTGTGAAAATTGTTTACATCCTATTCTCAGGTCAACTACACACACAAAATTTACATAAGAATCAGTCAAACCGTTTCAGAGTAATTTTGTTACAAACATTGTGACACATGAATTTAATAATTATAAAGGCCCGATGGCCTATGTTGCAGCGGGCTGCCAAACCTATGAGAACTCGTAATGGTTGAGATTAAGCAGTCTCTTTACATAAATAAAATTAGCCTTTATTCTCTGTTGTACATGTTAAAAGTAACTTAACATTAAAACTTAGTTTAATCGCTGACATCGGCACGTGTACAATCAGGTTGTCCTTGGACATAGGCCTCCTCCAAATTGGCCCATTGGTTCCTATCTGTGGCTGCTCGTCGCCAACTCTTGGGTAGATCGTCTTTCCATCTTTTGTGTTGTCTACCTCTACTACATTTACCATCTCGGGGGTACCACTCAATAATATCCTTTGTACACTTGTTCCTTTTCGACCTCATGATATGCCCAGTCCATCTCCACTTCAGTGTTCTGACTTTTCTGGTTACATCTACCACTTGCGTCTTTTTTCTTATGGCAGAGAGACGAACTTTGTCTTTTAGTTTGACACCTACCATACTTCTTTCGATTCCTTGTTGGCATACTTTTAACCGTTGTGTTGTATGTTTTGAGTAGGACCATGTTTGACATCCATAGGTGAGTACTGGAAGTATGCAAGTGTCAAACACTTTTTGTGTAGACTAGGCATATCATTGTTTTTCATTATTTGTTTTCATCTGAGGAGCTCGATGGCGTAAGTGGTTAGCGCGTTCCGCAGCGATCGTTGAATTTAAGCAACTTTCGCAGTGGTCGGTCATTGGATGGGTGACCATAATTTACTATCTCGAGCTCCTCCGTGTTTCGGAAGGCACGTTAAGCCGTTGGTCCCGGCTGCATCTGCAGTCGTTAGCACCCACCAACCCGCACTGGGCCCGCGTGGTGGGTCATGGCCCAATCTCCCTATTCCATCCATAGGGAAGCCTGTGCCCCAGCAGTGGGGACATTAATAGGCTGATGATGATGATTTGTTTCAGGGACCAGTATCATGACCATGTGTTATTAGTTCTACTCTGTAATTCTTTTTGCATTTGTAGTTCTTTTTTTTATGTGAATATTTATTTTGGAAACATTGGTCATGACCTTGGTCTTTGTCAGGTTCATGGTTAACCCTGCTTTCTCACTTTCCTCCGCAAGTTTTATCAGCATGTGTTGAAGCACTGCTGGACATTCCGCAAATAATACAAGATCATCAGCAAACCGTAGATGGTGTAATTTGGTACCATTGATGTTTATTCCTAGTTCTTCCCAATCTAGGTTTCTGAATATTTCCTCTAAAACTGCAGAAAACAGTGTAGGAGACAGACGGTCCCCCTGTCTTACTCCCTTCTCTATTCTAAACTCTTCTCCAATTTTCTCCAACTGAACTTTTGACATACTTCTTCCATACATTTACGAAATTATTCTTATGTATTTATGATTAACCCCCTGTTTGTGGAGTGCTCTATATAGAAAATTGTGATCTAACGAGTCAAATACCTTGCTATAATCAATGAAAGCCAAGTAGTATGATTTTCTGTATTCGTTGTAATCTTCAATTACTTGTTTCACTATGTGTATATGGTCGATAGTAGAAAAGTCCCTCTGGAATCCAGCTTGCTCTCTGGGTTGCTGTTCATCCAGACATTTTGTTAGTCTTCCGAGTAAGATTTTATACATATTCGACATAAGACTAATAGGTCTAAAGTTATCTATTTGGTTTTTATCTCCCTTTTTATGGATGATAATTATCGTTGATTTAGTCCATTGTTTAGGAATCTCATCTTTATGTAGGATCTCATTAAATAGGCAGGTTAGACTTGGTCCTATGATGTCTACAGTCTCCTTTATGAGCTTGTTGGTAATCTTGTCATCTCCTAGAGCTTTATTAGGTTTTTGTGACATTACAGCTTTTCTGGCTTCACTTGGTAGGATGTCTGGTATTGCTTCATCTTCTCTTGAGAAATCTTCCATAGCTGAATTGTCCTTACCTTTGGTTTTACAATAAAGGTTTTTGTAATAATTTGTTGCAACAGTGCCTATTTCTACTCTGTATATATCTATTGCCAGTAATTGTGTATTTTCCTTGATGGTCTTTAGTTCTTACATTTGGCAACCAGGTCTTATGGTCTAAGTTTTTTCCATGCCTTCTTTACACCTCCTGTTTTCTCTATTTAATTTTTTATTATGTTTAGTTTGTTTTCTTTGTTGTGTTTTCTAATACTCTCTGTAATTTCCTTGCTGATGGTTTCAATTCTCTTTGTATTATTTCTTCTGTCATGAAAAAGGGTTTTTCTTATTTCTATAAGTCTTCGGGTATTTTCGCCAATTCTGTCTTTCCTTGTTTTATTCTTTGTCATTCCTTTACAGATATTTAATATAAAGTTCTCCATTTCATCGTATTTTTGCTCAGTTGTTTTTCCGACTGCGTATCCGGTACCATCTTTTCCAGTTCCGATTTGACCTCAGCCAAACGAGGCACTATTCGGTGTATGTCACAATTAAAGTATTAACTTGATTTTCTAGTGTTCTGTGTTATTATTATTATTATTGTTCCTCTTACCATTCTATGGTTTGTGTTGAAATTTAGTCTACTAATGATTTTTACATTGATAAATTGGTAAGGCATGTTGGTTAGAATAAAATCAATGGCATTCTTATGTTTTCCATCAGGAGAGATCCAGGTCTATTGTCTTGCTGTTTTTTTCTTGAACATACTATTCATTATTTTGAGGTTATATTCCATTGCAAAATTGCATAGTCTGTTACCATTTCTGTTTCTTTTGCCTTCTTGTTCTGCCCCTTCCTGTGCTGCTCCAATTTGGCTGTTGAAGTCTCCTATTAAATTTTTTTGTTTGTGTGTTACCTCCATCGTTTGGTGTAATGCGTCGTAAAATTGGTCTTTTTCTTCTTCTGCGTTTTGTTCAGTTGGTGCATATACTTGGATAATCGAAACAGCTTTTTCAAGACCGGGTAGTTTTATGTTGAGGACTGCAATCCTATCATACTTACTTTGGAATTGTTCTGTATATTCTTTATGTTGTTTTTTGACTAAAAATCCAACTCCATACATTCCCTGCTTTTCGCCATTAAAATAAAATATGTAGTCGTCGTATTCCCTTATCTCTTCTCCCATTCGCCTTACTTCGCTGATTCCGACTATATCCCAATTCACTACTTCCAGGGCCTTTTGTAATTCTGCTAGGTGATCTTCGGTTCTAAGTGTCCTCGTATTAAGAGTGGATATGCAGAATTTATTTCTATTTCCTTTGTTGCCTTTCAATGGTGTTTTAGACTTTTTCTGTGTTGGCTCAGGTGGTGTCTTCCTTTTGGGACCTTTGTATTGTGAAAGTTGTTGTTTTTGTATATTATTATTTGGATGGTAGTGGTCTCTTGGCCCACGGGGACCAGCCGGATTGGGACGTTTAGTGTGTTTTGCATTTTTATTCGTTTTAGGTATCTGGTTGATGGAGTTCCGCTTGCCGATGTCCGCTAATTGTTAATTGGCGTTTGGTTCGCTATGGAAGCTTGATCTAGCTCTCATTTGTTTGAATGTTTTTATTTTATTCATCTTCGCAGGTGCTTTTTGGTAAGAATTCTCAGTAAATGGTGACTTTGATGAAATGAAAGTTTATTTGCATGAAACATAGTTTGTTATAGCTGGTAAATAATATAAAAAGTTCCATATGTTTCGCCCTTGAAAGAGCATACAAAATACTAATAAATTATGTATAAATTCAAATTTAAATTGAGTAATAGTTGCATTCCAAATGTCATAATAACTATACATTATATTACACATAATAATCATACAATACATGTCAATTTTTTTAAGTCAATAGCCATTTCTTCATTATGTCAACAAAATTACAATTATTAATTCATAATAAAAATTCATTTGTACTATAAAAACATTTACTTATTAACCAGTCCCGTAACTTGTTTGCCATTAATTTTATAGGTCCGTGCTTGAATTGATTTGGAATTCTATTGTATACCTTAATACACATGTTATAAGAGCTTTTCTGGTACACCGAGGTTTTTGGTGTAAAGTCCAAAACAAATCTATCACCATCTCTAGTGTTTCGGGGGTATATAGCTTTGGCCTTATGAAATAACCCCGGGCTTAAATATTTCTATTATATATTTAGCAGGGACTGTGAGTAAACCTAAACTTACAAAAAGTGGTCGACAACTATCAAAGGGACCTTTACCACATATAGCTCTCACGCATTTCTTTTGGGCAATGAAAACTCTTTGAATGTCTGTACTATTACCCCACAAAAGAATCCCGTAATTTATAATAGACGCTACATAACCGTGGTAAGCAGACAGGGTCACTTTCAGAGACGTTTTTTTAGACAAATTCCTCAGTACGTAGACAAATCTATTAATTTTAGTACATACCTTGTCAACATGACTAGTAAAATTTAGGCTTTCGTTTAATACAATTCCCAGGAATGTGACTCTGTCAGCCTTTTTATAAGTCAAATCGTGATATTTTATGTTAACGTCACCACTTGAGCGGCCTTTTACATTAAAATTTACATAGTTAGTCTTACTAAAATTTACGTGAAGATTATTTGCATCAAGATATTGAATTATGTCAATAATTGTTTTATTCATGTCATTTTCATGATCGCTTATGTCACTATAATAATTAGATTCAATAATAACCTGATCTGATGGTGATCTCTTTCTTTTTTCCTTGTTGTTGTCTCCCTTATTTATAAGTATCAATTTATCGTATCGTATAAAAGCAGAATGACCTTTTTCTTTTTCCTCGCGGAGTTTAAGTTGTAGCTCCTTTCTTTTCTCAAGGACGTCTTTTGGGAAGTCTTCCTTGGCGTATATTCCTTCTGGTAAGAATTTTTTGTTTTTAAGTAACTACTTTTCTCCAAGTCAGAGTAAAATTGATGAGTATTGGCCTCATACGGTTCTCTTCCTTCTTCCCAATACGGGTCACTCTACCTATTTCCCATTGGTCCCATGCGTCAGTTTTTACCTTTTCACTGATGTTATTAAGAATATTCAGTACAATTTCCATTAATTCTTTGGAAAAGGTCTCATTTTCAGGAACACCATGTAGTATTATGTTGTTTTTACGTGATTCTTTTTCCAAATTTGTTAATTTTTCATTAAGTTTTATCACTTCCTTTTTCAGCAGTTCATTTTCTTCTAAGATTGGCTTTATTTTTTCCTCTAAGGCCTCCGACATTTTTAAGGTGATATTTTGCGTCAGGGCGATAGTTTGTTGTTCCAATTTTTCTTCCAACCTTTTCCACATAATTTCAAACTGTTGCTCCATTGCTATGTGTTTTCTACTAAATTGGTAGTTTCTTTTTTTCGCCTGGTATGTTTGGTCGGTTTCTGAACGTTTTTAATTGTCTGTGGTAAGTTTTTTATTTCTTTTTTATAGTTGGTAGCTCTGATAACTGTCAGTGTCAGGTTCTACGATAGGTTATAGGTGTAGTTATATAGATGGAATTTCGTACCTTTACTGACGATTTCTGTGCTTTCCAATATGTTTTCACACAAAACTGTATTTGATTTGTATGTCGGCAGTCTTGATCTTCGTAATAATACCACTTTCAGTGCGCGGATGTTAATATTTACTAGAAAAAATGTTTTAATCGGACAACGTAATTAACGGTAAAGTTCACTTGGCAGCTGTCAAACTGTCTTGTCCGATCTGGATCTGCAACCCAGCATACTACGATCAGAGATACTAGCAGCTATTGATTCACTAAAAACCAGGAAAGCACCAGGTCCAGATCAAATCACAGCTGAAATGCTGTGTGTAACAAGGTCAGCTACTACCTTGACTGGCAGATACCACAAAAAAAAGGATGGCTTGAAGGGAAGAGGCATCCGCGGGCCAATACTTAATATAAAGCAGATTGTGGAGACATGCTAGATATTCGATATACCGGCTAAATGTGTTATGTGGATTACAGAAAGACCTTCGACTGTGTCGACTGGAACTGTTTGTGGAGGCTCGTATCTGAACTGGGTGTTTCCCTATTTAACTGTACTCTTGCAATCACTATCCGGCCAAGGAACAGTGAGAATTGGTGGGACAACATCTAAATCGTTTAAATTCGAAAAAGGTTTTTGGGCAGGGCTGCATTCTTTTTTTACCCTTCCTATTTAACATATATAATAAGTACATATGGGGTATCTGCGAGGGCTGGGTTTCAAGCATCACCGTCAGCAGTCATAAAATTTGTAACTTGCGTTATGCTGACGATACTACCTTACTAGCGACAACTGAGGCAGAGATGATCACCTTCATGTATAGGATGGAACGCATCAGCACAGAACTGGAACTTTCAATAAACAGGTCCAAAACCAACAACATGGTCAAAGATCGCACAGGAAAGCTTGAGCTCACTGGGAAACTTGACATGGAGGTGCTTGATAACTTTATATACCTGGGATCAGGCATCAATTGTAATGACTTATGCAAAAAAATGAAGTACCACTAAGAATCGCGATGGCAAAGGGTGTCATGGCACAGCTCCATAAGATATGGAAGGGCAAAAACATATCCTATAAAACCAAGGCCAATCTTGTACGCACTCTGGTGTTCTCTATATTCTTGTACGGAGTGGACTTGGACCCTGAAGAAAGCTGACCGTGACCGTAACGATGCTTTGAGATGTGGTGCTGTCGTAGGATGCTGAGAATTCCTTGGAAAGCACATCGCACCAACGTGTCGATCCTGCAGGAGCTAAAAGTACCTACACACAAGGCTTTCCATCATTTGCCTATGTATATGATCTTGGAATACTTTAGCCACATTGCCAGGATGAATGACGATAGCCTGGAGAGGTTAATGGTCACTGCCAAAGTAGAAGGAAAAGACCACATAAAAGAAGCCCGACACGTTAGACTGATCAGATTCGTGTCGCTCTCGATACCACAGTTCACGATGCTTTACACTCGGCGGCAGATCGAGACGGATGGCGTCACGTAATCCGCAATAAACTAACTAAGCGGTAATGTAGAGGTGGTCACCACCCTCAGCATTGAAGAAACCGAAGCGAAGAGGAGTATATGATGGGTAAAATATATAGAGATGTAGTATTTTATATTTATACCTTTTGAGGTGTTGTGTACATACCTACTTAATGTGATAAATCATGCTATATCTTGATTATCTTTTATGATTTTAAATAAATTGGTACTTAATTGCTGACGATTAAAAGATTGATAGGTGCGCTTTTTATTTGTGTATCTACATATCCATGAATATATAATACCAAAAAATAAACAACGACGATTAATTGTTTATGTACCTTAAAATTGAACATCATTAAAACTATATTTTTTAGGTTTCCGTATCTCAAGAGGAAAAAGCTGAACCCTTATAAGATCAGTTTTTTGTCCATCTGTCTGTCTTATCATATGTCTGTATAGACCCTTTATCTCGGAAAAGTCTGGAGGTATCAAGTTAAAATTTAAACCATATACTCAGGTCTATGGTCCCTTTGAAGCTGTGAAAAAAATCAAGCTTCCAAGTTAACGTAAGAAAAAGGTACGGCCGTTTATGTTGCGTACCTACAAAGGACATTGTTCAGCGTCCATACATAGTTAGCCTAAGAACCAACAATCATGAAATATTATTTTCTAGGTTCAAAATCGTAAGTAAATGACTGTAAAAACAAAGATTATTGACGGACACTTCTGAGAACTTAAATTATTAGGAAAACTTAAAATTTTTTGAGGTTATGTTTAATATTCAATGAAACATAGGTCAACCTATGAATTTAGTATAAACTCAGTATGAAGTGAATTAATATTACAAGTAATTCATTTTATTCGGTGCGATTTTAAAGAAGAACTATTATGAAAAACTTGGTTAGGTAGGAATCATGAATAAAATAAAAACTGTAGTTTTGCTTCTTTTTTGTTGACTATTTTTCACATAGTTGTATCATATTTCAATATTGTATTTATTTGTATATCACATGTATATTGTGTAAATATGCAGCGTGAATGTGTATCGAGTGTTGTGTTCTTGAATAATTAAGCAGTATGATCCTCTCAGGATGTTGTGGCACAGGTTCACTAGCACTTGGTTATAGGGGCTCTTCTCTTTGGTAACATCGATGGCATATTAGATAGCCAAAATAGTTAAATTTAAGGAAAAACAATCGCAAATAAACACACAACAGGTAATCCGAAACGAGAATGCACTTTCCGGTATAATAAACTACTCTTTGGAATGTACGAATGCCACAGATTACTATGAATGCAAACTGCATGCACCACAACCACAGAATAACGAGTTTTATGCCGGCCCTTCACTTGACAACAGTTTGTCCTTGTCATGCTTAATAAGGAATGAAAAGGATCGACTGATGTCATGTTTTAAAATAGCAAATACGAATAGCCAAGTGAAGTGCCGGCATTAGGAAGAAAGAGTGTTTTGTTTGCAGCGCTGCCATAGATTATACACATAAAATGGTATTTATTGTCTCAGATTATTTTTTAACTTTTTAATTTAGCTTACTTAACTGGAAGTGTCCGTGACAATCTAAATACTGATAATTATCGCAAAAAATATACTAAGAATTATCATAAATGCCAAATTGGTGTTGGTTCTTAGGCCAATTTTAACATTGTCCTTTGTACGGAACCCTCTGTGGCCAGTCCGAATCGCATTTGTTCAGTTTCCTTTTTATTAAAATTTGTAGATTACCCATCAAATATAGTTTTAATTACTACTAATAAATATTTTTACATTACATACAAGATATTGCTACTGACCTCACATTGACAAGGTTTTTTTGTGAAAGTTGAGAAATGGTCATACAAAGACTGTCTGTCACTATCCTTTATAGGATTAATGAGTGAAACTGGTTTAATCTTGTGTAAAGTATACCAGGCCACGGTTGTGGGGGCAAGTGGTTAATGACTTGTTTCCTCAAGATAATATTACTTTTTACAGATCAATCGATCGATAGTTACGTTGAACAAATATAATCAATATTCACTAGTTGTTATTGAGCCTCATTTTATATACCTAGTTTTTCTTGCTTATTTAAGGTGGCTAAAATTTTATTTGTAAAGTTTTTGGACTTGCCTGCCTAGACTGCAACATTTTTATAGAAAACTAGCTGACCCAGCGAACTTCGTACCGCCATAAAATAGGGGCTGGTGGTTGAAGGGTGAAAATTTTGGGTTGTATGTGCCTCAGAATACAGAACAACGTACATAATATTTTTTAATGACGAACCACGAAAAAAATAAATTTATTCCGAAAAATAAAAAAATTAAAGGGTTAGGGTCCACCACTTAGGGGTATGAAAAATAGATAGTAGCCGATTCTCAGACCTACTGAATATGCATATAAAATTTCATAAAAATCGGTCAAGCCGTTTCGGGGGAGCATGGTAACTATCATTGTGACCCGAGAATTTTATATATAAAGAGATTACCATAATTTTGGTCACTTGTACGTATTATCAAAGAAGTCGAAGAATCAACGTACCGAGAATGTTTGCCTATCGTATCCCGTATATATAGTCATTAATTCTGGTACAATCCATACTCATAATTGAAGAAATACTTCTCATAAAGGAAGGTAGGCTAATTACCTTTTACATAATTAATATTACGTAGCAGGTGTTAAGTTTACATTAATATGTTAGTCGGAGTCAATACACGAAGAGCTCCTACAATATCGGTGTCAATAGTACTACTATGTTTGATTGACCCCCGGGCGTGAATCATATTTTTATTGGTCGTCTCTATCATCATCGATGTATTGATAAGGTAAATGCTCAAAGATTGGTATTGACCGATCTTGGTTAAGAACATACATTGCCACTTTCAATATATCCGTAATGAATAGGATAATAACGTTGCGAAGTTTAACTTTTAATTTTCTTCTGTAATTTTTTAAACAGGTCGATTAACCAGATTTTCTATCATCAGGGAATCGAATATTAGATCATTCAGTCGGTACCATGGGCACTTAAATAACGGGGATTGTCACCTCGAGCAGAGGCACCTACTCTTTTTTCCAATGCGTGATTTAATAACCCGCATGGGTTGCGACCGAACAAAAAATGCCGAGGTTATTTCAAAATAAACTAATAAAGTTATTCCCGCACCTACTTGATTCTCTGTTACCCAATTGTGAATTGAATAAGTATCTCTTATCTATTAGACAAGTCCGTCCGTCCGTGGTGCTGTTTCAGCGGCCAAACCGTAAGAGATAGATAAAGAGAATGTTTAAGTTATAAGTTGAGAATAGTCTGATAAGACTACAAACCGGATGTGAGTAACGTAGCACTTCCGGTTTTCGAGAAATCACGTGATTTCTGTTTCAAACGAAACCACACAAAATCTCCGAAGTTCTCAATTAATTCATTTTTTTTATATTTTGTTTTTTGGTGAACATTTGGTTCACTGGTTTGCTAGTATTAAATAATCTTAAACTTATTTTACTAAGTTTAGGCTTTTGCGCGATACTTACATATACATACACATATTAAAGTCAAAAAGCGACGCGATCGGTTTGCAAATCTACGACGGTCAGTGAGACCTTGTATTTACTAAGAAAACAGGAAGCGCTGTTTTTTATCTCTGTTTTATTTAATAGGTACGGTGTCGTAAGAATTGAAAAGTGACATCAAATCTTATCAAAATGGAATTGAAGATAAATAGAGAAAACCGTACTTTAAGGTCTGTAAAGTCCGAGAAGATCAGAAAATGTCGCATACTTAATTACTTACTGACAATCTTGGTGTTCAAGTGACTTGCATAGGTACCGGCTTACACGTCTTGAGTGAGGTCCTAGGCGGATTCAGTTTCCTCCCGAGTGAACTAAATATAGAACAAGTAACTTTTGTAATAGCCTTAGGTTGGTTTATCAGAATGTAAAACCGTTAGTTAAATTTTTCATAGGACAGGTAGAGGCGACGTCTGCTGTCTGTGTATGATACATAATGGAACAATTACAAAGATCGATTGCAGTTAACGCGTTTGGTCTGCGACCGTAGAAGCTAATCAACTTTCGCAATTTCCGGGCAAAGAATGAGCCTTGCTTCGGAAGGCACATCAAGCGTTTGGTCCCAACTTGGAATCAATTTCTATTGATCCTTAGTCTATTTTTTCCTCAGGGCCAAGAGTGACACCATGATATATACGTGTCCGGCCCACTTCCATACTTCGGATATACCACCCTTTTTCTATTATAGCATCAGTAACTTTGTTATTTTAAGGAGCCTAATGTTCGTGTTCCGGATCACTTTACATCACTTTACACTTTTGTTGTGAGCCAATTTATAGCTCCGCATGCTGTGTTATGGACTAGCTGAATTTAAAAGTATAATGTACTAATCGGTTCTATTGTTTCAGGTGTTGTATTTCCTGGTCTGGGTGAGACGGTGCCCAATGGGTACGAGCTGCTGGAATTGACGCCTACTGGCCTACCGGCGGACCTGAACCATGGCTCTATGCGATCTCCGGAGTGCTTTCTTTGTATTCGAAGGGGGAGGGAAAGACCACCTCTTGTTGATATTGGTGAGTAGTAGTAACCAAGACACTTATCTTAAAATAACATTAAAAAAAAAACAATTATTTAATGAATAAGTTAAGTAAGTATACATATTTTGACAAGGTTATAAACTTCACTATATAGCTTAACTCACTAACTTTACTCAAAGGAAAGGCTCCATATTCCGATTGTATAGGTAGATTCCACGAAATTATTATTTCTTCAACCAAGTCGCGTTTTTTGTAAACGTATCATACTTCAAATCCAAAATATCTTTGAAAAAGTTGGAATAAAATCAAGATTTTTCTACTGTACTATATTGCGCGAAAGCATTACTGTACTATATTGGACAGTCCGGATAATCGCAAATTCGGACAATAGATTCTTGACTTTATAGGTACTTAGAATTTCTCCAGATATTCTAAATCAACAAAGCAATTGCGATAAGAGCTAGCGCCCACGTTTCATGTTATGTCATATTATGTTTTTATTAATAGATTGTTACGGTATATATAAACGGAGGAGTTTGTAGATTTTATCATAATCGTAAAAATTGTAGATTATAAATATTTCGTAGAAATGTTAATTGGCTGTTCACTTATCTCTCGTTTCGCACCAAAATATTTTCGTAATTGCCAAAACGCATTAATTCGCTTGTACCAATTATTTTACGAGTCAGTCAGTAGTGTCAAAAGTACTTTATACAAATTTAACATTTAGTTGTAGTATATTTCAAGTTTTCTATTTACCAGTTTGCTATGGCGAGCGCTCCTATCGTATTTTTATACAAGAAATTCAGAGAAGTGATAAGCTGATGATAACGCACTGTCCAAGCGGTTGATGGACGGGGGCACGGCATGCATTTTTTGTTATCTTTTTATATCAATCGCTTAACGCTCTGTTAGAATCCACTACTTTTCGGTTGCCATTGAATTATACTACATTTTTTACGTCCATTTTTAACAATGAGGTGTCTGGTGGAACACGAATGCGGTGCTCCACATCTTGACTCTGTAGATCGGTTTAGGAATAATAAAAACTCGCTTAGAAAAAACTTTGTTATTAAAGTTGCCGATAACAAGCGTGGTTACAGTAATATGTGTATGTTTGACATTAGCGTTTAATTATTAAAATTGTATAAAAAAATTTAGAATGATATAGGTTAGATTATGATACAATTTTTCTTTTATTCTTGGTGACATGTATTTTTTTTGCTTGTATTATTGTTATTATTATTTTTTGAATTGAAATCCTTTTAACTTCAATTTGACTGAAGTGAACCTGATTTTGATATCCTAATCCTATCTAATATTTGCTCGTTGGAGTTCAACAGAATATGCTCGAAATCAATGCTTTAACAAGTTTTGTAACCATTTTTCTACAAATAAATTATTATTATATAACTAAAAATAAAAAGCAAGTGATGTTCTATATCGAAATAAAAAATAACATCAAATTATATCGCTGCTGCTGGACACAACGAATGTTTTCTTACCTAAGTCACGGTAATAATATCATACAGTATTCTATCTTCATACAAACGGTCGGAAAGCGAGTCATACCTACGCCACTCGAGTGCGATGCAGTGTTTCCACAATGAGGGGAAATTCCCCTTTTAAGGGGAAATTAGGGTCCAGAGGGGAAGAAAAAGGGGAAAGACATGAAAAGGGGAAATTATGGGTAAAGCCTAAAATAATGCAGCACGGAACAAATTTTTTATGGAACGATACCGTGGACTAGAGTGTTGCCGTATAAAAGAAATTGTGGTAACACGTGCAGATTTTATATATCTCTTATAGATAGGATAGATTAAGACCTTTTTTTTCTTTAGTTACTACACTAGTGCCAAATCTAAAAACTACAGCAGAATAATTTTTGAGGGGAAAAATGTCCTAAGAAGGGGAAATCTGAATTGAGGCGTGGGGAAAGGAAATCATTAAAGTGGAAACACTGGTGCGATGTGCTCTCGGCGTGCACCCAGTCGCGAATGCGCCGCCGCGCCGCAACGACGACCGAACGCTTTGAATTGTTTTTTATGCAGTTAGCCGTGCTTAAACATGCGTTTTGTATTGTAAATATTTGATTTAATTAAGTAGATACCTACATAATTTAGTATGGAAAAGAACAAACGACGATCAATATCGTACAACAGCACAATTGCTGTTTTTGGTTGCTTGAACTCTTCAATAACACACCCAGAGATATCATTTTTTAAATTACCTGAAATATTGGAAAGGTAGTCTTACCTTTATAGAATATTTTTTATATACCTATCTACTAGTACGTTATTTGTTTCTAATATTTAGGTATTTCGGTTTTTCCATCGGGCAAAATATCTGGAATAATATATAAAT
This sequence comes from Chilo suppressalis, assembly GCA_902850365.2. Lineage (NCBI taxonomy): Eukaryota > Metazoa > Arthropoda > Insecta > Lepidoptera > Crambidae > Chilo > Chilo suppressalis. The sequence goes on from OU963907.1 coordinate 10,105,630, forward strand.
AAGTGGTTAGGATGAAAAAAGAGACAAACGAGTAATCTACCTACACTCGCGTTAAAAACAAAACTACATAAAATACTGTAGGCTGGCGGCCCTACCGCGTGCCAACGCAGCGTTCGGTGTAGGCATTTATTTTCAAGGACAGGGCGGAGTCACAATACTGTATAGATAATATTACCGTGCCTAAGTTGAAAAATATTATCTATCGATATTGTGTAGCTATTTCATATTATTATCCAATAGTAATATTCGATTTATGTTGGTATAAAAATATACTACTTAAACCTATATATGGAGGCATAAATACAATGTGTTTATTTTATGCAGACTATATAACGCAATATAAGTAGATAATATCAAAAGTATCTGTAACGATCACGTGTTCACAGTATTATTTCTACCCACTGCAAATTAGAGGGATAGAAGAAATTATAAAGATATCTTGTGACATCATTATTAAAGTAAGACTAGATTATGCTCAATCGTCGGACCCAATTAAAATTGTCTATTGATAGCGAGGTGCAAATTGAGAGCAAGAGAGTTTTTTTATTTAACCTTTACTGATAGATAAGGAACCTCGATCAAAGTGGAAGGTTTTCCGGACCGTTAACGATTTAGTGTTTTCCATTATGCACAGACTAGCATGATAAGATTTCGGGGTACAGTTTATCAACTGTTTAATGTTGATGCTCTTATTATTTCTTGTTTTCATCAGTCTGACGTAAGAAAAAATCTACTGCACATACTTTAGATCTTCTTTTATTATTTTAGCTGTTAGCTTTTGATTAGCATACTAATCTGTTTATTCTTATTATTCGTCTATTATCCACTTGTTCTTTTTCTCGTAAATTCTTCTCAGTGAAAATAAATACTGCTAAATGACCCTATAGCGTTGACTCCGATATACCTTGTTAATAGTAGTTCCTACTTTGAGTACGAGTAGTAGGTACTATCCGATCTTTAAATCATGTACGCACATTGTAAGTTAATTATAGTGGCCGCACCGCATCGCATACGATGAACCCATTATCTGTAAAAGGTTCTTATATTGCTTTTGAATGGAATGGATGAATCATATGACCGTCTATGCGGGATCATTATAAAATATTGTATTAACGAGTACTACTTACAACAACGACAAGTTGTTTTGGTACTTGGTCCAATAATAAGTTAGATAAATGGAAACAGATGTTCCATTTATCTTCGAATAACTTTTAAGAATATAATCCCTGAGCGGTTAGTAGTACGATTCAGTCTCAAAAGTCGAACAATAAAGATATTTTTCATTTTCCACGGATCAGGTCCGTGTTATTTTCCTCACGTAACTGGGAATAATTTTGAGTAGTTAACGGAGTGTTTTGTTATCAGAACTTTAAAAGACATTTTGTGATTCGGTGGAAATATGCAAACTTTTAAAGTAACTGCCTCAAAATTTATTTTTCACAAAAACGGAATTGTGAGCTTTTTTTTGACAACCTTCTTTGAGATAAATCGAAATTGCTATACTGGCCGAATACATGCGAGCAGCGGCCGGCAAAAAAATATGACAATTCTTATCTGTTGTGTTTTGCGGACAAATAATTTACATAGTGAACTGCTATACTGGCCGAATACATGCGAGCAGCGGCCGGCAAAAAAATATGACAATTCTTATCTGTTGTGTTTTGCGGACAAATAATTTACATAGTGAACTCATATCTGTCGTGTAATTTTAAAAAAGAAAAATTTATATTACTCTGAACTAGGCATCCAAGGAGGTAACTACAAAGGTTTTATTTAAATACAAAAAACAAATGAACACCGACGCATTATTGTTATTCGTTGTTCGGCATTGATTTTTGAAAAGTAATTATTTAGTTTTAATTTCATTATTTTAGAAAAGTACTATATTAGCCTTGGCCAAAACTAGGTATTAATGGACTTACGTATATGTACATTTACACGTTCGTTCATCAATGCCTCTGTATCCCTGTACACTTGGTCTGCAATAGAGAATTAAAACTCAACATTAGCATTGTTTTTTTTTAACCTTTCCCTCCGCAGGGATAATGTACGAGGGCAAGGAGCGACTCATGGCAGACGCAGAGATGGTGTTGATGTCTGTCGGCGAACGCCTAGCTAATGTCAATAATTCAACAGCCAAGACATTCATAACATACAGGAGGGCACATCCCACGGCGCCTTGCAACGCACTTGTCGTTGTAGACATCTGTGTTATAGTGGCCAGCAAGGGAGAGTGCCCACCACATGCCTTCTGTATGATCGCTAAAAATTTAAACAAAGGTCAGTAGCAATTCATCATCATCATCATTTCAGCTGAGAGACGCCCTCTGCTGGACATAAACCTCCCCCCAAGGAATTCCAAACTGATCGGTCTTGCATCCAGCGGATTCCCGCGGCCTTCGCCAGATCGTCAGTCCACCTCACAGAACACAGAAAAAGGTTAGAAGGGTGATCATAGACCGTTTGTACGGGAACCGATGTCGCTGGCTCGCCCCCACTACACTTCCACCTAATAGATAATAACCAATCGAACCTATCAGCGCTTACACCCGAGAACAACGACGCATTCATAACCAAGTTTTGGTCAAGTTGTGTGAGCATTTGCTCACACATAACTGTGGCGCGACTGCCCCGCCCACAAGGCTCTTCTAACCTCTTTCTGTGTTCTGTGGCCTAGCACCCTACCAACGCTAAAACGTATCCGTCGTATCGGAAGTAATAATAAGAATAAATAAATTTATATTTCCATCGGTTTCTCTTCCTCGTGTTGGGGTTTCGATCGTTTGTGCTTCTGGCATACGGTTTTAGGAGAGAATTTTATGATTTTATGGAAATAAATTCTTGATAAAATTATTTAGTCTCAAAATAACAACGCTTGTAATTTGAACAAACAGAAATACCATATAACCGTATAACCATGACTCTAGAACAAATGTTAGTGATTATATTATTATGGTGCAATATTTGGAATTCTAACCCAAGGACTTTTGGAGCAGATGGCAAGATTTCTGTCGTTGCATCAACCGGTCGCCAAGTCGTCAGTATTAAAGTATCCTTAGTTCACAAACTTGCTATTTGTCAAAATGAACTGAAATTCAAGATATTTTTTATGTTAAAACGATAGCAAAGAAGCATATTACCCGCATGATGGTAAGCGGTCACCATAGCATATAGACGCTTGCGTTACCACTAATATCACTCGCAGCGTTGCCTTCCCTGACCCAATCCCCTACCCCGTGGAGACCTGGAACCTTACTCACCGACAGAAACACGACACCACCAATAAGTAGTGTTATTTTACTGTGGTCTTTTGTAAGATGGAGGTTACTTCCCCAGATAGGTGCCCCAATTTGAGCGGAAAAACTGCTTTGCCCTACCTCTCTTATTTCAAGTTTTCTTCATTATTAATGTCACGTCTTTTATCTTGTTTCATAGTAAGGCGTGGTATTTAATAACATTGTTTTAGTGTACAAGATCACGAAGCCTAATATAGGCTGTTAATTATAAACTACATATAATCTAGAAAGTCATCTTTAAGTACTTATGTTATTGAATATTTTCAAAGCGATAACTGTAGGTACCTCATCGGTATTTCAATACGGTAATTTCTTTTAAATTACAGGTTTAATGGGCAGCGATGTATTTCTATGTTATAAGAAGTCAATGAACCGTCCGCCTCTAATAGCATACAAACCAGAGGTTTTATTTAGGTGAGTTGAGAACTTACTAATTTCGAGAGTATTTCATACATTGCTGCGTACTGTATTTCGTTTGAAGTGGATGTATGTTGTTTCACAATTCATCAAATGATACTAATTGGCTGCCTTTCTAATTATACCAATGTTAAATCTACTGATTAAAGTTTTGTTTAGACTCTTGCTTTCTTTTTTTAACAGGTTTCATTTCTTAGTTCATTCATTATTGTGTTACATAATACCTAGTACGACTGAACTGAATAATTAATATTATTATTATCTCTTTAGTAATCCAATCTTATATGTACCTATATGAAATAAAAAACATGAATTTGTCAAAATATTTACAGTTCTTTGTGAGTATTTTGTACTCACTACCAGAAAATAAAAGAGAGCCACTTTTGTTTGAAAGAATCATTGTTGTCCCTCCAAACAATAAAAAAAATGTTTTATTTATGCCGGGCATAAATAGCGAACCCGGTTTTGTAAACGTACTTTACGTTTTCCACAGACTGAGGTGCGATATAAGGAGCTTAACGTAAATTGAGGATAGAAGAATGCACCTGTATAAATTGATAATAACTTTGTTACTGACGAGTCACAGTGATGTGATAACATTTAATGTTTACATAAACATGATCCTTCAGGTATCCCACGACGGAGCGGCGTAGCTTAGCGTTTCCAACCTCAGTGCCATTATTTTGCTTACCGATGGGCGCGACACTTGAATTGTGGCCTAATAACGCTGTCACCCCCAAACCAGTATTTTCTACATTCGTTTTGACAGTAGCTGATGCTACAGATAAGGTAAGTAAAACGTTATTTCATTCAAGTATAAAATTATGCTGAATTATATCTTTGATTTTGTGTCTCCCCAAAATGCCATGAGTATTAATACTCATGTAATAACAATACTCATTAAAGATACTAATGTTGTAATTTCTTTTCTTCGAAATTAGATAATATTTCTATTAAAGATAGAATAGTGTTTAGACCCGGATGGAATAAAAAAATCTATTAGCTAATGTTTCCACTTCATTAAATTTAGTGTCCCTACGCATAGCGTGCTCACTATTATGGAATTCCGCTGTTTCAAAAAAGTCAAAAATTAATCATATAGTTTTCTTATATTTCAAACTATAATATAGTATGCTAGACGAAAGCTACGCCTATAGGGGCTCCTAGTTTTTCATTTTCCTTGGTACCTATTTGGCAATCGAAAAGCTAGGTGTACTAAATTTTAAAAATCTTGTTTATGTACTATATTTATTTATTTTGAAGGTGTACGGATCAGCAGTTACTTTCTACGAAAGTTATCCTTACACGCAGCTCTCAGAGTCCCAGATGGAACAACTAGGTTGGAGAGCTGGCGTCTCACAAAACACACATTCAGTGCACATTAACAAATGTGTGTGTTTACTATCGCGATGGCCTTTCAGCGATACGTTCGAACGGTGGCTGCTGTATATATTGGTAAGCAGGAAAAAACTAGTTTTATTCTTCTGTTATTCATTAAATGGTTGAAGTTATCAGTTTTATCATTAATTCATCTGTTTAATTAGAGTAGTCTAGTATTTCTGTATATAAATGTTAATAATAAAAATACACAAATTGAGACCTTATAAATCTTTTGGTTATTCATTGACTTCTTTGTTGCAGGAAATGTCGTGGAGTAAACAACCTTTACCCATACCCGTAGAAAGATATATTACACATTTATTAGAAGAAGTTCCATTCCCTGAACCTAGAATATTATTACAGGTAAAAAATATCTTTTTCGCTCATAGCAAATATAGTATTTTTATGCTAAATATATTTTTCAACACATTTATTTCACAAAAGAGCGGCCTCTTGCTAGGGTGGCTGATTTAGGGCGTGCGCTGCGTTAAGCAGGTAGTGTTTGTTTCATGTTATTTCGCCTCTCTATGTAATGACTGAAACTGCACGCAGTGCGGTTGCCGCTACGTATCCACGCTTAATGCAGCGCAGGCCCTTACATTATTGAAATGGCGATTTATCTATTGTAACGAATGTTTTCGAACAGCTCTCACCAACGAATGCCAGTGATCGGGTAATAGTGACGCGACGAGACGACCAACCTTTAGTACGCAGTGGGGCGGGCTTCAGGCAACTGTTGCTGAATCTGGGACCAGACAACTGCCTGCTGCTACTGGCACTCGCCATCACGGAACAGAAGATTCTAATACATTCGCTGAGGTAGGATCATATGATGGTTATTAAAACGACTGTGTAACTGACTTATGGATCACTGTATGCTTAGATCTTTAAAACTACGCAAAGGATTTTTATGCGGTTTTTTAATAGATAGAGTGATTCAAGAGGAAGGTTTATATGTATAATACATGCATAATATAGTAGAGAAACACTGATAATTTTAGAGGTTTTTAATGTAAGGTCGTAAATAAACACATTTTTTGCGCTTACATAGCAGACGCTGGCTGAACCCTACACGATAGATCAAAATAATATACTACAGTATTGTACACCTTAAAAAGGTCTACAAAAAAATCGGCAATGGTATATGTCTATCTCTTAGGGATAAACCACAATAACCATTTTTATCCTTTACTTATTACGAGAAAATAATAGCTTATTTTAAAAAGCAGTGAACGTTGTATATAAAGACGTTCTGTAGTATGTTTAGTATCAGCATTGTTCCCGTGCAAAGCCGGGGCGGGTCGCCTGTTTACTTATAAAATCAAGAATATTTTATTAAAAACCAAACTTAAGTGCTACGTTTTTACTATCTAACAAGTAAAAAAGTCGAGTTTATGAAGAGTCCTAACTATTATAGCATTTTCAATTTTATTATTATTTTATAATTATTGTTATTTCTGACTTTGCCGGATTAAATGAATTCGCGGAAACTATGCCTCCAGTAAATTTATTTCGTTTCATAAACTGTTTCTTGCTATAAAGAAAATGTCTTCTATTCACAGGCCTGACACACTGACGGCAGTCTCTGAAGCTGTGTCGAGTTTGTTATTCCCTTTTAAATGGCAGTGCCCCTACATACCCTTATGCCCATTAGGTAAGTTGAGTTTTTAATAATTTTAGATTTCTGAGTAAAAATTGTAAGTTCTTTTAATTCAATATCCCCTTTTTATTTGGTTACAGGTTTAGCTGAAGTGTTACACGCGCCATTGCCGTACTTAATAGGCGTTGATTCGAGGTTTTTCGATCTCTACGAACCACCGCCCGATGTGACGTGTGTCGATTTGGACACTAATAATATCACAGTAAGTTTATAAAGATTTGTCGTCGTAATTGGTACTTTATTGATAAGATGCTTACATGAACGTATCAACCTATGTTTGTTATATATATGCTTTAGAGTTAACACTATATAAAATGATACGCTACCTTTCTCGCTGCATACTAATTTGAGTCTTAACAAAGCTAGAATTAAACAATACAATACAACCGTTATTTCAGATATGTGAATTACAACGACATATATCCATAAAATTATTACCTAAAAGACAAGCGAGGATACTCAGACAGACACTGGAGGTCCTCTATGGCAGCATAAGACCTGGTTGGTATGGAGTTTGTTGCTTAATATGGATTCCTTAATAAAATGATTGGTTACCAGAACGTCATTACTAATCGTTATCCAAGCGTTTTTCTTATAAATATAGCGACCATATTCTTCGTTGACATCATTGAGTAAAAGGAGTTTTTACTTTAACACATTATTAACTCTTATCTATTAGACAAGTCCGTCCGTCTGTCTGTGGTGCTGTTTCAGCGGCCAAACCGTAAGAGACAGATAAAGAGAATATTTACCGGATTTGAGTAACGTAGCACTTCCTGTTTTCGAGAAATCAGGTTTTGGTGAACATGGTTCACTGGTTTGCTAGTTATTATTATATGACATAAAGTTCAAAATAAGGATTTTTTTTGTGCATGACTATAATATTTATTATCACAGGATTGTCTTTCACAACTCATTATTGATAAACGCAGTAGGTAACCACTTTGTCTATTGCATCATAAAAAATAACCACCTTGATTTGCTATAAACTTCGATTAAAACAAAAAGGGAAGATACGGTACGCTCATACTAGCACCAAATAAAATATACTTCGACTCAACTACGTAAGCATCTTTCACTCACGCACGCGTTTGTAGTTATCTACATTCAATCGAGCGAGCGAGACAGAACTTTACGCTTCAACGCAGCGCGAGTGAAACGGCGAGACTGCGTCCGAGTCAAAACGGCTGAGCTGTATTTTTGTCCTTGTCTTGATAACAAAATGGCGATTACATAAATAACATTCAAGACGAACCGAGAAAAAAATGTTTATACAGTTTTACGAATGAAAAGTGTTGCCGAGGCATTTGTTATTTGATTTTGAACCATTTGGGTTCTTTATAAAAGCATCGAAGGCGTTGTTTTATCTTTATAACACAGAATATACGCAATACTGATATATTGTGTGCACATGCAGCGTGTTTGAATGCGCACATTAAGCGGACCACTTTTGAGCTGCGAGTGCCGTATCTTTCCTTTTTGTTTTAATCTAAGGCTATAAAACACGAAGTTTTTTTACCTTGGTGATTTTTAATCCGGACAGCAAGAAATTTTTTGGTTTGTTTTTTCAGCATCACCAATTCATCATTCAAATGAAAATAAATTTAACGGTGAACCTACAACGAGTTTAGATAGAGATTTCCAAAGGAGAAAGAAGGAGGTATGTGTCATCTCAATGGTGTTTTAAGAAATAAAGGTGGCCTCATTTTTTAAATATAGGATATATATATATATGTTTAAAATCATGTTAGCGATTTTTTGCACATAGATTCGTCATTAATACAGAGGCCCAAGCACGAACTTTGACAGCTTCGTAATCGTATCATCATCGTCAAGTTTTGTTTGAAGGAGCCAGTTTGTTCTAACGTCCGGTAGAGGCGCTGCTTAGTTTTCATAGAAACTAACTATTCAAATGCATTACGATTACGGAGCTGTCAAAGTTCATGCTTTGGCCTCTGATCTCGATAAGCTCACCTTTTGTACAAACTTTTGTTTTAATAGGATATTTTGTTATTTTTTTTCTTAGCGATTTATGATTACATTTTAGGGAGCTTTCTTTGTTAATGGGCCGATTTCGAATGGGTAGATTCGCCACAAATCTTACTATTCTATTTAATAAAATAGATCAAGAAGTATCTCTTTGTATATTGTGTTCTTAATGTTGCTAATTTTGAACTCTGTACTCTTTGCAGCAAGCATTGGAATTGAAAATACAAGAAGCGTTCTTGAGGTTTATGGCGGTAACGTTACAAGGGTACCGTAGCTACCTAATACCCATTACAAAAGCACCAACGGTTGGAACTACGGATCCACATGCTCTATTCCATATGGACGCTTTCTTGAGATCCAGGGATAAGGTAATTGTACTATTATATAAAAAAAATAACCTCCGCGAAAATAACTTTCAATCGTTGTTATAACCCTTAACACACTCATTTACCTCCACCAGTATTGGTTTCATTTGAAAGCCCACTAAATAAACTTTAAAAAAACAATTCAATGTTTTCTTTTTATTGGAATGGTGCAAAAAACAATAAAGTTTACAAAACTATAAAAAACCTTAATCAAGCCTTAATTAAAAGCAGATTAATTACACAAAAAGGTTTTTAAAACTAACCTAAAACCTAGTGTTGCCCCGCCTTGCCCGGATGGCGGCTTCCATACGCTCCCTCATGGATCTTACCAGTTTTAGGAGCTCTGCTTGAGGGATACTGGCCCATTCCTCAATAATGGCTACTTCGAGCTCCTTCGAGTCGTGGGAGCGGGATAACGAGACCCCACCTTGCGTTTCAAATGTTCCCAGAGGTTCTCTATCGGGTTCAGGTCTGGACTTCTCGCTGGCCACTGCATGACAAAAATCCCAACCTCTTGAAGGTAGTCGAGCACAATTAATGCAATGTGAGCATGAGCGTTATCGTGCATTAATGTAAACCCCGCGCCAACAAAATTGGTATAGGGAACCAAATGCTCTTCCAAGGTCTCTGTGACATACCGGTGAGCAGTCAGCGACCCTTGCCCGCGAGCACCTCCAGTTTGGACACGCTTACAAGGCCAGTTTTGCCGTCGGCCGGCATGCCGCCCCAAAACATACAGGAACCGCCCTCGCATTGCACCGTGTCCTGGATGCAGGCATGGGCGAAACGTTACCTCTGTCTTCTGTACACTCTTCTGCGTTTATACCTCCAAAAAAGGCACGCTCTCGTCTCGTCTCAGAAGAGAACAGATCTTTATTGGTCAAGGGTCCAATTGACGTGGTCGCGTGCAAACTGCAAACAGGCTCGCCGATGCTCTGCGGTCAATTAAGGACCCGTAGCAGCTTTGAGCTGTTATCTTCTTCTCCCTCAGTCTTGGTCCAACCGTAAAAACGCTCACGGTTGTTCTGCGTGCTGCCTGGAGCTGCTGTTGCAACTCAGCAGCATTAGAGAACCCATTTCTGAGAGATGTCGATAGGATGAATCAGTCGTTTCTGTCGTTGTCGTTGATGAGGCAAGAATCGGACTAGATAGGGATCATTTATCGGGCAGAGAAAACCCATAAACCATAAAACAGATATCGAAACTGCCATTTTGTCTTAAGACCATCACGGTCAATATTTTTTGCGATTCAGTCTATGACATATTTAATTAAAATATTTATCCCGCAAGGTGTCAATCAGAAATCAATATATCTTTATTCAAATTTTATGTATAGTACAACTCTTTTGAATCCTCCAAATATATTTTTTCCCTACCACTTGTTATGGACATATTTTTTAGCTGCGGAGAAAAATGAGCGAAAAAAACTCCACAACATTAAAAGTCTAATGTAACAACATTTACAAATCATTATGTTGTTACAACGTCAATACAATTATGATTTATTTAATATAGAAAACCTGTTGGAATGATTGGAACAGTTCAAACCCAAGCATTTTTGTCTGTAATATAATCAGACACTTTGTAATAAGCTTTTTTAATAAGTGCTTTTTTATACTATCTTTAAATTTATTTATGGTTAACTTTTAGATATTGCTTGGGACTTTATTGTGTAAGCGAACACAAAGGTGTTTGTTTCTATATATTGAACTGACAAGTTCAACGCTATCCTCTTGGATATAAAAATCATGTCAGAATTAGACGATACAAACATATTTTACTATCTCATAGGAACTTCAATGCCAATCATAACCTTAAATAATTTTATACAGACTCAACAGCGCTTTTTTGCGCTAATGATGAAGACGCAAATGTTCACGCGTTTCATAGAGGAGCGTTCTTTCGTATGCGACGTAGATCAAGGGCTGACGTTCTTCGACGAGTGTATAGAACGAGTCGCTAGCGGGGACGAGCCGTTACTGGGGCTCGATAACTCTAACACTTCGGAGAGAACGGTGTTTGTGTTACCACCTGACCCGCCCGACCCTCGTGAGTGTTTACTATATTGTGCACCTTGACTTGAGAAACTATTAGAAGTATTTTCAAGTAATGTTCATCTCGTTTTTCAGCCTATGTATTATATATTCTTGCCCATCACTGTTATCTTTGTGTAATTATAAATTCTTGGAATTTCAGTATCACTTAGTTATTTTGTGTTTACAGAAGACTACATTCTAAATACTTTTTGTACTTGTGTCGAATATCAAATTAGTTTGTTTTAACTTTGACTAACAGTCTTCTAAATATTTATATATTTTTTTTGTGTTTTGGTTTAACTTATTTCTGTCTGTCTCAGAGGAAACGTATACGTACGAGACGTTCGAGTTGGACACGGTGCTCGTGGCGAAGTGCCGCAGTAGGACTCGCAGCGGCGCCGTACAGGCTCTGCCCGCGGCGGCGATCGCCTCCGCAGAGTCGCTCGCCGATGCGTCGCCCATGGCGCGCCGCACCAAGCACGAGATCGCGGCCGCGCAGAGGTAACTATACGTACAAGCTCTGCCGCGGCGGTGATCGCCTCCGCAGAGTCGCTCGCCGATGCGTCGCCCATGGCGCGCCGCACCAAGCACGAGATCGCGGCCGCGCAGAGGTAACTATACGTACAAGCTCTGCCGCGGCGGTGATCGCCTCCGCAGAGTCGCTCGCCGATGCGTCGCCCATGGCGCGCCGCACCAAGCACGAGATCGCGGCCGCGCAGAGGTAACTATACGTACAAGCTCTGCCGCGGCGGTGATCGCCTCCGCAGAGTCGCTCGCCGATGCGTCGCCCATGGCGCGCCGCACCAAGCACGAGATCGCGGCCGCGCAGAGGTAACTATACGTACAAGCTCTGCCGCGGCGGTGATCGCCTCCGCAGAGTCGCTCGCCGATGCGTCGCCCATGGCGCGCCGCACCAAGCACGAGATCGCGGCCGCGCAGAGGTAACTATACGTACGTGCTGGGTTCGAGTGGTGGGTCGTGGCCCTTTCTCCCTATGCCATCCTGGCATAGGGAGAAAGGCATGACATACATTGGGAATACCAATGGCTCAGCAGTGGGAACATTAATAGGTTCATCGTGATAAAGAAATTTGTTAAGTTTCCTTTAGATTGGCACGCAAAGCAAGCTTATCCAAATGTATTTTGTTCATTCTTTTTTATCGACACAAGTCCACATAAAATGGGTAACCTTCGTGCTTCGAGAAGTACGCTAAGCTATTAGTTCCGACTGCATGTGCCGTTCCTACCAATCTGCACTAGGCCTGCACGGTGGATTATGACCCATTCTCTCTATGCTATTCATAGGGAAAGCCAATGCCCAAGCAATGGGTATATTAAGGCACTTTGCAGACGACGGGGCGGGGGCCGGTCAATTTCGCCGCGAATAATAGCACAAAGTGAATCCTATACTTCAAACGCACACAGAGGGCAAAAAGACCGCGCCGCAGGTGTCCGGCGGGCAGTGGCGGCGCGGCATGTCCGCGGCTGCCCGCCGTGGATCATACAAACCAGTTTATATGCAGTAACGCAGACGGCGGCGCGGGGCGGTCAGCTCAGTCCACGCCACGCGCTTATTAGTGATGGACTATTCACTAGAACGAACGTCCTAAACTGACCGCCTCTGCCCGTCGTGCGCTTTGTGTACGCGGCGCGGGCAGCCGCAGACATCGACGGGCAGACGCGGTCTTTATTTCTTCGCGGACAAAATGCCCGCCCCGCCCCGTCGTCTGCTCAACGCCTAATTGGTTAATGATGATAAAAGAAATTAATTTCCTTTAGATTGGCGCGCAAAGCAAGCTTATCACCAGAGGCTTGGGCCAAGTGTCTCCTCGGGGCGTGCTACTCTCTGTATTTCTTGTCGCTGCCGTGCCGCATGGTGCTGAGTCGGGGGAAGGAACATGCGACTTTAAGGGCCGCGTACGAATTGTTAGAGAGAGCCACCAAGTTGAGGGTTCCTTGTGACGAGGTGAGTTTAAACCATTTCTTACAGAAACATTGCTGAAACTACTCATGTGTCCGAAAAGTTTGAATACGGTTAGCGTTTTGGTCAAAAGCAGAGTTCATAATTTAAAATAATTCAATAGATTAGTATTACATAAAAATGCAATAAAATATGAAAATATAGATTTACAATATAGATTCTGTTCCATGAAACAAGTCTTAAGTAAGTCCTTTCAAAATTCTCTTCTATTCGACTTTTGAAAATTACCCCTTCGGGTCAAAAAAGCGAAGCTGTCTGTGGGGGTGTTTTCCACATTAAATGATATATGGTAGAATATGATATAAAAATGCTAGAAACTGATAATTGATGATGTTATTACGGAATGATAAAGAAAGAACCGATTGATTGTAATGCTTGTAATGCACTGTTCAATACGTGTTGCGCATACATCATCATGAAGGTAGAAGCCTAAATTAACAAAATAAAATGTAAAGTAAATTACAAAATATGTACGTTTCACCGTACATCTTGCGCCTCTCAAAATCAGAAAGAATTGATAACGAACTAACAAAGATATTTAGAAGAATAGAATAGAAACATAAAATTGTTAAAGGTCATGACTAATATAATCAAAGTTCACTTCACTCAATTTTCACTGCACTAGGAACCTCAAATTTAACAGATCTTGACCCCATAGGCGAGGTTCCTTGATTTACACTTCTAACACTGATAGCACTGACAGAAGCTTTATCTGCTTGCTGCGACGACGGTTTGCGTATAATCACTAAAAATGATAGTCACACTACTACCATTTTAACACTGTTGTGTGTTACCGGGTGATGATGCAACTGTGCGGCATCCACTCACTGCCTGTGCTGGTGGTCCAACTCCTTATGAAGCGAGCCGGCTTGCACCCAACACTCTGACCTACGGTTACTATAACCGTTGCGCATATTTAATAACAAATCGAATAAGTAAATAAGGCGCCAGCTTTACTGGATCGGTGCTGGCTCGTTTCGTTTTCTTTTCTGTGCCGAATCTATACAAAATCTTAACCGAGTGCAAGAAATCAAAAGAGAGCTTCTCATCTTAATCGTTTCGGTACAGATTATTGACCTTAGATTAACATAAAAGGGAAGATACGGTACGCTCATACTAGCTTCAAATAAAATATGCTCCGACTCAACTACATAAGCAACTGTCACACAGGCACACGTCTGTAAATAAACATTCAATCGAGCGAGCGAGACTTAACTGTACGCTTCAACGCAATGCTAGCGAAACGGCGAGTCCGCATCAAAGCCCGCACGGCTGAGCTGTATTGTTGTCCTTTTGTTGATAACAAAATGGCGATTACGTAAATAACATTCAGGACTAACTGTGATTTTTGAGAAAAATATGTTTATCAGTTTTACGAATGAAAAGTGTTGCTGAGGCATTTGTTATTTCAATTTGAACTATTTGTGTTCTTTGTAAAAGCATCGAAGACATTGTTTTATCTTTATAACACCAGAATATACGCAATCTTGTTATATTGAGTGCACATGTAGCGTGTTTGAATTTGAGCCGATCACTTTCGAGTCGCGAGTGTCGTATCCTCCCTTTTTGTTTTAATCTAAGCCGCATATACACCTTTCTGTATGGAGTGGTACCGAACGATTCGACTTGCTAGCCCGAGTGACAGCTCTATAACAAATGACAAACACCATTGAAAACAAAACTGCACGGACACCGAGCCGGTCAAGAAGTAGTTCTCGGTAAAGAATCTGTACAGATTCGGTGACGAAGGAGTCTAAGTCTCTTACTGGTTCATTACATTGATCATTGATATTGACCGTAACTCTGTAGGTATGTTACCGGGTGATGATGCAACTATGCGGCATCCACTCATTGCCGGTGCTGGCGGTCCAACTGTTGTTCCTCATGAAGCGAGCCGGCTTGCAACCCAACGCCCTGACATACGGTTACTATAACCGTTGCGTTTTGGAGGCGACGTGGCCGAAGGACATGCCTAGGTGAGTTGTGTGTCAATGAAGAAAACAATCGAATCAGCCGCAGCATGACATTGTGTCTCTCTTGCACGTTACTTAGGATAGCATGTGCGAGAGGGAAAGAAAGTATTACGGTGACATTTGTGATTTCTTTCTGTAATGACAGGATATACATAGAGAAAGGAATGACCGGTCCCTGTGTAAATATAAAAGAAAAGAAAAACCGGGCAGATACGTGCGAAAGTA
The DNA here is from genome assembly GCA_902850365.2 of Chilo suppressalis. Taxonomy (NCBI): domain Eukaryota; kingdom Metazoa; phylum Arthropoda; class Insecta; order Lepidoptera; family Crambidae; genus Chilo; species Chilo suppressalis. The sequence continues at coordinate 10,120,951 of OU963907.1, forward strand.
CGGCCAATAAGCTCGTATATATATGGGCTGCACCATCGCTTTTACTCTTTCTAGAGAGTTGTCAATTTCATGTGTCGTTCAGTTCATTATCTATGTTTTTTCACACGACTGCTTAAAATAAACAGTGTAATGTATTCAGGGTTCATATATGTAAATACATAAAAATAAGCTGGCTGGTTATTTTTATGTATTTACAAATAAAATGTGAATGTATGTATTTATAAAAAAATAAATAGACTTGGGTCCACTCGAATTGAAGCATAAGCGCTACGAAGTTCGCCGGGTCAGCTAGTCTAAGATAGAATTCACTGCAAATCGGCAATATTTGTTTCAGCGGTTCTCAACTATTGTGGAATAAACTGCGGATCGCGGTGATGGGCGCCGCGTTGTTCCGCAAGGCGGGCGCACTGCGGGCGAGTCGGGCCGCCAGTGCGGGACTCACGGTCACTACTGGCAGTGAGTTGTTATAGTTGTACACCTGTTACTGTACATACAGGGTGTAAAAAATCCTTTAACGATGTCGAAGCCCACGTATTTTCCACATCATGACTATATTTTTTTTCTTCTTGACGATACCTGGAAAATTTATGGTTATGGAGATATTGAAGGTCAAAGTCACTATTTTTGTTTCAAGAATTTATGCATTAATATTTGCAAAACGTTATTTAGAAACTTTTTTTATTGACGCACTTACACACACACAGGCACATTCATGGCGTAGAGCCACAGTAGCGCGCCGCGCTATACATTGCGTACTGGAAAAATAAATGTATTTCTTTAACTTAAAAATACAAATGATTCCCACGTATAATATTTGGTATTATTACTTGTTTGGGTGTACAGAATGTGTAGTTTCAGTCTTTGTCATAGGGTTTTTATACCCTTGCTCTGGTGTAGTGGCGCACGTAGGTGTGCCGATCCCAGAGCGCCCTCATAAGGGCCGAGGAGGGTACCGGTGGTTTTTAGTGGGTAGGACCGGCGTTGTTCCGCGCCGGGGAGTCCCACACACGTCGCGCGCCTGGCAAGCGCGCGGTATGGTGCGTAAATGCATTTTCCACCGTCAATTATAGACGCGCAGACGAAGAACTTGTCCGCCGAAATAGATCATTTACAACTGCATCGAGTAACACATCCCACGGATTACAAGTACCGCATACAAAATGACCACTGAACAACCGAGTACAACGGAAGATCAGGATAAAAGTTAGCAGGTCTCCCCGAATAAAAAATTGTGCTAAAGATAAAGCGCGTAAAAGTTATGGAATGGGCTCGTGACGTCACTAATAAGTAAAAATTGTACCAAAACGTGACGTCATGCGACTTTTCAAATATATCTCTTTTTCTTTTCGTTCCTGCCTTGCAGCCGTACACGGAACCGTCAATTTAATGCCTCATTAAATTACGTGTCGTCTCATTCCAATGTTAAAGCAAAGAAAGTGAAAATGGTGTCGATTCTGGCAGGGTTCTCTAAACTTAAATTTTAAGTTTAGGTTTAGAGAATCACGCCAGAATCGACACAAGTATCAACTTTAGTCAAAATAATATATTAATTAACTTCACTACGTGCGATGGTTAATAAACTTTATTATTGTCTTTGTGTAGAGTAAAATATTTAAAACTATTTTTTTTTTTCAAATACTACAGTAAATTAACAGTGTTAGGAGATCTCTTTTTTCCTGTTTAAAAGAAGCAATGTTTACGATATCAACAGGCAGCGGTACTCTCCCCAGAGTGAGATCAGCAGCGGCTGTAGGTGAAGGCGGTGAATTGTCTGCTCTAGCCGGTCTAGCCTCCTGCGAGCCCGCCCAAAGCCGGACCAGCATCGATTCAGGTATAGTTGTAAACAAACAAAAAATAAATTTATTCGAATGACAATTGTGAATAACTGAGATAGTGATTTTATTCAAATTGATGCGTTAAAAACTTTAGCGAAAGAAAAGAAAGAAAGAAGCGGAGAAAAACGCCCAGATACGTACCTGAAACTAGTATAGCGTGTCGTGTGTAGACCGGGTTTTCGCACTCTTATCCTAAGGGTGCGGTGTCTGCCTAATGCTAAGCTAGTATGCAAGTATGCTGGTTGGTTAGGTTTGGTGTTTGCGGTCTGTGTGGAAGGAGTCGGAGGCGCATTGGCGCGGGTGATTCTGTCGCTGGGGTAGGTGCGTGTGGTACTCTAGTATCGCAAGCGTTTATAGACCATAGTAGCTGCTTACTATCAACTGTCCTATGCTTTTTTGCCACCATTTATACACGAAAGATATCGTCACCGTCACTCAATCCCCTAGACAAGACATGAAGTAACAAAGTTTCCGATATATCAAATATAGATTTTAACAGCGTTAATATAGTTGAAAAATATCCTTAATTTGTCGCAGGACGATCGATAGAGGCCCGTTCGAATGCGTTCGAGGCGTTGTTATGCCGACGCGGGAATATAGTGAGAGCGGCGCCCGCCAGGCCGCACGCGCCCGCTATATCCTCCGCTGCGGGGATTCTCATTACAGGTACGTATACTGTGGATACAAGGAGATATTGTATGGGTGATTGATCTAACAGGGACTTTTATGGAATGCCAACCGCCTCATTATTAATACTAGTAGCGCAGGACGATCTATAAAGGCTCGTTCGAATGCGATCGACGCGTTGTTATGCCGAAGCGGGAATATAGTGAGAGCGGCGCCCGCCAGGCCGTACGTACCCGCTATATCCTTCGCTGCGGGGATTCTCATTACAGGTACGTATACTGAGGATACAAGGAAATAAAATGCATCTATTTAAAATTCTAAATGGTAGTATTGACTCAAGTGATTTGTGGAAACGTGTGAAAGTTATTGTGCCACGAAGATTGACCACTCGTAGCAAGAAGTTCAAATTGCAAGTTCCCTTAGTACATACGAATTATCGACAAAACAGTTATCTTGTACGTTCATCTCACTTTTTCTATTCATTAAGTAACAACGCGAACCTGGATATATTTTATGACAGTACTGCGGCGTTGAGGCGAGCACTGGTTACTGAACTATTTACAAATTACTAACCCAAATTTTTTGCATCAGTGGATTCCCCGAGCGGTGCTTTATGAGTTTCTTTCAGAAATTGATAAGCTATATATATCTAAAGAAAAGTTTACTAGAAAAAACCCCGTCCCGTCCGCTGCCTGGTCCGCGTGGATTTTTTTCTAGTAAACTTTTCTTTAGATTTAAACATCTAGCAGTTAAATGCTTAAAAATAAATAAAACATAAGCTATATATAATTTGTATATGTGAAAACTTGTTATTAGCTAGTAGTTAACTACATAAGTTACCATGTGTAAATAATAGTTGTAAGATTTCTGAAGAAATAAAATAAAAATAAAATAACATATTGTATGGGTCATTGATCTAACAGGGAGTTTTATGGGATGCCAACCGCCTCATTACTAATACTAGCGTAGGGCGATCGATGTAGACCCGTTCGAGTGCGTTCGACGCGTTATGCCGACCCAGGAATATAGTGAGAGGCGAGCTCAATTCTGGAAATAGCAAGTGCCTTTAGTGATATTTTAGGAGACGAGCACCTCCCTTCGGGGAGACTCCTATCCGTCGTAGTAACTAGGCCACTCAAGCCTAAGGGGCGTAAGTTCAGCTAGAGAGAGAGGTTATGGTTTTACAGGTTGTTACATTCAAACAAACTTCATGGGAGTTGTAAAGTTAGCAGCGAGTGCTGTTACGCGTAGGTATACAGTCATGTCCACATGACTGTATACCTACGCGTATCCATACTCGAGCGTTTTAATTTGGGGCCCACCTAATGTTGAATGTCGGATAACAAAAAAACTAGAGAGCCACTATTTCAACCACAGAGCAAATACGAAGTGGTAGTGTTGTTTAGGGGTTTGCAACAAACTTAGTGGTGTTTGTAGCGAGTGAAACTAAGTATATGGCATAGCCATAGAGAATGACTTTCGTATGAAATGAAATGACAACTCTCTCTAAAAGAGTGAAAGCGATGGTGTAGCTCATAGACACACGAACTATTGATCACACGATTTCGATGTAACCTTATATTTAGTTTCCTAGTGTTTTTTACATTTGGATAGGGAAAGCTCTATTTAACTTACTATGTACCCCTTACTACATATACATACATACGAATTAAAAAAATATTAGGCGTGAAGGTGCCAAATTTTAAAGTGTATATAAAGTGTAGTGTAATAATTTAATTTACTATTTTATATCAATAGCATTCTAGTTTATGAATGCTTACAAAGTAATCCGTTGCCAATAAATCTAAGCATGGGTCTGAATTGTGAATAATTTTCAGGAATGCCTTCAACTCCCGACTTGACAGAACCAACGAGACCACGTAGCAATTCGTTAGGAAACGAAGATGCGACAAGTGCTCCTCTAACAATTTCTGAAAAACGACAGGTAAAATTACATATAATATGTTTTTGTACATCTTATTTTATTCGCTGAACAATATTACATTAAGTTTTTATATTATCATGTGATGAAATAGTTCTGTGAAATAAAATTATGGTTTACAGTCAATACACGTTAGTCCCGACAGTCCTTCAGATCTAAGGATACTAACGCGTTCAGAAAGCTTCGCTGGCGACGCCCAAATAGTTCAAAACTTACAGAGGCTATCATTTTCTGGGGGTAAGTATAACATTTAAACGTTTAATCACGATAATATTGACGTTCTACACTTCTACAGTAATACTATTCATGGTGTCGTTTCTTTCATGATTCTCTAAACCTAAACTTAAATTTGACAACAGTGTATCCTTTTCATACTTTATACAGAATGAAAAGTAGAGACCGATGTTTAATTTAGTTTTAAGTTTAGAGAATCATGCCAGAATCGATACCAATATCTATCTTACCTCGCCTTATTGAATATTAGAGTTTAATCACTAAAGTGTGAATAAAATAGTACAAATAAGAATAAGATGCATGCTTAATCATATGATATTACCAGTACAATAAGACCGTTGGGGATTTTAATTGGAACATATTTTAAAATTTACAGCAGGGAATTCTAAATCGCGGTGTACACGCGCACTCAGCTTTCCCGAAGAACCAGACAAAGAGGCAGCCGCAACGGAACCGTTTCAAACTTCCAACTTGTCACCTTTGAAGTAAGTGATTATTTTTAACTAGAAATCGCCCGCGACTTCGTTAGCGTTTACTTTGATTTTTTGATAATCCCACAGAAACCAAACATTTTTCCAGGATATAAAGAATCCTATGTCTCAATACAGGTCATATAAACTATATGCGTACCAAACTTTAATCCGAAATCAAAATCCGGTCAGTGGTTTTTGCGTGATTTAGTAACAAACAGACAAACCTACAAACTTTCACATTCATAATATTAGTAGAATAAACGAGGAACACGAGGGTCATGGGATGGGTGACCAAAAATTTATTATCTTCAGCTCCTCCGTGCTTCGGAAGGCACGTCATGCCGGCTGCATCTGTAGTTGTTATCACCCACCAATCCTCACTAGGCTCGCGTAGTGGATCCATAGAGGTATAAGAATAGAGTGGGGAAGGCGGCTCTAAAAGTGTCCGGCTAGTAGAAAGAGAAAGAAGATGAGAGACCGCTAGCTATCTCTCTCTCTTGTGGCGCATGGCATCACATCGAAATAGTAAAATACTTACTGACTGACTGATTAGAGAGAGAAAGTTAGCGTTCTCTCATCTTCTTTTTCTTTCTATAGAGGGACACTTCCACTTTTAGTAGAGTCTATATCTCCCCTACTCTATTCTTATACCTCTATGAGTGGATCACGATGTCCCAATCTCCCTTTCCTATCCATACGAACTGTCTGTGCTATATCAGTGGAGACATTCAGAGGGCGCGCTTCGTTAAGTGGAACACGAAACGGGCGTCCGCTTGGCGTGTTTGTTTTATGTTATTTCGAAGAGTAGCGCTGCGTGAGGCGGGTCTCCCGCTCCGTATTCCGTTTAACGCGGCGCACGCTCTTATAAGCTGATGGTGATGTAGAGACAGAATTACAAGTCCGATATATTTTTCACTATAGGTTATCTCCCCGCATCCCCGTACTATCGTATGACCCCCAGGGTACCTTAAGATCGCCCCCTCCTTCACCCACGCCGACACCTGTAGAGGAACAGGAAACCTCCGCCCCCCCCACGAATTAAGCGTCAGCCTGTTTGATTTTGAACTGTTTGATAAGTAGTATTGTATTGAGTCAACACAGTGAAGGACACTTGATTTCGCAAGTGGTTAGCGCGTTCGGTCTGCGATCATGAAAGTTAAGCAAATTTCGCAATGGCCGCACATCAGATGGGTTATGGCGGCCGCGATGATGATGTGGAGAAATGAAATTGCAAGTCGATATATTTTTCTTTATAGGCTATCTCCCCGCACCCTCTTACTATCGGATGACTTCCATTTCGATTAAAATAACAACTGTTTTTCTTAGAAAACCCTTTGCTGGAGGTTGTTTATTAAAACTGATTGTAAATTTGTATTGTGTCAAGATTAGGTATAAGATGAAAAATACTTTTACTATGGTGTCGATTCTGGCATGATTCTCAAAACTTAAAGTTAAATTTGACAACAGTGTATCTCTGTCATTCTCTATACAGCATAAAAAGGACAGCCTGATGTTAAATTTAGTTTTAAGTTTAGAGAATCCTGCCAGAATCGGCACCTATATTTTATTTATTAGGTTATTATTTGCTATAGGTTATCTCCCCGCACCCCCGTACTATCGGACGACCCCCTGGGTGCCTTGAGCTCACCCCCTCCTTCACCCCCGCCGGCGCCTGTGGAGGAACAAGAAACCGCCGCCCCACGCCACGAGTTCAGCGTCAGCCCAAAACTGTTTCATCGCAGAAGTAACTCGTTCCAAGACGACCCGCAAGAAGAACAACAAGGGTAACCACTAGCCAGTACCGTTTACCACAAATTAGAAATTTGCAGAAGGTGCGGCTTTCCTTAATAATACCCCTGATTATGGCATGACTTTCAAATCTTAATATTAATTAGAGAACAGTCTCTTCTTTCTATTTTTTATCTATAGAGAGCATGAAAAGGATATATTGCTCTCAAATTTAGTTTAAGATTTACAGAGTGGTGTCTAAATCAGTCACATTTTGTTATGTTTTATTTTTATATATATATTGTAGTACGTACACAAAATGAAGTAATAACTTTGGTTATAGCTGGTGTAGACAAATCATGATTTTTAAGAAAATATGTTGGTCTCAAGTCATATTTTGCATCATGACAAATAGTATCATTTAGTACGGACCTTCTGTACTTTTCTATTTTGCCTTTCGCTTATCCCGCATGCTTTCTTTGGTTGCGTGAGCTTTGCTAAATTGGGTGTTGGTTCTGTGTCGGAACATTTTTATTGGTTTTGAGACGATTTTTACGCTTTCTTTTAAGTAGAATGACTTCTTATTTTTTTTTGTTCTGTAGTTTTGCAGAGATAGAAGAATATAATCCAAATTATTGTTCACCCAACCCACCAATCCTGTAAATAAAATATTACGTAATTTTACTTTGAAATGACATAAAAGAACCACAAAATTTACATGAAAATCTTACCCTTTTCCCATCCTCATAGCCTCAATTCAGTATAGCTAGTGCTGCCCCCTAGTGAAACAAGATAACCTCGATAGTTTCCTCGTTTGTAGGAAACTGCATAGGAGTGAGACGGCACCCGGCGGTACTGTATCATCGAGTCTCGCTAGTCTCGGTAACACGTTGAAGATAAGCTTTGGGTGAGTAAAAACGGTGAAATATTAATCAGTTGTATAAACTTCGAGTTTAATAGAAATACAGTAGAATCTCGTTTATTTGGCACTATTGGGATCAGTGGGTGCCGAATTATTGGAATTAACTTCATTATAAATAAAATAAAGCGTTTCATTAAGGTAATACACATTATTTTGGACATGTAGGTCTATTGAATAGATAGTGCCGGATAAGTGAGATACTACTATATAAGTGGAAGCCTAAGTGCTTTGTGAAATAAAACCATGCATGTTTTAGCTTTTTAACAAAGATAGTTTTTTTTATCGCTCTTTACTGGTATCTTTTTACCAATACGTGAGGTATTCATTTATGCATAATTTAATTAGCAACATTAATGTTCAATGTGATGCCATATCGCGCATTCGTGCATACTAGCAGTGTTTTTATATATAACATTGTATATAAATTTTCTTTTACCGGATGCACGGTTATCATGATTTTTATATGAATAATAGGATCTAAAATGTCGAGATTTGCACATTTCATATTATGTTTACATAATACGTTTTATTTTTAAATCTTAAAAGGACAAGATATATCATGAAACGTAACATAAAATTTCTGAATCGTTAGTTCTGTAAGTAAGTACTTATGTTATTAAATAAAAAAAACGCATTTTAGATGTCTCATAAAAAATCGCTATTTTAGACCCTAAGATGCTGATGGTTGGTACTTTTTCCAGGATAAACTATAAACTAACGAAAACGACCGCAAACGTCGTTTTTTTATCCAAAAGTTACAGACCAGAGGCCCAAGCGTAAACTTTGACAGATCCGTAATCGTATCGCATCGTCAAAGTTTCTAAGCAGCGCCCTCTACTAAATGTAAGAACATACAGGCTCCTTCGTACAGAATTTGATAATGATACGATTACGGAGCTGGCATAGTTTGATCTTGGGCCTCAGGCAATGCCTTCATAGATCGTATTACGGTAGTTGTTGCTAAACATATTTTATTCTTACATTTTTTTTTTTAGGCTTTTAACTGCTAGATGTATAAATCTAAATATTTTATTCTTTTGATCTTCGTGCATTCTCTTGTCATGTGTTTGCACTGTTGTCGTTAATAATCACCTTTTAATCGTGTTTTTATTTTTTGCACCACATTATTCGCTAGCTTGTTTGTTTTCTTAGACGTTATTCACCCGCCAGGCTGTCGTTGCGTAAGGAAAACATGAAAATAAGCAAAGCCGTCATCGAAAGTTATTTTAGGTAAGCATCGACAATAGGAGTATGTGAATACAGATTATTACCTATTTTGATTTTTTTTTCTATGATTTGATTGGTAGCTAAACATTTTTATCTTATATATATAACGAGTTTATCGTTTGCGTTTGGATAAAACTTACAACAGTTTTTTTTAAGTAAGACCAATGTTTATTTTTTATTCTCGAGTATCTACTCGATTTATATCATCTAATAACTTTGACTATTGTGTTCTTTATTACCATTGTGAAGGGTGAATCCCTTTTGCATTGGCCCATATAAACTCAATTCTCTCCCTGTGTATTTTAGTTTTTTTTTTAATTACATTCTTCTTTACAACTTTAGCAGAAAATTTGGGTTTGAAAAATATTATAATACATATCTTTGTGTCAGGTTTAATAAATACAGGATAGTAGTTCACACATTACACCTAAATTTAGTTTTTCGATATGATAATTTTCATTACCTGATTGATTTTGCATGAATTTAGCCTTATCAGTTGTTTATGTTAAAGTAACTATAAGTAATTAATATGAACGATTTTTACAGTTTTACCACCTGTTGTATATATAAGACGCAGTGCATTATACATCCCTACCTGATTGAAAAAAAAACGAGTGTGCTTATGACCACACGACTGAAGTGAAACTTCTTTAGCTCCATCTTTATGTATATACATGTGTGTACAATATATTCATGTATGTACAAGAGAAAGAGAGAAAGAAAATGTGCGCGCGCACTGCTTTCTCTTGCTCACTCAACTCCCGTTCGCCCGAACACACTTTTCGTAACGCGTAACGCATTCGCCAGCTTACCTCCCAAGTCAAACGTGCGTCAAGAAGTTTCACTTCAAAAATTGAACATGTAACATTTATGTTAATTTGCAATATATTAATATCACTTCTTTTGCAGTCCAACCAGTATAGCGGGTAAAAAATCGAACGAGCTTCTTCAAAGTGGTTTGAGCAGTCTAAAATCAGCAGCAACTAGTATGGCGAAGAAATTCGACGAAATGAAAGAAGTTATATCGGCGAATTCGACGCCCGTCAAAGGCGCTATAGGCAATGCCACGAGCGCTCTGAGCAGTTTCATAACAGAAGAAGACTCCACCGATGGATCATCGGAGATTAACCCAGACGGTAACTGCACGATACACTTTAGTATTGCACAATTATAATGATAGTTCATCCGCATTTTTCTCTTACTAGAGGTGCCCTGCGGTTTCACTCGTACTAATTCGAGGGAAAAGGTTATAGTGGACCCGTAAAAGATAGACATATTCTATGGCGGAGATTTTTATAGCACTTTTTAAGAGTAGCCGCACACGGGCCACCGACCATAAACACAAAACGCCGCCACTAATGCGCCGATACAAAACGCCGCCACTAATGCGCCGATACAAAACGCCGCCACACGCCACTCGAGCGATTCCCCACCTTTAAACTTTCTTCGTCAGAGGCCAATATGATATTGCACGCATGTGTGCCAATATGATATTGCACGGATTTTATCCGTGCGGTGACGGAGAAAGAATACAACTCACCGCCCCTTTTCTTCCCGTGGGTGTCGTAAGAAGCGACTAAGGGATATCAGAGCTTCCATCCGCTCTCCTGGTGGTAGGGTGCCTAACACCCGCCTGGTTTGTTACCACCGTGCGCATGGTGAAAAACCCGTGAAGTGCTTCTCGCGCGTTTCGGGGTCAGCCAGCGTACAACCAGAGCTCGAGTGGAAGTTGTCGCGAAGGATTCGGTCCAGGGGAGGCATCCGTGGAACCGATGCCGGGAGGACTGCATCGACCCGTCGGCCAGGGAGACCCGTAGAAACGGCTGTCCCGCTGGCCGCCCGTGGCACAGTACAGGGGCCCAAGCGTTCCTAACCAGTTCGCGAGGCTGCCCCATCATGTCACGCATAATCTCGGGGTGGACCGTCGTGCCGGTTGGTGACCGGGGCGTGGGGTCCCGGCGGCCACTCCCGGGGGGGGTGCGGGGGCCCTTCCGTCCGGCGGATCGGTGCATCTCCACTGCAGGCAGTCAATCGGGAAGACAAACCCCCCTTATTTGCCCGGACTCTTTGCGACGGCGTCCGCTCGTTTTCGCGTCTCTTTTTTTTTCACTTCCACCATGGCAGCCTCAATAACAAAGTTTGGACGTACAGCGGTGCACACCCCCACGCCTTCAACGCTGTTTGAGGTCGAGTTCTGCAACATACGCGGACTCCACTCTAACCTCAACGCTGTCCACCACCATCTCGAGACAGCACGGCCAGCATTGTTGTTCCTGACGGAGACACAAATACTTCCGCCTGCTGACACAGGCTACCTTAATTATCCCGGCTACGTGCTTGAAGAGTCCTTCAAAGCGAAAGCCGGTGTATGCCTGTATGTTCGGGCGGATGTTTGTTGTCGCCGTCTCCGCTGCTTGGAAGATCCCTCCTTCTCCATGCTGGGGGTACACGTCGACTCTGGCCCTCGGGCCAGAGTCTACGTGTGCCTCTACAGATCCCACACCGGCGATGTTGAGACAACTCGACTTTTTGAACACCTTAGTCGGGCAGCAGATGACGCGCAGGAGCGATTTCCCAATGCAGAATTGGTGTTTTTGGGGGACTTTAATGCTCACCACAATTTGTGGTTAAGTTCTTCCAAAACTGACCATGCAGGGATCTCTGCTCACACATTCGCTCTCACGCATGACTTGAAGCAACTGGTTGATCAGCCCACCAGGATCCCAGATATTCCAAGTCAAGCGCCTTCTTTACTGGACCTTCTGCTCACGACCCATCCACAGGGCTATCAGGTTGTGGTAAGAGCCCCCCTGGGCTCGTCCGACCACTGCCTGATATCTGCCAAAGCACCACAGGCCAAGCCTCCGCGTCCAGCAGTGGTCAAGCGCCGTATCTGGCATTATGGGTCGGCAGATTGGGACGGTATGCGTGATTACTTTGCGTCCGTCCCTTGGAAGCAGCGCTGCTTCAGTGACAGGGACCTATCGGGCAGTGCCGTTGCCATTACTGAGGAGATCATAATGGGTATGGAATACTATATTCCTCATTCTGATCTCATCAGTAAGGGCACACGTAACCTCTGGTTCAATCACGACTGTGCTGAAGCTGCTTCGCGTAAGCAAGCGGCATATCGTGCTTGGATCAGAGGCCGCGCTCTCAAGGATCCCGGGGTCGATTCACTCAAAGCAGCCTACAATTCTGCTTCCAAGGCCTGTAAGAAGGCTTACATCAGAGCGGATGCCCAGCGTGTTGCACGTGTTGGCCAGGAACTTATAACGCATCCTGCGGGCTCCCGTAGCTACTGGCGTTTGGCCAAGGCCGTGCAAAAAAACTTCTGCCAGCCCTCGCTGCCACCTCTGAGATGCCCAGACGGAACACTAGCTCATAAGCCGCAGGAGAAAGCCGATTTACTGGCAAAACTCTTTGCGGCTAACTCCCGAATCGATGATTGCAATGCACTGCCACCATCATTACCTCACTGTGGCACAACGATGCCTGATATTAAAATCAGGCAGCGTGAGGTTCGTGCCGAGTTGCAATCACTCGACGTCCGGAAAGCTAGTGGACCTGATGGCATCCCAGCAGTAGTACTTAAAAAATGTGCAGCGGAGTTGTCTCCCGTGCTCACGCGCTTGTACCAATGCTCGTATTCTTTGGGGCGTGTGCCGGAGACTTGGAGAGATGCTAACGTGCAACCGGTGCCCAAAAAAGGGGATCGCTCAGACCCGGCAAACTATCGGCCAATAGCAGTCACCTCAGTTTTATGTAAAGTTCTAGAAAAGGTCCTTAATAACCATCTGACCCGCTACCTAGAGGATCACTCCCTGATTAATGATCGTCAATATGGATTTAGACCGAAACGATCGACGGGTGATCTTCTAGCGTACTTAACTCATATCTGGGGTGAGGCTATCGACAAGCGTGGCGAGTCGTTGGCTATCAGCCTTGACATTGCCAAGGCGTTCGACAGGGTCTGGCACAAAAGCCTTCTCTCCAAGCTTCCGGCATACGGTCTGCCAGCCCAGTTCTGTTCTTGGGTAGCTGACTTCCTGCATGAGCGTAGAATTCGTGTCCTTACGGATGGTAGCAGTTCGCGGTTCATGTCAGTGAATGCCGGCGTTCCCCAGGGCTCCGTCCTATCCCCCACTCTCTTTCTGCTGCATATCAATGACTTGATTCCTCTTGGGAATATTCATTGCTATGCGGATGATAGTACAGTGCATGCGGGGTATCTCGGACAAGCAGCGGCTGGGCAGGCAGTAACCAGGGAGAAACGGGAAAATCTTGTCATTGAACTCAATCAGGCTTTGGACCACATTTCCGAATGGGGTACCAGGAACTTGGTTGGGTTCAATGCCAAGAAAACTCAGGCTTGCGCTTTCACGGCAAAAACATCGCCATTCCTTCCCCTTCCATCTCTTCAGGGCACAACACTACCGCTGCAGAGTAACATTTCCATGCTCGGTATGGAAGTTCGCTCAGACCTGAATCCAAAGGACTACATCGAAACCGTGATCAAAACAGCTTCACGCAAACTCGGAGTCCTGAACAAGGTGCGGCGTTTTTTCACGCCCGATCAACTGTGCTTGTTGTACAAAACGCAAGTGCGGTCCTGCGTGGAATATTGCTCGCACCTCTGGGATGGCTCCGCCAAGTACTTGCTCGATGCTTTGGATAGGTTACAGCGGCGCGCGATCCGCATCATAGGCGATGAGGAGGTGACTAAACACCTTGAGCCTCTTCAATTACGCCGTGACGTGGCGTCACTAAGCGCGTTCTATCGTTTGTACCACGGCGAGTGTTCTGAGGAGTTATTCTCTCTTATCCCACCTTCCCCTTTCCTTCAGAGGACCACGCGCGCTGGCCTACGTTGTCACCGTCTTACTGTGGCCACAATTCCAACGCGTACAAAGAAATTTGGTGACTCATTTCTTTGTCGCACTATCCGTAAATGGAATGCTCTGCCCGCTCACGTGTTCCCTCCCTCTTACAACCTGGGATCCTTTAAAAGAGGCGTGAAGAAGCAACATGCAGGCCGGCAGGGTGAGGATGGCTGGTGTGGCAGGTAGAACTGCTGTATCAGCTATCTTCGCGTCTGGACTTCACCTTCACTTAACATCAGGTGGGGTGGAGTCATTTGTCGGACCTAACTATAAAAGTAGCAGCCACCGACGGCAAGTATCGACCACCTATCGCGCAATTCAGCTACCTTTGTAGCCGCTTCTAGCTTCTCGTGGCGGCGTTTGTGGCTGTCGCTGTGGCCCGTGTGCGGCGACCCTAAGGGAAATAATTCAGTCATACGTGATTTTTGTGTAATTTTTACGTATAAAGTTAAGGAAGTTGCCAGATTTCATAGTATGTTGGCGAACTTTGATACCTACATCAAAAAAATGTAACAATCTTTTACTTTTATTACTGACTTTGATCGTTCTAGTTTCAATAAACAATTTTGTATTATATTTTGTAAGACATCACGTCTTTAATATTTTGTCGTTAGGGCTTTTTGTCTATTTACAAGTTATCACGATTGATAACGATTTATTTTCATATTAAATGTGTACTTTTCTACATTGCTATAAGTTTCTTAGAACGCCATAACAATAAAACCCTGGCAACTGGCCAGTGACATATTGCGTTACTCATCTAATATCACTTACCCTGTGACACAAACACAACCACAAATATCACAAGGTGTTTAAATTTGGTACAGTGCGAGTAAGCTCTTGTGGCACTTAGATGACATTGACGGGAATATCGGGGCGCTGCTGGTGAATAAGTGGTGAATTGAGGATTGAGAGCCCTTTCACATTTTTTGCAAAAAATAGTAATTTTTGAGCGCCTTGTTTACCCCCTTAGAAAAGATGTGTTGACTATTGGGATCTGACATGGAGGCGTGGCCTATTCAATATGGCGCCGACGGGGGTGCATTTGCCTAGTCAAACCGTGATGAAATACCGTAAAATAGTTAAATATCAATATTAGTGGTAGATAATGATAGTCTTAACAATTAATGATATTTGTGAATGGTCCGGTTCAACGCCCAGTAATCGCAATTTTCGAGAGGGTGAACGACTGGTAGCTGCGAAACATTTATTGAATTGTGGTATACACAAACATTTATTGAATTGTGGTAACTAAACCAAGGAAACTCTTTCATTTTAATGTTGTTGCCGTCCCATTCTTTTCTTAGTGGAATAATAATGAGATCTTGTAAAATGCTACTTCACACATGCTTAACCTCAAAAAACGAATTTGACTCACCTGGTAATATATAGTCGTCTTTCAGAAAATGCAATGAACACACTTTCATGTGAGGATTTATTTTACAGTCAATCTTCAAAGCGTTCTTCCATGCTGTGAATTGGTCCACTTTTTCCATTTGACCAAAATAATTTTTGATGTAAACACAACGCGCATTTTTTTTAGGAAACTTATGAAACGTTAATTCACGGTTTTTTTGAAAACTGCTTCCACATCCATACACACAACACTTTATTCTTTTTTTAGAAATCTTGCGAGGGTTAAATATTCCTAATTCTTCCGTCATTTTTTGTTTAATTTCTCAAAAGTACTAATGACACTAATGATAACTTATGTGTTTTGATGAGCGATGCACCCCGGTATTAGTTCCAAAATTGAACACCAGGTGTCTCACGAATTTTGTCAGATCCCAATATCCAATAGAAGTAAACATTTGTTATTCCTATTATAAGTTAATGTAGAATATTTGAAAATACTATTTTCCTTTTTTTGTACTGATCGTTCTACTACAGCTAAATTACGGAAAAAACGATAATATGCACAACTTCAAACGCCTAAATCTCTCAATAATGGTCAATAAATTAGATCAAATTTATTAATTAATTACTTATTAATTACTACAACCGACGATCAGAAATATGTTTCTGTTGTAACATAATGTATTAGAATTTTCATTTTCCATCTCATTAATTATCAAAAAAAAACATCTAACCTCCGTGAGTTTTCCCAAAAAATAATGCAGGTTTACCTCGTACTTTGATATTGAATTAAATAGAATTACTATCAAAAACTTTCATAAAACTAATCTACCATCATTGAACTATTGATATATTTATATATTTTTAGAATTGGTTCATTAATAATTATTTTATAAGACTCGAAATATCACCCGTAAAATGCAATGTATACTATTGCAAATCTACGTACGCGCCGATCAGTACGGCAGCGGCGCAATTTTGTAAAAGGGCTCATAAAGAGTACGTAAAATCTCCACTAAAAGGAATGTTAGGATTTACAAAAAAAACGGTGTGCTTATGACCACACGACTGAAGTGAACCTTTTTTAGCTCCATCTGTATGTGTATATATCTATGTATGTGTGTACAATAAATAATGTATGTACATATGCATATTTCTTTTACTAGCTATAAGAGAAGAGAGAAATAAAATGTGCGCGCGCACTGCTTTCCCTTGCTCAACACTCAACTCCCGTTCGCTTCGCCCGAACACACTTTTTCACTTTAATTACTCTGAAAGAGTAATGGAAAATATAAAAAACATTTTTTACACCTTCCTATAAAAATAAAAGTCATATATACCTTTCTAAAATAAATTCCGATTTCGGCCACACGCCACAAGAACTTGGTCACACTGCTGTAGTGCTGCTTGATCGCGGGTGTATGGAAGTTGCGTGTGAAACACAACTCGTGCTAACGACGACATGGTATGAAGTTAAATCCCAACCCAATGTAATAAAGTAACTTAAGAAAGCAAATTATAACTTTGTTAGGAGCACCGTTAAAGATCGGCTCACACGAGCAATGATTCTTTAATTTGCAACTTATTCCATTATCAACCTTATATCTTTAATATACCAGCAACCTATTGGAAGGGACTGAATTCCTAAACAAACGCTATGTTCATAGCCTATCTAGAGTCAGTAGTGTTTTTCATTATATGACTACTGCCTTAGATGTAAAAAAAAAGAAATTCCAGTACTTTTGTCATATTTATTATCAGGACCGGATTGGTCCGGACCGGACCAGTGGCTCAGGAGCCTTGAAAATTCCAGGCAGAATGAAAATTTTAAATTCATAACAGAGTTGAAAACTAAATAATTCAACTTCGACGGGTGCAAATCGAAAATGGCCCGGGCTGCGAGATTTTAAAATATTGGCCCCAACTCCGTCGTTGTCCCAGTGCCTCCAAACCACTAAATCCGGCCTTGATTAATATTATTATTATATTTAACAGAGTGGGTGGGAGGTATGGGTTTCCGACGCGCCTCCAGCGACGCTGAGTTAGCATGTTCTATGGAGCGCGGCTCGCTCGCGACACTGTTGTCGCATCTGCCTGATAACCTCTATCCAACGTCCAACGTAAGTATACAATCAATTGAAATTGGTTAACCGTGATAGTTATGGTTATTTTGAGTACTCGAGTTTTTCTGTGTTGTATCTAATAGAAAACTGAGATTTTATGATTCGAAACAATACTAGACGGTTCCAAAGTCCCAAACACGAATTTTGACAGCTCCGTAATCGTATCGGCTGTCTCAAAATTTGTATGGAAGGAGCCAGTTTGTTCTTACGTACAATAGGAGCGTTGTTTTGTTTTCATAGAAACTTTGACAATGTGATACGATTACGGTGCTGTCAAAATTCTTGCTTGGGCCTCGGACCCGTTTTCAAGGTGTCGTTAACTTAGACGCCACCTTGTAAACCGGTATATACACCACTCCACTACGGAGGTTGTCGGTTTAATGTTGTTCCTATATAAGTAAGTCTTACCGTGTTCTTCTTTCACTTGTAATGTTACTGACAAACGTTTTCCGTTCCTTTGTTTAGTTTGGGACTAAACGGACTTATGTGCTATTTTTATATTTTACCTTTAGGAAACCCCACGGGCTGGCACACCAGTGGTCACAGTGCAGATATCGTCCTGCTCGCAATGCCACCAATGCTTCGCGCTTCTTTACGACGAGGACATAATGGCGGGGTGGGCTGCCGACGATTCAAACCTGAACACTCGCTGCACCGCGTGCGGCCGACACACCGTGCCGCTGCTGTCTGTACAGGTCATTATACGTCAGCATCATGGAGCAAAGCGGCAGATTATACTCTGTTCTTGTTACTCACAATGCCTCGCTTCTATATGACGAGGACATAATGGCGGGGTGGGCTGCCGACGATTCACACCTGAATACTCGCTGCACCGCGTGCGGCCGACACACCGTGCCGCTGCTGTCTGTACAGGTCATTATACGTCATCGTCATCGAGCAAAGCAGCAGATTATACTCTTGTTCTTGTTACTTGCAATGCCTCGCTTCGATGCGACGAGGACATAACGGCGGGGTGGGCTGCCGACGATTCAAACCTGTACACTCGCTGCACCGCGTGCGGCCGACACACCGTGCCGCTGCTGTCTGTACAGATCATTATACGTCATCATCATCGAGCAAAGCAGCAGATTATACTCTTGTTCTTGTTACTCGCAATGCCTCGCTTCTATACGACGAGGACATAATGGCGGGATCGGCTGCCGACGATTCAAACCTTAACACTCGTTGCACCGCGTGCGACCAACACCGTGCCGCTGCTGTCTGTACAGGTCATTATACGTCATCATCATCGAGAAAAGCGAAGCGGCAGATTATACTCTGTTCTTGTTGCTCACAATGCCTCGCTTCTATACGACGAGGACATAATGGCGGGGTGGGCTGCCGACGATTCAAACCTGAACACTCGCTGCACCGCGTGCGGCCGACACACCGTGCCGCTGCTGTCTGTACAGGTCATTATACGTCAGCATCATGGAGCAAAGCGGCAGATTATACTCTGTTCTTGTTACTCACAATGCGTCGCTTTTATACGACGAGGATATAACGGCGGGGTGGGCCGCCGCCGATTCTAAACTGAAATCATCACCATCAGCTTATTAATGTCCTCACTGAAGGACACACGCCTTCTCTTTGGATGGAATAGGGAGACTGGGCCGTGACCCACCACGCTGGCCCAGTGCGGATTGGTGGGTGCTAATGACTTCAGATGCAACCGGTACAAACGGCTTAACGTGCATTCCGAAGCACGGAGGAGCTGAAGTTTTTATTCACCCATTTACTGACCGACTATTGCTAAGTTGCTTAACTTCCACGATCGCAAACCGAATGTGCTAACCATTTGCACCATCGAGCTACTCATAATATAATCTTTATATCAGCCGTTCGATCACTGCTGTACATAGGCCTCCCTAAGGATTTTGACATCGAACAGTCCTGCGCTATTCGCATCAACAAAAACCCGACAGGCAACATTTCGTTCGAAGTTCACCGTACTGTACCGTGTCAGCATCGTGTGCCTATATATAGATACGGCATGGCTGACTTTCTTGCCGTATTTATTTTAGCTCGTGTTTTGCACGCTGTTTTACCACACCCTAACGGCTAACGAGAAGGAGTTTTATGAAAAAACCTTATAATCTCTTACATTTCAGTTTTTATCGAAGGCTGTAATTATCTCGACATCAAACTAGTAGTAGTATATCATGTCGGCAGGTAATAGATCGCTCTCAACTCTGAGATCAAGATCTTTCTCTGAGAAAACAGCATCTCAAGATCGTCTTATCGCATCTTTCAGAGTTGAGACTGATATATTAATACGGGCCTAAGTTACATTACAACATTGCCTATACTACAACTCCTATAAATAAAATCGTACTTTTCCCTTTTCAGATAATTCGTCTCAACCAAACGCAAGCGGAAATATTAAGCGTGCCTTATTTAAATCCTCTAGTTCTAAGAAAAGAATTCGAATCTATATTGGGTAAGTAACAATATATTTTAATAAACACGTTACAAAAGAAGTTCGCGCATCCTATTCCTATCCAAATTGTCATATCCATGCCGACAAAAGCTTCAAACTAAATAAAGAGAAATATGGATACAAATAAGATGTCAGTAAAAATACATTGTTCAGCTATGACCTGCAGTTGTAATTAACTGCGTTAATCATCTCCTTCCTACAACGCAACGCCCAAAAACACTACTTTTCTATTTCATGATTTTTAGTAACATTATCAACTACTTCTTTTTGTCAGAAAAGTGAAACCGCTTTAAATATTCATGTTAAATAGACATGCCAAAATTGGTACTTTATGTTACATACCTATTAGACTCAAATTTATCATTATAAATGTTCTTACAATAAAGAAGTTATTTATCTTCAGGTAGAGAAGGAGATGCTTGTTTAGCGGAGCCGGAGTTTGTGGAATCCCATCCCATTGTCTACTGGAATCTCGTTTGGTTCCTAGAGAGAGCGAACATAGAGAACCATTTACCGGATCTCCTGTGTCCCGACTTCCAGACACGGTATCAGAGCACGGATGCGTTGCACGAAGCTCATAAAGTTGGTAAGTGAACTTTAGCAGACTATTATAGTCATCATCAGAAGACTAGACTAGAAAAAGAGAAGACTTTTAATCAGTCATTTGCGTTAGTCGATGCAATTATAAGCGATCTTTTTTGGCGGACGACAAAAAATACCGCGTACAGAAGTCCCTCTTCTGCGCAGGCTATAATAGGATCTAATCTAAATATTTCATCACAGGTTGCCGCGTAATATGCAGCTGGGATCTAGTCCGCTTGCACTCGGAAGCGGGCGTGGCTCTGCACCGAGCTTGGCGCGAGCGGCGAGCGGAGCACCAGCGCTCGCGAGCGGTGCGAGCGTTACTGCTCACCGAGCACGACCGCTCCGCTACGCATTCGTGAGTGGAACAATAATCTTGTGTTTAGCAGATACATATTATATTAGATATTCTTCATCATCATCATCATCATCAGCCTATTAATGTCCTCACTGATGGTGCACAGCAACGTTGCCAGACGTCCCGATTTAAATCAAAATTTAATGTCCCGCGCGGGATAGGCCCAATCCCGCTTTTCGGGAATAACTCGACCGTGCGTTCAGCGTACTGAGAAAGCGCGGGCGGCTGGCACAGACAAGTGTGGAATGGCCGCCTTCCTGGCGCGTAATAAAGATAAATATTCAATAACTTTTGATTATATACGTTTTTTTACTATGTCCCGCTTTTTTCACTCAAAAAGTTCCTAAATCCCGACTTGGCAATAAAAAATTCTGGCAACGCTGGGCACAGGCCTTTACTAGGGATGATATTACAGACGGGGTGGAGAAATAAGAGGGTTCAAAGTAAGGTGACAAATATATAAATTATAATATAATGAAAAATTTATAAAATACAGCAAGACGATAGCAAATCAGGAACAGAAGAGCAACAGAGTGAAATAGATATCAATAATATGACATATAAAAACATAGACATATTTAAGAGTATGGCCTGATAGCCAGCTCCTAACAGATGGAATAGGGTGAGATGGCATGACCCCCCACGCCGGCTCAGTGCCGATTGGTGCTAACGACTGCTATTGCAGCCGGGGACCAACGGCGTAACGTGCCTTCCGAAGCACGAAGGAGCTCGAGATAGTAAATATTTGGTCACCTATCCAATGACTGACCACTGCGAAAGTTGCATAACAGCCGAACGCGCTAACCACTTGCGCAATCGAGCTCCTCGACTGCATTATACATGATTATGTTAAATATACCTGCCGATATGAATTGAACCTTTTTATTAAATTAAATCTTAATAATGATATAAAGAGGAAAGATTGTATTGGTTGTTTGTAGTGAATAGGCTCTGAAACTATTGGACCGATTGAAAAAATCTTTCACATTTAGAATCCTACATTATCCCTGATGAACATAGGCTATAGAGTATTTTCAATAACATGGGAAATATATAATGTAACAACGTGGGAAAAATATACCAAAACATAACCTTTTGTCGCAAACGCTCCAGAAGTCATTGACAACAGAGCAAAGTGATGCACTAAAGTTTTATAGAGGACATAAATATCTACAAAAAAGTCCGTAATACCATATGTCTAACTATTACAGTTTTGTCGTCACAAGAGAGGAAAAAGGTTATAGTGAGTCAAACTTAAGACATGCTGCCGCGGACTTTTTTAAGGGAAATAATTCGTATATATACATATATGATTTTAGTGTTAAATTTCCAACGGCCTCTGATAAAACACTTAAGACCATTTAGAGACATCAAAAGTTAATGTAATTTAAAGTCTTAATTTTATCTTACTGTCTTGTTGTCATAAAAAAGTGACAGCACTAGCTTTAATTAAACTTAAAAAGAAAAGTGATACTTTAGTCGAACTTAAAAGTTCACTGACTTCTTTGAATGTGGCCATTACTCTTTAAAATAAACTACACGTTTTCTTTCCACAGTGTGATATTAGCGATCCTGGACGGCCTGCTGAGCAATGATCTGACGGACGCGTTACGAAAACTGGCCGCGTGGCGACACACCACCTCGTCCACAAAACGATACCACTCTTACTACAGGTACCTGCTATAAGATGCAATTTTAATGGCAACTAGCCGCCGCCCGCGACTTCGTACGCGTGGTTAGAAATAAAGGTTCACTGCTCGTTCCCCGTAGGTGATAGCGTTATAATATATAGCCTATATGTTGACCCGACTATTTACTAATATTCGTATTTGAAGTAAATCCATGCAGTACTTTTTGAGTTTATCCCGGACATGCATAGGGGCCGTTCAAGTATTACGTAAGCACTATAGGGAGGCAGGGGGGTCTTTGCATTGCTTATTTTTGATGACATGGGGGGCTGGGGGGTCGAGATAGTGATTACGTCATCATCATGGATTCTGGTGCCATGGACTGAAGACTGTTAACTGGAATTAATATGTATACTAAAAAATTGAAAGAAGTTTGTTTTGTTCGTAATAGTAAAGTTTGTTTAAATTTAAGTACTGCTGCTCATGAATACTCATGAATCAATAAAACAAAATAGAATACATTAAAGGAAAAATGCATATAAGTACCAATGCTTACATAAGCATGGGGGTGGGGGGTAAGAGCTTTGCTTACTTTTGCTGACAAGGGGGAGGAGGGGGTAAATAATTGTAATAAATCTGCTTACTTAATACTTGAACGGTCCCATACAGAAAAACAGACAAAAATTCTAAAAACTATATTTTTGGCTTCGGTATGGACTGTAGATCACACCCCATGTATTCTTTTAAAAAAATATTCATTGTACAGGTTTGACTTTCCTACCAATTTATTATATGTAAAGATGAAGTTTGCGCAAGTCGCGGGGCAGTAAACGAAATGTAGGGTGATTTTGGGCGCGTGGGATGTCACTGAACTAAGAGCCTCCGCTGCGTTAAGCGGGAGCACGGAGCGGATGTCCGCTCCGCATGCTGATCATGCCATTTCATAGAGCAGCGCTGCATGTGGCTGAGCCCACCCCGTGCTACGGAGCACGCTTTATTGACAGTATTTTGTACTCATGTCACGCAGACAAGAGCATAAAAGACTGACGTCTTGCATTAAAAAAAAACCATTATTTTCTGTTCACTCACGCGATCCAAATTCTACTGTACCCTTATGAAGGCACTAATAGATTTCATCTAAATCTTTCCAGTCGTTTAGAAGGAATTCAATATTAAAGAGAACGAGATATTAAAGAAAAGTTTGTTAGAACATACAAACGGATAACCCCAAGATAAACGGAAAATAAATTACAAAACGCTGTCTCGTTAAATTGTCAATACAAAGTGCCGTATCTTGCCTTTACAGTGTGTTATTACTTAGTCAATATCATTTTATTCTCAGGGACGTCCTATTTCTCGCTATGGCTGCACTCGGCGAGAACAACATCGACTTCGTAGCTCTCCAACGCGAATATACTCGAGCTCTCGAACAAGCGGGCGGGGAAACAAGACCGCACGATTTACCGCCATCTCCCACTGCAGTATGCTGCAGACATTACTTCAAACGGCTTCGACTCCAGTA
The DNA here is from genome assembly GCA_902850365.2 of Chilo suppressalis. Classification (NCBI taxonomy): domain Eukaryota; kingdom Metazoa; phylum Arthropoda; class Insecta; order Lepidoptera; family Crambidae; genus Chilo; species Chilo suppressalis. The sequence goes on from OU963907.1 coordinate 10,144,831, forward strand.
CGAAGACAACGTCGTTTGATCCAAACCAACATCACTCTTAATTTTTTCCTAGTAAGTCTCATTTCCCCGTGACTAATCTTCCAGTGGGTGGAGAAACAAGATCGCACGATTTACCGCCATCTCCCACTGCCTTATTCTGCAGACATTACTTCAAACGGCCTCGACTCGAGTACGAAGACAACGTCGTTTGATCCAAACCAACATCACTCTTATTTGTTTCCTAGTAAGTCTCATATCCCCATGACTAATCTTCCAGTGGGTGGAGAAACAACACCGCACGATTTACCGCCATCTCCCACTGCCGTATGCTGCAGACATTATTTCAAACGGCTTCGACTCGAGTACGAAGACAACGTCGTTTGATCCAAACCAACATCACTCTTAATTTTTTCCTAGTAAGTCTCATTTTCCCATGACTAATCTTCCAGTGGGTAGAGAAACAAGACCGCACGATTTACCTCCATCGCCTTCCGCTGTATGCTGCAGACATTATTTCAAACGACTGCGGTACGAGTACGAAGACAACGTCGTTTGATCTAAGCCAAAATCACTCTTAATTGTTGATCAGTAAGTCTAATTTTCCAATGGCCAATCTCCGAGCGGGTGGAGAAACAAGTAACATGATTTACCTCCATCGCCCACCGCCGTATGCTGCAGAAAGTACTTTAAACGCGTGCGACTGTGAACTGTTGCATTGGACTGTAAGAACGGTGAAAACTCGCAGGGGTTTATTGATATGTAAGCTTGAATATATCTGTTTATAGCCGTACTCAGAAATGTCAGTATTACTTAAATGCTTTGTCATGTTTTTTTTTCGTTCTATCTTTATCGCAAAGAAAGTGACAAAATCAGCTTTAGTCAAACTTAAAAATTAAGTGACTTCTCTGAGTGCGTTCGTAGTGTTTTGACTCTGTTGAAATGTATTCTGAATGCCGATACGGTGATATGAACTAGGTTGTCGAATACGATATTTGATGCGTTTAAGAAGGATTATTTAAAGTAAAAAAAATACTAAGTTTGTAAAGACCTATAGTGGTAAGGGTGATATCGGAATTAGGATGAAGTTACATGGTTCGAATTGAAAATTGCAGCTAAAAATATTCCATTTTATTTCTTATTATAAATTGAGTAAATAACAAAGTTGTGATATTTTTTTTACTCGAAACAAAGCAATAACTTTTTAAAAATGGCCTCAAACAACTTTAATCGTATTCATAATTCGGACAAGAAGTGTGTACTTACTGACATCGGTAATTATATTAGAGATGAACTCCTGGAAGTATGATCAACACGCCGTCCAAAGCTAACGTCTTTTAGAACGAAGATCATCAACAAACAGTTTTTTTTAATTATCACTCGTCCATCCTAACGGGAACAATGTAATGTGGGGTCACCTTAATATGAAATGCATGTGTGTATGTGGCTTTTATAAACACAGAACTCTGCTACGGAATTAATGAGAAAATCGCTGGCTGGGTATGTTAATAATATATTTTATGTATATTCTGGTATATATATTCTGGTACATAAGCAATAATTAGTACTGAATATACTATGGAAATTTTAATAATTCTGCATTGGTAGTTAAGTTCAATATTATATCGTTTTCTTTGCTAAAACCCAAGGGAAAATACTATATACCACAGAGCTTATAAATATATCTATGTTTATAACAATGGCGCCATCTATTTGTTATTCCGTTGTACTAATGAAGCACATTTTTACAAGCTGTCCGAAAAATATTACTTTAAAATTTAAATATAAAAATTATAGAATCCGTTCAAAGTAAATGGGCAAAACTGTAAAACACAATTTTTATATTGGACCTAATTTTGACGAAACTTAAATTAAAACTTTATCTGAACATATTATACGCTACTGCGTTATTAAGTTTTAGGTTTACAAATCATGCCAGAATCAGACCGTGTGTATTATTATATTTTTTTTTTACATAAAATATCACAATAATGTAACGCAATGACTACAAACTCATTGCGTTTTAGATTTTTCATTATTGCATTGAATTTTTCATATTCGACCATTGCCATAATTTTGGCATCGCAAAACCAAACGCCAGACTGTGTAAAATGCATTGATTTTATTTCTGTATAGTTTTAAGTATAGTATATGTAGATCACAAAAGTTGGGAGTAATTTATATTCAATGGCATGGCCTAATTAATTTGCCCCAAATATGTAAACATGCACGAGTGTGTAGCTTACTTAATTCTCAATTATGTTCACATTTTGGCATATCCATTATACTTTAGGATTGTGGGTGCTAAAATATTGTTTGGAGTGAAATCGAAGCACGTATGTACATATTAATGTTGTATAGATTAGGTTATTCGCCGCAACGCGACAATATAAAGAAATGTGTTGTAGAATTAACGCTTGATTGTGAGATGCAAGTGTCACGGTTGAATTCGTAAACGGATTGTAGGTTATAGTTTATTGTGTTCACAGAGTCACATTATTACGTCAGTAAATTAAAATATTTATCTTAGTTGCAGTCTTATTATGTATCCAAAAGAGAATCATTCCCCTGATTATTTTAAATAAATGTTTACTCATTCCACCAATTTCATTGTAGTACTTATATTTTGGCTGTTATTTCATTTTGACTTAAAATAATGTGACTGCCAAAATTTGAAAGTATTTATAGATGTATCGATCGACAGTGGTGTTACTAGAGATATGATAAAATCATACTAACCATGATTCATAAAAATGTATATTGTTGTCAAAAGACAATATTTGTCATTTTAGCATTTCATTCTGTAAAAGCTCATGCATTCTGGTTGAATGTTTCGATGAAAACAAAAAGGGAAAATACGAAACTCGCGGTCCGTGACTGACAACACAACGAAGGGTTTTGCATGTATCTAAACTTTGATATTTTTATAAGATGAAGACAATTACCATGACCGTTAACACTCCGAAGAGACAATATTCAGTAGATAATAAAAATATAAAAACAATACTTTAGTATACATTTAAAGTTTACAACTCTATCATAGAATGGACTGAGCGTTTCCCGGCCAATTATAAAGTAAAACCGAACAGAAAAGTATGAGCGAGACGAAGCGATCTTGCGGCTTATAGTTCACATGGGCACTGATGGCACCATCGTTTTCAGTTGTCAATTTTGTGCGAGTGTAGCATAGTATTGGCTAAATCATCACTTTTTCTCTTTCTAGAAATTTGACAATTTTTATGTGATGCCGACTTGATTTGACATCAGTCTGTTCTTTTTATTCATTCATTATAAAGAACATGGAGGTTAGAGAGAAGGAGAACGATCGGTATGTACTAAAGCATTAGCCCGCCTGCCCCTGACAATTTGTAGAATTTATAGTTCATTTGTCAGCCACCAGCCGCGCTGCCGTCGGTAAGTAGTATCTGTGATGTTAGCTGTTTATGACTATAAGTAGATGAAGTTAGTTGAATATTGTACATATTTTCTTCGCTGCATTTATCATTTCAAATTAGCCCGCTTTTGTTGAGACAACTTAGCGATCGCAGTGCCTGACTTATTTTGTCCATATTTCAGGGACACTATTTTCTACAGCGATCGTTCTCCTTCTCTCTAACCTCCACGATAAAGACAGACTGTTGTCAAGTGTACAAATAGCAAATACGAAATGCTAAGTGAAGTGCTGGCATGAGTGTTACATGGTCCATTCTCTGTCTTTTATATAAAATGAATAAAGAAATATTTCCACCACTCGCACCAATTAGCCTAGCCCCAAAGTAAGCACTGTAGGCTTGTGTTATGGGATACTAGGGTAACGGATAGAATACATTAACTGATACATATATAAGTATATTTATATAGAATTACATATTATACATCCATGACTGCAGTACAAATGCTCGAATTCATCACACAAACATCTGCCCCTACCGGGATTCGGAGTCGGGAGGATCTTCCGAGTAGGCGACACCTTGAAACCCGGCGTACCAACTACTCGGCTACGGTGGTTGTCGGAAGTTGTATCGTTTAAGCGAATCTGTCCACCCGTACAACAATAATTTACAATAGAATGGTCTTCCCATCTAGTTGTAGACCTTTTTCTTGAAGTACATACAATATGGTATCGTTTTTCCCCTTTTTAATTTCATCTGAGGTACCTAATATGATTCGTGATGCAAAATCAAGGCCATGATAGTGGATACACTTATCCCTGAGTATCGCTCTTATTGCTATATAATAAAGGCGCTGTCAATATCAAATTGTATCCACCGTCGTGGCAACATTGTGCCTAGTACTGCTAATATTTATCGAAAGTCCATGAACTGAAAATCAATATGGAGTAAGGTATATGAACGTGATCAGACCTATATAGCAATATCTGTTTTAAATCTTAAAAGTTTGTTTTCTTAACAAAGATTTAAGAAATGACTAACTGGAATTAAAGCAATAGCAACACTGCTCATGTTTGAACGATTTTATGATAAAATGTATTTTGACATCACTTATCGTTAATTAGCCGGCATGCTTTAGCAATTAAAAGCAATTCAATGTTTTTTTTGTTGTGAAAGGAATTGAGACATTTATTTTTTAATTGAAGTAGTAAATTCAATAAAACAACATTTTGACATGCATATACCTTATAATATATTTATAATACATTTTAATGTTGGCCTATTATTGTAATACACAAACATTAAATAACTCCAATAAGAAATGATACTGCTATTCTTCATGTTGTAAAAATTTACTCTGCAATACAAGTCTTCAGTACTTGAAACGTGTAAATCAATACTCATAATATACCTACGAACTAATGTTTGAAGGCAGGATGATTATTTATTTGTATAACTAACCATAGCTTTAGACACGAGGCAGTTTTAGTTTGACTAATATTTGTGCCTCAGGGTTCATAATTTCCACCTTGGTAACATATTAGCAATTTAAAGGTGTGTCCAAACACAAGCAATGTTTTGCGCGATGTTGACATTCTTTTATTTTAACGCTATATTAGATTATGCGTATTTCAAACGCCACGCTTGGACACACCTTATGTGAGCTTAATTTATTTTCATGTATCCAAATAGAATAAGTGATTATACAGCCGCATTCAGAGACGTTAAATAATAATTAAGTTTGACGATAAATAATGCTGTCTTTAGTTAAAATTAATTGACGACTCTGTGTACGGCTGATAGAAATGTTTATTTTTAAACTGCCTCAAGTGATGTTTATTACGCCATATTTTTGTTCCATTCATAAGGTACAATGGTGATAGTCACTGAATTGTATTTTTTACATTCGAATTAATTATTTATGTATGTAAGGTTTCAGATCAAAATTAAAAAGACATGCCACTGCATTACTATGGGTATATTAAGATGTGTTAATAAAATAAAAGTTTAGTAATTTTATTTCAATGGACAAGTATAATGAAATACATATAATTTTTATAAAAAATAAAAACTTCAGATATATTTATTCTTATTATTATTTAGTACATTTCCTCCTATGTTGAAAAAATAGCATAAATCCTGTAGAATGGGAGTCATGTTTATGTCTATGTATTTATCTTTCTCAAACTGCACTCTTCATACAATGTTATACTAATTACAAAGGGAATAAACCTTTGAAAATTATGGTGTGAAGGTGTGCATGTGTACACAATGTTCAACACATTTTATGATGACATGCCTAATACTCTATACAGAAATTTTCCATCATGATCATAATAACAATCATTAACTTTGTATGTTGCACCTTTTTTGTATAGTTTTTTGGGTACTCTAATTCTTTCTGGATAGTCCATTATACTTTTTTCACTTTTGGTATTATCTTCTTTGAATTCTGTTAATTCTTTAGCAGCATTATTATGATTTTGCACATCTATTTCAGTGCTTAGATCAGGTGGTTGAATAGATGCACTCTCATTGCTGATAGATTTTACTATGATTTCATCATTTATGTCAACATTTTGACCACTATCAAGACGGTTTTGGATTTTTTCAGCAAATTCACTGAGTGTCAATCTTTGGGATTGATTATGTTTTTTAAAATCTTGATTTGGAGCTTCTTTGTGTTTGGTTTCTTCATGTGTTTTCTCTTTTTCATTTCTTTCTTTTGCTGCACACTTTCGAACAATACTTTCAAACTCTCCCATTTTTTGTTCCATTGATATGTCAACTTTAATTGATTTTTTATTTAGAGGTGGAATTATTCTATCCGAAAATTTTAGAAAGTGCTTTCTTAGTTCATCAGATATCCCTAAAGAACCTTCTTTGAGTTCCCTCCAATTCCTCATAACTGATTGATCATGTCGGAGAATGCGTTGTTCTGTTGCAGGTTTCCATGGGTATTTAACTAATTTCTGTAACATCCAATTGTATATTTTATAAAAAAGAAAAACAAATGTATTAGTAAATTAAATCTTAATCATTATTCAGATCTTATAAAAGTATGAAAGTATTTATATTCAATGTACTATTTTTATAGTATAGATTTATAGTGCAAAGTAATTATATTTTCTAAATATTTGACAGCCTGTTCTTCAGGGGCTTGCATGATATTTTTGAGCACCTACAAGTATATCTCCAGGTGGGGCAATAGACAAATGGACTTCTATGTATTTTCTAGTCTGGGTGCTTGGGGTATTAGTTTAGGATCCAAAGCAATATAATGTAATCTAATGAAAAATCAAAGTTTACTAGTCTTTTTTAGAGAGTACTAAGTAGGCACTTAAGGTAGGGTAGAATTTAAGGTGTTAGGCTAGCTTACTTTTAGTAAGTAACAGGTTACCTGCCCAATAATTTAGGCACAACCAATATGGTGTTAAGGTGTTGCTTTGGGAATAAGATGTATTTTTCCTAAAATATCATAGCTTTGAGAGTCTGCCATCTCTGCTAGAGATATATGCATTATGCAAGGAGGCTATGTATTAGAAAATATTGCTTTAAACATTATTATTTATCAAAAAATATCCTACTATCCTTCCTACATCTTACTAATATTGTAAATGCAAAAGTTTGTATGGGTGTACAGATGTTAGTTATTATTTCACACAAAAACTACTGAACAGACTTTGGATAAATTTTGGCATGCATACAGTTTATGACCTGGATTGAGACATAAAATACCTTTTATCCCTGAAAAATGTCTGATTCATATCGAATTCTCAAAAAACTATAGTAAATGCAGACAAAGGTGCTGGTGGCCACTACTTTATTTGAACTATTTTACCTTGACTACTGGCACAGTAACTGGAAAGCTTTCAGCAACTCTTTCAGGAGTCCACTCATTTGGCTCTGTGGCAATCAAGTGACGGATTTGTTCCTTCTCACTCCAAGTTAGTAGGTTTGGCATATTTTCTTTGAAATATTTATCCTTAACTATGTGATAGCTTAACTCATATTTTCCCATGAGAGTTTCATTCATATGCTCATTGTATGCTTCCCCAACCTATAAAATTGTGTAAATAAATAAGTGAATTAAAACTAAACTTGATTATAAAATATCCTTAACATGCTTTACATTCATTATTAAAGATGTTATATCAACTATTGATATACATTCAATTTCTAAACAACTCATTAAAACTCTTGCCAGAAAAGACTTATCTAATAGTTTATTGTGCTGTATATGGCAGCCAACTTTTAAGACAGTTTTTATTGTTTAATAAGAAGAGTTATTTATCCATCAGGCTATTGAACTTCACCCAGGGGTAAATTAAAATTTCTATATTATTTTTAGACAAACACTAATTTCTAAACAAGAAATACTATATACTAAAACTACTTCCAGGGCCAAAGAGGTTATACTTTTTTTTTTCTCTTTTAAATATTCTTTCCTGGCGCTTCGCCGGCCGCTACCGTTGCACGCTCGCTTTGCTCGCTCAGCTCGCGCGTTATTGGCACAATACTAACCCAACCTAACCTAGTGTGAAGTATCACCGTTTAGGCCCTGGAAGTACAGTTTAGCCCTGAAGACTAATATTTTTAGCAAGACATCACTTGATTGAGTATAGCAAAGGTGGGCAACAAGGAGATGTAACGAAAATATTGATATCTACGTACATTAGTAAAGTCGCTTTCAGATGCTTCAATAAATTCTTCAGCATCTTCATCTTCAATTTTTAGGCCATTTTTCTGAAATGCATTAATTCTACGGTTTAAGCCAGGGTTAGCATTAGGATAAGTTATCCTACTGTTTCTTACATTCCTCACAATTATTTTGTCGCAGACGTAAATTAACTGTTGTAATCGTATATTAAACATTTTTTGAGGGGTTTAAACAAATCTTTGACAGAAGCCTTATTATTTTGAATATGTATAAAACACGACACCAATGAAATTCTAAACTGGTATCCCGTAGTGAAAAACTGGTACTTAAAAATAAATAACTTTTTTCACAGATTTTAGGTGCACAACTGCACATGCCCTGCCGGCTGAGAGAAAGTAATGTCAATAAAACTGTCTTGTCAGTGTCATTGTCAGCAATATCTGTGTAGCCTGTGGTATCATTTCGGGATAGGGATGCTCATAATAAATCGATTCCTTGAATTGATCCGATGCTATGACATTCATATATTAATTCGATGTATCACTGTATTTTCCTAAAACTAACCTTTATTATTTTGTTAAAATAAAAAACAGGACACCAATAATTCTAAATTGGTACCTACCTAAAAATAAATAATTTCTCAGATTTAATTGTACATGGCAACTGAAAGAAAGTAATGTCAATAAATTGTCACTGTCAGTGCCATTTTAATTATGTAGTCTGTGGTGTTATTTTAGAGGTAGGAATCAGGGATGTTACGGAGCTTCGACTCCGATTCCGATAAGGCGGAACTTCCGATTATTCCGAAACTTTTAAATTGGAGGTCTTAATCGGAGGTCGAAGCATAGCAAATAGTGACGGCGGCCTGCGTCGACCTTTACAAACTGGTTCATACACGTCGCGTTGGGAGTCTGTGTTAATAATAAGTAAATTTAAATGGAATATGATAATTTTATAATTAAAATGAAAAAAAAAATTACTGAATGTTGTTTTTATTTGTTCTTAAATTAAAAATATCTCTCTTGTGACCACTTCTGACTCTGCCTCTGACCCCGACTCAGCCTCCGACTCCGATAAATCAAATTTAAAAACTCCGACTCCGACCTCGGTTCCGATAAATTCACCTCCGTTACATCCCTGGTAGAAATGTTCATAGGATGTACGTATCATAATAAATTGATACGTTGTAGCGATCCGATACTATGACTATGACATCCGTAAAGTTCGATATATCACTGTATTTTCGTAAAAAATCGTTGACCGAGACCGAGGTTAGATTACTTGGAAGTAATCCCGAGTTTGTCGCGCTAAGAAAAGTGTGATTTTGCAATAAATCCGTCGAACACTGAATAAATCACCACGTACCTTGAACTGAGTAAAATACTTCTAGGAAGTCAGCACCAGGTGTCGAAAGATTAAGTACGGGAAGAATCTGATGTCCGCGCGCGGGATTTTCACTGTAGCTGTTCGTGGTAGCCTTGTCAATGTTGATCAGCAGGTTTCTTTAACGGACGGAGACGAATCCAGGATACTGAAGTCCAAATGCTATATTTCACCGTTGACCGTATTTGTTTGCAGGAACCAGGAAATGTTTTTATTATTGAAGTTATACTTCTTTAGGCGCGTTATGAAAAAATGATGAGAGTGAAATTTTAAGATGCGCGCGCATCACTGTAACACAAAATTTTAACAGCATGAAGTTGGCCGCTTTAGCGACCAACTTCATGCGTGACTTTTGTGTTTACCGCACATTAAGAAAAACTACCAACAAAATAGAAATAGAATCTCTATTTAGTGGGTGCTAACGACTGCATTGTGAAAAATAAATGTCAAAAGTATTTATTACTCTGGAACAACGGAACCAAAGCGCGATTTAGGAGACTACAGCGCCATCTCTTGACCATTGGTGTAGTAGAACCAAAAACCACATCTTTATTTTTTGTAATAAAGTAACAGTTATAGGTATTCATATTTATAATATCAAAAGTATTTATTAATCTGGAACAACGGAACCAAAGCGCGATTCAGGAGACTACAGCGCCATCTCTTGACCATTGGTGTAGTAGAACCAAAAACCACATCTTTATTTTTTGTAATAAAGTAACAGTTTTTTAATATTTATCCACATGTTTCTAGTTTGTATATTCGGAATACGTGTTTGAGTTTCATACAAGTGCAAATCACATATGTTCTAATAAATTATATTCAGTAGCGATTTTAATTGAATATTTTGATTATTTATTTTTTCAAATTAAAACTGAACTTTATTGACTGTGTCCTTTTCCAGACTTTTTATTAATTTATTGTAATTAATTATTTGCATGCAATTAAAAACTAATTTTAAACGATGCCAAAGAAGGATAACTTCTCACGCGCCTACATAAGTATACGCACCCATTTTTTTATTCTGTTTTTATGGTTCCGTACCCAAAGGGTAAAAATGAAATCATATTGCTGTGTTACTCTGTCGTCTCATCGTCTGCCTATCTGTAAGTATGTTACGGGTTTCTAGATTGTAAACGGAATGAGTAACAGAACTGAAATTTTGATAATAATTGAAAAATACTTGCCCAAAACCGAATATTTAGTTCAAAATTCAATTAAATTCTTTTTTATGGGGATCCACACATGAAAAGAAGACGATATTTTTTCCTTTTTTACCCCAACATGTGACACATCATTGTCTAAAGCTCGTTGAGTAGTATAATCGGTATAGTTTTAATTTTTATTATTTTTTATTTGCATTAACAAAGAAATGGGGAGCCATCAAAGTTGTGATTTGTAGACCATTTTTGATACGGGTCTATCTCATAATCGAAACTAGTTAGGAATGTAAAATTTTGTTAGATGTGTTTTTGTGTTGTTGTGAAAAATATGTATTTTCTTTATTATATACTTGAATAGAAGTGTTTCAGTAAACATAAATTATAAGATAGAATATGGGTGCGTGTACTTAAGTAAGCGCGTGAGAAGTTATACTTCTTTAGCCGCATTATGAAAAAATTATGAGAGTGAAATTTTAAGATGCGCGCGCATCACTGTAACACAAAAGTAACATAATGAAGTTAGCCGCGGGCGCGTTATGAAAAAATGATGAGAGTGAAATTTTAAGATGCGCGCGCAACACTGCAACAGAAAAGTAACATGAAGTCGGCCGCTAAACCGCACATTACTCGTAAGTATCGAAAAAAAGCTTCCAACAAAATAGTAATAGGATCTCTTAGTCGCACATGTTGGGACGCTCGTCGCCTCTGATCACTGTTTTCATATTTATAATATTTATCCACATGTTTCTAGTTTCTATATTCTTAACACGTGTTATAATGTTATACAAATGCGAAATTTATATGTGCTAATAAATTTTATTCAGTAGTGATTTAAATTGAATATTTTGATTATTTATTAAATTTTTCCAATTAAAACTGAACTTTATTGACTGCGTTGACTATCCTTTTCCAATCCTTTTATTATCTTATTGTAATTAATTATCTGCATGCAATTAAAAACTATTTTTAATAATTCCAAAAAGAAGTATAACTTCTCACGCGCGTACTTAAGTACACGCACCCATATTTTTTTTGGAATTATTAAGAAAGAATATAGAAACTAGAAACATGTGGATAAATATTATAAATATAAAAACAGTGATCAGAGGCGACGAGCGTCCCAACATGTGCGACTAAGAGATCCTATTACTATTTTGTTGGAAGCTTTTTTTCGAGACTTACGAGTAATGTGCGGTTTAGCGGCCGACTTCATGTTACTTTTCTGTTACAGTGTTGCGCGCGCATCTTAAAATTTCACTCTCATCATTTTTTCATAACGCGCCCGCGGCTAACTTCATTATGTTACTTTTGTGTTACAGTGATGCGCGCGCATCTTAAAATTTAACTCTCATAATTTTTTCATAACGCGGCTAAAGAAGTATAACTTCAATAATTTTTATTTTATTAAGCATGCAATTTATTTATGTTTAGTTAATATAGTTTAAGGCATTAAATTGGCATTTATAAAATGGAAATAGCGCAACGCCTACAAACTGTGAAAACAGTTTGGCGATAGATGTGTTTTGTAAACTAAGATTAATGTTAAATTTTAATAAAGAATAAATAAAAAAAATAGACATGATTTTTCCCTCTGCAGTTTGTTGCTATCTCCCATACAATGGACATGATTTCTTTGCCGTTTTTTGATCGATAATATAATAATGTCTCTAATGTTGTACACATAATAACGGTACGAAACCCTTCGTGCGCGAGCCGACTCGCACTTGGCCCGTTTTTTGAGATCTTCATGTGGAGTCCCACCGCTATCGAGATTATTATAACAATCGTATGTAGCGTACCTGGCGGGTGCGCGGCCATTCGGAGACGGGTTCCGCGACCCCCCTCCTCCGCCTCTCGGCCCGCACTAGGGGGACCGTGGTCCTCATAGTGCGTGTCGGGTGGTGGTGCAGAAGTATTGTCTGGTTTTTAGTGGCCCTGTTCAGGGTGTAGGTAGGGCGCCGTTCATTTCAGCGAGTCCCAGGGCTGTCTGAAGGGGACAGGGAGGAGTCCCACATACCTTCTTCTTGCTCCCCCAACCGTTGAAGGATGCGTAATGCATTTCCCAGACACAAAAAAAAGGTAATATGTAGCGTGTTTTTATGGTCTCAATGAATAAAGACGATTGAAGCAATTGTTTGTATTGTTTTTACTTCGATTTGTAAAAACATGGATTCAATTTTATTTTTAAACTTAAAACACCCAAAAAAGTAGGCTTGTTGAAAATATATCGATATATCGATATTTTTGTTCGATATATCGATATTTTTAACCGTTATATTTTGATTCGTTATATCGATACAAAATACCCAAATTCGAGATTCGTATCAAAACCGATATTTTTTTAATTATTAGCGGCATATCACGATCTAACTAAATTCGTATCTGGAAAAATCGTAACTGAATCTCAGATTAATGATATTCAACATATCTATAATCTGTGTATTTAGTATTATATGTCTATGGATACGGCCAGAGTGCACTCAGATTCAGATCCTGAAAACAAGCGCGAGAAATAAACAGCGTAGTCTAAGGGTGCGGCCAGAGTGCACTCAGATTCAGATTCAGATTCAGATTTCGAAAACAAGCGCGAGAAATAAACAGTGTAGTCGAAGGGTACGGCCAGATTGCACTCCTGATTTAGATTCAGATTCAGACTCAGAAAACAAAGCGCGAGAAAAAGCAGGCAACCTGCTTAGACTACACTGTTTATTTCTCGCGCTTGTTTTCAGAATCTGAATCTGAATCTGAATCTGAGTGCACTCTGGCCGCACCCTAAGGGTACGGCCAGAGTGCACTCCTGATTCAGATTCAGACTCAGAAAACAAGCGCGAGAAAAAGCAGGCAACCTGCTTAAACTACACTGTATATTTCTCGCGCTTGTTTTCTGAGTCTGAATCTGAATCTGAGTGCACTCTGGCCGTACCCTTGTGATGAATTCCATTATATTCTGTGGAAGTGTGTGACTGTCCAGTCTTGTTTACGAAAGATGGCACCTGAGAGGCCCTGCAATCATTTTCATCATTCGAAAATAGGGTCTATTTTTAGGGAGATAATTTTCGTTCCATTATTATTCCGCGTGTCATCTTTCATGAGATACTGTACTGTCATGTAGCGGCAATTTGGTACTTTGATAATTATATAATTATTATAATTTGTATTGTTATTATAACTGTGCTAGGCTGACTGTGCTACATATATTTTTGGGAAAATTAATCCGATATATCGATGTTTTTTTCAACTTTCGACATCCCTACAAAAAAGATCTAAAATGTGAAAAATAAAATGCCTGACCCTTTAACTTTTACTAAATATATAACGAAAGCACTCTTTTTGAAATTCTTATTCTTCCCCTTAGCAGAGAGATGCTGCGATACGTAGGTAATAATCTAGTGGGTTACTGTAGTCTTTGAGTGTCTGTTGTAGTGCTTCCAACTTTTCATATTATACAAGTCTTCTCCTCAATCAATTTTAAAGAGTCTGCACGTTTACCAGATAGGTTATTGATGCGAATCATTTACTGTAACTTAGGTTCTGGGTATCTCTTACCCTGTAAATAATTTTATAGATAGTGCTTGTGGCATCATCTGCAGTGTCCCATACAAAAGGAATTGCAGTTCACACGTGATATCTAGTTCAGAATGTTAATTATTTCTATACCTATATTTTTATATCGATAGGCCCGACAAATGACCACACCACCTGATGTTAAGTGACGGTGAAGTCCAGACGTTTCCGTCTGGACTTCACCGTCCATTCCATAATTTACAGAAAAAAAACAAAGATATACTTCTATCTAGCCATTCATAAGCTGCAAGGCAGTGCCATCTCTTCGCATTATAGGTAAATAATGTAACTGCTTGATGTTTAAATCTAAAGAAAATATAACTAGAAAAAAATCCACGCCGAGCAGGTAGCAGACGGGACTCGAACCCGCACCCGTCGCTATTCGGGGAATGCACTGACCGACACTGTCTTGCAGCTCTTGGCTAGAGGAATTTCAACGCGGACATCAGGGCCGCGGTAGTATAATTGGTCAGTGCATTCGCCCGGATAGCGAAGGGTGTGGGTTCGAGTCCCGTCTGCTGCCTGGTCCGCTTTTAATATGCTTAAAATAAAAATTATAATTATAATTGTTATCTCTCTCTTCTTTCAAATGTTGAATACTTGTAAAAGTATTCATTTGACATTGTGGGTTACTTATAATACGAAGAGATGGCGCTGCCTTGTAGCTTAAGAATGGCTAGAGAAATTTCGTCGCGGCCATTAGGGCCGCGGTAGCATAATTGGTCAGTGCATTCGCCCGGATAGCGAAGAGTGCGGGTTCGAGTCCCGTCTGCTGCCTGGTCCGCGTCGAATTTTTTCTAGTTATATTGTCTTTAGATTTAAACATCAAGCAGTTACATGCTTAAAAATAAAAATTATAAACATATACTTATTAAAGACTTGGTTTGGGATAATTATAGGACTGTGTATCTCGAGAGCATAACTCTCTTGAGAGAGATCATGGCGCTTGCAATAGTGCCGAAACATTGGGGTCTCGAAAAATAAAGGTACATGGTAGCACGCTACTAACAAAACATTTATTAGTGTTTGTGACCTTGAAAATTTAAAACAATACACCTTACCATATTCCTAAGAAGATAATATTTTAAAATGTTGTTCCGCCCGAATAGCGGAACCAGTAGGTACGTATTCTGTCTGAAATGTCACGGTAATATTATCTATACAGTATTGTGACTCCGCCCTGTCCTTGAAAATAAATGCCTACACCGAGCGCTGCGTTGGCACGCGGTAGGGCCGCCAGCCTACAGTATTTTATG
Source organism: Chilo suppressalis (assembly GCA_902850365.2). NCBI lineage: Eukaryota > Metazoa > Arthropoda > Insecta > Lepidoptera > Crambidae > Chilo > Chilo suppressalis. Next base: position 10,160,225 of record OU963907.1, read on the forward strand.
TAGTTTTGTTTTTAACGCAAGTGTAGGTAGATTACTCGTTTGTCTCTTTTTTCATCCTAACCACTTATTTATATATTATTCCAGATATTTTGCCCGATGGAAAAACCGAAATACCTAAATATTAGAAACAAATAACGTACTAGTAGATAGGTATATAAAAATATTCTATAAAGGTAAGACACCTTTCCAATATTTCAGGTAATTTAAAAAATGATATCTCTGGGTGTGTTATTGAAGAGTTCAAGCAACCAAAAACAGCAATTGTGCTGTTGTACGATATCATCAATATCGTACAACAGCACAATTGCTGTTGTCGTTTGTTCTTTTCCATACTAAATTATGTAGGTATCTACTTAATTAAATCAAATATTTACAATACAAAACGCACGTTTAAGCACGGCTAACTGCATAAAAAACAATTCAGGCCGTTCGGTCGTCGTTGCGGCGCGGCGGCGCATTCGCGACTGGGTGCCCGCCGAGAGCCCATCGAACTCGAGTGGCGTAGGTATGACTCGCTTTCCGACCGTTTGTATGAAGATAGAATACTGTATGATATTATTACCGTGGAAATGTAGACCGATCGGATATTTTTTCTAGAAAAAAACAAATGATTTATAGATGTGGTAGAGTTAAATGCTCGCAACTTTTACCTAATATATTTCAGTCTTTTGCAACCGGAATAAATATTGGTTAAATCCGAAACGTTAAAAGAATAATGTAAAAGTACCTAAATAAATCGTGGTTTATACCCGTTCAGACAGTATTTTATTATAGGTCTATATGTTTCAAATTAATTTCTGCAGTGCTTTTAAGATGAGTATTTAATATCGTTGAGATTGTGGCAGTCAGTTCTAACATTGTGATTTAGAATTAGATAAGAAAGAGGAAAGATTTGATTGATTTTTTTTGTTTGTATTGAATAGGCTACGAAACTACTGGACCGATTTCACGTTAAGAAACCTACATTATCCCTGATGAACATAGGCTATAGAGTATTTTCAAAAAAGTAAGGGGGTTCCGTGTGAAAAATTCGATAACGTAACCCAGGGTGTGAAAAAAATAACTTATATCGCTAACGCTGCGAAAGACAGTAGAGCAAAGTAATGTAGTTATTTAAAGGACATCAATATCAACAAGAAAGTACACCATTTGTCTAACTATTACAGTTATGTCACAACTAAAGGTCCCCTTTGGTTTCACCCGCGTTAATTTGCGGAAAAAAGGTTATAGTGAGCCAAACTTAAAAGATGGGTGTATGATGTTGCGAACCTTTTTACTTTTAAAGGCGAATAATTCCGCTATACATGATTTTTTCCTTTAATCATTTACGCAGCGCAGGAATATTTTTGCCCGTTTTTGAAACATTTTACATCGATGATCCGCTCATACTGGTCGCTGCCTCGCAGCGTGATGTTATATAGCCCTATGCTTTCCTCAATAAATGCACTATCTAACAGAAATATATTTTTTCAAATCAGAACATTAAGTTCTGAAATTTGCGCGTTGTACCAAAAAAATGGTGCATTCGCTACATCGGATCCTAAAGTGCGCAACAAAATTTTTACTATCAGTTAAATAAATTTTCATGGAAGGTTTATAATTTTATAAAGAAATTCATTGTGTATAATACAAGCCTGGGAAAAAAACTATAGCCTACCTACACTACAGCTCTATACCGAAGCGAAGCGAGGGGGGCCACTAGTTTTATATAAATTTTAAATCACATTTCTTACAGAATAGGAAAGCAAAAAGAGATATGTATCTCTGGTGATCATCCACGACTACCTAGGTATATGAAAATGTTAATTTTTGATTTGGACACATATGTGAATGTAGTTTTGCCAACCAACAGTTTCATGAGCTAAATACTTCAAACCGCTTTGCCGCGCTGAGTTTTTTACTGCGAGCCGGCCAGTCTGTCTTCTTCGTCTGTCAGAAGTGCGCGCGCGCTTGAATACTTATTAAAAATCAGCAATTTAAGTTTTACTTTAGTTTTTAAATTAATGAGTGTGAATAAGCTTAATTTTCTGGTTTGTTGGTTGTTATCATAAGTTTATGTGAGATCATTTGAAGATTTGAAATTGACTTGTAAGTATTTATTTTAGATTGTTGCTACTTTGTTTTATAAAGTTTCGATTAAAGTATATTACATTCTCTAGCAATATGTAGTCAATATATTTTTTGGAATCGAACATTTTAATAAACAAACTTATTGCTAAAAATAACATGATTAATAATAATTGTTTCTAGTAAGTAAGTACCTAGATACCCCAAACACAATTTGTTTAAAATTATGCAAGGTACCTAGAACACATAAATATGTACCTATATAATAAAGAGTTAAAGTAAAATAAATAACTAGGGCAACTTAAAAGGTACTAAAGTAATGTTAATACAATACTTAATCATACCGAACAACTTTAATTACACAGTTAATGCTTTCACTGTCGTCGTTGTAATAGTTATGTCTCTCTATTAATATTTTATTACGATGGAAATAACCCGTTTTAATACTAGAAGTAAATACTGTGAAAGTAATTTCATCGTTTATACTTTCGCAGATAATAAAAATATACCTAATACCTAGAGTAATTAAATCTTGTTGCTTTTACTTTTTTAAATATCAATAACTTAGTTAAAAGACGTACGTCTTTAAGAGTTGTCTGCGAGGGTAACGCCTAGGCAGCCCTTTCGCAGCGGACGGGGAGCGGTGCGGTGGGCAATAGGCCGCACACTTAGCTCCTAGCGCGGGCAATCCTGCGCACGGCTGCGGGATCTACCGAAATACCCGGGGCTAGGCCGGGAGACTGTTGGGTGCGGAGAGCTGGGAGAGCGGTGAAGTCCCTCAACGGGGATTTCGCGGTTCCGCACTTAACAGCGTAGAGGGTGTTCGCAGGGTTTTTTAGCGGATAGTACGGCATACTCGTAAGCCGCACGGACTGCTTAAGGGCTTCTCCGTTTCGCACCCGTGAGACTTGCGGGAGGCTAGGTGTGAGGTCCGTTCGTCGTAAATCTTATGTCGTTGCCGACATGTTTTTTTATTAAAAGCATGTCTTTGAGAATTAAGCTCCATCTTACAGAAGAACACTGTTAATAAACGGTTAGTGGGTGAGTAAGGTTTCAGGACTCGTCCAGTACCCGAAGCACTTGGTGAAGTAGTCGTATTGCCATCGTCAAAGTTTCTATGGAAAAGGTCCAGCTTGTTCTTACGTCCGGTAGGAGAGCTTAGTTTATTAAATTAACAATATAATTTCCTCAAAAGACGGTTCCATATCTGTACATGAGATATTTGCCACTTGATAAGGAATTATTGAAGGCATAATTTTGCAATTTTATTTTATTTATAAGTGTCCTAGTTTCCGAGAAATATTTTTTTTTTAATTTCGATTTTTAATTTTTTTCTCCAAATATCAGCAAAAGTGGAACCTGGATTTAGTATAGAAAGGTTCTATAAGCCAAGTTCTGTCACCCATAAAAAAATCAGGTTTCACTTTTGCGGTTTTAAGAAGTTATGACAGAATTTAGATAAAGGTCAACTTTCATGATCTAGGATTGTCACAAAGGTCAACTATGAGTTAAATGAAAATGTTAAATTTTTTGTTTGTTAATTAATACCGTCAATCAATTGAATAAATAAACAACACTTGTGGACGAATATAATATACTTACATATACTAGGTACCTACCTAATGTAGATGTGATAATGTAGGAATACTTTATGTTTGTTCGACCACATTTTAACTATGTACCTTACACGCTAAACGGTAACGAAAAAATGAACTATGTTGCTTGAAAAAAATTTCAAAATTCATTCAGAATCATTCAGGCATTCGATCAGAAAATAAAAACAAATCTTGGGCATAAATCAGTTAGTAGGTGTAACTATTATTGTTACAAAAAAAACGTAGAGGTAAGCAGGCATGAACTTGTGTCTAATTGGGTCTCCAAAACACACACAAAACAAACAATTAATAGTTATTACTCAGACCCGAAAACGAAAATCGATATTCATTATAATGACTTCCGCCTTGACTGGGAATCACCATAAGCGTTCCTTTTTTGCAAATAGAGCTTGGGGCCCATAAAAATATGTTAAAGGTACTGTAGTAAGTTCCTAAAATCTACATTATTGTAAACTCGTTCAAAACTAATACACAAATTTATATTTTAAAAATTTTCGTTCGAGGTCAGGTTCGGTGTCAACCCTAGCATAAAAATTTAAAAATGAATATCTTCTAATCGCCGCAAAAGTGACACGTGGCTTATTTATGTATGAAAGACCACATCCATAGGTTTATTTCTATCGAAGTTCTAGGTTCCCCTTTTTCGTTTTTAGGGAGAAAAAACAATAAATACGAAATACAAAAAAAAAATTGCTGCTCCCAAACCAATGCATTTTTTTAAGCTAAAGAAACGCGTTTATACGCCTCTGATTATGCCCGATTGACACATATTTATTAAAAAAATATATTGTTAATATTCACTTTATAAAAAAATATTCTAGATTTCATAGGTCAAAGGTCACGATAAGTTCATGATTTTTTTTCGCAAAAAGTATTTGAGTTAGACTTCTGGGAATTGAACTCATGCCTTTTTTAGGGTATAAATAATCTATTTATGTAAAAACCTGAACATGTAAATTTTTTTGGTTCCATAAAACACTGTGCGTTCGTATGACCAATATTCCGTGATTCGCGTATTTTGTGTGATTGAGTAACAAACGTACAAACTTTCACATTCATAATATAGTAGGATAAGTATTAGCTAGCACCCGCGATTTCTCCCGCATTAAAGTAACATCCTAATCCGTTCAGCCGTTTTAGCGTGAAAGAATAGCAAACATCTAAACAAACTTTCGCATTTATAATATTAGAAAGTAGGATAGAGGTTACCATGGTGCTATAAACCTACTATTGTCACTAACCCTTAACTTTATCCAAACGCTACTATGATAAAGGTAAGCAGTAGTAAAATAATCGGACGCACCAATCGTCAAATCAAAAAAATAACTCAAAATTAGGGACAGAATAATAAACTATTCAGTGTATTGTACAGATGTGTTCAAAATACTACACATGGTAGGCGGGTGAGTTACCAGCAAAGTGCGACCCACACCTAGGGTATAAATAATTGATTTATGCAAAAATCTTAAGGTGTAAATTTTTTTGGTTCCATAAAACACTGTGTGCTGGTAAGACACAGGTTTCAATTTTTTCAAAGATGTAGGTATGTAAATATAGCAATTGGTCAAACTTGTTTACTTGACTGTAGATATATTAGACTATCAAATCATAACACCCAAATTACAAATAAGAAACTTTCTACAACTTTTTCCATATTCATAATTAAATTTGATCGCACGTTCCACAGTGTTTTATGGAACCAAAAAAATTTACACCTTAAGATTTTTGCATAAATCAATTATTTATACCCTAATAAAGGCAAGAGTTCAATTCTCAGATCACTATTTCCAGTAAAAAAAAAGATATAAAGTAGCAAAGTTTTTGAAATTTGAGCATTAAAAAATTAACAATATAATTTCCTCAAAAGACGGTTCCATATCTGTACATGAGATATTTGCCACTTGATAAGGAATTATTGAAGGCATAATTTTGCAATTTTATTTTATTTATAAGTGTCCTAGTTTCCGAGAAATATTTTTTTTTTAATTTCGATTTTTAATTTTTTTCTCCAAATATCAGCAAAAGTGGAACCTGGATTTAGTATAGAAAGGTTCTATAAGCCAAGTTCTGTCACCCATAAAAAAATCAGGTTTCACTTTTGCGGTTTTAAGAAGTTATGACAGAATTTAGATAAAGGTCAACTTTCATGATCTAGGATTGTCACAAAGGTCAACTATGAGTTAAATGAAAATGTTAAATTTTTTGTTTGTTAATTAATACCGTCAATCAATTGAATAAATAAACAACACTTGTGGACGAATATAATATACTTACATATACTAGGTACCTACCTAATGTAGATGTGATAATGTAGGAATACTTTATGTTTGTTCGACCACATTTTAACTATGTACCTTACACGCTAAACGGTAACGAAAAAATGAACTATGTTGCTTGAAAAAAATTTCAAAATTCATTCAGAATCATTCAGGCATTCGATCAGAAAATAAAAACAAATCTTGGGCATAAATCAGTTAGTAGGTGTAACTATTATTGTTACAAAAAAAACGTAGAGGTAAGCAGGCATGAACTTGTGTCTAATTGGGTCTCCAAAACACACACAAAACAAACAATTAATAGTTATTACTCAGACCCGAAAACGAAAATCGATATTCATTATAATGACTTCCGCCTTGACTGGGAATCACCATAAGCGTTCCTTTTTTGCAAATAGAGCTTGGAGCCCATAAAAATATGTTAAAGGTACTGTAGTAAGTTCCTAAAATCTACATTATTGTAAACTCGTTCAAAACTAATACACAAATTTATATTTTAAAAATTTTCGTTCGAGGTCAGGTTCGGTGTCAACCCTAGCATAAAAATTTAAAAATGAATATCTTCTAATCGCCGCAAAAGTGACACGTGGCTTATTTATGTATGAAAGACCACATCCATAGGTTTATTTCTATCGAAGTTCTAGGTTCCACTTTTTCGTTTTTAGGGAGAAAAAACAATAAATACGAAATACAAAAAAAAAATTGCTGCTCCCAAACCAATGCATTTTTTTAAGCTATAGAAACGCGTTTATACGCCTCTGATTATGCCCGATTGACACATATTTATTAAAAAAATATATTGTTAATATTCACTTTATAAAAAAATATTCTAGATTTCATAGGTCAAAGGTCACGATAAGTTCATGATTTTTTTTCGCAAAAAGTATTTGAGTTAGACTTCTGGGAATTGAACTCATGCCTTTTTTAGGGTATAAATAATCTATTTATGTAAAAACCTGAACATGTAAATTTTTTTGGTTCCATAAAACACTGTGCAGCACCTCAAATACCCAGACTCTGTTATACTTATACACATTAAAAAAAATGACTATTATTTTATAAATGTAAAACTTAGTATATTTGTTACTCAATCATACAAAAACTACTGAACGGATTTGGATGAGATTTGGTACCCATATAGTTTTTTTTTAAATTTATTTATTAATTAATTTACATACAATACAAACATTATTACAACACAAAAACATCAAAGATTTATCTGTGCTGCAGAGTCACTCCACAGCCAGTCACGCCAAACAGCCTGCCTGGTTTTCTAAATAATACTTTTTTAACATTTTAACAAAGGGTCTAGAAGATTTTATTAGATAGATTAGTTAATGACCTGGATTGACACATAAGATACTTTCTATCCCGGAAAATGATTATTTCCTATTAGAGATGATCGTTTTCAGATATTTGTGAAATCGATGTGCACCGGTATCAGATAAATCGCATCCCATGTACGCATACGCACGTTTTGTTCTTACAGAATAGAACTGCAGGTATTAGACGGGATAAAAAAAATATAAAAAACTGGTCACCTTTACCACATCGCGTTGAGGAAAGTACTCAATACTCGAACTATGTCAAAGGTACGATCGTGGTACGTAGGTACTTTTATAAAAGCTTGCACAAACTATCGCGAGTTGATCGACCAACCGGTCGTCCTTAAAATATCCAGCTCACTTGCCATTTACGTATTTGAATCAAATTAAAGACCAACCAAATCAAGAACTCGTTTTGACCCTTAACTTCAGCTAAGACACGGGACCACGAGTTAAAGAACCAATTTATCACGTGTGCGGTATAATTTTTTTTTTTACTTGGCTCATCCGGATCACTTGCTAAATCACCTTGGATCTCGGTTATTTTATGATTTTCTCAAAAAGTTAAAACAAATTTATACCTACAGAAAATGCGTTTCATATTGATTAAAATTACAGAAAACTATTGAGAATATCATCATCATCATCAGCCTATTAATGTCCTCACTCCTGGGGTACAGGCCTTCCCTATGGATGGAATTGGGAGATGATGATGATTGAGAATAATCAATTTATAAAGGTTTTATTAAGAATTTTCCAAAGAAGAGTCGTTTTCTAGTTGTGTTTATCGGTAGTAAAAATCATAGTTAAATACACACGTCTCAGAATACGATGGACAAAAACTAAAAAAAACTATATAAAGTATTAGACTGTTCATGGGAAATAAAAATTAGCAGCTGGAGAATTCCATGATTTATTTTAACTCCCGGATCATATTATTGAAGGAAAATTTATGCTGTAGGTACGTAAGTAACACACCAACAGGTAGATAATGACGAAGTTTTTTGAGTTCTTTACAAATATTGAAAAATTCTGCAGGCCTTTTCAAAGGTCATATTGTTTTATGACGATGTCAATTCTGACATAGTTCACTAAACTTAAAACTAAATTTAACGTCAGTCTCCCCTTTTCATTCAGTATAGAGAATGACAATGATTGTCTGCTGGACTTTTTGGCGGGATCGGGAAGCGCCACTTTAGCAGTTTTGTTTTACTTGTTAAAAATTGTGTTGTGGCGGATGTTAGTGTCTAATAATGGTGGATTTTTAACCACTAAGTGTTCGGGAACTTGCACAAGTATTGGCAAGTGAAACAAAATAGCGGAAAGTGTCTTTCGACGTTCCCTCGAGAATTCCACGGGGATGTTCCAGTAAATCCCCACACTTTTAGTGAAATATAGGGAAAGGGGGATTGAATTGACTGCCACTTACTTTGACTTGATTTATTACTTTGACCACGAGTGCTATAGTATTTGTAAACATTTTAACACTTGACATTGGCTAAATGCACGAGCCGTGCGAAGCCATTTAGAAAAAAAAATACTGTCACATTTAAGGTTAGGTTTAGAGAATCATATCAGAATCGAGAACAATATGACCATAAAATGTGTTATTAAAAACATCACCGATTTATTAACTTAATCTTAACTAACTAGTTTTTTTATTACTTGTTAACTTAATACTTCATCATCATCATCATCATCAGCCTATTAATGTCCCCACTGCTGGGGCACAGGCCTTCTCTATGGATGGTATAGGGAGATTGAGCCATGCCCACCACGCGGGCCCAGTGCGAATTGGTGGGTGCTAACGACTGCAAATGCAGCCGGGACCAACGGCTTAACGTGCCTTCCGAAGCACGAAGGAGTTCGAGATAGTAAATTTTTGGTCACCCATCCAATGACCGACCATTGCGAAAGTTGCTTAACTTCAACGATCGCAGCCTAACGCGCTAGCCACCTGCGCCATCGAGCTCCTCTTAAAACTTAATACTTAGGTCGGTTAATTTAAAAAATCTGTAGGAAATCTTAAGTAGAGACCAAAATTCAAATAATCGACACCAATACGCGTCTATTCATACTTACTGCACTTTGAAATTTGATAATCCTACAGGAAATCATAATTTTTCACGATAAAAATTATGTTAAGTCTGACTGGTAATAACATACAAACATTTATTATTATTATTATTTAGTACAATTATTAATTTTATAAATAAGTAGCCGTGTCTGCCACAGTTTAATGGGCAGTGATTATTGGCCAATATAATCACTGCAGGCTGCACCCACCGTGTACTTGGACGCATGAGGTCGATGAACTATTTATTAATCCAATAAAATCTATTTCTCTCAGAACTAAGTCTTCATTGATATGTTATCGTGATTTTCAATAGCTTAACCTTAAAACGTATATTATACCTGAGTAATGATCGAATAAATTATTTATAAATCAATCTTACTAAACTATTACTACATTATTAGAAGTTAACTTTAACATTCTAAGATAGAATTCGATTGTCACTTAGCGGTACATAGCTGCCACAACTTTATTATTTTTTATTTTCACTCAATTGCATAAAATAGTTATTTTAAATAGTGGGTTTTAAATTCTTTACTATATTTAGATTTAGTATAGTACAGATATCCAAAAATGAATGAAGGATTGCACTTATTGAAAAAGTAAGTAGATAGATGTAATAAGGAATGATCATTATATTTTATTTGAGACAAGGAATGAAAAACGCTTTGTATTAGTACCTATAAGACAAGGACCCAGTTAAACCACTCATCTTCCTACCAACTCCAACTCATAAATATTCACTAAACGTGCCATAACCAGTATGGTATTTTAAACTTTTGGGATTTTCCGACAAACTTTGTGTAGTTCAACATATTTTTTGCTGTTAATGCTTAAATACAAATAGTTTCTAAAGTACCTATTAGGTATTTCAATAAATTTTAACACTTTTGTACTTACTCATTATATAATTTGATAAGTTTTAATTTTAGATTTATTAATTTAATTTATTAAATAAAACTCAAAATTGTAAGAAGATTCCATACCAATAGAAAAAGTTTCCATACATTTGTTAATCATTATGTTTTCAAACGTGCTACGAATAAACTATTGATTAATGTACAGTTTATTTAGGGTCGGTAGTCGGTACATATCTGACCGAAAATACGTCGCGTATATAAGCTTAGATTAAAACAAAAAGGGTAGATACGGTACGCTCATACTTGCATCAAACAAAAACTGATCCCACGGCAGCGCGAACGGGACGGCGAAATCCGCATCACTGCATTACCGACCCGAACGAAACAGCACGTTAAGTTTCAACGGCAGCGCGAACGAGACGGCGAAATCCGCGTCACTGCACTACCGACCAATCACGCGACCAGTTCTCGACGTCACTACCGAATAAGATTCAAAACAAACAGCAATTTTTATGAAAAAAATATATCTTATAGTACTTACGAATGAAAAGTGATGCCGTGGGTTTTATTTTTAGTTCTTGAGCAATTTGAACACTTTTTAAAAACACACTTAGGCATTGTTTTATCATATAAATACAAAATATTAGCAATATTTCTTTTTGGCGTTCACATGTACGTCGTTTGCATGTCAAGTTGTGACTAAAGCGATTAGGGTCGTGGACCACAATTCATGCGGATCACTTTTGTGAGGCTAGTGCCGTATCTTTTAACCTAAACTTAACCTTTTTGTTTTAATCTAAGGCAAAATACCGATTTTCAGCCATCACCTTTATGAGTGAGTAGACTGGCTTTATTAATAATAAACATTTAAAAGATTTTGCAAGGAGAAAAGAGAAAACAGCCATGACAATGCAGCGGAGACAAACACATATTTACTACATTATAGATACAAATAATGAAGTGATTGTTGGCGAGATAAAATTAGATGATATCATACATATATATATAATAACTATAATTACACATGATTTATTTAAAGTATATACAAAAGTAGTATCCGGAAACTGTTTGGAAAACAAGGCTACCTATTACGAATCCGTACCACTGAAAACTGATCAAAAATGTGATTGTAGGAAGGGGGGGATTCATTTGAATCTGGTTTTAATTTAATTTGATAATATTTAGGCGTTTTTTATTTACTTCAAAATTTTAACATTTACTTAGTTCGGTTTGATGATGCTGTCATTAAATTTTATCTTATTGGAGAACTGAGGTGCCCCCAATTCTTCATTACATTACGTAAGACAACCTCGCGTGGCTCATGCTGCGTGTACCATCTCCAGTGGTGTGACCTGCCCTCACGTAGATGAGTTCATTGGCGATTATTTTCTTGCTATGTTACATGGAACCTTGCAACATATAGCCTTATAACTACATGTTTAAATCTAAAGATAATTTTACTAGCGGATCGCATTGGGTCAGTTATCCTTGTCCACCACTTGTTCGTTTCATATTGATGTATAGAAAGAAGACAAAAGGCCATTAAAAAAAGGTCTGACTATTCCAAAGTGGAGGTGAAAGTTGACAGAAATAGCGCTGTCTAATACCCGATTCAAGATTCTCTTTTTTTGCGAAATTTCTTTCGGCCACTTTTTGATATGTATTTACAATACATACTACATTGATTTTCGCCAAAAAATCGAACTAAGTATAAAAAACTTCTTAAACGTCTTCGTTTTTGTCAGTTCTGGTAATCTGCCATATACATGATTAATACTTTCTTAAAAAAAACGGTCAAGCGCGAGTCTGACTCGCGCAAGAAGGGTTCCGTACCACATCCGTACCTTTATCGATACAACATTGGTTAGACACTTTAAATAATATCGAGAATTATTTTAATTACCATAACTTCTTATAAGTTTTCCTGTAATCTACAAGCAAAGAGCTACATGGACAGGTCTATTTTCTTAAATATTTTTTTAACTTTTCGTTTAACATTATAAAGAAAAATATATTTGATATCTTCAACCTTCTTTGTGTCCGTATCTGGGTCACAGACATACACGTGTGTACCAAATTTCAACTTGATCGGTCCAGAAGATTCCGAGCAAATCGACTGTGACAGACAGACAACCGAGTAATTCTATAAGGGTTCCGTTTTTGCCGATCTAGGTACGGAACCCTAACAACTAACTGTAGTGTTGTTATTTACGTAACGTAACAAAGTCAACGGTCTATTAATCATTAGCATGCAACCGTTTCCTGCGGCAAACCTAATTTCCCTGCCCTTACTTTAAGAATTGCAATATTCGCGTACAATAACAAAAAAAAATAGTTTTTTGGATATACACATTTTTGTATGGAAAAAAAGAACGAAATTTAGATGTATTTACTATGCCATCTGTTGTGAGAAAGTTAAGGTTATTTACAAATTGAACAACGTGTAAATAAGAGTCAAGATTTTTATTTCCTTTTTTCATTTGTTCTGAAGAATAATATCTACTTATACAAACATGCATTTTCATTTCCTAAATTAAAAAAAAATTTGAACCACTTCAACTGCACTACTTTACAAATAGCTTTTATTTGCAAGATAAAGGATTTTCATCATTACATATTATTTTTTAATTTTCTTTACATATAAAATTACGACTGCAGTTGTTGGCTAGATAAAATCACTCATTAGATTTTGGCAAATTGGGATAATACTAAGTGCTGACCAGGCACTAGATTTTTTATAACACTGATATAAATAGGTTAATATTTTCAATGAATGCAAACATTTTTACAGCGAAAGGATAACCTTAAAGGATGTTCTTGTATTGATCATAACTATGTGGTTATTGTAAAGGTATTCATTTGACATTGTGAGTTACCTACAATGCGAAGAGATGGCGCTGCCTTGTAGCCTAAGGCTAGAGAAAATTCGACACGGCCGTCAGGGCCGCGGTAGCATCATGGTCAGTGCATTCGTCCGGATAGCGAAGGGTGCAGGTTCGAGTCCCGTCTGCTGCCTGGTCAGCGTGGATTTTTTTCTAGTAAAGCTTTTCTTTAGATTTAAACATCTAGCAGTTAAATGCTTAAAAAAAACATAACTATGTGGTTATTGCGAACAGGATGTTGTGTAGATATGCATGGCATACCATCAAAACTTGAACAACAATGCGTTCCTAAGACGCATGTCAACAATGTGGATTGTCGTCATCGAAAATTGTCTTTTGTTTGACAATCCAAAACAGGCATCCTTAACTTCCTCCGATCGAAATAATAATTGTTTTGGCAAATACCTACTTAATGTGTTTATAATGCTGTACAGAATCTAACTTCCTATTGACTATATTTGTTTGCTTGGTTCAGTATCTTGATGTTTAAACGGTTTTTTTACCTTACCCTTTATTCTTAATCAACTTGCAGTGCTACGTAAGAACAATGTCACTTTTTACCGTGGAATTCGATGGTATGTTTTTGAAAATTTGAAATTCATCTTCTAATAATTTTAAATCACACCACGTTGTCATTAATATCAGAGTTAAAAACTACCACCTTACCAATGAAAAAAGAAAGATTGCCAAATTGAAGAAGTAAATTTATAACACCTTGGGGAGCTCGACGGGGTATAGAGGATAGGATCAGTAGAATAGGAATGGCCTGCTTCACATCAGGCGGGATCTTCTTTGTAATATAACAAATCTTATTAAAAAATGCTAATGCAATCCTGTCCATCTCTGTGTTTCTTTATGCTTTCACGCTTAAATCAATGAACCTATATTTTGATGCTACAAAAATCGTTTGTTTCTATCCATAGGGAAGTCCGATAATAATAAGGTTTAATTTTTAATTTTACACGTTGTCAGTTGGTTTTCACATATCCTATGTAATAAGCTAAAGGCGTACCTTAAATACAAATAACGTTGATTACGTTTAATGAATCGTGAACGTCTACAGCAATAACATTTAGAGTTAGATTTAATGGACGACGATCATGAATTCACAATACTTATATGGAAAGTATTGGATGCGGAAAGCGTAGGATCGTTTTTTGTAGAAATTCCTAGCGGAGGCGTATGTCCAGTAGTGGACGCCCATCGCTTGATGATGACGATAAAATGGAAAGATAATTTGGTTCAAATGATGTCGATCTGATTATATCATTAACAATGTTTTCCCTATTTTTCTTAGGAACATGCCTGACCAAGAAATGGAGTCCAATAAGGACCTCGTGAACATCAAGAACTGGTTGTGCAAACAACCGCATTTACCTCACGATGTTGGTAAGTAATCTTCTGAATATATAAAAGGCAAGGGTACTTACTGACTGATCTATCAACGCACAGCCCAAACCACTGAACTGATTGCGCTGAAATTCGACATACATAGTTAATTACCGTGTAGGCGTACGCTAAGAAAGGATTTTTCTAAACTCACCCCCTAAAAGGTGTAAAACGGGGGTTCAAATCTTTATAATATTTCCACGTAGAAGAAGAAGAATCTACACGTGTTGATACCACCTGTAGTTGGAACATTTAAAGATAAATTAATTAATGCGGTCGATTGGTCTTCTACGGAAAACAGGAAGTAGTAAACATACTAGTAGTAAAAGAAATCGTAATAGTAATTAGGCTGCTTTTATGGTGGTCATGATTATAAGGATGTGAATTTTAGATTTTTGACACTGCTATACACACACGTCTTTTAGATCTGTATGTACTTTTATTATTCAAATTCAATGTAATTTAAAAAATCCGAACAAATTGAAGATCTGGACAAAGTCCGGACTATAGTCTAAAAGTCCGGACATGTCCGGACTGATCCGGACTGATCCGGACGGATAACCCCATCTGGGACCCATTTTGAGGTATACCAATCCTATAAAATATCCAAAATAAAAGAAAACCGGACTAGGTAGTCTGTAAAAAGTAATGAGTGGTCATACATAAAAAAACCGCGTCGACTTGAGTACCTTCTCCGTTTTTTTCTTCGGTTATTAAGTATGTAGATATTTTGATTATTAAATAATCAAAGGTAGGTACCAACCTACTTGGCTATTTTGTGATGCGCATCAGGTTTATATGACTGAAAATATATTAAACAGACGAATGTAAGCTTAGACCAGGTATCACTGTGATAGCTGGTCAAAGCTAATAAGCAAAGGCGCATTTAAACAGGATTTGCTGAAGTGCAGTTTTCTACATAAAAAATAAATACCTACGAAAAGTTATTTTACAGAGCAAAATCTAGGTTACATACTATTACATCAAGCCAAAGTGCTTTAATTCAAATTATGTTATAAACCAGTCCATATACTTAGTTCCAAGTAGTGAAGAAGAAATCCTTGTAAAATATATTAGAATTCAGGCAAATTGCAGCTGTTGAGTTTAATATTTAGATGGGAGAATTGGGATACTGGCATACCTATTCAATTCTTCAATTTGACAAAGGAAAGTATAACAATCATAATTAGGTACCAATTCAGTTACTAATGAATAATGTTTACTTTCCCTGTTAAAAGTTCAATATCCAAAGGATGACAATGACATCGGAACCTTATTAAAAGGCAAAACAAATATATCCCTTCAATCAATCAATCTCTATTTATAATTCCTATTTCGAAAATATTATTAACTTTACCTTTTATATTTACTGACTGATAATTTGACATAGGTAATTAAACTATAGGTACTATTGGTATTGTAATTACTATTACTATGTAAATTATCAAACAATATTCCGCTGATCTTAAATTGAGTTATTTGCATTTGGACTTGTAAATAATTCCTTTGTCTTATTACAATAATGCTGTTAATTATCATCTGGAAACACGGTTTTGTCATTTCATTTTACCTACATAAGTAATACGGAATAACCTTCAGTTTGTTTTAATCTCACATTTATCAATCCCAAAAAATATGATATTTTGTTTTGTTTGTATTTTATGCAATGTATTAATGCATGGAGTCAGGGCCGGATTTAAGAACGGACGCGAGCTGAGAGACTTTTGAGAAATAGGTATATGAAAAACGATTGCTGTCACGCATTGCCAAATACCGTGCGATAAGAGCAACAGTAGTAAACGCTGAAAATTGCATATAAAAATTGCAAAAATCGAGGTTCGGCTCTCGACTATTTCCTCCTCGAAAATTAAACATAATTAAAAGAAATTTTACCCATAGAATAATAAGTAGTTATACTATGACTCTATGTATTTTTTTTAATGTTTATTCAATCTCCACACTAGACGTCTTTAGTGGTGATAAAAATTTGTCTATTTTTGGCATTTTAGGGCTTCTAGTGTCTTTGTTACACAACACAACACAAGCTATTGAAAAAAGGAATACATAGGAGCATAGAATGAGTAAAATTATATTTTATGTGTGAAAATCATTCTTAAGTGATAAAAGTCAAGGAATAATTAGTCGAGAACGTTTGTATGGAAAGAACACTGCCCGCCTCCCCTCTTAAGGCAGGGCAGGCTGGGCTGTAGACACGGGAAAAGCCCACACCAAGATAAAAAACTAATTTCGACGAAAATGCGGCCCTGCATGGACTTAGCACCATGATATTGGCCGGCGAAAGTAAAGTCTTAAGTGATTACTTAAACGTTTACATATTTATCACTCCCTCAACCTGTTCGGCGGAAAGCTTTTAGTTCTTATCAATATGGCTTCAAATCCATCATTAAAGAATCGACAAAGACTTTTTTTGTAAGCAGGGACTATAACCTATTCCTCATTACAGTATCAATTTATATTTTTTTTAGCTGGTAGAAAATAGCTTCGAAGATCAATATGTTAGGTATAAAGTTTATCTACGTGATGTTTTCCCATTTTTTATTGATTGAAATGAAATGAAATGAAAAGTCATTTATTCAGTCTAGGCTGTTACAAGCACTTGTGAAAGTCAAGAAGCTACGCCATCGGTTCGCAAAACTACGGCGGGAGACCTTGTACTGAGAAGAACCGGCAAGAAACTCAGCAAGGGCTGCTTGTTTCTCCCTGTATTGATATATACAGAGTCGTCAAGTTGAAAAATGACTTCAGACATACTTCTGAAGTCACCTTCCATTACATTATTTAGGGTATAGATATATAGTTACAACAAATTTTATATTTAGTATATATAGGAAGCGGCATTAGATAGGTACCATACTACTGTTACAAAACTGACTCATACCCATCAAATAAGAAATTACAAGTAACACTATGTCCATGCATTACGATCATTTAGATAATCATTAACTTTATAATAGCCCTTATTCATAAACACATCTCGCTATAAAATACATTTCAGTTAAAGTTCACGGTTCGTTAAGCCAAAAATATATACGTATGTTTCGCATAACGACGCAAGAGCGGAGGTGACGACATTTACCAATCGTACAACAATTATTGTTGTTGGTTAATTAAGTTACTCGTATATGCTTGTTTCCACGATTCCTTTTGTGTTATTTTAAGCTATGTATATTATTAAGCAGCTTAGAATTTTAAATATTTTTTTATCGTCAGTTTACTTTTAAGAATATTCTTATTAGCATCGAAAGCTACCCAGGCCTGAGATATTAGTCTTTCTACTTCGGCTGTACGGTTAAGGGTGATTTTTTTGCCTATGTAGATGTACTCTGTCAGTAAGTCAACTCCAAAATGATAGCAATTTACCTTCGATATGTTGGCCATGATCTGTCTTCGTAAAGTTCATCTTCAACCCCATCTTTTCAGATTCTACCTTCAAATCTTCAATTGTGTCCAACATGTCGGTGACACTCAGCTCTGAGTACAAGGCCAGATCATCTGCGAATATCAAGTTTATTCCGCCTCGATGTTTATGCCATTGTTATTCCAGTTTAATTACTGAAATATATTCTCTAAAGTAGTTGTAATTAGTTTAGGGAATATCGTGTCACCTCATCTAACTCGTCAGGTTAGATGGGTTTTAATGTTTTCTAGTGGAGCCCTACTGAAGTGCGAAAAATAATATGTTTTTCCATTTTCTTAACTAGTTTTCTTAACCAGTTACGAAAACTAGACTATTAATTGGATAGCAGTTGAGCAGCTGGCTATACAATTCTGGACATACAAATTGACATACACATACTATAGTAATGAGTTGCGACGGAGCTCTTGTTATTAGACAACGCTTTATATAGTCGAGAGAAGCGAGACCAATCATTTATCTATGAAGTACTTTCCATTGATGGATTTTTAATATTTGCCTGGGAAAGTAGCGTTCAGACTTCGCTATATTGTTACACCATATAGTAGTTATAACTAGTCCATATAATATAGTGAAGCATGGTGTGAACTTGTTCTTTGTTAATTTAAAGTGCGCCATATTGTCGTGCTATAAGCTATAATGTTATATCGTAGTAGCATTTTTTCTTTCTTTTCAAGTCCATTTCAGCATGGGCTATCACCAAAAATACTAAAGAAAAATAATACCAACAATTTCGAAGCAGTCCCTGATAAAACGGTTGACTTTCAGATGAGACCCTGCTTCGGCGGTTCCTCGCGAGCAGCGGCTACAGTATGGAGCGCGCCAAACGAACCATCGATCTGTTCTTCACAATCAGGTCCAACTCGCCAGAGATATTCAGCATGCGAGACCCGTGGTCCGCAGAGATCCGACGTGTGTTTGAAATCACGTGAGTTGAAAATCTCTACTGGGCGCACACGTACGGTTTCCTAAATCAATTACCTGATCCGAAATTCCTTTTATGGTTTTTTCCATTCTGAAAAAAAAACAGAATAGTGTACTCCTCCTTCAACATTCTGTATGTAAGGTTGTCCATTCAGGGTTCTGAATCAGGATTCCTGATCAGGAAAACGAACCAGGGAACCGTACATGTGCGCCCAGGCATATATCTTTTACTGTTTCGTAATAAGACTTGTGTGTGATAGATTTGTAATATACAGTTCACCAGGAAACTTCCAAAAGGCAATCACCAATGTGAAGGCCCTGAGGGCGCTTCTGGCGGAGCTGGGCTTGCTGGATTGAATCCGGAAACACACCCTCTTCACAATATTTATAGAAAACTAGCGTCCGCGTTAACTTTGTTTTTTTGAGAATCCTACAGGAACCTAACATTTTTCCGGGATAAGAAGTATCATATGTCTCATTCCAGTTCATAAACTATATGCGTGCCAATTTTTTTCAAAATCCGTAGTATAAATGTAGAGATCATTAAACATAAACGAGTTATTTTATGATTTATTACCATTAACATGTGATTATATATTATGTACCCGTGATCTTATAATGCGATCCCGTTACACTCATATCTATGTTCGATTCTAAGCGCTTTATATTACATAGGTATGTTTTGCTTTTTTATGGAAGTACAAATAAAAATCTCGCCTGAAAAATTACTTACATATATTAAAGTGAACATTTTTGCATTAAAGAATGTAGGTACGTCAGTAGAGGTATTAACAATTTTTGACAACATCTATTTAGTACTTGATACCTTCTCTTTTGTTGGATAACCCCCAATTTTGAGAATATTATGAAAAACAACTAATACTGCTACAGATTATTAAGTAGTTTAACCATCCCTAGATTGTAAAAGAGATTAAAAATTTGAGTTGGTCTAGCCATACATAATCGGAAAGTTATGCAGTAAAGACATCTCTGCGTGTCTAAAACGATTTTGGCAGATATAATAAAACCAGTCGTTAATAATAAAAAATACATAAAAGTGAAAGTAGATTGGACTGCAACTGATGCAACGGTATATTTATTTAACACAACATTGGTATTTATGTATTAAAAATAAACGTGGTATTTTTTATAAATTTGACTATTTTGTATACTTTTATTCAAAATCTTAACATGATCTTAACTTTATTTTATCCAAAACTCGGCTTAAACATTTTGTTATCGATGTTTAATTTCAAAAAATATTCTTTCTCAGGTTTCTGTAATTTGTATCTAAAGTTTAACAAGGCGACCCTATACTAAACTTCCACTGCCCAATTCATCAGACCCGCACTTGGCTGGATATCTTCTCTTTAATTGGTTTATTTATTAATCCAATAAGATCCATACCTTATTGTTTTGCCTACAAGTAGGTACCACTCTGTACACCTTATTAATTACCCTCAATCATTTCTGCTCCTAAGCGCAACCGCTTTTAAGTGCTGATTGTATGATAATGTAATGCAAAATGGTATTACCTGAATGTTCAACCAATTTACACCAGCGACTCGAAGTCACAAAACGTATCTAATTAGATTTATTAACACCCGTTCAAGTATTGTGAAATAATCGTTTACATAAATGTCAGACTTTTACGTAATTAATAAGAGAACTAGGAATTCTAAGATTTTTTTGTTGAAAAACCTGTGTGTTTTGTTTTAACCTTTAACAAGAGGAAAATTTTCCATTGCTATTAAAGTTCTGGCCATCTAGAATTTCTTTTACTTTTATTACTGTCGGATTTAACAAATGGTAATTTAAGATACATGCATAGGTATACTGTCTTTTTTCAATGCGTAATAACTTTTTGTCACTTATAATGCAAGCATTTTTTATCTTATTTCAGGATCTTATACATCTACCACAAACTCAGACGAATAACCAAAATTATTAAATATATCATAAGATATTACTTACTTTGTTATTATTCTTAAGTTTCTCACGTTACATTTCATTTATACTTTATCATTCCTCTTTGGTTTATCCAAAGAAGTCATGTCAGTCACCCAAGTTACCGTTTGG
Source organism: Chilo suppressalis (assembly GCA_902850365.2). Lineage (NCBI taxonomy): Eukaryota > Metazoa > Arthropoda > Insecta > Lepidoptera > Crambidae > Chilo > Chilo suppressalis. Next base: position 10,181,153 of record OU963907.1, read on the forward strand.
TATATAACGTCTCTACTTCACTCCTATAATATTCTATATTTATTTGTTTGTGGAGCTCGATGGCGCAAATGATTAGCGCGTTCGGCTGCGATCGTTGAAGTTAAGCAACTTTCGCAGTGGTCGGTCATTGGATGGGTGACCATAAATTTACTATCTCGAGTTCCTCCGTGCTTCGGAAGGCACGTTAAGCCGTTGGTCCCGGCTGCATCTGCAGTCGTTAGCACCCGCCAATCCGCACTGGGCCCGCGTGGTGGGTCATGGCCCAATCTCCTTATTCCATCCATAGGGAAGGCCTGTACCCCAGCAGTGGGGATATTAATAGGCTGATGATGATGATTTGTTTGTGAGGAAAATAAATATTTTAGGTATATTACTCTCATATTATTTCAGAGACCTGATCCCTCTACCGAAGAAGACGAATGAGAACTACAAAGTATTTTTGTACCGTCTCCGGAGCCCTGACATGGACCTGTTTAACTTTGTGGATGCGGTGAAAACGTTCTTCATGCTCGCTGACACCAGGCTGACAGAGGAAGACGATATACCCGACGGCGAGATCCCCATCTTCGACTCCGCCAACGTATCGCTCAAGTTCATACCAAAAATCAATCTATCCGTCATGAGGAAGTACATGCTATACTCACAGGTGACTGAACCTTATTGTCATATTATTTTCATCATCATCATCATGCGGTGAAAACGTTCTTCATACTCGATAGCAGGCTGACAGAGGAGGACGACACACCAGACGGCGAGATCCTCATCTTCGACTCCGCCAACGTAACGCTCAAGTTCAGGTAAAAAATCAATCTATCCGTCATGAGTAGTGTTGCCCAAATGCAAGAACAAGACGAGACTTAGCCAGTCGTGGTCTTGGTCTTGCCCCAATACACCTGGTCTTGGTCTTGGTTTTGCGCTCCCAGTCTTGGTCTTGGTCTTGCAGCAAGAGTCTTGCAAGTCTTGCAATTACCTATTAGACTATTGCTATTTATTAAAGTTTACTTTAGATCTTAGAAAAACGTATTAGAATTGGAACATTGTGAGCTTGAATTAACATAGCCATAGTAAAGACCAATCAGATTAATAAATGTCTGAAGATTTGATAAGAAATTCGAAACTTATTAATTCTTTGGAACACCTGTACTCTAAAATTCGAAAATCGAAGTTCGTGTCGTACCGTCTCGCTCGCTCATATATTAAATAGTATTAGCGTGAGTGGGATGGCACGACACGAAATTAGAATTTTGCATGAGTATACCTAGGCCCTGTGGCGGCAATCAAATAGTGTCAAATGTTGTGATTTCGGCGCGGCGGCAACGATTGTTGTATATGATTTCAATAGAATCCGCCGGCGCGTGTATCATCACCATGTACTTCCGAAAAGCGGCAAATTTCTTTGAGAAGTCAGTACAAAACCTTTGATGCCGCATTATCAAAGTGCCGATGGTTAAAACAAAACTATGCATGCACTCTGTTTGATTTTAATGGATATTTTTTTATTTGCTATTATGTTTATGGTATTGGTCATAATGCGCATAGGTCCAGTTTTTCATATTCTTTGATACAGTTTTTTGCGTCTCATAGAATTCCTAAGCGTACCTATACACCGAACTGTTATACCTAACTACTCCGTGAAATAGCGCTAAGTCGTAGCTGCAAGACGCAAGGGTCTTGCCGGATTAGTCTTGTTCTTGCTCAAGTCTTGCACGGTCAGTCTTGGTCTTGGTCTTGCTAAAAATACGCGGTCTTGTTCTGAAGACTGCAAGACCAAGACTGAATTAGCAACACTAGTCATGAGGAAGTACATGCTGTACTCACAGGTGACTGACCCTTATTATCATATTATGTTCATCATCATTATCATGCGGTGAAAACGTTCTTCATGCAAGATAGCAGGCTGACAGAGGAGGATGACACGCCAGACGGCGAGATCCCCTTCTTCGACTCCGCCAACGTATCGCTTAAGTTTATACCGAAAATCAATCTATCCGTAATGAGGAACTACATGCTATACACACAGAATACTGCCCCTTATTATCATATTATTTTAATGATAATAACGAAATAAGTATATAATATGATAATAATTTCGCATTTCGTTCACAATCTAGAGACATGTGACAGGGCAGACAGACAGAAGACAGGAAACATAATACGTTATGTTTTCTCATAAATTAACTGACCGCAACTACCTTAATCAGCTTAATATTTTTATCGGCTTATATTTCTACATAAAACGCGGCTGTTTACGTTTTCTTTACGTCAATAATAAGACGTCACAATGTCTCGAAGAAATGTGTCGTCTTGTTTTCCGGACGTTTTTCTACCAAATATTATTTACATTTTATTTAGGTACGTCTAAATACATCCACACTAATATTAGATAAATATAAATGTGAACGTGTGTCGGGCTGTCGGTTACCTCTTTACGTTAATACCGCTAAACCCATTTAGATGAAGTCTGCTGTAGAGATACTTTGAATCGCAGGAAAGAACAAAGGAAAGTTTTTATTCCAGAAATCATAAAGTAGACCTGTTGCGGGCACCCATTAGTATTGTATACATATAGTATACTAATCATTACAACAGGAAGAATAAATATAGCGACTCCACAATGGCATTCCCGGATATAAAATATTGTCCGGATACAATTTGTGTGGTTGCCAGCCTTTCTTTTTTTTCCTTTCCTTTTTTTTTAATTCTTTTCTGTTAATAGGTCTACTCAAAATATTTTACTCCAGATGTTAATTGGAGTAAGGGAGATAAAGCGATCGTGCTGCCAGTTCAGATAGGAATCATCCGCGTGGTCCTCTCGATTCACTTTTTTTTTTCTAGACCTTGGTCAACTGCACGGAGCTATTGCTCTTGGCTCTAAAAATATTATATGTTTATGTCACACTTGGCTTTAGCTTTGAAAGGGGTGGCCAAAAAAGTATGTAGGCATTTAATGAATTAGCCCCTCGTTTGGGATTCGATCTCCCAGGTCTAATAGATAAATAAATGTCTAATAAAATTGTAATCGCTAAACCCGAATGCAGAGGCAGTTCCAACATGGTGCCAACTACAAGGTGGAGTTGTCATGTCATTGTGGCATCTTTAATTTTTTTCCGTAAGAGCGGTAAACGGTCTTATTATATTAGAAAACGGAAATATGGATTTATTTAGTAAAATCGTTCACAAGTTATTGTTTTTTATACTTACTGAGTATTTAATTCCTATTTGCGTAGTCAACAGCAGGTACGTGCAGTCTCGCCCCAATAAACATGAAACTCGTCCTGTGTAACCCGGACTTTACCCGCAATCATTGCACCTTGCCTCTTACCAGAATTTCGATATTAACAACATTTATTTGTTAATCCATCCATGCATTGTTGTATTTTATGTCGCGCATTGATTTAAAAAAAAAGTTATTTTTTAACGTTAATGCTTAAGCCATTGATTGTTTTGGAACCTGTAACTCTCTTTTACATTACTAAAACACGTTGGAAATATGAATTATAGATTTATAATATGAAAATGAGAGACAAATTATTGTAAAATATTTCTTCTTCTTATGTAAGTAGAGTTATCATTAGGATTTTGGTGTTAGAATGAGGGTTTTATAATTAGGACGAATAAAGGTTTCATAGAGATATAAAACCCTATTTCGTGTTGATGTTTTTAAAATAATGTTATGGCATGATGCTGGCAATACTGAATGTTTGACTTCCTGTATCCGTTTGCTTCTTGCTCTCTTGCTGTGTGGGATTCTGTGAATAATAATTTGTATTAAAATAAAACCAGTCCATAAAATAAAACCTGCAGTTATCCAATAAAGACTTTTATTATAAAAACTTACATTTCGCTACTCGCATCGGACACGTGAGTGACATAGTTTTAGTTTCGATTTGAGTATTTGTAATTCCAATGTGCAGAAGGCTTAAAAGAAAGTCAAAACAGCGATGAAATAATACGATCGGATCATCGAACTTTGTCACGTGTATACAAAACACTGTTTTGACTCCAACAACATCCAAGGCCTCAGTCAAGTATTGCGTGATTCTACGGGTTTTTCTACTTTTACCGTTCATTTACATATTGCGGAGCTATTTAATATATTGTGATGTTTCACATTATCATTTGTACAGATTGATGGAAAATTACGACGAACAATCATGATTGTATTAAACGGGTATTCGTAGTCGATAGGTTATTTTATTCAATGAAATTGACACTGTTTGAACAACATATTCTTTTTCGGGCACTTTACATAGTTATTCGTAATATATTGCTATATCAAGTGTAGAATAGCAAATACGAATTATTATGTGAAGTGCAAATCTAAAGAATCTTCTATTTCGAGTTCCTCCGTGCTTCGGAAGGTACGTTAAGCCGTTGGTCCCGGCTGCATCTGCAGTCGTTAGCACCCGCCAATCTACACTGGGTCCGCTTGGTGGGTCATGACATGGCCCAATCTCCCTATTCCATACATAGGGAAGGCCTCTGTCCCAGCAGTGGGGAGATTAATAGGCTGATGATGATGATGTTTAATGCTCTTATTTTATTAAATTATTGTCATATGTGGCGAATCGTCAGGAGCGTTTTTACCCTAAGGCCAATGGAGAAGGAAGGTGCGAGGGGTGGCAGACACCATATAAAGACATCCAATTCTGACCTATATTTACATTTAATTAACTAATAATTCTAGGGGGGGAGGGGGGAGTGCAAATCGTAAATGGACAGATTTTGAAATATACCCCCTGGTGGTCGTCGTATCGTCTACTGGAGTGAAGTCTATACGTATTCATCTCTCATTTGCTTCCAGGAAGCCCTCCCTATACGTCTGAAGCAGGTCCACGTGATCAACGCTCCGGCCTACATCGGCAAGATTCATGCCATCTGCAAGCCATTCCTCAAAGCGGAGGTGGCAAAGATGGTACGTCTTGATTTCTATAATATCAAAATTGTAACATAGCGTAATCATTTATTTATTATCGAATAGTTTCAAGCGTACCGTATTTTTGTTCGCCACCTTATTCATATAAAGTTTTTACCAGTGCTCCTAGCACTTTTACCTTAGACCTTACAGAAGATAGATAACACTCCAATAAACCGACGACAAAGCACTTACTACCTTAGTTTTTTTTATATTAAAAATGCTAATTGTATCTTTATGTACCTATGTTTTTCAATTACGAGAATCCAATAGGTTCATTTTTAAAAAGAAAATTCATGCACTTCTTCTGGATAGCCTTCCACACTAACGTTAAACTCATTTCCTAAGTCCCTTTCAGTCTCATCATCGATATATTTTATATATATGTACGTATGTATATGTGTATTGTATGTGTATATTTATATATATATATATATGTGTGTGTATATATATTTATGTCTTGTGCTCATGTATATTTAATTATTATGTATAAGATATTAAGTACTTTCTATTATGGTATATTTATATTATTAATTATTTTTTTACTAAAGCCGCATATGTGACTTTCTGTACTCCTGAAGGTTGACTGGCAGAGAATACTTTTAGCGTTATGTCCGCCTTTTGTCCATTTTGTAATTGTGGAAATAAAGTTTAAATAAATAAAATAAATCTATTTTTTTTATTGCACCGTATTAATTATCTAGATTGCAATGTTTGAGTTCGGTGATACTTATTTGTATTAGTAACGTCTTTTCCCCGTAGCACCTTATTCTCATTAGCCATTCCATGCGTTGTATGCACAGTGGCTTTGTCCTCGCCCATCTTTAAATGCAAAAGTTACGCATTAGTTCGTTAACATTTAAACCTTGTGAACGCGCTAAATACATTAGGAATCACTTGAGGTCTTTATTTCTAATAGGTTGCAAGACTACTAAGTGAGGAGAAATGCTAAAATAGTATAAAGTCACTGTACTTTCATTTTTTGTGCGAATGCTTTATTAAAAATAGTATGGTAATTTATTCCAATCAAATTAGAATTTCTCGAGGGATTCATTTCCAGCAAGTGGAAATCGTTTTAATACATTCATTTTGGTTTGAAATGTAGGTAATTTGAATATGCGTAATCACAGTTCCCATTCCAGAAAAAAAAATCATTTGTTTTGCAAACTTATATTTTCCGACGTTACATGCCACATATCTTTGAAACAGATTACTCCTGTTGAAAATCACATACAATAAAAAATGTAGAGAATAATCTAAGTCCGACCATAAAGTAATGTAATGATTCATAACAAATTAATGGTTGGATTGGACGGACGATACTAACTTATTTTTAAAACCACTTGTTGTCACAATAGTTACCAATTTGGTTGTGTGTTATTAATGAAACGAGTTCAATGACGTTATAATGTACTGTCGATGATACATAATGTTACCACGTCTTATGTCAATAGGGAATATGCATGTAATTCAAATAAGCCTCATTTTATTGAAGTTATACTTCTTTAGGCGCGTTATGAAAAAATGATGAGAGTGAAATTTTAAGATGCGTGCGCATCACTGTTACACAAAATATAAACTTTTGTGTTTACCGCACATTAAGAAAATCTATCAACAAAATAGAAATAGAATCTCTATTTAGTGGGTGCTAACGACTGCATTGTGAAGGCCTATCAAAAGTATTTATTAATCTGGAACAACGGAACCAAAGCGCGATTCAGGAGACTACAGCGCCATCTCTTGACCATTGGTGTAGTAGAACCAAAAACCACATCTTTATTTTTTGTAATAAAGTAACAGTTATAGGTATTCATATTTATAATATCAAAAGTATTTATTAATCTGGAACAACGGAACCAAAGCGCGATTCAGGAGACTACAGCGCCATCTCTTGACCATTGGTGTAGTAGAACCAAAAACCACATCTTTATTTTTTGTAATAAAGTAACAGTTATAGGTATTCATATTTATAATATTTATCCACATGTTTCTAGTTTGTATATTCGGAATAAGTGTTTGAGTTTCATACAAGTGCAAATCGCATATGTTCTAATAAATTATATTCAGTAGCGATTTTAATTGCATATTTTGATTATTTATTTATTTTTTCAAATTAAAACTGAACTTTATTGACTATGTCCTTTTCCAGACTTTTTATTAATTTATTGTAATTAATTATTTGCATGCAATTAAAAACTAATTTTAAACGATGCCAAAGAAGGATAACTTCTCACGCGCCTACATAAGTACACGCACCCATTTTTTTTTATATAAACTTTATTACTTTTAAGTTGTCCCTCCATCAATATTTGTTAATAAAACTTATTTTCGAGCAAGAAATTAAGGATATAAACGCGCAAAAAACTTGTGAGAATACCAAATATTTTTAAACACAACAAAAGCGATTGTATATTAAAAATTTAACAAACGTGTTGATTACAGTATTACCAATGTCAACGAGATTACGAGATTATAGTGCTAGTGTGTAGATTTCAAAGCCACGTTCCACCTGGACACTGAATGCAACTTTTCACTACGACATTAAAAATTTAACCAAAAATGAGTGAAACATAACTAACGTCTATTTGATTGACGTAGGTTCCGACTTCAATCCGCAGTGAAAAGCAAAATATTAGTAGGTATCTTGTAAGCATAGAGCAACACGGCCGAAGCGGCCAGTCGGCATTCACAGCGTTCCCCTCTGTAGATTTTCTCCCGCTGATGGGCCAGCTTCAAAACAAAACTAAGTCGCGTTCGGATACTTTACTCTAAGTCGCGCGTAACATACACGTTAGAGATCAAAAATGTCAAAATGTTATGTTATTTGCTGTAAAACATTATATCTGGAATATTAAACATACAAAATGATGGTGTTAAATTTCACAGTAGAATTATTAACATATTATTTATATTTAACTTCTTTTAAGCACGAATTTCATATTATTTTGTAAAATTAAATCGTCGGACTTGTTTGACAAAACAATCGACTCGCCAGTACAAATTTCAGATCTGTCAATAAAAAATCTTAAGTTTCATCTATGTCCGATCTAGCGCTGTAGTACAGTCAATCTGTCGAAAAAAATATCGTTTCAGTGAAAAAAAAACCTAAAGGGTAAGTCTTGTTTTTTCTGTTGCCAAATGACGTCAGTAAGCCACCATGGCGATGGGCATGTTCAACTCGTAGGCGTTTTTTGAAAAACTCAAAAAAACTGTCAAAAATTTTTTGAAACGCATTTTTCTTGTTTTGTATGCATTTTAGAAACTTTTTTTCGACCATAATTGTAGAGGGCGTTGAGTGCTACAATTTATGTCATTGTTGCAATCTCGTACAACAAAAAATGCGCATTGTAGGTGGCGCTAAAGTCTTTTTTTTTCAATCATGAAAAAAAATAAAACTATTTTTTTTTCATTTTTTTTGTTTTTCAATCACGGAAAAAAATAAAAAATAGTAAAAACGTACATTGAAATGTGCACTGCAAAAATGTGTACTTGAACTGCCCAAAACCGCTCTATTGGATTTTTCATACCTCTGCGCAATTTATAACTTGAAAACGGTAAGTAATACAAAAAAATTGTTTATACAAAAGTTGTTGGTAATTATATACGAAACAACTTTGACTTTTAAAGTTTTCTATTAAAATGATATTTTCAGAGTGAAAAAGTGAAAAAACACTTTTTTTGAGACTTTAGCGCCACCTACAATGCGCATTTTTTGTTGTACGAGATTGCAACAATGACATAAATTGTAGCACTCAACGCCCTCTACAATTATGGTCGAAAAAAAAGTTTCTAAAATGCATACAAAACAAGAAAAATGCGTTTCAAAAAATTTTTGACAGTTTTTTTGAGTTTTTCAAAAAACGCCTACCAGTTGAACATGCCCATCGCCAAGGTGGCTTACTGACGTCATTTGGCAACAGAAAAAACAAGACTTACCCTTTAGGTTTTTTTTTCACCACTCAACCTACAGATTGACTGTACTACTGTCATTTTTATGTGCGAGTGTCGTAATTACAATTTCGTTTTGGCAAATGTATGTCGGACTGCATTTGTGTGCATATTCCTCCCCCCGCAAAAAGCAGCAGAATGATTTCAGTACCCTTAGCACGAAACAATATCAAATTCGAATAGTTTGCGAGTCCGAAATGACATTGTCAAATGTGTACTAATTTTTAGTTCTCGTTACGTAGTATATGGAGTTGCTGTTCAAGTTTCCATATAAAATTTAACAATGACATTCCGGACATATAATATTCGAATTCGATAATGGTCCGTGCTAGGGGTACTGTAGTATTATGTCATTATGGCTATTCCCCTTCAAGCCGCGTCGGCTGTGTTGCTCTTTGCTTGGAAGGTACATTTGATCCTTGATATTGTTTGAATTTATAGGTTTAGATGTATTGTGTCGTCACATCCCAGCGTTCGAGTGGTTCGAATATTTTAACGCGCGTTTAAACTGTCCGTGTGTTTTTTCGACGTACTAGATTTTTTAATACTGTATAAAAGTAATGTAAACTACTAAATAAAAATATAAAAAAAATCATGCCTATTCCCAATTGATTGTAAATTTTATGTCTGACCAGTTTCAGCGATATATGAAGCACAACATAACCAATTGTTGTTGATTTGTTTTTCAAGATAATAAGTAAACATCACGGACATTGAATTGATAATATCTGTTCAAAGATCACGTGTATTTTTTATCCCTGTTACCTAAGTATTTTTAATCCACGGTCTCCTTTCAGTAGATTTAAAATAACACTACATAGATGGCTTATTGAACGTAAATTCTACTCTGTTCAGGAATTCTAAATTATATAATAGCTAATTATATAAATAGTATTAATTTTGGTGGATGAGATTTTTAGTGACATATACGGATTTAGTTATATTTTTGATTCACATTTTAAATATGGCCTGTTTATAATCGAATTTTTTGACTCCTTATTCTGTGACTTGTTAAATAATTTTTATTCAATTATGTGACATAGTAGTAATTAATTTGATAAAAAAACTTATGTAAATTTGCATGCTACGGTATATAGCTGAATAGGTGAAACCTACAGTATGGTCATGTGTAACTATTTGTGACCTTGATTACTCTGTTCAAACGCAAATAAAATATTCTATTGTACTCTGTATGCTCTCAGGCCAGTGACCCTACTTTATTTCCCTTGCTTAGACGCGTCGTCGGCCACAGAATTGTATTTGGGCAATATAAGGATTATTTTCTACTAAGACAATTTTTATTTCCGGATCCACTACCTGGGAGCCCTACCGGCCGCATGGGCACAGTGCAGATGGGTGGGTGCTAACGACTGTAGATGCAGCGGGGACTAACTGCTTTACGTGCCTTCCGAAGCACAGAGGAGCTCGAGATAGTAAATTTTTATTCATCCCTCCAATGACCGACTACTGTGAAAATTGCATAACTTCAACAACACTGGCGCCATCGAGCTCCTCAACGATAATATAGCTGATTAAAAAGCTGGTTTAAAAAGTTTCTTTCCTTTACAGATCAAGTTCCATGAGCCCAATTCGGACACTCTTTATAAGGACATCCCACGGGAGCTTTTGCCCGACGAATATGGCGGCAAGGCAGGTTGCCTGGATGACATCAAGCGGCACTGGGTAAAGCGAATGGAGGCTAAAAGGTATATACGTATAGCTATTACTAGACGCTAGTAATTTTTAACCCATAGGCTAATAAGGTTGCTAGGGATCAAGAATCAGCAGCACCTGCTGCCTTTCTTTTTGAGAGCATTTAGATAAATTTAGTGGTTCTTAACCTTTCAGTGACGAGGGACCATTGGTAAAATGTCGTTTCTGTCTTGCCACGGACCACCACTTACGATTTGCACCATCTAGAATTAGTAAATCTGACTTATGTGATATTTTTTCGAATGAATTCGCGGACCACTTCGGGTGTTTCCAAGGACCTCCAGTGGTCCGCGGACCACCGGTTAAGAACCACTAATTTAGATAAATGCTTGATTTTTGCATAAACAAATATGTTGTCTTTACCAGGGATTGGTTCCTATCGTCTGACAAACGCTGGGCGGTGGAGGAGTCGCTGCGGCCGCCCGCCGCGTGCGCCGATCCGCGCGCGCGCTCTGTACGCGACTTGCCCGGCTCGTTCCGCTCGCTCGCATTCGACTAGATTCGTATATGTCTGTCTCACTCACTCCTGCCTCTGTTATAGTCGGTAGGAATGGACTGTGTTGTGTCCTGGAGCGTCAGAAACTTATCGGTTTCGAATGCGTTAGATTAGAATCACATCATTAAAGTGTGTTGTATTGCAGCGCTTATTCGCATATTGCCTACCCTGATCCCATGCTTAGCCACAAAAGAGTTCTCGACACTGGAAAATAACTCTAAAGATATTATTGTTATTTGGTTGTAGTTATCTGTAAGATGCAAGTTACTTCCCCCAACAGGGGATAAAACCCGCTTTCTTTTGTTTGATTATTTGTAGTTGCATTGGAAGTGACGATTGTGAGTGTGATTGTGAATCTAATGAAAATGGTGGTTAAGCACCCAGTCAGTAAATACCTCGTTTAAATCTGAAGAAAACTTTACTAGAAAGAGATTCCAAGTGGACCAGGCAGCAGACGGGCCAAAATATACCCTGTTTAACTTAAGAAGTTCAAGTTAATGTCACCATAGTATAGTATTGCTATATTGAGATTTGCGCTATTTAGTTGGCTAACATAACATTTCTAAATCTGTAGGCTATAGGCTCTCAAAATTTCTTGCAACTACGAGAATACCGTACTATAAAGAAATAATAATAGGTATTACTGACATATTTCAATATTCTGCTAATGCTGTCAATAAGTTTTCTATTAAATAACTTTGATTAGTCCATGATTTGGGTTATCGACTATTATTATTTTATAATACATAGTTTCTCTATCATACTTTTTATTATAGTGAATACTGAATATTTTTAGATTTTTTTTAGACACCTTGGACTTAGTTGTGTTAAAGTTACCATACTCCCATGTATAAAGTACCATTTGTTTAAAGTAAAATTAATTACGATGTGAACGTCATTCTTTTGCTTTGTTTCATTTATTTTGATGTAAGTAATTCTAAAAATATTGGAATCAAAAACTTTATGTGATATTAAGTAGATTTAAAAAAAAAGTATTTATAAAGAATTTTTGTGATTAATAAAAGGGTTTTTATGAGAAAACTATGATCAGTTAAAACGTTTTTTCTTTCTTACATTTTAAATACATTTCTAAATATATTAGTTATATTCCGGAGTTCTAAGAGAGACAGACTCAAAATAGGTACCTTATAGATTATGTTTACTCAGAGAATAAAAGTAAAATTAATATTTGTTGTCGATACCAATCCATGCAGTAAATGACAACTCAGATCTATTGGATGGCGTATGGCGCCAGCTCCAAATTATAATTCTACTTTAAATATGTAGATCAAAGTAAAATTGAAGTTGTAGATACCAATGCCTATCCTGGTCCCTAGGTAACTATCCTGATCACGGTCGTCTGAAATGGGTATCGTGCCTGTATCCATCTGAAATGATGATGCTGGTCACTGCCAACTTCTGAAATAGCTATATATCCTGGTCACGTCACCAACTGTAATGGGTATCGCGCCAGTAGACAGCGTCTGTATTAGTTAGTATACAGCTCTCACATCTGCACTCTATTTACGTGATGGCTCACGGCTCAATGTCTATATTCCCTCTATAGAGAAGGGCTGTGGAGGCATTTGGCGGTTGATGATACAAGACGAATAATCATCGATTTATGCAAAAAATATTTGTTTGCAACTAAACCATTTTTCCCGTTCCATCTACTTGTGGTTTTGTTGAAAAGAGTCACATGTGCATATCAAAGGAGGTCACAGACGTTTAAATTAATTTACAAATAGAAGCCAGTCGGGGCACTTTCGTTATAATCCCACCTGGTTTTTAGTACCGACCGAACCGGTATATTTGCGACCGCCCGGCACACGTCACACATGACTACTTCTTCTGACAGACACTTTCGCATTTATATTATTAGTATGGATCTTTCTTTATGTTAAGAGTGTGGCAAATAAGCGTATGGCCCGCCTGATTGTAAGCGGTCACCATAGTCTACAGACGCTTGCGATACCAAAAATATCACTCGCCCGTAGCCTAATCTGACCCAATCCCATACCCCTTGGAGTCCTGGAACCGACGACAGAAACGGATATGGATGTAAGCTCTCCGTAGGCTGTAATGATTCACTCTAGAATAAGGGCCATTATCATACACGAATTAGCCAGCCCCACTACACTGAATCCAAATTATGCACACATTTTTATATTCTAGAATGAATTATTACAGTCTGTCAGTGAGCCATCGCCATCCATTGTGCCACCAATATTATAAATGCGAAAGTGTGTCTGTCTGGTTACCTCTTCACGCTTAAGCCGTTGAACCGGCTTAGATGAAGGGACATATTGCAAAGTTCTTATTCCAAAAATCTTCTTTTAGATGGGGTGAAAAGGAACTTCTTTTTTTATTTCAAACCGATTAGCATCAGCTAGTAGTTTATAAGTAGGTACCTAATTCTTGACTTATTATTTTTATGACTCTTAAATTCAGATCTAATAATGTAAATATCTTATTCCCCACGTTCTTTCCCCGATCATTAACCCAACTGGACTGAAAATTTCCCGCAGTATGGTTTTTCCCCAGGGATTGACAAATACACATGAGGATGGGACATTTTATTCAAACATTTCAATTATTTTGAAAATGTAATAATTTTGCACTGTGAATGCGAAATTAAGGTTTCAAAACAAAAACAGGTTTTTGAAATATTGTTTTTTTTTCAACCAGTCTTTATACATGATTTTGTGTTTGTTAGTTTTCTTTATTTCTATGTTAGCTTGTTAAAGTTATTTTAATAATGATTTTCTCTTTATATCTATGGTAGCTTATTTCTTTTAATTTAATGTAGTGTTTTTGTAGTTTAATTTAAGTATATTTGAGACATATTTGTTTCTTAGGTTTTCACGCACATCACTCATTAAATAAAACTAGTTTTTTACGGGTTAATGCACGAAACTTTATTTATTTATTGACGTTTCGCAGCCTTTACAGGCTGCGTCGTCGGAATAAATTTTTTATTTGATATAAAATTAAATAAAAAATTGATAAAGTTGAATAAAGTTTTGTGCATTAACCTGTAAAAAACTAGTTTTATTTAAATCTAAAGAAAAGTTTACTAGAAAAAAAATCCACGCGGACCAGGCAGCGGACGGGACTCGAACCCGCATCCTTCGCAATCCGGGCGAATGCACTGACCATTATGCTACCACGGCCCTCTTCGCCGCATCGAAATTTTCCTAGCCTTTGGCTGCAAGGCAGCGCCATCTCTTCGCATTGTAGGCAACCCACAATGTCAAATGAATACTTTTTCAAGTATTAAACATTTGAAAGAAGAAATAGCAATTATAGTTATGATTTTATTTATTTTTAAGCATTTAACTGCTAGATGTTTAAATCTAAAGAAAACTTTACTAGAAAAAAATCCACGCGGACCAGGCAGCGGACGGGACTCGAACCCGCATCCTTCGCAATCCGGGCGAATGCACTGACCATTATGCTACCACGGCCCTCTTCGCCGCGTCGAAATTTTCCTAGCCTTAGGCTGCAAGGCAGCGCCATCTCTTCGCATTGTAGGCAACCCACAATGTCAAATGAATACTTTTTCAAGTATTAAACATTTGAAAGAAGAAATAGCAATTATAGTTATGATTTTATTTATTTTTAAGCATTTAACTGCTAGATGTTTAAATCTAAAGAAAAGTTTACTAGAAAAAAATCCACGCGGACCAGGCAGCGGACGGGACTCGAACCCGCATCCTTCGCAATCCGGGCGAATGCACTGACCATTATGCTACCACGGCCCTCTTCGCCGCGTCGAAATTTTCCTAGCCTTAGGCTGCAAGGCAGCGCCATCTCTTCGCATTGTAGGCAACCCACAATGTCAAATGTTTAATACTTGAAAAAGTATTCATTTGACATTGTGGGTTGCCTAATGGTCAGTGCATTCGCCCGGATTGCGAAGGATGCGGGTTCGAGTCCCGTCCGCTGCCTGGTCCGCGTGGATTTTTTTTTTCTAGTAAACTTTTCTTTAGATTTAAACATCTGGCAGTTAAATGCTTAAAAATAAATAAAATAATAGTTTTATTTATATTTCAGACAATTTTATGACAAAAGAGTGAGGACAGCCCCGATAGACGTCTTTTCTAGTTGCCTTCTTTATCATACAAGTATTATATGCTTGATGTATTCTCGTGACGATTTTTGTTATAATGAATAGCCCTCCCTGTACATATACCTCACGTTACATTCCGAGGACGCGGCTCGCTCGTTTTATTATTCTGCTGATGGCATTGTCCATGTCGTAGATTTCACGCACTCGTTGGCATTATGTGACACAGCCACTACGGCATGCAGGACACTGTCGTATAGTAAGAATTTATATCTCTTCCTGCACCCGTAACCCCTGAAGGTAATGGGTATTTTTTCCTCCTTCGTATGTTCAAGGTATAAGTTTTTTATGTGGGATATAGGCGCCCGGTGAATCCAGGATTTGGGGCGTATGGTATATCCAGAGGATTTCTGTGTATGCAAAACCGTTTCCGCGTTATTTTTGCCACCACACATGGATTTGCGTACTTTAACCGGAAAAGGTTTTTTCTATCGATGAATGGCAGCTGATTTACATCTCCCAGTAGAACGACCTTTTGCATATCCGCTATGCGAATGATCATGTGTAAGCAGCCCAGTTGGTTCACAAGGGCTTCACCTATAATGAGACGTCGGCAGCTCTCCTTAGAACCGTTCACCATTATGGACTATAACCCCGTTAATCCTGTTGATTTCGGGTACAACCCATGGTTCCAATGCTGTTTCCGAGCTTTGACCCCTAGATTGTATCCGCCATCCGAACATCCATCCGACGAGTAGTCAAGCATCTCCTATTTTAGACAGCTCGCGAGACTTTTCAAGACAGCTCTGTTGAAAATTCAGAAATGATTAGTGGCAATTGGAATGTCCTGAGGCGGGATACAGGAACTCCGTTTGGAGGTGAGTTTCTCGCTGCTCGAGCACTTTCATTTTGCACCGTCACCAGAAACTGGAAACTGAGAGCGGTAAGGATCCTTGGGCTAGTTTCATATAAGGCAAGGTAGGGTCTATTATGTATGCGTTACATATATTAAGCAAAGTACTAATGATGAAGATAACATGCGGTGTTTTAGTGAAATAGAAACATTTGCCAACGAATTAAAAGTCACAATTGGTGATATAAATTTAAATAGTGCATCTCTGAATGTAACCAATTATTATTGTTATTTTTGCCACGAAAAATCCCACTCCTGGCTGGAGGTAGCTGCGCAGTAGCTACAGGAGTGAGAATTTTTGGCACACAGGGCTAGGGTATGGTCGTTTCCTAGACATTTGGTGCATTGCACCAACAGAGATTGGTCAAATACCGATCGTTTCTGTAGGCCTATGTACATCCTCCCCGCCGTCAACTTTTGTGGATTTCGGGCGGTACCTTAAGTACAGGATGCCACTCCGAGGATTCCGTGCCTTTTTCCTGTACCTCGGTTTCCGTCGCCTAAGGTGTGTTGTTTTTGTACCAAAAGTTTTGCAAGTATGTCTTCATCCTTGTGGTACATTAGAAAGTCCTTTATATAAGGGGGTTGTTGGTTTTGGGGACTTGTGCTTTCAGGGTCTTGTTGTTGGCGACCCTGTCCTTAACTATTGGCACGTAAGTTCTCTTTCGTTCCGCATCTTATTATAATATTTTGGTTCTTAACCTTCTTTACTCCGTCTCCTATTATCCTATTTTTGAGATGTTTAAGGCAGCCTTGATTACCTGGCCACCGGTGTTTTTGGGGTTTGTAGAGGAGACGATAAGGGTGTAGTTCGGTGTCGGTATTGGGCGTTGTTGTGGTACTAGTTTTAGCTTAGGTGGCGGTGGTTGGCAGCGGCGGTATACAAAAATTCAGTTACCTCTCTTTAGGTTCACATCACAATGTAAGTAAACTAAAGTGTTTATAAATTGTAAAATTTATTGTTACTTGCATACATCAAATATGAATACCTAAGTACACTGTATTAAAAATAGACTTTGGAGAAATAAAAACTACCTAGCTATGGAGTCTTAAATTAGAAAAAACTTTCGGCTGGTGATAACTTGATATAATATACATATAAAGGTAATTTATTACCAAGTCCCCTATGTATTTTAACCTTCGATCAACAATTCTGTAGATGACAGGTTGCATACAAAATCAATGTTAAAAACTGTCCGCGTATGTTTAAACTTATGCAGCTACATTCGATTCCCAATGAACAAAGATAAATGTTTTAAAACAGTTTAAGTTAAACCCATGAATGACTGGTCTCGCTTCACTCGACCGAAGCGAGAACAATCATTTATCTATAGTTGAACCTAATAACAACTATCTCACAAAGGAATAAGGCTACAAATAATAAAATGTTATTTCGCACATACGACTTTTTATCTTATAAAACGAACTCTTGTTCCTTTTATAAAATATATCTGATACTTGGAAAAAAACGATAAAGGTGAAAAAAGGAAAATGTGAAATCAACCACAAGACCCACAATATAAAATATTTTTAGCAGTCATTGGCCAGCGAGTTACTTCGTTTTGTAGTAACCGAAAAATTAGAAATAAGATCTCACGCCTAAGTGAGGCTATATTTACCGAGACGGATTTTACGTGCTGACCCATTATGTTGATCGAAGATTTTAACACAGAAAAAGGAGATTGCTCAGCTTCCATACATATTTGACAATAATCATGAAAAATTGTTTCCTAGATTCGAAATTATATATAAATTACTGTAGAAACGAATATTATTGACGGACACCCCTGAGAACTTCTATAAACCATAAACACTGAACATATTGAAATAATAAAAAACAAATAAGTTATATAGTAAACTAGGGAAATCAAGCCAAGTACCGAAATTATGGATTAGATTCAGGTAGGTATATAGAGCATGTAGATTAACAGATAGTTGCCTGTTTTTAAAGTTAATGCATAAGAGTAACTTTAAAAATCAGGTGTCATTTCCGGTTATAATAAGGTACTCTGTGACAGAAACTGTGTGATGATTGTGAATGAGCCACAGATTAGAGAGAATTTTTAAACTCTCGTCAACCAAAGAAAGCTAATAGATTTAGGCACTATAGCCATATATTCAGTAGCTTCATTATTTTTGTTATGTTTTACGATAACCATATTTTAGATTTTTAGTGTATCACACCTTATAATTTTATTTATTTATTAATTTATAGTCAGGGAACGTAGGCCCATAGATAGATACCTTAAAGTCTAACATATATACAGAGGTTGCTTTCCAATTACAGAGCATAATGCGACTCAGTGCCGCACAATGCTGAATTATGCTGATGCGTAATTGGAACGAGAATTAGTTTTCAAATGCACCAGCAGAGTGCGCTAAGTTCAGTGTTGAAAAAAAAAGTCAATGTTTGTACCTTCATCCATACTTATATTTATTTTTTAACAGTTTAAATGAACTCTGATTATTTAAAAAAAACTATTTAATGAAACGAAAGCTTTAATAATTTTTCAACAATAAATAATATTACTAACGATAACATATAAATAAAACATTTCGATCAATGCCAACTTAAAGAAAAAACACTTGTTAATTTTCTGTCTCTAAGTTGGTACGATTGCACGCATCACACGAAAGCATCACTTTTGAGAGTGCTCAATTGTGCGAAGCGTTGCTGTAGTTGGAACACTCAACGTTAAGCATTATGCCGCATAATGCGCTATAATGCTGTAATTGGAAAGCAACCAGATTATACTGTGTTTATGGAGGTGTTTGGCGAAAAATGTATGGCAATAGACTTTATGATGTCGCCTACCATCTATAATAATTGTCTGAGCACATTTGCATCTAGTGAAAATGATAATATAGTTGTGGATATTATTACCACAGTGTAATAAAACAAAAAAATATATTTTATCGATCTTATTAGAAAAGAGATTTGTTTTTATGTAATATAAACAACTTCGCTCAGTCTTTGGCTGAATGTTACTACACCCATAGCCATTAAAAATGATTCGTATGTTTTCCAAACCGGTAAAATTAAAAGACCTTTTTAAAGTAAATATATTATACAAAGGTGTCCGTTGAAATAATGACTGTAAATTAAATTATAAATTACGCCAAGAATTACCGTGTATGTCAATATTTATTGTGCATTTGGGCCAATTTGAGCAATCTCCTTTCAAATGTTTTTTGATATTTTTAATTTTATAGTGATATAGTAGTTGTACTTGAATTAAGCAAACGTTGGTAAATCCGTTTTTATAACTATAGTCTCTGTTTAAGTTACTAAATTGAATATGTAAGAACACATTACAACTCGATAATGCAAAAGAAAATTAAAATCAGACACAGCACGTTTTAAAAAGACCCTTTGTTCATACTTAATGATAAATCTTTGACAAATTTATTGTATCTTTATCGCTAAAAACTTATTTAATTTATAAATATCTTATCAATCTATACAAAGAGATTTAAATGAACCGGTCATAGAATTTATTGAAGCACTGCTCTTCGATTTCTTCTTGAGGTCTGACTTCCAGAGATTGTCATTGAACATTGATCTGAAATAAATAAAGTTTTAATAAATCCCCTGAAATATTCAAATATCTATCAAACACACAATCGGTAATTTTAGTTTCAGCGTTAGATCTTCGTCACAAATGTCAGGTAGGTACCTACTTAATCATATTACAATGGTGGTGTGAAGGGTGCATTCGTCGTTGTCAAACCAATATCTTCTATGTGCACTTTTTGAAGTCTTCGACATTGTTATCATTATTACTATTTTCATCATTATACTAAGCGAATTTATGCATAGTAAAACTGCTATACAAATCTTATCATGGTAACGGTGAAGAGAATTTGCTAAAAATATGCCATGTGCATCAGCCAGAATATTGTCAAAATATTAACTGCTATGTTTGTAACTTATTTTATTTGCACATAGCAGATATCGGTTTGACAACGACCATATGTTCCTATTATTCATCGATCGGCGCGTATTCAATTCACTCTCGTTTCTGTACTGAATCTGTACAAATTATTTACCGATTGTAAACAGACCTCTCTGTACTGAGTGCTATCGAACCATTCCACACAAAAAGGTAGCAAACAAAACAAAACGATACCGCACTGAAAGCTGAGCCGATCAAGCAGTGGTTCTTGGTAAAAAGGCTATGTATATACACTTACATATGTATATTGGCCCAATTAATGCTAGTTTTTACGGTCTGTAGCAAAAATAGAATTAAGTTAGTTGAGCAATAATAATATATAAAAAACACACACGAAATAGATGGTTAATAAATCAACTTGAAAACTGCGAAAAACCTTGCTCAGAGTAACATTTATTAAAACTTAAAATTCTAGGTTGGCCGATAGATGACTCCGGGAATATAGATTCAGTACAGTAACGAAACGAGTACGCGCCGATTCATGGGGCGTCCATTCCATTAGACGTTCATGCAGGCGTCAGTAATTTCAATCAGTCATGAATGATAGAAAATGGATGGCGACTCGCTTGTTAACGAGACGGTTTTTACCTGGGCCGATGCCGGCTAAGCTTGTTCACGAGCTCAATAGGCCACGCACTTAGCTTCTAGCGCGGGTAGTCCTACGCACGTCTGCGGGGTCTCCCGAAATACCCCAGGTGACCTGTTGGGTGCGGAGATACGATGAAGTCCCTCAACGGGGATCTCATGGTTCCGCACTTAACAACGTACAGGGTATTCGCAAATTAGAAAGGTTTGTATGTTTGTCTCGAACCCAAACTGTCACTCGCTAGCGCCGGTGTCGTTAATAAACTTACATGGTACCCCATACCCAGCTGATGATCGGACGATGACACGGTTTAAAGCCGTGCTTAGACCCGGTAGAAATCAATCTCGTTAACAAGCGCCCTAAGTCATCAGTCACCTCATTAGATGGCAGGTTATTATAACCTTGACTGCTAGTAAACTGACATCAAAACCACCTTCAAATGCATGAAGTTATATAACATTGGTCTAATGGACACCTAACACTGGAATGGCAGTATCGTTGAACATTATCTTACAGTCAATGATCTTTTAATACCTCTGTTCCTGTATAGTTTGGACCCATTCCATGTGCTGCTGTTTCATACCGCCGGCGACACCTCCGTACTCTGTCGGTAGGTACTGCTTGCCTATACTCCTCACTAAGCCTTCCGGTTTTTCATGGAAAGTAATCTGAAAGCAACAATAAAAAACCAATAAAGCAACCAATATGAGAAAGTTCTTAATAAAACATAAAATAAAAACCTAGGTTTAATAATAATTGGTAATCCAATGGATTTAAGTTTGCAATACACGAAGAGGACGACTAAATCGAATAATGAGGAACAGTATGATAATATTGTCATTCCTATGATATGTACTTCGTTAACGAAAAACTATAACTTTAAAAAAATATAAAATAAAAACTTATGCCCAGTGTAAGGGCAAATGATCCCAAAAAGGAATCAGTTGAACCGAAAAGATCCAGCTAAATAATAAATCTGTAATATTTGCGTGTAATGCTTTCGTTTTTACTAACATAGAAATTAAATTTTTAATAAACATTTTAAAGATTATATTTTTGTATTCAATTTTGAAGTATGTATTTACATTTTTTCTAGTTAAAGGAAAGTAAGTAGGATAAAATCAATAGCCAGAGGCTTATTTCAAACTTTACTTTATTAGTCCAGACATGTGATAAAATGATGTCAAGGTTTCTAAAAACGGCCTTACTGAGATTCGTGACTGCGTTGCAAAGCAGCTGTTGCAATTAGTGTGTAGTGAGTGTTCGCTTGATACATGGGCAGTTCCAAAAATAGCCAGTGAAATAAAACGAGGGTAAACTTTAAAGGTACATTACGTAAATTACCAAGCTGCGTTATTTATTCGTTTCTTCAATTTTAAACGAGAGAAGCTTAAGATTGAAGCTGACCCCCGACAGCAGTAGCCGATGACAAAGTCATCAGGATTGAGTTATTAAAGCGGAACATAACCACACTGGGAGGTTCAGGTTGTACTGAGGCCTAAACACGAGTTTTGACAGCTCCGTAAAGTTACGTAATCGCCAACCAAAGTTTCTATGAAAAATAAGCAGCACTCCTATCGGACGTAAGAACAAACTAGCTTTTTCCATGCGAAATTTGACGATTACGTTACTTAACGGAGCTGTCAAAATCTCATGCTTGGGCCTCTGAAGACTGGATCACACGCAGTCAGTTTCTAGTCTAAATACTATAAGGAATTCTACCATCGAAATAGTCCAAATTTCGATATGTCAATAGTAGATAGTAACATTAGAAAAGTTTGAAGGACCCCACAAAAATTTTCTTACAAATTAATCTAAGAAACTTTTTACATACGACGAGTCTTGGATGTACAGATACGCTTCTCTCAAGAAGCAGTTTAATCATCGTAATAATACCTTGCAGTTCGCTTGCTAACAGCCATCGTCTGTAACACAAGTTTAGGGGTACAAATGCCCAACCTTCGATTTAACACTAAAGCCCACGTTAAGAATGCTTTATGGACACAAACACACCGCAGACGAATTTGTCTGTAAGCCATCGAAGAGTTTTTATCAGATAGTTTATGACCAACGGCAGACAAGTTTTTCAAATGTTTTGATAACTGTATATATATATACTTAACCCGTATGCTCAACAGAATGGAGGGGACGTTTTTTAAAAACAGTCTTTTTATATCACTTTGTTAAACGTCGATGTAGTTTCATTTCTAGATGTTATGACACTGGGAATAGAATAAACTAGCAAACCAGTGAACCAAATGTTCACCAAAAAAAAAAATGTATTTAATTAATTGAGAACTTCGGAGATTTTGTGTGGTTTCGTTTGAAATAGAAATCACGTGATTTCTCGAAAACCGGAAGTGTTACGTTACTCACATCCGGTTTGTAGTCTTATCAGACTATTCTTAACTTATAACTTCAACATTCTCTATATCTATCTCTTACGGTTTGTCCGCTGAAACAGCACCACGGACGGACGGACGGACTTGTCTAATAGATAAGAGACTAGCAAACCAGTGAACCAAATGTTCACCAAAAAAAAAAAATGTATTTAATTAATTGAGAACTTCGGAGATTTTGTGTGGTTTCGTTTGAAATAGTAATCACGTGATTTCTCGAAAACCGGAAGTGCTACGTTACTCACATCCGGTTTGTAGTCTTATCAGACTATTCTTAACTTATAACTTAAACATTCTCTATACCTATCTCTTACGGTTTGGCCGCTGAAACAGCACCACGGACGGACGGACGGACTTGTCTATTAGATAAGAGATACTTAAAACTCACTATATTGCAGATTTCCGTTGGTAGCGCAGGCTTGACAAGGGAGAACAGCTTATCTATGTACGAGGGGCAGTTGACAATATGCACTTGTTTCACTCGAACAGGCATGCCTTCCTGTAAAAATCAACCATGTCATATTTGAATTCCTCATTCCATTAACAATTGTTTTGCTTAGAACAATTTTTTACCCAAAAATTATTCAAAATAATATAGAATCTTGAGTGAAAGAAAGTTTAAGTATCGACTAATCAATCTGCAAAAAGGTTATTTGATACACAGATTGATAAAATGATTAGCGTCAGAAATGATACTAACACTGATAAATTCCTACATGCTATTCTTGTCTTCTTCCTGGTCTAAATATTTATCTTTTCAATTTGTTCTTGAATTATTATTGTCTAGATTGTACTGAGACTACTTCTGCTGGTAATTTGTTCCAGGCGTTACCAATTAACAGCCGTCGAAAATATTTAGGCGTACATAAATTACGTAAGCAATATGGTAGAAAACTTCTTGATTAAATTAATTTTAGATATTTAAAATATTTCCTAATACTGACTGACTGGAAATTTGAATATGAGTGCAAATTCTAATAGGATTGAGTAATCCTAATAACCTACTGATATTATAAACCTGTGACCACCCGTGACTTTATCTGGTAAGATTAGTTTTTTGAGACTCCGTCAGGAACTTAAGAATTATTCCTCTCCCTTCATAAACGACTTAACGAATTTGGATGAAATTTGGTACACATATAGTTTATTACTTGAACTGGGAATAAGAGGTAGGATTATTTTTATCCCGGAAAACAATGTTCCTATGAGAGATTCACAAAAAACTACTATAAAACATACGTTTGCTGGCGGAAGCTATTCTGCAATAAAAAAAAACAACCCAAAAATGTCTTAAGGAACTCGAAAGTTCCTTAGCACCTATTACAGTAGCTAGCATTTGCTCGGAAAGTGTTCTTTTATATACACAATATATGGAAAGTGGCTCTTTTCTGCACGTGTGCAAAAAAGTTTTTTTTTTTATTTTTAAGCCTTGCGCCACGCCCTGGCCCCACGCAGCATTGTGTTTATTTGTTTTTTTCAATAAACAGCTTTTTATTTCAGTTCAGGTCGAAATTTAAATGAAACCTTTGATAGGTTACCTCCTTGGTTCTTATGTTTAGGAGTAAATAACACGGCAGATATGAGTTTAATTAAATGGATTATATTTATATTTTATTTCCTCGTAAAATATATTGAAAAGTGTTGTATGACACGTGAGCGTAAAAGGTTATTACGAATGCGTACTACTGAGAACATTCGCTGCGCTCATGTTTTCATTATGTGGTACTTAGTCGCAATAACCTACTTACCGCACGTGTATTATGCGTAAATAATTGAGGAACTGGGGAAGAAAACGGTATAATTACATAAAATAAAATTTTACAGGAGGTGTATAAAGCTGAATGACATAATACCTACAGTGAGATTTTGGCATGGTTTCTTTATTTATAAATTTAGTAATTTAAACAATGTTTTAGGTGGTTTTGATTGAAATTTGTTTTGAGATTCAAATGCAACTGGTCCCGAAACCTCAGGACTGTAAAAAAAATAGTAGCTTGACCACATGCGTAATTATATCGTTTTGTTCGCCAGCTCCTCAATTATAACCGAATTATCAAGCTATCTAATCAACAAAGATACAACATAAAAAATGTAACGTCGTACTCACCAGAAGATAAACTAAGAAATCCCTGAAGAACATGATATTGACCTTTGGAATTATTTTGAGCGTGTAGTCCTTTATGTCGATGACGATGATGTGTCCATCGGGGAAGCGGTCGTGGACCTTCAGCCAGTAATCAGCTTGGATGCTGAACGCCTTGAGGACGTCGTAGTTCGAAAAGTGCTCCAGTGTGGGGTCATCCAACTGGTGAATGAGGATTTCATTGTTGCCAGCGTCCCATGTGGTTACTGCTCTGTAAGTTTTAAAACTACTGTATTAGAAAATTTTACTAGAATTTTTTTTTTTAGTTTTAATCATCTAGCAGTTAAATACATAAAATACAGAAAGCATGTCGCTGAAGACATGGTTGCCCCAGCTTCTACGGATCCTACCTTTATGAAACGAATAATAACTGGCAAGAGACATGGGTTTATGAGTACGATATGCAAACAAGCCAACAGTCTTCAGAATGGCGTTTCGAAATCGAGCCGTAACCCATAAAACCGAGGCAAAGTCGCTCCAAAATCAAGGTGATGCTGACAGTTTTTATAGCACTAAAACTATTACAATAGTATGCAAATTTTAAGTAGATTATTTTTATTATTGTCTTTTTTGATAAAATACTTATTCCTTAGTAAATTCCTAGCGTTACATGCTTTATAATCGCTGTTATAAAATTTAGGTTTGTACTTTGATACAAATCCATAAGACATCTAGGAGTGACCTAATATTTGAGAATATTTAAAAAGGAGTTTATGGATCTTCCTGCGTTTGGTGCAACGTCAATGGGTTTTAGGTTTTAGCACAGCTGCTGATTTAGTGAATCACACGGCAATTTATTTATATTAGAACCTAACATAAAAGCTACCTTTATATTTTAGCATAATTTTTTGATCACTACTACGCGCATGCCACAGCCCTAAGTGTAGCTTACGCAGTCTAACCATAACAAGACAACTGTATAAGATTATGGATTCCTTAAAGGTGCAGTTACTGCTCATTGTTTTTCGATTTTTAATGTTTAAATCTTCTTACTAAGATTTTAGAATGACCTATTGATATAAAAATGGCAAGTCATTGAGATAATACTCAATAACTTAAAACAATGAGTCCATTGGAAATTATTAGTATTAGAACAAATCCTACTATAATTAGGGTTACCATCCGTCCGGATTAGTCTGGACATGTCCGGACTTTAAGACACTAATCCGGACTTTGTATCTTTGATCTTTAAATTATCCGGATTTCTTAAATTACTTTGAATATGAATAATAAAAGTACATATTAATTAAAACACCACACCATTGTAACTGAGTGAGTAATGGTACCATTTTGTGACTAAAAAGTCCGGACTTTTTTCAAAATGTCAGGATTTCTATCAGGAGTTTTGAAATTCCTAAATGGTAACCCTAACTATAATATAATACTAGTCCTACTTATATTATAACTGTAAAAGTTTTTATGTTTGAGTGTTTATGCGTTTCTTACTCAATCAAGCAAAAACTACTGAGCGGATTTCGATGAAATTCGGGACACATATATAGTTTATGACCTGGAGCTTAGGATAGGATACAGGAGCATAGTATACTTTTTATCAGTCTGTCTGTCGGTCCGTCCGTCCGTTCGCAGATAAGCTCAGGGGCTATTAGTGCTAGAAAACTGTAATTTGGCATGGATATATGTATATCCTTTTAGTCAAACCAAAAAAGAAGTAAAAGAAAATCTTAACATAATACACTTTATGCGGCCATTTTAGTATATTATATATATTGTTTTCTCGTTTAGCTAGCCCTTGGGAGAAGGGTGGTCAGTTTTTTGCATTTTTTTAGATTAAGAGATTAGTTTGTGAAATAAAATACGTCTACCCTGAAAAAAAAGAATGATAATATTAAAATATAATTTCAGAGAAGTAATTTGTGTCGGGGACCGTTCTGCGGATATTTTTAATGTATGAAGAATATGGAATCAATTTTCACACAGTGTTAATTTCTATTACAGCTAACACGCTAACACAAATAATATAAATCTAATTAAGATAATAAATTTAAATAGATTAATGCATCCAATTAGCTTATTTCAAATTATATTTAATGCTGTACGATAGTTTGGAATCGTACAATTAGTGTCGATGTGTTTTTTTTTAATTCTCATTGGTTATTATATTACATGTGTTATTACTAAATTTTAATAAAAATAAGAAAAAAGTTGAATGTCATTTGAAACAGTCTATCTGTGGATTCGACTTTCCTCTTCTGATGCGTACAACCGATGACGTTGCAAGAATATTTACAAAATAATAACAAAATTACCTGTTGTAAGTATAGTATTAATACTTAATCATATTTCTATTTTAAAACCATCTTAAATTGAAAGGCTCATGTTAAAATAAAATCATAAATCATCGATCGATGATCACCAAAAAATCGAAAAAAAAAATACTTATGACCTCGCGACTGAATACATATTTCATTTACTAGTTATAAGAGAAAGAGAAAAAGAAAATGTCCGCGCGCACAGCTTTCTCTTGCTTCTATCCCCCACTCAACTACCGTTCGCCTCGGTACACACTTTTCGTAACGCGTAACGCATTTGCCAGCTTACCCAAGTCAAGCGTGCGTAAAGAAGTTTCACTTCAATAATAGTACCTAAATCATCACCAAACACAAAAATACAACTGCCTAACCTAAACTAACCTAACTTTTGTTATGATACATTGTGTAATAGGTATATGTGCGATAGTGCTGTAAAATTTCGAGCCTTATTGTCCATGTATTTGTTTTCCCGCTTATGATTTTCCTTTCTTTTCTACTCTTCTTCTCCCGTCTTTCTTCGTTCTGTCTCTATACCATCCCCTACTCTTTTCCTTCTATTAATAAACCTATGCATCTCCCACGGCCGCATCACTAGTCCACCTCGGGGACTCATTGTGTTGCGTACCTACCTAATGGTAAAAAATAATACAGATGCAACAAATACTTGATAAAAAGGAAATAAAAATTAAAAACAATTGCGTTCAAAAGAGTTTTACAAATAAAAAAAAACAACCTTCTGTATATTTTGGTGATCGATTACTATTTTTTTGTAACCATTTACTTAAATATTTTCAAAATTAAACAATAATAGCATTATGGTCGAAAATGCTTATACCTAGTACTTAGTATCCAAGAAGTTACATACAAATTACCATTTTCCTTGTTTGAATCAGTTATCAATAAAACATCCTATATTTTTATTAACATGGTCAGATCGCAATCTAAATGTGAATTTATTTAATATACCTATCTAGTATAAGCGTAAAATTTTCTAATATTCTGCGCATCTTTCCTTTTTTCCGTAATAACCTTCTACAAAATATTAAACCCACATACACCGATAACTATTTTAGAAAAAAAAATGTTTTTTATATAAAAGCTTGCTAAAAGGAGCCTAAAAACTATTACAAAAATGAATAAAAAAATATATAACAAAAGGGGGACACATAGAGGCCCGTAGCCCGTACCACATATATTTGTTTTGTTTAAAATTAATCAATATTGGTTCAATCTTCAGCAACCAAAATACATCATCAGTAAAGAACAAGGAAAACCATTCCATAAAGGAAAAAGGATTTCTTTTTCTTGGAACATGATAAACTGGTTGCTAAGTTATGATTTTAGGTTATAAGCCTCTATTTCTCCTATTTACGAGTTTATACTTTTTTACGCGTCTTTGCAAGAGTTCTTGAGACTCACATGGTTCGCACGACCGATTCAAAAGCAATAGGTCCTACTGGTTTATGTCTACCGACATCTTCTTTACCCGAGTCACCGCCAACAATGAACAGACTGATGAAGACAAAAGGCCATCAGATGGCAGTAAAAAAAATACAAATACTTGACCCTGGTCATAAGAACCATCATCTCCTTCAAAATATGAAGCAATATCTCCCCATAAAACTAAGATCACTCTCGTTACGTCTCTTGTTCTACCTCTCATTGATTATGCCGGTGTCTGTTATCCTGATTTAAACGCAGATCTTCTCAATCAATTGGACTTGCATTGTTTCATCTTTTGCCTCCTCAAATTTGACCATGTTTTTTCATATCGATCCCAACTAAAATTTCTTCCTATTCGCCAGCGCAGGCAGTTAAGATTACTCTGCACTCTTATTTCCATTATTTCCAACCTTCATTCTCCAGAGTACTTGATATGTAAGTTTCAGTATCTCTGTGATAGCCTCGACCGTCCTCTCCGCTCTGCTGATTCATTAGCTCTCTATATTCCTCTTTCTCATTCAGGCTATATGTCCAACTCCATTACTATTCAAGCCATACGACTGTGGAATGACCTCCCCGACTCCATTAGAAGATTTTCTAGTAAACTTATATTTAAAAGGAATGTTCACGCTCATCTGTTGCAAAACTTAAGATGAAGTGTCTTTTTATTAATCATCATCTTGTGTATATATGAATATACTCTGTATACTTAAATATTAGTGGGTTATGTTTGTATGTATTATATTCTTTTTATAGTATGTATTTCTATATGTATCTATGTTAATTTGTATATATATTCGTATTTAGCTTTATGCCGCCGCCGTTCGTGTTCTTCATTTTTCCCAAAGGTTAACTGAAAAAGAATGCTTTTAGCATTAAGTCCGCCTTTATTATATATTTCGGTCAATAAAGTTTGAAAATAAATAAATAAATGTCGAAAAGCGTGAATGACCTAAAACCATGAAACACATAAATCTAAAAACATATGGCAGTAGTTTATTTGCTTATGCATATTGCTACTACTACTGTTCCGCGTACGGTACACATAATTAATTATTGAATATACTTAATATGTATAAATAACTTGTAAAACATTTCTGTTATTCAAACATCTATTCAAACTCTAAACTTAATAAAAATACTGCTAAATAATATAATCGATAATAAATATTGTGGAACATACCTTTTCGAAAACATAGTACATTTTTTTATTGTTTTTATGACAGTTTTATGCCAATGAAAACTTAAAAATACTTGAGCTAATAACGTTTTTGTCTATTATAAACTGAAGCCTAATATATTCTTCGCTCATTCACATAGAGAAACAAAACAAATCTACCATCAGGTACGACGTAATTATTTAAGAAAGTTACTGTACCATATAAGGTACGGTAGGTCTACATGGGGTAAAAAACGTAAATAAAAGATAAGTACTAGGTAACTGTAAAGTCATTTTCAAATTATGGTGTGATCAATAGTTATAAGGATGTCTTTATAATCTAGTTTTTTTTTTAATGCATAATATGCAAGGCATTTCATCATTTACGTATATGAAGAAGGTGATAGCAGCTAGTCAGAATAGAAATGAGTAGGCGGCAGTTTCGGATCGTACGTAATTCGGTTACTATGACCATGGCCTCCACTCACGGACAAGCAGGTTACAACTGACCGTTAACGAACACTCCTACTATATTTCTGCCTATCGATGTACAAATTTTGTTTGCCACTCCTGACAATGAATATTAAATTCGGTCGGTCGTCAAAAGATATTTTAGCTTCATACAGATAAAATAATTGTATTTATCATCAGCATTATAAGCCTTAAATGCTTAGTAAATGTAGTAAAAGGACAATGGGCAAAACGCACCCAGCTCCGCCAACAATGTAATTAGTATGAATCAATAGATCTATGAAAAACTAGCCTTTTTTATTACTACACCGAAAAAAAAATATCCTGGGAGTCAAAAGATATGACACCGTAAAAAATATCCTGGTAGTCAAAAGATATGACACATGGGCATATTTAAGTAGGTAAATAAATTCATTTATACTATAAACCTTCATTTTATATATATATATTTTTTATATTATTAGTAACCATAATAATATGCCATATCGTACTATACAACCAGATATACGACAAAGCCTGCGGACCATCCCGCGCTTGCATTACTGAGCCACCTCAAAACGGTTTACGGGGGTTGAAGGACTTTCATTTGCAAATAGTCGTCTCGTCTTACTTCGTTGTAATTGTGCGCTCCCTGTCACTTTATTGGTTTTTATCTAACACGCTTTGGACATTAGAACATGGTTATCGGTTTTGTCAATTAGTATGCATGAACTGGAATCATGTTATCTCCGAAACGTGGACAAGGTTGGGTGATTTGTGGACGCTCCGTTTTACAAAGAAGACAATTTACTATAGCGAACAGAATATTTGAAAAAATCCCAACCCATGTGGGGAATTTTGGTTTTACTCTAGTGCTGCAGAATAACATAAGGGGGCACCCTTGAACCTTGTGAAGTACTCCCATAATATCTGAGCCCCCTATGTAGTGTCGAATTAACTAACGAAATTGTTTCATTAATGTTCGTTCGTTATAGTACTTGTACCTATTGAACTTAAAATAACTTAAGACTCCCGGGATAGAATTTGATGCGCTTTGGCACAGATGATCATGACTATAATACCTTTCAAACAAATGTAGTTTGAGCCGTGGCGGACGTAGGTGCAGCGTCCATACATTTTTGCCCAATGTCCTTTCATCTATTTAGTAGTTTTATCAATCATTTTTTCCAATGTTACATTTATGTGTTTTGGCAACAAAACGCAATTTGAATAACATTTTGCTTTTTTTTTACAGCTTTAAATAAATATGAGCCCACATTTTCGATATAATCTTTGTAAAAATTATGTTCACAGGTATGCGACCTTACAAATCCTTTTTATGTACAGTAACATTACCCAACAATTTTATGTACAAATTAATTCTAAAAGAAAGGCCACCTTATTACAATACGTAAACTAAAGTTAAACCTATGTTAGGTAAGGTCTAACTTAAGTCTACGTTTTGTTCTTCTACAGAAGCTGTGACTAATATATTGCTTTAAACCTTCATGGTCACTAACATTATAGTAATATAAGTTATTTACGGGATTGTTACCATGTACCTTGTTTTTAGCGAGTTTCCGATATTTCGGCACTAAATAGTACTTAAAGATTACTCCGTAATCATCATGGCGCTTGCAACAGTGCCGAAATATCGGAAACTCGCTAAAAACAAGGTACATGGTAACAATCCCTTAAATAAATAACGTATATTGCTGTGACTAATGTTTTCTAAAAAGAAGACAGAGACCACATTAGGTTTAAATCAAGATTAATTTGTTCCGCGTTTTGGAGAAAGGACTTTAATTTAAAGCAATAATTATTATCGACTTCATCCAAATATCTAATAAATAAAATTCTCGTCTCATATGTCGGTGTGTGTAATTGAAGTCCTCCGAAACGGCTCGACCGATTTTCGTGAAATGTTATATGCATATTCAGTAATTAAATGTTATATGGTCTGAGAATCAGACATCTATTTTCATCTTCCTAAATGTTAAGGTTCCCTAATGTTTTTTTTGGACAACATTTTTTGTTTTTATTTTTTTATTATACATCATACAAAAATACATACAACCATAAATTTTCCCTCTTCTACCACCCATATTTTTATGGCGATACGAAGTTCGCTGGCTCTTCTAGTAATTTATAGAAATATTATTTAGTTTGACTTCAGCGTTGCCTTCCTAACTCAGATGTTAATAAGTCACAGCTCAATCATTTTGTAAATGCAGTTCGTTTTGTAACAAAAATACACAGACCGTAAAAGAGGCTTCGAAAAGTTTTGCTAATGAAATTCGTATCTCAAGAGGTGCAATTCGTTACGTAAAACATTACAAAAAGTGGTACGAGCTAGTCGGATTACAAATAATATTACACGTCAAATAGGTAAATCGAAAGTTTAAATGGGTGACCTTGTTAACCCTCAAAATTTCTAACCAGTAGTTATGTGCGCTATTCCGGCAGTTGTCTTAATTTTTACGTTTCGTATCGATTTCACTATAAATATTATGTAGAATATAGGCCTTATTCTTATGCAGCTTCATTCGCATGATCTTGTTTTTTGTTTATTTTTAAGTACCAAATTCTTTCACTTTTTACTATCTGAATAAACAGAACTCCAATTAAGTTACTATGCAAATATAATATGTATTCCATTATCTGCTTATATTATAAATGCAAAAGTTTGTTTGGATGTTTGTTACTTTTTCACGCTAAATCTTTACGGCTCTGAAAAATCTCATAGAAAATTTACCCACATCGTCCCCACCATCCGGGGGCAAAGAAATGTAATTCAAATTTTAGTATAAAAATATTAAAAAACTCCTGAAGTTTCACTGTTGCTTAATTCTGATGTTAACAAAGCTTTTTTTATTTTTTTTCCTAATACATGAATCATTTATTTTTCTCCCTTTTTGAACCACTTCCAAAAATTATGGTGGTTCTCAATTCGTCAGATTTTTTTTTTCTTAATGTAAAATATTATGCAATGTTACGAAACCCTTTGTATGCAACAGCCGGTTTTGATTAAAATTCAGATTTTGACACGAAAATTTAAACAACTTACGTGATAGAGAAAGCGGTCTTTAGCTTCGCCGATGTAGGGTCCCTGGAAGTGTAAACTTCAGGCATGTTGGCGCGGGTGTCACAGAATCTCTCGATACACTTCTTCGTCTTCTCGAGGCTACCGTAACAGCTGTGCAGAAACTTCCGTAACATGAAATCATCTGAAATCACAGTAGGAACTGATTTTTTAAAATAACGTCAAGAGTATGAGTAAGACAATAAAAATATTTAAAAGGTGAAATTGTATTTTTTTATGAAACTTCGTGGGATTGCTGGGTTACGTGTATAGAGTATACCTGATATTTTTCAGATTAAAAAATATAGTGTCATAAAAACAAGAAGTGATATATGAATATATAGCTTATGCTATGTTGTAGGTACTTATAATATACATGATAAAAAAAATATCTATTTTTAATTTTCTATAAATAACTCATTATACATCTAATGATTCTAAACTTGTAAATCCGGTATATTGAATAGTCGTTTTCAAAGTTATTTATAAGTTATCACAAGATAACTTCTTAAGCAGGACCTTAAAAAATTAACCAATCTGTATCTCCTGCAAAAAACGCAAGAACTGATTAGAGGGCACCTTATTTTATTTTGCATCGTCAGCATCGGTAATGGGTACCTTTATTACTAAACAGATTCAGTTGTAGTTTTAATATTTAAGAATATTTATTACCTATACCTGTACTGGTACAGAGGTACTTAAGTACTAGCTTCTGTCCACCTCAAGTTATATTATTTTTAATAATTACGTTGGTTAGGAAATGATACATTTTGTTAATCTCATCAGATTAAATAACAATAATGTTATTCCAAATAATCACAAGCTAAACAAAATCATGAAACTCGGTACAAATTCAATTGAAACGAATGTAACTACTTAATTTCACGGTACAGCTTAGTCAAATAACAAATTGCCATAAATTGCTGATTCTTTCCACTGCAAATCAAATAATTTTACACAATGATCTGAATAGTAACATACTTTGATTTCTAATAATTTAGCTTGTAGTTTATATCGTTTTATTTTCAACTCTGCAACCGAAATTTATGATCATAAATGGAGAACCAATAAACTCACGATTTAGGAAAAATTTCGTGAAAAAGCAATAGGATATAATAAGGTCTACTATACAATACGAAACACTTTATTGTACACCACACATAACATTAAATTTAGTACATAACCAATTAAAACTAGTGTAACAATGGGCGGCCTTATCGCTTAGAGCGAACAAAAATTAAAATATATAAAAACTTGATTGATCATAAAAAATTGTTTACGCTTTTGGATTATCAAATTTAAAACGGACGTTTGAGCACAAATGTGGGTACATATTTTTGTTACACTATCTTTACCTTAATAAATTAAGCAGGGTTCTTTCGCGTAGATATAATAGAATTTATAATTATTCAAAAACAACAAGTACATTTTTAATTTGTTTTGTAAGCACTTCCCCCTTATTACTAAACGAAAACTAAGCTTGGATAATTTTACTCTTTGTTTTGTCTCTGTTCATTGAATTACAAATGGCACTTGAGTGATATGATCTAAACACAGCGTTACTAGTCGAAGCTTATTTA
Source organism: Chilo suppressalis (assembly GCA_902850365.2). Lineage (NCBI taxonomy): Eukaryota > Metazoa > Arthropoda > Insecta > Lepidoptera > Crambidae > Chilo > Chilo suppressalis. The sequence continues at coordinate 10,216,275 of OU963907.1, forward strand.
TTCCTTGTTTATTAATAAGGGGATCTAGCTTTTGCGAGTGACTTTGTCTGTCTTATCTTTTGAATGGTGTTCCGGGGAATCGTTTAGCAGTATAAGTCCAAAGAATTATTTTACTGCGATTAGCTTTACCATGCTGGATGCATGCATGGACATTTAAACTATATTCCGGACTTTGTCCGAATCTTAAAATTGTCCGGATTTTTTAAATGACATTGAATATGAATAATAAAAGTACATATTGATTGAAATACCATACCATTGTAACTAAATCAGTTATAGTACCATTCTGTGACTAAAAAGTCCGGACGGTCAGGTATTTTATCAGGACTTTTGAAATTCCTAAATGGTTACCCTAACTGCGATTGATGTCAACTGATGATGTGAAATTGAAATAGAGTCCTCCAGTTTTCAAAATAGCTTTTGTACTATCCCGAACTAGCAACTTTGCTGATAAGATCTTTAATTCTCCTACCCCCAGAGCTTTGGCACCCTAGTTAAAAATCGTTATATAAGTCCTACATGTTTCCTATTTTTACATGGTACAAGTAGCAAATCAGATAAATATGACTGAATTGATTTCCTTTTATGTATTTCGACGCAGACGCACATTGTCACATTGTCACAACACATTGTTTTACTTACAATGGGTGCTTTGACTAAATAAATTCCCAGAGACCACCCTGTATAAAATATAATTTGATGTTAGTTTTCAAACTATCTATACTAGGTACAGGTGCCTATTATGTATTTGTAATATAATATACCATTAGTTTAAGTTAGGACGCTTGTGATCTGTGATGGTAGCTGAAAGAAATTGAAAAAGATATAAAATTATCTTCCATGCTGCACCGGGAGGGAAGGTAAAACAAAATGGGACAGTGCGGATCCAAAACTCATTTAGCTTAGATTTTGACTGAGAGAGTGATCTGTTGCAACCATGGAGCAAAAACAAAGCTTTCCGTATTGTTTCCGGGTCCTTTCCTTGTTGTGGTGGTGTTGAGGTAGATATGGTTCTGTTATGGGAAATTTAAACACTTTTACTCTCAAAGTCTCAAGTTACACCCATTGCAGTAACACCTATAAAGTTCTGCTAATCCCACGACGGATATATCGTATATATTTTCGTATTGTTAAAATAAAAATTCCAACGTAACTTTATGTAACAAATATCCATAATGTTATAAATATAATATGTTGTTTTATATTACCTAGTACCAAGAACGTAGCACGCATAGTCAAGCAACTATATCAAGGTCAACTAGAATAATACTCCCATATTACGATTACAGTTTTTTTCAAAGTCAATTATTTTTTTTATATTTAGCTAGGTAGGCAAAATGACTCTACCCCACCTGATGTTAAGTGGTGATAAAATTCAAACTCGAAGAAAGCTGGTACAGCAGTTATAAACTGCTACATCAACCATCCTCACCTTGCCGGGCCGCAAAAATGCTTCTTCACGCCTCTCTTAAAGAACCCCAGATTATAGGAAGGAGGGATCACGTGCGCGGGAAAAGAACTCCACTTACGAATAGTACGACAAAGAAATGAGTCGCCAAATTTCTTTGTTCGTGTAGGAATAGTGGCCACAGAAAGTCGGTGGCAACGTAGGCCAGCGCGCGTGGTCCTCTGAAGTAAATAAATATAATATAAAATAAAAATTGAATAGGCTATTTTACAGTATGAAAAGTAATGTACCAATTGTTGGCATTTGTATTTAATATGAATAATAGCTGCAGCAGCGATTGTACTATTCTAAAAGAACAAATAAAATTATAACTTATTATTATATTTTGCTCCATGGTCAAGTGACCGAAAACGCCTGTGATTGGCCAAGACTAAAATGACGTCACTCGCTAGTATAATACCGGCCAAAGTGGGTGACATTACATTGTATCGTTTGACGTTTTAATGACACTAGTGTGACGTCACACACTAATGAGACGCCATAATGTCCAGAGAAACGTTTTCGCGGCAACTTGAAAATTGAATATTTAATTTAGTATTTTTTACTGAATTATCCAGCAGAATTAAAAATATCCACTTTCTATGGACTCCATAAACATTAGTAAATTTTATTTAATATAACAGTGTTTTTAAATAGGTACTTGAATAGAGACTTTTTTTAACTATGTTGTTAATTAATCTTATGCTCTATATGCTTGGGATGCAGAAAACAAGAATCCCCTTTGAACTTTTGAAATAATAAATTCTATGGGTAGGTAAATTACAAACATCTATACCTACATAGGTAATAAAATGGTAGGAAAGTCAAAACTATACATTGAATATTTTATTTAAAAATACTTGGGCTGTGATCTACAATCGACACCGAAGCCAAAAATATAGTTTTTAGAATTTTTGTCTGTTTGTCTGTATGTATAACCGGGATAAACTCAAAAATTACTGCATGGATTTACTTCAAATTTGGCAAGAATTTTATTAAGAAGTCGGGTCTACATATAGGCTACATATAACACGCTATCAGCTGCGGGGAACGAGCAGTGAACTTTTATTTCTAACTAACTCCACGCGTACGGAGTCGCGGGCGGCCGCTAGTATTTAATAAGTCAAATTAATATTATATGTCGATATAATTAGTATTTTAAGTATGGGGGTATAGCAGATTTCCTGCTAGAATTGGAGCACCCGTTCGGTTTATAAATTGTGTCAATAATTGCCACTGATCTCTGGTTATGTCTGTTGTCTTGTCTTCGGAAAAGATATATTATAAAGATTTTTAAGTATGGCTAATAAATGATTTTCTTTACGATAAAAATGGAATAAGCCAACACTTATTTTTTTTATTTGACGCCATAAAACTTCTTCTTAGAATGTTGCGCTTTAAGTAGGTACGATATTATCAAGTACTAAATGCCACGTAAAGCAAAGATCTTATTAAGCATATAATATTCTTAACAAAATTTATCACATCATCGTAAATACAATGTATGGAAATTATAGGTTATAATAATATGCTAGGATTTAATAATTTACAAAAGTGTGAAGCGTGGCATTGTAGCAAACAACAAAAAGACAATTGAAATGAATGCTATTGAGAAATTCCCATGATCTATTTGGACCAGCAAAACAATTATCTCAAATTTACGTCGTGTGGGTGAATGTTCACGAAGTATAACAAAAATTAAAAACAAAACAAAGAACTTGTGTTTGACAATTTTGTTATTTTTTGGTGGAATAATCGTGTTTTACATCGATTGTTAATTTTTGTTTAGTGGTGATCAGTACGTATGACCAAGTAAGCATTTACCTGTTTTCAGTCAAACATGAATGTTTTATAGAATGTACGGGGTCGTACATTATGTAAAACTTATAAAGTAACTAATTTGATTTGAGGGATGTGAATGTGCTTAAAATGAACATTTTAATTTGATATCCGTATTTCAATAATAATTAAAGAGTCCATTTTAATCAAAAAAATCTTATAATAAAACACATAAATTAACTAACCTATATCCTTTGGCAGACGAGGCTCTTTAGAGAGCCACTCCCTGATGGAAGCGACATCTGCGTTGGAATCTTGCGGCATCTGTGAAAGACGAGCTGATGATATAAAGAGTTGTTCCGTATTCATTCTACGACGTCTCATCCCATTTCCTTTCTCATCCCAAAATAGTATTCCTAACTCAACGTATTACATCATGTTAATATGTTTTCTTAATTCAACCCGATTCCGTTTCTTAGTCCTCCCAAGGCAAATAAATATATACTACAAAAAAAGTAAGTTGACACTAAGTAATAAGTTAGGAAATTTCTTGTTTTGTTTGTGCGTGTGTCAAACATATGGCAGTATATATTTGTAATGTTATAAAATAAACTAGTGGCTGTCCGCGACTTCGTCTGCTTGGAAATAAATATTTTCTTAACAAACTTCCACCCTCCTTTTCACCCCCTTTAGGGATGATTTCTGAAATATAAATTATTTTATGTTTTTATCGGGACTCAAACTCTCTATGTCAAATTTCATCCAAATCAGTTCATCGGTTTAAGCGTGAAGAGGTGACCAAGAGACAGACACACATTGGCATTTATAATATACTAGCAGCCACACGCGACTACATGCGCGTTAACTTTAGTTTTATCAAAATCCCTTTAGGAACAAATAAATTAAAAAGTATCCTATGTCTCTTTCCAGGTTATGAGATGTCTGTTTGTAAAATTTCATCCAAATCCGTTCAACCGTTTTTGTGTGATTGAGTAGCAAACATACAAACTTTCACATTTATAATATTGGTAATAGTATGATTATGGATTTAATGATTACTTTCATTTGTTTTCTACAACTTACGTCTTGCTTGATGCTTTGTTATTATGAATTCAATATACATAATAACAAATTTATAGAAGAAGAAAAAGTGTAAAATAACCTCTATGACATAATTTTAATTAAAATAAATAAAACTAGTTTTTACGGGTTAATATACATTAACTCGTAAAAACTAGTTTTATTTAATGAGTGATGTGCGTGAAAACCTAAGAAACAAATATGTTAATCAAAATAGTTAACGCAAGAAGGTAAACTTCTCGGAATTCGATGCGTAGAGTGCTGCAAAATAACAAAATTTCTATTTTAGCAAATTTGATGCTCTATTAGCACAAGAAGAAGGCCTGAAATGGATTGTGTGAAAAAAAATCGAATGTTATTATGTTCTTTAAGGTTCTATATCTATATGACTGGACAAATTATGTGTTGATATTTGACCCGTTGCAAATTCAACCACTCAATTGTTTCACACACACAATTCCGGGACTATTTCCTAGTCAACAATTCATTCGTTGATTGATTATTATGTTTTTAACCCATTCAATCAGAAATCAATATACGAGGGCGGGATGATAAGTAACTAGCCTCTTCTATTTAAAAAGTTAAAATTTAACAAATAAATATGTCATTTTTAAATTCGTATCTCTGGCCACTGGTGTTCTAAATTTGAATATGGTGGCGCGAAAATTTTATTGATTTTTTGTCATTTGAAAATATATTTCATCAACTGTTTTCAAAATGGATAAAATTGAACAAAGAGCGGTGATAAAGTTTCTTCATACGAAGGGCATGAAGGGGAAATATATCTATGATATGTTTTGGGTGAATGTGCTCCTTCTTATGCCATAGTAAAAAACTGGGTGGCTGAGTTTAAACGCGGTCGTACATGTGTCCAAGATGAAGCCCGCCCCGGACGTCCAAAAAGCGTCACGACTCTGGTAATGGTCGTGAAAGTACATGATACGGTTTTAGCAGATCGACGATTGAAGTTATCTGAAATAGCTAACACTACAGGTATCTCAAAAGAACGGGTACATCATATCTTAAGTGAGGAATTAAATATGAAAAAGTTATCGGCCCGTTGGGTGCCGCGATTGATTACGCACGATAAAAAAAAGGATTCGGGTGCAAAACTCAAAAGAATGTCTGGACTGTTTTCAGAGTAATAAGGCCGATTTTTTACGTCGATTTGTAACAACAGATGAAACATCGGCTCATCATTACACGCCAGAATCAAAAATTCTATAAAACAGTGGACTCAATCGGGATGCCCGGCTCCAAAAAAAGCCATGGCTGTAAAGTCGGCTGGAAAGGTGATGGCTTCCGTATTTTGGGATGCAGATGGGATCTTGATATCATCATAACCTTCCTAAAGTTCAAACAATTAATGGAAAATATTACGCTAATCTTCTAGATAAGCTTCATCAATGTATTCAGCAAAAACGACCAGGTTTGGCGAAAAAAAAAATTATCTTCCATCAAGACAACGCTAGGGTTCACACATGTGTTAAAGCTATGGCAAAAACCAACGAATTGAAGTATGATTTGCTGCCCCACCCACCTTATTCGCCTGATCTAGCGCCATAAGACTTCCACTTATTCCCTAAGCTCAAAAAATTTTTGGGCGGACAGAAATTTGTCACAAATGATGAAGTCATAGCCGCTGTAGAGAAGTATTTTGCAGGCCTCGAAAGAAATCATTTTATGGAAGGCATTATTGCTTTAGAACGAATCTTCGTTCCTTGTGTTCCTTGAATCGTGAACCTCTACGCACTTATTCTATCTAGAATAAGTGCGTAGAGGTTCACGGAGACTACGTCGAAAAGTAAAATTAATTTTATTAGGGAAAGTTAAGTGTTTTCTTATTAGGCTAGTTACATATCATCCCGCCCTCGTATCGTTATTCAAATCGGATGTATAGTACAAGAAAGAAGAATTATAAAAGAAGAGTTTGTGCTTGGTCTGAATTAATTAAGACTTATTTCTTCACATACCGAACTCAAATAATGAGCATTAATACTTACACCGCGGACATAGAATTAGGTCCATGACTTACGAAGACCTAAGTACGTGTCGTTCTAAACTAGTTGGCCCGGCTAACTTTGAGCCAAAACTTTTTTTCTGTAAAATATTTAAAAAAAGAACTGTAGAAAATTTGTCCTGACATTAAAAAGTACAACAAGGAAAAATGTTTTGCTGTCTTTGGAAAGTCATAGGACTTATTTAGCTGCTTGCTTTTAATGTAATGATTTTTTGTAGCACATGCTGTGTTTCATTCACTCCTACTGCGTGGAAACTAATACTAAAAAAAAGGTTATATTTATCTAATCAGTATTCAGGTACTTTATTATTACTTTAATTAATTACGGATTTTTATTGCGGAAGCTGGCAAACCTTTGTTACCCGAAGCAATATAAACCGTTCGAAGTGATATTATATAAAGTTATCCTTGGTTTTAATATGTTTAGTTAATTACTTATAAATACATACTTTTATTTTGATGGGTCTAATTTTGGCATGTTTTTCTTGTTCGAAACAAAAATTTCCGGAATTCTTTCCTTAGTTATTATTCTGTATTTCTCTAATTATCTCTTCCTTCCTCTTTCTCTATAGAAAGAGCTTGACAAGGACTCTAAATTTATTTGTTTCTAAGGTTTTCACGCACATCACTCATCACTCTTAAATAAAACAGTTTTAACAGGTTCTATGCACTGAATTTATCTATTTATATTGACGTTTCGCATCCTTTGCAGTAATTTATTCTGACGACGCATTCCTGCAAAGGATGCGAAACGTCAATAAATAAATTCAGTGCATATAACCCGTTGACACTGTTTTACTATAAATTTAGTTTAAAAGGAAGTTTAGCTACTGTCAAAACATTAAGGATTAGGCAAAAATAAATTGATTTTTCTTAAACAGTTTTATCCTTTTTTCAACGCGAGTCTAGTTTACTAGTCTAAAAGTAGGTACAAGAAATTCGATTACGGATCAGTTTTTTTTTATTTCAGGAGGTCCACGAGCAGTAGACTCACCCGATGGTAGGAGATCACCGTCGTCTAAAGACATTTTTAACACCACAAGTGTTACAAATACCTGGTCACTCAAAAAGTTTTGCGAAAAATACTTTTACTTAAGTATCCTACATTTTGAAAAATCTCACGTGAGATTCGGGGATGGGGGAGGGGGTCGAATAAAATCTCACCAGGGGGGAGGGAGGGACAGAAATTTCAAAAAATACCTCACGTAATTTATGGACGCCCTAAAGGTTTTCAGGTCGTATAGGTCCGGAAAAACTGCTAACGACAGTAAATTCCACAGATTCTTTTTGTACGTAATAAAAATTTCGACTTAATGGTTGTGGAAGTCACGCATAATTTTTCAGTTCCATAATCTTTAATCTTCGACTGCTTTCGTTCAATGTTAATCTCACATGATAGGTATAAAAGCAAACAAAGATGATAGCATCAATATTTACTAACCTACTTTCCTTTAAAACAGTTAGCTTATGAAATAGCCAACCATCAATTTCTACAAGATTAAGTAATGAAATGTGTACCTACCTATTAGTTATAATAGCATAAATAGTGAAAAGTTAGCATAAAACCGTTTGTTACTTTTTCGTGAAGTTATAACCTAGAACAAAGAATATAAAACACTACGTAGAGATATATAAAGATAATCACATTTAATATTATAAAGGCGAAAGTTTGTGAGTGTGTATGTTTGTTACTTCTTCACGTCTAAACGGCTGGAGTGATTTTAATAAAATTTGGTATTTAGTTAGCTGACACCCTGGATTAACACATAGGCTACGTTTTACTGCGGGAAAATATCCCTAATAAACCGCGGGAAACACCGCGGTGCACAGCTAATAATATTATAAAGGCGAAAGTTTGTGAGTGTGTATGTTTGTTACTTCTTCACGTCTAAACAGCTGGAGCGATTTTAATAAAATTTGGTATGGAGTTAGCTGACACCCTGGATTAACACATAGGCTACATTTTACTGCGGCAAAATATCCCTAATAAACCGCGGGTAACACCGCGGTGCACAGCTAATAATATTATAAAGGCGAAAGTTTGTGAGTGTGTATGTTTGTTGCTTGTTCACGTTTAAACGTCTTGAGCGATTTTAATAAAATTTGGTATAGAGTTTGCTGACACCCTGGATTAACATATAGGCTACGTTTTACTGCGGGCAAAATATCCCTAATAAACCGCTGATAAGACCGCGGGGCATAGCTAGTAAAAAATTAATACAACTTGTACGCTCATTTTCTATGTTGAATGAATGAAGTGGATATCGAACCAGAAACTTCTAAAACTAAATAATAATGATCACGTGTGAGTTGTACGCACGTAGGGCTTTGTACCATAGGTATAAACACTAGATTAAGTAAAAAGCATCGAAAACTTTATTTTATCACTAATTATCGCTATGCACATTCTGTGAAAAATCCTTTACAGTTCATGAGATTCAGCCCCCCCGAATTGACAGACAGAAAGACGGGTGGATTGACAGTAAAGGATAGTATTAGGGTAATTTGTAATTTTACTGCTGTACCAGCTATCTTCGCGTTTGGACTTTATCACTACTTAACATCAGGTGGGGTAGAGTCATTTGCCTACCTGAATATATATATAAATGTTTTGATGTTTTTAAGGTAAATTAAAAAATGTGTATCTATCAAAGTTTACACTTGGTGAAGTTATTCATATGGTACTTGGTGAACAAGTATTGTATAAGAGGCAGCCCGCGATTTCGTTAGTTTTTTGAGAATCCTAACCGTTTTCCGGTTTGTCTCAATCCAGGTCATAAACTATATGCTTACCGAATTTTATCCAAATCCGTTCAGCAGTTTTTGCGTGATTGATTAATAAACTTTCACTTTTGTAATATTAGTAGTATATTTAGTAATAAATAATGACTTAAGTACATATTTAACTACTAAATAGCAGAAAGAAAAAATATCAACAAATCTAATTTAGGAATGTACAGTAACCTAATTATTGGGGTGCGGTAAGTAAAAAGATAGATATACAAAAAGAAATCGCAAATATTCATAGCAAAAATCATACTTATTAAGAACTAGCTGTGCCCGCGGTGTTACCCGCGGTTTGTTAGGGATATTTTCCCGCAGTAAAAAACGTTGTCTATGTCTTAATCCAGGGTGTCAGCTAACTCCATACCAAAATTTATTAAAATCGTTCCAGCCGTTTAGACGCGAAGAAGTAACAATCATACACACTCACAAACTTTATGATATTATAGTGTGAATAATAACATCGAAAACAAAATTATGAAACTTACCTCGATTTCGAAATCACGGGTGTTAGTTATCACTCGAATTACCTACGTCTGTCCGAATCGCACTACAGCGGAAGATCGAATTACTTATTTTAACCCACATAAAAAAAACAGCATCGTCCGACCCCGATGGAGTCAAAACCTCGACTGGTACAGTGTTATTGTGTGTCGTAAAGTGATTCAAGTTGAGCTTGTAACTTCACTAACTTTGTTCTTACCGGACCATCAAACCCATGGCAGCATTATTAAGTATTATTACATAGGTAGCATATTAATGTTTATGTAACTTCCATACAAACAGTTTTATAAACTACTTAAATAGTTATATAGTCGTATCACAGAGTACCTTATTATAACCGACTCGTATGATGTTAAAGATAAAATATATCCGTATTGTTAAATTTTCGTAGACAACTAATACGAACTTTTTTTACTCTTATTTATTTATTAGGTATATTTTAAGTTGTCGATGGGTTACGTTATATTGTGATGTAGACAATTCGATAGTTGGTAGAGTAGGCCCATCAGAATCCGAGGCCGCGTCGAGATGCAGCCAGGGAGGTCGAATTGGTGGGAAAGACAGGGACCCCTTAAAAGGGTTTTAATTAACTTACCTAATTTTATTAAATTCAAAGCGCGTGACAACTACAGTTCACGCATTTGGATTTTGGATTAAAAATGTATTATAAAAAGTGAGGTTGCCAGATCATCCACCGCAATTGATTCCGTTTGTAATAATCTGATAAGTATATAACTGAATTGATATTAATGCAATAATACTTTATTCTTTTTAACCTTGTTTTACAATCTCATGTATAAGCACAATTTTTAGTCATGAGTTTTACAACGCGGGAATATTGTTATGTCATGATGACAGTAGTTAGCCGTTCCGAACCACGCACTAACCCCATAACACGAATGTGACCTTCAGTAGCAAACCATGTAACAACTTTACAGGGATAAAAATTTCGTAGTGCATAACAATATACATAATTGTATTTTACTTGTGATCCTGTGAACCGAAATATAATAACAACAACGATATTTTTTTATTGTTGAATAACAACAATATTTATTGACACAACAATCGTTAAATCAATTTATCAGTGTATAGCGATTTCGTTCTTGCAAATCTCACGAGTTTTGTTGTTTTGAATCTTTTCTTCCTTTTTTGTGTAAATTGTTAATACTTACTTAAAATTATTCCAAAACTGATTCATAATAGTACAAGATCCGAAGAGAGTATTTTATAAAATCGCAATTTAATTTTAATCGCATTTTCATCACCACAATCTCATATAAAAATTGTTCATCACTATTTCTAAATAAAATATATGCTTTTTTTATTTAACCAGCTTTTATTTACTGGCAATAAAAATACTTAAAAATTTAAAAGATTTAATGAAATTTTGATAAGAAATGTACCATTGTATACCTTCTTTATTAATCTTAAAGGGTACATTAATACATATAATAAAACTTATAAATTATTTTTGCTAATTGATATAAGTTTTTTTTTTACCTACAACTTTATATTTCAAATAAAAAAGTCGCTATCACTTTTTAGGCAATGAATGTTCTACTTGTTTTTTTTGTAAAAAATACTTGGTAAAACGTACTTTTTGTCTGGTAAGCAAGTAAGGTGAAGGACGACCTGCTTTCGGATCTTAGACTGTAACAAAATTTCTAAAATGCCATACGTACTTTTATCATTGTGTGAATTCGTAATTTATTCACCAAGAGTGGATCTACAAAAAAAATGATTTTGGGATGGGCCTATGTTGTAACACCACCTCAAGTTTGCCTTGAAATTTTTATATAGTTACCTACCGAAAAGCAAACGTAACAAGGTTTCAAAATTCTTAACCAACTTCAATGTTGATGACGTTTTTTTAACATGACACACACCATGCCGTTCTACATCTGGTAATCGTTGGTTGAGTTCTTACTTCACAACTAATCCACATTGGGCCTGCGTTGGCTATGGTGGATATTTAATCTTTAGGATAGGCAGAAGCGGTGGCAGTGGGAAATTCATAGATATCAGATATCAGTTTTCGTTTCTGTACCGAATCTGTATGGATTCTTTACCGAGAACCACTTTTTGACCAGTTTTCCCTAGTAGGCACGTGAGCAGGTCGACTGGCTAGCCGCTCGGACTGCAGACCGTGGGACTAGTCAGGTGACGCTGTAAGCGGAGAAGCCCAGGATCGGCTGTAGCTGGTCGGGGGCGGGGTGGTGTGACGTCTGCCACGCTTACGTGAGCGCACGTCAAAGTATACCTCCACCGACTAGTAGCCCTCGGGTTGCTCGGAATGCACCACGCAATTACCTGCGTCGTGAGGGTTTACTCACAGCAAGCCAACGCGACGTGGTCATTGTCGTGGAAATAATGCATGTTTTCTTCCCGTCCATCGAAAAAGAAGTTTCAGTGCGGTATCGTTTCGTTTTGTTTGCTACGATGTTTGTCATTTGTTATAATGCTGGGTGGGTGAGTCGAATGGTTCGGTATAATTCGGCACAGAGAGGTGTGTATGCGCGCAGCACGGACCTGAAAAAAAGACGGACGTAGTTAGTTAGTTTTTCAGGGCGGTTTCCGCACTTAGTCCTAATTATTGGACCATTGTGCGTATCTCATAAACATTCCCGCTTACTCCAGCCAGCCTATATCGGTCCAGAAGGAAAGCAGCCTTGATAGACTGCTGCAAGCTTCCGGAAACGATTCTGGTGACTGGAGAAGTCGTGCCCGTTGGTCGGCCACACTCCTGCATTCCATGATGACATGCTGTGGCGTTTCTTCTGCCTCCATGCATCCTCTGCATAGGGGGCTGTCTGTAACCCCCATTGTATATAGGTGTTTGTTCAGGGGACAATGACCAGTCAGGGATCCTATAATCCTGCGAAGTTTGTCCCTATTTAGTCTGGTAAGGGTGCGGGCAAAACTTTTATTTACCGCCGGAACCGCGTTTTTCGTTTGCCGGCATCCTTCACCTGTTTTCCACTCCATCAAGTGTGATTTATGAGTTATTTCACGCAGCCACGTTTTAATTTGGGCCTGAGGTATGGGCAGCAAAGGCTCCGGACCGTACATCTTTGTGTCTGCTCCCCTCTTAGCCAGTTCGTCTGCTGCGTCATTTCCAATTGAGCTGCTGTGTCCTTTTATCCATTGCAGAGTTACCGTGTTGTTAGCCGCAATGGATTGAAGTGCCTTGTGGCACTCCATTACTAGGACAGAGTTTATTGTGTTGCTACGTAGGGCTTGAAGCACGGATGCACTGTCAGAGATGATCTTGATGTTATACTCTCTGATATCTCTGGCTGCAACCGCCTGTGCCGCTCTGGTAATGCCAATACATTCCGCCTGGAAGATTGTACTTTGTTTGCCTAGGGTTGTAGATATTTTAATATTCAGGTCGTTTGAGAAGACACCGGCTCCAGTGCCACTGTTGGTTTTGGAGCCATCCGTGTATATCCTAACTTCCCCGGCGCCGGAGTAATCTGCCTTTTCCGCGGTAAGTTGGATATTGTATCTTCGATCAAAGACGTGTTGACTTAATATTCTATCCATAGGTGCCTCCAGGAGTGGGATCTCCTTCGTGCACTTTTGTAGAATATTGGAGTGTGTTGTTACAGTATTTAATCTCCATAATCCTAGAGATTTTAGTCTCAAGGCTGCTGCTTTCGCCTCTTCTTGTATGACCAGGTCCAATGGTCTTAAATTCATGAGGTACTCTAATGCAGCCGATGGAGTTGTTCTCATACATCCGGTTGCTGCTACGCTCGCCAAGCGTTGTAGACTTTGGAGTTTGGATTTCACTGTGGTCAGTTGGGTCCTGGGCCACCAAACAACTGAACCATAGGTTATAGAGGGCCTGATGACTGCTGTGTATAACCAGAGGGTGATCTTTGGACTTAGACCCCACTTTTTGCCAACTAGTCTTCTACACTGATTAAAAGCTATGCAGGCCTTCTTTGTTTTTAAATCAATATGACTCGCCCAATTCAGTTTGTTATCAAGGATTATGCCCAGATATTTCACTTGTGTTGATAGGGAGAGTTTGGTATTAAACAGTTTCGGTAACTGTAGTTCAGGTAGCTTCCTTTTGTTGGTGAAAAGGACTAGCTCTGTCTTGTTCGGGTTTACTGACAAGTGATGTTCGTCACACAATTTCTCCACAATCTGAAGGGCTGAACGCATAACCTTGCAAAGGACATTTTCAGCGTTCCCATTTATCAGAATTGTTAGGTCGTCCGCATAACCAATAGTAGTGTATCCTCTGTCATTCAGACTCCGTATGAGACTGTCCACTACTATGTTCCAGAGAAGTGGTGATAGGACTCCCCCTTGTGGGCATCCTCTGACTACCTTCGCACGCGTGGTAGCGTTCCCCACTATCTGAACCGCCCTTTTGCCAACCAGTTCGGTGATCCAACCTCTGGTGACTTGGTCCACTTTGAGTTTTCTTAGGGCGTGGTTAATGCTGTTGTGCATCGTTTTGTCAAACGCACCTTCTATGTCTATGAAGGCTGCCAGTGTTGAGATTTTATTTGTGATTGCCGACTCTATTTTGTGGACTACTGAATGCAGTGCCGACTCTGTTGATCTGCCTTTTCTGTAGGCATGTTGTTGAGGGTGCAGCGGAGCTTTACTTAGTGCTCCATCCCTAAGGTGTCGGTCTACCAGTCTTTCCAATGTTTTTAAGAGAAAAGAGGTTAGGCTTATTGGTCTGAAGGATTTGGCTTGTGTGTAGTCGTCCTTGCCTGGTTTCGGTAGGAAGACTACTTTTGCCTCTCTCCATGGTTTTGGTATGTACTTGAAGGCCAGGCAGGCCCTAAAGATAGGTTGTAGGTATCTAATTGTCTGACCTAGTTGCCATTGTAGTAGCGCCGGGAATATGCCATCTAGTCCCGCTGACTTAAATGGTTGAAAGCTTTTTAGAGCCCATTCTATCTTTTCCGCCGTTACTATTGTTTTTGCCAGGTCCCATTCCTGGGTTGTTGGTGCATTGTGGTGCTCAGTCGTCCACTCCAGGCCTGGCGCTAGTTGGCATCCTGGGAAGTGGGTTTCCAGTAGCACCGCATTGGCTTCTTCTTCTGTTTTTGTATAAGTGCCGTCTTCTCTTTTCAGAGATCCAAGGAGGTTGGAGTTGTCCTTGGACAGAACTTTCTTGAGTCTGGCAGCTTGATTTGTTGAATTGACACTACTACAGAAACCGCGCCATCCTTCTCTACTCCGGAATCTGATCCGCTTCTTGTAGTGTTTTTGTGCTATTTTATATCTGTCCCAGTCCTCATTGGTTCTGGTGTTTTTCGCTCGATTGAAAAGTGTCCTGAGTTCCTTACGTAGTTTCTCAAGTTCTGGCCCCCACCAGGAACTTTTACCCAGGCCTTTCGGTACGATGGTAGGACACATCAGTTCGTAGCTTTTAAGAAGCGCTGAAGTGAAGAACTGTACGTTTGTTTCTATGTTGTTTATATCAGGGATTTCATCGTGTATTTGCATCTCGCTTAGTGTTTTATTTATTAGTTCTACGTACCTTGCTATATCTGTTTTTCGGGGGTTGCGATATGGAACAGGGTCTATTTGTCTGTATTGTAATTGGAAACATATCCTGCGGTGGTCTGCAAAGGAGGGTTCGTTTGACACGTGCCATCCTTCGATTAGATTGGCCACCGCGTGTGTCGCTAGTGTTATATCTATGATAGTTTGGTACCTAGAGCTAACAAATGTGGGCTCCGTCCCAATGTTCATGATGTTAAGGTTGGTTTGGAATAAGTATTCAGTTAATAACTCACCCCTTTTGTTTGTGTCCTTACTTCCCCACAGTGAGTGATGTGCGTTGCAGTCTGCCGCTACAATCAGCTCCCATTTGTGGTCCTCGCAGTGTCGTACCAGCTCGGTCAGCTCCCTCGGAGGAATTTCCCCCTCATTCGGCATGTAGACTGAAGCTAGTACCAGGACTGTTTGGTTATCTGTGGGGATCGTCACAGCTGTGAGGTCTCTAGAACAGAATTGGTTAAGCATGGTTGTTTTTATAGACTTGGGTGTAAAAATACATGTCCTTGGTTTATCGACAGATGTGTTTAAAAGTAACTTACCACCGATGTTGTTCAGACCGCAGATCCTATTATTTCTGATCCAGGGTTCCTGAATCAGGGCGACGGTCATGTTGTTTGTCTCCAGCACTCTGCGTAGTGTGGCTGCCGCTATCTGCTTGTGCTGGAGATTGGTCTGGATTATACTGATGGTGCTACTAGGGACTGCGAAGGACGCTATCTTCGTCGCTAACGCTGTCCTCAGAGCTCAGGTCTGCTTCCTCTTCCATCGCGCTCGGACCCGGTTGGGGAGCTGAGGTGGTGGGTGTCGGGATCGCAGCGCCTTCCTGCTCTGTAGTAGCACTCGGTGTTTCTACTGTCGGGTCAACCACTGTTGCTTCGTCTGTCGCGAAAAAGCGGATATATCCGCTGCCAGACATGTGTGCAACACGGCGTTCCCTGTCCAGTATTGCTGGTTTTTGGTCTTCGGGTATTCCAAGGATCAGGTGGACCACCTTCTCCTTAGAGCTGCTGTCCGGTTTGTCATCCACGGTCAGGTCGTAGCACTGCCAGGACTCGACCTTGTACCAGGGGTTCTGGGCACAAAGGAGTTTCTGCAGTGTGGCAGACTCAGTGATGCGGGTGTGGAGAAGAAGCCCAGCTCTGAGTTTCTTCTTCACATCCGACAGCCTAATGACCGTCAATGTGGTGTTCTGTATGGGTGACGGGATGGTTTTCACCATTTGTTCTAGCCACTTGAGTGCGTTCTCATCCTCACACCACATCGCTAGCACCCCGTCCGAAAGGAAGGGTCGCCCGCGGAAAGCTGGAGCCTGCGCATCTGGAGACTGCGGAGTCAGAACTGCCTGCAGGATCCCATCATCGATGGTCTCCTTCAGCTGTTCCGCCTGCTCAGCCGAGAGGTCCCTCGGCGGGACGGTGGTGACCGCTACTCTCAGATGCGATTTACTCGCATCTGCGTAGCTCACCGTCCGCTTCGTCTTCGCGTCGGTTTTCGCGCGTTTGGCATCCCCCCTTGGAGACTGCGTGTCGTCCAGTCGTGGCCGCTTCGTAGAAGCTGCCTCGCCCGAGCCACACGCAGCCCCAGGCTGCTCCTTTTCAGGAGCAGTGGGAGCCTCCGCAGCGGTCCGCCGACCACGATCACCCCTCGGTTTCGGTCTCCGTCGTGGTGTTTTGTGTGCGTTTGTGTTGTCTGTATTGTCGGCCCTCTGTATTTCTACAGGCTCGCGCTGTGTTTCCACTGCTGCGGTGACCGACTGTGTACTGTTAGGTTTGGTTTTGGGCTGCAGGGCTTCCCTTCTCGCGCGCCGGTTGTGGCGACTGCGTTCTGTTCGGCCCTGCGAACCTTTGTTTGTGTGTTTGTGGGTGGCCGCCGCACTAGCAGTCTTCCCTTTGCAGGGGCGCTTATGGGCGACCACAGTCCACTGTGTTTGTGCAGGTGTTGTATAGCTTGTTGTAGCTGAAGTTATGGCCTCAGCTAGGCCAGACAGGTCCAGGCTTGCGCCCTTCCCTGAGCGCTGATTGTCCCCCCCAGAATACACGGGACAGACCAAGCTAGGCTTGGTGAGGGATTCTTCGCTATTCGCGATACCCTCCTGGGGTACTGTTTTCTCTTTCTCAGCACTCATGTTTTGGGTTTGGGGCTTTGGCGGGAATGCCAAATAACGCACACGACTCCTGCCCAAGGGTGTGTGGTACAATATTTTAGGGGGTATTTAGTTCCCCTAGGCCATGTGAGCCCGGGTGTGGATATGCGCCGCCACGGTTCGGCTATGCGGGATTTGAGGTCCGGCCAGAGGTTTCTGTTACGTCAATTACAGAAGGTATTTGACCAATAACGGGCGGCAACCTCGTGAAGGATAGTCCTCTGGCCTTGATTAGGGGATCCTTGCGACTTGCGCTACTCCCTAACCCGTTCGCCAAACCCAGTATCGGACAGATACTGAGAGTAGGTGATCATCAAGCAAGTTTCTTGTTTGACCATCCCCAGCCCAAAGACGGACGTAATAGTACAGTCAATCTGTCGAAAAAAATATCGTTTCAGTGAAAAAAAAGCCTAAAGGGTAAGTCTTGTTTTTTCTGTTGCCAAATGACGTCAGTAAGCCACCTTGGCGATGGGCATGTTCAACTCGTAGGCGTTTTTTGAAAAACTCAAAAAAACCGTCAAAAATTTTTTGAAACGCATTTTTCTTGTTTTGTATGCATTTTAGAAACTTTTTTTTCGACCATAATTGTAGAGGGTGTTGAGTGCTACAATTTATGTCATTGTTGCAATCTCGTACAACAAAAAATGCGCATTGTAGGTGGCGCTAAAGTCTCAAAAAAGTGTTTTTTCACTTTTTCACCCTGAAAATATCACTTTAATGGAAAACTTTAAATGGCAAAGTTGTTTCGTACATAATTACCAACAACTTTTGTATAAACAATTTTTTTGTATTACTTACCGTTTTCAAGTTATAAATTGCGCAGGTATGAAAAATCCAATAGAGCGGTTTTGATCAGTTCACGTACACATTTGCAGTGCACATTTCAATGGACGTTTTACTATTTTTTATTTTTTTTCATGATTGAAAAACAAAAAAAATGAAAAAAAATAGTTTTATTTTTATTTTTTTTCATGATTGAAAAAAAAATAGTAAAAACGTACATTGAAATATGCACTGCAAATGTGTACTTGAACTGCCCAAAACCGCTCTATTGGATTTTTTATCACTGCGCAATTTATAACTTGAAAACGGTAAGTAATACAAAAAAATTGTTTATACAAAAGTTGTTGGTAATTATGTACGAAACAACTTTGCCATTTAAAGTTTTCCATTAAAATGATATTTTCAGGGTGAAAAAGTGAAAAAACACTTTTTTGAGACTTTAGCGCCACCTACAATGCGCATTTTTTGTTGTACGAGATTGCAACATTGACATAAATTGTAGTACTCAACGCCCTCTACAATTATGGTAAAAAAAAAAGTTTCTAAAATGCATACAAAATAAGAAAAATGCGTTTCAAAAAATTTTTGACGGTTTTTTTGAGTTTTTAAAAAAACGCCTACGAGTTGAACATGCCCATCGCCAAGGTGGCTTACTGACGTCATTTGGCAACAGAAAAAACAAGACTTACCCTTTAGGTTTTTTTTTCAACCCTCAACCTACAGATTGACTGTACTATAATATCAAAGGCAAATCTTGTGAAGCATGACAATGACATGTAGGTCAGACAAAATCGTGTGTTGTACACTACCTACACTCACACTAATGCACCAGGTCGGACAAACCGCTGCCATTTGAACTCGCGTGACAGCGCCAGTCACACGTTCAATTGCTCCGATATATTTTAAAAAAAATGCCGTCTTGTGTGGTGAAATCTTTTAAAAACTACACGAGTAAATTTGAAAAGTCACAAGGAATCACCTACTATGCTTAAGTATTGACGATTCTTGATATTTTTTTTTATATTATATTTTATTTACAAGGATGAAAATTGTGAACAAAAATACAACTGTGTGGCTACTTTATTTACGGGAAATTTTCCCTAAAAGTAGGGAAATTTGTATTTCTTGCATTTGTAACTAGGCAAGATAAGATTTCGTAAATTTTTAGGGTTCCGTATCCCAAAAGGAAAAGAAAAGAAGCCATACTATTCATAGAATATTTTATATAAATTATTGTCTTGTCTTCTTTCTAATAGGTTTCCTAGAAATAGAAACCGTAGAGATAACTGGGTTTTAATTATTCGATACTGCAAAGGGGATAACACCTGTGTGCAGTGCACACGTTGTTTGATTTTCGTTCAAACCGGAGCCTGTTAAGAAGAAATATTAAAAACTAGCGGTCCGCCCTCGCTTCGCTTCGGTGTAGAGTTGAATTGTTGTATTATACACAATGACATTCATCTATGATTTTTCTTATACCTGCATGCAAAGTCTCAGCCCGATCGGTTTAAAATTGACAAAGTTCCATACAAACTTTCATTCCCTATTTTATCCCCTTGGGGGTAGAATTGATCAAAATCCTTTCTTAGCGGATGCCTACGTCATAACATCTACCTGCATGCCAAATTTCAGCCCGATCTGTCCAGTGGTTTGGGCTGTGCGTTGATAGATCACTATGTCACTCAGTCAGTCACCTTTGAGTTTTATATATATAGATACAGTTGAAACCCGTTAACAGAACTACTATACAAATAAACTTTTGAAACTAAATTACGATAACCAAAATTATTACAAAATGAATTACAGGCAGGACCCAGACAGCAGAAAACGCAGGTTCACTGCGTTTTCTGCTGTCTGGGTGGATGCACTAATTGCTATGCTACCGAGAACTTAATGATCGTGACGAATTTCTTCTTGTATTTCTTAGGCTGCACGGTAGTGCCATTTCTTCGCATTGTAGGTAAACCACGATGTCAAATGAAACCATAGATATAGGATGTAAAGATAGACAGAGTACCTATCGCTACTGTTCCAAAAAAATATCTGTGCATGTGTGAGTATCGGTGTTTGATTCCGAGTGACAGTGTCGATTTATCAAGATATGCTTAAAACACAGGATACCATAACACATACTTATTCAGTTTGTAATAAGCACATTTGTGTTGTGTTATATTTATTTATTTATTTATTATTGATATTATATGCATTATTGTTTTCTTAGTTTCACAGAATTTCATAATAAATTTTATCTCAGTACGACTTGACAGGGCGCTGCGGCTCTTGCAAAAAATATATTATTAGACGAAAGGTACATCATGTTGCGTCTCTTTCTACGTTATAGGATTGGCATGATATCTCTTTTTCTCACTCTGTCAGTCTTTAAATACCTACTCAATCTATGAATGAAATACATACATTTGAAAGAAGAAATAGCAATATTAATCTATTATATTTTTATTTTAAGCATTAATCTGCGCGATTTATGTATATTAATGTATGTTATTAACCTCATACATAATATTAAGACACTAACATTTATATGTAAACAATAAAGTTCTTTTTACATAACAAGTGCTTTCTTTTCTATCTCGGTGTTCCTAAAAATTTATTTGATAGACCGTTTAAATTGATGAAAAATCAGGAGCTCACAACGAGTAAAACACGTGGTAAATATCCCGTTTTTATAATATATATTTGATTACATAATGTTAACAATGTTTTAGTTTGGGAGATTTAAAAAGTAGGGAAATTGATGATTTACCCGACAACCCTCAAATCACGCACACGCTGTAAGCGGGCGGCCATTTGCATGCTTCACTCGAGATAAGACGAGGTTACGTCCGTCTTTTTTTCAGGTCCGTGGCGCGCAGTAAAAAAATCTGTACCGAAACGACTCAGTGAGGAAGCTCTTACTTGATTACATGCACTTGGTAAAGGATCTGTACAGATTCGGTAAAGAAACAAAATTGAAACGATTGCGCACCGATCGATCCGGTGAAAAAAGCGCCTACCTCAAACACAAACATTGACAGATCTGTATTCGTATCGCCAACGTCAAAGTTTCTATGGAAACTAAGCCGCACCCCCAACAAGACGTATAAACAAACTAGCTTTTTCCATAGAAACTCTTCTATACTCTTTCCATAGATTGACATGGCGATACGAAAATTTACTCGCTAGTTGTTCGTGCTTGGGGAACGATGATGATTACTTACTATGTAAATACCCAGGGAACTAGCGTAGGTATCTATATAATTGTAAAATGTTAGCTATTTTGAAACATAATTATAGGTACGTATTGATGACTTTGAATAAACTCCTAACAATGTGCGAATGTACACACGTAATCATTTTTCATTACAATAATAATATAACTTACCTGCAATTGAAGTCGACCTATACCATCTAGAATTTATGAGATAGGTAGATATTATAATATGTACTCGTGTTATTATTACACGTATATGTAATATATTACTGTACTTACCTACTCCCATATTAAAAAGGCCGAATTTCCAAATTTAAGGGACCCTTACCCTAACTAAGGGTAGTGTAATAAAAGTTAGGGAGTGTCGTCGGCAATGTCTTACGCACGGGAGAAGACGTGCGGGAGGAGGAACCACGACCAAGGGGACGAGCGGCCGCGGCGGCCGACACTTACCTACGCGCCTCGCACAGCATCGCACGGGCCCATCCACGTTCATAATTTAACACCATGTCCATGTCAAATATTCTGTTTTTGTATAAATATACCAGTTTACCTAGAATTACAGTCCACGTTATTTAAAGTCCCCATAGGACCCTTATCAGGGAGTATCTAGGGCGATCGGTACATCCCGATCTCCCTTACGCCTTAACAATCGGGTAGTAAAATAACTGTTAGGCAGTAAGGGAGCTCAGAGATGCCTTGAAAGCGCATAGTATGGACGTTTCTGTAGTCAAATTAGTTTATCGGCGCGATGGCATCTAATGAAGAGAAAGAAGTGTTACTTAATTTTAAATGAGATCTATATTCTCTGTGGCTATCTAAAGACTATCTAAATAAGGCACATATTTAAATAAGTAGCATAAAATAGTAATTGTCCTCAAAAAATTACAATTAATAATCTAACCTTAAGGTTATTAATAGTATTTATTTATGTATCCCAACCTATTATATAAAAGAAGAAACTAATTGATAAACTGACTGACAATCAACTCACAGCCCAAACTGAGGTGGGTCTAGAGACTCTAAATTTGGTACGAAGGTTCACTTTGAAAGATTTTTTTAAATTCATCCCATAGAAAGGATTTTTCAGAAAAAAGTTTGTAAAACTTGTTACGAATACTTACCTAAATAAATTATAAAGTTTGCCATTTTTGGTTTGCCTAAAGTACCCCTAAAGAGGTTTGGATTGGGAGCTTGGAGGGTGCCGAAGTTTTTATATGGATGCATATCAACGCGCTATTTACTCTAAACTTGAGAACTGAAATAAAGAATACCATGACTGTACTAAGGTTCTTTAAAGCTCTGCCTCTAACGAGGTGAAATGGGAAGTAAATTTTACTGAAGAGTATTTTACTGTGGAGCTTGAATAAATCGGAAAACGGCTGAACGAATTTGTATAAAATTTGGCACACATGTAGTTTATTAGCTATTAGCTGACTTGAGACAAAGGATAATTTTTATCCGGAAAAATTATAGTTTCCTGAGGGATTCTAAAAAAATACCCAAGCATACGTGGAGGAAGTCGCGGGCGTCCGCTAGTAAACTATTTGCGTACCAAATTTCATTATATTTGTTCTGTAATGTTTGCGTGATTGAGTAACAAACATACAAACTTTTACATTTTAATATTAGTATGATTTACAGAAAATAAGTATTTATAGTTTTGAGCGTGTGTAAAATCTTATCTTTATTATAATTTGTTATTCTGTTATTTATCATAAGTACCTCATTTATAAAACTATATTTAAGAGATTTTTTACATTGGACAGTGCAAATAGTTTCTTTATAACTTTAAGTTATGTCTAGATGTGAGGACCTGTAATTGGCTCTTTGTCGCTACTATTCATTTCTAGTATATTAAGATAAGCTGTTGGTCTTCCATGTAACCAAAAAAAAAAAATGTATTCAGCGTTATTTGAGACGTCCATCCAAGCTTCATAATCTTTCATTAATAACAATAGTTTTATTGAGCCTTGGCATTTTGTTTCCTGAAGCACTCAAGTATTTTTAATGTCGATCGCTTTATGTCATTAAATCTCTTTTTTTATTACACGTTTATATAAAAGTCAGTGTATATCAGGTATCATTAAGTTATGTAAAATAAATACGCTCCATAGCTTTCCCTATTTTGTGAAAGAAATCCAAATAAAAAAACAATATTTCAAAATGTATATAATTTAAAAAATATAACACCGATTACAAAATACTAAAAATTAAATTAATCTATAGTGAGAGCCGTAAGAGATAAGCCTTCTTTGAGTTCATTGATGTTCTCGCATTTTTCCTCGTCTTCTTTTTTCACTTTCCATAGATCGTTTTTGAGAAAATATTCCCTGAAACAAATAATGACAGTTTATAATATATATTTTTTGGGAATTAAACTGCTTCATCTGTAAATATAAAGAATTTATTAGCAGGAAAAGTCCATTCGATCCAGGTCCAATCGGCCAATGTGCCGAGTACCATTCCAGTCCAACGTTTGAATCCAGCGCTGGAAAAATATGAACCGGCTCTGGAATGTTCGGGTTTTTTTGCATATGACGGACTTAATGCCAGCATGGGTAATCCAGTCCAGTGGCGGGATTGACAGTCTATTTTAAATTCCAGCTCACCCATTCCAGCGCTACTGGAATAGACTGCTATTTCAGTACTGGATTGATTTTTGACAGGGAGAATGTTCGAACTGCTGTTTCGTAACCATAGTCTTACCAGTTGATTAATTTTTAAAAGACTGGAATAACGTGTACCTATGATATAGTTCGTTGGTTGGATTACTGGGCTGGAATAGTTTAAACCGGACATTAGATTGTTGCCTACATAATATACTAGCCACACGTAAATTTCAATTAGGGTACTTCGGGTACCCACCAAAGTAATAAATATGTTGCTGGAAGGATACCCCGCTAATTATAATAACCGGCCAAGTGCATACCGTGCCACACGCATTGTAGAGTTCCGTAGTTGCCTGTCGTTACCACAATACATTTGAGCAGAAGTCTATTTTCTGTAAGGGAATATCAAACTATGTATCTCAACTAAAATACCTAAATCAAAGTCCAATTGCGTCTCAAACTCAAAATCTTTCGATATTATTATTTTTTAAATACGATTTTTTTGAGTGTAATATGCTATTGGTCGCATATGACCTTTGCAACGTCACCGGGTTTGGGGACGGCGAGATCCTAAGGGGACCTCAAGCCGAGAATTGGCGAGTGCTTCTAGAGGTATTCCAGGCGGGTGGCATCTCCCCACGGGGGGAGTCTCCTCTCCGTCTGGAGTCTCCAGACCACTCCAACCTGAGGGGGGTTTAATAACGAATGATAACCGCCGATCTTTTCAGGTGCTTTATAAAAACGTAACGATAGCGCGATTCAGAAGCCGTTGCTATTAGTACTCGCGGAAGCTTTTTGAAACTAATGATAATATTATTATGATTTTTGAATATTTTTTTTATATTTTGTTTTTGAATGCAAGGTTTTACGCTACAATAACTTCATCATGATGTTTTCTTCTAAGGAATTTTCAATAGGTAAGAAATTTTCTTTAACCAAAGTTGAACGACTATTACGCTTAAACTAACGAATCTATCTTAACCGTTATAATTTTTCTTAAAAGTTTATGAAAAGCACTATTTTCATGAATTTTTCCAGGTTTTTCAAGCCAAAAGTTTAGCTTTTAGAGGATAAGACAAAAATTAACACTTTAAAGTTAAATGTTTCGCAAACGGATTGAACAACCTTTATTTAAGAGCAAGGTTAAATAGTACCGAAGTAGATATTACGAAGTGGATGGATTATGATTAAAAATCACAATTATGCACCTAGGTTCCAAGAAAACAAAACCAGTTTTTATTGTTCTTGTGCACTAAACATACAATTACGAGCCCTGATCTTAATGATAGGTAGAGAAAATAGTGTTACATTGTAAGTTCTGATTGAAACAGAGGTTCTCAAACTAATTTTGTTTACCGCCCATGTCGTATAATTATGTACCTGTATAATTTATACTTCGTGCCGTAAACAGTTGGTCTCGGCTGCATCTGCAGTCATTAGTACCCACCAATTGGCACTGGGTTCGCGTGGTGGGTTATAGGCTATTCTTGCTATGCCATCATAGGGAAGACCTGTGCCCCCGTAGCAACATTAATAGGCTGGTGCTGACGATGATTCGCCCCTTTTATTGTAGGCTTACATTAGGCTCCATCCCCTGGGTACAGATGGACTAAAACTAGGGGGATTTTATTTAAGTACTTTCAATATTTAATATACCACGACTATATGACCCCCCCTGGTGCCAAAGCTGGCTATATGACCCCCCCCCCTGGCGCCAAAGCTGGATCCGCCCTTGCTCCATCCATAAGAGGGAACTATCACTCGCTTTGAGAAACACAACTTTAAAAGTTGATTAGACTAAATCATTCTAGAAGGAAAATTACCATACTTGCTTGAAAAACATAAAAAAATTACTCTAAAAACATGTTTGCAATATGACTATCAAAAATAATGTTATCGCATATTTAGGTGTGCCACAATAATTAACTTTTAAATATCGACGTGCACTTTGTGTTCGTTAAAGACCGATGTGAAGATATGCTCTAAGGTGTGAAGCCTCGCAGTCCGCTCGTCGATACTTAAAGGTTAAGAATACCTAAACGATGTGCATAACTGCATGCTTTATCCCTTCAAGGAATCAAAGAGTCGAAGATACTAGGAAAATGAGTAAGTACCTACTTCATTCACAATTGCGACACAAGGTAAGGAAAATGTTCAACAGAGCAAAAAACACCAGATTAGAACACAATTGGATTTGCTACAAGGAAGCACAGTCGCGGAACAAGAAGTGCATCTGATTCAGGAAAGCTGAATGGAAGCGCTTCTGTAGCGACATCTAAGACAACAATCATGCTGCAAGAGTGAAGAAAATCCTAAGCAGCGACCCCGAACGCAACTTAGGTTCACTCAAAAAAGCCGATAACACCTTTACAAAAACCGACGCTGAAACCTGTGAAATACTGATGCAAACTCACTCCCAAGGTTGTAACACTAAAGACAAAAAAGAATGGGAAGATGAAGCATTTGCAAATACGGAATAAGCTGACTGGGAAACTGCACACAAAATCATTAAACCTAACACATTAACATGGGCCATCAAAAGCTTTCTCCCATTTAAAGCAGCGGGACTGGATGGCATTTTTCCAGGCCTACTGCAATAGTGTGATGAGTCGATACTCGAGCATCTACTACGCATCTATACAGGATGTCTAGCTTATCGGTACATGCCCACCAAATGGAGAAAGATGAAAGTCATCTTCATACCAAAACCAGGCAAAAGTGACTACACGCAACCTAAGGCATACTGACCAATAAGCCTCACATCATTCCTCCTAAAGGTACTACTGGAGAGGATGTGTGACAGAGACCTGAAGTATGATGCCTTACAACGAGTACCACTACATGCAAATCAACATGCCTACAGCATGGGCAAATCCGTTGACTCCGCATTACATAACGTAGTGAAGCAAATATAAAGCGGACTATTACCAAAACAATCAACGCTGGGAGTCTTTATTGATATTGAAGGCGCCTTCGACACAAACTAACTTTACCAGCAATAGCCAAGCAGTACAAGTAACTGTGAACACTACGAAGAGAGCTGCAGTGGCTCGGGGTTGCCCACAGGGAGGAGTTCTGTCTCCTCTCCTGTGGAACATTGTAGTGGATAAATTAATTTGCCAGCTCAATCAACGTAACTACCACATAGTAGGCTATACAGACGACATAGTGATTCTCATAAGCAGACCATTCCAGAATGTGCTGTGCAACTTAATGAGTAATGCTCTCAAACTAGTCGAAAACTGGTGTATTGAACACCAACTATCGGTGAATCCGACCAAAACAAGGATGGTCATGTTCACAAAGAAACGTAACTTGGATGCTGTTTAACTGCCCAAGCTATATAACACGGAACTGTCACTGTCTAACGAAGTCAAATATCTAGGCATAATACTTGACCATAAGTTGACATGGAACAGTCACCTATACCATAAGATAAACAAAGCCTGTATGACATTTTGGCAGTGTAAACTGCTTCTCGGTAAAACCTGGGGTCCAAAAAGCACCAAAAATCACACAAAAGGGCTTTATAATACCATAATCTGACCACTCATCACGTTTTCAAAGACTTGCATGCTCAGCAATTACAGACTGCATGAAATCGCCCGCACACCGACAAACGCCCTAGAAATAGCGCTGGACCTACTGCCACTTGATCTGTTCATACAGCAAGAGGCAACAATGGCAGCGCTAAGAATGTATCATCTGGGCCTATGGACGGGAAACCAAGGACCTCACTCCAAGATTTTGGAAAGGGCTATACAACACCAACCTCTTGTAACAGACCGCTGTGACAAAATCCCGACTATACACATATTTGATAAGAAATATCAAATAGAACAACATTGCCACCATTTCAAACGCAAAATCAAACGAAGAATCATAATATTAAGCCGTTCCTTAAAAAACTGAAAAGATTAGTTTATGAAATTTCTCTCTTCCATTTTCTCTCAGAAAATAGCACTGTTTTTAATTAGCTTTGCATAAATAGGCAAGTTTCGATTAACGTATACCCAGGGGCGGCCCTAGGGCGGTGCGAGCGGTGCGACCGCACCGGGCGCCGTCATAATATGGGGGGCGCCGAAAACTGCCGAACGCCCGACTAGGTACCGATCGACTTATGCGCAAGCAAATCGTATTGTTGTCCGGCGAGTAGCGACGAGCGACGAACGCGGAGGCGGTGAGGGGAAAAGGTGTCCAAACCAGAATTCTGAACCAATACCCTCGAGAATTTTTTAACCCATGTGGCTGTCACAGCTTGAATTTGGTGGTAGCAGATGCAGCTAAATCGGTCTCTTTATGTGGATTTCTCCAAAGATTATTTGTAATATTTTCTGGATCAATGAGGTGGGAAGTCATATCCAAACACATAGAAGGACTATCACTGAAAAAAGTTTGCGAAACTCGCTGGGAGAGTAGAGTTTCTAGCCTTGCTTCTGTTCGCTACAATTACTGTTCAGTTCGTGATGCTCTTTTGAATCTTCACGAAGAAAATAATGCTTCAGTTGCAGAATATGGTGCAATTAGAATTTTTAGTTACATTGGTGGCTCTGTATGATATATTGTTTCAAGGAAACATTGTACAAGTAAAGCTATGCAGTATGAAACTATGGATTTATCAAACGCATCGCAATTGCTGAAAACTGCTCGAATGTGTGAAACAGTACCGGACTTATTCTCCTGCTCAAATAACAGCTAATGCAATAGCTTCTGAGGCTGGTATAGATTCCACGTTTAGGCCAGTCCGATCCCGGAGAAAAAAGCGATTATTTGAGTATGAAGCTGCAGATGAAACATCAACAGATCCCGAAGAACTGTTTAAAATTAACGCCTTTTACCCTATGATAGATACAATTGAAAATGCATTGGTCACTCGGTTTGGACAATTATCCAAATTCAATGATAAATGGTCTTATTTGTATAACATCAAAATAATTCCTGATAAGTCTTTATTAGAATAAGCCTGTGCAGATTTGCAAATGATTTTAACCGATGGGCAAAATGGTGACGTGTCTAGTTGCGAATTAGTTGAAGAACTTTTGAGCCTGAATCCATTATTAAAAAAACGTGAATCAGCAGAGCCAATAAAAGTTCTTACATGTACGTATTAACAAAATGATTGGCAGGATATTTTCCCGAATGTGTGGACAGTGCTTCAGATTCTCTGACCATCCCTATAACTGTCGCCAAAGGTGAACGAAGCTTAAGTAAATTAAAACGTACTTACATTCGACAATGTGTCAAGAAAGACTGTCAGATCTTACAATTCTATCAATAGAAAATGACATTGCCTAAGGATTGAATTATTCCGATTTAATAAAAAAATTCGCAAGCGCAAAGGCAAGAAAAGTGGTTTTCTAGTTTCTAAGAGTTTTTAATTAAATAAATATAGTCAAACTAATATTTTGTCCATTATTCTCTTCTTAACAAAAAATTGACACGAAATAAAGAACATAAATGTAAAATTAATTGAGTATGTTATTTTTTTCCGTGTCTATGTAAACTGGGGCGCCACCATAAGATCTCGCACCACCGAAAAGTTTAGCTAAGACCGCCCCTGCGTATACCCATCGACCATTTAATAGAATAGTTGTAATTACCTCTTGCTAACAATTTCTTCTACGAAATCTTGCATGCGATCATCTATTTTCGCTAGAGTACCTCCATAGTCTTCAGGGAGCTCGTCTTTACTAAAGTAGTTGTATAGCGTATCAGAATTCGGTGTATGAAAATGCATCTGAAACAAAAATAAAAACTGCTTTATACTGGGTTTTTAGAAGTGCTAACGACGAGGCCGAGTCTAGCCCGCTCGCCTCTCAGTCATAGAAGAAGTACATAAGTGGACGGTGGCATTACCAAGAGATTCCTTGAATTAAGTTTAAAATATAGATCTTTTTATGTAAAGTGAAACTTTCCATACATCACAAAAGAACGTTCATCTTTATTTAGCATGTCACATTATATTTTTAATTGTCATTAAAAAATGGAACCTTATCAACTTAAAAAATATATT
Organism: Chilo suppressalis; assembly: GCA_902850365.2. Lineage (NCBI taxonomy): Eukaryota > Metazoa > Arthropoda > Insecta > Lepidoptera > Crambidae > Chilo > Chilo suppressalis. The sequence goes on from OU963907.1 coordinate 10,246,189, forward strand.
TTGTAAGATTCACTTGCATCGTGGTTTTTATAAAACCACACCATTTTTTAAAGCTTTTATTAAACTTGCAATATATGTATGTATGTATTTTCAGGTGGAATCTTGCAACTGAATTTTGAAGCAGATGTCTTCATTAGATTGAGCTGAAATTTGTACTGGAATCTCTGTACCGGACGGCGGCGGCGGACTAGTTAATTTTTATGCACTCGTACAATATGGGTATCGAATGAAAGAGCTTACTACGAATAACTTGAAAAATATAGTGAAGTCACCTTATATCGAATATGGCGGACTTAAAAAGATGGCGGACTAAGATTTTTATACTTTCGTCTACAATATGGGTATCAAATGAAAGTACTTGCTTAGAATATGGGGTTTTAGAAGTCCTTCATTATATCCAGCGATAACTAAAAAGTAAAAATAATGTTTTAAAAACAAGCTTTTATATAAATGCGATAAAAAGCCTATAATAAAATTTTCCTTTCAAACTTTTGCTATAAACTTATAACCTCATTACACAATTAAATAAATAATATAAAAGCTTGTCGACAGATTTAAGTAGGTACTGGTATAAATTGTGTAATGACGTTTTAAGTTGGTAGTAAAAGTTCAAAAATTTTTTTTTTAGTTTTTAAGGAAATTTTTATTTTAGTCTATAAATAATAGTAAATTCATTACTTAATAAAAAATGTCGGGATTATTGTAACTTTAATAAACATAATAATTATGGAATGTCTATATAATGAAGTTAAATAAAAGCTTGTTTTTAAAAAAGTTTTCAATTAATTTTATTTTTTTAAATTAAGACTGCAAAAGAGAAGTGCTCTATGGCTCTTTATGAATAGGGACATTATTGACTAAATGTGATCGGCAAATAGTGTATGTAATATTGTTTATAGCACAGTGTGACCTAAACCCGCACTTTACGCACGCTTTTCCGTGACCTAAGTTGCCTATTTCTGCACGGTGTGTAAATGAATTGACCAACTGACGTATCGTAATACGCGTAACTTAACTTTACTATGCCAATCAAGGAATAAACGTTCATGGATACATTGAAATTCTATTTTGTTGTAATGATATTTGATTTTTTCCTTTTGAAATATACTTTCAAAATGGTAATCTGAACTGGAATTCTTTCTTTTCAGAGTTTGACTTGCAGTCTGTATTGCAATTCTTTGTGATTGCAATACATGAATTTTACTTTCAAAATACTAATCGCATCCCTCGCCCTTGCCCGCGTCCGGGGCGGGTTTATGTCACACTTGCTATAAAATAGTATACGATACTTGTGGCCTAAGTTGTCTATTACTGCACGGCGTTTAGCACCCTCGTTCCGCTCGGGCGCTAACTTCACGCCGTGCAGTAATAGGCAACTTAAGTCACGCGTATCGTAATGTACTATATTTTATTAAAGTTAATCATAACTTTTGATTATTATCAGAATTAACGATTTGATTTAGTTTAGTATCATAAGCCTTGATGGGCCCATCAAGGCTTAAGATAGCAATCCTATTTTTATAAATGTTATATTTTGTATATATATTTGTTACTAAATGATGCAAAAACTACTAAATAATAAGTAATAAGTATCCATATAATTTATGACCTGGATTGAGACATAGGATAGGTACTTGTGATCCCACAAAAATGTTACGTGGGTGTTATGTGGGATTAAAAAAAACTAAAGATAACGTGTATGATCAAGAGCTTACCCAATTTTTTTTCAAGATTTTACTTATAACTTTTAAGATAAGCACAATGTCCAGTCATATCTAACAGGAGAAAAGAAAGTAAAAATCTTTAAATTACTAAATACTAGCAAACCCGGCGAACTCCGTTTCGCCACCAGATGGCTTCGTTTTATGTAACATTTCGTTTGGTGATTAAAAGAAGTTTTTTTTTTAATTTTTCCTGAACTTTCTTTGCTGTAAACCTCACGAAGCCCGAGACCTTTCCAACGAATGCAAAACCGTGGAAATCGGTTCGTGCGTTCTGGAGTTATAGCGTCAGGAAGGAAAACCCGACTTATTTTTATATAGTAGATAATGCGAATAAATTTATAAGTATTTGCAACAATACTAACCATATCCGTTATTTCTTTCTTTAAGAATGGTTTTATCCAAGTAAACAATCTGTCTATGAATGGCGGAGTATTCACAATATGTATTTGCTTTAATCTAACCGGTAACGCCTCCTGCAAAAATTAAACAAAATGAAGTATTATTTTTTATCACATAGCTAAATTATACGTAAAACATTAAAATAAATAGTTAATATAATATGAGGAACAAAACGGTATAATTACGCATCTGGTCAAACTACTTTCTTTTTACAGTCCGGAGGTTTTAGGCCCTCTGAATTTGTATCTCAACTCATTTTGTATTCAAAACAGTGTTAAAGTTACTAAATTTATAAATATAAAACCATGCCACAAGCTCACTGTAGGTATGCCATTCAGTGTTTTACAGCTCCTGTGAAAATTTATTTTATGTTATTACATAAGTATATCGTTTTGTTCGCCATCTCCTCATATAATATAAATTTGAGAAAAGTAAGATTAGGTGAGAGAAATGAAAATAAAATGGAAGTAGAGAGGTTGCTGAGGATCTTTTTCCCCCGCAAACCGGACAAATTGGTGAAGTTATAAATTACCCATAACATAAATCAATTCCAAAACAAGCTTTAAATATTCAATGAACTATCGAGGAACCGAAAAAAATGTGGTAGCGCGGTAATAATTAATCGTAGTTCTACCTAAACCCCTGACCTTTGCACCTATAAATAAATATAAAAAACAACAATAAAATTACATGACACGAAATAAGACCCACTTAAGCCTTTAATAATAATAACAATGTTTCAGTATTTAGGAGTATGTCGAAATTAGGTACTCCACAACAATGGTAGAATAACAATGCATTGTCATGATGACAGAGTTTAGCGAAGCCAAAAAAATTACAAAATCATTAGGAAGTACTGACGTAGAACATGTCCCGCGTATTGTCCTAAATATTATCGTACCTGCATATATTATATTTTTATTTATTATGAAAATTACTTCACGAGAACATTATAGGATTGTAAACCGTTAGATGGCTATGAGAAGAAGGAAGATAGATGCTTCTTCGTGTTTAAAAGTTAATCTGACCCAACGCCCACAAATAATAATAATACCTATAATGTACATGTAATAGAAATTATTTAACTTATAATTTTTATTATTTTTAAAGCATGTAACTGCTTGATGTTTAAATCTAAAGAAAATATAACTAGAAAAAAATCCACGCGGACCAGGCAGCAGACGGGACTCGAACCCGCACCCTTCGCAATCCGGGCGAATGCACTGACCAATTATGCTACCGCGGCCCTCACGGACCGCGTCGAAATTCTTTCTAGCTATTCTTAAGCTGCAAGGCAGCGCCATCTCTTCGCATTCTAGGTAAACCCACAATGTCAAATGAATACTTTTTACAAGTATTAAACATTTGAAAGAAGAAATAGCAATAATAGTTATAATTTTTATTATTTTTAAAGCATGTAACTGCTTGATGTTTAAATCTAAAGAAAATATAACTAGAAAAAAATCCACGCGGACCAGGCAGCAGACGGGACTCGAACCCGCACCCTTCGCAATCCGGGCGAATGCACTGACCAATTATGCTACCGCGGCCCTCACGGACCGCGTCGAAATTCTTTCTAGCTATTCTTAAGCTGCAAAATAATAAAAATTATAACTATTATTGCTATTTCTTCTTTCAAATGTTTAATACTTGTAAAAAGTATTCATTTGACATTGTGGGTTTACCTATAATGCGAAGAGATGGCGCTGCCTTGCAGCTTAAGAATAGCTAGAAAGAATTTCGACGCGGTCCGTGAGGGCCGCGGTAGCATAATTGGTCAGTGCATTCGCCCGGATTGCGAAGGGTGCGGGTTCGAGTCCCGTCTGCTGCCTGGTCCGCGTGGATTTTTTTCTAGTTATATTTTATTTAACTTACTTAACTAAGACAAAAAATACTTAGATTAAATCCATCCTTAGTCTACCATCAAGTGAAAGGTGATTAGATGACAATTTCTTATCAATTTTAATTTTATGAAAGTAAGGTGAAGTTGTATCGGGATCAACAGATTTGTGCAGCCGACTGCTCATTTCATCTCCTAAGTCTGCAACATGTTTCCTGCCACGTATTTTTACCTGCGTTATCATGTTCGGTTTGCGATCGTGTAAGTTAGCAATAGTTAATAGTTAGCGGAGATTTTGGGATTTATCTACTTGAGCGCGGCTGAATAACATAAGGGGAGTTAGGAAGGAGGGGACCTTGCACTTTGTGCAGTAGTCCCTTCAACGTAGTTGAGCCCTTTATATGGGATCGAACGTCTAGGTCACAACAAACGACCATGGCTTTTGGTCGCCTCTAAATCGTCAGTCTTTTAAATAGGAGCTACTGGAGAGTTCACGTTAAGTTACAGAATAACGTAAAGGGTGCCTCCCAAAATCCCCGTTTGGGCTACCACTACAATTGTCACAATGACCGGCCAGAGGATGAATTACCAAAATTTATTTTCTCAAGCTCCTCTGTGCTTTGAAAGACACGTTACGCCGTTGGTCCCGGTTGCATCTGCAGACGTTCATGCAAACTCCCTATCTCATCCATAGGGAGGAAGGCTTGTGTTCCAGCAGAAGGAACATTAATAGGCTGATCATGTTAAAGTATTGTGCAACACCCGTCGCACGGGATATAAAAGTACGAGGTGGCCCAAAAGTAATCATCCAATTTTGTTTTGTGAACCTAACTTTTTTACTAAATAAAAAACATGATTTTGAGTGATGTAAATCTTTATCGAGGACCTTTAATTTATTTTGTTAAGGGTCTTATAAGTAGAACTAAGATCTTGATCTCTTAGAACTGAGGCTTGTTGGCATAAATCCAAGACTTCAAGAAGCCCCAAAAAAAGGAGTCTGGGATAGTTAAAACGGGCGATTTGCTGGCTATGCCAAATCGCCAAAATTAAACCGTGCTGTGCGTGCAGTAGCACCGTCTTGTTGAAACCGCACATGTTCACGCTTCTACTCCTATATCGTGGTCCATTGCTTGTCTGTTTGTATTCTGCATCTGTCTAGTTCACACAATAATCAAATATGATTGACAAGCGACGCTATATGCAATAATTTTAACATATAGAAGTAACTCGCTGGCCAATGACTGGTAAAAATATTTTTTTTGTGGGTCTTAGGTTGATTTCACATTTTCCTTTTTTACCTTTATAATTTTTTCCAAATATCAGATATAATTTATAAAAGGAACAAGAGTTCGTTTTATAAGATATAAGGTCGTGATAGTGAGATAGTTGTTAATAGGTTCACTTAAACTGTTTTAAAACATTTATCTTTGTTGCTGCATAAGTTTAAACATACGCGGACAGTTTTTAGCTTTGATTTTGTATGCAACTCGTTATCTATAGAATAGGGATGATGACTATTTTTTTTTCTTCGTTTATCAGGTAGATTATCAAAAAGTAGTGGACACGTATTTTTTCTTCTTTCACATAATATAAACATTGCAGAGATATATTGATTTGAAAAGTCGCATGATGTCACGTTTTAGTGCACTTTTAAGTGAAAATTCACTAAAAAGTGACGTCACGAGCCCCTACTCCCAAACTTTGACGCGCTTTAACTTTATCATTTTTTGGTTGATTGCCCAAAGAAAAACTACGTGTCCATTATTTTTTGATCATCTAACTGACGGACTAAAAGAATTTCGTTTACTGTACCCCGTCATCACCCCTATTGTTGATCGAAGCATATTCCGATAGATGGATTACTTTTGCGGCAACCTGTATAACAAACAGGTGATAAGTGTTATCGTTCACCTGCTGATACTTTATCATCCTTCTGGCTATAGAGAAACTAAATTTGCTATAAAAAAATCTGAGCGACACAATATCCTTGGTGTCAGTCAGAATGATATCCTCGTCCTCCAACACATCATCGAACAGCAACCACATGTCAGTGATAATGAAGAACATCTTCGCGTCCTGGAACGAGTCGAAGTTCAGCATGCCAGGGTCATCGAGCTTCCATATCCATAGCTTCCTGTTTCTCGGCAGCATGATCTGAGCTTGTTTTCTGTAATTAAATAAATATAATACATTACTGTAAATCCAAAATGTAACTGAGAAGAAAATTAGTACACGAAGAAATTAGTACACGAAGCTAACTTTTGAACTTTAAAAGTTAGTTATGTCATTTTATGGATAGTTTTGTAGACGGTTGCTGGGCTGGAAAACTATTTTGATTGAATAGGTTATTTGACAGCATAAAAAATAAAGTATACGTACCAATTTTGGCTTGTGTATTTAACATGCATATTCGGAGCAATTTTACTATTCTGACAGAAAAAAGTAAAATTTGATCTATTGTCACGTGACCGAAAACGTCTATGCTTGGCAGAGTCTAAATGACGTCACGTGCCTGTGGACATCCTAACGTGTGCTTATGTGTTTTCTGGCAAGGTGGTACAGTTTTGATGATTTGTCAACACTGCCTAAAGGTTATAATGTTAAATTATTCGGGTGTGTTCATGCTGTGCATGACTTCTCTGTAAATTTAAGTATTTTGGGAAAGATCAAAGGACTCTATGGGTAAAAATAGAATATTATCGGCCGAAGTTTGTCTTTGGAATGTTTATATGTAAGACCTTTGTTTCTGAGTCAACATAATACCTGCGTTCGGAACCAAGGTTTATTTTAATACTGTGATCACGACCTTCGGCATTCGGTATAGCTTTTTTGGGTTAGGCTCTCGTTAATAATAACAAGAAAACTTTAGCGCATGAGTACTTACTATTAAATAACATCATAATTATTTACATAATAATTCCTAAGGTTTTGGATCTTAGGTTCCATAGCCACATTACATGACTGACTGACAGTCATTTAATTTAAGCACCAAACACATACATTTTCAACCTACTTAAAAAAGAAGGAGTTTCTCAATTCGGTCGGTATGCTTTTTTTATACATTTGTCCCGATTATTCTGAGATTTCTGATCCGATTTACGTCATTCTTTTTTTGTCCAATGCGGAATAGTGGCCATTTGGTCCCACAAAAATTTGATTTATTCTGGCCCAGTAGTTTTTATTTTATGAGCATTTAGTTAACTTGGACGATGAATTTTTTCTAACTCAAAGGACAAGGAGTATATAAGCTCACAGAAGTTAGATAATACTTACAGGAAAGTAAACATTTTCTGGACCTGCGGTGACAGTGGGTCCCTGTCACACAGCAGCTCGGGACACTGTTCTCGGACTGATATGAAGATTTTGAACGCGTTCTTCGTCTTCTCCAAGTCATAGTGGCAGCCATGCAAAAACCGCCTTAATAGTTTGTCCTCTGAAAAATAATGGCACAGCGATGAGGTGCTTTATGATTTCAGGATTAAAGTATATTTTATAACAACTTTCCTAATTATTATCATATCGTTCATTGTTAAACTGAATTAAATATATCCTTGTCACTAGGTATAAGTAACGAATCCTGCTATTATTATACATATATGTGAAAGTTTGTATGTGTGTGTTTGTATGTTTGTTACTCAATCACGCAGAAACTACTGAACGGACTTTGATTTGGATGAAATACTTTTTATCCCGGAAAATGAAAGGCTTCTTAAGGCTTCTAAAAAAATTTTGCTAACGCGGACAAAGTCGCAGACGGCCGCTGGTTTTCAAGTTATGGCATGACTAAAGGAAATATGTATTCATTTTTATATGTGGCTTGATTATTTTATAGCCAAAGGTAGTATTTGTAGCTCTAAGCAAATCAATCACAATATGCATATATGTTATGGGCTATGTGATTAATCGGCCATTATTCATAATGGCCGGGCAATATGAATAATGCCCAATAAGAGCGGGCAATGTGTTTATAACCAATCAATTTATCACATTGCCCGGGCATTATAAATAATGCCCAGTGCCTATTGGGCAGAGTGATGTAAAGCATGTTTAATACTTTCAAATGAATACTTAGTTAGATAGACCGAGCATTACAAGTAATGAAATCAATTATCGGGTAGAGTAATAATAAAAAAATGATTTATAGTTTAGTATTCATTTTTAAAATTTAAATAATCAGACTTCGGTTTTATTTCGATCAATTTACGAAGGGCTACATTTAGAAACTATAGTAGTCCATAGTGGTTTCAATGCAGTTTGTTTGAAAAATTCTTTAAATCTGTTAAATGTTCAGAATTTATGGTTCCCTATTTTTTAGGATGCAAGGAATAGGGAACTAAGAACCAGTACTTCTGCCTTATCTCCGGCGCTGCGGGAATAGCAGCCCCTCCGCCTTGCGTGACAAAGTCACAAGCATCACCTCCGGCGGCGACCAGCCTCAGGCGCTACGGGTTGCACGATGCTTGCGGCTTTTGTCACAGCAGGCAGGGGCTGCTCTTCCTTCGCGCCTCCGGGCTCTAAAAAATACTCTAGAGGTAGGGCAGACCAAAACCACGGCGTGTGGGGGTAGACCAAGTCGGTTCTGAATTAAAGACTGTTGTAAAGCCACATTTACTTTTTTTTTGTAAGTTTTGAGCCCATACTATTTTTTATTTACCAAGATCTCAAAACAAACACAAAATGGCGAGACATCTGCCATTTTGGCAATAGTACCAACGTTTTGAATTTATTCATACTGCCCGGTCCAAGCGATAAATTCAAGCTTTCTAAACACTGACTTATTACATGGACCACGAGCCGTCCAGCATTATTAATAATGGCCGGGCAATGTGATAAATAGGTGAGTTTAGATTGTAATTAATCACTTGGCCCGATATGGCTGGGCATTATTCATACTGCCCTGGCATTATGAATACAGCCCGCATTAATCACTTGGCCCATAACATATACATTAGACAGTTATAAAGGGTTCTACAATGCACGCCACAAAAAAAAAGTTAATGTATACGTACCAGCAGCAAGCAACCAGCCAAGCTATAACCTTACAGAGTTTCGTATTTGCCTTCTGGGTTAATTTTTTTTTTAAATAATACGCACGGAGGTCGTCGATGTTTAATCAGGTATAAGTGGACTCCTGTCGTCAAGATAGATGATGCGGCAAAAACTATGCCATTCTAGCCATCCTTACCTAGCCGGCCTAAACACAACCCCCTACACCGCGGAGCCCTGGAACCCTACTCACCAGCATTAACACAACACCACCAAAAGGTAGTGTTACTTTACTTTGATTTTCTGTAAGGTGCAAGTTACTTCCTCAGACGAGCGCTCCAATTCGAACGGAAAATCCACTGTGCCCTACTTCTCTTAAGTAATGAAGTCTCTAAAACTTCTTAATACATAATTAGTATTTACACATACCTAAATCATTTGGCAGTTGTGGCTGTGTATTTATCCACTTCCTAAATTTCTTCACTAATTCATTTATTTCTTCAGGAGTCTTTTCAGCCATTTGTTAAAACGCTGCAAAATAAATATTTATAATGTATATTATAGGTATGATTTAAATTCACAAAAAATACTTAGCATCTACTAATAATGCCTATGGGTGAATCTTGGGAGGTTCAGTTTTCGCTGTACGGAAGAAAAAAGTACCCGTAATATGAAAACAAGGACCAAAAATACTTGTTTTATGCTACTATAATGTATGATCTGAGGCACGATAATTATTGTGTCTTATTTTGGTAGCTTGAAATAGTAAAAAAATAGCCTAGAGGCCTAATATTATTCATCCCCTGGCGCGTCCGCTGCACATTTTATTAAATATATAATGCATTTTAAGCTATTGCATATTAGTTGATGATTTATGAAAAAAATATATAATGTAAACATTTCTCATGATTTTATTTAGAATTAAGATATAAACTCTGTCTGGGGCTAAACGATGATTCCACTGGCGCGTCACAATACTTCCCTTGTGAAATGTTCTAGTCTAGAGGAGTGCTTCCACTTTGTTGCGTGAGCTCTAGTAGTGCTTCACGCACTGCTGCGGTGTGCTATGCTGCTCGTTGGTCCAGAACAAAATTACAATGGTAAACATTTGATACCCCTGGTTTTGTTTCACTAGATTGTTGATTACCCTGACCACTTTTAAAAATGTTATTAGATTTTTAGTTCGATGTTAACACAATAGCTTTATGTTACCACTGTTTATATATTTTATTCAATATATAAAAAAACTTTTTTGTCGATTGTTGTTTTTTCTCGATTCGGAACCAGTCGGCCAAAAGTGATGGTTATTCGAAGTAAAATTTCATGTTTCCTTATTACTTGTAAAAATGAATTGCGCCAAGGGAATCAACGACGGAATAATCGGAATCTCAAGATTGGCCCCTACAAATACACTAAGTCGCAGTTTCGGATGTTAATGTGAGTGATCGAGAAGGTGGCATCTGTTCCGTGGCATGTACCATCGCAAATCTTTTTTGTAGACTTTTTTATGGTGTACAATACTGTAGTACATTATTTTGAGATATCTCGTAGGGATCAGGTAGCGTTCGCAATGTAAGCTTAAAAAATGTGTTTATTTACGGCATCACATTAGAAACCTCTAAAATTATCAATGTGTCTCTACTAAGTATATTATGCATAAATTATACATAAAAACTTTCCTCTTGAATCAATATACCTATTAAAAAAAGGAACAAAATCCGTTCCGTAGTTTTAAAGATCTATGCATACATAGGACAGACAGACAGCGGAAAGCGACTTTGTTTTATACTATGTAGTGATTTTTTCGCACCATACAAATGTGTATTTGTATTTGTGAAGTATCCATATTATTTTCATAGTTTCCTCGTATTTTTTGCCTTTTATCCTTTTTGTTTCATACTTACTTGTCAGGTGTTAGGCACAGAAGACGTATTTGAAAAAATTTAAATATTATAATAGATTTTTTTCAATCCAAAAGGCTCAAACGAAACGCGGCAACGAATTTAATATGAATTGTATTTTTAAAATTATAAATAAATTAATATAAACTGCTACATTAAAGTTATTAGCGGGATTGCTACCATGTACTTTGTTTACACGGTGCATGGTAGCAATCTAGTTATATTTCTTGAGATATAATAATCTAGCAGTTTATCGTTTTCAACTTACATGGTCACTAACATTATAGTTATTAGCGGGATTGCTACCATGACTGTACCTTGTTTATGCTGCTAGTAGATTATTACATTCGGTAAGACGCGCGGAAACTATTTATGCATTTAATAACCTTGTGAAGTCCCACTATCTAACTTTTGTTTTAAGTATCTGGACTGGATCATGTATTTGTATTTATACTTATTGTATGTATTGCAGTATGTTTATATATATACAGGGTGGAAATTTTGAATGCCACCCTCAGAGGAAGTACTCTAAATACTGGAGATAGATAATTTTACTCAAAGGAAACTTTCCTTTATTTTTAAAAAGAAACACAACTGCATTCACAGTTTTTCGAAAATTTGCTTGCCACACCCGGGAATCAAACTAGCGAAAATTCGAAAAAATGACACCTGTGTTTTTATGGCATCGATCGATAGGGTCAATTATAGGGATCATATCTTACTAACAAACTTAGTACATTAAATGGAAGGAAAAGCGTGAAATCTTAACTGAATGGAACAAGACTAAAAGCAGTTTTATCCCACCAGATTACACGAGTTAGTATTTTTATTATCTTCGACGTCATTTATTCATTCAAATAACGAATAACGATTTTTTACACATGTCTAAAATGCAGACTAAAGAGTCCAGTAAGGTAACATACCAGTGAGGTATGCAAAGAGGTATGTTACATATTTTTGAAAATGAAATAGCGAATTAGAACGTATTGTCTTAAGCCTTGTTTGCTGCATCAAAATTTACCATAATAAGTAATGGCTTATCAAGAACAATTTGATTTAATTGAAGCATATTTTTTAAATCACAAAGATATGAATTGAGTATGTCGTGTCTCTCCATACATATCCGGATCGACAAGTACCAACTCGATTCGATTTAAAGAGAATGGTAGATAATTTAAAAAATACTGGAAGTTACAAAAGGCGACAGCAACAGCAACGTCCTCAGCAGATCTATTCCGATTTTGATTTAAGTGTTTTAACATACTTCGAAGCATATCCAAAGGCTTCAAGCAGAGAAGCTGCCGAAGAAATTGGAACCAACCACACTCGCGTACTTAAAGTGCTGGAAAAGTATAAGTACAAATGTTTTCGTGATGGTCGGTTAGTTCAAAAATTGCATCCTAGGGATCGTGAAAGGCGTCTATTATTTTGTCAAAACATGCTGGCAGGAGTTGCTCGTAACCCGGATTTTTTGAGTAATATTGTGTGGTCTGACGAAACACACTTCAGTAATAACGGCATGTACAACCGCCGCAATAACCACTATTGGTCCCGAGTGAATCCTTTTCGTGTTCATGAAACTAACAGTCAATTAAGATTCTCTTTCAACGTTTGGTGCGGAATTATGAGAAACATGGTTGTGTTAGTCCACGTGTACGATGGTCATTTAAACACTGTCAAGTATCTTGAAATAATGGACCTCTTAAGAAATGAGTTAAATAATTTACCTGAGGAAGAGAGACATCGTATAATTCTACAATAAGATGGTGCTCCGGCCCATAACAGCAGAATCACCGCTGCCTATGTTAATAATCATTTCAATACCTGGATTGTTACAAAGGGCACAATTAGATGGCCTGCGAGATCACTAGATCTCACGCCTTTAGATTTTTTTTTGTGGGGATATGTACAAAATAAAATTTACCTCAAATCTTATGCAACTTTAAACGAGTTAAGACCTGAGATTCACAATACGATTTTTAATATTCATCACAACGCGCTATTAAAAGTTACTAGAAGTGAATTCCTTAAAAGAATAAATTTGTGAATCCAACAAAATGGAGATCATTTCGAGCAACTAATTAGTTAGAATGATTTTTTTTTTGTTCAAATAAAATAAGTTAAGATTTCATGCTTTTCCTTTAATTTAATGTACTAAGTTTGTTAGTAAGATATGATCCCTATGATGGACCCTATCGACTAATTATAAAAATACAGGGTGTAATTTTTTCGAATTTTTGCCAGTTCGATTCGCGGGTGTGGCAAGCAAATTTTCGAAAAACTGTGAAAGCAGTTGTGTTTCTTTTTAAAAATTAAGGAATGTTTCCTTTGCGTAAAATTATCTATCTCCAGTATTTAGAGTACTTCCCTTGGGGGATGTTCAAAATTTCCACCCTGTATATATATATATATATATATATGTGTGTATGGTGCATATATGTATAAATATATTATACTAGCGATTTACACCGTCGTCTTTCCCACTTCCTTCTAATCCTTTCCATCCAAAGGTTGCATGGAAGAGATCGCTTTATGCGATAAGGCCGCCCATTGCATCATTTGTACTAGATGGTTTTGTGCTTAGTGTTCAATGTTTTTCGTGGTGTACAATAAAGTGTTTTTGTATTGTATTGTATATCTCAAGAAAATTTTACTAGTAACAATTCCAAACGTCTGGCAGGATATTATGGTATGATTGGGAAATACATTCTACGAGGATAGCCATAGGCCACAGGTTAAGTTTCCCAAAACTGTCAAGTTACTCCCAACCCCAACCCCTGGGCTCCAAAATCCGGGGTTATCACGCGTCTTGTCCTGGTTGCCACATTTTAGAGATGGCAGCCCTACCTACTACAGAATGTATTAGATTTAGAGGTTATAAATATCATACTTAATCGTAAAAATTGTAAGTACACTTTATATATTCTGAATAGAATTAGTGTTAACCTCTATGTAAGCACTTAAATAATATGTACGATTCCTTTCATTAGACATTTAGGATAATATGAGTCACGTTAAAGCCCGAAGTAAATACAATAATATAAAGGTAAAGGACACCACGGAACGAGAATTAGTTAAAATATTCACTTTCGCTGTGTGGATGCTAGATCCTCTAAATCATTAATCATATGTTTATAATTAGGTACCTATATTCATATATCAAGTGCACTAAAGCACCAACGTTGATTATTCGTAATAGGATGTTCCATCTTAACAGAAGTTCCACTAGAACCGGTTTAAAATTCGGCGTGGTGTAGTATACCGTTACAAGCCACGCTATTCCGAGCGCACCTGCACTTAGGTCGTGGCTGACCGATAATGATGTGCGTAACACTTCGAAGAGATATGTTATCTTACTACAGATATAGATCGTGAATTCTTGTTAACCAAAACTTCAATGGTGTGATGCAAACATTGATAGAATATGTTACTCTACTCGTCATCAATGTAAAAAGATCGCAATTTTAGAAGCAAGGTAAGGATACTCGTACGTTTTAAAAATTCTGTTGACAATACATAAATTAGTATAGACGACTGAGTAAAAAACCACGATTGATTCTTAACTTAAATTTTCCCATAGGTAAGGCATATTGTATTGTTGATTGAACAACGGGCTCAGATTTAGGGTAAAGACCGTCTTTCAGAGATATTCATGTCATTATTAATGCACAAAATTGTATTGTGCGTTCAGAACTCCTTGGAGTATAATGTTTGGCATGGGGTTTCAATTAAAGAAAAAAATACTTTAAAAAAATCCACTCGTTTCAGGTTTCAGGCGGGATTCGAACCCGCATCTACCGCTATCCATCTAGCAGCCTAAACAATTAGCAGTTAAAAGCTTAAAAGTAAAAATATAATAATCTATAGTTTAGCAATACAACCATTATTGATTCGCTCATGCCTGGGAGTAGATCCACCTTCCTCCTTATCTTCTCAGAGGCAGTGGGACGAGCCCCTCTGCGTCTTCAGAGTGATCTTTTAGCTTCCTCTGAAAACGCAGCTGAGCGTGCTCGCCTCCTAGCTGTTTTCCAGATAGTTTGGTTACTGACTGCAAGCTTCTCCGTGAGCCAATAACGGGACTTTGCTTGACAGGAGCACTCTATCTCTTGCTATTTATTATCACTTAGACTTGGCGTCAAGACCAATCCTCCCCATCGCTGTCGTTGCGGAACTCGCGTCGGTGAGTAGGGGCACCATGGTCTCTCATGCCAAATGAGCGCTGGTCGAATCTCCCGCCATGTCTGCATCAATTACTTCATCCGCAGAGCTCTTGTCGCAGTCACTGTGCTAGCGGGCCTAGAGCTTAGCGGCACTTTTCGAGATGATGGCAAGAGACCTGGCGGAATGACGCTAATTCCTTCCAGCACGGTCGTCCTCTTGTATGGTATGCTACTTGCATGGATAGACACGGGCTCTACTGAGTGCTCCACGCGTTTTGTGTTGAGACTATGGGAACAAGGGGTCCAAGCGCTCGTTCCTTTTTAAGGAATTGTCTAAGAGACTCACCGAGGTAACTGGTGATCAAAAAGCTGGCAGCTACCGTCAACGGATTTGCCTTGCTATCTAACGAGGAAATGCTGCTAGCCTTTTGGACGCCATTCCTGACGGCGGCGTTGGGGATGATATATTATTTATTTTGTAAATTGTATTTATTTAAGAAGTTAAGTTTTAGGATAAATCTAATAATCAAACATTAAGTAGTTTTAAGCTTTTTTAATGTAATGAATTAAAATAATAAACTCGCGTAAAATAAAAAAGTTTAAAATTAATTTCATAAATAGGTGCTCCAATTCAAACAGTTAATCCGCTATAGGGACTTCCCCTCTCGTACCAAATTATTTGATATAGGTTACCAATACGCATTCTGTTTAATTTTACTTATTATTATTTTCTCAAGTTTCGCCTTATGAAAGTAAATGTCGTGTTAAAGAAATTGTTTACTGGTACATTCAATCACCTACAAATGAAGATTATAACATTACAATATATGTCTGTGATAACATTATTGACGTGGTTTAGCAGACCTTTACTTTTGCAAAATTCTGATACAACATTTCTTTAATGATACGGCACTTAACGACTATCATGGAGGTCTTTATGTAAACACAATACCATAAGAGGGCTTCATAATTATGTCTAATGGGTTATTGTATATGGGATGTCCTTGGATGGTTTCGGTTTTGATTTTCATTGAACTCGTACAAAGCAGGTACGATACGACGAACCTTTTTTTCTAAATAGTCTAAATACGATGCCATGCCATAGTATTGATGGAGCATTGTTGGGCCTCCCTGTAGTACTACTCGGGCACCAAAATAAGTTTATTATTACCATTTGAATTTTCGTAATTTATACATTAAACCATCTGATTATGATCATCGTCATTATAGTCTAGTCATCTTGTTGTTTACCTTGAATTGAACCGTGTTAGTAAATTAGTATTAAGTATAAATACTAAATTACAGACACAAAAATAGCTTGGCATCGAAATTCTAACGACAATACAGATAGGTAGATAGGCAGGTAATTGTACAATTAAGGCCCAAGTTTTTTACATCTTATTTGTAACTAACTTTTAGATTCACGAACCTTTTTCTAGTCTTTAATCTGAATTAAGGTTTCACAACTGAGGAAGTCAACAAGCCATATAATAACCATGCATTAAACGCGAGTTTGCATCTGAAAATCAACGTCACTTGGCAGATCCGCAGTCGGAAATATTCAAAAGCCTTATATATATACTAGCTGACCCAGCGAACTTCGTACCGCCATAAAAAAATAGGGGTTGGTGGTAGAAGGGCGAAAATTTTGGGTTATATTTATTTTTGTATGATGTATCATAAAAAAATTAAAGAAAAAATATCTGAAATTGAAAAAAAAAATTTAGGGGTGGATTAACCTTAACATTTAGGGGGATGAAAAATAGATGTTGTCCGATTCTCAGACCTACTGAATATGCATATAAAATTTCACGAAAATCGGTCGAGCCGTTTCGGAGGAGTTTAACCACAAACACCGCGACACGAGAATTTTATATATTAGATATATTTTGCAACTGAATCGTCGTAGTTTTATATTAATTTTGTAATTTAAAATGTCAGGAAATGATGGGGCTGGCATATCTTTATAATGGTAAAAGCCTCTAAATAAAGAAGATTGTAAAAAAAACTTAGAATATGCCACAGGCTGCTGTATCAGCAAAATGAGTTAAACCTAATTAGTAATTTCGCTGTTTTGGACAGTAAACAATATTTTTTGCTGAATAAGGAAACGTATTTTCTTTATTTCTACTTCTCATGGAATTATTTCGCCATTCCCAAATATGGATGCTAATGAATAATCTAAACCTTTTTTGTATGTGATAAAACAATTATCCCACCAAGGTTCAAACTAGGAACATTTGGAACAGAAAACAGGCTGTTGCGCTGAACCAACCGGGTGACAATGAAGCGTGTGAAATTATTAAGGTACCGTTTTTTCTATAATTAAAAAATAAATAAACATATGTATATATGCGACTGGATATTTGAAATGTAAATTTCAATATCTTGGTAGTATCCATAATCTCAATCTTCAGTCTAGCAGCAAACAAAACCTAGCTATTCCCTCTCACTCACCATACTGGTTTTGTTTCAAACTCATTTTCTCTTTAAGCTATACGATTCTGGAATACACTGCCTCCTCATATTCTAGATGCTCCGAACAAACTAGCTGTTAAACGCTCCGTACGTCATCGTTTATTAGATTCCTCCTCTACATTCTCCTGATATAAATAAATAAATAAATAAAAATAATTCTGACGAGGCAGCCTTTTCAGGCTGCTTCGTTAGAATTATTTTATATCATATTTGTTTCTTAGGTTTTCACGCACATCACTCATTAAATAAAACTAGTTCTTACGGGTTAATGCACGTGCATTTATATCAATTTTTATATCAATAAATAAATAAACTTTCGTGCTTTAACCCGTAAAAACTAGTTTTATTCAAAATTCAATATCGTTTATTCAGTCTAGGCTGTTACAAGCACTTGTGAATGTCGAAAAGCTACGCCATCGGTTCGCAAATCTACGGCGGGAGACCTTGTACTGAGAAGAACCGGCAAGAACAAGGGCTGTTTTTTTCTCCCTGTATTATATACAGAGTCGTCAAATTGAAAAATGACTTCAATATGAGGTAACTCATAATTAGTGATGTGCGTGAAAACCTATGAAACAAATATTTATAGATTTGATTTTAATGCAAGAAGTTCTGCTTGTCGCAGGCACGGGTACCTATTTCCTATTCTCATTCCCCTGCAAAGGTTAAGGCAAGCAGGTAACATGTTAAATAAACTTCCCTTTTCCCGAAAGGAATCATAAGGGTAGGAGTAGATTAGACAATTAGGACCCAGACTGTGGAATATCGGGAATATCTGGGACAAGTTTTTTTTCTGTTAAAAATGCTTTAAATTTGAAATTTAGAAGTTAAATACCTAAACAAATAAGACCCAAACTTAAAATAAATCATGTTAAACCTCATTCTATATATATTCGAGCTTAACAAAAAATACAGAGACGATAGTTGTGATGTTTTAAAACCCATGAAGCATCAATTTTTATTAAGAATTTTGGTGCCAATGGTTCTTAGCAATAATAATAAAATAATCTAAATTTTACCTAATAACGATATCAATCCACAGTTTCGGTCACAAAGTTTTGATTGCACTGAACGCGTAAGTTTATAACATTTCGAGACGGGGCGGCTCGCCGACAGTTCAGTTTGTTTACTATGTGGCACACACTGTTATCACGTTTGGACTCCACAAGTAACAGTTTTCGACTGGCACAAAATCTAAATAGTATAGTCACACACGCAATCTATTAGGTCGCATGTACAGAGAGAGATTAAATGCTTCTAACATTCATTTTCGACCTTGGTTTTATCAAATTTAAGTCAGTAGGTAATACTCTGAAAGATTTATTTTAAATCAATGCGTTTTTAAATTCTACAAGGAAAAATCAGTAAGCGATCGTCAGCTGTTATTGGCTGACTAACTCAATAATTTAGCGCTATATATTTTGCAAGTACCGAATATTGAGTTTTCAAATACTTAGGTAAATAATTACATAGTAGGATGGCAATATGGCATACAAATACACATTTTGAAAGTCTTTCTAAATTTATTGTAAGCAAAATTGTATAAGGACATACCTCTTTTTATGCCCTACTGGGTGGCATAGCGAATCGCTATGCCAGTGAATTTTCCGCTTCTGCGAAATGGAGCGCCCAAATCGCTCGTCGACAATTACAACTCCTATTGAAAAAATAAAGTTGTAGGTAATAAAAAGGAACTAAAACTTTTGTTTTAACACCTTCTACACAATACCTAAAAATATCTGCGAAATTTTTAAATATCTGACTCTATAGTTTTTTTGTTTTTATCTCCCACATAAAAGCTTCTTTTTAACGAAGTTTGCTGAAAACTTACCTTTTTATGTCCCAAACGCGCTCAATTTTTTTGATTCAATATATTTATTTATCGACTCAAAAGATCGACACCTTTTGTATTGACACTTTTCAGTAAATTTTTAATAAAAAGGAAAATCGGTTATTTTGATTTTTAGCATAATATTAAGGTTAAGGGGAAAAAGTGTAAATACAAAAGTTGTAATAACATTTTTCGAAATGAGTTGTACTTTAGACGAACAGTTCTTCCCCCTTAACAGGTCGAGAATCGTGACGACGAATTTATATTTTCTGAGATTTTTTTCCATAGTCATACACAGTCATACGTCATACACGCTATAGACTGGCAATCCGTAAGTCAGGTAATTGCCCGACTTGCATTCAGTTGGACCGCTTTCTCGCTGCGGCTATACTTCATGAAAACTTGAAAGCTTTGAACGTTATTTGTGGCAAAAAAGCCTTCCTGTTTATTCAGATGGTGCACAAATTACACGGGAACTGCAAGACAAGTACAGCGTGTCATCTCATTTGTAAGTACAGTTTTTTTGGTGAAAATAATGTAAAAATATTTAGTCATAACTTGATTTGTACCGTTGTTGACACTGTTGCCAATTGGAGGCGAATGAGCGAGATGTAATCTGCGTTATGCATCAGAGTGAAAGAGAGACGTTAGTGAGGTCTATGGGCGTCCAAGGGAAGTCGGGGTAAAACCATCACATTAAGAACTCGGAATTTCAAATTATATTTCTGCGATTATTTTAAGCAATTTGATGCAGCGAATATAATATGACTTAATATTTTCTTTCCATTTTACTACACATAAAGATGATTTGATGAGAAAAAAGTGGATAGAGATAGTTAGGATAAAAAAAAGCGAAAATTGTTTGCTGCCCATATTTAATAAATATTGAATATTAGTCTGTATTTAATAATTCATTGACGGTCGTTATTATTATATACAAAGCCAAAATTTTTGTGCTATGCTTTATAATGATTTTCGCCGAGGACTAACACAAAAAAGGTGCATTAATCGACTCAGTTCGATTTTATTTTTTGAAAAGCAATAAAAGTAAGTATAATGAATGCTATATGTTTATTTCACTTTATTATTCCGGTTATATAAATAGCTGTTATTAATGTAACCAGAAAACCGGAAACAACGAAAATTTGAAAATAGATGTTTTGTTGTGGAATAGAATATCAAGCGATCTGTCATTCCGCGATTCCGCACCTGAATCTTCACATCTATAAAGGCCAGACCTCTGTCTTCTTCCATCTCATAGGTGAAGTTAATTTTGGAATGGATACAATTTTTGCCAGGTGAGACTCAACATCATCTTTGTTAATAAACAGTCATCGATAAACCTCTTCCAAATTTCTGTGGGAGAGATGATAAAGTCTTTTAATGACACTCAGAAAGTTCTGAGAAACTGAAAAACTTACTTTTATTAAATCTTTTCAAAGAACTCTCCACCAGCCGTTAAACAAAGTTTCATGCGTCTGAACCAATTTTCAAATCATTTTTTCCAGTCCTCCGTAGACATCTCTTCCACGACCTTCTCAAACGCTGCTAGCGCTTCTTCCGGTGATGAAAACTGCATCCCTTTGAGCTGATTTTTTATTTTTGGGAATAAAAAGAAGTCACGCGAAGCCAAATCAGGACTGTAAGGAGGGTGTCTCAAAACTCTGACTGGTGTTGAGTCCAGGAAGTCCTTCGTTTTAATCGCAGAGTGCGCGGGCGCGTTGTTTGTTATGCGGCACCCAGCAGGAAACTATCCTCCCTACACAAAGGTGCTCGTGCAAAATCTTGTGAACACTTCCTGAACCAATCTGCAGAGTATGCTAAATCTCCTCGTACGTAATTCGTCTATTTTCTTGAATTAAATTTTATACTGCCAGCACCCTCTTTGGTGACAGCCGTCTTAGGACGACCACTTCTTTGTTCATTTTGAATTCGCTACACCAGCGGTAGATGGTTGCTTTTGAAGGCCCTTCATCCATAAAAGCAGTTCGAAATCGATCAAATGACTCATCAGGTTTTAAGCCACATTTAAAATCGTAAAAAACATAGCGCGAGAAGGTTCTCGATGCAAATCCATTTTTTAACGAGACAAGAAAATTTTAATTGGCTCTCGATAAAATGTAGAGGGACATTTGAAAATCAAACAGTGGTATTTTTACTTTTAAATAATCGAAGTTTTCAAAATAATTATAAGTGGCCACAAAATAATTAACAGTATATTAAACACTGTCTTACATAAAAACTTTTTTTCGCAAAACTTTCTGAGTGGCCTGGTGTATTGGCAACCACAGTAGCCACGGGACTTCCTATTGCACCCCATCTATTTGGAGGTAGTTCTGACCCTGATATATAAAGAAATTCGTTAACAAACAATGACGCAACAACTTGGCATATTCCTTCGGTGAAATATTCAGATGTCATTTTCTTTCAACTTCACCTTCACCACTTCCAGACAATGCAACACATTTGTGAACAGCGTTTCCACGTCAAAACTGACCATCAACTGATTTTCATCTACCTTGTTTTGGTGCAAGATTTCTATGAAATGGCGGGAATCTTTCACATACCTGCTCCACACGTTGGCCAACATTTTGGCGAATAGTTATCGCCATTACCTATGACCATCGTGTAGAGCAAGGGTTTGTGTTCATCTTGGTAGGTATTGGAATGATGGCCCACAAGTTGGCGCAAGATCCGTATGATCGTAACTACTCTCTACTTTCATATGGTATGCAAAAAATATATATTACTGTCAATGACGTATAATACATTTATAGGCAGATTATACGCCAACGTTGTTGCATTCAAAGTGGCACAAGTAGTGCTGTCCTCTTTACTCTTTGCGCCATACCGATACGGAAGAGAATGGGGTATAGTGAAAACTAGACTTTTAAAACCACAAAATCAATTATGAATAAAATATCTATTTTCAAATTTTAATTGTCAACAATTATATTCATTTAGACTAGGCTGTTACAAGCTCTTGTGAACATCAAAAGCTATGCCATTAGTTTGCAAGATTACGACGCGAGACCTCGTACTGAGAAGATCCGCAACCTTGTCTGCTGTAATAATATCATCGTTACAACCTTTTTAAGCTTGTCATCTATTTGCAATATTTTATTCTTTAATTGCAGTGTCATTTAATTCTCTTCCGGTTTATTAAAATATTTTATCTGTTCCAAGGCAGCTCCTATGTGCGTAAAGCAGCGTACGGATAGTGTTTTTAGTCAGTATGATTCTGACATAACCTTACTGCCTATTAGCCTGTAGGGTATCCATGAGGATTTTTTTCCCCGCTCCCCCGTTTGGGAGGAAACAAAAAACGTACCTTCCACGAGTTGCTATGAGTTTGGATAGCGCATTCAACGACATGCCTAGGCGTATACGCGTGCCCTGGAACGCTCTATCTATACGGTACGCAGCTTTAAAATTTTCTTTTTCACTTTTCTAAATTTCCATACTTGTTTACCTATTTTTTAGAGTTAGGTACGTAGATACTTGGGGTGATAAAGATAATGATACTTAATTAGTAGTAATACATTACTTGTACAAATTAAGCCCACTCTTCCGTGGCGTCAGTCTGTCAGTGGGCTCTCTCCATAGAAATAAATCAATATATGTGTATATAGATTTATTTCAGTGGCTTCATCTTACAAACCGTAATAAAGAGACGGTTGAAATTTTGACAGAATGTTTATAAAATTTTCACACAATGATGTTGATTCTGGCAGGGTTCTCTAAACCTAAACTTAAAATTGACAACAGTGTTTCCTTGTCATTCTCTATACAGAGAGATTGATGTTGAATTAAGTTTGAAGTCTAGAGAATCGTACCAGAATCGACACCAATGTCTATTTCAATAGAAAACATAAAAAAAAAATGGTTGCCTGTAAAGTCGGTTTTACGGGCGAAGATTTTACGTGACAACGTCTTTTTCTCGGTAGAATATTTATTGATATGAATATAATTAAATTGCACAATAGGAACAAGGAATTGAATGAAAATAAGAATTGCACAAATTTTAACTATAGAAATATATTTTGTTTACTAAAACATTGTACATGTAAACTTAAACTTAACACGAGAGACTCATCGTAACGTTACCGAGCGTTACACTTTTTCATAAGTGACTCCCAGCCGCAACCTAATTTAAGACGTTGTCACGTCAAAATAGTTTTACGATATTGTTACTAAGGCCTCAGACAGACACGTTAATTAAACTTGATATATTTCTAGGAAACTGACAGCTTAATATTATCATAAATCAAAACAAACATTTCAGAGCATATTTTATTAAACTAATTATGTATATACAATCTTTTAAATTCAAAAACCAATATCACCATATCTTAAAATAAAATACTATTAAAATGCTCATTTGTTTAAGAAACCAACGACCACCAAAGCATGTTGTAATTTTTTTTAATGATTTTTTATAGGCAGAAATGTCTTAATAAATCTTTTTTGTTTCTTTAATACTAACAACATTTGATTACGTAATGAAATAACACTGTGGTTATACGAGTGGCTAAAACCTACTTACCATATCTAAAGGTTGACGTCATTTGCCTCACTAGCCTTTAAATAACTTGTTAAAAAGGTCACACATAACTAGGGACTACAAGAATTCCTAGTATATTAATTCCTAAAATAATTATTAAATTGCGATTAAAACTTGTCGAATATGAGAAGGTAAAATTACATTTGGGGAGCTGGCGAACAAAATGGTATAATTACATAAAATTAAATTTTACAGGAGCTGTATAAAACTGATTGACATAGCTCCACTGAGCTTTTGGTATGGTTTTTAATTTATAAATTTAGTAATTTTAACACTGTTTTAGGCGGTTTTGATTGAAATATTTGAGATTCATATTCTACGGGCCCGATACATCCGAACTGTAAAAAAAAAGTAGATTGACCAGATGCGTAATTATACCGTTTTGTTCGCCAGCTTCTCATTTAGAAGATACCTATTTCGTTTGTTACCCGTTGTCCACGTAAGAAGTTCACCTGGGTGGACCCCCGAGACTTGTCCTGACCCCTGGTTCACCTGGGTGGACTGAGAGGACTTGTTATGACTCTTGGTACACATGGGTGGACCACGGATATAAATATTATCATTGAAGAATACGCCTGTGATTTTTTTATTAATCTTAATGTTCTCATTTTAGTTTCCTACATAAATATCATTATTCCGAAAAAGTACCAGGATACCACACATATCTAAGAGGTTCTAGTTATAAAAATGGAAAGAAACAAAGTACTGTTTAATAACTAGTTCTGAATAAGTTTTTTTTAACTGTTTCATAATCAGAACCCCTTTTGCCATGTATGGTCTCCTGGTACATTTTCCAAATAATGATTTTTATATGAGAAACTAAAATGAGAACATTAGATTAAAACAAACCATTTCAATATATCTGTGGTCCACCCATGTGAACCAAGAACCAGGACAAGTCTCCGGGGTGCACCCAGGTGAATTTATTAAGTGAACCACGGGTAACAAACGACATATTTTATTGAAAATGCTTTAAAAATATCATGTCACTCGAATGTTATGGGTTTATTTACGTATCAACTTGAATTGCAATTTACTTGATTTTCATATTAAATTCAATACTAGCCTTATATGGAATGTAAGAAATATCTCATAGCATTCTCAGCTTATTTATAAGCTGAGAATGCTATTATAAATAAATAAAGATTCGTTTTCCTAACAAATAAAAACTATTATACTTTTTATGAAGGAATTTGGCAAGCTTTCAGATTATATATAGCTATCATATTGCCTACCCTATTTTAAACTTCTGTGCTACATTAGTAAATAGTGTATTTTTAGCTAAAGCTTTACTTGTGTCTTTAAATGTCTATAGTTGTTTATTATAGATATTCCCGAATTCGTTCCTAAATTAGCCTTTGAATCTTTTTATACGTTCACGCTAGTCAATGGCAAGACTTCGGAAGGAATCTTTGACAGCATCAGATTTATTCTTATTTTTCTTCTCTGCTTTCCAAAGGTTATTCTTCATCAAAATATCCCTGAAACAAAATATACCAAAAGACATTATTATAAGTGCATGATATTAGAAACTATTTGAAACATTAAATGGTCATCATTCAACATCGAGCTATGCTGAGCCGTGCTGTGCTATACTCTATTTAGACAACTAGCTTATAGAAAGGCAAAAAACCCTTAAAAAAACCACTCGGTTAAACCTGTCTCGATGGCGCAGGTGGTTAGCGCGTTCGGCTGCGATCGTTGAAGGTAAGCAATTTTCGCAGTGGTCGGTCATTGGATGGGTGACCAAATATCTTCTATCTTGAGTTCCTCAGTGCTTCAGAAGGCACGTTAAGCCGTTGGTCCCGGCTACATCTGCAGTTAGCACCCGCCAATCCGCACTGTGCCCGCGTGGTGGGTCATGGCCCAATCTCCCTATTCCATCCATAGGGAAGGCCTGTGCCCCAGCAGTGGGGACATTAATAGGCTAATGATGATGTAACCTGTCTTAGCTATTCAATTAAGCAGCTTAATGTTTAAAATAAAAATATAATAAACAACTCGCTGTTATTAAAGTATAATTGAGGAATTAAACAATACGTGGTGCGCTGTGCCATCTTTGTGTAGCTATGTTTTATTGGGTTGTTGTACATTCACCGCAAAGTAATTAAATTAGCCCCATTGTTCTTTACTCCATACATTGAAAGATATAATTCAACACATGCAATTTACTTTATAAAAATAGAATTGTTTACACATAGTTGTTTGTTTCGTGATACTTTTACTTTGTGACGAATGAACAACAAACTATTTTGCCATAGTGCGTCTGCTGAAAAAAATACGATCGTAATGATTCGTGACAAGTCGTGTCAGTTTGTTATCATGTTAACCTGATGTTAACAGAATAACGTACACTTTTGACCTATCAAAAAATATGTCCAGAAATCAACTCTATTCGGTCGACATAAGGAACTGATAAAACCAGTCACAAATGTTTCAGTGGCCGCAAATTAATAACATGAGCACAGCACACCAGTACAATATCGTAATACCAGAGGCCTATTCCTGCAACATTTCCGCTTCCCGCGATCCCTTTGATTTCATACTTATAAAAGAGTTATGTTACATTGACACTTTAGCTTTGAAGGGAAAAGAAAAAATATTAAGTTCTTAAACAATTAACAAAGATGGAATGATGTGCTAAACACGATTAAGCCTTAATTAGAATTAAAAACTTTGATGAGAGTGGGCCTTCAAGTGATATAATAAAGCCCCAGTGCCATTTAAACAATGTAGGTACTTTTAACTTAAATAACTTATTAACGTTTAAAATAAAACTTTACAGCTGTAGAAGGTTAACTTATTTACTAAGCTTTGTCGTAAGTTAATTTGTTCACCTTTTACTTATTATTACATCCATGACGTGTTGCATGTGGTCATCCATCGTCCCTCTGGTGCCTCCATAATCATCGGGGAGATCATCTTTATCAAAATATTTGTATAGACTATCCGATTTCGGTGAATGGAAATGAACCTGCAAAAAAATGGAATATAGCAAACGCTAATAGCAAAATTACTTTATATTTGGACTTACTATTATGTATTCTTTGCCTACACATAATCTTAGGCTTAAATTCAGATTATCGAAAATTGATGTGGTATCGTATTCGTTACTAGGTCCCTCTTATTTCATCTCCATTTTGACGCAAAATAAATACTTACAAAGAAATAGTAAATCTAATGTAAACAAAAAAATTCAAACGTTTAAGACGTTTTTTGAGAGAGAGAGAGAGAGAAACTGAATGTGGCACAATTTTGAAAAGTGAAATTTTATATCAAAGAATCTTTGTAGACTATTCTACATATTGGAAAACGTAAAAACGGTCTTTGAAACTGTCTCCTTACTTTTGCGGGAGTGAATACTCTCTCAATGCGCAGTTTTTTTTTGTCATATTTTATATGTTAAGAAATATTCAGATAATCTAGCTCTAGATTTTTATGAATAATAAGTATATTTCTACTTTATGCTTTAAACAGCTAGATTTATAAAAAAATAATATAAAAAAAATAGAAAAAAAAGAAAATAACAAAAAAGTTACTGTAACTTAGAAAATATTTCGAAATACCAACTAAGTCAAAACTTATTACGAATTTTCAGAGTAGCTTTTAAACTTTGATAATTATGCATCAATCTTGGGAGAGTTTTATTGAAAAAACTGTTAATGATGAACTCCCACTCGTTCTCTTCTATTTAGGTATGACCGATTCGTGCAATCATATATAGCTATCCTGTCTTTTTCAGGAAAAATCCGGGGCTAAAATACCGGTAATTACATTATTGTTGTGATCGGCAATTTAACATTTATATGCTTATTATCAATAACTTACCATGTCTGTAACTTCTTGTTTCAGAAACGGTTTCATTAGACCAAATATCTTGTCTATAAACGGCGGTGCGTTCACCAAGTGTATCTGTTTCAATCTGATGGGTAAAGCGTCCTGCAAAAAGCAATATTTAAAATAAATAAAACTGGTTTGAAAATCGACTCATAATTGACTTGCAATAATAATTTTTGAATAAACCTATTCCATGCTATTCCCGTGGTACGGGTAGTCCAAACCATACCATAATCATGGCACTTGCTACAGTCTTGCTAATTACGCTGAGAGCTACCTCAAATTTTAGTATATAGAGCGAGAAGAAGCAATTTGCATATCACTAGGTTAAATAAAGTAAGTACTAAAACATAAAGGTGGGTGAAGTTCTCACTTCTTGATATTTGGCCAGTTTCCTAGCGATGGACACATTGAACTTGGTGATGAACTTGAGCGATATGTCCTTCACATCGAGCAGCACCAAGTCAGCGTCTTCCAAGTGTTCCTCGTTGAGGAGCCACGCGTCCATCGACAAGAAGAACAGCCTGACATCTTGTATGTAATCGAACAACTCCAAGCCGGGGTCGTTAAGCTGCCATATCCACAGGTTGCGATTGCCCGATATCCGTATCTGTGCCAAGTTCCTGGAATGAATAAAAGATTCGTTTTTTTTAATAAGGATTTAAATAGACAAAAACTCATAAGAAAGTTAGGATTACTAGGGGAGGCCTAGAGGGGATTTAGGGATTTATGCGAGCGCGGCAGAATAACTACACTTGGTTAGGGTTTTATTTGTTACTAGCGGCCGCCCGTGACTTCGCACGCGAGGAGTTAGTTATATGCACATACTTTTTGACTCCAAAAGGGGGTTTATTTCTAAAGATACATTATTAGTACACCTCTACACCATCTTTAGAGCATACAAGTTAAATTTCAAGTTTCTTACTTCAAAAAAATAGAACTTTCATACAAACTTCCAACCTCCGTATTACCCCTTTTAGGGGTGGAGTTTCGTGATAATATGTTGACCCGACTTCTTAATAATACTCGTGCCAATTTGAAGTAAATCCATGTAGTACTTTTTGAGTTTATCCCGGACATACATACAGACAAACAGACAATAATTCTAAAAACTATATTTTGGCTTCGGTATCGACTGTAGATCACACCCCAAGTGTTCTTTTAAAAAAATATTCAATGAACAGTTTTGACTTTCCTACCATTTTATTATATGTATAGATGGTCGGTTATTGTGCTTATATGCTTATCCTAAGTATTTTCTTTGTAATATTTCAGAGTATGCGTTAAATCCGATAGTTTTGATTTCTTGTTTATGATGTTGGCCATATAAATAATCCAAGTTTGTGACCTGGCTCACCGAAGGCAACTTTTTTTCAGATTTTGACGATTATAATCCTAAATGACTAGTTTTTGATCGTATCTTCTCAGGGAGTTTTTAAAAATAGATGCTGCAATGCAGAAAACCTTGCGTCACCCTTAAAAATGATTTTAAAAAACCAATGAAAATCCAGATGCTTGTCCTAGGTGTCGTTTGTTCCTCGGAATATTTAGAACTATAATATGTTATTGCGATGTTGCAAGCCCTCCTGACTGGCCTTATCAGTGGCAGCAGCAGGAGAAGAGCCCCCAAAAATTAGGTATCTAGTATGATCGACCTCTTGAAGAAACCAATGCTCATCTGAAAGATCATCAATTTCTGTATGAAATAAACCACTGCTGCATAGAAAATTTTACTATTTAATTTCCAGGATTTTCATTAATTAAATGGATTAAATGAAAATTACATTTATCTATCAAATCATCATATGACACAAAAGTTCACCATTTCATAATACCGTTGCGGGTTATGGTTAGGGCTACCATACGTCCGGATTAGTCCCGACATGTCTGAACTTTTAGACTATAGTCCCGACTTTGTCCGGATTTTTACAATTACATTGAATGTGAATAATAAAAGTACATATTGATTTAAATACCATACCATTGTAACTAAGTGAGAAATGGTACCATTTTGTATCTAAGAAAGTCTGGACTTTTTTCGAAAAGTCAGGATTTTTGTCAGGACTTTTGAAATTTCTAAATGGTAACCCTAGTTGTGGTTAACATCGCCACGTACGTTTCTTAACTTATGTGGTTTAACCACGAGATAAAAAAAACTTTGACAGTCGTGTCGATTCATGATTCTCTTGACCTAAATTTAAAATTGACAACAGTGTATTCTTGTCATACTGTATGTAGAATGAAAAGGAGACACTGATTTTGAATTAAGTTTTAAGTTTAGAGAATCATATTTTGATTGATATTCCTATAAAACATTATTCAAGCACAATACAGGATAACATCGGTTAGGCGTCACAAACTTGATATTGACGACTTTATAACACGTTTTTAATACGGCTATTAATAACAATTATTATTATAATACCAGTTACTAAAGGTAACTAAAATTATCTCATAATACCAGATTTAGTTCGTTAGTTTAACTGAATGGTTTTCCTTAACTGATTTCTGTGTAGCGCGGTCAAGGTTTGCGTAATGTAATCTAGTGCAATAAGATCAATCAACTGAAACACAGATCTTGCATTACTTAATGCAGGTACCTATTTACGAGATACCTCGTCGATACCTAAGAACTGTGACGTCTTGGTATGTTCACTTTGCTTGCAGGATTTTTTTTGTGATCGAATAACAATTGTACAATAATACTGTTAAAAGAAAATAATAACAGCTGTACCTATCGTTAGCCATCTTGTTAGGTATGCTGAATATTTTAATACTGTTTTTTTTTGAAAACATACCTAAATGTTGGCAATTGAATTAATAGCGAAATACGGCAACAATAAACAAAATATTATTGTATGAAATTTATGAAACCCCTTAGAGATATTAAAAGATTTTTTCAAAATCCCTCAGAAACCTAACACTTTTCCGGTTTAGAAATATCTCAATCCAGGTCATAAACTATATGCGTAGCAAATTTCATCCAAATCCGTTCAGTGGTTTAGGTGTGAAAGCGTAACAAACAAACAAACTCACTTTCGCATTTATAATATTAGTTAGGATTTGTGCATTCAATAATCATAATTTGTCGACCTACATGACCGAGTGGTTTGTACGCCGGGCTTCATTACTTACTTTGGGGCTAGGCTAATTGGTGTGTGTTGGAAATATTTATTTATTTATAATCATCATTTATTTCTTATCATCCGCAATCGATAAATTTGGTTAAAAAAGTGCCGTTATAAATTTATTTTACATAGTTGTTACTGCTAAGCGTTATTAAACATCACAATTTACATTTTAAGATTTAATACATTAAATTAAACACAAGTACGAGTAGGTAGCATTATCAAAAATATTTGAAGAATGCATTGTCTCTATTTCCGACCTGCTGATAGCAAAACAATGGGGACTGCGCGTGAGCATTTTCATAACTGCTAGGTTTCAAAAAGCCAAAGTTTTTTTTATGAAATAATTTCACTCGGATAGTGGAGGATTGTTGCTGTTGTTGCATAGATGAGTTTCTAGTAACATATTCTCAAAATTAGAGTAATGTTGATGACTTACACAATTTTAAATGTCTTCTGAAACTGTGGTGACAACGGGTCTCTATCATTAAGGAGTTCTGGTATCGAAGCTCTTATCGTGCAGAATAATTCTGCGGCGCTTTTCGCCTGCTCAAAGTTGTAGTAGCAGCTGTGTAGAAACCGCCTGATCAGTTTGTCCTCTAGAAATAAAAGAAAAACTATTTATAATAACAAAAAAACATCACTCAACTTGTAAGTCCTTTATGTTATACTGGCGGCCACCCGCAACTTCGTCTGTGTTAACTCAAAAATTTGCTGGGATAAAAATTATCCTATGTCTCATCTCAATCCAGTTTATAAACTTTCTGTGTACCAAGTCTTATCCAAATCCGAGCAGTAGTTTTTGCGTGATTGATATTAGTAGGCAGTAGGAAAACATTAGACAAATGTTTTTTTTTTTTGATCAGATCGAATATTATCTACTTTATTATAACATAGAAAGTATATTTCATACCTACTAATATTATTAATTCGAAAGCAGGTCTGTTTGTCTGTCTGTTATGTTTTCACGCCTAGCCGAATTTGAAAAATTAAGGCCAGAGATAAAGATGGTGCCTATTAACAATGTCGGTTATGCATTTTGCCAATATTCACTTTTTTACATAAATAGAATCACAATAAAAAGATCTATCATACGAAACATCAATTTTTTTTGAAAATTGTGATATATCAGTTTTTCGTTAATGTTGGTATCGTTCCTGATTATTACACAATTATTTTTAAGTATATTAGGTGCCTTAACCTTAGCTGGAGAGATTAAGTGTAGACTGACTTTTAAAGTATCTACGAAACTAACTGTACGGTCCTGGTCAGAAAATGTTTACCAGTTTTGAAATTAGATTCTATATCACACTTTTTCACTAAAGTCTAGAAAGCCATATCAAGTAACTTATTACCTTTCAAAAGTTATTATGCAAAATGACGCATCGAGAATAACAAAAAAAAATATATTACTTTTTGATATTGAAACTCATTTCTTTATTTGTTGAAATGACATTTATAAAAAAATATTGTTTAAACATTTTTTGGACAAGAGCAAATTTTTACGAAAAAAAATTTCATAACGAAATAAAATGACAAGTTTGACCCTGGAGCAAAGGGCTGAAATAATATTTCTCTTCGAAGATGGACATAGTATTAGTTCTGTATCACGAGAACTTAATATATCGCGATTCACTGTAAGGTTTTGGATCCGGCGTTACGGCGAAGAAGGGTAATTAACAGAGCTTAGAAATAATTCAAGACAACGATCAATACTAACCGCCACGCAAATAACAGAAATGATTCGTCGTTACGAAGAGAACAGTTTCACACCAACTAGTTATTTTTCTGCTTTATATGATGTGAGTGCTCGGACGATCCGACGAGCTCTGCACAGTGCTGGACTACACTACAGATCCCTGCTATACTACCCTACCCTGCTATTAAAGTGGAGCTGAAACCTCACCACAAAACAGCCTGGCTTAACTTTGCGCGACAACATATCGATTTTGATATTCTATATTTACCGTTGAGAAAACCTTTAAATCAAGCCGAATCGGAAGATTAGATTTATGGCGCTATAATCGAACTCGGTATGATGAAGCTCATATCGTGCCTCAAAACGAGTCAGGTCGCATAACAGTAAACTTATGAGGGTGAATGAGCCGGAGAACTGGCGCCGTTAGAGAATAGGGCTACTGCCATTAATTATGTGTCGCTTTTGGCAGAAGTGATGCTGCCTACTGTGCGCGTAGTGTATCCTGCAACAAAATTCCCGCACATTACCTACTTATGTTCAATTCAAGATAATGCATGGATACACACGACCCGTGCTACTATGGCGTGGTTCAACCTGCACCGTGATTTTCGTCCCAGTCAATGGCCCGCTCGGTCTGCTGATTTGCACCCTATTGAAAATTTATGGGGGCTTATGGTTCAACGCTGGGACTGTCAAAATTCACATAAACTTTTTTCGTTTTAGAACATAATCTTCACAATCCAATAGGTTCCCATGATGCTCTAGTAACTGCATCCCGGGCTCCCCTACTAATAATCATCACCTAAGAATCAACCCTTTGTTCATCTTCAGCCGATCGACTTCCACTACTGGACATAACCCTCAAGGGATTTCCATTCCATACACAATGCTTCTGCGCTTTCCACATCCTGTGGGTCTACCCGATTCGCAGAATTAATAATTGAGAAGAAGAAAGAAGCAGAGTTGAATGGATTGTCATTATAAAAGGTATTTTTTTCTGAACATTGAAGAAGCTTGTTTGCTCCAATCTCAATAAGTAGAAAAAGCTAGGAAGTAAGCAGGCGTATAATTAGTACTGCTTGAATCGGGCGTATCTTCCAAAACAACTATGGATCAACACACTGTTGACATCGATGGAAAACAGAGGGACTGTTTCAACATTACTAAATGTAATCGATCTCGCCACATTGTCGTCTACCTACACAATAGTCACTTTCCGTGAACACACCGGAAAACTTACGGCAACCAAGAGACCCTACTTAAAGATAAATTCCGTTGAATAGCCGTTGTGATGTAACGCATTTATTTTTATGTGAAAATTTGTATTCTTGCCTTATAAGAATCATACAATCCCACCCGATATACCACGGAAAACATTGTGTTTTATTCCAGAAATGTGTCACAGAATTTTAAATTTGTAAAAGATACATTTTTGTTTATTATAAGTTTAGATTTTTATATCATTTTTTAAAGAGTCTGAAAAGGCTGAATGAGGGTCACCATATTGTAAATTGTACAGTAAACAGTACCCTTAGCACAAACTAATATCGAATTCGTATCGTTTGCGAGAACGAAATGTCATTGTCAAATATATACCCACTGATTTTTAGTTCTCGTAGATACGTTATGGTGCTGCTGTTCAAGTTTTCATACAAAATTTGACAATGACATTTCGGACTCGTAAACTATTCAAATTCGATAATGGTTTGTGCTAGGGGTACAGTAACACAAAACATCTATTTTGAAAATATGACCGGATTGTTAAATACTTCTTTTATACTATTCCAGGGTCTATTTGCCAGGATACACAATGGGCCTCAGAGCAGTGTTCTAAGACCTACCTACCTATATACGGCACCAGCCGCGTGCTTCTCCTGTTACTGTTGCCGAATTACCTACCACAACCTTTGCTGTTGCTGAACCTACGGTGGAATTTAACTATCTTCGTGGGAACCAAACAACGAGTATTTGAGTTGCTTTATCTATTTGTATAAACATTTCAGAGATTATATATTAAATAAAACAAATTTCAACGGTAGATAAAGATGCACTGATTTATTTATTTATTGACGTTTCGATGCGTCGTCTGAAAAATGTCTGTTAAGGATGCGAAACGTCAATAAATAAATAAATCAGTGCATCTATACCGTTGAAACTTGTTTTATTTAATGAGTGGTGTGCGTGAAAACCCAAGACTATATATGTTACGTATGTTGGACGTTGGACGACCTCCGTAGTCGAGTGGTTTGTACGCCGGGTTTCATGGTATCGCCGACTCGAGAGGGTTCGAATCCCGATGGGGGCAGATGTTTGTGTGATGAATACGAACATTGGTACTCCAGTCATGGATGTTTAATATGTATTTCTATGTAAATATACTTATATATGTACTGTATATATTCTATCCGTTACCCTAGTATCCCATAACACAAGCCTTACAGTGCTTACTTTGGGGCTAGGCTAATTGATGTGAATTTTGGAAATATTTATTATTTATTTATTATGTTTGTATGAGATATTGAGTTATGGTTATTTAAAATCATTGTGGAGAGATTTTAAATAACCATATAAAGGTACTATATACTCCAAAGGTATAAAGTTTATGTTTAACTTTTTTACTTAAAAACTTCTTGATGTTATCGTTACTTTGGTTACGTGGTCAGTTTGTTGGAAAATAAGTAGTTTCGATTGAAGCAGAAGTTTTATAAAGTAAAGTGAGTTTATATTCTTCAATTTGGTCCTTCGAGCCTTCTTCACCGAGCAAACCATCCTTGAATACTGTACATTCAATTTTAAAAACTTTCTTCACACAGTTTGTCATTATAATGTAACCTTCTTAAGCTATAATTAGTGTATCGTAGCAGTGACAAAATCTACATCGGCTCGCTTGTGGTAAAAAATCTCTGCTGCGGCCGCGCCGCCGTTGCCATTGACAATTTCTGACAAACATTAATTGTGTCACACAAATACATTGATGGCTATTAAGAAATAGGTAGGTAGGTATATAAGATTTAAAGCTAGCTGCACACATACAATAATATTGTAAATGCAATATTGTCAGTGATGTTGGTCAATATATAGCTAGTACCACACTACACAATATTATTATTGACGATATTTCGTGATAGTCTCTGGTTCAGTTACGCAGCTTCATTTAATTTGTGTACACACTTTAAATAATGTACATAAATAAAATGGTTGCTGTATTTGTTATTGCATTTATTTTATCCAAGAGAAAAAGGCAATCAAGAAAGAAAGTTACATTAAAGACTAGCTGCAGAATAGAAAAGGATACACTAGCAGTTACTCTATATACGCTTCACTATTTTTTTCGAAAATTCGTTCGTAGAGTATATTTTATTTACGTATTCTCTCGTGTTATTGTGACCTGTTTTTTTTTTAATTTATTACGATAGGTATACATCAGTGTTATGGTTGGATGTATTCTATAGTTAGGGATACGTGTCCCATGTTTGAATAAATATAGATATTATATCTATCTTGTTTTTCCGTGGGAGTAGTGAGTATTACCAATATTTTTTTCACTTTTATATGGTCGTTTGTTGTTAAAAGAGTTACTTCTTTTTCTTCCATATGGCAATTAACTCTTGTTGGGTTGTTAAAAGTGAGATAAATACTTTTTCAAGTTCATTTTTAAAGAAAATGGACATGTTAGCCTTAATACAATATTTTCTGGCCCTAGTTCATACATTTTGTTAAAACAACTTGATCTAGATATCCTTCATACTTTATAATTTCCGGCTATACGTGATTCTTATAATACTTATAAATTATAATACTAAAATAAACTTGTTTTAAAAATAGAAGTCCATTCACGTAACTTGTTCATTTTCCTCGTCTTGTTGTTGCCTACCTAATGCCGGAAATGCATTTCACGATGATTAAGTATGTTAGTCGGGAGAATGATCTTTGAAAAGCTGACATTAATATCCAATATGGAAGCTATTAATAACAGTTTTTTAAACTACAGCGAGTTCAATCTCGATAAGTTATAATAACTACCTAGTTGTCAGACATACCTATGTCTGATATTTCCATGTCATGTAGCAAACCATCATTGCAAAACCCTTGTCATCTCTCAATACTTGGTACAATAGTAATTTATTTTATCATTGCAATCGCAACACAACTCTGGGTAGATAGATATACCTATAAGTATGTCTCTCTAATGACTAGCCGACTTCAGATCAGTTCCTCAGTGTAAGTATATGACTTTCAAATAAAAATACATTACGGAGACTCTATAAGCGGATTAATTACAATACAATGATACCATGTAGAATGACCATCTTTGCAAGGGTCGTCGCTGAGAATCATTGATCCAAAAGTATTGTGATTATGTATCTTCAAATATCTAATTTATTGGAATGTATTGTGGTATACTAGACAGTGACAATAATATACATTATATTAACCTAAGTCTTTACGTAAGTTATCAATGGAAATAAACTAATAGGCTATATAATATTTATTTACCCAAATCTTTAGGCAGGTGAGGTTGGCTGTTGACCCAGGTTTTGAACTGTGCCATTTGCTGTTCTATCTCTTCGGGGCTCTTGTTTTCTGCCATTTTGGCTATTTTTCCCACTGTAAATGAAACAAAATACAATATAGGACAACTTAAATTGTGTGTCATCATAAGACGTTTGAGCGAGGCGCAGCAGTCGCCAATAATAGGCAATTATTTTTTCGAAGTCAACTGACAAAAAATGTACTACTCTCCTTATATACAAGTTAGTGTAAATGAAATCATTTTCTAAACTCTCACTAAAACTTTTAAAGCTGAAATCTCTTAAAGTATATGACTCATTATCTTGTTAAGGATGTTTCAATAAGAGTGCATTCTTTCATTTTAAAATAAAAACACCCATTTTTTGAAAAAGTTGTAATATTTTTATTGGATTCTAAAGAAGACATATTCCGATTATGAATGGAATAAAAAATCCGTCAAATGGCCCCCACGACTGCACAAAGTACACTCTTATTGAGACATCCTATACTACCGGGACATTGAGCTATAACTGAATAGAATAAATTATTTTATCCCATAAGACAAGCCTTACAGAGCTTTCTTTAGGGCTAGGCTTATTGATCGTGTGTTGATCAAAAGTCAAAATTCAAATTTCAAATTGGATGCACAATACAACTCTTTTGAATCGTCCATATTTTTTTCTCTACCACCAATTAAGAACATTTTTTAGCTGTATCATTGTAGCATTTTAGAAAAATTAACGAGAAACCCTGCACAGCGTTAACTATGCTATGTAGCATACATTCTGAAAGAATAAAGTAATTTTTTAAATTAGAATGCGAATTTCTGACAAAAGAGCAGTGCTGTTCGTAATTTGCCAACCAAAATACATACCTAGTTACAGAAAAAATCAAAAAATATAGACCCGACCGATGCATGCGATGCGACGCAACGGTAAAGTTAGAGACTAGTAAATTCTAGGGTTTTGTTTCGCTCCAAACTCAACATAGCAAGTTAGTTTTAAAGGGTAGTAAAATTTTACATTTTTGAAGACTTGTTTTTTTTATTAACGTGAATTGGTAATTTAATGTTCCTCGAGTTTATATAATTTTGCCATATTTTAATATCTTACTTAACACATTATTATACTTTAACTACACGAGTATAAAATTATATTTATCGTAATAATTTACTGATAGCATTTTTTGGGTTGAAAATTTTATATATTTTTAACAAGTTATTAGTTATATTATGTAATGTTAATTGATGTTAATATTATTTTATAAATGTTTAGCTGTATTTTCGAAGTGAAAACATCTTTAGCGGCGTTGTACACTTTTTTTTAATGGGTAAAATTTTTTAAACTCGCGTCAGGACACGTGACCTAATCGAAAATTCGTAAGACGAAAACAATAAAATTGGATAGGTTGTTGACGTTCAATATATTGGACGAAACATAGTAATATTTTATTTTATCGTATTATTAAGTCTCTAAGTAGGACGTTCAGATGGCAGCATATTTTCATGTAAGTTGATTTCTCTGAGAGATAAACTTTTTAATGTAATATAAATTGTCATGTTTGTGTACGATAGCGCAATAAATAAATATTGTATTCTACCACATAAATGATAGTACCTACTTTTATACTGATAAATTAAAGCAATTCGTGCAAAATTATTCCCTTACCATTCCAAAATATCAAAAATGCACAACGTTCATATTCAAGTTTCCACTTCTGCCGGTCCGTCTCGGAAACCCGTCGTTTTTTTATTACAGACGACGTTAGTGAATATTATCTGATCTTCGTCTGCGTGAAAAAAAAACGTTTCCCATACAAACTTCCACCCCTCTTTTCACCCGGGTGATTTTGGAATAAAAACTATCCAATATCCTTTCCCGGGACTCAAACCATCTCTATACCAAATTCCATCTAAATCGGTGATGCGGTGGTAAGAGGCGGACGGACAGACAAGCAGACACACTTTCGCATTTATAATATATGGACACTCTGAAATATTTATAGGTCTAGATAGATGTTAATATTAGCATAACATTGCGAATTAGCAAACCGACCGTTCCGGAAGGAAGACAAAATACCAGAGCGATAAAAACAACAAGAAAACTAAGACAGGTAAATATAGCACCAATGAAAAAGACAATTTAGGTAAGTGAAACTGTGCTTCAGTGTGTCACCTTCTTATCAGTTCAGCAAAGCATACGTGCGTATACTTATTTTACTTCGCAAAGACCGAACAAGAAATTCTTATCTGTCTGCAATTTCGTCTTCCAAAATTTTGTTTTTCTTCTTAGTTAGAAAAGGGACAAATTCTGTTTTCTCATGTAAATATTAGCCAATTATGTTCATCTTCAAGATCTCCTTTACAAAATTTTATTCCAAAATTCATCAAAATTTATTAAGCGGGTAATAATAACAGTATGGAAGAAAAAAAAAACAAAAATCGGGAGATAAATCCTCTCTTTTTTTGCATACACACTTAACAGGACAAAGGATCTGTCAATATTAACTAAAAAAAAAGAAGCGAAAACCAATTAGTAAATGGATAAAGATAAACACTACACACATTAATAACCTTGACGCAAATATTTGAAAACAAACACGATATTCTTGTAACTCGCAAACGTCAGCAAAAAAAATACAAACTTTAAAATCACCTGAGCTTGAAGAGAATAAAAACT
Organism: Chilo suppressalis; assembly: GCA_902850365.2. Taxonomy (NCBI): domain Eukaryota; kingdom Metazoa; phylum Arthropoda; class Insecta; order Lepidoptera; family Crambidae; genus Chilo; species Chilo suppressalis. The sequence continues at coordinate 10,285,926 of OU963907.1, forward strand.
CGTTCTCCTTTGAACAACTCAATATAAGGTGTTCTTAGTGGTATTGATAGTATTGAAACTCTTTCAATTACGCTTTAATAAAGAATGGGATAACTCACATGAATAAATAGTACGATTTTCAAAAGGACAGCCGCAACAGTTGAATTCCGTTTTAATTCGCGGAAAATGTAATGCTAGTGGTCTCGAAATACGGTTTACGTCATGTTGATACAACTAGACCTCTCCGCTGACTGATCACGACTGGATCATGGCCTTCGCAGCCAAATAAACCGCACCAATGTTGTTGTGTGTAATGCACGCGAAATTTTATGAGTAACCGGACTGCGCAGGAGTGCCAATGTTACGCTCGACGGAGGGGGGAAAAATAAACGAGCAGAAGGAAAATTGCATACTCCCGCTCTAATAGTAATAAAAATCAACTATTGTCTTAGATTTAAACATTCTTATTCTAACCTTCAGCAATCTGACCAGATTGCGAAAGGTGTGGGTTCGAATCCCGTCTAATACCTGGACCACGTGGAATATTTTCTAGTAAAACTTTCTTAAAATTATTATTTTTTATAGCCAAGTAGGCAAATGACTTTACCCCACCTGATGTTAAGTGGTGATAAAGTCCAAATGTAAAGATAGTTGGTACAGCAGTTTTAAGCTGCTACACCAACCATCCTTACCTCGCCGCCTGCAAAAATGCTTCTTTACGCCTCTCTTAAAGCACACCAGATCGTAGGAAGGAGAGACAACGTGCGCGGGCAAAAAATTCCACTTACGAATAGTACGACAAAGAAATGAGTCACCAAATTTCTTTGTTCATGTAGGAATAGTCGCCGCAGTAAATCGGTGGTAACGGAGGCCAGGGGGGCATTCGCCTAACGGAAATACTTTGGAAAACGCTAATGCTTACGATTTTATTTTCTTATTTCTAGCCACCTGATGTTTTCAAATGCCTCGCGCTCTTTTTTTTCTTTTGCATTGGTAATAACAATATTAAAAAAAATCAGCGTGAGGTATTTGAAAACCTTCGGCGGTCAGAAATAACAAAATCAAATCGAAAGCGTTAGCGTATTCCAAGGCATTTCCGTTAGGCCAATGGCCCCCAGGACGCGTGGTCCTCTGAAGAAAAGGTGATGGAGGGATAAGGAAGAATAACTCCTCTATCTCTCTAATAGTAAAAATAAAATAATAAATAAATAATAACAGATTTATGAATATAGCAGTTAAATGTTTAAAATAAAAAGATATACCTAATAAATGAAAATTCTTGATAAATTGTAAAGGTTCGTGAATTAATTCACGACTGCAGGATTCACAGAGCAGTGGCTATTAGGCCTATGAAAAAATATTAGGCCTATGAAAACATATTAGGCCTATGATGGTGTCTGGAAATATACAAAAACAGATTTTCAATTCCTTTCCCACAATAGGTTCGGAAAAGGCTCTCTTTAAAGGCTTAAACTACATAACTTTACTTAGGAAAGTTAGCAGTTGGTGCATTCTAAAGTGTTAATTTCCTCCCAGACGCTGGTAAGTATAACGCAAAGTTAAACAATGTTATTCATTTATCTTTAGCCTATTAAAACAAAGTCATGAATGCGTTACGCCATCCAAGCTAGGAATAAATGTATGGACTTCTACTTTGGAGAAAATTATTCACTTTTCACTGAAGATGTAGGCATAAACCTTTTTTCTGAGATGATGGTGTTTTGTAATGATGAGTTATAATTATAATAATGTGACTGGTGTGACATGCTGCAGGTGCATCAGCTTTAATAAGCGTATGCAAGGGCTGGTAAAACGAAAAAACCTACTTTTTATGTATTCTGTGACACAATAAAGACTTTTTTTTTGGGGTTCCGGTGGTTATTCTCCGGAGAGTTACCAAAGAACATTTATTTGAATCAGATTATTTAGATGGTTTAGCATTTTAGCATATGGATGTTTGTTTTTCGCTATTTGATACGAAAAACATAGGAGACTTTTATAAATTACATTTTATTATGTAATTTACATTGGGGTAAGTTAGTATTGTATTGTTTTTTTTTGTAATAGGTCATTTGATAATTTTGTGTTAGAGATATGTAAATTTAGATAGAGTGTAGTTTTAGGAATGAGTTTATAGTGTAAGTTATTATCTGTTATTATATTCTTTCAGTGTGTTTACGATGGTTTTACATAGATCGATAAATGAATTTAAGCATGATTTCTTTTGCATGAGCTCGGTTATAGTATAAGGATCGATTTGATGGTATGAGCAGAGGCGGGTATGTTCCGCCCGCGTACGTGTGTAGCGGGGGCATTCCCGTATTAAGTGGTTAAGCGTTTGGATTTTGTTCGAGTCACAGTTGCATTTGTCACTTGCGGCTATCTTGAACCGATGTATAAAGACTTGATGAAGAAGAATTTATAAGAACTTTTTTGCAAAAAATAATCTTGTACCAGTATAAAATATTTACAAGGAAAAGGCATAGGAATCTTCAAATGCTGCACTCAAAAAGTTTTTTAATTATAAAAAATAAGATAGTAACTAATAGTAGGTCTATACGCAAACTCAGACCAATTTATTTGGTCTGAGTTCGCAAATTGCTTTTGAAAGATGTACCTAAGTAATTTATTATAACGCCACTAAAATACTTGTTCCGAAAAGCATCGATGGTTAAGCAATCTCTTCAGTTACACACTGTAAATGTCAAAAAAAATGCCGGCAAAATGGAAGGGAACACATTAAAAAAAGAGGGAGAATAATTTAATTGAAGTCGTGAAGGATAGGGAGGTGACCTTTTAAGAGGGTAAAACTGTTAATCGAGATTTCCGGGAAAGCTACAACTTCTATCGAAAAGATTTCACATTACACTTTTTCCACCTAACCAAAAATATCTGCGAAAAATCAAAATAACACAATTTTTATTTTTCGATTGTGTCATTTTCAAGTCGTTTATTTTGAATTTTCACAGAAATTTTTAGGGTAATGTGAGAGATAGGGTGTGTTAAATAGAGGTTTTGCCTGCGTTACAACAAAAAAAAGGATAATGTGAAAAAACTGGGTAAGTGCGTGTCGTGTCATGCGCAGTGTAGGGTTACCTGTCGTTACCGCAATATCAGGGGCCTGACAGCTTTAGTTCCGTTTTCTTAGTTTTGGCGCTAGCGTCGCTGATATATTTATATAGCCTGTGGTTAACCCGTCGCCATGTTGTCACTATTGACAGTTTGACAGACAATTCAAAGTTTCAAACTTGCTACATATATAGTGATCTGTGCGCAATATATTTGAGTAGGAGACTTAATTATCTGTATCGGAAAAACGGAAATTAAAATATCTATTAATATCAAACTTTAATCTCAACTAAAATACCTAAACCAAAAAGACAAAATCAAACTGCGTCTCAAACTCGAAATCAATTCAAAAATTAGTAGTTTAAAGTTCAATATTTCACAAACGATCTCTGAATCGAAAAATAGTCTTAGAAACCCCTAAATAGCTTTAAAGGACCTATTCAACGATACCGTACATGTTGGGGTAGACGCCGAAAAAAAACATCCTCAAGTTACATGTAGGAGAGCTACCGTTTTTTTTTGAAATTTTACTCTACCTATTTGTTGGCGTGATTGACATACATAATCGTATCTCCACAAAATTACAGCTTTCTAGTGCTAACAGTCTTCAGGCAAAACCGGGGACGGATAGACAGACGGACATGACGAAACTATAAGGTTTCCTTGTCAGGACTAAGGAGTCCTAAAAAAAATACAAAAGTTGAAGATCTTTTAAATAATTACTTACTATTGATACTACATTGTTTTTTTTAGATAGGTAGGTATAGCTAGGAGATGTAGTTTTCCCGAAAATTTTGCTAAACCTTTTCCCCCCTTAAAAGGTCAAGAATCGTGACGACGCATTTGCATTTACTGAGAAAATTTTCCATGGTTATGTATATTTTAATTACAAACTTTTATTTACTTTTCTACTGTTGGTTTTCTATAATGGATTCTTGCAAGTTAAATTTGATACACTTCCTAGAATCCGATTGAGCTGAAAATTTTCACGCATAAGTACGTATATCGCGTGACAATGCAGTATTATGATGGCACAGAGCTGATCTGCTGATGGAGTTGGAAGGTGGTCATAGGCACACCGTAATAAAACGAAGTAACCGCATTGAGTTTGGGATTATTTGATTTGTGTTGATGTGTACTTTGTCTCTAGACGGTATCCAGAATATAATGATGGAGCTAGTAAGATCTGGATACTGTCTAGAGACAAAGAACTCATCAAAACGAATGTATGTATTCTAGAAATAAAACCGCGAAAATACTAGTCACTGAAATTACCAGCAACATCGCGGATCGCGATAGCGTCAGCTCACACCGAAACGCGACGCAACGCTGCACGCTGTACGGAGCGGCTCAAAACATAACATTATTTATTACGCGAAAAGATACACATTTCATGGTTTGAATTCAGAATACGCGTGGTGCAATGTATTCTGAATTCAAACAATAAAGATCGAGTGGTGCGGCACATTCTAATATGAGCCTTATGCAGTGCGGCTAAAGGGAGAAAGTGCAACGATATCTGCACTTGTTTCCAACCTATGTGCGTTACCCACGGTGGTATAAGTAGGTACTGCGCACTTGCGGGTGCTAGTTAATTCTCAATTTAACGAGACTTTTCTAGAATCCGTCGATTGGCGTAAATAAGCGCGATCAGCGACGCGCAGAGGCAGTTGATTTGAGTTTCAAGAGCGATTTCGGGACGAATACAAAGGCGATCAAAATGTAAGTGTTCAAATGCGATTGTTAAAAGACTTGTATAGTGAAGTACAATGTTTAGTGAGTGTATTTTGATTAACATTGTGTATTAATTGTGTTAAGTGTGTGGTGAATAAAGTACTGTCAAGCGTGAACTGGCATATAATTCCGAACCCCATCCCGACACGTATCAGTATAAATGTATTGTCAATAAATAATGGTAAATCAAGGTTTGATTATGAAGATATTAAATCCCAAATCATAAATAGATACTAAAAAGTTTATAATGAAGAAAAGAAAAAACAGCATTTATTACTTGTATAAGAAATATGATATTTATTTATCAGAATAAAATTATTTGTATCTTTTAATTTATTTTTATTAACAAGTAAGTAATAAAAGTTTGCTTAAAAAACTAATTTCACTAAGGTGAAAGCACGCAAAACCATGTGAATGTGAAACAGAGCTGAGTACTGTTGCCAATAAAACGAGGCGAGTGAGAGATATAGAACAGAGGCTTTTTTGAAGTTATATTTCTTTAGGCGCGTTATGAAAAAATGATGAGAGTGAAATTTTAAGATGCGCGCGCATCACTGTAACACAAAATTTTTATTATCAAAAAACATCTAAAATTATCAAAAAACATCTAATATAATCAAACGAATCACATCTTAGTATTCATTATTTTGAAATTTTACCAATATTGCACAGAAGTCGCTGATAATATATATAAGTTTTAAAAATAACAGGAACTGTAAACTTACTAACTGCAGATGTATTTGATTACACAACAAAGTGTTTTAATTATTTACCAAACATTCCGTATCTTCGTAATCCATACCTTTAAACCATTTGCTAACTTTTATTTTGCAGTTATACATTGTAAGGGAATGAATGAATTAAAGAGATTTTTATTTTTTGTATAATTTAGCGCTCAAATATTGGTAGTTTTTTTGGGCAAATGAGGTTTTACAAATGACATTCGTCTATATAGCAACTTCTGCGGCAACAGACCGATCGGTGCAGGATTAGTAAACTATTGTTTTTTTTTTGTGTTTGTTTTATTTCGCTTGTAAAGTTCTAAATTTAATTAAGCTAGATATTTAAAATTGCCGCATTTATCGACTGTTATAAAATCGGTACGCAGTTCGCCGGGTCAGCTAATTATAATATAATTGCAATGTACTTATTCACCACATAACTAAGCGCTATGATGCTGCATGCTGTGCTGCTTATAGGAGTGAAATAAACTTATTTTAACAAGTTAAAAACTCATCTTAAAATAATTCCAAACGCACAGAAGTTTTCACTTCAAAAAATGAGCAAACAAAACTTAGCAAAATGCTTAGATTAAAACAAAAAGGGTAGATACAATACGCTCATACAAGCATCAAATAAATGATTCGACTCAACTACATAAGCAACTCTCACACACGCATGAGTCTGTAAATACATTCAATCGAGCGAGCAAGACAGAACTGTACGCTTCAATGCAGAGAGAGCGAAACGGCGAATCCGCTTCCGAGTGCGAACGGCTGAGCTGTATTGTTGTCCTTTTCTTGATAACAAAATGGCGATAACGATCTAACGAATCTGGAACAACGGAACCAAAGCGCGATTCAGGAGGCTACAGCGCCATCTCTTGACCATTGGTGTAGTAGAACCAAAAACCACATCTTTATTTTTTGTAATAAAGTAACAGTTATAGGTATTCATATTTATAATATCAAAAGTATTTATTAATTTGGAACAACGGAACCAAAGCGCGATTCAAGAGACTACAGCGCCATCTCTTGACCATTGGTGTAGTAGAACCAAAAACCACATCTTTATTTTTGTAATAAAGTAACACTTATAGGTATTCATATTTATAATATTTATCCACATGTTTCTAGTTTGTATATTCGGAATACGTGTTTGAGTTTCATACAAGTGCAAATCACATATGTTCTAATAAATTATATTCAGTAGCGATTTTAATTGAATATTTTGATTATTTATTTATTTTTTCAAATTAAAACTGAACTTTATTGACTGTGTCCTTTTCCAGACTTTTTATTAATTTATTGTTATATAATTATTTGCATGCAATTAAAAACTAATTTTAAACGATGCGAAAGAAGGATAACTTCTCACGCGCCTACATAAGTACACGCACCCATTTTTATCGTTTCTGCGTAATATTAATGACCTTAACTTTTTTTTTTTGTGAATTAAATTTCGAACATTAAAAATAACAATTCTTTTAATTTTTTTTTTTTACATTTTGCCTTAGATTAGAACAAAAAGGGAAGATACGGCACTCGCCGCTCAAAAGTTATCCGCTTAAATTGTGGTGCACGATCAGAATTCGGTGTAGTCACAATTGGACATTCATACACGCTGCATGTGCACTCAACATAACAATATTGCGTATATTCTGTGCAATAAAGATAAAACAATGGCTCCGATACTTTTATAAAGAACACAAATAGTTCAAAATCAAATAACAAATGCCTCGGATACTTCTCATTCGTAAAACTGTAAAATATATTTTTTCTCAAAAATCACGGTTTGTCTTGAATGTTATTTACGTTATCGCCATTTTGTTATCAAGAAAAGGACAACAATACAGCTCAGCCGTTCGCACTCGGAAGCGGATTCGCCGTTTCGCTCTCTCTGCATTGAAGCGTACAGGGGGCCAATCGCCTAACGGAAATGCTTTGGAAAACGCTAACGCTTACGATTTTATTTTGTTATTTCTAGCCGCCTGAGGTATTCAAATGCCTCGCGCTCTTTCTTTTTCTTTTGCATTGGTAATAACAATATTAAAAAAAATGAGCGTGAGGTATTCGAAAACCTCAGGCGGCTAGAAATAACAATATAAAATCGTAAGCGTTAGCGTTTCCCAAAGCATTTCCGTTAGGCGATTGGCCTCCAGTTCTGTCTTGCTCGCTCGATTGAATGTATTTACAGACTCATGCGTGTGTGAGAGTTGCTTATGTAGTTGAGTCGAATCATTTATTTGATGCTTGTATGAGCGTATTGTATCTACCCTTTTTGTTTTAATCTAAGCATTTTGCTAAGTTTTGTTTGCTCATTTTTTGAAGTGAAAACTTCTGTGCGTTTGGAATTATTTTAAGATGAGTTTTTAACTTGTTAAAATAAGTTTATTTCACTCCTATAAGCAGCACAGCATGCAGCATCATAGCGCTTAGTTATGTGGTGAATAAGTACATTGCAATTATATTATAATTAGCTGACCCGGCGAACTGCGTACCGATTTTATAACAGTCGATAAATGCGGCAATTTTAAATATCTAGCTTAATTAAATTTAGAACTTTACAAGCGAAATAAAACAAACACAAAAAAAAAACAATAGTTTACTAATCCTGCACCGATCGGTCTGTTGCCGCAGAAGTTGCTATATAGACGAATGTCATTTGTAAAACCTCATTTGCCCAAAAAAACTACCAATATTTGAGCGCTAAATTATACAAAAAATAAAAATCTCTTTAATTCATTCATTCCCTTACAATGTATAACTGCAAAATAAAAGTTAGCAAATGGTTTAAAGGTATGGATTACGAAGATACGGAATGTTTGGTAAATAATTAAAACACTTTGTTGTGTAATCAAATACATCTGCAGTTAGTAAGTTTACAGTTCCTGTTATTTTTAAAACTTATATATATTATCAGCGACTTCTGTGCAATATTGGTAAAATTTCAAAATAATGAATACTAAGATGTGATTCGTTTGATTATATTAGATGTTTTTTGATAAGAAGTTGACTTTTCTCGTCACTATTGCAATGTGTCAAAACGCACTTCATAGTGGTAGCTTTCCAATTACAGCATTATAGCGAATTATGCGGCATAATGCTTAACGTTGAGTGTTTCAACTACAGCAACGCTTCGCACAATCGAGCACTCTCAAAAGTAATGCTTTCGTTTCGTGATGCGTGCAATCGTACCAACTCAGAGACAGAAAATTAACAAGTGTATTTTCTTTAAGTTGGCATTGATCGAAATGTTTTATTTATATGTTATAGTTAGTAACATTATTTACTGTTGAAAAATTATTAAAACTTTCGTTTTATTATAGTTTTTTTTAATAATCAAAGTTAATTCAAACTGTGTTAATAATAATTATGGATGAAGGTACAAACATTGACTTTTTTTTCAACACTGAACTTAGCGCACTCTGCTGGTGCATTTGAAAACTAATTCACGTTCCAATTAAACATCAGCATAATTCGGCATTGTGGGCCACTGAGTCGCATTATGCTCTGTAATTGGAAAACTACCAGTGAGTCGCAACTATAAAGTTACACAATTTTTATTATATTTGTAATTATTTTGTTATATTTTTTAAGTCATATTTTATTTGTAATTATTATGGGTTATTTCACATTATGGTTTATTTTATATCACAGTCACATAAACACATTATACATATTCACTAAACAATCTAATTTGATATAATTTGTATTACAATGATGTCGATTCTGACATGATTCTCTAAACCTATTTTAATTTGACAACAGTGTATACTTGTCATTCTCTGTATAGAATAAAAAGAAGAGACTGCTGTTAAATTAAGTTCTAAATTTAGAGAATCACGCCAGAAGCGACACAATTTTGTTATTATGTGATGGCAAAATTAATTAATTTATTTAAAACCTAAGTAGGTACTCAATAAATAAACCGACATGGATCTCTCAACTTTTTGACGGAAGAAGACCTGAGTTGCGAGACTTGTTTTTTTTTTACCGTTTTTGATGGCATATAACTTTTACATTGATTGACTTATCGATACAACATTGATATCGATGACGAGACGATCATTTATGCATGCACAACCCAAATTGACGCATTTCTGTATGCAGGAGTTCAAAGATAATTATGAATTGTAAATATAGACATGTGACTTTATATCTATGAATTTTACTTTTAAAAATGGCGTGCAAATGGCGATTTTTTTATTAACAGAAAATCATATTGAATTAGTACTTAGCAAACGCATGTTATAAATTTATTAGATAATTATGCTTGCAGCTATCGATTTCACATGATACTTTTGAAAAATTAAGCATAATTATATATTTTTAATTCCTTTACTTTTGTGTCACTATCTTGGTGCAGTGGCATCAAATATGCGGAGTTACGCTTAATTGTGTATGAGACGCGTGCCACGGCTACTTTACATCACACTTCTACTTGTTTTTTCTGTTCCGTGAGTATCGGTATTCAATATAACTTTGCTACTCTTACCCTTAAAGGTTTTCATTGTCCGCAGAAGCCCTTAGATACATTTCAATTTTTAATTTCCTGAACGCATCTACAGTTTTTTCTTAATGTTACCATATATATTTCTTGCAAATGTACCAATTAAGCTACAGATGGAAAAACTATTTCTAAACAGTAAATTATCTTATAATATTTTACTTAATTACATTGAAAGCTTAATTTTAGTAGCATAAGCTGTATGTAAAACTATTTATCAATTTATTGTGAAGATTTACTAAGCAAATATGTTCTTAGTTTTTGATTAGCTGACAACACCGGCTGCTGCAAGTTTGCGCATGCGCCGAATGGCGATTTTAACAGTGAATATCTTTGAGTTTCAATTTTATAAATATGAAATTTTATCTTTAGTCGGCAATTTATTTATAACCGTGTAAATTATTAATTAACTTAGGTCAGGTACTTTAAAAATACAACTGTTCCTTTTTATTTTTGGAGTGATAAAAGTGTAACATTGGTGGCCATTACAAAATCTAAACTTTTTATCAGAGAACAAATGTCCATTTGATGTTTCGGCGACGTTGTGACTAATGCATGAAAGCTAATATAAAAATTGCATATCGTTCTTTTACCTGGTATTTATTGTGATTTTAGTTCTGTTATTCATTATCTTCACTGACAATCCATTTTTCTATTATTTATTTCGAAAGATTTGTACAGACCGCTAATTAGGACTGACTTCCCACAAGAAACTGTCATTGTTAAATTTTCTGGTAAATCCAATGACAGATGTGAATATAGATATCTCAAGACATCGTAATTTCTTATGAAAATTGTAATCCATCGTGGCGATATTGGTAAAAGTGTTATTAGTAACACCCACAAGGCTTGTTGTTACTCTTGAATGAACATAACATTGGCACGGCGACCTCTATTCATTCTCGTTCCCTTTTGGAAGAAAATACTTTGAGCTTGGTCTTTTATCGCAAATTAGGATCGTGTCATTAGTGACCGTCGCCGAAGCAACATTTCCGATAATTCAAATCATAATTTCAGTGTTATAACCATGATTTTGAGATAAATTATTTTAGTGTAGTGGTTTAGTGATAAAAACTCAAGAAATTTAAAATTTAATAATAGCAGTGACTATTAGTGTTGGTGTTTTTGTGGTGTGGATTGTGGCATGGGGAGTGGTGTACTCCGCGTGCCATTGTCGAGGCTGTGACATGGGCTGCTTTGCTGCAGCCTCCACTAGTGGGCTCTCAGAGTGATACAAGTGTCAGGCTTGGAGCCTGCACAGAACCTCTAGTATTATGAACAAACGTGAGAGCAACAAGGATAAAGAACGTCAAAGTGACGATAAAAGGACTTCAACGTAAGTGTAAACCAATTTATACCAAATTTTAATGAATGTTATCTTCGTTTCTACAATTCTTTTGATGCTGGCATTTGCACAGTAAGTCATATGTAAGTTGTAGCTAATGCCTTATTTATAGTATAACAAAAATCTTCACAGTTCATTAACCCGGCAACTATTTGGATAATTAGTTTAGTGTTATTATTTTAAATGTTTTGGTTGTATTGGAATGTATAAACTGGCTGAATTCTATCTTCTGCTGATGATGGCACTTCTAATGGCTACTCATATTTGTAATTTTGACAGCAGTCACTCCTTTTCATTCGAAATAGGATATGATGAGAACATATTGCTTTCATATTCACAAATAGCAAATACAAATGTTGATGTTATTGCTAGAATATAAACATACTCTTTCATTTGGGCTGTCCTGTTATAACATTGTCTAAGATTAATAAATATAAATTAGATTTATGGCCTCTCAAGCTATATTATTCTAATATCTACATGTGGAATGTAATAAAAATTTATCTAATCACAGAACTAGAAATAGAAAATAGTAAAATGAGAGAGTCAGCAAATGATTACCTTCACAGCAACTTATAATAACAAACTCAAAATGACCCAATTTTATATTATAGCCATTATTCTAAATTTTTCTTGTACAGTCCACCTAAACAAGTGACAAAAATCACAATGTGGAAGTTCCGGTAAAGAAATGACCAGATATGAAGGTAAAACTATGTCATATGTAAAGTAGGACACTTTTTTGGGTAAATTTTATGCCTGCCTTAATGGTACTATTAATTCTATACAAGACTGTAGGCAAATAACTTTAAGTCATATTGTCCCTTTACAGAGTATGCTTGCCTATCAATATAGAAGGGAGTAAAAGTAGGCAAAATATACTGAAATATTCATTAATTGCAAGTAATTAAACCCTCTACTAGCAGATAATCTTTCAGTAGGTATGGGCAGATTTGCATATGTTTGTTTAGATTGTAATGAGGAAATATAATTGAAAATGGTATAGGTTAAGATAAACAAAATATAGCCAGATGTCTTAGATATTCCCACAAACTTGTTCCTGTCAAAAATCTAGTAATGTAGTATACAATAAAATATCAGATGACATAAAAAAAAACTCCCATTTGACATGGTTCTCAAATCATATGAAGATTGTTACTGAAAAAGCTTTCTTCTCTATTGACGAATATTTAAATTATAAATGACATTAATAATCCTTTTCAAATGAATTGATTCATGTATTGGTTTTGGATATGATCCTATAGAATATTAAAATATAAAATTTTATTTATCTTGATTATTAATGATAATTTATTTTTTACAACTATAAATGGAAATGTTCCCTATATGACTAAATAGGCTTAAAGCTATGTTCACATTTTTGTCAACATCAACATTTGAATTTGAATGCAAACCAATATGATAAAATAAGTATGACCTGCCCCACTAGCATGAGCACTGCGATATGATATGTAGCTCGTTTTTATCACACAAGTGTCAAATTACTATTTAGTTTGACATTTACACATGATAAAAAAAGTGATATAATGTAAATTGTGGTGCTCATGGTACAGGGGCTGGACTATAATAAGCTAGGAAACTAGGATATCAGTTTACAATTACCTATTAAAACATTGTACCTGGTCTGAGTATTGTGACACTGACTTATCATTGACTCTGCTTTAGGACCAAAAGCTTTTTGCATGCATTTTGAGAACATAAATTGGCTTTGATCTATCCAGTGTTCCAGTGGATTTGTTAGATGTAACAGCTGCAAATGCATATATTGCACCAATGTGTCTGCATAACATGCACTAATAAATTCTTAATGCTCTGGAAATTTGTCACTTCTTGGTACATGTGTGGTTCATAATAAATAACACTATTTATGTCAATCTTTGTAGCTTTAGCTACCCTATAAATGTCCAAAAAACCCTAACTAGGTAAATATTTACGATTAAGTCTTACTACAAAAGTTTAAGACTCGACTGTAAATATTTCAAAAAGTTTGACATGTTTTCAAAACATGTTTAGGCAAATTTTGTAAGAATTTTTTTCAACTTATGTTGAACACATGTCTAACTTCTTTGAGGTAATAAGGTTAATGGATAGCATACTTTTCTGTGTGTGTATTCTGCCTTTAGATAAATGCTTGTATTAATTAGAAAAACTTTAATTCTGCTCTAAGGGAAATCAGTACCAGCAAATGATATCACAATTATTGAAAGGAATCAATCAGTCTTATTAGTCTGGGATGGGATTGGTACAATAACCAACATTACATTTTATGAATCATCATGACCAAAATGAATATATTTCAGAAAGTATAAGAATGGATTGAGCCATTTAGCTGATTTGAATACATTTTATTTAGGAATATCTACTCTACAAATATAGTACATAATAAAAAGTTGACCCTTTTTGGAAAAAGGTTTTAAATGGTTAATAAATGTTCTATTAGACCGAAAAAAATGTATTGTATTTTTTTGAGACCTAGAAAGCTACAAATCTTTAATTTTAAAATAGACTTTTCATGGACATACAAAAACGCTGCCGGCCATTTTAGTCAATAGATTATCTATGCTATGACGTTGACAGTAGTAAACAAAAACTTGTAAGCACGTAGAAAATAACCCATCTGAGTTTATAATAAAAAGAAAACATGATTTCTAATAGATACCACGAAAAATATAGTAATTATTGTATTGTACGAGAATGTAAAAACACATCTTTGAAGACTCCAGGAAAGTTGTGGATTAAAGTGCCGAAAGAAATTAACCTACGCAATATCTGGTTAGAACTTGCTAAAAGGGATCCTGCAAATTTAACGACTCATAGTAAAATTTATTTTTGCGAAGATCACTTTGATGTAAATACTCATTGAAAAATATTTTAAGTCTCTTCATTTATTATCAGTTTTAATAATACAAGTTTTAAAGTTATGTATGAATGACATTTAGTTGTTTACTAAAACAGACGTCACAATCATGGCGGATGTGGCGAACAGCGTTTTTAGTGTTTAAAAAGTATAGACCAAAAATTGTTTTTTTAAATTAAATTTCTACAGCAATCTTCTGCTTTTATGAAGTGAAATCGATATATTTAGGTTCCTTAGACAAAATACTTTAAGAAATAAACATTTATTTAATACAATTCAACATGAGTCAACTAGCCTATTAAATAAAAGTTTTGTATTTCAACTTTATCCAAAACCTTATTTAATACTCTATGCTTGACCAACTCATAAAAGAGTCCATGGGCGATTCACTCCGCAGGGTGACATGCTGGAGGGTCAAAACGAATGAAAACGGTTCCAGTATGAATCGGCCCTTAAGATCAGAAGTCCTATGCTTGCATTTCACATGGCTATTCGTATTTGATATTTGTCATTTTGACAGAAGATTGTCCTTATCGTATTCTATCTAAATAACCAAGTGAAAAGCAAAGACTGATGCCAAATTAAATTTTAGGTCTAGAAAATCATGTCAGAATTAGGCCCAATGGTGAAATACGGGACGTTTAAAATTAACAATAAACATGATGTGGTGGCGGCGGACGTGTAACGTACTTTACAGCATGTCCGTTAAGCTAGTATGGAAAGTGAGCAGAATAGCTTAAAGCAAAGTGCATCAATTAGTACTAATTTAGTGCCAAAACCTGAAATTTAATGCTCTTATAGTTTCGCGAAAAATTGAACACTGCCAGCTTTTATTTAAGCTAGCAGTATATTCCCTGAAACGCCTATATTGACGCGGTAGTATAGGTATATTAAAGCAATGCATAGGGAATTTAGTGCTTAATGAGTGCTGGCAGTATCTGATAAAACAAAATCGAATAAAAAAATTATCCATCAAAACTGCTAGTATGACAGTCTGAACAAGTCACCGGGTCGAATACATCAGTCTGGATCGAAGATCCATAATAATCAACGGTTAATAATTTAGTACTCAATGAGCAGACATACTAGCAGTTTTGATTGATAAAAATAAAAACGATTAAAACATTTACATTTTTTTATCACATACTGTCAGCACTCATTGAGCACTAAATTATTAACCGTTCATTATCATAGATCTTCGATCCAGAGTGATGTATTCAACCCGGTCACTTGCTCAGACTGTCATACTAGCAGTTTTGATTAATAAAAATAAAAAAATCCAAATTTTTTATCACATACTGCCAGCACTCATTGAGCACTAAATTATTAACCGTTGATTATCATAGATCTTCGATCCAGAGTGATGAATTCAACCCGGTCAGTTGCTCAGACTGTCACACTAGCAGTTTTGATTGATTAAAAATAAAACCCTAATTTTTTATCACATACTGGCAGCACTCATTGAGCACTAAATTATTAACCGTTGAATATCATAGATCTTCGATCCAGAGTGATGTATTCAACCCGGTCACTTGCTCAGACTGTCATACTAGCAGTTTTGCTTAATAAAAAATAAAAAAATCCAAATTTTTTATCACATACTGGCAGCACTCATTGATCGCTAAATTCTTAACCGTCAATTATTATAGATTTTCGATCCAGAGTGATGTATTCAACCCGGTCACTTGCTCAGACTGTCAAACTAGCAGTTTTGATTTGTAAAAAATAAAATTAATTTATTTTCGTTTTTTTTATCAGATACTGCCCGCACTCATTAAGCACTGAATTCCCTATGCATTGCTTTAGTTCTATACCGCGTTCATATAGGCATTTCAGGGAATACACTGCTACCTTAATTAAAAGCTGGCAGTGTTCTGATTGCAGGCAGCTGGCAGTGTTCTAATGAGGAGCTCGATGGCGCAAGTGGTTAGCGCGTTCGTCTGCGATCGTTGAATTTGTTATACTATAAGCAACTTTCGCAGTGGTCGGTCATTGGATGGGTGACCAAAAATCTTCTATCTCGAGTTCCTCAGTACTTCGGAAGGCACGTTAAGCCGTTGGTCCCGGCTGCATCTGCAGTCGTTAGCACCCGCCAATCCGCATTAGGCCCGCGTGGTGGGTCATGGCCCTATCTCCCTATTCCATCCATAGGGAAGGCCTGTGCCCGAGCAGTGTGGACATTAATAGGCTGATGATGATGATGATGAGTGTTCTAATTTCTCGCGAAACTATGAGAGCATTAAATTTCAGGATTTGGCACTAAATTAGCACTAAGTGATGCACTTTTTTTTAAGCGATTCTGCTCAATTTGCCATGCTAGCTTAACAGACGTCTTTACAGCTGCATATCAAACGCCGAGTGTACAAGGCTAGATACTCGTTAGTTACGTGTTACTATTGTTAAGATCAAAAATAATTTTACTTATATTTTATTCAAATGGTTTCGTTACTCCTATCTTCTATGTTACGTGAATGTTATTTTGCAGTGCATTGCAGTCTTTAAGTGAGCACTTAATATGTAAAACAGAGGCCCAAGCACGAATTTATACAGTAACGTAATCGTATCTCTATCGTCAAATTTTGTATGGAAAAAACTAGGTTTTGGTTACGTCCGATAGGGGCGCTGCTTAGGTTTCATAGAAACGTTGACAATGCAAACTGTTACGGAGCTGTCAAAATTCGTGTTTGGGTCTCGGTAAGTAAAGTGGATCGCAGGCACCGTGTAGATCGTTCGCAATATATCGCAGACGATAATCGAAATACGGTCACAGAAGCAAGGAAGATTCGTTCAGATATCGCTAATTCTAGCTGTTTTCAATCGAATCTTTGAAGAGAATAGCCTTGCTACACCAGTTCGCGTCGCAATCTTTCGCGTTGCTAATTCGAATCTCATCCATTATCAGTTTTGTGTGTGAAAATCTATAATTGCAATTTAACGAGAACAGAACTCATTAAAACATTACATTTTATTAAATTAAATAACATGAGTAAAGAAGACAATAAGTTTAAAATTCTAATATCCGTAAACTATATTATTACCCTATATTACTTTGGTATTTATTTTTCATTATAGCAACCACATTGGTTTTTTGCAAATCAAGAATGCCTAGGCTGGCTGACACAATCAATTGTCAAGTTAAGTCTAGCTAGAGAGAATGTAACTCAATACAATGTCTATTAAATCCAATATTTATGTTTCCTTGACACCTTCATTTATAAATGCATAGAAAATTGTGAGTATGTTTGTAAAAAAATGTATTTATTCTAACATAGTTTTAGAAAAGTCTTTAAATGTAATTAAATGGGGACTGCATTGCTTAATTTTTTTGATAATATGACAAGATACATTTCGGCCTTGTGTGACAGTGACACACTTTGATGCTGCTTGACAATGCTGAACCTCTGTATGTCTCCTAAGTTAACACACATTAAAATAACTGGGTTACCTCAATAATACAGTGAATAGTGAGTTACCAGTAATAATAGATGCAAATAAGTATATTTGGTAAGTGTAACTACTTAATTTATTTAGGTGATATTAACATTTTAATAAGGTCTGTCCACCTGTCTTAATGGTGGCTAGCTCAGAGAGTAAAGACTAACTGTAAATGACTTATAATTTTTTAATTTACTATAAGATAAGTTACTATTGTAATTCCATTATTGTTAAGTAATTAAATTGTCGCTTTAAAACATAGTTTCGTGTTTTACCGCAGGTATTTAATTTACTTTCGTGCACAATACATCAAAAATAAAAAATAAAACTTTACTACTTTCATGTTCAAATATTATTTTGATCGTATCATCATCATCATCAGAGTCGCCCGTAATTTCACACCTTGCCAGTATGTTTGTTAGCGGAGCTTTAGCACTTTTGTCACATTTATTGCATGGCATGGTTTAAAAAACGTGCAAAGCTGACTTGCACAAAGGGTTCCGTAATTCCGCACTTAACATAGTCTAATAAAAAAAGTAATATTTGTGTCGAACTTAAACGCTGATAACCTTTAATTCTTTTTGATGTATTTCTTCATTTTTTGTCTATTTAATATTATAAAGAGGAAAGTTTTGATTGTTTGTTTGTATTTAATAGGCTCCGAAACTACTGGACCGATTTGAAAAAATACTCATTTAAAATCTTACATTATCGCTGATGAACATAGGCTACAGAGCATTTTCAAAAAAATTACGGTTCCGTATGAAAAATTCGATAGTGTACCCAGGGTGTAAAAAAATACCAAAAATAACCTTATATCGCTTACGCGGGAGACATTGACAATAGAGTAAAGATATGTAGGTACTAAAGTTTTATAAAGGACATAAATATCTACAAAAAAGTCCGCGATGAATTTATATTTATTTCTAACTATTAGTTATGTCACAACTAAAGGTCTCCTACGGTTTCACCCGCGTTAATTTGAGGAAAAAGGTTATAGTGAGTCAAACTTAAAAAATGGGCATATGTTGTCGTGGTATTTTATTTAGACCTTTTAAAGGGGAACAATTCCGTCGTACATGATTTTTGTGTAACTTAAATCATTTACGCAGCGCACGCAACGGAATCTTCCAAATGGAATATTTTACCCCTTTTTGCAACATTTTACATCAATACTCCACTCCTACTGTTCGCAGCGTAATATTATATAGCCCTCAGTCTTGCTCAATAAATGCACTATCTAACACAAAAAGATACCCTGAAAATTAGCGATTATTTTCTGAGCTGCAGGCCGCTGACAGACATACAAACAGTAACTATTATAACATACGGTGACAACGGACCGGAACTCTGGCTTCAGTTAGATATAATATAGTATATAACTTATTTTATTTATTAATTATAAGTTATAATGAAATAATCGTTATATTATCACTACAAAAACACGACGGAGACGATGATAGTACGAGTATTTATTACAAACTAGAGGTCGCCCGGGACTTCGTCTGCGTTAACTTAGTTTCTTAAAAATCCCTCTGGAACACAACATTTTTCGGGATAAAAGTAGCCTATGTGTTAATCTAGGGTATCAGCTAACTCCATACCAAATTTTATTAAAATCGCTCCAGCCGTTTAGACGTGAAGAAGTAACAAACATACAAACTCACATACTCACACACTCACAAACTTTCGCCTTTATAATATTAGTGTGATATGCCCTCGCCATATTATTAAGGCATAAAATCAAAAAAATATCTTCATTATCTGTATACATGTTTGCTGTTACGTTGTCTTAATTATACCGGTGAAATATTTAAATAACATTAAACAAAACAATACCTTTATGATTTGATTTTTTTAAGCATGTAAATAGCTGCTTGATGTTTAAATCTAAAGATTTTTCTTCTAGTAAAACAATACCTAGTACCTACAAAACTTTTGTCAGACAGGTAGAAGCCTTGTAGGTTTCCATACCTAGAACCCTATTAATAACTTCCGTCTGTCAGCGGGATATCTCATGCTAATGTATGGAACCAACTTTGTGTGAACAATCACTTGGTCGGTTCTTTATAGCGTCAATGGAAAGTCAAAATCGTTTATACGCCACGGTCGAAAATGAGATATATTTTTAATATTTGTTTTTCTGAGTCGATCTGTTCATGTTTCGTGAAGATTTATTTGAATACGTTTTGGCGCTTAAGTAACTCATTTTTTTTTAAGATTTTTAATGTTCACAATGCTGAAGCGACATATTTTTTGTGTTTTGTGAACTAATGGCGCTTACGCCTTACTATTGGCGTATGATTTGATGTTTGCTTGACAAAAATGTATGGCGTAAATAATAAATAAATATTTTCAACACTCACACCAATTAGCCTAGCCCCAAAGTAAGCACTGTACGGCTTGTGTTATGGGATACTAGGGTAACGGATAGAATACATATACTGTACATATATAAGTATATCGAAAACCATATTAAACATCCATGACTGGAGAATAAAATGCTGGTGTTCATCACACAAACATCTGCCCCCACCGGGATTCGAACCCGGGACCTCTCGAGTCGGAGACACCATGAAACCCGGCGTACAAACCACTCGGCCACGGAGGTCGTCAAGTGCCGAGTGATTTTCGCTTAAGCGACATCTACTTAATTCGTAAAGGCACTATATAACTTTTTTTAACAGGAGGATATTTTATGAATATGTTTTTGATGTGTAACATCTTTCCTCTCGCTTTCCTGCAATTTGTGGGAGTTTTTTCGTGAAATGGGACGGAAGTATGTAACAGGAAGTCGCGAAAGCGCGCGCTATTTGATTTGATTTTAGAACATAATGTTCAAATGGCTTATTCCTTTTGTAGTAGGTTTTATTTCTTTTTTTACGAATATAAGGTGAGGTTTCAAATGTTACACATCATAGGCGACTACTGTAAGGCTCGCTCGTTTTTTTTTATTATATGGCGCTACTTCTCATTTACTCTTATTTATGATTTTTTTTTGTGAAAACAAAAAGCTTCATATCTTCGTTTCTGAAAAGTTATTAAAGTGGCGTTTAAGCGATTTTGCTTTTCCTCTCTCGATATGGTTCCGCATATCTACTTGTTGCAGCGTTTGATTCAGGGTATTTGTTAGAATTCAATGAGTCTTATGAGATACCACTAGTATTCAACTGCATAATTAGTATTTTTTTTATTGGACGCGCGTCTTCAACATATAAATATTCATTTATCAAAACAAAATTAGTATTAGGTACCTCTCAGATATGTTCTTAGACATAATCTATAAAAAAATAGATTAAAGAATGGTTTTCTAAAAAAAAAATATTTATTTGTTTTCATGGATTCCATATTATTTGTTACTAGCGCCGCCCGCGACTTCTTACGCGTGGAGATGTTAGAAATAAAGGTTCACTGCTCGTTCCACGTAGGTGACAGCGTGATAATAATGTAGCCTATATATATATATAATTGATGACCCGACTTCTTAATAATATTCGTGCCAAATTTGAAGTAAATCCATGTAGTACTTTTTGAGTTTATCCCGGACATACATACAGACAAACGGACACAAATTCTAAAAACTATATTTTTGGCTTCGGTATCGATTGAAGATCACACCCAAGTATTTATTAAAAAAAACAATGTACAGTTTTGACTTTCCTACTATTTTAATATATTATGTATAGATTAAGGAGCCACATAAGTACCCGTTAAAAGTAGTTCATTCCGAATAACTATACCTCTTACCATTTACGAATGTAACAAATTTCCTACAATAGGAAGGCTAATAAAAATGAGATTGATGACATTCATTTCTATGTTTTCACGTACTCCAATCCATACTACATTATAATGTCTGTCTGTCTGTTACCCAGGCACGTTTAAACAGCTGAATCGATTTAGGCGAAATTTGGTCTAGAAACAGTTGGGAGTCCCGGTAAAGGACATATAATAGTTTTTATTCCCGAAATCATCCCTTACCCTTAAAGTATGATTTCTGAAATAAAATCTCAATCTTTGCTGAAAAGAGGGGTGGAAGTTTATTTGGGAAATTAACTAATATATATAGACGAAGCGGGCGCCCACTAGTCTTTTAATAAAACATACAATAACACACTCTTGCCTAAGGCCGTATACAGAAAGAAAGCTGGAAGCCGACCAGCGCTTATCAGCGCTGGTAACAGTTACATAAAGGAAGCATATTGAAGCCTAGTTCATTAATTTCAAAGGGCGGTGCCAGCGCTGACCAGCGCGTGTCGGTGCTTATCGGCGCTGGTCCATAGAAATGCTTGCGCCGCGCCGGTTACTGGTAAGGACCAGCGCTGACAACCGCTGGTCGGTTTCCAACTTTCTTTCAGTATACGGCCTGAAGCGCGCGCGATTTATTATGCGACCATGGGGCCTGTAACAGAATCCGAAACGTTAGGAATAATAAAATAGTTAAGAAATCTGGTAATATAAATAAATTTCTGTCTGTCTGTCGTTTTATTGACTCTGCACGTTCTTTCCGGTTGACTGGTAGAGAATGCCATGCTGGCATTAAGTCCGCCATATGCAATGTAAAAGCATTAAAGATTAAATAAAAAAAATTAAGTTAAATTTTATATACAATAACTCGATTGTTTTGAACATTGTTTAAGTAATAGCTGAGATAACGTGTAAAGAAAAAAAATCTAGAAAATAAAGCTGATATACGAGGGGAGGTCAATAAGTTCGCGGAATGGAGGGGTTGGTGGGGGTAGGTTTACTCATCCAGGTAGGCACTAGTTGAGCGCCTCATTAAGAGTATATATACCAAGTTTGAACCTAATCGGGTCATTAACTTTTGAATTATCGAACTGCAAACAACTGAATCGGGAAGAAGTCAGCCAGTATGGAGAAAATTTAATACCGCGCCGTTATTAAGTTCCTTACCAAGCAAGGAAAATCCGCTCAGATTATTTTTCAAGAACTGTTGGCGGTTTACGCGGACTCTGCCCTTGGTAAAACCATGATTTACAAGTGGCATGGTCTTTTCAAACAAGGAAGAGAGTCCAATGAAGACGAACCCCGCTCCGAACGGCCAATTGAGGCCACCACACCGGAAATCGTCAAAAAGTTGAAAAATTTGTATTGGAAGATGCCCGGTTGAAGAAGAAGCATCTTGCAGCAATGATTGGAGTATGCGAAACAAGTATTTTGAATACTCTACATCATCATCTTGGGATGACTAAGGTCAGTGCAAGATGGGTTCCGAGAATGCTTACGCCACTTCAAAAACGCGAGCGTGTCGAGTGTTCTCGCCAGTTTTTGGAGCTCTGTGGAGAGAGAAAGGAAGAAGTTATGGCCCGAATCGTTACTGGTGATGAAACCTGGGTTCACCACTATGAACCCGAGTCAAAGCAAGAGTCGATGCAGTGGCATAAAAATGGCACACCTCGTCCAAAGAAGTTCAAAGTGATACAATCGGCTGGCAAGATCATGGCGACTGTCTTTTGGGATACAGAAGGTATTTTACTGATCGATTATAAAGAACGTGGTGTGCCTATAACGGGACAGTACGACGCTTTTTTACTAGAAAGATTTAAAGAAGCCATCAAGGAAAAAAGAAGAGGAAAGCTGTCAAAAGGTGTGCTCCTTCTGCACGACAATGCACCCGTTTACACGTGCCATGTTGTGATGGCTGCCATTCACCAAAGCGGCTTCGAAGAATTGAACCACCCACCCTACAGTCCAGACTTGGCACCCAGTGACTATTATTTATTTCCAAAAATGAAGAAAGAGCTGCGTGGAAAAAAAATTGACAACGATGAAGAAGTGAAGTCCGCAATTTCGGCCTATTTTGACACCAAAGACAAATCATTTTTTTTCGATGGTATAAACAAGTTATTTGAGAGATCTGAAAAATGTATTAGGGTTAAGGGAGAATATATTGAAAAGGAAAAATAGTTTGGTGTTTAATTTCAACCTCCTTCCCTCTTATTCCGCGAACTTTTTGACCTCCCCTCGTATATACAATCCATTAAAGTACTCTACATACCACATTTAGTGACTTGTAATTTTTGATTTTGATTTTTCAGTAGATTGTGGTGTCGATTCTGACAGGATTCTCTAAACTTAAAACTAAATTTAATATCAGTCTGACCTTGTCATTCTGTATAGAGAATGACAAAGATACACTGTTGTCAAATTTAAGTTTAGCTTTAGAAAATCATTTCAGAATCGACATCAATATATAATTATAAATCTAAAAGTAAATATGAGTCCGTAAAACTGAACAAGTATACAATAACGTGTTATTTAGGTATTGTACTGTACGACTAGATAATCGTCGTCGTAATCCATGCTTTTGACCACTGCAGTGCATAACTTTCACTTTTAAACTCAATGCCAATAACGGAATGATACACAAGAACCAGTGTTCATTTAGATGAAGTGCAGTATGAACAGTCGCTGTCGCTTTTAAATTAATTATTATAAGGGTCTGCTTTTAAAATAGATATTCAGTTAGATAATAATTACAGAGCTACAATAAGTTAACATATTTTATTATTTAACGATATCTTATGCAAACATTTTGTTCAATGTGTATTACTTTTTATTATTAATTTCAAAAAAATACTGAATACCGTCCGTTTATATTAATGTGAAGTTATTGGCTGTGTAATTTGTAATTAAGTTTTTACGTATAACTTGTTTTATAAATCAAGATCAGCGTAAATCAAGAACGCGCTAACATCAAGAAGTAATTTTCGTTCGTTCCCAATGAGTTACATTGTGACTCTTTGGGAGAACTTTGTAAAATGATTCCCAACTAGTCACAGTGTAACACGTTCGGAGATCTTTCTTAAATAATTCCCAACCAGTCACACTGTGCCACGTTGTGAGACCTTTCTTTAATCATTCCCAACCAGTCACACTCCGACTCGTTACACTGTGACTCTTTGTAGTACAGTCATTTGGTGAGAAATATAGTGGTTACCTCGAAAGTTTTCCGGGAGTTTTAAAAACTGGTAATTTTATAGATTTTGAGGTGCTCTATCCGAATTTCGCCTTAGCTACCTCGTATTATAGCCGCTCGCGCCGCCATATTGGAAAAATGCGCCTAAAAGTAGTTTTTTGACAAATCTCCTTTCCAACTCATTTTACGATAAAAACAATTAACAAAAAATTAAACTAGACACAATTGCCTACAATTTATGTATCTACCTTTTTTTCATAAAGTCAAAGCTTTGGCGTACGAGCGCCGCAAAGTGTACTCCAACGCGCATTTTGGCCAAAAACTCATTTCCACACCACCTTGGGTTGGAGTAAGCGGCGCGTTTTTTTTAATGTGGTATCCCTAATAGGCCTCATCCACATGCAATTCAATGTGCTAAAATTTAACGTATTCTCTTTCCCTTTGTTTTTCTCGATGGACCAGGTGTTGCAAATTCATCGTCTGTAATGGCTGTATATCATGCAAGATTGTTAAACCTATTCCCTTACACTCTTACTCCCATCCTCTAAACCTTTTATTTATTTTCTGTTTCCTTTCCTTTCCTCTCTTCTTCTTTCGCCTCTCACTATTATTAAACCGTCCACTGCTCTCCCTGTCTTTCCCACCCATTCGACCTCCCTGGCTGCATCTCGACGCGGCCTCGGATTCTAATGGGGCTACTCTACCAAATATCGAATCCTCAACATCACAATTATGTTATATAGATCACCTTAAAATGTAATAAATAAATGAGTGTATAAAAAAATCATCGTCTGTAGTACCAATCGAATCGTCACAGACCGGTATTTCATCTACATCATGGGTCTATTATAGTATAATATAATATCTATAGTCAGTAAAGTTTAGATTTACATTAATTTAATAACTCACAAATATAATGAGTTGAAATTAAATGCCACAGGTTGCATGAATAATGAGTAATGACCAAAGCGCGCGTTGGAGTACACTTTGCGGCGCTCGTACGGCAAAACTATTGACTTTATGAAAAAAAAGGTAGATACATAAATAGTAGGCAATTGTCTCTAGTTTAATTTTGAATTACTGATTTTATCGTAAAATGAGTTGGAAAGGAGATATTGTCAAAAAACTGATTTTAGGCGCCATTTTTCCAATATGGCGGCGCGAGCGGCAAAAATACGAGGTGGCAAAGTCGAAATTCGGAAAGAACACCTCAAAATCTATAAAATAACCAATTTTTAAAACTCCCGGAAAACATTCCAGGTAAAACTACCAAATGACTGTACTATTGGGAGAAGTTTGTAAAATGATTCCCAACTAGTCACAGTGTAACACGTTCGGAGATCTTTCTTAAATAATTCCCAACCAGTCACACCACACTGTGTCACGTTGTGAGACCTTTCTTAAATCATTCCCAACCAGTCACACTCTGACTCGTTATTTTATTTTGGACTGTGTTTAAATTAAATTAAATATCACATGTACCTATTTAGTACTGAAAGTTCGTTTTATCTCAAGACTAGTGGCCGCCCGCGACTTCGTCTGCTTCACTTAACTTTAGATTTTGAATATCCCTCAGGAACCTAACACTTTTCCAGGATAAAAAGTATCCTATTTCCCAATCCAGGTCATAAACTAATATGCGTACCACAGGACAATGGCGAAATATTTGTTGCAGTAAATCTTTAGCGTCTATAGATGTCATTATCAGAAATGTTCATAAAATAATCTCAAAAGATTTAATAAATAATTGAGGAGGGTTGTCTAAGCCTGGAATTAAAAACTTAAAAAAGGGAAACACAATTGACTATTTTCTATACTACTATTTTCTCAAGTATGTTGTTCGTATGTTTTGCATTGCTTTACGCTTCAACTATATTTAACTATCTATCAAAAATATCGGGAAACATTATTTTTGTAATTCATTTATAGACGCAAAAAAATTTTTCAACAAAAAATTGTATGGGAGTTCGCCATTGTCCTTTCAAATCCGTTCCGTAGTTTTTGCGTGATTGAGTAATAAACATACTAACATTCACATTTATAATATTAGTAGGATAAAACAATCCGGTCCAGTGCAACTAAGGGTCATAGCGGCAATAGTTTTCTGTGTCTCCACTGTCTACTTAATACGGAGATGCAGTCCGCTGACAAATGGAAGGACAGTGGAGTAATATAATGCCTTGTTTCATACACAAACAGTCTACATTCAATTGCATTCTTTTCTCAAAAACAAAACACCTTTGCGCCACCAAAGCTTATATCTAGACGCAATACGCATCAACCATCCCCTATAAGAACATAATATAACCAAGAGCATAGCTGATTTTTCGTTCGAATAGGACAGTCTGTCTGAGGCACTCTCTTTACCGTTCGACAGAGTTGCACTGGATAATTAATTATATACGATAATAACGTATTGATAATTATCAACGTTAATAACATGTAACTATGATTGAGAGCATATAACCAAAACCAGGTGACAAAGAAAACATTAATACAGTTTCTAAAGCAGATGACGAGGATGATATCCTTAGTACTTCCTTAGTGGCCTTATGGCCACTAATGTCAGTGGGATCTCTAATTTATTAGGAGATAAAAATAAATTCTAAAAATCAAAGGCAGGCAATTAGGGTGAACATTGATAACATAGATTTTTAATAGGAATTTTAAAGGAGAGAGAGTGATATATATATAATAAATTAAAAATACTTTCTTTTATATGCATCAATTACGAGTAATTACCCAGGCTGGCTAATTATCAGATAAGTATTCGCGAAAATAATTATCTTGATAATTTTCAACCGTGCCCTTGAAAAAGACCACATGTTAGTGGCATGTTTCTGTGTGAGAGTTCAGTTCCAGGCTCTTCGGGTTAGGCTCTAGATGATGAAGTTATTTTTAGCCTTTTTACGTAAAGAAAATGCCATCCGTAATATTATTAATAATAAAAAACCGGTCTTCTGTTCGTTCCTTTGTTAATGGAAAACGTGTTTTACTGCATTTTAGTCGGCGTTAATGATGTAATAATGTACATATCAAAACTCGTCTAACTGATTAATTTATACACTTATTGGAAATGATAATGAGATATCAATCCTAGAAATAGACTATAATTTGGAAAATTGATACTTTACGCTAGGTTAACGATTACGAAAGTACTTATCACACTAATAGTATAAAGACGGAAGTTTGTGAGTGTGTATGTTTGTTACTTCTTCACGTCTAAACGGCTGGAACTATTTTAATAAAATTTGGTAGGGACTTAGCTGACACCGTGGATATTAACACATAGGCTACGTTTAACCGTGGGAAAATATCTCTAATAAACCGCGGGTAACACCGCGGGACACAGCTAGTGTTAAATAAAATAAATAAACTTTGTTAGTAACAAAAGGATAACTGGAACACTTTTCGACTTCTCGTTGATATGGTAGCTTTTGCTACCATTTTCCGGTGCGTTTACCTGGAAGTAACGGATTCAATTCGACATGGCTGTGCTTTTTAGCAACGTAGCAGCATGGTGTTTCTATTTTTATCAATCCCATATTTAGTAATACAAATACGTAAAATACATGAACTTGTAGACCATAGATTTGTTAATTATTATACAGTTTAAGGATTTTATTTCGATAGAAAACCTTTTGATAGTCAGTGCCACCTACTTTTATTCCATAAACAACAAAAACAAACTTTTGAAACAATAATTATATTCTCCTACTTTTATTTCTTAAAAAACAAAGTTTTGAAATAATAATTATATTCTATTTTTTTTAAACGCTTATGTTTAATAAATCTCCCCGCTCCCCGTTCGTATGGTAGTACTTTTGCCGATATATTCGAACTCTGACCGGTCTCGTTCGATAGCGAGCTATCAAACTGACGGCACAAAACAAATACACAGAAGCGCAGCTCCATTATAACAAGGAAAACGGGCAAATGCACACTTGCTTGACCGCACACATACGCGAATAACTTCCATAAAATCTATTGCGTTTTCTCGAGATCATGTTCGCGGTCGTTTTGCTCTTTACTAAGGAGCTTCCGCTCTGTATCTGTTTACTTTGTGCCGATAGATATGGATGAGCTACAACCGTTAAGTTACTGCAACAATCCACGCCAATCCCTTAAAACAGTTCTATTTCATATAACATTATTTAATTTCATATGACCATTTTTTAACAAAAAAAATATTTACTAAGAATACATACAATTACATATCGAAGGTTCGATACACGCGACAGATAACAACTCAATTATAACATGAACTTAAAAAATACTATTCACACATGATGATAGTAATGCTGATGGTTGAGTCTTAGACATTAATAATAACAACAAGCTAACATATCCTCTAGATTAGTTGCCGAAACTGTCCTCAGGCCGTATTTATAAACTCTCAATTAACGCCATATACAAACATCAGTTGAAGCGGGATCCTCTAACGATGTCTCTAGTATTAAAATAGAATTAACTAGCTTTAATAGTCTAACTTGCTAGATGGTATTTGATACTTTAAAGCTGTGCTGTGTAATACTAAAAGCGTAAGGTGCTATTCCGAACTCGGCTAAAGGCTGCAGATGCACAACTGGTTTATATGCATTTGTATGAAATAAATAAGTAAATATGTATTTCCCACACTCACACCAATTAGCCTAGCCCCAACGTAAGCACTGTAAGGCTTATGTTATGGCCAGTTATGAGACGCTAGGGTAACGGATAGAATACATGTACTGATACATATTTAAGTACATTTATCTAGAAGTACATATAAAATCCATTACTAAGGCACAAATGCATCATACTGACATTTGCCCCCACCGGGATTCGAATCCGGAACCTCTGAGTAGGCGACGCCGTGTAACCCGGCGTATATACCACTCGGCCACGGTGGTCGTCGCAAATACATATAAACCAGTCGTGTTTCCGCAGCCTGGCTACTTGAAGTCGCTGCAAGTGGAGCCAGCAACTTCAGTTTGCAGCTGAGATCGGAATAGCACTTTTATTCGCTGCCGATCCTGTAAGGGTTCGTGGATTTGGCTGTTATAAGCTAATTCTTTCATGATATAGATACAAGTGCCCTCTTAAGCCGAACAGGGTAAAACCTTATAAATTAATTTTTATGTGGCGCTAGCCTGAACTGATCGCTGAAGTCCGCCTTCAGCGATGTCCATTAATATTTAAGTTTGACTAAAGTGATGCTTTCTCTTTGCCTTAGAGTAAGATTAAGATAAGAAGACAGTTTGACAATTATTAAATGAAACACTGAATAAAGCAGTTCTCAAACATAATTTTTCAAGGTGTCACCTACTCAGAGGTTCTGGGTTCGAATCTCGATGGGACACATGTTTTTATATGATGAATACGAACATTTGTTCCTACACCATGCATGACTGTTTAATCTATTCCAGTATCATTAATTATCATTAGCCTATCAATGTCCCCAGTGCAAGGGCACAGGTCTTCCATAAAGGGAGATGACGCCTTGAACGCCACGCGGGCCCAGTGCGGATTGGTGGGTGCTAACGACTGAGATGCAGCCGGGACCAACGTCTGAACGTGCCTTCCGAAGTACGGAGGAGCTTGAGATCATAAGTTTTTGGTCATCCATCCAATGACCGATCATTGCTTAACTTTCACGATCGCAGGCCGAATGCTTTAACCTCCTGCGCTACCGATATCCTAACCTATTCTAATTGATAGAATATATTATATCCCTATCCCTAGTATCCTGTAACACGTGCCTTACGTTAGAAATATTGATTATGGTGTCTTTTCTGTATTGCAGCGCTACAGGCGCGGTGGGCGGGCGCGGCGTGGGCAGCAGCGCGATGCACACGTCGCGGCACTCCGTCACCTCGTCCTCGGGCGTGCTGATGGTCGGCCCCAACTTCAGGGTCGGCAAGAAGATAGGCTGCGGCAACTTCGGCGAACTGAGGCTCGGTAAGATTATCTGTCTATCTTTACGCCGTGTCCTCGGGATTCGCAGAGAGAATCTATCTACTCTTAACAATATCATCAATGAAATATAATGCATGCGGTAACTATATTCTACTGTGTGTACTGAGCTTTCAGTTGTATAGTTTTGCCTTTGATTCTTATCGAACATTTATTTTGGATTTTCAAGTCGAAGGAAATGTATATTTTGTTTTATACTAATTTTCTTTTACTTATTAATAATATTTATAAACATTTATAATATTTTTCATCATAACTTTTGGAATTATGTCGCTTCTATTTTTATTTCAATGAATTTCGTAACCTTACCCAATCGTTTTAATAATCTAGATTTCAATGTTGATAATATTATAGAAATAAGATTAAAGTACCGATACGCCTTAGAGCGTAGCAATAAAAGATTACGATTAGACATTCGCTCTGGTTGTCTGTGACGTCATTTGAAAAACTTACGGCCGCTGATACATCAATAAATTTTAAGTTTGACAAACTGTGATGTTGCCAGGTCTTGGCGAAGTTGACTTTTTGCTATTTGTAAACTTGACACCAGTCTATCCTTTTCATTCTTTATAAAGTATGGTAAGGACATCCTGCTATCAAGTTTACAAGTAGCAAATGCCAATAGCCAAATTAAGTGCCGGCATTACATTACTTTCACAACACAATTGTACGCACTTAAATAAGTCACTGGGATAATCAACGTCCAAAAACCAAGTAACATACATTTCGTTTTGTGCTTTAAACAGAGTATATGTTTGTGATACTCTGTTTAATGTTCATTATTATTTAATCTGAGAAGAAAGCGTAAGTAATGGTTGGATCACATGACCGTCGTACCCGTCTGCTCTCTGTTTACAAACAAAACAATTCTATGTATTTGATCCCTTTTATAAGGATTATTGTATTTATCAAAGTGTCAATTTAAGATTCAACCTTAATTATAGGCACAGACACATAGGAAAACAATGCGGTTAAAAGTTTAGACTGAATTTTTTGAAATATGTAGGTATCCTATAGGAAAGTTTGTGTTCTTTTTTTGAGGCTTCTTGCTTTAATGAGGTGTAGCGGAGTAGTTATATTACTGAACACAATATGAATTCACCGCCCTGACGACGTCGTTTGCATTCTAATAGCTGTTAGTAGATGCATAATGCGATTTAAGTGGCCACACAGTCCACACTATCACTGTAACATTAAAACGTGGATGATTTTTTTACGCGCTTGTAGATTGCTCTCGATGCAAATTTTCAACCGACATCAATAAGAGAGGAATTTTAATACAACTCTGTTTTTTAAGGGTTCCGTACCCAAATGGTAAAAACGGAATTCTATTGTTGTCAGTCTGTCTGTCTATGTTTGTCAACGGTTTCTCTCTAAATCGTTAACGGAATGAGTGACAGAACTGAAGTTTCAGTATTATGTAGAATACTTGCCCAAAGACGAATATTTATATTTTTTCGAGCCTGTAACTGCTCGATGTTTGAATCTAAAGAAAATATTACTAGAAAAAATTCCACGCGGACCAGGCTGCAGACGGGACTCGAACCCTTCGCTATCCGGGCGAATGCACTGACCGTTATGCTACCGCGGCCCTGACTTTCTAAGTAACACAGCTGTGAACGTTATGTTTGTTTCGGTCGACACAGGACACGATTACTTTTAGCGGAGCTTGTCCTTCAGTATTATTTTGGCATTATTATTTGACAAGAAAATGAAAGGAAAGGAGAAACGAAAAATATTACTTTTCATTAACACCTGTACTAATATGTAAAACATAATGTAAAACATAATTCGAACTTATGTTGAAAGATGTGACGATATCGAGATTCATTGTATTTTTGAGATTGAAAAAATAATTGATAAAAAATCAGCAAATTGTTTAAATCGAAAGAAGATAATTATATTACTTGTTTCAGTTTATTGAAATAATTGTAAGAGTTAAATGTCATGATTCCGGGTCTTGTCATAATAAAGAGTCTCAAAGCTGTTAATTAGTTTTAAGTAAACACCAAGTTTTTTAATTTATATTTTTTCGCAAGTGCTTAAATACAAAATACGATATAAATATTTTATATTAATAATTGTAGTTTCTTTATCATACCTATAATGGCTAAAATGTATTGTAACTAATTCCAAGTTACAAAAAGTTGATTTTTCAATAAAAATAAAAACCATTATTCGATTCTATGGTGACTTATAACTATTTAACTAGATTAGTTTAGTCAGATAAACATATTATAGATTGTGACCATAAGATCGCTTTCATATAACTATGTTACGGTATATAATTTTATACCTAGGGATATAACTATATTACGGTTTTATCTATCTTACTGCGACATAACCTGTATATAACTGTGCGTTATTTTTATTTTAAATTTAAACTGCGGAACATGATAAACTTAAAATTAATAAATAATAGTTTTGTTAGGTAGTTAGCATATTCAGATTGACATAGATAAATCTATTTTAGGATTTATAGGTAACTGTACTTACCTGAGCTTACTATAATTTTTAGATTTGCAAATCGGTATTCTGAGTGTAAGTTTTGATATTTACATTTCTTTTTATTAGACAGTTTATTAGGGTCACAATCTCTGCGCAACAACAGGTAAAAGCGGACGTAATAACAAAGAGCCCTGATATAATGGGAGGAGGCGATGACTCATTTTCTCGCCGTCAATTTTTCAAACTTCTTTAAAAAGAAAACAGTCACAAGGCTGACAATAATACCCGCTCCGCACCGTTACAACACTCATGAATTCATTAGAAGTTTTTTTGATGTACACGATAGGCAGTGATAGTGCTTTTCAATATGACCTTAGTGTAGGTAAGGTAAGCCCTGTTGCATTAGCGGTAAGGTTTCATTTTCACGAATTGTCTAGCTTAGATATTATATGGCTGCGTGCGGATGAGAATTGGATTCAACGTCGCGTCACTGAAAATAACATTATTGCCTGCACACGTGCGTGAGGTGATTAAGACTGTCCATATTATGATATTATCTACTTTCCAAAGTATTGTAATGCTCGTACAATGACAAAACCGACCTTCTTACGTTCAAATTCTAAACAGGATTAGAAAAGTGAGTCATCACATGTCAGTATAGTTTATGCTTATCTTTATTTTTTATAGTCGGGGTCTATTCAAAAGTTTGCTCCTAAAAATGTAAGTAGAATCGATTGTTATTATATCAGTTGTTTTTATGTGACTCACGCAGACACAGAACACTTAATAAGCTTTCTGTTTAATTATTTTTTTGCATTGGCAGTTACTTGAAATTTCAAAGGATATTCATTTACCCGCCGAGTTACACTGGCTCCGTAAGAAAGCGTGTTTCTTGGTAAATAATACGATTATCTTTCGAAGGGTGTAATTGAATATTGACTCAATTCTTACGGCATGATAAAAATATTCAAATAATACTGTTTAGAGTTTGGCCACGTATCCGTACGTATCGTATCCAAGGAAATAGTAGAACCACCGAGCGAATTGAATTGTGCTATGTAAAATAGAGCCGCTTCACTTTGTGGGGTAGCGGTTGTTATTATCTCTATCGAAATCAAGTAGCGTGAAATTTCACTGAACCTGATGACGTCAGCAGCGCCCTCGATCCTAACTAACACCGCTACCATCGAGTGATTCCTGACGAGTAAGCTCGTCATTATAATTTAATTTTGTAACGTTAATAACTTCCGACATACAGTAAATCTCAGTTAGCATTCATTTGCTCAGGTCCCTTTCACCGTAGAGAGCGTTATCTCACTCAAACGCCGCATTTTCCATCATTCTATGCAACACCTCTTAGTGGAATGGATTACTGTCAGATTGAACTTGTTTTGAATTGATAACTGGATACTTGTTTAGTAAACTGGATATGAGAACAAAAAGAGATGAAGTGTGACTCACGGTTGGTCCTTTACCTGGAGTCAAGTTCTGTCATGACTGCACTGAAAAAAAAGAAACAGTAAATAATATTGAAAAAACGTAAATATTCACTGTTTTGTATAGTTTTATTTGAGCCTACCGACTAAGTCAGTAATTGTTACTGTTCCGAAAACAGTTCAAACTTTTACTATGTTACAGTAATTTAACTGTGATAAACATCAATATAATCTATTGTTTAAATCATTAAATTATTTACTGTTTTAAACAAGAAATTATTTTACTGTTTTATGCAGTAAAAAACATTTTTGTTTAAACATTAAACTATTTTACTGTTCTAAACAAAAAATACTGTTTAAAGTTTATAATTATATGTTTGACAAAAGTAAAGATTTCACTGTTTAAAGACAGTAAAAAATTACTGTAAATGATAAGTTTGAATGTGCGGACATAGTAACTTTTAATATGTAGATTTTAATGTGCGCAAAAGGTAGATTTCAATGCACGTCCATAGTAAGTTTTAATGTGCGCAATCATTAGATTCTAATGTAAGATCACAGTAGATTCTAATGTGCGCAAACAGTAGATTCTAATGTAAGATCACAGTAGATTTTAATGTGCGGAAACAGTAGAATTTAATGTACGATCACAGTAGATTTTAATGTGCCTAAACAGTAGAATTTAATGTACGACCACAGATCAACACTAGCTAGAAAGAATTCTTAAAAAAAATATAACTAATTGCTAGAAAGAATTCGACACGGCCGTCAGAGACGCGGTAGCATAATGGTCAGTGCATTCGCCCGAATAGCGAAGGGTGCCGGTTGGAGTCCCGTCTGCTGCCTGGTCCACGTGGAATTTTTTCTAGTAATATTTTCTTTAGATTTAAAGTAATACTGTTTTAATCGTTTAGTGATACTGTTTCAAACTGTTAAGGTGGCGATTGACTTTTATTACTGTTATTCCAGTCGTGAGTAATGTTTAATCAGTTAAAGATACTGTCTTGTCTTTTAACTGTTTTCCATACTTATGATGATTAGTTAGTCTTACTGAAATTCGCATTATTTTAATTGTTTTTCACTTTAATGTAAAAACATAAGAGTTATTTCTTTCAGTGTGGCTATAATAATGGTGTCGCTTTTAGGGATAAGGTTGTTAATTTCCTCAACAGTAGCTATCTTACCTATCGTAATAACGACCACAAAGGTCAAGTAATTTTGTACTAAGTTTATTAATGCAAAGAACAATGTTCTCAATATTAGCCTTTTCAAAAACAATGCACCATTTGTTTAAAAATATCAATATGAACTAGCTAAGTTATTCACAAAACTAGTTGGACGCATCAGTTTATTCAAAAAATTAACCAAAGTATTAACCACGGAACTAGTAGGATGTATGACGCCATTAGACTTTTTAGGAACTATTGGGAATAAAGGAAATAACTAACGTAGTTTAACTGCTAATTTTTTGTCTACTTTCCTCCTTCCATTGCAATTATAACGCCAATTCAATTCTAATTATAACGCCATTAGATAGGTTAACAGAACTGATCAACGGAACTAATAATGGGAATAAAGGAAGTAACTAACGTAGTTTAACTGCTAAAATTTTTGTCTACTTTCCTCCTTTTTTATTGCACATTTAATGAAAATTTGTTTAGAAATTATGAAATCTTATGCAATAGCCATGTTTTCTGTTATTCTAAACATGTTGTTATAGTCAATTTACCGCACGTCTTGCAACAGTCCAGACTTAGCCGCGAGGATTCACAAACAATGATTTGTTGGTTCCATTATATTATCCAGCTAATTTATTTAAATAGTACCTTTCGTACCGTACCTAATATATAGTATTGGAGGTGTACGCATGGAAAACGGCAATTTTGCGCAAATACGGAAGAAAAACCAGTTTGAACACACTCGAAGGACGATCGGAACACTAGGCTTAATTCCCCTTTACAGTTACATTTAGCAGTTGATTTCGCTGGTGACCTCTCGCTGCTGCTTCAATTAAAGTACAAGATTGGATGTTCAGTCATAACGAAATTGGATATTACGTCGCGAATGTTAATATTGATCGAGGACTTGAGTGAAATTTGTTTTAATCTAGTCCGATCGTTCGGCTAATTGATGAAGTGATGAGACGTACTGTTCGTTTTGACATACTGATCGTTCGTACTGATCGTTTTGATTGAGAGATGAGACATACTATTCGTTTGATGCCATCCAGATGATCAGAATTATAATGCAATAAAAGTCCCGGAATTTAGTCGTGCGACATTAGCTGCATTTTTATGAATTTCCTCCTGTTATACAGTCCTTTACTGTATGTTGTTATAGTAACTTCAGAAGTTTATATAATTTTTTAGCTTTATAGAGTTTTAGGATATTTTATTCTCAAAAGTGGCAGACCACTTCTTCGATTATGAATTCTTGATATACGATCGCAAAATTTGTATGAGTATCATTTAATTGAATTCAGATTGCTTCATTCCTACAGCAGTTTAAAGATAAAACACATTAACATTTATATACAAAACGTTGCATTTGCATGTGTGCTTGTTCCCTCAGTTTTTTTTTTATTCTAACTCGGGTAGCAATTCCAGTACTTTGTAATTTATAGGTATTTTTATAGCTTTAAAATACAAACAAAGAATTTGTTTGTATTTTTGAAATGAATATAAAGTCGAACCACGATACCTTTGCATAGTCAATAATCAGTACCCTTAGCACGAACCAATATCGAATTCGTAACGTTTGCAAGTCCGAAAATGTCAAATGTATACTGATTTTTAGTTCTCGTTACGTACTTTGTGGCGCTGCTGTTCAAGTTTCCATACAAAATTTGACATTGACATTTAGCACTCGAAAACTATTCGAATTCGATAATGGTTCGTGCTAGGGGTACTGGTCACACTTTAAAGGCATCATTCAAAAATGGCATATACACTCGGCGTCAATAAAATCGCACCTCCGCGAAAATATTTTTCAAGCGATATTAATCCTTAACACGCGCATGTACCTCCACCAATATCGGTGTCATTTGAAAGCCCATAAAATAAACTTGAAAAATAACCCCATTTCATTTCATTAAATAAAAGCTTGATATACCACGTCCGACTGTATCAATAAATATCATTATTAAATTTATAAAATAGAAACATCTTAACGAATGTTCATTTATACGTACCTACTAATTTTAAAAAGCGGTAAACGTTTGTTTAATAGTTAAAACGTTTAATTTGTTTAGAAAGCGGTTTTAGTAATGAGTATTATTGCTGTCTGTTTAGCAATAATTGGTTATAAAATAGATAGTGTTGTATAGTACTCTAAGAGATAAAATTCCGACGCACTCCCAGACAATGTAAGTGGCGTGCCTCCTTATTTATCAACAGTGACACACGCACCATGCAGTGATCAAGCTATGTTTATATTATTCATCGATCAGGAAAAGTAACAATAAAAAGTGGCCAAATGCCAGTCGGACTTGTACTCATGATATTTGATTTGTCGGTTTGTGGCAATAGAAATACAGAATATGTGAAATATTCTACTGGCTACAGACTATTACGGGTCAAATATTGTAATAATACTTTCCGCTGACAGACGGACAGGTTTACAACTTCATAAAAGGAATATTTTTTTTTATCCATAGAGCGTATTTTCTCTAAATCTTAATGCATAGATCTGTTAAGATTCTCTCAAAACCCAGAACTGTAAAGTCTTGAAAGAAAATGTGGATTTTATTTCTGAATGTATCTGCGAGTGTATCTCAGAAATGTAGTGGTTCTGAAAATAAATCCCCAGTCTCAAATAGACTCGGATAAAACAAAAAATTGTAACAAGGAAGCACGGTGTACTATAAGGCCGAGTTGTTTCATTCATAGATAAATTTGACTATAGTTAATGTCAGGTTAAATAAATGGTAAATTCGTTAATTTTCAACAAATGGTAATTTTGACGTGACAACGTCTTAAATTAGGTTGCGGCTGGGAGTCACTTATGAAAAAGTGTAACGCTCGGTAACGTTACGATGAGTTTAAGTTTACATGTACAATGTTTTAGTAAACAAAATATATTTCTATAGTTAAAATTTGTGCAATTCTTATTTTCATTCAATTCCTTGTTCCTATTGTGCAATTTAATTATATTCATATCAATAAATATTCTACCGAGAAAAAGACGTTGTCACGTAAAATCTTCGCCCGTAAAACCGACTTTACAGGCAACCATTTTTTTTCTATTATTTTAATTATATTTAAATGTAACTATAGATAAAACAATGCGGCCTAAGTTGATTGTCCTTTTTGCATTACACACCGATTGATAATGAATATGCCAGTGTTTCTTCACAGCTAAAAAATGTCCTTAACTGGTGGTTGGGAAAAATATGGACGATTCAAAAGATCTATTATATTTGGCATCCAATTTGAATAAAGATATTTTGACTTATAACTTTTGATAAAGGCCTTTTCAGAACAAATATATTAAATGATTAGATTTTTCTATTGGTAAGAACTAGTTTTGAAATATGACTACGAATAGCCTTGAATATAATTAAAGGAAGGAGGCTCAATAACTGTACGGAGACGTTAGGATAGGAAGTTGCGTAGGTGTTCCGGAACATTATAAAGTGCAAAATGATCGAGCGAGCCTAAGGGATGGGCGGGCATTCTAGCGAATAAACCAGTAATTAAAATAAATATTGTATGCGGACTTTTTCGTAAAATTTACGCGAATAATACTAGTAATTTACAGACTAATTTGTTTTATAATTGCCACACTGAAAAAAGTAATTTACAAAACTAGTTGAGTTAAGCGACGAATAGCCAAACTTTGTTTCCTTATGAATAAATTTCAGTCACTCATAGACCAACTGTTTTACATTGTCATTTCAGTTAATCGAGTTTAGTTAAAAACTAGTGAACCATTTTGTTATAAGCTGTCAAATTCGATTTCGGTAATCTGTAACATAACAATGTATTGTTTTAATGAAACACACTAGAGGTGATTATTTACATAGAGTTGGCCTAACTACAAGTATTTTTTTGCTATTTATTAGCAAGCAAAAAAACCGCTTTGAATATCTGAAAAGTGATGTAATTAAACGTTTTTAATACTTTTTTACAGAACTTGACGTTTCGCATCCTTTTCAGGATGCGTATCAAGAAAATTATTTTTATTTACTTTAACGAAACTTCGAATTTTGTGAAAAAGTATTCAAAACGCATTTTGAACCCGTTGAAAAACTTGTTTCATTTAATGAGTAGTGAGTGTGAAAACTTGAGAAACAAAAATACATTACAAGACCTTTATTTTGACGACCTCCGTGGCTGAGTGGTTTGTACGCCGGGTTTCAAGATGTGGCCTACTCGAGAGGTCCCGGATCTAATCCCGGTCGGGGCAAATGTTTGTGTGATGAATATTTTTATTTTTTTATTTTATTTATTTAAGTTATCCAACGGTTGCTACATAGAAACATACAATAAATTTTATCTAAGTACTAAAGGACAATGTTAAAATTGGCCTAAGAACCAACACCAATTTGGCATTTATGATAATTCTTAGTATATTTTTTGCGATAATTATCAGTATTTAGATTGTGACGGACACTTCCAGTTAAGTAAGCTAAATTAAAAAGTTAAAAAATAATCTGAGACAATAAATACCATTTTATGTGTATAATCTATGGGAGCGCTGCAAACAAAACACTCTTTCTTCCTAATGCCGGCACTTCACTTGGCTATTCGTATTTGCTATTTTAAAACATGACATCAGTCTGTCCTTTTCATTCCTTATTAAGCATGACAAGGACAAACTGTTGTCAAGTGAAGGGCCGGCATAAAACTTGTTACTCTGTGGTTGTGTTGCATGCAGTTTGCATTCGTATTCGTAGTAATCTGTGGCATTCGTGCATTCCAAAGAGTAGTTTAATATACAGGAAAGTGCATTCTCGTTTCGGATTACCTGTTGTGTGTGTTTATTTGCGATTGTTTTTCTTTTAATTTAACTATTTCGGCTATCTAATATGCCATCGATGTTACAAAGAGCAGAGCCCTTATTACCAAGTGCTAGTGAACCTGTGCCACAACATCCTGAGAGGATCATACTGCCAAATTATTCAAGAACACCTAATACACATTCACGCTGCATATTTACACAATATACATGTGATATATAAATAAAGACAATAAGCAATATGATACGATTATGTAAAAAATTAGTCAATAATAAGAAGCAAAACTACAGTTTTATATTTTATTCATGATTCCTACCTAACCAAGTTTTTCCCAATAGTTATTCTTTAAAATCGCACCAAATAAAATGAATTAGTTGTAATATTAATTCACTTCATACCGAGTTCATACTAAATTCATAGGTTGACCTATGTTTCATTGAATATTAAACATAACCTCAAAAAAATTTTAGTTTTCCTAATAATATAAGTTCTCAGAAGTGTCCGTCAATAATCTTTGTTTTTACAGTCACTTACGATTTTGAACCTAGAAAATAATATTTCATGATTGTTGGTTCTTAGGCTAACTATGTATGGACGCTGAACATCCTTTAATGCGAAATGTGCTAATCAATTAAAGGCCAACATTGCATGCACATACATATATTAGGTAAAGTGTACATTTTTTTACATATTATAATAATAACAAAGATTATTTATACACAGTCAAGTCATAAGTATTGTCACACAGTAAAAACTTTTCCTTTAGAATGTTGGCCACAAAAAAGTTTATTGAATTTGAATTTCGAATTGTTCATGAAAATAAAAAAGTATACTTTTTAGAATTATACTCATTTTTAAATATGGAGTGGACGCTTAAAGAACACCGTGTTGCAGTTATTGCGTTGCATCGTTGCGGTTACGCGCCAATTCAATTTTTTTACATACTGAAAAATTTTAATATAACTAAAAGATTCGTTTATCGTACCATCAAACGATACAATGAAGACTCTAGTGTAGATGACAGGTCAAGAAGTGGTCGCCCTCGGTCTGTTAGGACTCCAGCAGTGATAAAAGCTGTGAAGGCGCGAATTCAAAGAAATCCCAAACGTAAGCAGAAACTGTTGGCCCTTCAGATGGGGTTAAGCAGAACCACGCTGAAAGGGTATTAAATGAAGACTTAGGGCTTCGGGCATATCGAACAAAAACAGGACATCGTTTGAATGCTCGTCTAATGGACCTGAGACTGAAGAGATGCTGCGCTTTGTTAAAGCGGTACGCGGGAAAAAAATATCGGGAAATTCTTTTTTCGGATGAAAAAATTTTTACCGTAGAAGAGAGCTACAACAAACAAAATGATAAGGTGTACGCACACAGTAGTGAAGGAGCGAGCAGCCGTATTCCGCGTGTCCAACGAGGTCATTTTCCATCCTCGCTCATGGTATGGTTGGGAGTTTCTTATTGGGGCTTAACAGAGGTACATTTTTGTGAGAAAGGTGTAAAAACGAATGCAGTTGTGTATCAAAATACAGTCCTGACAAACCTTGTGGAACCTGTTTCTCACACAATGTTCAATAACAGACACTGGGTATTCCAACAAGATTCGGCGCCAGCTCATAGAGCGAAGAGCACACAAGACTGAAAATCGACTGTGAAATCGACTTCATCCGGCACGAAGACTGCCCCTCCTCCAGTCCAGTTTTGAGTCCGTTAGATTACAAGATATGGCAACACTTGGAGGAAAAGGCGTGCTCA
The DNA here is from genome assembly GCA_902850365.2 of Chilo suppressalis. Classification (NCBI taxonomy): domain Eukaryota; kingdom Metazoa; phylum Arthropoda; class Insecta; order Lepidoptera; family Crambidae; genus Chilo; species Chilo suppressalis. The sequence goes on from OU963907.1 coordinate 10,328,085, forward strand.
AAGCCTCATCCCAATTTGGAGTCATTCAAGACATCCTTGATTAAGGCAGCCGCCGATATTGACATGGACCTCGTTCGTGCTACGATAGACGACTGGCCGCGCAGATTGAAGGCCTGTATTCAAAATCGCGGAGGTCATTTTGAATAAACTTTATTGTCATAAGAATCTATATTTTGTTAAGTTCATTTTGGTATATAAATAGTTACATAATGAATAAACTTGTTTCAATTATTTTATATTAAACATGTGACAGAATTTATGACCTGACTAGGTATAATAACTAATAACAGAGACATGCATAAAGTTACCGATCATATATTAATTTTTAATGTAGAATTTGTGTTACATTAAGCTTTAAGTCTTTCTTATGTTTCTACCAACTATCACTTAATGCTCAACATTTACTGGCTAGGCTAATTGAGAGTGAGAGTTGAAAGTTGGAAATATTTATCTATCTACCCTATTTAATATTTCTCAGACTGTCCTTCGCAGTGGGCGTGGTCCTTTCTTATTAAAGATGACCAGTAAAACGTAAGGCTATTGTTTTGGTCGCTATGTGGGTTGCCACACAATGTGAAATAATTTACATTCTACTTCACACGTAGCGACTGGTAATTTGAATGCCAAATCGATCATAGGGTCGGCAAATTGTAGCTCTATAAAAAATTCCAATTGATAAAACCTTTCAACCTGGAAAGAATTCGCATGTGATAGTGTAAGATATCTATCATCCACGTTTTATCTTAAGTTTACCTACATCTTACCCTACTTTTGTATGTTTGCGTGTTTGTTACTCAATCAAGCAAAAACTACTGAATGGATATGGATGAAATTTGGTACCTACGCATATAGTTTATGACTTTAATTGAAACATAGAATACTTTTTAACCCTTAAAAATGTAAGGTGCTTGTGGGATTTTACAAAAACTGAAGTTTCGGCCGCTATCACATTTATATAATAAAGGGGAAATTTTGTGAATGTGCATGTTTGTTACTTTTCACATTTAAACGAATGGAGCGATTTTGATAAAATTTGGTATGGAGTTAGCTGACACCCTGGATTAACATACAGGCTATGTTTTACTGCGGGAAAATATCCCTAATAACAATAATAAACCACGGGTAACACCGCGGGGCACAGCTAGTAAGAAATAAAAGTTAAAGTATCATTTCATTCAAGAGCAAAATGAAAACTTAAGGTAGCTGTAGTGGTACATTGAAGCGAAATTGTATTTACAATCGGACATTAGGATAACCCTAACACTTATAGTAAACGCAAATGTAATGTATTTGTAATAGGTACTTACTATTTATTAAATAATTAAGGTCGATGAGACAACCAAGTTTATGGTGATCTTAATAGAATTACTTTTATTGACTTTCTGTGGTCTTATTTACTTTATTTTTGTTACTCAACTGTTTATTATTATATACTTACTAAGCCTATCTATTAACTGTGCAAACAACTGCTATCTCAAGACAGCCGTCTCGAAAAAACTCCATAGCGTGGCTTCCAAGTTACGCAGTATTCTTCATAGATAAAATTGTTTGTACCCATCTTAGTTGCTGACCCTTTATAAATATCTAATGAAACAACAAAAATTTCGTTGCTAGTGGTACCATGAATGTGATCAGTGTACGTGCACCTACAAAAAGTCCGGCCTTGTACTTGGGTCTACCGTACCCGCAGGATCTCGTTATTGGATAAATCCTTTTAATAAAAACTCTCATACTGTATTCTTAATATACATACTTTTATAAAACTAGCTTATGAAAGTAATAACCCTTGTTATACATCTGCATACAATACCTTATAATTTGGATATTTGGTAGAAGTATGGTAAAATTACTTTTCGTAGGTATTCATAAAATTTGATGATTTAATAAACCAAATTGTACCAAGAAAAGCATTTTTATTCGGGGTTATGTATACATACTAGTAACATTCGTACAAAATGCACTACATAATTTTAATTAATTGCTAAATTAGAGTTACTAGTGGGTGCCTGCGACTTCGTCTGCGTAAAAAATTGGTGTCGTATATGAACTTACGACCCCCTTTTCACCCCCTTAAAGGTGATTATAATTATTGACATTAAAAACTATCCTAAGTCCTTTTCCGGGACTCTTTTTTTTACCAAATTAAATCGGTTCGGCAGTTTAAGCGTGAAAAAGCAACAAAAAGACAGACACACTTTCGCATTTATAATATCTCAACTAACACACTGGCTGTATTAATAGCGATATAACAGCCGTTTAATGGAAACTGACGACGGCTTCAGCTGTATAAAGAAGCTCTACAGTATTTGTATAAGCGGCTACACAGCTTTTGTACCTTCAAATTGGGCTAAATTATACAGCTTATAACTACAAGCGCTCTATAGGGGCCGTCAACAAGTTTTAATGTGGTCAGCTCTTTTTGAGTAAACTTCTTAAATTGTAATAATGACTAGCTTTTACCTGCGACTTCGTCCGCGTGGACTTAGTGATTCAGATAGAAAAATATTTACCAAATCTGCTTTTTCATCAATCTGCTTACTATTTAAAGAACATAAATAACGCGGCAATTATTTTTTTATATAGATAGGCCCGACAAATGATTCCACCCCACCTGATGTTAAGTGAAGGTGAAGTCCGGACGCGAAGACAGCTGAAACAACAGCCACCTCTACCTGCCACATCCTCACCCTGCCGGCCTGCATTTTGCTTCTTCACCCCGCTTTTAAAGGATCCCAGGTTGTAAGAGGGAGGGAACACGTGAGCGGGCAGAGCAGTACATTTACGGATAGTGCGACAAAAAAATGAGTCACCAAATTTCTTTGTACGCGTTGGAATTGTGGCCACAGTTAGACGGTAACAACGTAATCCAGCGCGCGTGGTCCTCTGAAGGAAAGGGGAAGGTGGAATAAGAGAGAATAATTCCTCAGAACACTCGCCGTGGTACAGACGATAGAACGCGCTAAGTGACGCCACGTCACGGCGTAATTGAAGAGGCTCGATTTGTTTAGTCACCTCCTCATTGCCTATGATGCGGATCACGCGCCGCTGTAACCTATCTAAAGCATCGAGCAAGTACTTGGCGGAGCCATCCCAGAAGTGCGAGCAATATTTCACGCAAGACCGCACCTGCGTCTTACACAACAAGCACAGTTGCTCGGTCATGAAAAAACCCCGCACCTTGTTCAGGACTCCGAGATTGCGTGAGGCCGTTTTTATCACACTTTCGATGTAATTCATTGGATTTAAGTCACAGCGAATCTCCATACCGAGCATGGTGATACTAGCTCCAGTGTTGTGCCCTGACGAGAAGGACATGAAAGAAATGGCGACATTTTTGCCGTGAAAGCGCAGACCTGGATTTTCTTAGCATTGAACTCAACAATATGGTCCAATGCCTGATTGAGTTCAATGACAAGATTCTCCCGTTTTTCCTTGGTTACCGCCTGCCCAGGTTCTGGGTAATTTAAAATTAAAAACGCAATACAACGAGTGCAATTCGAAATCCAGTTATATTGTAAAAATATACATAAATCCTGACGTGACTCAGATCGGTTTCAGAGCAGAACAGAGAAACTTACAAAAGTATTACGAAAAACCTAAAATAATAAGGTAATGATTGTCTAGGATGGAAGTACTGTAGCCAGTAAAAAGATTACTTAACGATGTGATAGCTTTAGTCTGTTAGTATTAGTAGTAATAATCACTGTGATTTATTACCAGATGAACAAAGAGGTATACATTTTGGAAACCGGCAAAACTGTTGAATTTGGCAAAAGTAAGGATCGAGGACTTACAACATACTTTTCTGATAGGCCCTAGGGGAACGTGTCTATGAGATAAAAGCGTGACTTAAATGGGCCTTAGTAAAAGTACTTGTGCACTACAGTAACAGTAAAAGGTCTGATAACGACCAATTAGCACTTATAAATGAACAGTACGTAAATCATTCAGTAGAGTTCTTAAACACTTTGAATATAACGCTGGTATTCCATCTCACAAACTATTACCACTTATTGATATGCTTATCATGTTTCAATTTACCTAAAATAAGTCTTTGTTGTGAATTTGTCATTACAAATACCTAATTATTAAACAGAAGGCAGCAGAAGGTGATAATTTAACAGATGAACTGTTCAGCACACTTTATATTTGTTGAAGTCATCATCATCTCAACCGTACGACGTTCACTGCTGAGCAAGGCCTCCCCCAATGATCTCCACGTCGATTGGTCCTGTGCCACGCGCACCCATCGGCTTCCCGTAATCTTCATCAGATCGTCGTTCGAGGATCAGTCGTCGAGCGTCGTCCGGTGCGTGGTCGCCATTCGAGAACCTTTTTCGCCCCAACGGCCATCGGTTCTCCTCGCTATGTGTCCCGCCCACTGCTACTTAAGCTGAGCAATCCTTCGAGCGATGTCGGGTACTTTAGATCTCCTGCGGATTTCCTTATTTCTGATTCTATCATCACATTCATAGGGAAATACCAAGCATCGCTCTCTCCATTGCCCGCTGTGCGACCTTGAGCCGTCTTATGAGACCCATAGTAAGAGACCACGTTTCGCTTCCATAAGTCATCACTGGCAACACACACTGGCCAAAGACGTGTGCTAGTTGTGATTAGTATGGAGTATGGATGTGGTGCAGCCATTCTTACGAAGAACTCGTGGAATAGTGGATGTCACGTGATAGTTGCATAAAGTTTCTTTTTAATCTAACGTACCCATATAAAATAAAAAAAGATATCTAAACGAATCTCGTTACTAACCCACATATCTAGTAAATTCTTTACGTTTCACTGAAACATACACAAAAATGACAACCCTATTGCTCTACAATACTTTGATATGTAAAAATCTGAATATTTAGCTACTACTACGAATTTATAAATAAGACTTTACCGAGAATAAAGAATCGAGTTCACTGACTCATAATTGGGCCATTAACATTAAATAAAACGTAAGTAACCACATCCCAAAGTCTATTTAATTAGCGAATGACCGTATTTGAAAGCCATAAAAGCTTCACACAAGTAAATTTTATTTAAAACTTCGCCGACTTCTTTGATACGTGGTTAATGTTTTAATGTGGTATTTAACACTGCGTTTTTATAACGAAGATGTTATCGAAATTATTATGTTTTCTATAGAAATTTATCCCGTGTATACGAAAGCCATATCTGGTTTAACTTTTATAATTAACAGTGTCAATAGCAAAGAAAATACGTTTAAGCTGAAAATCGGATGGGTATTTATTGAACAACTCGAAAAGCCAAGACTAAATTTGTGATATTTGCCGTAGCGAGATGAGATGAGACCATACTTCTTTAATTTAATGATATGAAATAATTAAAGAAGTAATCAATTTTTGGAAACCAAAGGGGTCAATTTTTTTTTATAGATAGTTCCGACAAATGACTCCACCCCACCTGATGTTAAGTGGAGGTGAAGTCCAGACGCGAAGATAGCTGATACAGCAGTTCTACCTGCCACACCAGCCATCCTCACCCTGACGGCCTGCATTTTGCTTCTTTACGCCTCTTTTAAAGGATACCAGGTTGTAAGAGGGAGGAAGCCGTGAGCGGGCAGAGCATTCCATTTACGGATAGTCCGACAAAGAAATGAGTCACCAAATTTCTTTGTACGCGTTGGAATTGTAGCCACAGTTAGACGGTGACAACGTAAGCCAGCGCGCGTGGTCCTCTGAAGGAAAGGGGAAGGTGGAATAAGAGAGAATAACTCCTCAGAACACTCGCCGTGGTAGAGACGATAGAACGCGCTTAGTGACGCCACGGCACGGCGTAATTGAAGAGGCTCGAGGTGTTTAGTCACCTCCTCATCGCCTATGATGCGTATTGCGCGCCGCTGTAACCTATCCAAAGCATCGAGCAAGTACTTGGCAGAGCCATCCCAGAGGTGCGAGCAATATTCCACGCAAGACCGCACCTGCGTCTTATATAACGAGCTGAGTTCCTCGGGCGTGAAAAAACGCCACACCTTGTTCAGGACTCCCGAGTTCACAGTTCCCAAGTCAATAATATATCGCAGATACTGGATCTACTACAATATTGATATTTTCAGTGTTGTGGTACCGTTACCAATCATTATTGTTTCACACACGGGTGTGAGATAGACAGCAGACTGATAAATTGATTTGTAGTAAAAGTCAATACTAATATTCTCATCTCATCTTAATTGGACTTTTACTTTGTCTATCTGTATTTGTCGTTCAAAGCGAAGAAATGTGCTTGAATTTAATGCGTGGTAATGAATGAGACAAAAAACAAAATCTAGCTGACACATTGTATAGGTAGGTATGTGATCTGATTGTCTGAAGTGACAACAAGCCTGTAATGTTTTGATATCAAATGTGACCCAGGGAGGTGTGGTCATAGGCACGTTACCTATTTATAGTCTCACGTGTTACACCTTTGATACTCTGCTAACCTCACAAACCCCTTGTTTTTTTTAATCTTAAGAAAATGTTGCTAGTCAAAGTCGAAATAGGATTTATCAAAGTGGCATCGAACCAATAAATACTATTTTTTCCGAACATTACCGAATAACAAATAACACGTATTTTTGTCACTTACAGGGAAAAATCTTTACAACAACGAGCATGTAGCCATCAAAATGGAGCCGATGAAGTCGAAGGCGCCGCAGTTGCATCTCGAGTACAGATTCTACAAGTTACTTGGCACACACGGTACGTCTCAACATTAATTTAAATGTAGAATTGTAGATACATAACTCCTCAGTGAATCAATCTCGTCAAATCCCATCACTGAAGTCATCTAGCTCTGGCGAATATTAAACTGGCTAATGTTTCCTATTGTTATTTAAAAAATATATATTAAAAAAAAGTAGTTCGCTAAGTCAAGTTATCCTGAGCAAATTTTGCCAAGGAAAAATTTGTAGGAACGACTGTGAATATAATGAAATGCAGCTCACTCAATTTTTACTGAATTGAATAGCATGAGTCGTAGACTGACATCAAATTGAATAGGCTACTAAGTTCAATGTAACAAGTGCTTATAATTTTGCTGTCTCTAGTGAACACTGAATGGAATATATATATACTTATCACATATAAGTCATACAAGTAGCAATATAATGACTTTTTGAGAATACATATTATATACCTTTGCGCATTTGTAGTTGGATACGATTATTCCATAAATATTTTAGTATGGTTTAAGATTGAGCGAAAGGTTTTATTTTTGATTCACATATCCGATACGTTGCAATTACCAAGTTCGTAGTTAATTTGAATTCGTAAGAATAATCACTGTTCCCTGGAAGTCGCACAGGACCAGATGCAATGCGTTTTAATTACTTCCTTACGTAATATTATTCTAGCTTCATAGTTTGTGCAAAGCACTTCCAAGGTTTCAGTGTAAATGCTTAAGGAAATTTAAATCGAATTTTCACACGCAAATATTTTCAGCGACAATGCAGGCTACCTTAACATTGAAGTAAACAATTAAATATATAGGTAGCAGAATTAAAAAAAAATATGGCGTCGTCCTCATTCGTAACGATCGTACGATGACACGATGCGTTCTCGTCGTGCGATGGTTTTTGAAACATAAAGATTTCTTTAGAAGTGTCCAAATACAACTCGTAAGCCGTCGCATGAGCACAGGTACACTATTTTCATCTCACGATGAGATTGTATCGTGTCATCGTACGATCGCTGGCAAATAGGACGACGCCTATGATGGGCCTAATATATTTTTTGTACAAACATAACTGACATGGATTTGTTGGGTCAAAGAGATTTAGTTTGTTGCACGAAGCCAATAAATGGTGTTGTTAATTAGATTAACGCTTTAGCAAAAGTTGGTAATTAGGATGATAACCATAGGGCAATTAGAAATTGTATCATGTGCGTTTTATTTACAATATGAAATTCGTGTCTTTCTGGTAAAGTCCATTTATTTTAAAATTTAGAAATAAATTTATTAAAATTTTAAGTTACTGATGTGTTTGTTTAATTAAGTATTCTTCTTTTAATGTTTGAAACGTTTCAAAAGTTCATCGGCGTGTTTGCCATTAGACCACAAACTGATAAAAAAACTTAACCGCACCATTATCATGTTAATTCATTGTAACTACTAGCACAAAATGGTATAAATGGTACTTTCCCTGCATTGAAAACGTCACACGGACTTACCTACAACTCAAGTAATTCACTAATTCGATTATAAAATACGTATGAAGCGCAACTTATTTGAAAATTACGTATAATAAGCTAGCAGACCATGGTCATAACGCGCAAATCTAACCTACTGGGTATTTAGTTGCTAATTAGTTACACTATTCCCGATTTAGTTGCTCAATGCCTGTAAAAAATGCAAGCGATCTGCTAGATTAAGTCTTAACCTAGCAGACCACAATACTGTATCTTCGGTTCTCGTAAAGATATCGAAGTTCTGCAAACGGCATATTTAGTTGCGAATTAGTTGCTGTAGGACAGAATTATTTGTATTATCCCCCCATCATCCCCTAATTGCCGCACCAGCACCCACACTACCCCCGAAATATAGTAAAATTAAAAAGAGCTCATCAGAGAATATAAATTACGGCGTATTCTGTTGCTTATTAGTTGCTGCAAAATAGCGCTGCTTATAATACTTAATTATCAACCCTTAACTCCAGATCAGCACTGCTACCTCCCCAGAATAGGACGATATCGAAAAATTCTCTTAGGTGGAAAAAAGACGCGGCATATTTAGTTGCTAATTAGTTGCTCGCAAAAAACGCAATTAAGAGTATTCTACAATCATCCCCTAACCTCAGATCCACCCCCTCTACTCACTTAGAAACAGTAGATCGTTGGAATTCGCACGCAGATGTTTAAAACTGCTGGATGTTTTGTTGCTAATTAGTTGCTTAAGGACTGCATTATTTATATTATACCCCCAGCATCACCTTATTGCCACATTAACCTTTTTTTTCTTTCTTAACCCCCGCACTACCTACGGAATACGATAAAGTTAAAAAGAGGTCATCAGATAATATAAACTGCGGCATATTTTGTTGCTTATTAGTTGCTGCAAAATACCGTTGCTTATAGTATTTAATTATCAACCCTTAACTCCAGATCGGCACTGCAACCACCCCAGAATAGGACGATATCGGGAAATTCTCGTAGGTGGAAAAAAGACGCGCGATATTTAGTTGCTTATTATTTGCTCGACAAAAACGCAATTAAGAGTATACTACAATCATCCCCTAACCTCAGATCCAACCCCTCTACTCACTTAGAAACAGTAGATGGTTGGAATTTTTTAAATGGTTGTTTGGTTAAAAGATCTTTAAAACTGCTGGATGACCTCTTTTTCACATTATCGTATATAGAGGGTAGTGCGGGGCTTGATGTGGCAATAAGGTGATGCTTGGGGAATATAAATAATGTTGTCCTTAAGCAACTAATTAGCATCAAAATATCCAGCAGTTTTAAACATCTGCGAATCTGTGCGAATTCGAACCATCTACTATTTTTTAGTGAGTAGAGAGGGTGGATCTGAGGTTAGGGGATGATTGTAGGATACTCTTATCTGCGTTTTTGGCGAGCAACTAATTAGCAACTCTAAACATCCCGTGTCTTTTTTCCACCTACGAGAATTTTACGATATCGACCTATTCTGGGGTGGTTGCAGTGCTGATCTGGAGTTTAGGGTTGATAATTAAATACTATAAGCAACGCTATTTTGCAGCAACTAATTAGCAACAAAATATCCAGCAGTTTTAAACATCTGCGTGCAAATTCGAACCGTCTCCTATTTTTAAGTGAGTAGAGGGAATGGATCTGAGGTAAGCGGATAATTGTAGAATACTCTTAATTGCGTTTTTGGCGAGCAACTAATTAGCAACTAAATATGCCGCGTCTATTTTCCACCTACGAGAATTTTCCGATATCGACCTATTCTGGGGTGGTTGCAGGGATAATCTGGAGTTAAGGGTTAATAATATTTTTTTTTAAACAAGGCTATTTTGCAGCAACTAATTAGCAACAAAATACGCCGTAATTTATATTATCTGATGACCTCTTTTTAAGTTCATCGTATTTCGTAGGTAGTGCGGGGGTCAAAAATCAAATCGGGAATAGTGTAACTAATTAGCAACTAAACACCCAGTAGGTTAGATATGCGCGTTGCGACCATGGTCTGCTAGCTTAATATACGTTTGAAAATTGCGTATTACCTGAGAATGCAATTCGTTGCCTGGCAGTCGATTTAAATATTTACAGACTGACATCATTGGGTAGGCGCGCAGTAAAGCGCATCCCATAAATGAAAAAATATACTGGTAGTGAACAATTTTGCAAAAGATGCATAAAACGAAATCAGAGAAATCAATCATAAAAACCTTTTCGAAACACAACTGTTTAGTAGATATATTCAGTACCTAAGTAGACTGATCGTAAAGTTTGCCTAGAGGGTGTACCGAAAGTGTACTACTTGGGCACATGTGGCGGCCGCTACAACGCTATGGTCATGGAGTTGTTAGGGCCCTCGCTCGAAGATCTATTCGTCCATTGCGGCCGAAGGTTCAGACTGAAGACGGTCCTTATGATCGCTATGCAACTTGTAAGTGCCCGCCACGATGCTAAGTAGATGATAACATTGTGTAATACGGCGCAACACCGTAACCGATATTGAACTGTAATTTATTTTTCATGTTTTCGAGGGTAACCGCAAGCCGTGGTCATGGTCGTTGTTCAGGCCGGCCATTGTAGCTCGGTATCAGCCGTAGCCTCCGTATCGTTGCTCTAATTTAGCATATTTTTTATTGTTAATTTTATAATAATCTTTAATGCTCCCAACGATATAGTGGCTGCGACGCTATCTATTTTTTTGTCGTATAACGCAGCAATGCTCTCGCGGGTCACTGTTGACCGGTTCATATATCGGGTGCAGTGTTGTGTCTGGTTGGTGCGTGCGAGAGCAATGCTCGTCCCATACCTATACCGTGAGTACTGATTGTTGTTTTCTGTTCCCTTCCGTTCCCATACCCATATCCTTGGCTCCTGTAGCGCCGTCGACGGCTGAGGGCATACCGGAGGTATATTACTTCGGCCCGTGCGGTAAATACAATGCTCTGGTGATGGAACTGCTGGGTCCGTCGCTCGAGGATCTCTTCGACCTGTGCGGCCGCCGTTTCTCTCTAAAGACTGTACTAATGATCGCTATGCAGTTGGTAAGTTGTTTGACGTAGTTGTCTGCGTTCTATTTACATGATGCCTGTTGGGTTAAGCATCTATAGTGAACTGACGAAAAATGAACTTGTCAAGTGGCTAGTCACAAAACTTGTGAACGATATGTCAACTTTGGACTGTGTCGCAAAATAATTTATGTACGCAGTTCAGTAATAGTTCAATAGTCATCGTGTAAAGCTGGCATTAAGCATATAATTATAGTTAAATTTTATTTAAAATCTGGAATCCTAGATGCAATACAGTTAGTTTCATTAAATAAATTGTGATCTTCAATTAATGCCAAATTAAACTGTCTTGAGTTCAGTAATCGATGAGCGCAACTATTAAACAGGTGAACTTGTAACCTTGACGGGGTCAATGTGAAATTGGAATCACACCCAATAAATAATTGTGAAATTACCTATATTTATAGAATATCAATAAAACTTGCCATGGAATCGACCATGCCATTCGAAGAAACGTGCCACTAAAAATGCGGCGTGACGAAGTATATTGTTAACTCGTTTGACAATCTTATCATATTTTCACGTAGTATATTATCACGATAATCGCAATTGAATGAGTATTGAAAACTTCAAAGAATAATGAACAGATGTTTTCTTTTGTGTATGTACTTCTTGCTTATTGTTTTTCTGTTTATTATAATTTTACAACGGCAACCAAGTTTAGTAGTAAAATAAAACTGTTATAATACTGATATCTTATATATAAAATTCTCGTGTCACAGTTAGTTACCATACTCCTCCGAAACGGCCTGATCGATTTTTATGAAATTTTATATGCATATTCCGTGGGTCTGAGAATCGGCTACTATCTTTTTTTATATCCTTAAGTGATAATTGCTGTACACCTGTAACGTAGTGTTCTGAAACCTAAAATGCGCCTTCGCGCCCAAATTCATACTATTGGGTATTGTAACGTAGTGTTCTCATATGGGTTAGGAGGAATGTTATCCCAGGAAATTGATAGAACACTACGTTACACATCATGCCTAAAATTTTTTTGGACAATATTTATTTTTTTATAATGTGGTATTAAAAAATACATACAACCCTAAATTTCTCTTCTACCATTTACCCCTATTTTTATGGCGGTACGAAGTTCGCTGGTTCAACTAGTAATCTATAAATGTTTTTGTCAATTCTTAAATTTTAATATTTGTTAGAGGGTGTTTTTTTTTTATGTTATAGGGGGCATACGAGCAGACGGCTCACCTGATGGTAAGTGATTACCGTCGCCCATGAACACTTGCAACGCCAGGAGTATCACAAATGCGATACCGGCCTTTAAGGAAGGAGTACGCCCTTTTTTTGAAGGGTGTATATTAAAAAATATTCTGGTTCTGAACTCGTGGTCACAACAAGTTGATTTGTTACATAGGCAGATTTTCTCACAGTATAGGAAATGTTCACAATTAATATGTTTACATGAGCACCGCACAGGGGATATACATGCAGATTTATTGTTCGTTATATACCGTTCATAATATTATAGCTGTCGATAGTTTTACAGTCCGCATCGAATAAAACCACGTTGAATGGGCGACTGATTGTCCCTCTATGTTTCAGTTGCACCGCATCGAATATGTCCACACGAGACACCTTATATATCGGGACGTGAAGCCCGAGAATTTTTTAATAGGTAGAACTGCAACAAAAAGGGAAAAAATCATTCACATCATTGGTAAGTATATAAAATATATATACATATATATTTTACTTAATGGAAAAAAATTAACTTTTCTTAAAATATAGTCTTTACTCTTCTTATGTAATTAGGGGTTTTAACGCTTATTTAAATAAATTTATTCTTCTATTAAAAATATCGAGTATAATGAGTAGTCCTTATCACATTAAAAGTGGGTCGTACTGAAATTACTAATTCATTTATTGATATTGAAACGGGACAGTATAATTAGAGGTATTGTTTTTATATCAAAATACCGAATAGTATTACATAAAATAGACTGAGTGAAGAGAGCAGTCATTGTTCGGTGAAAATCGAAGGTCTTTTACAAGGTAAATCACGACAGCTAAGCAGGCATTGGTACTCGCTGTAGTTCTATTCTTAGTACTTTGATTTTGTACCACAAGTACATTGTAATATTGTTTATAGCTAATGTAAAAGACGTCGTACTTAAGTATTAAAAGTTATCGTCTTTAGTATCGGTGTAATTCCATCCTAACTTTGTGGTTACGCTACCGCGTATACTTGACTACATAGCCTTATAAACAAGTTTGCATATAAGCAACTACTCTTAGCTTAACGTTAAAAATATGTTATTTTTTTTATTTGTGAGGGAACTGCTGTCGACAAATCGAGTTGCAGTGTGGCAGACTTAGAATATAAGTATTGTACCCATGTATTAAAATAAAATAAAAAAAAATATTGACAAACCAATCATTCATAATTCTTGTATTTAGTAGGGATAATGACTAACTTTTTTCTTCGTCTATCAGGTAGATTATCAAAAAGGTATATGTGTCCAATACTTTTTGATAATGTACCTGATATAACATTTTTTTTTATTAATTTCATTAAAAGATTACAGAGATTTATTGATTTGAAATGTCGCATGACGTCACTTCTTGGTACATTTTTTACTTAGAAGTGGGGTAACGAGTCTCCACTCTCAAATTTTGACGCGCTTTCTTTGTAATTTTTTGCTTGATTGACAAAAGAAAAAAATAGTGTACAATTTTTTTCTGACAATCTTACTGGCGGACTACATAGAATTTGCTTTCCTTTACCCCGTCATCCTCCTATTTGTAAAAGTATGGTTTCTGTTTTTCTTCTTACATAAACACACCGAAACAGCTGTATTGATTTGGGTACTTCTTTTAGAAAATGCCATGCATGAAATTTTCGAATACGCAGACCGTTTAGTAAGCGAACAGGCTTTCTACCTGTTAGTATTCACAGAAATATCTAAATTTAAAACATACAGTACATATAATTATGAATAGTATGGTATTCATTAAGTAGATAAAAGGGCAATATTTGCCTCTTTTATGTTTGCTGTGCCGTGGCAGGGCGTCACGGTCATGTAATTTAAAATTTGTAACATCTGTTGACCCTTGGGATTTCCAAATAAAATAAATAAATACTGAATTTCAGACGCTTTAGGAAGATACCAATTTTATTAATTTGCAGTCTTTTTTAGGAAGACAAAACACTGCATTTTACTCGTGTTACATTTCGTAAATTTTCGTGCTTACGTATAAGTATGTTATACCTTATTATGTAGCAGTTATGAAAATTAAATATTATGAATGAGATTGTCGATCGATTTTTCACTTGTTCAATATGTGCTGAATAAATCTACTTGCTAATATCGGATTAAATTCCAATTATATACGAGTCCTCGTAGCATGAGCATCTCAATTTACATTTACACATTTCATGTCGCGTCTAACTGTCAAGCTCTATGGTAAAATGACAATTAAGCTTGATAAAAACGAGTTATAATTGATATTACGGTGCTCATGCTAAGGGGACTTATTCCTTGTTAATACTTTATGGAACATCTACTATATAAAATAATTTATTTCGTTTTCAGATTTTGGTTTGGCCAAAGAATACATAGACTTAGAGACAAACAAACATATTCCATATCGGGAGCACAAGTCACTCACAGGGACTGCGCGATATATGTCAATAAACACACATTTAGGAAAAGGTAATACAACTTGAAAAAACCGCACTGCAAACTGACTCTAATGTGGTTTTGAAATAAAATTAATAACAAAACGTACATAATTTTACACGATTCTTCTAATATAACTTGTTTTTTTTTTCAGAACAATCTAGACGCGATGACCTAGAGGCTCTCGGGCATATGTTTATGTATTTTTTACGTGGTTCCTTACCCTGGCAGGGTTTAAAAGCTGATACACTCAAAGAAAGATACCAAAAAATTGGTGACACCAAGCGGGCAACACCGATAGAGGTTAGTGGCAACGATTTTCTTCGTGGTTGACTTTTTCTGACAATATTCTTACAGGTTTAAGATTGACAGCTTGAATAAATGTATGGAAAATACTCCCAAAATTCTAGATTTATATACAAAATTAAGTTATATAAGTTTATTTTTTGCTGTGTGGACTGATATTCCTTTGCATTCCTAAACATTGGAGATTTTAGTAAAAACGTAACTGGAATTGTATATATGTGTGAAACTGATATAACAACGCACAGATTAAAGTACATTATTGTTTCATACCTAAACCCGTTTTTATGAAAACTGTTTATCATCATGTTTTATATCTGCCGAACCTGCTATATTCGTTACTTAACATGAAGTGATGTGAAGCAATTTCTTAGACTTTGGATTAAAAACAAAAAGGACATTCGATTCAGTCTTAGTCATTATTTGGAAGCAATACTTAGAGAATGGTAATTCATCGTCTATAATAGCTAACGAAATTGTCCTGTCTATTGACTGACCGGATTATCCGTTATTTTGTGTCCATCCATAATCATTAAATGAATTATATAGAAGGCTATATTACAAACAACTAAATTACAATAAGAAAAAATTTTTGGGCACTATAGTAAGAAGTCCATTCGCCATTGTGTGCTAGTTTTCGCTCGAGTAGCGTCCCCCCTAACGCGACACTCCTCACTGGTGCATCGGCTAAACAAATCCAAACGCGTCAAGCCAATAAAATTCATTATCATTGTATATTATATTATTAATTGTATATTATATTCTACAGTAAAGCAAAGGATTTTTGGGTACGAGTGATCAATAAGTAATTTAGTTTTCAATAACTCGATGCCTGATACTCAGAAATTTCAGTCGCGAGTGAGCCTTTAATTTCTCGCTTTTATAGTCCGAGTTTGACTTAGAACTAGGAGTAATCAGATCGCCTATAGCTATAGAATTCGGACAAACGATGAAGTATTCCGGCAGTTTTCGTTTTGGTTACCCGACGCTGTCTTCCAGCCTATGTTCGACTAAAAACAATGTAAATATTGCTTTGGGTGCCCCAATTCGAGTGATATCTTTCGTGTACCCGAATACCGGCTAACAACCAAATGTAAATGCTCCATTAGGTAGGGATACACAAATAATACATAATCGATTGTGATAACAAACCCTTTATCGTAGGTGTTATGCGAGGGCCACCCCGAAGAGCTAGCCACGTACCTCCGCTACGTGCGGCGGCTGGACTTCTTCGAGACGCCCGACTACGATCAGCTGCGGCGCATGTTCCGCGATCTGTTCGAGCGGCGCGGTTACGTGGACGACGGCGAGTTCGACTGGACCGGCAAGACGATGGTAAACAATACGATGATGTGATAGCACCACCCACACTAATAACGCTTACGCCCACATATACAAACACACTTCATAGAAACACACTTCAACACACTGGCCACGGTGGTTAGACTTCTTCGAGACGCCCGACTACGTTCAGCTGCGGCGCATGTTCCGCGATCTGTTCGAGCGGCGCGGGTACGTAGACGACGGTGACTTTGAATGAGCCGGCAAGACGATGGTAAACAATATGATGATGTGATTGCACCACCTACACTAATAACACTAACACATACACACTTGAACACACTGGCCAGGATGATTAGATTTCTTCGAGACGCCCGAATGCAATCAGCTGCAGCGCATGTTCCGCGATCTGTTCGAGCGGCGCGGGTACGAGGACGACGCCGGCGAGTTCGACTGGCCCATCAAGATGATGGTAAACAATACATTCATGTGATCGCACCACCCACACTAATAACACGTACACACACATATACATACACATTTCATACAAACACACTTCAACACACTGGCACGGTGGTTAGACTTCTTCGAGACGTCCGACTACGATCAGCTGCAGCGCATGTTCCGCGATCTATTCGAGCGCCGTGATTATGTGGACAACCGGGACTTTGACTGGACCGGCAAGACGATGGTAAACAATACGATGTTGTGATCGCACCACACACACTAATAACACTAACACACATACACAAACACACTTCAGCACATTGGCCACGGTAGTTGGAGACGTCCGACTACGATCAGCTGCGGCGTATGTTCCGCGATTTGTTTGAGCGCGCGTGTACGTAGACGGCGGTGACTTCGACTGGACCGGCAAGACGATGGAACAATACGATGATGTGAAGACATGAACATTGACAAAGATAATCAACATAAACTACGGTGTATGTTCCGCGACCAGTTCGTGATCACTCTCCCACACTAATAACACTAAAATTTGTAACAAACTAAGCAAAGTTCGCTTCACTTCGCTTCCGATGTGGCCCTGCGCTCAGACTATCCCACACACACACATACTAGCACTAGCAGCTAAGAAGCTGACTCGATTCTTTTCAAGTTAGAATTGCCGATAACGGTTACGATTATTTGTCTGTGTCATAATAAATCAAGATAATAGGGTAAAAATAGGATATGAATCCTAATGCATTTACAACTGTTAGACAGACGCACACTTCTCTTGCTCTATAAAAAAAATTTTGAAATAACATAGAGGCACATTTATTTCTTGTTATTTCTGCACATCATTTTAACTTTTTCATAATTTTCGTTTCCGACCTTTTTGTAAAAATAATCTAATAGTGCTACATAATGCTATTTTTATGTTTGCCTGGCAATATGTTTAGGGAATTTTCTATCTTACGCTATTGTGGGTACGTATTCTGAATGAATGCACTATTGGACCGCAATACCTTTTTATTTCATAGTACATTTTAATATAATGTGTTGATATTGATAATATACGTACTCACTTTCGCGTAACACAGGATTTTCTCTTTCATTAATATTTGTATGTTTATAATTCCGGCGTTCGCCGACAGGTAAACGAGCTTTTGGCTTCAAAGAATTTTAATCCTTATGGAGTTCGGTTAAAGTAAATTTTCCTCCATAACGAATTGCAACCTGTACGAAGAATCTCAACGCAACGCTCAAACTAAACTTTAACGTATTTAATAATTCCTAGTCATAACATCGAATGAGAAGGAAAATTATTTGCCTAAGCTTTGAATATATTATAATCTTGCTGTCCTATCAGTTAACGCCGGTATTTGTTAATTTTGCTGTTAATAACGTTTTTATCTGATATGTTCTTGCATGGTCCAAATTCTATTAAGCTTTACCTTGAGTTTTTAGTTATTTTTTTTTTGTTAAATCATTTTTATGCACCATGTATAAGGGTTGGACGTTAATTTTAACTTCACTATGACTTAAAGCATTTTTTTTTGCTAATCAGAAGAAAACCTAAACATTTTCATTAGCTTTATTCGATTTATGCAATATTGAAGTGCTTGGAATTTATATTTTTGTAACAAAACCTTTTATTTATCAGCCGAGTTGAATTATTCAAATCGAATGCCAGTCTCATGTCACGAAATGCATTATCAAAGTATTAATTTGAAGTTTCTTTTTTTTAATACAGCGAGTTTCTGATAGGATATGTAATAATTGGTATTTTATATTTAAAAATTACAAGAAGAATATATTATTTACGGCAATTGTCAAGAGTTATATACATGTTATTGTTAAAATCCTAGTTTTTTTTTATAATTTTGGAACTTTGCTTTTTACATTACTATGAACAAAATGCATTTGGTGCCATTTTTATTTGACATACGTCTATTTTGCTACTAGCTTAACCATGCTTGTTTGGTGTTTGGGATATTTAATAGTTTTTCTTGGCATTCCTTGAAACAGACTTAATGCAAACCATACTTATATGATAACTTACTATTTATTATAATTTTACCAGAATAGAAATACAAATATTTGAAACTCAAAAAGTATTACTGAAATACATATAATAATAACACATAATATGGTTTGCGTTATGTCACTATATGTATAACTAATTTTGTGAATATTACTTCTAAATATTATAATGTGATTAGGCTAGTTTATTAAGGTGGGAGTGTGTTTTTTTTTATTATTTCATGTACATTTTTTTCCTTTTGTCTTTCCCTTAATATTAAAAAAATTGTGCATGCTGCCACGTTCTCGGCTGCTGTGTTGACAAAAATAATATCTTACCGAAAAATATATATTGAAATGAATAAAATATCCATGTAAAAAAAATGAAAAATAAAAAAGATGTTAATAATGATTTGACATCTGGATTGTAAATGTGGAAGTGACCATCGAAATTATTTCAATTTCTAATCAAATATGACAGGGTTTATTTTGTAACAAAATTCTTTTTTTTATGTTGACCGAAGCTTACGCGTTTTATTTATTAATATTATTTTATTATAACCACGCAAATAACCAATGAAAGATTGTGAAGTAAATTAATGAATTGATTTCAATTACCAACACAAGTAGAAAAGTAAATATTTATTATTTGAATAATAAAATAAAAAAGTATAACTCAATGGTGTGGTTTCTTTGTAGATAGTTGTAGTTATTTTACTAACACAGCATTTGTTTGAAGTTTTGTTTGCACATTAACTTGTCTTATTCAGTTTTGATATTTAAATAAATTGATATTGATTTACACATTTATCCTTTTTTTAGGATACTAAAAACCTATAGCACAGCAAATTTTTTTAAGGAAAATAGACAAAACTGCGAACAAACTTGTTTTTGTTTATTTTGTGTCTAAAGAAATACCTAACGTAGAGGTTCACAGCAATTTGACACTTAACGACTCTAAATAAAAATTAACTTACATGTGTGTGTTGCATGCGCATGCTTTCGCTTACGCATGGCAGCCGACCAATATTCACGTGATGCGAATCTTGCGCAACGCTCCGCCATCAAATATCGTTAAAAATAAGTCCGACAAGGTTAGTGTGGAACTTTATGATATCATTCCAGCTAAGTTCATCGGTATTTCGACGCCAGCTAAAGGTTCTAAACGCGCTATGTACCAACATATTTATTTATTGATTATTTTTATAGCAATTAACAACTTAAAGTTGCACGATAATATTGTCACAATATTATTGTCTCTTATTCAATTCCTGAAGTTAATAATTTCGGCTACCAATCACAGTATCCAAACAGAGCATGATTTTTGTGATAGCATTTAAGGGTCCATATCCTCTATTCCTTCCCATACTTTTCCCTATTTTATCCATCATTTGCTATCGAAAAATACTGAATTCATGCATGAAAATCCGTCGTAATACAATTCATATTAACATTGTGCTTAGGCTAATGGTTCATAATTTCTTCTACCAATCACAATAAATAAATTAATTATCTTTGTTTGGATTTAGTTAGTATTCCATTTGTGGTGTAAGTAAAACTGTGTGACGCAAGATTTTATCGAGTAAGCTGTTTTTTTATATTTAAAGTAGACATGTCAACAATATTTAGATAATACATTACAGTTTTTATAAAAAGTAGTTTTTAGTTAATACTCACCATCATTTCACTAATGGTAGTTGTTCTAAAAATTCAAAAAATAATTACACCAATTGTTGTCTATTCTATGTATTTCTTTATTATTTCAGTCCACCCCAGTGGGTTCCATCCAGACGGGCCATGAAATCGTCGTATCACCGAACCGCGACCGACACCAACCTTTTCATAAGGTAAGCAATCAAGTTACAACCTTAAATCAACGAATTATGATTCATTTTACAAATTGAGTTGGGCTATGTTTACAGTTTATTTTATTATTCAATATTATATTACACTTACCACTTAAAGTAGAACTATATTAGAAAATCTAAATTATTTTTAATACAGTCGTACCATATCCAAATTGTTCAAAAATATTTACACGAATAAATTAAACTAACCGTCTAACAACAAAAAAACATACTTTTGCTTAAAGAAAGTTCTTATTTTTTTAATACGTTATGTTTTATATTAGGTTTTGTCGGGAGTCTTGAAAGGCCTAGTTAAAATTTCAAGTGTCAGGGTTTCTCACTATGGTTTTTTTGTCGGTGCAGGATGATTTGTGTGATTATATGATTGGTTTGGTTGAGGACGATGAGGCGGCGCTTATTTCTGGAGAGGTTTGGTCCCAAAATATAAACCCTGTATTTTATTAGAAGCCCTCCCCCTTTGCATCATCCGCTGCATCGATTTTTTTCCCGTCGTAGACATTTCTTTTGATAAATTGGTTTGCTAAACGTTTTTATGTGGTATCATCAAAATAAATTAAAATTAGTTTACTATTATTTCAAAAAATTGTTATTGCCGCATTGGATAAAATTTTCACCTAATGTATCATGCGTGAGTATTATGAGATAATTTACTTCACGGCTACAGTCTTCGTAGCTTAAATTACATTAAATAAAAAATAAAAATACAAATTAAAATTGAATGATTCGATTTAGTGGTTTTTTTTTAATATAGCAAATATGAAAAAGGTGCAGAATTAGTTGTTGTAATTTGAATCATAATATATCTACCCGTTGTTTAGAAGCCAATTTATTGATAAAATGTCCAAAATAAAACTCCAAATAATCTTCATTTTCATTATCAATGGCAGTTATTACTGGTGCCGTGAAAACTAATTTCTCTTATCATGCAAAAGTTTCTTTGAGTTTGATTTGTTTTTAAAATAAAATAGTAACAGGGTGTACTTATTTGTCAATAAACGAGTGTTTCAATATACATTGCATAAATAATGTGTCGTTTCCAAACAATTACCTACTGATAAATACAGTAAAACATACCATTTTGAGCTTTCGCCTAGTGCTTTTTTGGCTAGATGACCATGTTTTGTGTGTATTTTATGAGCTTTGCTGCCGATATGACACGATGTATTATGGGTTGATACTTATCTAAGTTAAGAACAAAACTACTTTCTTACTTCATAACAAATCATATTCAATTATATATTGCATAGGATTTGAACGTATAGCAAAAAACACACAAAAAAAGGAAGATCTGTATATATTATAATTATATATATATATATATATATTGAATCGTATTTACGGCTCGTATAATTACTAGAGGATTACTTATTAACGGAGCATCATCATTCAGCATAGCAGATTTATAATTATTGCGACTTCCTTAATTTCCAAGGGAATGATTGCGATTGGACCTTTGTATTCATTTAATATAAAATACATTTGACTTAGTGGTTAATTAAAAACGAATTTCAGATTGTATCACAACTGTAGTAAAATACTGTTTATGGAACTTTTTAAAACTACATTTATAAGGTATTATAATTATAAGTAATTTAATATATTAGATTTTGTACAGCCCCTAATACGAATTCTGTGTAAACAGAGCTAGAAGTGTGTAGTTGCATTCCAATTGAAAAATGACGTTTAATTAAATGTACTGGAGCTTGAAAATTCCTCAATAGAAGAGATAGTGTTTTGATTTTATCATACCAGTTTTATTTTTGTGAATGCTATGTTTTTATTTTTATTTTCTTTATATCCAAGTTTTACTATGGAAAGGTATTGATAGTATTACACGAGTTTAATTGAAAATTATAAATAGAAAATAATTTAAGAGGCTGGAACTATTCCAGTACCACTATTGTAATGTAAGTATTTAAAATTAACATATTTATGTAAAAGCCAGTAATCAACAGTACCACATCATTTTAGTGTATGGTAGTTAAATCATAAATTATATCGTATCACCGAAATATTTATAGATATATATCTTTTAAAAAATGGCGGATTGGTAGCACCGTTCAATTTAACTCGTATCTTTATAGCCCTAAGCTGATTAAACAGTAAATATCCTAAAACGTTTAGTTCTGCATTACTTTAAATAACAAAGTAAAAATAAAAACTGATTGGGATATATTTCAGAGAATTAAGAAATAAAAAAAATAGGTTTAACCGTTTCTAACAAATATTGGGAAACAAACCACACTGCGACTTAGGTAAGTACTGGGTATATATAGCGTGATATTGCAGGGCGCGGTAAAGGACACCGGTACTGGCGGTACCACGAACACCGGCAACTGGCCCACTAGTGGGAAAGCCACCCCACTCACCACGGGACACCTCACGCCCGCCGATAGACACGGTTCTGTACAGGTAAATCCCGGGATTTATACTGAATATGGGTATTATGTATCAGATTCTCCTTGATGCGATTCAGAGGCTTAAGCACGAATTTTTGACCGCTTTGCAATCGTATCGTCAATTTTTGTATAGAAGGAGCCAGTTTTGCTTACGTTCGGTGGCGGCGCTGTTTAATTTCATAGAATTTTAAAATTTTATGAAATACGATGCGATTTGGAGCTGTCAAAATTCGTGCTTGGGCTTCTGATGTTGCGTTTTCACTTTACCACGAGTGTTACAACCGTACTACTATATTGAAAAAGTTAAAGGATTTTTGTTTTATAGTATGTAGAATAGATATATTTTTTTCTCCTTGTTGCGATTCTGATAGTGTGTGTTCACTTTACCACGAGTGTTACAATCTATATTGCAAGAGTTTAAGCCCTTTTTTGTTTTGTTTGTGATTAAGTATCTCACTATCTAGCAAATAATTCTGATGATGATTAAGGTAAAGAACGATGTCTATTTAAGTTTAATAATAAAATTTAAGTTCTATAAAAACTTCCAAACTTATATCACAGAAACGGAAAAAAATAAAAACTCAAAAATAACAATCAATGTTATATGTATGATATTGATTATTTTATATAATTAAGTTACA
Source organism: Chilo suppressalis (assembly GCA_902850365.2). Classification (NCBI taxonomy): domain Eukaryota; kingdom Metazoa; phylum Arthropoda; class Insecta; order Lepidoptera; family Crambidae; genus Chilo; species Chilo suppressalis. Next base: position 10,351,908 of record OU963907.1, read on the forward strand.
TCAAATTTTGCAAAGTCAATGCTTTATGTAAATTATCATGTGTACATGATATTCCTTATATTATTATGTTATTCTATTTACATTTATATTGAATATTCGAAATGGGGTAAGTTTTATATGGAGACAAACCGTAAACACTTTACAAACAGCAGGTATTATGTTCCGTATAGAAGCATTATTTGTCAAAATAAAAGTATTTAAAGTTTTGCACACAAAAATATGGTATATGCATACATACAATATATTAATTTATACCGAACTACATAGTAATTATGTAGATCTAATTATACAGGGTGTTGCAAAAATACAAATAAAGCTTGGAGAGCGTTGAAGTACACCATATAAGGAGTCTTCTCTGATTTTCATAAAATATTAGCATGAAGTTTTAACTTTTTATAAAAACAGTTATTTTTAATGATTAATAAAAATATCGATCATTTTAAGACACGTCACTAGTTCGAGGATATACAATATATATAATATAATTATTATATTGTTATAAACATTATCAATAAGGAAAGCCAAGTTCAGATGGTCACACGTCGTCAAGCGTGATCGCGCGTCAAAATAGTTCAGATGACAAGCGATAACACACGGCTACCCTAATTCATTTTTAGCTGTACCATAGGTTGGTACGCAACAAGTCGAGAGGAGCATTTAAACATGCCGATACTATAGAAACTAAATACACGCGCGTTAACGAGCGTATCAAGATACCTGCGACAGAGTAGCAACATCTGAACGGACCAATGTTATGTTTTAAAAACTGCGCGATGATAGAAATACAACGTCGGAAATGCACGTTTTCTAATTACGCTTTAGTGATAATTAATTGAATATCTTTTAATTATAGAAATATATTCTTCGCGATATTTAATATTACTGTCTCTCTTTTCATATTACAGCAAGATTACGATTAGATTTCGGTGACATGCATATATATACCTTATTGTATTATTTTTGAAACTTCCGATGCATGCTTGCGGACATTATACGTTTTTATTTATGCATTTTATTTCTTTCTTATGTAAATTGTGAATGTATATTGGTGTATTTATTTTTTAGCTATTGAAGAATAAACATTTTCGGTATGTGAAATTTCCCGGATCCGTATCAACGGTCAGTTTGAACATTTTGCGACAAAGTGTGTCTGCATGAGGCTTACTATTCGTATTTGCGTGCTCTGTGTAATTACGCTTTGAAAGCACTGCCGAATTGCCAATATTCACTCATGAGAATCCATAGTCGGCTTATGATCATTTAACAAACAATATACCTTAGTTAACAGCAAACAATTATATTAAAATGGTGCACTATAAATTGATTCAAATCAATTTAACTCTAGATAGCTAACCTCCGTCGTATTGACGGACAATGAAAAAAATGTCGCTGTATCTTTTTAACGCCGCGTCCAAATGTGTTTTCTCGGCTAGCCAATGCCGACGCCGGCGAGCCCATTGCAGTGGCGCACGCGGGAAACAGATTAATGTCATAGTTTTTGAGGTTAAGGGACCTTTGCCCGCCGTTTCGTCGGTTAGGTTTACCGTCAGTCTCGCACAGAGAGGAAACCCCATCTCGCGTAGAGATTTTAGGAAAAAACTACATTTACAACTTGTAGAGCCCCCCGGCTACACGCAAGATTGGTAAAATCACCATGCGAAATGGCCAACCCAAGTAAAAGTGACCTCCAGGAGCGTTCTTTAATGCAATGTCAAGATGACCAGTCAAATCTTCTTCAAACTGGCTTTGAAAAGAAGTTGACTGCTGATCTTGACTGGTGGATGGTGAAAACGGAAAAGAACCAACAACATCTTCATTATCATCAGCTATTAACATCTACACTGCTAGGAAACAGGCCTTCCCTATGGATGGAATAGGGAGATTAGACCATGACCCACCACGCGGACCCAGTGCGGATTGGTGGGCGCTAACGACTGCAGATCTAGCCGGTAACAACGGCTTAACGTGCCTTCCAAAGCACGAAGGAGCTCAATATAGTAAATTTTTGATCACCTATCTAATAACCGACCACTGCAAAAGTTGCTTTACTTAAACTATCACAGCCGACCGCGCTAAGCACTTGCGCCATCGAACTCCTCATCATCATCTTCATGTAGAAAAAACCGTAATAGAAAAACGTATAGGAATTGCAACTACAAGAATAAGCGTAAGCGTATATGATACACAGACCATACGGCGTCAAAAAAATTGCACCTCCACGAAAATTACTTTCAAGCGTTATTAACCTTTAACACGCGCCGTAAATAACACTGTATCCCTACCAATATTGGTGTGTCATTTGAAAGCCCATTAAATAAACTGAAAAAAACCCATTTCATTTGAAACAGCTTGATACCGCAAATGTGACTTCAGAAATAACGCCACTTTTGCTCCTCAAAAGGGCCACTAGTACCGCTACCTTTAGAGGGTATAAAAGCGTTAATATAGATTCAAGGGGGGTTATTCGTTATCCAATCGTTGAAGAGGACACACGAGAGGATTTTCACAAAAAAACTACCTTGATGGTGGATACCACTGCTGATGAAGCCGCTCAAGTGTTTGCACTACTGCAACCAGGGATTCGGCAGTGTGATGTCGCTCGGCAACTGAGCTTGAGCCGTTTTTTCGATTCGAAGAGTATAGTGCTTCCTGGTGACCGGTGGCAATGTCCGGAGGCATGGGTCTGGTAGACGTCGCTGTACCTCGGAGAGAGACGACCGACTCATCGTATCGACATCTCTAAAAAATCGGTCCTCTAATGCTGTTGAGTTGCAACAGATGCTCCAGGCAGCTCTCAGAACAACCGTAAGCGTTTCTACGATTAGATGAAGACTGAGACAGAAGAAGATAGCGGCTCATAGAACTGCTACGGGTCCAAAATTGATCGCAGAGCATCAGCGAGCCCGCTTGCAGTTTGCTCGCAACCACGTCAATTGGAACCTTTACCAATGGAGAGCTGTTCTCTTCTCAGACGAAACGAGTGTGTGCGTTTTCTGCAACGACAGACGCAAAAGAGTGTACAGAAGACACGGGGAACGTTTCGCCCAAGCCTGCATCCAGGAGACGATGGAATACGGCGGCGTTTTCTGTGTGTTTTGGGGCGGCATGTTGGCCGATGGCAAAACCAGCCTTGTCCCCGGTCTCCCGGACTGGAGATGCTCGCGGGCAAGGGTCGCTGACTGCTCATCGGTACGTCACAGAGATCCTGTAAGAGCATGTGGTCCCCTATGCCCTTTTGGAGAGGGGTCCACATTAATGCACGACAACGCTCGCGCTCACACTGCATTAATTGTGCGTGCCTTCAAGAGGTTGGGATCTCTGTGACCAGATAGAGCACTTCTGGGACCATTTGGAACGCAAGATTCGGTCTCGTGATCCCGCTCCCACGACTTTCCAGGAGCTCGAAGAGGTCGTTAATGAGGAATGGGCCAGTATCCCTCAGAAGAGCTCCTTAAATTGGTAAGATCCATGAAGAGCGTCAAGTCATCTTCCGGGCAAGGTTAACACTAGGTTTTAGGTTAGTTTTAAGAACCTTTAAGTATTTTTCTTTTGTGTAATTAATCGGTTTTTTAATTAAGGATTTTTATTGTTTATCTGAACTTTATTGTTTTTAACACTGTTCCAATAAGAAATTTAAAATAATTATTTTGTTTTTAAAGTTAAATTAATGGGCTTTTAAATGACACTAATATTGGTGGGGGTAAATGCGTGAGTTAAGGGATATAATAACGCTTGAAAGTTATTTTCACGCTGGTGCAATTTTTTTGACGCAGAGTGTATGTGTGCCAACTAACGTTGCGATATGTGGGGAACATAAAGTTGATTTTTGGGTCACTTGCGCTAAAGAGAAATATTTTTTTTATATTTTAATTACTTTTTATGTTTCTACGTACCATATGAAGCAAAATAACTGATGGTTTTATTTTAATTATCGTTGATATTGCATGCCGAAATGGTTAATAAAAAATTGTTCCTATTTCTTTAGAGGTCTATGAAAAATTCTTCTAATTTTATAAAAAAATAAGTAATTTCATTTTATAAAATGCATTTCTACTTAGAATCATATTAAAAGACAAATCAATAAAATATCCATCCATTTTTTTAAAATTCCTGTCACTTCGACCTATGGTTAGCTTAAACAGGGTACACCAGAAGGTTAGCTATCTAGGGTATTATAACTAAAGATTGGCTACAATATTAAAATAGAAAACTTGATTTAGAATCTATAGCCATTTCGAATATTTTGTCATCGTTGTCCTTGTCACCAAACAGTGTTACATACAAAGCTGTATTTTTTGGTCTTCTATATTAAAGTATATCTGTGCTTCTCTAGTAGAAAAAAATAATGCCTTCTCCAAGTTGATGATAATTAACACTTATGTATTTCTTTTATTTATGGAAATTTGTTGAAATAAATATGTATTTTTATGTTATAAAATATTGTATTAAATTATTATTATATACATAATTATGTATAATATTTAATCAGAAGAAATACGTAAGAAATGTTTTTACTTTATTCTTTGCTGATATTTTCCCTTTTTGGAATTAATTAAAGTTAGCCATTATAAAAATAAATATAAATTCAAAGAAATTCTGTCGCCATTTCACAATTTAACATACACAAGATAGCCACGTGATCTGCTAAAGTAACGTTATTATTTCTTTGTTAAATGCGCTTTTGATTCTTTGACTAAAATAAAAAAACACGATAAGCTTTTAAAAACACTTAGTAGTAAATGTTAGTAGATGGCTTGTGTAACATTAATATTATTTTTTGGTCCAAAGAAACATCTTCAGAAATAGTGATTATTTTTACGTTATAGATATAAACTGCGAGTTTTCAAATGTTATCTTTCAAAATTGAACAGTAGTTAATAAAAAAAAGATAGCTAAATAACCAGGTGTTCCTGGTAATTATAAAAATATAAGAACAATTGCGACCTTAGGTAGTGCACTATAAACTCGCACTCAATTCTCTGAGCTCGTAACTACTTACAATAGCTCATATTGTATTTTAACTAACTATATTATTAATTGAACGAAGATATATTACAAAAAAATTAGAAATAAGTATGTAGTTTCTATAAGTTTCTTTAAGACCTTGATGTGAAAGTCGTAAATGCAATCCGCGTGGGGTTTCGTACACAGCTCCTTCTAAGAAAATGGACGCTTGTAGCTTAGATATTAAAGTCGTCAATGGTGTAACCTACACAGTTCCTTTAAAAAGAAATGGACGCTTCTAGTTGATACGAATACATGATCTAAATGGTGTGTCCTTCAAACTAGTGATCTGATAAAATCGGCCTTTATTTACCTAAACATAAGAAATTATTGAATAGTTTACCGATAAAGAGTTGTTTCAAACTCTATATTAATCTTCTCTCCCTTTAATTTGCACTTCACTCAATGTTGGGTACAAACGCCTACAACGAAGAAAGTTTTTATTAGTAAAATTATTTTTTATTTTTAGGTTGATGGCAACTTAGCTAGCGCTAAATTTTTTAGCAAAACCACTGACAATTAAAGTTGCGCAGCAGACATTTCTGTACGTAAAATTGCTTCTGCGCAAGCTTCCTAGTCTATGGTCGTTGCTCAAGAAGTTTGCAAGGATATATTGTATCTTCTTATATCAGTACTTTCTTGAAGTTTAGGTAATTAAGCGCCTGATTATCTGATCACGCCTTATAACTACTCTATTAAGTATGTAAATCCGGTGACAAACAGGTGGTGAGTTCCACGAACGGCGAATTGGGCGCCGACGACCCGACGGCAGGCCACAGCAACACACCCATCACGCAGCCGCACCACGAGGTCGACGTTGTGGACGACACCAAGTCAGTGTTCCAACTGTACGGACGATTATGGTTTTGTTTTCCTTTATTTTTTTACTTTTAATTCTTAGCGTTTTTTTTCACAGCAATCGAACCTCTTTGGGTATTGATGCAAAATTATGTTTTACCCAGCTACACCACTTGGTCGACGTCGTGGACGATACCAAGTCAAGTGTTCCGACTTCACGGACGGTTTTAGTTTATTTTTTTCTTTTTAATTTTTCCGTTTTAAGTTTAGGTTTTGTTGCAAAGTGAAGGGAAGGAGTTTCTTTTATTGATTTTGAATTATGATTTGAATAATGATTTTCTTCTGTTTTTTTTTTATGATTTCTCTCAGACAAATTTTACATTAATACAAGCAAGGATTTTTAGAGAAGTTTTTTTTTTAATAATTTACAGATAAAGTGATTGCCATTTTTACTTTCTTATGCTTCTCCCACACCTGCGCGAGGAAGCTTCGAGAGGCTTTGGTACTAAATGTGCTAAAATTAGCGTTCGAAATTTGAAGTAGTTCTTGGTGAAATGATTAAGCGGGCTGCATGTCTTTAGACGCTAGACGATAGCTTGACTAGCAATAATTTGACACACTTAAAAAGGTGGTGAAAAACGAAAAATGGTAAAACTGTACTACTTCCGGGGCCCAAGTATTGACACCACTATTTTTTGATTGCGGTCAGTCAAGTCTCTTTGCAAAATCTCCATACCAGGGCGCTAATAGTTTTTGAGAAAATAAATGGTAAAAATAATTGCTTTTCTATAGTAAATAGCTGAGATTAAAACAAAAAGGGAAGATACGGTACGCTCATACTAGCAACAAATGAAATATGCTCCGTCTCAACTACATAAGTAACTCTCACGCACGCACACTTCTGTAAATGAAAATTAAATCGAGCGAGCGAGATAGAACTGCACACACGCTTCAACCACGGTAATATTATCTATACAGTATTGTGACTCCGCCCTGTCCTTGAAAATAAATGCCTACACCGAACGCTGCGTTGGCACGCAGTAGGGCCGCCAGCCTACAGTATTTTATGTAGTTTTGTTTTTAACGCGAGTGTAGGTAGATTACTCGTTTGTCTCTTTTTTCATCCTAACCACTTATTTATATATTATTCCAGATATTTTGCCCGATGGAAAAACCGAAATACCTAAATATTAGAAACAAATAACGTACTAGTAGATAGGTATATAAAAAATATTCTATAAAGGTAAGACACCTTTCCAATATTTCAGGTAATTTAAAAAATGATATCTCTGGGTGTGTTATTGAAGAGTTCAAGCAACCAAAAACAGCAATTGTGCTGTTGTACGATATTGATCGTCGTTTGTTCTTTTCCATACTAAATTATGTAGGTATCTACTTAATTAAATCAAATATTTACAGTACAAAACGCATGTTTAAGCACGGCTAACTGCATAAAAAACAATTCAGACCGTTCGGTCGTCGTTGCGGCGCGGCGGCGCATTCGCGACTGGGTGCACGCCGAGAGCACATCGAACTCGAGTGGCGTAGGTATGACTCGCTTTCCGACCGTTTGTATGAAGATAGAATACTGTATGATATTATTACCGTGCTTCAACGCAGCGCGTGCGAAACGGTGAGTCCGCGTCGCTTGGCTTGGAGACTGCGTTTTCTGTCCTCTCTCTACAAACGGCTGAGCTGTATTGCCCTTTTCTTGATAACAAATGGCGAAAAAGTAAAAAACATTCACAAACCATGACTTTTGAGAAAAAACATGGTTTCATAGTTGTACGAATGAAAAGTGTTGCCGAGAAATTTGATATTGAACTATTTATGTACTTTATAAAAGCATTGAAGGTATTGTTTTACCTTTATTACACAGATTATACGCAATATTGTTATATTGAGTGCACATGGAGCGTGTTTGAATGTTCAATTGTGACTAAAGCGAATTGTGGTCATGCATCACAATTTAAGGCATCACTTTTGAGTCGCAAGTTCCGTATCTTCCCTTTTTGTTTTAATCTAAGGTAAATAGATAACACCATTTTCACAAATTTCATCGTTGTTTTATTTTCTTTTTTTTGTGATAAGTCAAAAGAAACAAAGTACATACAGCCTTATTTAAAATATGCAGTGCATGAGTGTGGACCCTTTGTTTAATAATGTGGTTAACAGAAACCTTCTCAAAGAAAAAATGCGAAATCGCAACCTACAAAACTGTGAAGTTTTTCTCTTGGGTCCTTCCATCTCAGGTTCGAGGGGTCTAGAGGCTCCAGACGGAGAGGAGACTCCCCTCGTGGGGAGATGCCATCTGCAATGGAATGGAATACCTATAAAGGCCACTCGCCAATTCTCGACTTTAGATCCCTTTAGGATCGCGCTGTCCCCAAAACCCGGTGACGCTGTAAAGATCATCTGCGACTAACAACATACACATTCAAAAAAATTACTTGAGTCCTGGAAGTACAGTATATCCCGTATGTGCAGCTGTAGGAGCGTAGGTACTTAATCCAAAGTTGCAACGCTAATTTTAGCACATTTTAGTAACAATAAGTCACCCAAAGTCTCGTCACACAGATGTGGGATAAGTGTCAGGGATGAAAAAGGATAAAATTAATCCGCCACATTATTAGCTATTCATTCAATAATGATAATCGCATATTGTGATTGTATCGAACATCTACGAAGTCAAATTGCGTGACGTTCAGTAACTAAACCAAAAATTAGACTAATATAAATACTTTGCCAATTTATACTGCTTTATTCCTAGATTTATATTGATATGGTGTTAAAAGTAACTGCTCTAGCCGAATATCTGTATTATTTACTTCTTTTATAATCCGAGAAACCTTATTCCCCTTATTAATAAACTAAAAATAAGCTTGGATTAATTACTCCATGTCTGGTCTCTGTTTATGTAATGACAAATTGCATTTGAGTGATATAAACAAAACATGGCGTTATTGTTTTAAAATTTAATGGTCACTAACATTATAGCTATTTACGGGATTGTTACCATGTACCTTATTTATTATGAGTCTCCGATATTTCGGCACTGTTGCAAGCGCCATGATCACTTCGTGATCACTCCGTAATCATGGCGCTTGCAACAGTGCCGAAATATCGGAGACTCATAATAAATAAGGTACATGGTAACAATCCCGTTAACAGATATAAAACATGGCGTAACTACTCTATGTTTATTACTCGTTTATTGATAAGGGGGTATGGGTAATATTAATATTTTCAAAAGTAACCCGATCACACTATTCGCGGAACAAGTAGAATTTAACGCCATTCTCAGCTACCTACCACTTTGTACCACGACAGACTCTGTAAATCGTCATGCAGGCAATCCGTGTATTCTAGGTGCTGTTGTTTCTTCAAGCGTAAAAAGAAGAAGTGCGCGGCGCGCGCCGGCAAGTGACGCGAGCGTGCCTGACCCCGGACCCGCACCCGCCCCGCACCGACCTAGTACCAAGATCGACCGGTTACTGTACTATGCCCGCTCGCTAGTCCAAACTCAGGAAGCTTTCTGCACCGAGTTGATAGATTAATAACATGCTTACGCGCTAGCGATACCGAGTCCGGCTAGTCCGAACTCGGATGCTTTTTCTAACGGTCTCGGACAGTTTCTATACCATGCCTGCGTGCCAGCGACACCAAGCCCGCGCGCTAGTACCGAGTACGGACGCTTTCTATACAAAGCTTGGACGCTAGTACTCAAGCTCGGTCGCTAGCGATACCAAACTCGCACGCTGGTACCAAGCTCGGTTGGTAGCGACACCAAGCTCGCACGCTAGTATCCAAGCTCGGATGCTAGCGTTACCAAACTTATACACTACTACCAAGCTCGGGAGCTAGTTGTGTCGAGCGGTAGCGGTGCCAAGCTTGGACACTAGTGGCACGAAGTTTGGTTACTAGTGGTGCGAAGCTTGGTTACAAGTGATACCAAACTTGGACACTAGCGTTGTCGAGTTCGTACGCTAATGTACGAAGCTTGGTTACTAACGGCGCTGTACTTAGACACTAGCGATACCGAACTTCTATCGTTATCGAGCTTGGACTAGCTACGCCCACACAGGATTTCCAGCTAAATAAATGTAATAATTTGTTTTTTTCCTATATTTCCGCGCAGACCATACAAACACAATTGAAAGCTTTGAATTAAATATTCCCACAGTATATGTACACGAAAAGCCTGGAAAGAGGCTGAGACTTTAACTTTTATGTTGTGCTTTATTTAAGCGTGAAATGTAAGCAATCTTTTCCCCTTAATCAGTTTAATACACGATCTTCTCTGGTTATTTAATTTAATAAAAAACTGTGCTAGTTTAGTAAACTCGCCCATAATTTTGGTACGGTCGGGCAAGAAAATGGTGTACCAGTTGAAATTCACAATTTCTACAATATAACAATTAAGTTTTCAATTAAATTACCCAAACTCCACAGTTTAAAAAAAAATGTTTAGCAAATGGTTTTGTAAGTGAATAATGTTTTTTTGGCCACTTTACTCAATGATTCTCACAATAAAACTGTATACAGTCTGATGATCTACAGATTTCTGGATTATGTCATATTATATTAATGTATTTTTTTCTATGTAAAAATTATATATAAATAAATAGCACGAGTCGATGGAACAAAATTATTATAAAATTTTCCTTAAAGAGAAAAATATTCTGAAAGGACTTGTTTAAAACAACAGTTTTAAGCAGGTTATAAAGTGCTTTATAACCCGCTTAATAGTGTGTGCTTAAAATATTATAATTGGTGACATAATAGTTTTTGTAATTCTTGTCTCTTTAATTATTTCTGTCGATTCGTTTAAAAACAAGTTATAAGCAATATTAATAGTGAACTATTAGGTATAACTTATAATAAATTGAAAGTTCTTAAAACATGTTTGATGTTGTTACTAATTGCGTTATTGTATTTAATATCCTTTTGGGAAGTGATCACACGACTCGTGATGTTTACCAACAAATAACGTTTTATTATATTTATTGAATTCACTACAATAATTGTGTTAATTATTTTTTATTGTCTGTAAAACTTTGTATGTTGTCTAATATTTTAATATGTATTGCGTACATGTTTTTTGTATATTATACACTATTTATAAGGAAGCCCCAAATTATAATTCAAGCTATTATCGTCTTTATTTTAGAAGTAAAACGGTCTATAATGGCATTGACTATGTTGCACTATACCCAGCTAAAGAGATATTTCGATATTTTCCGAGCTGTTGTTGTTACTATTGGGAATTTATGAATTAAGTAATAGTAACATCCAGCAGAAATTCTTAATTACAAAATCTGATTGTTAACAGCTTTCCTTCGTTTCTGAAATATGCAATGTCAATTATTTATTAGTTAATTTACACTTTGATACTCAAACTGTGACAGTGAAGCATAATCCGCGTATGTTAACTCTCTTTAATCAATCTTCGTCTTTTATCTATCAAATGAAAAAGCACGCGAGGCGTACCCATAATTAGGTTAAGGTGTTAAACGGGTACAGGACTTTATTTTCATCGGATTTTCAATCTTAACGTAAAGTTGATAGGTTCCAATTTTCTGGTGGTTACTGCTTTTAGCACTGCCTTCAGATGATCTCGGGCGTACACAGCCCATACGTTAGGGCGGGCGCGGTCGGTCGACAAATATTATTCTATTTTGTGTTCCCGTCCGTAGTGAATTACGTTACATTCTCAGCGAACTGACGAACGTACTTGTCCCTAGTTTTTGGGGAGCGAGAGTACCTCATCATCCTCCTTTCATTTTTCTCAAACGATCGTTATCGATAGCTATCATCCCCCATCGTCAAGCCTAGTTAGAAAGAGATAGCACTCGTAGTCACTCGTCCGTTTGGAAACTCATGAACGGGAGGGCATGCATCTCGCATCGACGATGTCCATTCCAGCACATAAATCGAACAAATCAGCCGATTTGTAATTTAACACTACACATTTATAATATCATACAGCCGTAGTTATAAAACAAAATACTTAGTAGTCGTGTATTGCTTTATCTCAATATAATGACGCCGTTTTAATAATTTCCTTTATGTATGTACTTTACGTTCATATAATTATTATCTGTGAATGCGTTGTAATTTTGATTTTTTTTGTTTGTTACATAAGTAATGGATTACCATAACATATAGTGGATATGGCGAGTTGGTAATGATGTTTGTGTGTTGTTGAAATATTACTTCGTCGTGGCGGATTGAATATTGCAGACGGTCGGGTGTTATAGTGTATTTTATATTCAGGTTGTGATAAAGGAAGTTGGCCAACACATGTTTGACATAACGTTGTTTTGTACTGTTGTAAATTGGTTTTGTGGGCAGCTCAATCTCCCGGTAGGAAGTGTTAAAGTACATTTTTGTAAGCGAGGTTGCTTTTGTGTATCGACAACGTTATAGGGAGAAGTACTAAGCGTTTGCAATGTTCGACGAGCCTAGTATGCATATTTTAGGTTTTATGTTTATATAGTCATCGTATACTAAAGTTCAGTTAAGTTCAATATGTGCGGCAAACGAGTATGATACATAACTATTATTATTATTATTTAAAATTGGCTCCGTTCCTATAGTGAGGCCGCATACTTTAATGTCTTATTCATGCCTATAGTATGATAGTAAATAAATGAGATAACAAATAGTTACAAGCAATAAATGAAACAGATAATATGTATTGTTCTATCTTTTTCACCCTGTACGCGACTCAGTTGCGAACAGTTTATGTTCAGGATTCGCTGAGCTGTTTCCGGTTGAATGAAATGTTATATTTAACGTGCAATAATTTATGTAGACATTCATTTATGACGTGTAAAAAAGAAAAAAAATGTGTAATTCGTTTCGATAGGTGTATCCCGTCGAGTCCCGAGCGAACTGACTTCTATTCCTACAAGACTGAATGTGACATTTCACCTTGTGTACAAACGACTACGCGACTCTGGGCTCATGTCAATTTAACATTATCGCGATCGCTATAATTTCGTAATTTAGTGTTAAGAGGGAGTTTTGTGTACCATTTCCACCGACAGATTCGTAAAAGATTGGATTTAGCTAAATGCGAATTGTATTAAAAGGAGTGAAGGTGATTAAAGTTGCACACCGTTGGCTCCAAGCGGTAACCACCGATTGCTGTATGCAATTATAACCTTTAATTGTGAATGTTATAACAACACCCTATAATTTCTTATGCTAATGTAAAAAATTGTTCACGCGCCTGTCGATGGAAATCGTATAATAGTATTTTTTGGAAACTTAACATCAAGATGTTTTCTCCATAAATATCGGGGAGTACTGCGCCGGCCGAGCCTAGTCCAGTCATTCCAAAGTATTGTGTGCGGTTTTAGAGAACCCTTGATAGGAGCGCTATTTGGATTTTCCATCGCTCTCAACTCTAAATGATGGAGAAGCGATTTCGTACTGTAGAGCAATTGAGTTTTGAGCAATCTAGCAACGCAATATTTCTGTACGTGCGAAAGGGATGGAGCGATGCAATAATGCCGATTCGCTTATTCGAGTACACTTAAAGCGATTCGGTACAAAGCTATAACATGGTGGCGCTACTTTCAAGAGTGGAGTTGAGTTGCGATAGAGTGAGAGGCATGATCAGTTTGCCCCGTTCGCTCACTGAGGTTAGGTGCAGCATCGCGTATGTTAAATATTGTACAGCTTAGAATCACGATATGTATATTTTTGCTTGGACCGGCGGCGTGGATTCGGCGAGCGTGATTCGTGTAGTGGTTAAGATTTGTATGTGTCATTGTAATCAGCGGGACGCCATCCGTGAACATGGTGACACCGGTTATCTATTGTAACCGTAGTGCGATTGTAGTCGGATGCAGTTATGCGTCGCGCTGATCACTGTGACATAATTTATAAGGTACTTTGATTAGTCACGGATATTGTAGTCATCACAAAATTATATCCCGCATTAGGATTTATTCATATTCATTTCGGCTAAGTACGTTTGAAGTGTTTTATAACATTATAAAAATAAACACTCTTGTTGTGTCGTTTTCATATTTTTAGAAGATGAATAAAAAGTATAGATATTGCGAATATTGTCGATATATGTAAAATGAAGTTTATATTATTATATCGATTCTTTAAATGGAAATGTTCTTTTTTCTTTTTCTTTTTGGTAAATTATTGTGAACAAGTTTGGGAGTATTCTGCTCTTCAAATGGAACGTTAATACTTATTGTACAATCATACAGTGTAATCGAAATGAAAATTTTTAGGTCTTAAACATGATTAATACCATAGTTGTACCTTATTGTTACTTTCTATTTGCTAGATAGAATAATCAAATTAGATTCGGTAACGGAAGTCGAATTTTGTGGTCTGCAACTGCTAGTCGCGATTTTTCCGCGTGGAGTGTCAGGCGTCGAGGCAATGCTTATGAGTCGTTGTCGCAATGACGACACACGCCAATCGGCAACCGTCAATCAAACCAGCTTGTACAAACATTGTAATTCTATAGATAAGTTTCAATCACGATTAAATTTCTTGCACTTGCTGGGCCTATTTCGCCAGTTTCTCGTGAAATCCTCATAACTTTACAGCACTTAACAGAGAAACGAGATACTAAATAGCACTGTGGTCCAAGCACGAATTTTGACAGTTCCGTAATTGTATCATCGAATTTTGTATGGAAGGAGTTGTTTGTTCTTACGTCCGGTAGAGGCGCTGCTTTGTTTTCATAGAAACTTTGTCGATGCGATACGATTACAGAGCTTGCTCTCAAAATTCATACTTGGGCTTCTGGTCATTAAAAAATCATTCCACGAATGTTTTTGTGAGGAAATATGAAATGCAGTAATTACATTATGCATTTATCTAAATATACAATGGTGTTGACTCTGGCAGGGTTTTCTTGACCTAAACTTAAATACGACAACAGTGTATCTTTGTCGTTCTCTATACAGAATGAAAAGGAGAGATTGATGTTAAATTTAGTTTTCAGTTTAGAGAATCATACCAGAATGTACACCACTCTACTACTTTAGCAAAAGTAAATTTATTTTGTATTTACTATGACAGAGTACCTACATACAGCTGTAAACATAAAATTAGGAAAAAACTTTTTTAACCGTAAAAAAAACAGGTGGGTGGTTTTTATCAATGATCTATTTGTATATTTATTGTTGTATGTATTGTCTGAAAGTTTATTCATAGGGAAGCGACGAAATGGACCCTCACGTTTTCATTTTGTCGATTTTGACGACCATTGCGATTATTTATTGCTTCATCGATCGTAGTATGGTAAGCGAGGCGTCGCCACAAAGCGACGCCCACCATTAGTTAATTTAAATTATAATTTTAAAATTTCGCTTACTTAGTAAGTCATGTTCAATCGGTTGGCTTGTGGACGCACGAAGAAGAATTTTTGAACTGTAGTTTATTAACTTTATGTATTATATAAAAAAAAACATGATGCTTTGAAACTGAATTATTATTGTAAGTATATAAAATAAATATTAATATTCATAGAAACAGTTGTCAGTGTTTATTTTTTTCTGTAAGATGTATGGTTAAATTTTGCATATGCAATTTGACTTGTATTCGGTTAATAAGGTCACAACCTGTTCAAAAATACGAAAATATTGTTAACTCATAATTAAATAAAGCTTATTATAAGATATTCGTTTTATTCTTTTATGGTTTGTTCTATACTATAGGTAGGTACCAGTTTCTTTTCAATGCAAATTTCAAATGAAATTATATTTATTGGAACTAATTAAAGTTACATGTATAATTTAGGTTCGTTAATAGCTGTATTAGTTTCTAGAACTGTGTTATTATGTGTGTTAGCTATTAGCGATCCCACCTCCAGTTACAGAGACGTGTGTTCCATAATACATACAAATAAATAAAAATTACAGTCCTTATCTTACCATTACTTACAAAATAAAACGTATGTATGTATTACCTGCTACATCGTTTATTTGGGAAGGTATTTATCCAGGTAGTGATCTTACCGGTTGCGTAACGGCCATGCGATGGGTGGCTCAATATAGTATTATCTGTAACACCTTCGTGCTTCGGAAGGTAAGGCACGTTAAGTCCTTGGTCGGCTGCTTAAGCAGTTGTTAGTATCCACAAATCCGCACAGGGCACGAGTGGTGCGTAGTGGGCCGTTCTCCCTATTCCATAAATTTAAATAGCCTGAGCGCCAGCAGTGGGACCTAGGCTGTATTTTAACAAAAAGCTGTTGCCATAGACATGGTTTCATTTAATAAATAATAATAAATATTTCCGCCAATCAGCCTAGCTAGCAAGGGCGGATCCAGCTTTGGCGCCAGGGGGGGGTCATATAGCCAGCCTTGGCTCCAGGGGGGGTCATATAGTCGTGGTATATTAAATATTGAAAGTACTTAAATAAAATCCCCCTGGGTTTCGTCCATCTGTACCCAGCCCAGGGGGGGGGTCATGACCCCCATGACTTGATCCGCCCTTGCTAGCTAGCCACCGAAGTAAGCACTGTAAGGCTTGTATTATGGGATACTAAGGCAACGGATAGAATACATATTATTATACAGTACATATATAAGTATATTTATATAGAAAAACATATTAAACACCATGACTGGAGCACAAATGCTCGTATTCATCACACAAACATCTGCCCCCATTGGGATTCGAACCCGGGACCTCTCGAGTAGGACACCATGAAACCCGGCGTATAAATCACTCGGCTATGGAGGCCCGAATTTATTGGGTAAGAAATTATTCTTGAAAAGTTACTTAGTAATTCTAAGCAGGTGAGCACTTTAGTGTGAAATAAAAAGACAATTATCGCTTGAAAAGCTCCAAAAAGTCGCGCAGCTCGCGCGTTGATGCCTGCTCGCGCCACCGCGGTCGTATATTAGTTTTTTAGGTATGTATGTAGATAAGTACTTGTACATTTATTTCATACTGAAAGTGTGTCGCTTACGGCCGCTGTCATTCCGGTGTGAATCGGCCCTAATTCAATGATATAAATGCAACATTAAGTATGAGTCAGTATGATACAATTTTACGTCCAATAAACCCCATTGAAGACATTCAATCCTATGGGCAATTCATGCTAGCGCAGAGTCTAAGTGTATCAAACATAAATCAACACTGAAGGGAGTAGCCATAGCGGCATAATAATATCCAAATCATTCTGTCATTTTTTGAGGGGGGAATATGCACACAAATGCCTTAACGTAAGTAAATGCGTAAGAAACAAAACTGTAGCTACAACACTCTTAAACAATGACACAATACACTGCCATATCATGCACACATATCGTGAGTATGCCCAATGCGACAGAGGGGAAAGCTATGTATTAATGCCTACCATGGAGGTTAGAGAGAAGGAGAACGATCGCTGCGACCGCTAAGTTGTCTCAATAAAATTTGAAATTACCAATACCGCGAAGAAAATTTGTATATGATTCATTCAACTAACTTCATCTACTTGTAGTCATAATAAGCCAACTTCACAGCAGGCGCGGTCGCAGCCTGAAATTTTGGAGGGGATGACAAACTACACAAATAAAAAAAACGGCCAAGTGCGAGTCGAACTCGCGCACCGAGGGTTCCGTACATACCTGAATTTTCAAAAATATTTTTTATTATATGATGTAACTAAAAAAAATACGGTTTTTCGTAATTTTCCTTTATCTGTACTACAAGACGTTACTTTGTACCAAATTTTAAGATTCTAAGTTCACGGGAAGTACCCTGTAGGTTTTGATTCACGTGCAAGTTTCAAAAATTTGCGGCATAAACGGCTGTATTTTTTGATTGCTTCGGCTTAGAAGTTTGATTTTTTCACAGCTCCAAGGGACAGTAGACCTGAGTATTAGATATGAATTACAGTTTGATACCTCCACGCGTTCCTGAGAAAAACGGTCTTGACAGACGGAAGCACGGACGGACGGAAAACAAAGTGATCCTATAAGGGTTCCGTTTTTTCCTTTTGAGATACGGAACCCTAAAAATAGGTATCTGGAATAAAATAAACATTATTTCAGAAGACACAATTTTATTTTATACATTACTAAATAAGACAAAGCGAGCGAGTCTAACTCGCGCACCGAAGGTTTCGTACACACCTGAATTTTCAAAAATATTTTTTATTATATGATGTAACTAAAAAATTACGAGTTTCGAAATTTTTCCTTTATCTGTACTATAAGACGTTATTTTGTACCAAATTTCAAGATTCTCAGTTCACGGGAAGTACCCTGTAGGCTTTGATTCCCGTGCAAGTTTCAAAAATTTGCGGCATAAACGGCTGTATTTTTTGATTGCTTTGGCTTAGAAGTTTTGATTTTTTTACAGCTCCAAGAGACAGTAGACCTGAGTATTAGATATGAATTACAGTTTGATACCTCCACGCGTTCCTGAGCAAAACGGTCTTTACAGACGGACGGACGGACAACAAAGTGATCCTATAAGGGTTCCGTTTTTTCCTTTTGAGGTACGGAACCCTAATAATAGGTATCTGGAATAAAATAAACATTATTTCACAAGACACAATTTTATTTTTAAACGGTTTTATTTATATACATTACTAATAAAAGAAACAGGAAGTCATCTTTTTGTATTTGCGAATCGAGTGATAATACTTGAGACGTCTGGTACTATTTCCAGGTGAATTTTTAGAAGAGCTGAATCTGTTAATCGCTCTTCTAATAAGTTAGCTCTCAACCACGTTTTTAGTAGACAGCCTTTATCTTGAATCTTTAGAATAAACCGACAAATTACATTATCACAATATTGTTATGCAATCTTTATCATAACGACGCATAATGATTTTGCTAGGATTACCAAAACTACGTATAGTTCAGTTCCTTGTTTCTAAACAAGTACTAGATGTCATTTCCAAGTTATTTTGGCTAGAGATAGCTAGCCTTTTATTATTTAGCAATTGACCTTAGATTTGGGTCATGTTACGTTTCCAGTTTCGGAATTATGCTTCAATGCGCTGGTACGAATTGACCATTAGAAGATATATTTAGTACCAAGCTATTTAGTAATTATATGACACGTCCCAAACAAGCGAGTCGATAGTACATAATTTTATTAGATACTAGCTATGATAGCCGGCTTCGCTCGGGAATTGATATGAGATTACGTGGTAGTTGAAATAAAAAAATAAAATGACGTAAAAAGTAAAAAAAATAATTGAAAACATTTTCTCATTATTTACATCTTTATTATCCGGGGTATATATGTATATATATAAATTCGATATATTGTTTTCATAAAAAACAAGGTACATGGTAACAATCCCGTTAATATCTATAATAATATATAAATTCGAATTTCCTACTCTCGAGCAAGCTACATATAGCTGACCGTGAGAGAAGCAGGATTCTTTGAGGTTGATGCCACAATATTTTAAAGTTTGCCCTTGGCATTGCCCATGGCAGAAAATAATTTTAGCTTGTTTTAGAAGTTGACCCCATCCAGATTTTACATACCGGGAATTGTCGTTCGGTAAGGCAGAATGGGCAGTTCGTCCTCCTTCCATAAGTGTGGCTGAGATACCGGATGATGCTAGAGCCAGTGCGATGTGTTTTTGAGCATGTATTTTCGCCAGTATTAGATTTATTAAAAACGTTTTACCGGTGCCTCCTGGTAAATAATTCCACCAATGTTGTTATTTATCCGGTTCATTATAACGTTGTAAACTTTGTTTTGATTGTCATTGAGGAGTGGTTTGTAGTGAGCAATTAGGTTCTAGGATATTCAAGAAAGTTTGAGAATATTTTCTTTCTCACACCTTCTTGAAGTTCAAATATTCGACAACAGATGGCGCCACTACACTTAATTTCCAAGTTAATTAATTTGACTATAAAACAATGTTACGTCAAATACATAGAAAAATGTGGTAAAAAACTAACATTACCTAAAATTGCTATTTAATCCAGTTTAATTGTTATTAAACCATACACGACGTTATATTCTTACAATGTGGGACAAAAAATGGTTGTGTTCGTTAGTAGTTTAGACACTGCTCACTATGGAAACGTAACACAAACTTTATTAACGTATTTACAGCAATAACACTGCTGCTGATAAAAGCGTATTCTCGCGCATTCGTGCAACTTCGCTTTAGTTGTGAAGAATTTAACGTTTCGATGCGCTTCGACTCTACGCTAGTATAAATTGACCCTAAGTAAGTTTTTTGTGGTCAATTAGGGAGAGCCTTTAATTATGTGACCACCACTGTATATGTGTCTGTGTGTGTGTGTTTGATACTACCGCAAGGCACGCTCATTCAAAAAATCAGATCAGTTTTTTAATCGGTCAACTTTTTATATATATTAGTAGCTAGCTATACATTCCATTTAGAAATTTAATTTCATTCACTGTATCTTAAGTTCGAGGTTTTCATGTTTTTAACGCCCTGGGAGCTACACTATACAGTATTTTAACTATAGTCACGTTTAATTATGTATCAAACGCGGCCTTAAATAAGTTTGGGACAGTAAAAGACCAATTACCATACACAATTTATTCGAACTAACGTCGCATTCCAATATCAATGATCCCAACACAATGGCCGAAGTTACATTCCAATTAAGAACAGTAGACGAACTTATTGTATTTCATACGGTATACACTTATTAACAAAATAACTAGACACTGAAATCACTTTATATGTAATTGCACCAAAGTCAAAATTGTAACATGAAAATGCCTTAATCAAACTCGCTTACTTCTAAAAACTGCATAACAAAGCACGAAATTTGATAAGAATATATCTGATTCATATATATATTAATTTAGAATTCTCAAATAATAAATACTCAACAACATTCATTCGTAACCTGACATTACAATCAGAGCTCACCTCCATTTACTTAACCTAAATTTCAATAAAATCATCACGATTGTATTGTAAAAACTAAATCTAATATAACGCCCTATCAATTAAGGGTAGGCTGTATTCCTCGTAACGGAATCAGTTGCAAAACTTAAGACTAAAGGAATAATTTCATCGTAACCATGTTCACGGTTATTTGTAAAATATTATTAAATCATAATTTATATAAAATATTCATCTGAAACGAAGTAACAAGTAATATATAGAAATAAAAAATAAAGGATATGTTCTAAGTAAAGTAAATTGAAAGAAATATAATACTGGTCACCAAAGAAATCGACCAACCTATTTATTTTCGAATAACATGTTTTTAAACCCTAATAGAATTATTCTACCTGCACTCTATCCGAGTGATATATAAAATATTCCTAAGCCATATTAAATCCGTGCACAGGTAAATGCAACATAAAAATCCGTGCATTTATTTTTTTTTATGTAACAAAGAGGTGGGTCAATTTCATTGATGGTCAGTGGTATTTAAAATTAGAATTCACTCGCGGTGCCGTTGACTACGAAACTCTTGACTTCGGTGCTGTTGTTGCGAGTGTCAAAATCAGAGATCTCTTCAATGACGATATCCTCGTTTTTGACCGGAATGGGGGGGAGAGCGTCGAGAAGTTCGCCCAGTTTCCTGCCCGTCGATATTAGTGTGTTGGTGAAAAAGTTTGCATCGCCGATGTTCAAAGCGTCGTCCTCCGGTCGAATCTTGGCATCTATTTTGTAATAATGTTCGTAGTTCTCTTCTTTTACGATAGGGGCCAAGTAAGGCCCATCATCTGTCATTTTCATGCGTTTTTTGAGGTTAGGTGGCCAGTCCTCGTCGATGGGCAAGTCTACGTAGCCGCTGGGCAGGGTGGTCTTCTGTGTCTCCAGGGTCTTCACCACTTGGTAGTCGTGGTCGGAATGGGGACGGTTGAAGGTTATCAGCTCCTCCATGTTGAATTCGCCATCATCGATCACGGTCTCGTCAAGAGCCATTTCTGTAGAAGAAGAAAACGTTTGTTAGTGAAATTGAGTAATATTTATTTGGAATGTGGATGGTTTTCGTTGCATAAAAATTTTTGGAAGGTAAATAAAGTAGAACCTTACTCTTTAAGTAAATAACATGAACAGTTACTCCGTGATCATGGCGCTTGCAACAGTGTCGAAATATCGGAGACTCATAAAAAACAAGTTACATGGTAACAATCCCGTTAATAGCTATAATGTTAGTGACCATGAAAGTTTAAAACAATATATAAATAACATGAAATTGAGATTTGCACATTTAACGTAGTTAAGAAAAGCTACCAAAAATTCATAAACCAACTTTATGTATAAGGATTTTCTCCTTTAAAATGACATTCTGTCTTCTTGTCGCATCGTCATAATGAATATAATTTCCAATATCTACTCTTATTAATATGCCACATTTGGCACCGCGTAGAACTATAATTCCATGCTTTTAACTGGCTGTCATGCAAGGCATCGAAAGTTAACTTTAAAAGAAGAGGGCCCCGAATCCAATTGATGTATCCATGTATACAGAAAGCATGTTGTGGATTTTGTCACAAATGTGTGTAATCGATTCGCTCAGAAAAAGTTTATTACGTAAAAAATATCAATTGCCAAATTTATATAACAGGTCGATGACCGCGTGAATTCAAGCTTAACAGAACGGAGACGGCAACAAGTTACGAAATCTGTTTTTGCCATCATTGAGACTTCTCGCAATTACCCATTATAGATCTAGGGTTTACGAATACTTTTGTGGGCATTCACTTTTAATTTACTGACAATAAGGTACATTTTACTGGAGATGTTCACAAAAGTGAATTTAATTACAAATGAATCTGCATTGCACTGTGATATTGTTACTTTCATTGGGTTTCGCACAGTCATGCTTGACCGGCCGTGAAATGGCGACGAAATTCTGTCGGTTTCAAAAAGTATACATGCTTTTCGTTACTTAAAAATAACTCTACAAAAACGTTAGTAAAAAGAAGGATTGGAAAGTTTCTTTTATTATATTATAGAGACTGAAAGATTATTTACCGACATCGTGAGTGCGACAAACTGCCCCAGTTTGCCTTTGAAATTATAGCTATTTAACTTTATTTTCTTAGGTGATAGATAAGCGTTCGAATTGTGGGTACCAAATATAAATATAAGCAACAATTTAACTATTTAGTACAGTCATTTGGTGAGAAATATAGTGGGTACCTGGAAAGCTTTCCGGGAGTTTTGAAAATTGGTAATTTTATAAATTTTGAGGTGCTCTTTCCGAATTCCGACTTTTACGATAAAAACAGTTATATACAAGATGAAACTAGAGACAATTAATTGCCTACAATTTATGTATCTACCTCTTTTTCATAAAGTCAATAGTTTTGGCGTACGAGCGCCGCAAAGTGTACTCCAACGCGCATTTTGGCCAAAAAAACTCATTTCCACACCACCTTGAGATAGAGTAAGTGGCGCATTTTTTTTAATGTGGTATTCCCAATAGGCCTAATCCACATGCTTTGTTGTTCTCGATGGACCAGGTGTAGTACCAATCGAAACGTCACAGACCGGTATTTCATCTACATCATCCGCGATGGGAGTATCAATTTCATCGCTATCCTCTTCGTTCTCGATTTCATCATATGTTTGCACAATTATGGTCTCCGTTTCTTCTTCATCATCGCTATCTGGTGATGGAACTTGCGAGTTACCACAGGTACCGCTACAATTCGTGCATATTACAGAGCACTTTAACCCAGCCTTTCTGCATCCGCAAGCTTTCTGACATCCTTTTTTTGCATTTTTGCATTTGCAAGAAATGAGTTTTAACAAACTTTCTGAAGCTCGAGTGTGATGACAGGAATTAGCTCATTCTTGTTTTTTTATTTGATTATTTATTCTTATTTATATATTTATTTTTCTTCTTTGATTTACATTAATTTTATAACTCCCAAATATAATGAGTTGAAATTAATGCCAGAGGTTGCATTAATAATGAATAATGACCAAATTTTGATATAGATTTTTTTATTGAAATATACAACAGAATGATGAATATCTTTTTTATCTGTTTATGGACTCCATAAACATTATAGTAAATAACGCGAGATTGTTTTCTAAAACTTGGCTTCGTTAATTGCTATAAATTATTCACATAATATGTATATAAAAATTGGTAGAATTTCGCTGTTATAAAATTCATCTTGGCACCCCGATGAAACAAGCTTGGTATGAAACATGGTTTCATACAAGCAGTCCAGTAAATTCCTTTTCAACAAATTTGCTCAAAAAATGCATTTAGTGAGGTTGTATACATTGTGATGGCGGCACTTCACTTGGCCTTTTAAATACTTGAGCTATATACAGGGCGTCCCACGGCTACCTCACACGGAGGGAAAGTACATTAAATATTGAAGATAGGATATTTTACTGAAAGAAGACATCATTTTATTTTTAATAATAACTATAACTGCATTTACAGATTTTTTAAAAAATCGCCTGTTACAACTGGGAATCAAACTCAAAATGAAATTTCGAAAAAAACACGACATATTTTATGATCACCATCGAAAGGGTTAATCATATGGATTATGTTTTGCTAAATAACATAGCATTTTAAATGAAAGGAATGTCTTATTACGTGATAAAAATAATAAAGTGATATACAAATCGTAGTACGTATGCATTTCTTTTTGAATTCACTTACAATGCGATTGGCTGAAATTTGTAATAATAATTAGAAAATGGAACACATACATTTTCAAGCCTGTGTTCTTTTGTTTTTCGTGAGTTTCATTTTCGTTTATTTGCATTTTTTTGTTAATTTACTTACCATGGCGCATCAAAATAAAATAGATTTAATGTAAGCTTACTTTATTAACCACAAAGACATATTATCATTAGCTTAGCGGTGGTACCGCAAAAGATATACTGATAGGGATAAACCTTCTCGATATGTGTTTAAATAATGAAAGAAAGATAGAGATAGAGAAAGATTTTTGATAAGCCATGGTAAGTAAACTAACAAAAAATTGCAAATAAATGAAAATGAAACTCACAAAACAAAAAAAAAACAGGCACTTGAAAATGTATGTTCCATTTTCTAATTATTATTATTACAAATTTCTGCCAGTCGCATTGTAACTGAGTTAAAAAAGAAATGCATACGTACTACAGTTTGTGTATCACTTTATTATTTTCATCACGTATTTCACATTCCTTTCATTTAAAATGCTATGTTATTTAGCAAAAAATAATGATTATGATTACCCCTTTCGATGGTTATCATAAAATATGCCGTGTTATTTTTTTCAAAATTTCACGAGTTTGATTCCCAATGCAGTTCTAGTTATTATTAAAAATAAAATGATGTCTACTTTCAGTAAAATGTCCTATCTTCAATATTTAATATACTTTCCCTCCGTGTGAGGTAGCCGTGGGACGCCCTGTATATTTTAAAAAGGTTTATGTAAGGGTAATAAAGGTATATATTTTTGAAAGCAGACAATTCGGTAATAACCAATGAATTACAAATATATGGAACACGAACTGTGCTCGTGTCGTTCCCGACACAGTGCGGTCAAGTGGAGCTAAAAAAGTGCGACAGTGCTCATCAGTGACATACGTTCGCTTCATTCATTTGTACGTAAAATCCAAGGAAAAAAAACGTTTCAACAGGTCATAAATGACCTCCTATAAGGTTAAGTGGTGAAAAAGACTGAAAGAAGGAATAAGCATACAAGTAAACTTACTGTTGGCGGAGAATAGCTAGGGCCCCAATGACGGGGGTGGTTGATCGTTGCTCTTCCCTCCTCGACGGCAGCGCCACTAACAGAGCGGATTTTAACTGTACTAGCACCATTAAAGCATGCTTACTGTTGGCGGAGAGTAGGCCCCTAGTGGCGGCGGTAGCGGCGGGCGGTTTATCGTTCCTCCCTGATAGAAGGTGGCGACAAACAGAGCGGAATTTAACTGTTCTAACTACCATTAAAGCATGCTTACTGTTGGCGGAGAGTAGGGCCCTAGTGACGGCGGTAGCGGCGGGCGATTTATCGTTCCTCCCTGATAGAAAGTAGCGACAAACAGAGCGGAATTAACCTGTTCTAACTATCATTAAAGCATGCTTACTGTTGGCGGAGAGTAGGGCCCTAGTGACGGCGGTGGCGGCGGGCGATTGATCGTTGCGCGGCGCTCGCACTTCCTCCCTCATTGAAGGTAAAGCCACCAATGCTACTGACAGAAGCAGCACTAGCAGACAGGTCGCCGGCTGCGCGGATTTACCCGTAGGACCGCTCGTCACGCCACTCGTTAGCACATTCTGAAAGAGAAAATGCATGATAGATGGAAAAACATTATAGTGCATTTCAAACATTGTGGCGGTTGTCAAGTTAGCAGTGAATGAGAATGACATATGAGGGTGACGAAAAATCTTCTATCTCGAGTTCCTCCGAAGGCACGTTAAGCCGTTGGTCCCGGCTGCATCTACTGTCGTTAGCACCCGCCAATCAGCACTGGGCCCACGTGGTGGGTCATGGCCCAATCTCCCTATTCTATCCATAAGAAAGGCCTGTGCCCCAGCAGTGGGGACATTAATAGGCTGATGATGAGAATGACATTCGGGTGGATCTACATTTAGCTTACTGCACCGCGACTTGCACTTACTTGCATCGACTTCGTATTTGAAAGAAACGCTACTCTAATACTGAAAAGGGTTATACACCCCGACACACTTCTTGAGTAAAGACCATAGACAAGGAAGTTTATATACGTCAAGACGACGGGACCCCGCCAGGTATTTCAAATATAATGTGATCAGGATTTAATGCAGAAATTCTGCTATTTTATACTTTCATAGAAAAATGTTGCACTCAAAATATTCAACTAAGAAAGTGGTCCCGCTATATATATAATGAAAAACACACAGCGTAATCTTAAACTGAACACATCTAATTTTAATGTGATTTAATGCGACTACATACGATTCATGACTATACTTCTTAAACTGTAAATTCAATACAAAAATGGTATTATTTTTACAGTAGGATACGCCTTAACCAATTATTAGAGCAATAAAGTAATACTTGGCTACAAACGATACTTTTTCTTCCGGCTAATTAAGCTACATTGTTATCATACTCTATTTTATTGTAAGCGAAACGTAAATTGTGCAGTAAAACGTAGATTATAAAATAATGACATTTTGACACTAGCAATAGGCATGAGTCGTGTTTACGCGATGTAATAAAAATAAAGAAAAATTAAACTGTAAAACCATTAAGCTATTATTAACGAATGTGCTGTCAAGCGTGAATAATGTGTTTTCCATGCGAGTTTCTCTATAAGTCACTATTTCTAAAGGAATTTATACAAATCACACATTGTTTCATATTAAAACAAGATACAATCTCAGTATACTGTGCACTGTTAGATAAAAGATTACTTCAAAATCAAAATTAAAGGAAAAGTAGGCGGTTATCTTGTTAATACTTTGATATAATAATGTCCATTTAGACATGTAAAACATAAGATAATTTTACTTCAAGGCTGTGCAATACACTTATTAATAAGTATCTTTTATCAGGTGCGGAAAATAACACATAATAAACTAAATAGTGAATAACACAAAATTATTGTTTTTACAGTACTTTTATAGGTTAGCGTTTTCTTTAATCTGTTTCTAATCCTTGGCGCTAATGACAGTAAGTTTCTGTTGGTGAGTAAGGATCCAGGGGTCCATGGGGTAGGGGATTAGATTAGGGTTGGCAACGGTGCCAGTGATATTTTTGGTATGGCAAGCATTTATAGGCATAGGCTATGGAGGTCGCTTACCATCAGGCGCGGCTAGGGTTGCCAACCCTTCTATATAATATCTTACTATATTAGGGGATCAAATATAATATTTCTAAAAAAAATATATATTAGGCGAAACTACTATTTTTGCTTAAAGCAGATTTTTGCTAGTAAAAGAGCGTTTTTAGAAATAAAAAATATATTTATAATTTTTATTTTTAAAGCATGTAACTGCTTGGTGTTTAAACCTAAAGAAAATATAACTAGAAAAAAATCCACGCGGACCAGGCAGCAGACGGGACTCGAGCCTGCACTCTTCGCTATCCGGGCGAATGCACTGACCAATGCAAAAACAGGGCTTGTAATCGGTTTTGAAAATTCCGGTAAATAAAGGTTAATACCGGTTTTTAGTAAAGGTTTCGTTCGGAGCGCGTCCGAAATGAAAGCGGTACCTAAAACCTTAATAAACCGGTTTAATCCAGAGCGACATGTGCAGTGCACGCGTCGGCATCGCCTGAAGTTTGTTTTGTTTGAACTAAACAAGTCACAACTTGTTAATGCTCAGAGATTGATGCATTTATTGACACGTTTGCTAGCGTCTAGTGAGTCAATTATTCATTTTGTAGTTGTGTGCCGACACACTACTTCACTCACTCGCTCTGTAGTTGGAAAGAAACTGACATAAAATCATTATAAATTTGAATTGAAACGGCGAAGGCGATGCCGTCAGTAAGAGCGAAATAAAACCCTTTATAACCCGCGGGTTTTTTTAAGGTTAAGGTAGAGCCACACCTAAATAAAACGCTCCTAATGTACTTGATACTGATTTAGGTTTAAAAATTAACCGGTTAACAAGCCCTGATTATGATTGCGTTTTTAATCAAGCATAAGCAAACGATACCTGACTTCTGGAGACTATTTAACGTTTTTGTATTTGATTAATATTTTTTATTAATTAGAATAAGTTAAAATATCAACAAATGACTTTATATCTATATCTTTGACGACCTCAGTGGCCGAGTGGTTTGTACGCCGGGTTTCATGGTGTCGCAGACTCGAGAGGTCCCGGGTTCAAATCCCGGTGGGGGCAAATGTTTGTGTGATGAATACGAGCATTTGTACTCCAGTCATGGATGTTTAATATGTATTTCTATTAAGATATACTTATATATGTACAGTATATGAATTCTATCCGTTACCCTAGTATCCCATAACACAAGCCTTATAGTGCTTACTTTGTAATAAGAAAACTTTAAATTACGATTACATAAAATTAATAGTAATTTCGTCCATAGCGTAGTAATAAGATTTATATTTGTCAAACAAAACAAACAAGGTCACAACATAATTGGTTTTATCATAAACAAAGCGTTGTGTGATAGCAATTACCTGTAATCTCTTGAGTTGTGCCGTGAGCGATTGGTTCTGGGACTGAAGGATCTTTATCCTCCTAATTAATGTCTGATTTTCCGCTGTGCACTGTTTTACTCTGTAACAAGAAATATTTTGTTATCAATAGTTATAATATAGAATAAACACAATAACTACTTTAATGATGTAGTTAATAAAAATAGTAGTAACTTCATCATAATGTACATTACTTATATTAATGTTATCGTTTGTAACTGGAGTGGAACGAAACAATTCATTCAGTATTATTATTTCTCAAAGCTATGCGAGTTATTGATGTTTGAAATAACAGAAACAGTGATTGCAATCGAATGTAGTTTTTAAATGATAACCCGTCAAAATATGTAGGTGACCGAGATGAAAAAGCATAGCAACATTGTATTTGCAGGGGCCGTTACTAGGACCCTAATGACTGCCAATATGTCAATTAGTCACGGGACGATCGTCGGGAGATAATTATTAAAATATGTCAATATGATGTGAATGAATTTATTGCACTGTCATATAATGTAGAATATTGTTCTTAAAACCAATTAGTGGGTCAACTGTGTCAGCAGTTTGAGAGTGCAACGACTCGGAATGCAAACTTAATAAAATATAATTAAAATGGTTTGTACAGTATCGTTTGCTCGATTTAGAATACCTGCTTGGGAAAGCAACTTACGTACAAAAATACTAGATAGGTAGTAAAAATTACAAAGATAGGGCAAAAACGGAAAAGCAAAGATTTTAGTGTTTTTAAAATCTTTATATTAAAGTTGTAGCATTTTTTTTTATACAAGATGCAACAAATTACCCCACCTGGTGGTAAGTGAAGTCCAGTCGCGAAGATAGATGATGCGGCAGAAAGTGTGCCACTTCAGCCATCCTCATCATGCCGGTCTGAACCCAAACCCCTACCCCACGGTGCCCTAGATCTACACACCAGCAGAAACACAACACTACCAAAAGGTAGATTTATTTTACTGTCTTCTGTAAGGTGGAATTTGCTTCCCCGGACTGGCGCTCCAATTTGAGAGGAAAATCCGCTGTGCCCTACTACCTCTAAAATTATCTTATGAACGTTCAGTGAGCGGAAAAATAGCTCACAACGCGTTGCGTTCACAGTAAAACATCCACATGGCGAAATTCGTGTTATTTCTATAATGAAAATCTCAACAAGCCTGAGAACAAAAACTATAGTCTACCTACACTACAGCTCTACACCTAGGCGAAGTGAGGGCGGGCCACTAGTTTGAACTAAAATGAGGCGAAAACTTGCTTTAATTCTTATAAAATACTTGTAGAAAGTACTCCAGAAAACTAAAAACTTAGTTAAAATATAGAAAACTAAGTATTGAGTATTAATGATTTTTTTAATTACCTATCTTCAAGTCCGTCAACATACTCCTTCTTGCGCTTCCTAGAATCTTGCGCGGAGATCTTGTTCCTGATCTTGCGCCTGATCCTCTTCAACTCGCGCTCCTCGTGTTTCGTGAGAGGGTAGCTGGTAGGGAGGGTGATTCCTTCCTTTGCTAGCAGACGCCTTTCCTCGGCGGTAAGAACGAGACGGGGATAGCCATTCTTTCCGTCGTTGATCTGGCTGTCTTTTTCCTCGTCATCTTCGCTGCGTTCGCTGCCTGAGTCATCTAGGGGAAAAATAATTATTTAAGCAGCAAGAATATGGTTTTTTACCCTACGAACATGCAGCAAGGTTCGCGCAATAAAATATGAGTTAATAAGTCGAAACATTTAATCAACTTTCGTAGCAGAGAGGTGAGGCATCTTGGCGTCCTCTCTATCTGTGAGGTACTAGATTCGATTTCCGATTTGGCTACACGGAAAGCCAAGTTTTCATTATGATCGCGATCCTTGGTATAAGTAACGGCAAACTTCTTGAACAAAACCACAGATAAAAAGAATAGATGTTTTTGTATGTAAAATTGCTATTGCGCAGGCTTTCTTGTATATAGTCGATGCCTGAGAAGTTTACTGGGATGTGTAAATATTCAATTTTTGTTCAAGATTTTCATATTATGTTACAAACATTTTAGCTTCTAATCTTTTAGAGAAAAATGTAACTAGGAATTTTATTTCTGTTTCTTTTTAAGTATACTTTTTATTTTCGATATAATAAAACCTATAATAAAATGTACGAGTTTTCCGAGATTGTATATGATTTACGAAACAAAGTTGCTGTTAAGTCAGTAGACAAGGAAAACGGTTGACTAATGGTCACCATCCAATGACGTGGTACTTCTCGTAACGGTACCCTACACTGACTCCTAATGCAGAATATATATGTAATGAGTCAACAAACGTGCTCAACTAATCGAATGTTTTCGTTCAATACTCTCGTAGCGAGTTTATTTACGGGCCTAGAATATGAAAAAGAAATAAATATTAAAATATCGAATTTCAATATTCCTTTAGTTTTCTTAAGCACGGATCATTAGAAAAATAGATAATAGACAGGTGAACCAATCATGTATGTAATAGTATGATTAGTAAGGAGAGATGATGAGTTAGTTGAGAAATAAGAAATCTCCAAACTATCAATATCTCGTGACAAACTGTACTAAAAAATAGTAACAGTGCAACCGAATGATGAATCATTAATACTTTCACCGGCTTACATAGCGTTTAGGACTAAAAATTAATTTCATTATCAATTTGCATATTTATGTAATATGATAAATGGAATACGCATACGTGAGACTGGTCACACGTGGTGTTTTACCGGCATCAACGCGCCGCAATCTGGTATTCTATTATAAAAAAGCTTTAAAAAACCGGCTTCTAAACAAGTTTTACTCAGGAAAATTTACACTCGAATGTATAAATTTTAAAGATACGCGCGGTCCGCCTACAACAGTTACAATACGAACTATAAACGGATTGATTTGCTGTATGAATGCAAGCTTAAATGCCTAAAATAACAGTGTGAATGCTATGACAATTGATTTCAATCAGCGATACTGGGGGTTATTGAAACTTCTAACAAAGTAATTTATCGCTCACCACAATGATTGCCGGCGTTGTCGTAATCATAATCATTGCGGGATTCCACTTTGAGATCGTGCAGTTTGCTCTGCGATAGGAGATTGGCGGCCGCCAGTTTGATGTTGGATGCGTTCTTGAGATCGGCTGCGTTGATAATCTTGATCGACTTGAGGTCTTTCATATCTTTGATTGTGACTGGTAGAAGGATAGAGCGAGGGTTGCCAGCCATGGGTGCAACTCTTATCACCCTCCGCTGCGGAGCTACAGTCTCCACGGGCTTGGAGTATACTTTAGTTGGTGCACTCAAAACTTGGACATTGGACACTTTGACGGGCTTCTCCGACTGAGCCTTCACCACCAGCTGCGGTTTCTGGACGGAGGTGGCGGAGACTCGAACAGATGGCTTTTGTACTTTCGGATGGACGACCACCTGTGGAGTTTGCGACAGACGACGCTTCCTACCGGTTTTGCCTATAACAACACAAAATACATAGCATTCATAATTTTAGCAAGGTCAACCAAAATGCTAACAAATTTAATTAGCTTTGAACTACAATTTATCTTATTTGACATTGACTTAATAGTCAACACGCTTTAATTTTACCTTGTAATTTTGTCATTATTCCATAATTACAATACTCGCTTTTAATGGCCGTTTAAAGTCAGCCTTTGTTTTGTTGCAGATAGGTACAGTCTTCTACTAAAAGTCATAGGGTGTATTCCGAAATGTACATCGGTATACTTGCCAGTGGTAATGACGTCACGAATCCGACGCCATATTGTACTGGTATGCTACCATATTTTTACCGGGAAAACGAATATGACGTATGACCGAGCGTACGTGAGATGCATTCGAATTTTATTTCTTTTTTTTATTTAAAGATAATAATGGCATCCGAACAAAAAGAATTCCTTTTAATTGATGAGGTGAATAATAAATCTTCTTTATTCGCACTATTTTTAATATTTCGTCGATTTATGACGTCAGTGCATTGGCCAATATATTTCCATATATTATCCATGACCTCATTAGGACTGGCCAGTATACTGGTATATATTATGGAATATACCCATAGTCTAAGCGCAGATTGTCTAAGCACAACATGAAACGGCTCAATGGCGCGACAATACTGTCGTGTTTTTGTTACAGCAGTAAGTATTTTCTTACAATCATTTTAAGAACTATTCATAGAAACAATCCCATTACAATTCGAATGTAAATTATGAATCGGGTAATATAAAGTGTTTTCTTTTTTCAAATATCTGAAAATGTGTTTATTAGAATGGATGACAGATGTACATGCTGCGAATAAAACACTGTTTTGTACCGAATGCACCAATGACTTGTACCATTAATGGTGCAGATGAAACTGATTGATTTCGTTTGCACCATTAATATGAATACACTATTTCTCCTGCCTTTCCCAGTCATAAAAAATAATATTTAAAAAACAAATGAATGTCGAATAAACAAAGAAGCCCCAAATCCACGAATATGTGCAATAGTGATGTAACGAATGTCAATTTTGAACATTCGCGAATGCGAATGCGGATGCGGATGCGAATGCCTGGTACCGACATTCGCGAATGCGAATAGTTAGTTTTTTTTTTAAATTGGCGCCAATTGTCTATGGCATGGTGGCAGTCTCGTTCGAATTGCCGAGTTGATATGAACTTATCCGACTGAAGTGTCATTCCGCTCGAACCGGTCTTTCCGTAAACAAAACAAGTGAATTTTGAGGTTAGTGATTGTGAGTGGTAATAGTGATTTATTAACATGAGTAAATCGAATTCTAGTGAAACATGGACTTATTTCACACTTTGCGATGCTGAACGAGCTAAATGCAAACTGTGTAACAATGAATATTCAAGGAAAGGCAGAACTACAACTTCTTCAAATTGTTTTTTTCTAATATTGATAATCGCAAAACATCCGCAGAGATTTTGCGAATGCGAATGTGAATATTCAAAAATATGCGAATATTCGCGAATGCGAAGATTCGTTACATCACTAATGTGCAATAAAAGTTTCACTCATTCACACGAGAATTCACTCCAGTTATATAAAATTGTAATTTTAAAATATAACTTGCAAATATAAATATGTACATAAGTATATAACCACATTTATATTTTACGTAGCATCACAATGGTGCAAATTACACTATCTATAGATACTGTTCGTTAGTACGTTTGCCCCATTATCGGTGCAAGTCAAATGTTGTATTCGGTATTACGGGAACACTCTTTAGTGCTGACGTGGAATATTGATTGCTGATAATATTGATGCCACAACCAACTAACCTACAAATCACACTAAAATTATAAAGGCAAAAGTTTGTGAGTGTATGTTTGTTACTTCTTCACGTCTAAACGGCTGGAGCGATTTTAATTAATTTGGTACGGAGTTAGTTGACACCCAGGATTAACACATAGGCTACGTTTTACTGCGGGAAAATATCCCTAATAAACCGCGGGTAGCACCGCGGGGCACAGCTAGTATAAAATATTTATAATAACATTTTTGGACAACGTTGACATTCCCACTCTGTAACAAAAATTACGTACTTCATAAAATATTTAGAAACTATTTCCATTATGAAGACATGAACACTAACGAAAGATGCCATCTGTTTTCTAATCATCGAAATATTATTGTACGCTATATTTTATAGTGTCCTTCAAACAATAATTATGTTGTATTGAATTTCACACAATAATAGTTCAGTCCCATTTCATAATAATATAAGTTTAAAATTCCGTAGCTAGGTATTTAATTATTTGCACAAGTGTATTGAGTCACATTGAGAAATACTTCAAAGACGCCAGTAAATAAGATAAAAACGAGAAATGATAAAGGTGTATAATAATGTACATATATATTTTTAAGACAGAATATTACTCATAGGAATTTTATTATTAAATAATGTACCTATACAGTTGATTAATGATATTCAAAATTTGAGTGAAAAAGTTTAGTTAAATCATAAACTAAACTATTAACAAAAAATACAATATCATCAAAATAAATGCATGCATTAGAATACTAGCAAATTATAAAGTGATATCTGAATTTCTTATACCGCCTAACCCACCTAATAACCTCTACTTATTTTTAATCGAATTATCAGTATCATATTACGCAACGAGGTTGTAGCGTAAAGTGCGATTGTTGCCTAGAATGATAAAGCGAAACACTTCATTTCACTACTCTAAATGAATGTATTATGGCATTATTTACAATTCCAAACATATCTATAAGAATGAGAATTTTCTTATACATATCTAATTCTTACAATAAAGAGTTCTTAAAACGGTCTTTTTCACAGGAAAGAACAGGAATGCAATGGTCTTATTGATCACAGAACCCAGAAAGAGGTTAGAGGAGAAATCATGTACCGTTTGTACGGGAGCCGATGTCGCCGGCTCGTCCCCACTACACTTCCACCTAATAGAACATAGTCAATCAAACAATCGAACCAATCAGCGTTCACACCCGACGACGACCAACGACGCAATCAGAATCAAGTTTTGGTCAAGTTATGAGCATTTGGTCACACGTTACTGGGGCGCGCCAGCACCGCCCACAAGGCCCTTCTAACCTCTTTCTGCGTTTTGTGATTTTGATAGACTCGAGGACAAATTTTTATTCTTATTTTAAAAGGTACATGAAACAGTCAAAGGAGCAGATCACAACTAGGCCAAATAAAACAATAATAAGTGAAAAATACTTAAACAATGAAATATGAAATAAACTGCAATACAAGAGTTGAATACCATGATACAAAGGGGAGCGAAAGGAATAGGAATGACACATTGTACCAAGAGGTGACGTCATGTGACATTTCAAATCAATATATCTATCTCTGTAATGTTTTGATTATGTGAAAAAAGAAAAAAATACGTGTCCAATACTTTCAAACAATCTATCTGAAAAACGAAGAAATAAGAGTTAGTCATCATCCCATTTAAAAATAATTATCTCACTAAGATGATAAATCTTATTAGGAACTAAAATAAATCATGTTATTTCACGGATATCGATGTGGTATTTAGATTTATTTATTTCAATCGCTCAAGGACGCTTTAATTCCTTCATAAGCTTATTATAAACGATCGCATTTTACATAGGTACATTAATTACCAATTTTTTAATAACCACCTCAATATTCCAGTCAAGTTTATCATAAAGACATAAAAGTGCTTTATTGCATGAAATGTAATCTATTCTGTTAATTGTACTTTAGTGTAGATATAGAGGGCATTGCGTGGGTGCAGTCTCTCCACAACAGAAGTAATTAATAGATAGCTAATTATATTAAGGGACACTCCTTGATCCATTATTGCGATAACGTTTTATTGACATGAGATTGTGTTATTTATTGTAACAAACTATAATTTGTACTAGTCTTTCATGTTTTGTCCGCGTACTTTTTTGTCTGCCAAAATACATCGCTGCATCGAGTAACGCACACAAGGAATTAAAATTCACGCGTACAAAATAGTCGCCTGAATCACTGAGAAACCGGATAGGATAAGGTACGCGTGAACTATATAACTATAACACACAGTGAACTTTAGTACGGGTTACGCGATCGACCAGTGGGCCAATCGCCTAACCAGATTGCTTTGGAAAACGCTATCGCTTACGATTTCATTTTGTTATTTCTAACCGCCGAAGGTTTTCAAATACCTCACGCTCATTTTCTTTAACATTGTTATTATTAATGCAAAAGAAAAAAAAAGAGCGCGAGGCATTTGAAAACCTCAGGCGGCTAGAAATAACAAAATGAAATCGTAAGCGATAGCGTTTTCCAAAGCAATCCAGTTAGGCGATTGGCCCCCAGGGGGCCATTCGCCTAACGGAAATGCTTTCGATTTTATTTTGTTATTTCTGACCGCCGAAGGTTTTCAAATACCTCACGCTTATTTTTTTTAATATTGTTATTACCAATGCAAAGAAAAAACCTCAGGCGGCTAGAAATAACAAAATGAAATCGTAAGCGTTAGCGTTTTCCAAAGCATTTCCGCTAGGCGAATGGCCCCCAGATTGAAGAGGTGGACCCAGTATTATATTTTAAAACAGAAAGTTGTTGACCACCTGTGAGACATACGCAAAGTTGCATGGCCTAAAATAAAGAAAAGCGAAATATGTACCTGTTTTCAAGAAACCTAAACAACAACCTAAAGTGCGCTGTCTGAATATTCTGAATATTCGGGCAAGAAATTAATGTTCGCTTATCGCGTGCGTTACGTCCGTGACAAGTCCTCGGCGTACACTTTTTCAGGATTCAGGGACTTATGTTCTCCGCTGCCAAATGTCCCTCGTCTGCGCCGGCCATTAAATTCAAATATAATCATCAACAACATCAAAATCGATTGACGAAAAAAATGAAGAAAAAAAAACATAATAGAACAACTAAAAGTTCAGACTGGTGATTCATTTAATTGTGTTATTAACTGTGTGCCACAATATTGGATCCTCTATAATTAGAAACTAAATTTGAAACAGAGCGTGATACTGTATTAAGATCGTTTACTGTTAATTTCTTCGCCTTAATGTATTGTTGGGTCTATGGTCAGCACTCGGCGTTGTATGGTTGAATGTTGATGATGATGAATGTATTGTTTAGCACGCATGAGGCTAGGTTTATATGACCGCGTGGTTGGAGCATTCACATGACAACGTATGTACGTGCTTCCAGTCTGACATCTATGCGTCCTGCATCTATTTCGTTCATTCAAGATCTTGCGCAAGGGTCGGTACTGGTTGATTATGTGGACGATAATATCAGTTTGTTTTGATCTTGTACCGCGCGGTCATATGAACTTAGCCTAAAGGCTTCGATATAAATCATGTCTATAAAATATACTTAATTATAAAGTATTAAGACGTAGCAAAATAAAGAAAACAATAAAACCTTACCCGGGCTTTGGAATGTATTAGAATTGATGAACCCTGGTACGACGTTTTGCTCGAAGTCCAACACATCGAAGGTGGCCTCGACGAGTTCGTTGGAGCTGTTAGACGTGTCCGTGTCCACGATGACGACGTCCTGAGCGTTCCCTGGGCTGGTGGGCTCCAGACCCGTGGTGGAGCCGGCTTCCTCATCGCAAGAGTTCTGGATCAGGAACGGCGATAGTTGTTGTTCGAAGTCGCTAAACGGACAATATAGAAGAAAAAGATTTAGTACTATTTGGCATGCTTCATAACAAAGGAGGTTTGATAAAAACACTTGAACGGGTATAATGGCTCAATTACATTCGGTCTCTAGCCCGTATTCGGGTGCACGAAAGACATTACTCGGATTTCGAGTTTTAGTTTTTCGAGACCCGAAGCAATTTATACTGCAAGTATAAATTGCTAAGTATCGGGTAACCAAAACTAGCCGAATACGGGTGTACTTGACTCCGTTAATTTAGACTAAGTCGTTTACCCGAATTCCTTTGGCACTCGTATTCGGGCTAACGACCAAGTGCAATCACGCTATTAAGCGCGCTTTATTTATTTTTTAACGACTACGAAAAGGAGATGGTTCTTATATTTGATCGATTTTGAACACTCTTTTTTGTTTGAAAGAGTTTGTTAGCGAGATGGTCCCATACTAATTTAGTGAAGATCTGATGAATACTTTCGGAGATAAACAACAGAACTTTTTAAATACATCCGTACACATTTGGTTTTTTACATCTATATTAAGTAAGTTGGTGTTGCTGTTGCTTATAAAAAGTAAAAAAAAAAAAATAGAAACAGATTTCATAAAAAGAAAAACACAAAAAATTAAGAAATAATGAATTTTCTTTACTAAGACCAAAGTACTTTAAAGTCAAATTATTATTCTTTCTATGAAGTCTATTTATATTATATAAACAAATCACTTAAAGAGTTCTGTGGTTCCGAGTAAAGTGGACGCATGATAATCGGATCTAATTAATAGGTAGTGCTGCCCAAGATAATATCCTACACTTATTTAATATTTCCAGATATTACGTCTATAATGAAACGATGATTCACTGCGAAAATTGTGACAAACATGATAAAAACCGTATATTAGTGTAAACTAAATTCCATCTTCTTTCAAAGAAACCTTATCAGCGAAACAAAGGCGACACACAAAAAATGGTGATAATATTAAATCCCGTGGAAATACGTTTCCTTATCGATCGATACAGAAACGCAAACAACTGCTTAAAGGAGTAAACCGTGGACAATAAGCTCGTTGACCTGAATAAAATACTATAAACTTATAAGAAAGAATCGGGAAGACGTCGGAACTAATGCTTAAGCAAGTTACTGTAAGCACTTGACATAGCTATTCGTATTTGGTATTTGTTAACTTGACAGCAGTAGTATACCTTATCAGTCTCTGAAGCGAATGGAAAGGAGAGATAGGTAGTTGTCAAATACGACTAGCCGTGTGATATATAAGCAATATACCCAAATCGCTTGAACACGAAACCAATAATGGTGGAAAACTCTATCAACAATGAGAGCTATCGAACAGACAATAAAACTTGTAAATAACTACTTCGAAATCCATATTTCTTAGTTGGTTTTGCTTCCGTATGAGCACCACCAACAAAGCCGCACGAGGTATCGCTGAGGTGTGATATGCTATGACATATTTATACTGAAAACACCCGCGTTATTATCATCATCAGCCTATAAATGTCCCCGCTGGGGCACAGGCTTTCCTATAAATTTTTGGTCATCCATCCAATGACCAACCATTGCGAAAGTTGGTTAACTTTCACGATCGCAGGTCGAATACGCTAACCACCTGCGCTGTAAAGCCCCTCTTAACCGATCCGCGTTTCGAACAAGTGATATAAATTTACTAATGAACAAATTGCTAAATGCATTTTTTCAGGAGGTACAGTCCGCCTCATAAAAATCGTAGTATGAAGGCTGATCATAATTATCTCAGGTACACATTTTTTTTATACGCTGTAAGATTATCTTTTTGTTTGAACCGTCCAGAGTGGTCAAAATTATCTAAACAACACAATTCCAATGTTGTATAATGTGATCTAATTAATGTTCGCGACTAACTATATTCAATGGTAATATATAAAATATGTACTTTATTCGCCCTTAGAAAGGCTACCCTAGTCGTGGGACCCCCACCCCGTAAGTAGATTTAGAGAGGTTTATGGTACCACAGGGAGCACATTAGCGCATTGCTGACCCTGAATAATACATTAATATCATAATCTCATGAGTCCAATACAGACAGGAATTAACTGCACCTACCCTGACCACCTTAAGGCTGTTACAAGCTCTTGTGAAAGTCAAACGCTACGCCATCGGTTCGTAAATCTACGGCGGGAGACTTTGTACTGAGAAGAACCGGCAAGAAACTCAGCAAGGGCTATTTTTTTCTCCCTTTTTACCCGGCTGCGCAATGCAAGAGCGCGAAGCGCGACGCCCAGACAGGGTTATGTGTTTAACAGTCTATATATGTATGTTTGTTCCTTTGTGGCACACTAGAGACCAAACGCCTGGACCGATTTTGATGATTCATACATCAATCGATTCGTCTCAATCATGGGAGTGCTACTAAAGATATGATAGTAATGAAAATTCAATATGGACAAAATTAGGCGCCATATTGTGACGAAGTAAAAAAAAATAAGTTAATAAAATATGTCGAGTGGGGTATCACTGTCTAGATAATCAAAAATCATATTTAGGTTCCGAACACCATTTTTCATTTTATATGATTGTTTAGGATCTACAACGCCTTAAAGTTGTATATTAACCACTTACGCTTTTAATTTCAATCTTACGTTTGTATGGATCTTTGTTACTCTTTCACCTAAAAAATACTGAATGGATTTTAATGAAACTTAACAGTAATATAGCTCATATATGATAATTACATATATATAATAATTTATGTAGTTATTGAGTGAATTGGCCAATATATAACAATAAGTGTCACATAAGACGGAAAAAATCTCCCATCTGCGAGCCATTTTGGCCTGCACTGCAAAAACAATAAAAGTTACATGAATATAATGTAGAGTGAAATGTGTGTCCTAAATAGTTCTAAAAAAAAGTCCCTGACATCATATATCTATTTTTAATGTGTAAGCCATTATCGGTAAAATAGTGAATCAAAACTAAAATATTATTTGATATCTATTTCCAAAATGCACATTTTGTATTAACAAATCATTTTTTATCAAAACAAATACTTTTATCGCTTTTGATATTTAAAGACAATAAACTTTGCTTTTTACACTATGTCATTTCGACAAATATTTAAAAAGTTACAACGATGACAAAGTGATAGCGCGGTGTACTATGTAAAAGAAAAAAAAATGGGGTATTCGCAGTATCTGATCCTATACGAAGTACTAACAATAAAACTGTGATACAGTTCCTTCTTATTAAATGATGAAAAATATATTATCATAATGGATATTTATGATTATTGAATTTTAATGAGAAACTCAGAATTTTACTGTTTTTCATTTTTTTAACGATATCACTTAATGTTACAAAAAAAGTTAACTTAATATAACAAATAACCCATTTTTCGCTAGTAAGTACATACTTATTGAAATCCCTGTATTTATCAGCTCGCGATAATATTGGTTTTGTAATAATTCTGCAAAATTCAAAGTAAATAATGTAGATTTTTATAGGTAAATCACCCCTTTCATCACCCTACGCCTATAAGTATTGCGATGTTGTAGCTAAGAACCAAGTTCCCATCTACTTCTATATGGGAATTCATTATATTCGATTTAGCTATTAGGGCACGGAAGCGCAACAAACAAACTCACTTTCGCATCTATAATATTATATTATATTTACTAGTACGGGCGAAATTTATTTATCGGGATAAAATATAGCCTATGTCACTCGGACAAAATGTATTTAAATAAAGAAAAATGTTATAATAAATAATGTAGCTACCTTATGATGAATTAATATTTGAAACCGGTTCAGTAGTTTGACAGATTATTTGTTACAAACATACAAATCTTGCCTCTTTATAATATTAGTATAGATAGTTAGGATAAGATAAGTATTTAATTGAAAAAAAAGATTTAAAAATAAAGTAAGTAATAGGTTTATTTTGATTATATTTGTAAAAGTTACTTAGCATAAGTGCTTAACAGTGATACGTTATTCGGTATTTTTTTAAACAAAAAAAAAATTGGAAAATAATTGCCATGATTGCACTACTGGGAGTACTCTTCATTCGAGCTTTACACTACCAATAAAAAAGGGTCGAACACAAAGTCTTTAACCTGTTAAATGTGAACGCTTTAAAAGAAAACTACAAAGAGAACTATAAATTGATAATAAATGAGATTGCTATGGTGCTCTACCTAATGTTATGAAAATTTTATTATGCGCCTTTAGTTTAATCAAATATTATAAACTTTGCTTTGGTGATTGCATAATTATTTAATTTAGTGATCTAAGGCAGTTGCCACCATTGTCCAAAACAACAGACGGGAATTACTGCTTTCTTCAAGCTGCGACATAAACGTCATTGGTTGGTTTTGTATATAGGGTGATTAAAAACATTTGAAGTTAACTTCTGGCATCTACATATTGGGTTTCTGTGAATTATGTAGGTATATCAAATTATGAGACTAGGGACTGACACTGAATTTGTGTATATCACAATCTTAGACGTCCGGCATTGACATGACAATGCAGCCACTGCCAATTTTAAATAGTCGACGAATAAAAGTAAATGAATTTTATATTTACTGCTAAACTATTAAAAAAAAACATAAACAAAAGATGACTTTTTGAGTAAGTGCTAGTTTACTATAAAATTTACATACATTAGAGATATTTATGTAACGACTTGATTTAACTTCACACATTTTTGCGAAAATTGATGCCCATCTGTAGCCTTGATCCCGCTGGTAAAGTCTTTATATGTCTTAATAAATCAATCTTTTAGACCGACGCAAGGTACTTAATAATTCCCGCGATATTAATTCCCTTACTGAAGTAACAAGACTACGGTATATTACGTCTTAAAATACTAACTAAAAAGTGCGAAATAAAAAAGGTAAATTTAAAAAATCAAAAAACCCGACTGCTTAATTATTCTTCAAATAAAAACTGAAAAGAAAAAACAAGTCCAGT
This sequence comes from Chilo suppressalis, assembly GCA_902850365.2. Taxonomy (NCBI): domain Eukaryota; kingdom Metazoa; phylum Arthropoda; class Insecta; order Lepidoptera; family Crambidae; genus Chilo; species Chilo suppressalis. The sequence goes on from OU963907.1 coordinate 10,394,891, forward strand.
AGTCTATAATTCTGTTAATAAGGAACAAAGCTACTTTAACAGTCGGGACCCATTAAATATTCAAGAATACATAATATTTTTCAACAGTGGGTCCCGACTGTTAAAGTAGCTTTGTTCCTTATTAAACAATATTTAATCAAATTAGCTAAGTAAAACGACTTAGTCTATTATATTAAGCCCAAGGTGACTTATCATTTATGAAATCTTTAACAGTATAGTGACCTTTCTTAAGGAGACATGTTTTTATATAATCTATGTAAACATACGTGGCATTTCCCTTAGGGGTTTGTTATGCGGAAAGGTTGATGCCATCAATAAATAAGAACAATCAAGAAAGACATCTTTACTTGGGTTTAATTAAACAGACAAATGTGTAATTATTGCCAATATAATGCTTTCATACTTAAATACGATATGACTAGCTAGCTAGCTAATGTAAGATTGACTAACCAATTTATGAACACGAGTCATCAATTCATAAAAGGTGTCTTTACTAATTAACAGGGCGCAGTGTCAATTTGTTATATTTTGCTTAGACGATACTAAATTCATACTACTGTGCGATAAATAAGGGTTATATGTATGGTACAGAAACTTAAAAATAATTTTGTGTTATTATTTCCCTGCCTTGCCCTTAGCCCTATTAATTAGTATAAACATCTTTTATGAATTGATGACTCGTGTTTGTTAATTGATTAGTCAAATTACTTAACAAGTCAATGATATCTATTTTGCCATCGAATAACTTGGAAGTCGGATAATTAGATGAGAACTCATTCAGGACAATGACATCCGACACCATTCTACCGTACAACTTAATACTATGGACCTTACTAATACATTAATAAGTTTCTATTTCGAACAGCATGCACTAGGATCCGGTTTATGTAAACTTTTACGCCTTGCGTTAGTTACAAAAATATGTCAGTGAAAAAAAGTATGAAGGTCTGACGTAGCGGTTCAGTGAAAGGATAGCAAATGAATAAACCGAATAAGGTAAAGCTTATCGCCAAGGTGATTAAAAGGGCACTGGATGACAATGTAAATACCAATTATAAGGATAAATTTTACGAGAAGATCACGAATACACGAGTTGACCTTTGTGTCGTCTATATAGTTTAAAACACGGTCCAGTTGATTCCGAGTGATGCATTGAGAGACAACATATCGGATAGCACATTATCAACATTATTAATTCAATTCAATGCTTGCTGTGTTAGGGTGTTAATAAAAACAAATGAAAGTTAAAAAGCTACGCCACAGGTTTGCAAATCATGAGCTTACTACCCGGTTAGACCAAGTGGGCGATTTGACCACCTGGAAAAAATATTCCTGTTGGACAAACTAGTTTGACTACACAGTTTGACAACGAGGAAGAAGAGAAAACCAGTAGTAAGAAAAATAGGTAGGTTTTTCTGACTAGTTTTCATTAACGTAATGAGTGTTCCGTTAGCTTATCATGAGTTTAGTCCTCCCGGTTACTATTTTATTTACGAAATCAGTTAATTGTAGCGTGTGTAAGTAAATTAATTCTTGCATAATATAACTGTGGAGTGTAAAACATTCTCCTAAGACTCATTCGCAATAATTAAGTACAATTAATCATTTTCTCTTAGATTACAAGTAGCAGCATGTGAATATGTTGTCTATTAAATTCCAAAGTTAGTGCCATTGTCTAATTAAAAATAGATGTGTACTAATAGCAACTCTCATCTTACTCCTTCTCCATTTCAAAAAAATTACCTATTTTAATAATTATTACCTAATTTAATATTAATTAATTAATTATTGCCTATTATTTTTTAAATGACAGCTAGTAGTTATCACTTACTTAAATCAAATCAAAAAATGCATTGTTTTGTATATTAAAAAAGGTTTATTTTCACTATGTACTTAATCGTTAATTAAAAGCATTGATGGATACTCAAACGCATGAAAGTAACGAGAGAAAGTAATAACGCGTACGTATGCGTAACTACTTTCGATGTGAATAAAAATTATCAGATTTAAGAACATACTCACAAAAACATATTATATAGTTAGATGTGAAGTTATTAGTTCGACCTTAAAAACTCCATTCAGAAAAAAACGCAATGCTTAACTAAATAGCATTATGGAGAGCACGAAATGAAGATTGTCGTGATGCATTAATTATTTTACGCTCTCATGGTTGTTATTTAACAATATTTTTAAAAGTGTGTAAATATTTAAGTTAGTAGGTAAGGTAGGTAAGTAAGAACGAAAGTCGTGGACATAATAATATTTTTTTTACACGATACATAAAGGACAATGGCGAACTCCCATACAAATTTTTGTTGTCATTTTTTTTGCGTCTATAAATGAATTATATGTTAAATTATAGAGTTTAGATTCTAGATTTGATTCGCCTTATTTATTTTATTATAGGAAGTCAGGATTTATAGATATTCCACATTGAAGTTTTAGAGGTTATGTTATAACAAGTAATACAAAAACGAATTATAAAATAATTTTCAAGAATATTTTTAGATCAAAATAAAAAATACGTGGAACGGAACTATAAAAGTATATAGACCCCGTAGATTAGTGACAAAAAAAATGATTTTTATGTATGATCAGCGGGCGTAGCGTAGGTACTGACCGCGTCAAAATATTTAATAATACTTAATAGACATGGGTCAATGAGTTCGAATACAATGCCTGTGCTGTAAGAAGTACTTAACAATTTGAAAATACCCCTGGACAGCAATATAAAAACATAAAAAAGGATTTCTAATAGTGTACTAATGGGACATTAAATAAATATGAAACTTTTTTTTTATATTGTTTATTCCACATCTTCTTTGATAACAATTACATAGATAGTTTTTGTTTTAATCTAACTAGATAGTAGATACAATGAAATAAAATCCACAGTATGGGACAGAATCTTGTCCAAAATCCACATCAAGATCGTCCAAAATATAGTCGTACAAAATAAGCACTACTCAACAGTCGCCGAGGAAGATCTCGAAAGTAAGAAAAGAAGTCCAGATCACATAAAAAAACAAATCTCAGAAAAAAACACAATACACCGATTTAAATCTTTGCAATTTTGCAAAATGCACATGCAACGATAATGATAACAACAACAACAAACCGATGACAAGCATGACAGTGACAGTTATAGTTTTTTGTGTTAGAATTTTCGCCATACTCTTTTTGTATTGTGAAGAATATTTTATTTATTATGGTTTCAGTATAATATTGAAAAATAATGTTTCCTGATGTTTTTGATAGATAATTAAATATAGTTTAAGCGTAAAGCGATGCAAAACATACGAACAACATACTTGAAGTTGATTTAAGCACTAAAATCACAAAATAAATGGCTTAAAAGCCATGATGCCAAGCCACAATACAAATAAAAAAAACAGTCAATTGAGTTTCCCTTTATTAAATTTTTAATTCCAGACTTAGACAACCCTCCTCAATTATTTAATAAATCTTTTGAGATTATTTTATTATCATCTCTGATAATGACATCTATAGACGCTAAAGATTTACTTCAACAAATATTTCGCCATTGTCCTTTAGGCATATTATAAAGACCAAACCTCCATATGATTGATAAATTTTTCTTCATGATTCAGCGGCTACCCTGAAAACTTTAATGAATAAATCAGTAAGAATGTGGGAGTGAGAGAGAGAGAGACAGAGCGCAGTGGTGGCAGCTGCTGGTTAGAGACCCGCTAAGTACAACAATTCTGGCAAACTTCGTTATTATCAAATCGCACGACACCCAGTGAGCAGTCGATGCTACTTTCCTAAAGGTGGTATTCCGATCTTGGCCGCAGGCTGCAGATGCAAACAGCACTTGCAGCAGCAGCAAGTAGCCGGATGCGGGTGCACGACTGGTTTGTATGAATTTGTATGAAATACATTCCGAACCCCGCTTCAGCTGTACGTGCAACCGGGCATCAGCTAAAAGTAAATCTGCGACCTGCGATCGTCGCCGGCTGCAGACCAAATGTGCAGCGCCTGCACGTTGGAACGCTAGAATATATTTGCTTATTCAGTCTTTATTGTTACTCATTATTTTTATCAGATAAAAGATGTCCTGATTTGTTAGGAAAAACTATTGGACTAATTAAAAAGCTTTCAATAAGTCAATTTAAATAAAGTATAATTTTTCAAGATTTTTCCATCCGAAGTCCGATATTCTTGAAATATAGGAAGCAACTGGCCGCCTCCTGCTGCCGCAGCACTTGCAGCCAGCCTCGGAATCAATATCAACAGCAGGCACAGGCTGCAAATGCCCCGGCTAGACCGGGAGGCTGCTGGGTGCGGATACGCGGAAGAAAGTTTCGAGAAGGTTTCGCACTAAGCAGCTTAAAGGGCGTTCGCAGAGTTTTTTAGCGGATATTATGCCGTAGAGCGCCCGCAAGAGTTACGGGGTTCTCCCGCCACTGCGGGGGCTCGTAAGGCTTGTGGGAGCCAGGTGTGGGGTCCGTTCGGCGGTGTGCCTCTTAAAGGCGCCGTGTGTAAACAGAGGTTTTGCCTGCGTCACAAAAAAAAAGGCGCGGGCTGCACATGCTCGCTGCAAGTGCAGTCTGCATGCAGCCGGGATCGGAATAGCGCCTAAAGGTTTTCACACCAATCGAATTTACACGTTCTGGTAAAAGTCATGAAAACTCGACTGGCCGTCCAACTGCTGGAGGCCTGCCTACTGAGCGTCGTCCAGCACTTAACTCCTTCGCAAACCTATCGTAACCACTGATTGGTAAAATATTGATGGGCCAATATGTAATACCATATCACATGCCATTTGATTTTCCACACCACAGGGATAATTAACCATGTACAACTTCGCCAGTCTATCGGCTTCGCTAAGTTACTTATGATGCAAAGAAGTTGCATCATTGTGGTATTGCCGTGAGTCACGCACGACACGGTCCGAAAACCCGCCTGACATTCTACTATGTAGGTAGGTTGACGTGGACCAGTCGTACGTTGTTTACGACTCCCTTGAATATGATAAAATATTAAGGGGAGATTTCGCCATGTTAAATGCCGCGTTTGCACGTTTGGCAAAGCTTGGCTAGTATGCACAGCATTAGCTCCAGCGTGGCGTGGTTGGCAAGGTTTACGTAGGCTTGAGAAGCTTTTTGAAAGTATGCTATGATGGCACCATGAAAAATATTAAAATATAATAATCTCCCTAATTTTCTTTAAATCAGTACAACGTATAGTATTTACTTTTTGTTAGGTAATAAAATGCTTCTAAGAATTATAAATTCAAACAACGATTCGAATTACACAAGTTTTCACATAGAAGCAATTAGGTTGCGTAATTTCGGTATTACTTTTATTAAAAACATATATGGTGATATAATCAAAACATAGATAAATTGATTGGTCTCTCTGCGTTTGCCGAAAGGAGGAATCAAAATATTTTTTTTAAATATAGCAGACCAGAATTTTATTACGAATACGCAATATTATTAATCAATTACCTAGTTCGGAACATTATTGTAAAGCGAAAAAATATATACATATATTGATTGGGTATTTTATACTTACTTACCTTCCCATATTTGTTGCTCAATCGATCAATTGAGCATCGATACGAGTAGTTTCTTGTGTTGCATAATTAAAATTTTAAGTAAGTAACACAAAATAGTATAAGTACTCCCATCTACACATCGGTACTTTAAAACGATGATCGACAGTTTGCTGTGCAATTACAACAAAATACCGTATGTTGGTTGATAGCCAAATCTTTTTTAGCTCTTACAATTTTTGGAAAAGGAATTAAATTAAAATGTAATTATTCGTTTGTTACCGGTAATAAATCAATCGATTAACATGGATCAAGGCAATGAGTAATTTAGGAAAAGTTTCGATTAAGGAAAATTAATGGAAAGCAGAAACAATTTATTAAATCTGCGTTCTTGAAATCGCAGTTATAATACAGCATATAATTTTGAATAAATACTATGTGCTGCAGATCTGTTATTATATGCATATTTTTGTTGACATATCTATGATATATGAAAAAATAATAAATTTCAAAGCCTATTAGCCCAGTTATAACACCCTAAGTTTACATTACACAGACTAAGTTTATGAATGGAATTTGAATTGTCAAGTTAGTCAATACCACTCTTATCACGCAGTGAGAAAAAAGTCATATAATTAATGTAAGCAAATAAGTGAAGTTCATTCACATCACAAGTTACAAATAACAAGAGCATTCGCTTTTTTCAATAAAGTACGACGTAAAAAAAATACCGTGTAATAACGGAGTCATTGACCTTGCGAGGCATACGTAAGTCAAGTTTGACACCAGTGCTTAGAAAGGAGTATCACGTATTTGTGCATATGAGGTGTGAAAACCAAGTAGGTAGGGGTTTTCCGGCCTCAATCTATAACAGCAAACGTGTAATTCACCTAGGTATTGTGCAACAGCAGGACTAACAAAAACGACTTCCAACGCGTTGCATTCCCTCATCAATGTTATCTACAATTCTCGATAATTATATCTCATTTCTAAACTTCCTAAAAATCATCAGTTTGTCGTAACGCTTATAGGTAATTAAGTAAAATCTAAAGTTCGTAAATAAGGGCTACATATGCAGTATAAAATTTATTTTATGTTTCTACTATAAGATTGTGACAATTTACTCCAATAATATGTGCGGTGCTGACGTATGTGCGATCACTTTTATAGTTTATAATTTTAATATAAATTCATAGTAGTAAAAATTGCCGACGGTCGGCCGTTTGCCGCTTAAGAGGATATAAGTTTAATGTTTTTATTTATTTGTATTAATAAATCAATATTCTACTTTTCTATTCATTATTATCATTAGATCAGCCTTTAAGAAAAATAAAAAGTAAACTTACAATTCTGCCTGGTCACTGGAAAGTCCACTGTCAGAGCATGAGCTGCTCAAAGCCTCAGATGGTTGTGATACATTGTCAGGTTCTGGACATAGTGTGAAGTCTGGCATAGATTCTTCGAGGAAGTTCAGCGATCCTTGCTCCAAGGAAAAAATATTCTCCAGGAAGTCATCGGAGGCAGGCCAATTGTCTGCCTGAAAGAGGTAGAGGTATAAGTTCATGATAATGTACTTATGATCCTACTTACATGTAGTATGTTGCAAAATATTATAAATAATAATGGCATTCAATTCTGATCTCTGTGAAATAGTTATAAAAATGGTGCCAATTCTGGCATGATACTCTTAAAACTAATGACAAGGATGCACTGTTTTAAAAAAAAATTTTAGGTTTAGAGAATCATGCGAGAAGGGACACCAATAACTACCTTATGTGGATTTCATTAAAAATATGCTACTGATACATAACTATGTATTTAAATATTTATCTTAAAAAAACTCCAACTTTGGTTTTTTACACACTCATGGTATATAAATAAATGTTTGTAATAAATATTCATATATAGACAGTTCCCTCCCAGGGTTTTTTAATTGTTTATTTATTTTGGGGCTTTTATTCAAACAAGAACAGTGAGAGTCCCATTGTTACCAAACCGAAATTAATCTATTTCTATAATATGCATAGTGGGATTAATCTTGCAGGGTTAAAACAATAAGGTGAGGACCATTGATCATTTATTGGTATAAATAGCGGTACTCAAAGCTCAACTTTAACATAGTTGGAGTTTCAGTACACTCATTTTAATTACTCAAAATTTTCATAGACAAAAATTTAATACCTACTGTTATTATGTTGCACAAACAATAATACCTAATTATTAGGGATATTTGCTAATGATTAATGAGTATTTAATAAATACATACAGATCAATATCGCCTACCGATAGTTTTAACACTTATCATGACTGAGTGTGTAAAACTATAGGTTGGGTAACATTTGTGTAGTAGTTGGTATGACTGAGCATAAGAATGTTTAAAATATTATGTATTAAATATTGATAATTTCACTGCCAATGTAATAAATAAAATCATGCTGTAATTTTTTTGGAAATGCGTTAAATATTGACGAAATAAACATTTTATAACCTAGAGTTACACAATTAACAACATTTTTTTCACAAACATATAATTAAATTAAAGGGGATATTGAAATCAATCTACTCAATACATAATATTCTACATTTCAGTGACAGTAGGTAGTAACTCAGGCTTTCTTTTCTGTAGGTAAGAGAAAGTAATGCTTAGAGCTGAAACACATTTACAGTTTGACTTGAAGTCAGGCTACTAAGATTTACTATCTGCTGGTATCAACAACATGTTATCTCTCAAATCACTTCAACTTTTGCAAGGATAAAACATAATATATAATAGTGAATGTTACTATGTACTTAGTTGTTATTAAATTACTTTTTGAGTTATGAGTATCAAACTTGATAATAAATTGTATTATTTACTTTCACTATTTTAAATTAATATAAATCTATTCTGTAACTTCCTAAGAAATGGAATACAGAAAGTAAAATATTGTTAAATTCACTAAATTACCTCCAAAAAAGATAATAGATCTATTTTTTTATCCATGTTGAATATTTCAAGTTTTCATTGAAATTGAATCTATTGAAAAACACTGGAAAAATATGTAGGTAATCACTTTCAAAGAGTACAATTAATTCACTGAGTAATAACTGCAATCCAGAAATGTCCACTAAAGTCACCAAGGGAAAGAAATGATGATCACTGCTGCTGTTCAGATGGCATATGTTGTTAATACCGACCGCATGGTGCCTAGCTGGCAATGTACCGCGGTTGTTTACGCAGCAAATAGGTATCAGTCGACCGGCGTTGGTTCACGGGCGTCTTTTAATACACAATGACACATTCACTGGGGTGGGACCCTGAACAGTATTTGATTACTGAACAATAGGAATTTGCAGGCTGGTAATCTACTGGGAAAATTGGACAAGTGAGAGGCGTCGGCGAGTGCACCGCGACTGTTCACGAAACGAAATGAATGTATAACGGTAAAAGTAGGAGCGTAAGCACGAAAGCTTGTTGAACGAGGTCTACTAGTGGCGGCGATCACTTATTACTCCACAGGTCGTCTGCCAAAACGCTTGTTTGGTGTTAACCGGGCCTTTACCTGATACAGTGATATCTTATCAAACTGACGCGCAGACGGGTTATTAACGAAGATACAAACCATCAGTCCGTCTTGTTGGAAGTTGTCCATTTTTGTGTTTACTTCTCCTAATTCTTGGTCATTCCTTGTAAGATATTCTAAAATCCTGTTCATATCCTCAGTAGCGTTAGCGAGTGTCATTTTGTACTGCGACATTCCACACTGGTTTCATCGTAAAAAATCTATAAGTCTAACACTTTCACAAGAAAGATAACACGGTATTTTGTTGTATTTAGTTCATTTTGATGTTTAAATAAAAATTAGGAAAATATTATTAGAAACATGACATGTCGATACAACTTCCAACGTGGAAATAATGACGTCATGAAAGTAGGACACATTTCGCAATTTCATTGGTCGGTGCATTGTTGATAAAGCAGACAGAGCTAGTTACCTAACGCCATCTTTCATTATCATGAGTCAACTCCGAAGTAAATACCACAGAGAAAAAATAAAATACGTTTCATTTTACGTTTTTTGACATTTCTAACATTGAAGTGTAAAGAACTATGAGAGGTGGGACCACAGACATAGTATTTATTGGACGGAGCATTTGACAAAAAAAGCGTAGCCACTTTTCAGCCGGCGTATTTGCGTTTGTTTTTTACATTTACTTGCAGTGTTCAACTAAAGAAAAATGGCATGTCCATCGATGCTTTTTAGCACAAGTATCTTAGTGGCGATATAACAAAGCAGTTATGTATCATTAAATAACTCTGAGATTATCACTTCCATCTGTCAAAAGCAGTTATATAGGTATAAGGTAGATATTCCTACTGAGTGTGTCTAGAGAAGCGACAAAAATTCATATTGTGGTTTGGATTATCGTTAAGAAGATGAAATTGTTTTCCATTTAACATCAACTCCTAGTTATATATTACACAGATAAAAATTAAATTAAAATTAATTATATTTTAAATGTAAAATACTTATTTTCATTATGTATTTCAAATACATATAAATATTTTTACAATGTGTTTTAATTTTATTCAAAATATGTATCTACTTTTTTATTGTCATGTTACAAGACACACAAACTTTATAGTAATGCTAGCGCATAAGACACACTAATAATTTTATATTTTTTATATTGATAATTATCAATTAGGAATTCGAAGATGAATATCTCGACAGTTCAAGTGGTAGCTAAGCGGTTTCGGTCTGCCGCTATTTGGTTATGACCAAATCCTCTATCCTATGGGACAAGTGACCAAAACTTAATTATCTATTGCTCGTCCGTACTTCGAATGGCACGTTAGTTTTTGGTTCAGTTTACATCTGCGGTTATTAGCACCCTCCAATCAGCACTAGGCCCATATTGTAAGTCATGGCCCAATCTTCCAATTCCATTCCATTCCAGAAGGAAGACCTGTGCCCCTGCAGTGTGTACATTAATAGACTGATGATGATGATGAATTCATAGTATTACTCTAAACTCAATTTCGTCTTTCGTCGTTTTTTGCAATCAGTAAATGCTAATATTGCAAATCAAAATGTTTCCCTGCCTCGTTATTATTAATCTTACGTTTTATTTTAGATTAATTCAAAAAGGACTTATTGATTTAATGTAAGAGTTTAATGCATAAAAAAATTAAATGCTAGCTTTATATTTATAGTTTTCCTTTGCGTTAATGCTTACGTTGCTTTAAGAATTGGTGGAAAAATTACCTTTTAAGTTGATTTTTAGGGTTCCGTGCCACAAGAGAAAAAAACGGAACCCTTATATTATGAGATTTTATCTATTACTTATATATTTTTAATGATATATTTTTATCTGTGCGGTGACGGAGAAAGAATACAACTCACCGTCCCTTCTCTTCCCGTAGGTGTCGTAAGATGCGACTAAGGAATAGCACACCCCCACGCCTTCAAAGCTGTTTGAGTCGAGTTCTGCAACATACGCGGACTCCACTCTAACCTCAACGCTGTTCACCACAATCTTGAGTGCGGGCGGCGGATGTTTGTTGTCGCCGTCTCCGCTGCTTGGAAGATCCCTCCTTCTCCATGGTGGGGGTACACGTCGACTCTGGTCTTCAGGCCAGAGTCTACGTGTGCCTCCACTAATCCCATAATAGCGATGTTGAGACAACTCGACTTTTCGAACATCTTAGTCGGGCAGCAGATGACGCGCAGGAGCAATTTCCCAATGCAGAATTGGTGTTCTTGGGGTGCTTTAATGCTCATTACAATTTGTGGTTAAGTTCCTCGAAAACCGACCATGCAAGGATCTCTGCTCACGCACAGGCGCGGTCGCAGCCTGGAATTTTGGAGGGGGTCACTACACTAATAAAAAAAACCGGCCAAGTGCCAGTCGAACTCGCGCACCGAGGGACCCGAACACCTGAATTTTCAAAAATATTTTTTACTATATGATTTAACTAAAAATTTGCGGTTTTCGCAATTTTTCCTTTATCTGTAATATACGACGTTACTTTGTACCAAATTTCAAGATTCTAAGTTCACGGAAAGTACTCTGTAGGTTTTGATTCCCGTGCGAGCTTCGAAAATTTGCGGAAATTTGCGGCATAAACGGCTGTATCTTTTGATTGCTTTGGCTTAGAAGTTTGATTTTTTCAAAGCTCTAAGGGACAGTAGACCTGAGTATTAGATATGAATTACAGTTTGATATCTCAACGCGTTCCTGAGAAAAACGGTCTTGACAGACGGACGGACGGACAACAAAGTGATCCCATTAGGGTTCCGTTTTTTCCTTTTGAGGTACGGAAACTGAAAAATAGGTATCTGGAATAAAAAAATAAATAAATTCAGTACATATAACCCGTTAAAACTTGTTTTATTTAATAAATATATCTTAGGCAACAAAGCTATATTAGGCCTATCTCTTACTGGAGTTTGATTATTGAAACTAGCTGTAAGCTGAAGACATGCTCAAATGGCGATGGGCATTTGAAACGGAAAAGGCGTCTTTCAAGGCAAAAACTGTATATTTTCCAGATACAATAATAAAAAATGCACTTCATTCTATCTCTTGTCATCGTCTTTTTTTCGATTTCAACGTCACGGTAAGTCAGCGTCAGTTCCGTCAGTCAGTTACTCGGCCAGCTACTAAAAAGTCCATAACATTCCCACCTCCAGTATTGCGAAGCAATACTCAGCCATGTCAGGCAAGAGAAAGAACGAAGTCAGGTCCAGTCACCATGTCTAACAGTCAGAAGTCGGGGGTCTAACGTCGAGCCGGCAAAGTTTTGTTACAGGTCGTTTGTAAGTCCCAGTCTTCACGTCAGCTACTCGTACTTGTCCGTCAGGGCCAGGATAAGTCTTGGTCACAACACCCTTTGGCCATTGGTTTCTAGGGAGTTGGTCGTCACAAATTATTACTATGTCGTCTTCCTTTAATGGATTAACTCCAATAAACCACTTGCCTCGTCTGGTTAACGTGGGTAGGTACTCCTTACGCCAACGTTTCCAGACTAGGTCTACAAGTCGCTGGGAATGTCGCCACGATCTTCGTAGTAGGTCTGTATTAGTAAAATTGTCCAAGGTCTGAGTCGTAAAGTTAGTCTGTTCTCCAAAAATAAAATGATTAGGGGTCAGGGGTACGTCATCAGTGTGGTCAAGTGGAACCTGTGTCAGAGGTCGGCTGTTAACCATATCTTCAGCTTCTACCAGTAGCGTTTGTAAAATATGTTGCGTGGGTACTTGCTCCTTAAGGGTCATCTTTAGTGCTGTCTTTACGGACCTTACCATCCTCTCCCAACACCCACCATGGTGGGGAGAATTTGGGCATATAAACTTCCACTGTATGTGACGAACACTCAAAAATTGTCTAAGCCTGTCTGCGTCTAGGTTTTCAACATGTCGTCGCAATTTTGTGGCAGCACCCTTAAACGTTGTCGCATTGTCACTCCAAATTTCATGCGGGGTACCGCGTCTCGCTATAAACCGCCTTAAAGCCATAATAGCACTGTCAGAAGTCAAATCGTCAACTAGTTCAATGTGAATGGCCCTAACCGTCATGCAAGTAAATAATGCTGCGTAGCGTTTTTCACGTCGCCGTCCTATTTTAATAGTCATTGGTCCAAAATAGTCAAGTCCTGTATACGCAAAAACTTTAACTGCAGTCAATCTGCTTAGAGGGATTTGTCCCATAAGTGGCGGTGTCGGGGCGGTGTGTTTATTTTTACACACTTGACAAGTACGCCAAGCCGCTTTGACAGCTGAACGACCACGAAGCAACCAAAACTTTTGTCGAATATCATTAAGAACTTTTTCTTTGCCACTATGAGTAGCATCAACATGATACTGCGTGACCACCAATTTTGTAAAGTGATCTGTCGGTGACAACACTATTGGATTTTTCGTGTCAAATCCAACGTTGGCAGAGTCAATTCGGCCACGCGCTCTAATGATCCCTTCAGAGTCTAAAAATGGTACGAGTTGATATAGTCTACTTTTTTTATGGACTGTTTTAGTCGATAATAGGGAATGACGCTCACTGGGGAATGATCGCGCTGACTGTCTCTAATAAGAAGAATTTCAGCTTCTGTTAATTCGTCAGCTAGAAGTTCATGGTGTCGTCGGTTTTGTTTGTCTTTTAAATTTCGCTTGAATCTCAAAATCCAAGCTGTCGCTCGAACAAGTCGCCAGTACTTAGAAAATCGCGTAGCATCAGGTACACAATCGTTCGAAGTGGTAGTAGTCACTAGAGTAATTTTCATTTCCGGGTCAGGATAGGGCTCAGTCATTTTGACATCTTCAACTGGCCAGAAAGTCTCGTCCTGTCTGAGGAAGTCTGGTCCATTCCTCCAAAGGGTACTGGCATCTTCTGTCACTTTCTCTCGCGTCGCAAGATCGGCGTGATTCTGATGGGTTGGTACCCACCTCCAGTCACTTGGATCGGTCAGATCTGCGATCTCACTAATGCGATGTGCTTCTAAAGGTTTAAAGCGTCCTGCGTCTGACCTAATCCAGTTCAAGACAGTCTTGGGAGTCAGACCAGTAAATGACACGACTTATAGTGAGATCTATATATTTTTTGATGGAATGTGCCATTCTTGCTCCTAACAATGCGCCCTGGAGTTCTAGTCGAGGAACACTTAAGATCTTCAATGGCGCTACTCGTCCTCTGGTCATAATCATGGATACATGATAACGTCGGTCATCTAATTCTGACCTCATATAGGCTACCGTGGCAAAGGCTCTCGTACTGGCATCACAAAAGATGTGAATTTCAACAGGTCTGGAACTGTCAGTCTGTGTCGTCAGCCACCATCTAGGGACCTGTAGGTGGATAGCTCGACGAAGATCTTGTATCCACAACTGCCATCTGTCAAAGAGATTGTCTTTCACCTCATCATCCCAGCCTATCTTTGTCTTCCAGATGTCTTGGAGGATGATTCTTGCCTTGATAATAATAAACAAAAGAAAGCCTAATGGGTCAAAAAAGCTCATACAAATTTTCAAAACGTGTCGCTTCGTCGGGTGTTTGTCATCTTGGATGTCAATTATGTGAAGTAAATTAGAAAATACGAAGTTGTCTTCCCCTGGTGTCCATTTGACACCTAACACTCGTTCAACTGGTAAGTCTGAAACCTCATGAACAATCTTAACTCCAGAACTTGACAGCTTTTCTTCTGGAAGATGTTGCTGTATCTTCTTTGAATTGCTCATGAAACTAGTCATATTGAAACCACCTTCGGCATGAATAAAAATGACGTCATCAACTAGTTTCTTACCCTGCTCTATTGTGTCTATAGATTGGATCAAATCGTCCATATAATGGTGATCAGTGATGGCTTTTACTGCCTCAGGGTGAGATTCTGAAAACCTAAGAGCATTAAAGTTCTTCACATACTGAGCACATGATGGAGAACAAACAGCACCAAAAATCATGACGTTCATCTGGTACTCGTCATTTTTCCACAGGAACCGTTGAGCATGTCGGTCTTGTTCTCTTATCAGCACCTGGTGGAACATTTCTTGTATGTCTCCCATGACAGCGTAGCGATGACATCTGAATTGGAGTAACATACCTGGCAATGAATTGAGGAAGTCGGGCCCTGGCAAAAGAAAGTCGTTCAAAGGCTTCCCTTCAGATTTGGCGGCAGCGTCCATGACGAATCTCAACTTATTAGGTTTATTGGGGTTAAACACAGCAAAATGAGGTAAATACCAAGTCTTAGTGGTCCTTTGTCGAGCTTCCTCAGATGTCAGTTCACGTGCATAACCCTTTTTGACGTAATCTTCAATCTTAAGCTGGTACTTTTCCGCGAACTCTGGGAATTTAGTCATCTTTCGATTCACACCCTGTAATCTAACAAAAGCTTGATTATAACTGTCAGGTAATTGACAGTCGTTGTCACGCCATAAAAGCCCAGTCTCCCAACGCTTATGGTCGTCTAAGTATCGGGTTGTAGCTTTCATTATGTCAATAGCCCTTAAATCCTCACGAGAGCAGGGAGTGTCAAAGTATGGTTTTACTCCAAAATCCTCAGTCCGAAAAGATTTCATATAAATTTCGTTTAAATTTTCATCACACGAACAATGTAAAACTGGTACGTCAGTCGGTAATTTATTTGAATAAATAGTTCCATGCAATACGTATCCTAAGTTCGTCTTGGAAATTGTCGGTCCATGTTTCGGTCCTTGTATGATTTGTCGCGTTATAATAAGGTCTATATTGTCTTGTCCGAGTAATAAGTTAACTTTGTCAAATGTCAAGTAACTCTTGTCAAAATAGTCTTTCAAAAAATGAAACCTATTTACAATATTATTATCAACAGTATTTACAGGCAATTTCAAATTATGTGCAGTTCGAACATTATATAAAGTAAACACTTCACTTTCACTTCGTCCACGAATTTTGAAAGAAACACAACGAGAAGTAGAGTCGACCGAAGACATTCCTTGGGCACCGCATATACGCAGTGGTCGTGTCGGCCCGTCGATGCCGACACACTCGGCAAAAGATGTGTCGATCAGGCTCACTGCAGCTCCCTCGTCCAGAAGAGCGGATGTCTCGAAGTCACCATTTCTGCCACTTACAACAACTCGAATGACTTTCAACAATGTATGATTCGACCGTATTGCTGGTTGAGTCGTTGCAATTATAGCATTGAAGCCGTTTCCATGGGACGTAGTGTGCGTTGCAGAATCATTGCTAGTTGGTCTAGGCTCAGCATGTAGAAGCTTATGGTGAACTCGTTCGCATCCACGCACACCACATTTGGCTTTTGTACTACAGGCTCTCAATTGATGTCGGGAAGAAAGGCAGGAAAAACAAAGTTTCGATAGTGTGACAAAGTTCCATCGGTCGTCTATAGAAAGGTGTAAAAATTCTGGACAATTTTTCAAGTCATGAGAACCTTTACATTTTATACATTCTTTGTTTGTGGTCATAATAGGAAAGTGTCTGTCACCTCTATTCTGATATGATATTTTCTTGTCGACTGTACGTGAGTATAATGGTGTCGTAAACTCGATTGTCGATTTCGCTACTTCCATTAGCCACTCTGATACGTCTTCTAAGGAGATGTCTATCAATCCTCGCCGAGACTTATAAAATCCCCACTGGTATTTCAGATTCGAAGGTAACTTCGACAGGGTTTCCTGTATTAACAGCGGGTTCTTCAAGTAATTCACTTGATCAGTCGAGATCATAGTAGCAACTACGTTCTGAATATCAGTTGCATATTTTTGTAGCTGTGTCATGTCATCGTGACGTATGTCCCGCTGTGATCGTATTCTAGACAACATAAAATGTATGATCGCGTCTGGTCGACCAAATCTTAATTTTAATGTGCTTATAATTTTGTCTAAATTTGACGCACTTGTCAATAAGGCGTATACTGAGTCTCGCGCTTCTCCGCGCAGACATTTCATCAGTCGTGCTATATTCTCAATGTCGCTATAGCCACATAAATCTGTAGTCATTTTAAATTGACTATAAAAGATAAGCCATTCCTCTGGCGCTCCCGAGAAAAAGGGGAGGTCTTTTGTAGTCGTCTGTCTTGCCAAAAATTTGCTCATATTAGATTCGGCGCTTGTCGGGGCGTCGGGGTGAATCTCTGGAGCACTTTTTGTTATATTTTTATTTATCGTGTGAATGAGTGATGCTTTAGATGTCAGCTGTGAGTGATTCCGTGGTGAGTGCATGTCATAAAGCTCACCATCATTGTCTTCCAATTCCAAGGCTTCAAGGTCTAAAGCCATCTGATCTTGTATAAGTCGTTTCTCGATTTCGAGCTGGCGGCGCTCGAGGTCAGCGAGCTTCTCCGCAGCCCTGCGCTTGGCATCCAGGGCTCGCTGTCGGCGCGCCCGGTCTGATGCGTTGGAAACTACGGTCTTAGTTAGAGATACCTGGGAAGGTGCAGCCGACGGTGATGATAGATCTGTCGTGACATTCATCGCTTGTGCACTTTTGCTTCTTGTCAACATTATATTAACTGTATTTACACGGTCTGGGTCAGAAAAAAGGCATCGAAGGACCACATGAAACGGAAAAGGCGTCTTTCAAGGCAAAAACTGTATATTTTCCAGATACAATAATAAAAAAATGCACTTCATTCTATCTCTTGTCATCGTCTTTTTTTCGATTTCAACGTCACGGTAAGTCAGCGTCAGTTCCGTCAGTCAGTTACTCGGCCAGCTACTAAAAAGTCCATAACAGCATTAGAAGTGGTATATGTATTCGGTGACATTTTCTGGCATCTCGCCCAGGGGGGCGGGGTAATGGCGGCCAGCACGCAACTCGCACTCCGCCACAAAATGCAATTGGCCATCGAGTAGCTGCTCGGTTTATTTTTAAACTTCTTTTTTAATCAATTAAATGTCATGGCGGCTTAAGGGATGCAGTTCAGACGGCCATGCTCTTTCACTCTAAAACAATTGATTACAATCATAATGCAATATTTAAAAAATGGTTGCCTGTAAAGTCGGTTTTACGGGCGAAGATTTTACGTGACAACGTCTTTTTCTCGGTAGAATATTTATTGATATGAATATAATTAAATTGCACAATAGGAACAAGGAATTGAATGAAAATTAGAATTGCACAAATTTTAACTATAGAAATATATTTTGTTTACTAAAACATTGTACATGTAAACTTAAACTTAACACGAGAGACTCATCGTAACGTTACCGAGCGTTACACTTTTTCATAAGTGACTCCCAGCCGCAACCTAATTTAAGACGTTGTCACGTCAATAAACATCATTGTACAAGACACAATTTTATTTTATACAATACTTATAAAACAAAATGGAAGTCGTCTTTTTGTATTTGCGAATCGGGTGATAATATTTGAGACGTCTGGTACTATTTCCGGGTGAATGTTAAGAAGAGCTAAATCTGTTAATCGCTCTTCTAACATGTTAGCTCTCAACCACGTTTTTAACTAAGTAGACAGCCTTTATCTTGAATCGTTATCTTACATAATATTTATTTATTAAGACTGTGTGAGAAAAAACATTAATCAGAATCTAGCTCTTCAATTCCGGTCATCTCTGCATTACCGCCGGAGTACTTAGTTATAAAGAGTTATAAATAATCATGCACTATTACTAGGAACATGCATCCTTTATGTAAACGAAGTTTTTAAATCGAGTTTCTGAACGCAACTTAAAGTGACATTTGGTTGACGATTTAGATTTCAACCATTCATAGTCAAAGCTCAAAGCTCAATAAATGAAAAAAAATACCAACCAATATCAATTGTCAATATTTGTTATTGTTTGTTTACAAATGTTTAGTTTTTATTCTAGAATAAGCTGAGTGCTAAAAAAGGGTTCCAAGATATTGCAAGCTGTACTTTTCAAGCGACATTTGACAGATGAAGGTCATTGGCTTTCCTATTCTTATTTGAATCGCACTATACGGTTGTTTATGTTGCGTACCTCCAAATTTGTGAAGAACCCTTGATAATATTACCGTGCCTTGGTGGACGATACCGACGACGAAAAAAAAGCTATTGCGAAATAGTTGTTTTTTTTTAAATAGGTTTTATGCGCTTTTTGTTTTTAGGAACCTCTTTTTTCGGACTTTCGCATCACGCTTATAGCAGCGAAGAAATAGTTATTTATTATACAAGAGTGGAAAGTTCCTTTTTAACCGCGTGCTCGATTTGGATGACCGAGCAAGCGAAGGATTCTAAAGTTGAATCACGAGCGCAGCGAGTGATTCTAAATTAGAATCCTGAGCGTCAGCGAGGGAAACAAACGAGCACAAGGTGAAAAATCTTTCCACTCGAGTGCAATACGTAACTTTTCATCCCACCTCAGCGAGGAAATGACAAAATGAAAAAGAAAACAATTTATAATGACAAAATATTTAAGCAATAAAACGTGAAAAACTAGAATGGCGCGAAGCACGCAAATAAAACAAAGAAACCAAGAAGGTTCCAAATTTAAATTTTTTCACAATTTAAAAAGTTCTAATCATAAATTTGGCACCATAGAGGTTACATTAAATAGGTTTAATGACGTTTTGAATTTACAATTATATTGAGTACTCATTATATGTGATGTTCTAAATTCAAATCTACTTTGCCGCTCAAGCGAATAAAATAGAATTTTCCAGCCAGATTTCGAAGCGCAAAATTACACTTTCCGAGGTGGTGGGATGAAAATAATATTAAAAACTACTAACATTATTTGATTCGGACAAAGGCAAAAAGTTATACCGTACCAATCTTCCGCAGTGGTAGGTTAGGTATCGGTACTTACATTACATAGGTAGGAAATATACCTACTTTCCTTGAGGTCATACGGGTCTTTTGTGTGGTAAGCAATAACCTGGTCCATTAGTGTGGGTCGATGAATGAAAGGGCGCAAGGAGATACCCATGACATTAATTTTGCTTATTGTATTAAGCGAGGTCTGGTCTGGGTAAAGTTAATTAATGCAGTAGGGAAACCTAAAACTAATGTTCTTATTAGGGCCAGTAACTTAGAATTTCCATTATTTGATCTTAAATCAATGTAGGTAATTGTAGTTTGCGCAATCCCAGTAGGCAAGCATAACTTTTGGGAGCCAAATAACTGAAGTTTTTGCTCTTTTTCAGTTTTCCGCTTGTGTCCACGTAAATAAAAGTGCTTATAGAATGAAAACTACTGGGCCAAACTAAATTTATCTAGTTTGGGACCAAATTGTAATTTTCACCGAACAAAAAAAGAATCACACAAATCTAAGTAATCTGTGTACATCGTCCGAGTTAACAAAAATGCTCATAAAATAAATACTTGGCTAAACTGAATTTTTTGTTCGGGACCAAATGGCAACTATAACGCATCTGACAAAATAAGGCATCACGTTAATCGGACTCACCTCAACTGCTGGTATTGTGCAAACTCGGAATATACAGGCCGTCCCACGGCTACCTCACACGGAGGGAAAGTATATTAAATATTGAAGATAGGACATTTTACTGAAACAAGACATCATTTTATTTTTAATAATAACTAGAACTGCATTCACAGAATTTGCATTTTTTAAAATCGCCTGCTACAACTGGGAATCAAACTCGTGAAATTTTGAAAAAAATAACACGACATATTTTATGATAACCATCGAAAGGGTTAATCATAAGGATTATTTTTTGCTAAATAACATTTTAAATAAAAGGAATGTGAATTACGTGATAAAAATAATAAAGTGATATACAAACTGTAATTCTTTTTGAACTCACAGTTACAATGCGACTGGCAGAAATTTGCAATAATAATAATTCGAAAATGGAACACATAAATTTTCAAGCGTCTGTTGTTTTGTTTTTTGTGAGTTTCATTTTCATTTATTTGCAAATTTTTGTTTATTTACTTACCATGGCTTATCAAAAATCTTTCTCTATCTCTATCTTTCTTTCATTATTTAAACACATATCGAGAAGGTTTTTCTCTATCAGGATATCTTTTGCGGTACCACCGCTAAGCTAATTATATGTCTTTGTAGTTCATAAAGTAAGCTTACATTAAATCAATTTGATTTTGATGCGCCATGGTAAGTAAATTAACAAAAAATTGCAAATAAACGAAAATGAAACTCAGGAAAAACCAAAGAACACAGGCTTGAAAATGTATATTATTACAAATTTCAGCCAATCGCATTGTAATTGAATTCAAAAAGAAATGCATACGTATTACGATTTGTATATCAGTTTATTATTTTTATCACGATATAAATTCCAATAATTCACGTAATAATTCCTTTCAATTAAAATGCTATGTTATTTAGCAAAACATAATCCTTATGATTAACCCTTTCGATGGTGATCATAAAACATGTCGTTTTTTTTTCGAAATTTCACGAGTTTGATTCCGAGTCGTATCAGGCGATTTTAAAAAAAAATCTGTGAATGCAGTTCTAGTTATTATTAAAAATAAAATGATGTCTTCTTTCAGTAAAATATCCTATCTTCAATATTTAATATACTTTCCCTCCGTGTGAGGTAGCCGTGGGACGCCCTGTATATGTATTTAGGCTCAAAACGGT
The DNA here is from genome assembly GCA_902850365.2 of Chilo suppressalis. Classification (NCBI taxonomy): domain Eukaryota; kingdom Metazoa; phylum Arthropoda; class Insecta; order Lepidoptera; family Crambidae; genus Chilo; species Chilo suppressalis. Next base: position 10,416,442 of record OU963907.1, read on the forward strand.
GTTTTTTGGATCTTGTTTCATCATCATCATCAGCCCATTAATGTCCCCACTGCTGGGGCACAGACCTTCCCCATGGACGGAATAGGGAGATTGGGCCATGACCCACCACGCGGGCCCAGTGCGGATTGGTGGGTGCTAACGACTGCAGATGCATAAGGGACCAACGGCTTAACGTGCCTTCCAAAGCACGGAGGATCTCGAGCCAGAGGATTTTTGGTCACCCATCCAATGACCGACCACTGCGAAAGTTGCTTAATTTCAACGATCGCAGCTCTCTCTTGTTCTTGTTCTTCTTGAGCTAATATTTTTTTAGGATCATTCTATCAGCTAATAGGTACTTACTCAAATACGCGTAAGTTTTTCAAGTCTGATGCCTAGTAGGTATCAGCCACTATTACATTGACTAAAATGTGTTAAATAAGCCCGGTGTTAAGTAGATTTTTATGCTATTTTGATGTCTATGATTTTTTTGTATCTATTACGTTCTGTTGATGGTTACCTTAGTTACGTTTCTGTTAAATAAAAAACATTGTCTTTTTATATCCGATATTTTCACGTTATTTCCTAGCTATCCTTAAGACTACCAGCAAAGCTCACCAACATCGTGGTCCTTCGAGTTTACGTAGAAGTTGAGGATAAGAAAATATCACCATAATGTTAACTAGGGCAAAAACTCGCAGCGTGAATGAACTTGCACAAAAGTCGAAAATAATACAGCAGTCATCATCAGCGAGTTTTCATGGACATCTAGATACTTCCAAGAGTGTCTGCAATGCATCTAGAAGTGATGGAGCTTCAGCGAAATCCATCTCCAAAACGTCAGTTGTATCCGGCAAGTTATTAAGAACTCCGCTCAAGTTGGAAGCAGCGGAAGAAAAAGCACGGTTACTAGCTGCGGCTGCGGAGGCGGAGGCAAGATTGGAAGAACTTAGGATGCATACAAAGATGGAAGAGACTAGTATGAAAGCGAAGGTGGAGGCAGCGAGAATGCAGGCATTGGTTGTAGAGACGAGGCTAGATGCTAGCCTTGCATAAATCGAAGAGCAACGTTCTCGTGCAGGGTCAAGTATGACGTCATCGGCACGAAGGACTGCGGAATGGTTAGCGCTACAGAATGTTCCCACTAGTCGCATTACTGCGACACAAAATGCGCGCCACTCGGACTTCAGTGCCCCAGCAGCTGAACAGGATGGTTGTCAGACGGACCCTGCTGCTCATAAGGATGGAGAATGTTCTGTCTCTGTTCCAAACATATCAGTTCCGCTTTATGCCCCCACTGTTCAAGGTAATGTAGAAAACCATATTTTACTAAAATTAGTCGACGAAGTACACAATTTAGCTTTAGGTTGCGCGCAAACTAGTCAACAGGCGACTGTCAGTGATAAAATATTAAGTCGTTTGGCAAAGCCTAAAGAGCTGCCTATGTTTAGAGGTGATCCGTTAGAAAGGGTTCATTTTAAATGTTTCTACGAGGAGTCTACCCAGGCTTGCCAATTTTCAAATGCAGAAAGTATTTGTCGCCTACGTAAAAGTTTGCAAGGTGAAGCTAGAGAGTGTGTTGTAGCATTGCTCATGAGTAATGTTTCCGCTGAAAGTATCATAAAAACCTTTGAATTACGTTTCGGCCGACCCGAAATTATAATTACAAAAATATTATAAAAAATTCCATCATTGTCAGTGTCATATCATAATGACATAGTGTCATTTTCAATAAAAATAAAAAAATGTGTCGCTGCTGTGAAATCCATAAAGCAGGATGACTACCTACGGAGTCCCGAACTCAGTACAGCAATTTTATCTAAGTTACCATGTAGTTTAATTACTCGATGGGCTGATTATGTTCATACTTATCATGATAAAAGTTTTGATATGACACGCTTAGAGCTTTTATCGGAATTTTTAGAGAAAGAGGCCTAAAAGATTTCAAATATCAGTGTTTATTTATTACATTCTACATCTGTTCAGAGAAAACCCGATATAAGTCAAACTTATTCAAATTTTCATAAGCCGCAATTAGTGTTCGCACAGTCCAGTGTGACACAGCCGAAAGTTACACTGCAGGGAACTGCGAAAAATCGTTTTTGCTTTAAGCGCTCTGATCACGTTATTACGGATTGTCCGAAATTCAAGCGCGCTCTTCGTAAAGAACGATGGAATTTCGTGCGTAGCAATCGACTTTGCCCTAAATGCTTAGTGAGTGACCATAATAAAGAAACATGCGAGGCTCCAGTTTGTAATATTGAGAACTGTGGTTTACCACACCACACGATTCTTCATTGGCCCAATAGGTTTACTGATAGGTGTAATAATGCTTCTGCTGTTGAATCTACTGAGGCAAAAAACACCGATGAAGTGCAGACAGTGGCGTAGCATGGGGCGGGGGGTGCGGTCCGCACCGGGCGGCACTTTGCCGGGGGCGGCGATGCGGAGGTGGCAGATAGAGAAAAAAAATTAAAATATAAAAAAAAGTGAATTTCTTTCAGTTTTTTTTCGTCATTTTTTTGTTGTTGTTACCAAATACCCAGGTACCTATGCAGGTTCTATGCATGGGTGATGCAATCGCAAGATTTCTCAATAACTATTATTTAGGAAACTTATTTCGTTTCAAGTTTCAATGTTATTTTAAATAAATATGTCTCCTTACGCATTCTTTGTACTTCACCGTAGCTAAAGCTAAAAGGTACTGGTAGAAAAACAGCAAAGTTGCGCGTTACGCGTACATTGTTGCAACACGAATTACACCTTGAAGGCAATCGACAGCATTTTTTGCTTACAGAAAATAATGATTTAACGATTACCGATGACCGTTTCATAGGATATATTCACAAAGTTAGCGAGTAAAAAGATTTACATTTTTTTTAAAAAACGGTGTTTCGTGTCAAACACTACTGCTTAAAAAGTTAAATACCCGGAACGAGTCTTTTGGTTTTGGTGGGCTGACTGAAACTGAAATTGATAAAGAATTACTTGCGATCTACAATGAGTACGCTGAGATTAACTAATCTAGCTATATTGTCGATTAAACAAGACCTGACTGATGCAATAGATATTGAAACTGTGATCAAAAACTTTGCTGAAAGGAAGACTAGAAAAGTTAAATTTTAATCTTTCAGTTGAGGAGTTGAGGTTGTAATCAGTAATGATACTCGTGCGCGAAAGAGCGTTCGTGAAGTAGGCGATTTCTCCATTATTGTATTACGTTTTCACTGTAATTTTTCTAAGTGATATTGTGATAGTGTACCTTCACTCTATGTCAAAAAATGTTAATTTCACTCTTAGGTTAGCGTTATTCAATAAAAGTACTCTTTTTACCATGCCTCAATTTTTTTATAATGGATTGCAAAAATAAGAGGGCGGCAAATTTGGAATCCGCACCGGGTGCTAGTGACCTATGCTACGCCACTGAGTGCAGAGGTTAAACCTATCGCGGGGAAGAGTACTAATGTATGTTTATCAAACGACACTGCTTCTAATGTATCTTTATCAAACGTAACAGCTACTGAAATTTCAGCGACGTCTGACCCAGTTAAACCTACACCCTCACAAGTGCTTCTCAAGTATGTGCACGTCCGGATCCATGGTCCTAATGGTGACGTTTTAATTGATGCTCTCTTAGACGACGGTTCCACCATCACAATGATTGATGCTAGGGTTGCCGAGAAAGCTGGACTCAAGGGCCGCACTGAAAGTTTAAAAGTACGCGGAGCTTGGGATAGTAGTGTTTTAGTTTGTCAAACGGAACTAATAGCATTGGATATTTCTGGCCAAGATGATTTTAACCATTACAGAATTGTAGCACGTCTGTTGATGACATAAATTTACCGATCCAACATTTCAATTCAGATAGTTATGAGCACTTAACTTTAATTAAACCTTACTTATGCTCTGATTAGATGAAGCCTTTAATCATCAGATCATAGGATAGGATAACTATCACTTGCTGGCGCCGTTAGAAATAATAGAAGGTGATCCTAACGCAACTCGAACTGTTCTAGGATGGACTATCCTTGGGAAGTCAGCACAGAAATCTCCACAGGGAGTTACTGACGCATACGCATTGTTTATGTCAGGCTTAAATGTATCTAAACACAATTTAGATGAACTAAATGAACTTGTTAAGCGTTCATACGCTCTAGATGCTTTAGAAGTTAGCACTAAAACTCGGCAATGCTCAGAAGATTTTAGGGCCATGAAGATCCTAGATGCTACATCCAAACAAGTAGGTGACCACTGGGAGGTTGGTCTTCCATGGAAAGATGACTTTGTAAAATGAAGAATTCATATCCTACTGCGTACATGCGTCTACAGGGGGTCGAGACCAAGATGAGAAAGAATCCTGATTTTCAGTACCGATACCGGGAAAGAGTACAACATTTGTTAGTAAACAAGTATGCTCACCTTTATGAACAACCAGGTGGTGTACCTGAACCCGATAGGCTGTGGTATTTACCTCACTTTGGAGTCGACAATCCCAATAAGAAGAAACTACGACTTGTTTTTGATGCTGCCGCCAAATCTCAAGACTATTCTCTGAACGACTACCTACTTCAAGGTCCAGATTTACTGGTTTCACTTATCGGTATTTTATTTAGGTTCAGAGAGCACCGGGTTGCATTGACTGGCAACATAAAAGATATGTTTCTTCGAGTTCAGATTCTAAAGGAAGAGCAAGATGCTACGCGGTTCCTTTGGAGGGATGACATCACCAATAACAAACCTCCTTTGACGTACGTAATGAACTCTTTAATTTTTGGTGCATGCTGCTCTCCTTTTGTAGCCCAGTATATAAAAAATAAAAATGCCCAGCTTTATATTAAGGAGAAGCCTCGTGCTGTTACAAGCATAATTCAAAATCATTACGTTGATGATCTGATGGACAGTATCGAGACTGAGGATGCAGCCCTGCAGTTAGTTCAAGACGTACGAGAAGGTTTTAGCTAGCCTACCAGAGGCAGATTTAGGTCCAAGCGCAGTGAAATTTAATATCGACGGAACAAGCGAAGGAGAGAGGAGCTTAGGTCTTTACTGGTTTCCAGCAGATGATGTTCTAGCCTTTGATATTTCTCTCAAGCGCATAAGTCAAGAAATTCTTACATGTGTAAAAAGACCAACTTAACGGGAAATACTCAGTGTCATAATGTCTGTATTTGACATACAAGGTTTTTTAGCCCCTATATCAATTAAATCCCGGATCCTTCTTCAAGATGTTTGGAGAAGTGGATTAGCGTGGGATGAACCAATAAAAGATAAGGAGTTTGCTAAGTGGCGCAAATGGTTAGAAAGCGTGGAGAGATTAAAATCCCTTCGCATACCTAGGTGGTACTTAAACGCTGCACCACAAATTCCAAAACGAGCTACAATGGAGCGAGAGCTGCACGTATTTTGTGACGCCTCGACGCAAGCTTATGCTGCTGTTGCGTACTGGTGAATGCTCGTCGGCATGAACATATACGTTAGTTTCATAGCTAGCAATAGTCGAGTCGCCCCTTTACGACCAGTTTCCGTGCCTCGCATGGAGTTGCAAGGTGCAGTACTTGCATGCAGACTAGCAGTTACTATAGAACACGAGCATACAATAAAGCCAGATAAGCGATTCTTTTGGACGGATTCTTCAACAGTCCTTCTATGGATCACTAGTGACGCCTGTAATTATAAGCCATTTGTTGCGAATCGACTTGGAGAAATTGATGAGCATTCCAAATCTACAAAATGGCGATATGTACCGACAGCGATTAATGTTGCAGACTTTGCTACAAAAGAAGATGTTCATGACCTTCAATACGATCACCAATGGTTTCACGGTCCTCAATTTTTATCTCAAGAAGAGTCTTTGTGGCCTGACGAAAGATTTACCAGAACATCGGTAAACGATGAGGGTCTCGAACTTAAGAAAGGAACTGTTTGTACATTAATTGTTACAGCTGAGTCAATGTCCATCCCTAATCCTGTAAGACGTACAATCCGGCAACGATATTGGATTAGACGACGTACCGCATGAATGGAGGAGAGCTCAGCGACACCGTTGCGCTCGCGGTCAGCGGCGCACCAGCTAAGCCAAGGCCACGGCGTATTCATAAATAGTGTATGTGCATGTACTGAGGTATTTTTTAAAGTGATAAGAACTGGAAATCTTTACACTACCTACTAAAGAGACAACAGCTTAGATAGGAACTGCAGTGCTATTTTATAAGAAAAAAATATTTTCATCATGGAATTCGCCGGTGTGATTTGAAATTTATTTGAAATTAGTGTTCCAATCGTAAATTACACCGCCGATTCCGAGCTGTAAAGTGAGTTTGTTCTTACAGAATAGCTTGATTGATCAGTTTCTGATTCTAATATGACATCATATCAAATGAAGCAAAAACTGATTGTAGCCTAACGGTGAGATGGTGGTTGAACACACAGGTGTTTTTTATAATACTTTTTGTTATAAAGGTGTTTTGCTTAGAATGAATTTGTGGAGGTCAATGACTTTCTATATTTCTATACACAGATGTTGGAGCTTGGGGCGCTAACTGGTGTCGATTGACTTCTGGAATGCCGTTACCATGGTGTTGGAGTATCCAACATTTTAATGTTGCCAATACTGCACATGTTAATAGTTTATGATTTCACTTTTATGTTAAGTTGGTAGCAATGTAATTGTTTCTCTTTCTGTGCCCGTCTGTTGGAGCGATTACACGTGATAAGTATAATCAATCTTTTTATTTCACAAAAAATAATTTGAAGTAGCACAAATGGAAATGATCCTCAAACCGGAAAAACTTCAGAAAATACGTCTTCATTTAGACCAATTCTGCTTATTGCTCATTCTATCGTAGCCGTTGGAAATATTTTTTAAAGCAATTAAACACTGAAATAGCGGGATTCAAAATCATACCTGATTAGCATATACTGATAGAAGAAATCCATAAAGCTTTATAAATCCATAAATCTTTATTTTTTGCATATGTTTTAAGTATACAAAATAATAAACATAATAAAATCTAACACCGGTAAAGCTTTACTCACACTTAGGCTCGTATTACAGAATGACAACTGTGTTGATCTTTACTTGAGTACAGTTAGAAAGGGATGTCGCTATGTGCTTTATATACTTAGCATTAGCCCTTTCTAACTATGCTCAAGACAAGATTAATTACTGAGAATCTTTTTATAATACGGGCCTAAATAGCGGACACCATTGGTCATTTGTATTTGACTGATTTGGTCAACAGTCATTGTAATCACCAATTACAGTCATTGTAATTGGTGATTACAATGACTGTTGTAAGATCAAACTGCAGAACTGAACTAAGGAACCATTAAGCGTTGCGTGTTATGTTTACTCGATCACGTTGTATAACGTGTGACAAAAGATAAAAACACGTTACGACCCGTGGTTACGACTTGTCATTTCATTACTACTTATTCCTAAAAGCCATTTGATCTTCTTCAGGTGTATTCGGTTACAAGACCAAATAACCGAGTAAAACATTATTGAACTTGCTTTTACTTATTCATTAGTAGTATTTATATTTATATTTTCAAGCGACTGTATTCTTTTGTACCATTTCGCCGTCAATTTAGGTTATTCAGTCATATTAGGTATTATTGCTTTGTTTATACATCTAGTCAACAGATAACCATTAATGAGGAAGAAGAGTGCTGGTTTATTACCCTAACCATTCACCATTAACATTAAAAGATTAAACGACTTACGTGTCGTTTTAACGAGGCTTTATAAGAATTGGAAGAATTATTTTTATGAAGGGACAATTGAAACAACATTATTTACTGAATCATTTTTATTTATTCATAAATAATGTTTCAGTAAATATGTTGTTATATTTACTGAATCATTTTTTACGAAAAATGCCTTATTTATACAACTAGGTATACACTTCATATAATTTGTGTTTCAAAGGTGTAATAATCATTATTTAACAAGCTATCAAAATAACCTTACAGAATTACGTATTCATTAAATTGCTCATGTCTACATTTTTATTATGTTATAAAATAATACAAAATTTTATTGACAAAATATATAAGTACTTAAAACAAAAGGTAAACATTTCGAAACAATATCTATGTTTAAAAAAATTACTGCAATGTGAATGATTTTTTATACTTTTAGTAGCTGTCCCAGCGAACTTCGTACCGCCTTAAAAAACTAGGTGTTGGTGGTAGAAGGGTGAAAATTTAGGGTTGTATATATTTTTGTATCATGTATCATAGTCAATAAAATAAAATGTATACTTTTTAGAATTTTACTCATTTTTAAATATGGAGTGGATGCTTCAAGAAGACCGTGTTCCAGTTATTGCGTTGCATCGTTGCGGTTACGCGCCAAAACAAATTTTTGACATACTGAAAATTTTAAATATAACCGAAACATTCGTTTATCGAACCATCAAACGATACAATGAAGACTCTAGTATAGATGACAGGTCAAGAAGTGGTTGCCCTCGGTCTGTTAGGCCTCCAGCAGTGATAAAAGCTGTGAAGGCGCGAAATCAAAGAAATCCCAAACGTAAGCAGAAACAGCTGGCCCTTCAGATGGGGTTAAGTATAACCACGGTGAAAAGGGTGTTAAATGAAGACTTAGGGCATATCGAAGAAAAACAGGACATCGTTTGAATGCTCGTCTAATGGACCTGAGACTGAAGAGATGCCGCGCTTTTTTAAAGCGGTACGCGGGAAAAAAATATCGGGAAATTCTTTTTTCGGATGAAAAAATTTTACCGGAGAAGAGAGCTACAACAAACAAAATGATAAGGTGTACGCACACAGTAGTGAAGAAGCGAGCAACCGTATTCCGCGTGTTCAACGAGGTCATTTTCCATCCTCGCTCATGGTATGGTTGGGAGTTTCTTATTGGGGCTTAACACAGGTACATTTTTGTGAGAAAGGTGTAAAAACGAATGCAGTTGTGTATCAAAATACAGTCCTGACGAACCTTGTGGAACCTGTTTCTCATACCATGTTCAATAACAGACACTGGGTATTCCAACAAGATTCGGCGCCAGCTCATAGAGCGAAGAGCACACAAGACTGGCTGGCGGCGCGTGAAATCGACTTCATCCGGCACGAAGACAGGCTCTTCTCTAGCCATGATTTGAGTCCGTTAGATTACAAGATATGGCAACACTTGGAGGAAAAGGCGTGCTCAAAGCCTCATTCCAATTTGGAGTCACTCAAGACATCCTTGATTAAGGCAGCCGCCGATATTGACATGGACCTCGTTCGTGCTGCGATAGACGACTGGCCGCGCAGATTGAAGGCCTGTATTCAAAATCACGGAGGAGGTCATTTTGAGTAAACTTTATTGTCATAAGAATCTATGTTTTGTTAAGTTCATTTTGGTATATAGATGGTTACATAATGAATAAACTTGTTTCAATTATTTTATATTAAACATGTGACAGAATTTATGAACTGACTAGGTATATGCTACCATTTTAACATCACGCTAGGACCAGTAGGATCGGAGGAATGATGAAAATTGTTTGCAAAAACAGGTAAAAATACTCCATTTGTGAGTTTCCGTAGCTGCGTTGGGTAATTGATTTCCTTTAAAAGTTCTACAAAAAGTCTAAGTTCTACGAAAGTTACTCAAATAATTATAACACATCACCAGCATATTTATATCCCCACTGCTGAGTCACAGGCCTTCCTTATGGATGGAATAGGGAGACTGGGCCATGACCCACCACGCGAGCCCAGAGCGGTAAGGTAGGTGCTAACAGCTGCAGATGCAGCCCGGACCAACGGCTGAACGTGCCTTCCGAAGTACGGAGGAGCTCGAGATAATTAGTTTTTTGGTTACCCATCCCAATGGATAGCCGATCATTGGGAAAGTTACTAAACTATCACTATCGCAGACGGAACGCGCTAACCATCTGCGCCATCCAAGTTTTACTACAGCAACAGTCTATAATTTTTTCCTACTGGATGTGTACAACTAACTACAAACCCTCCTAATTTATTTTTTAAAAAGTAAATTATCCCAAGTGTTACTGGCGTCCAGTCATGAAAAGTGTCACTCCAACCAACCTATAGATAGGGTGCTGAAACTGAAATTCTTTGAACAAAAAACTGAAAATGGTATATTTGCCTTTTCCAAACTTCTATTGACATTACGTCGCTCAATTGTTTTGCCTTTCCGGAAACTCTCCACTAACATGTGAAATTTATGGTATGGTATTAAAGTTCAAATTGACTTTTAAGTATTATTATGAATCGTTTGCATGGGATTATAGAAAAGTGTTGTTTTTGGATATTTTCAGGCATTATTTTTAATTTTTCTTTGCGTAAGGACCATCCCCGTACTTTAAGGAATATTCAAAAAAAGAATTATAGAAATCGATCCAGCTGTTCTCGAGATTTGCGCTTATAGCAACACATTCAGCGATTCATTTTTATATTATAGAAGAATGACCAATCAAAACCACTACCTACGGGAAAATCCTCGAATTCTCCCGAAAAAGGGACGAAAGATGTAGTTCCAATTTTCACCACCCGCACGTGGCATCATTGGAAATGTGCGCCATTTTCTCATTTCAAAAAATTTGCTTCATTACTAAAATTATGTAATGTTTTCTCGCAAATATGTTGAAAAACGTTGTATGACATTCGTGCGTATTGGTATTATAAACTCGTGACTATGGTAAGTACTTTTGTATACTCGTTTGTTATAACCCACATACCGGAATAGTATCATAAATAACTATTTTAATCATTATGGTAAATTATTATTTTTTAATTAATTCTATTAGGCCTCGATATTAGGCTGATTGTGAAAAAAAGGCGCACGCATTTGTAATTTGAATTTAATTTCCCGCGCTTCCTATTATAAATTTTCTGTCGATCGTGTTTTGTTTTAAAGATTTCAGAAAAGTTTTGCAAAATACTTTTTGGAGTTTACTCCTTAAGAATCGATTTGCCCATATATATAAGGGGCCCGGTATGAGAAAAATGTGAGGAGTAAAATCTATCGATGAATGACCTCGTTACGTTTTTGGTGCGCATCCTATGTCGCGCAACTTTGACAAACAAAGATGACGGATTGACATAAATAAAATTTTAAAAATCTGAACTGAATTTAGATATTATTTCTGATAGAGCAATGGGGAAAACAGGGTATGGTTACAACCATTGATGCGGTATTTTCAAGATTCGTGAACCACGTATCTACGAACGTCCATGTGTCTTATTTTAGTTACCATAAACCACTTGTCACTGTAATTAATAATGCAGACAATGTTGATTTAATTAATATTTAAAAAAAATGATAATAGTCTGATAATAATAATTACATAATTTATCAACATTCCTAATGATATATTTATGCACATCTGAAATTGACTATTGTAAAAAGTTTAATGTAAAATATTTCGTCGATTAGTTATAATAAATGTATATGAAATGAATAAATATATATAAATATACATGTATATTATTTTATTAATTTGTTATTTACCCTTTCATACAATATCAATCTTTTTTAAGTTAAATAAACTCTTTTTGTATCTGGTTAGACTATCGAACTTAGGGAGTAAACTCCAGTCGTGCGTCGGAGCTGACACACACGATTTTTTTTATTACCTAGCTACTTTATTTAATTTTAATTGTTTTTATGAGTGAATATGAAGTAGTGTATACTCCTGCACTTTTTCTCACTGACTCTCACTAATTCGAGTGTTTTAATAGCTAAATTATAAGGTATTGAAACACTGGAGTCAATCTATTATCGCTCTCGATAAAAAGACTCTCGTTTTTTAATACCCCTTCTTATAAGACAGTCGCATAAACTACTATAATCCAAAGATTTCAATCGTTAGATATGCCCTTACCATAGTTTGACTGCTCTGAAAGCTGACAGCACTCGAATAGGCTAAGTAGTCTATCATCATAGCTTGTCAAATCAGTGTTCATCTGAATATAGTGACTGTTTGACGTTGGTGAATAAAATACCGCAGGCATTTTTGCGAAAAAAGTGTATTAAAATTCCGTCGTGTGCCTTCCGATAGTGCACTAACAATTCGAACAATTCAAAAAAGCTAATGGTGAAACATTTCACTCGTAAGTTTTTAGATTTCATTATTTATTAAATTGATTTTCTTTGTTGTCATAAATATTGAAATATGATTGGACAGCGCATGACAGAGAAAGATCTTGGAAAATATTGCTAGACAAAAAGAGACAACACTATTCTCTCGGTACCGCGCTGTGTGTTTTGACTTTTGTCCGCACATGAAGTTTTATAAAAAAATGTTCTAAATTCGAAAGAACTAATTACTGCTGTTCATTGACATTTTAGTGACGAGCACTTAGTCCTAAAATTTATCGAATCGGTAATCTTAGGGCAAAGCATTAAAATTTTACAAAAGTATATTATTTATTTATTATTATATTTAGTTAATATAATATATTATCCATAATTGTATTTACGGCTTCCGCTAAAAATTACACGTTTAAAACATTTCATTATAATATCTCTCTCTATCTTTTCTTTATATCTAACTAGCTGACCCGGCGAACTTCGTACCGCCCGAAAGTCGATGAATGTAGTTATATTAATTTCATCATCAACCCATCCTCGTCCACTGCTGGACATAGGTCTCCCCTAATACACGCCATTATTCCCAATTTTCTGCCACTCTAATCCAGCCCACTACATAACAAATATAACTTGAAATCTATTTCAATTAATAACAGCTTTAAAATTCCGACTAACTTTGAATTACGGTACAGCAGCATCAAACAGAAGTATGTAGTATGCAGCGCTGGGTGCAAGCTGGCAGCTCTACTATAATGACGCCCCCAAAGGACCTTCATTGTATCAAAATGTGAAAAAAAGCTTTAAGCCGAGTCTTCTGCGCCGTGTTTTCGTGTTTGCTAACAAGATAACATTGTTTGCTAACCGTTTAGTGGCGTGGCGTAACAGTTTTGCCAACGGCGATTGGATAAAACTTGATTTACTTGGTAACATTTTTGTTGTTTGTTTTGTTAGAAAATTGGCTTAGGAGGCTTTACGTCTATAGTTTTAAAATACTATTTGAACCCATTTAATTGTTTCCATAAATGTTATTACTCATTTTTTTATTAAAAATTACATGAACAATTTTAATAGGAAATTAATTTGGGATTTGTTTTCTTTAAAAAAATACTTGATAAACATAATTTTCGTCTGGTAAGCAGAATATGGGTGAAGGACGACTTCTCTTGGGATCTTAGACTTACAGCACTTTTACTTTTCAAGGAATGACGCATTAGTTTTATGTTATATTTTTTTATATTTACGACCCGTATGCCAAAATAAACATCATTTAGATAAATTCTGTTGGTTGCGTAAAACAAATTGAACCTTTAATTTAATAATTGTTCCCTAGTGAATCAATTGACCAATTTAAGTATTTAATTTGAGGTTTCGTTTGATAAAATTGTGTTTGATATTGTGTGTAAAAATTGTGTTTAAATATTTCTTAAATGAAAGTTATAAAATTCATGAGTTTTATTTACAAAAAAACACATATAGAAAAAAGTGGCTGATCTCGCCTTAAAACAAAAATGGGAAACATGACATTTTTGAACAACGTTACGATTTTCTTGAATTTAAATACTTCTTATTGCCTTCTCGTGCTTCCATTACTGCGTTTACTCGGTTTGGCATATACCAAGTTTCTTATACGATTTTGGGGAAAATTCTCCCATTCCTCTCTGAGAGCAATTTTGAGCTCACGAAGCGTAAGGGGAGGGTTTCGCTGTTCCTACGCATCTCCCTAGCTCGTCCCAAGCATGCTCGATCGGGTTAATATCCGGGCTGCGTCCTGGCCACTCCATACGAGTAATGCTCATTTCTTGAAGGTAGTCATTCAACATATATGAGGTCGGGCATTGTTATGCATAAAAATAGCATCCTCACCCAAATTGACCATAAATGGACCAACGTGTTCATTCAAGATTTCTTCCACATATCTTTCGCTAGTTAAAGAGCCGTTTTCTATGAACACTAGTTCTGTTCGACTCTCAGAAGAAATTCCGGCCCACACAAGTACAGATCCACCACCGTAGGCTACTTTTTGTTCGATGTATGCTTGCTTGAATTTTTCCCCAGATCTTCTGTATACTCTTGGTGCAGGTACTGACCGGACACGGATGCTTCGGTCACTGCCTGTACCGTGTCGCCCGTCGGGAGGAAATGCCGCAGTGTCATCACTGCGGCGCCCCGGAAGATACGGCCGAGCACACCTTGTTGGAGTGCTCGGCCTGGCGGCAGCAGTGTCGCGACCTGTACCCCTAGCACGAACCAATATCAAATTCGTATCGTTTGCGAGTCCGAAATGTCATTGTCAAATGTGTACTGATTTTTAGTTCCCGTTACGTACTTTGTGGCGCTGCTGTTCAAGTTTCCATACAAAATTTGACATTGACATTTCAGTTTGCAAACTATTCGAATTCGATAATGGTTCGTGTTAGGGGTACTGATCGCGGCGCTGGGAGGCGGAACCCTCTCGCTGCGGAGCATGGTAGAGGCCATGCTCCGTAGCGAGACGGCATGGGGGCGGCCGCGGCCGAGAGGGAGCGGGAGGATGATCCCCTGGCCGCTCCCTCCCGACCATACCGGAGAACATAACTTTTGAACAATCATCAATAGTCTAATTTAAGTGGTTCCGGGCATATCTTAGTCTTGAAATACGATGCCCACGCTCCAGTTTAAGTGATTTCGAGCTAGCTTCAGCAAGTCGTCGTCTTTGTCCATGCGCTTGGGTTACTTCCTCCGAGGTGTCGAAACTAATTTGTAATTTCAGTTCCTGTGAGAAAGCGATTTCGAAGCATGGTGTTCACCAAGTATCGATCTTCTCATGCTGTGGTACACCTGGTTCTGCCTGTTCCTGGTCTGCGTAGGTTAGAGCCAGTTTCCTCGAAAAAGTCGGAGAACTGTTTGTACTGTTGACAGCGACACTTCGACAGTCCTGGCTGTATCGCGCTGACTCCGACCGGTTTCCAGCATTGTGGGAATTCTGGTGCATTCTTCAGGTGTAAGCGACATAATCACAGCTTGAATAATTAATATTCAACACTATCGACATGGTTTAAATGAATGATAAACGACAGATTAGAAACAGAAGCAAAAACAAATGCAGTAATTTCGTAATTCCATCTTCGAAAGTCACCCTTTTTCAAATTAGATTTTTGAAGTGAAAACTTCTATAGCGGCGTTGTACAGTTTTTCTGTAATGGGTAAAAATTGTTAAACTCGTGTCAGGACGTGTGAACACGTGACTTAATCGAAAAATCGTAAGACGAAAATAATAAAATTGGAAAGGTTGTTGACTTTTAATATATTGGACGAAACATAGTAATATTTTATTTTATCGTATTATAATAATAAGTCTCTATCTAGGACGTCCTGGTGGCAGCTTTTTTGCGAAGATGTCGCCAGGTGCGCTTAAATGTGATTCATGTAAGTTGATTTTTGTGAGAGATAAACTTTTTAATGGAACGTAAATTGTCATGTTTGTGTACGCTAGCGCAATAAATAAATATTGTATTCTACCAAATAAATGATAGTACTTTTATACTGATAATTAAAGCAATTCGTGCAATTACTCCCTAACCATTCCAAAATATCAAAAATCCACAACGTTAATATTCAAGTTTTCACTTCTGCCAGCACTCGCGGAATGCAACCTGTCGGTATTTTTTTTATAATATTACTTTACAATAATTAAGATGGCTTAATATCTTCATTTAAGCAGTATTTAATTGTCTATTAATTAGAATTTCATTCTAATTTTGCGAGATTTTTAGGATTCTTTGAGTGTCCCGGATTCATTGCTCTCGAGTGTATTCGTCGCCATCTTCGGAATTCGAGGATTGATTTCAATGTATGGTGTCAGAGCAGTGTTCTGTCGGACTAGTGACCAGCCGAATATGTGATTATTCGAAGTAGTGTGCTGTTGAATAACTGTATGATCGAAATAGCGTCTAGTCGAAATATTGTTTGTCGAAATATACATTATAAGTATAAAACTCGGTCAGATAAACATAGAAAACCAGTTTTCTTATCTTTTAATAGAAAATAAAAAAAAAATATTTCTGAACAAATATAAACACAGCTTTCGGAACAGAATATCCGGTAATAATAATAAGGGTAGGGCCTGGTTGACAGTGATGTTTCTCAATTTTATAACGCAAACTAGCTAACCTGCAGCCCAATGTGTTGATGTCCTAAAAATATTTGTTTGTTTTAGATTTAAGAGGATTGTGGACCAGCCGCAGCGGGTCAGAAACCGCCAACCGCAGCCTCATCGGCCTAAAACAGAAAGCACCCTAATCCATAGGGTGCGGACGCATTAGACTAACAATTTACGGCCAAACTCTTAGCCTGGATTTAGCGTCTAAATACTGAATTGGAAACGGTGTTAGCTCTCGCATACCGATAGGCAAGTGTGCTTCAGAATTATTGCCTAAATTCCAGAAGTAGGTAAGTAAGGTCGGTCAGTAGTTTCGAAGCTGTATAAAATCGGAAATCGACTAAGCAAGTCACATTGAAATAAGAGCGATCTCATATTTCAAATAATTTTAAAGTGGAATGTACGCTGTACCCACAATGTAATACCTCTGCTGTTAATACACTTCAAAATTTCTCCGACTGATTTAAAGTCTCCAACTTATAATATAACGTGACTGCAAATCTTTTGAAAACTTGTCTTGAGTAAAAAAAGCAAATTTAAAAAGTTTGTAGTAGGGGGGATCTTTTAGATTGAAAAGTGTTCTGCAGAATAGTCCCTCGTCTGCAATGACTTTTTAAACTGGTTTTTATTCTTTTTAGTTCATTTTTGGCTATCTAGTTAGCTGAAAAAATGCAATGAAACACATACGCTAGCTAGCTTAGGTATGCTTCACATTGCATTTTTTTTCGTTCATCGAAAATTTTTAAATGTTTGTTTTTCGTTTACATATTTACAATTTGAAATTCACTCATATAAATTAGGTATATAGGTTTGGAATGTGGATAAGGATTCTAACTACTTATGCATCATATTCATTCAACACTCAAGCACTTTCGCATTTATAAAATTTTATGGATATATGGATTTTTCAAGTTAGTGTTCGCTAAAGCTTACGTCCAGCAACTTGACTAAGCCTACTATGTAGTTATATAAGTGTGAAAGAACAGTGTTTGGTAAATTACTAGGGAGTAAAACTATTGAGTTTTTAGAATTAGTTTTCGCTATACCTATTGTACATGTACAGATAGCTGATTCAACCTAAAATTTGTTAAATATTCTCCTACTTAAGCTTTAACTGATTCAATAGATTTAGGATTCATGAAAGTAGGTTTATTTAATAATAGGGGTGATGACGGGGTACAGTAAACGAAATTCTATTTAGTCCGTCAGTTAGACGATCAAAAAATAATGGACACATATTTTTTCTTTGGCCAATCAACCAAAAAATGACAAAGTTATAACGCGTTAAAATTTGGGAGTAGGGGCTCGTGACGTCACTTTTGAGTGAATTTTCACTTATAATAGTGTACTCAAACGTGACGTCATGCGACTTTTCAAATCAATATATCTCTGCAATGTTTATATTACTTATGTGAAAAAAGAAAATATACGTGTCCAATACTTTTTGATAATCTACCTGATAAACGAAGAAAAAAAAAATTAGTCATCATCCCTATTGTAACAGAACTCGTGTTAAGTACATTTATTATTAATTCGTTCCAGTTGCCATCTGTGGTACCTATTAATTACCTACAGTACCACTTCACCAGTACCCCAAGCACGAAAAACTAGCGATAAAGTATTCTTATCGCCATCGTCAATATTTCTATAACGATCGAAACTTGACTATGACGATACAAATACTTTCTCGCTAGTTGTACGTACTTAGAGTTCAGATGGAATTTTCCAAGAGTAAAATGACCGAGTAAAATAATATTATTTTTGTTATAGTGAGTGTTACATTCAATTTTTTTTATTCAAATTAGAACCATAACACAACTATTTTGAATCGTCCTCATCTTTTAATATAGATGCGCCCATATTTTTTGAAGAATTTCTCCGATTTTTCCACGTTTCCATTATCAGATCCTGATCTAATAACCATTGAACTATCTGACAAGTATACCCTTTCAAACAAACAAAGAATTTTCCGAATCTGTGAAGCCGTCCTTGAGTAATCAGCAAAAATACATAAAAAAAAAACAGTTTCTGATGAATTGAGAACCTCCTCCGTTTTTGGAAGTCGGCAAAAAAATAACAAATTTGGAATAGGTGCCAACTCAAATAGTAACCGCAACTCAGATCTATTTGACTGGCATGAACTGAAAGTCATAGAACGGAAAATCTATTTTACAGTAACGATACAATTTATGATAATTTTTATGGAGAATGTGGAATGAATTATCTTAATGAAATCACGTAATTATGTTATACTAGTTGCCCGCCCTCGCTTTACTTCGGTGTAGAGCTGTAGTGTAGACTATAGTTTTTGTTCAAAGGCTTGTATTATATACAATGACTTTTTTCATAATCATTATAAACCTTCAATTCCAAGTAAAAAATTCGTTGCGTAGTTTAGGACCCGTTGTACCGAATGCAAAATTGATCTGCTGTTCCGATTTGAAAAATTCTTTTTGTATCGGACAGTGCATTTATCGACTAATATATTACCTCGACCAGTAGCAGTGGAGCATCGATGAAAAATGTTGCATAAATGGGTAAAAATATTCCATTTGTGAGATTCCGTTGCTTGCGCTGGGTAAACGGTTAAAGTTACACAAAACCCATGTATGACGGAATTCTTCCACTTTAAAAGTTCTGTAAAAAACCCTTTTCTTCAAATTAACGCGGGCGAAACCGCAGGGGACATCTCGTTGTGACATAGCTGTAATAGTTAGACATATGGTATTGCAGACTTTTTTGTAGATATTGGTATCCTCTATAAAACTTTAGTACATCACTTTGCTCTATTATCAATGACTTCCGCAGCGTACGCAATATAAGGCTATTGAAGTGAAACTTCTTTATCGGCGTTGGAAAAAAATTTACCGTCACATTTTTCGGTTACGCGTCACATTTTTCCGTTACGCGCCATCTTTTTTTATATTAATAGTTGATAGCTGAATGATCACACTGTCGCCGGCGAGAACTCTCTCTACTCGTTTGTAGCTGAGTGACAATAGTTATTAAAGATAAGACTCGCTCAGCCAAACCCGCATAGCGATACTCGCTCAGCGATACTCGCTCAGCGATATTCGCTCAGCGGTACTCGCTCAGCGATACTCGCTCAGCGATACTCGCCCAGCGATACTCGCTCAGCGATTCTCGCTCAGCGATACTCACTCAGCGATACTAGCTGAGCGATACTCGCTCAGCTATACTCACTCGGTTAAGCTGGCTTGGCTGTCAAAAGCCGTGCGCGTGCATTTTAACTCAGGACTGCCAATTCGTTTCTAGTTTCTACTCGCTTATCGTTCATCGTCGGAGGTGGAACATGTGCCTTAGATTACTGAGCCGTGTAATCATAACAGTTTCATAGGCAGTAATTTGTATTCATGTCTATGATAATAAAATCCTTTTGTTTAAACTTTATCTAATTTAACTTTATTTAACCAATTTCTGGAAAGTTGCATGTAGATCATTTTTCGAAAATTAAGGCCATAAAGAAGTTTCACTTCTTACGTGTGTACACTAGTACACGCACACATTTTTTTTTTGGTATATTTTACACATGTTGGGTTACATTATCGAAGTTTTCATACGGAACCCTAAATTTTTTGAAAATACACTATAGCCTATATTAATCAGTGATAATGTAGCATACAAATGGTGAAAGAATTTTTAAAAATCGTTCTTTACTTTTTGAGTAAATTCGTTACAAACATACAAACTTTTCCTCTTTATAATATTATAGTGTAGATAAGGCCGCACTGTTTCATGGGTAATAAAATTCTTTCTACTCTATTTTATATGTTCTCATCCTTTTGAAATGGGTTTCATGCCGTGCTGATTTTTTTTTGATTTCAAAAATTCAAAACTCATTAATAAATTATGTATGTTGTATTATTTTCAGTCAAATTATTTATTTTTCGTTACACAATAAATGGACAAACAGTCTATTGTGATAATCATATAAGGAATCTAATATATAATAGTGTCTCAAAGCTTTCTAAGCTTTTGAAAGCATAACATCCAAAGCAGCAAAAACTATAGGTTTTCGGACGAAAAACACAAAAAAAACTTTTCTATAGAACTTTTCACTGTTTACTTGTAATAACAAAAATAAGCGTCGTCAAGTTTGGAATCCCCTATATAATATGTATATAGAAGAATTATATGATCACTCTAAGCATGTTGACTTTACTTAAAGAGGATTTTAACTATTTTAACAGCAATCAGTACTGATTTCTATAAAAGCAAACATAGAATGCAACTTCTTGCGTGTCGATGTTTCATTTTGTTAAGGATCGATTTCTTTCTTCTTTTTTTTCTATATGCTTTAGGGCCCTCGTTGCAGGTACTTACTTTTGTTTCCATCAACATAAAAATAAAACTTTTTTAATAAAAATATAACCGACTTCATATAAAACTACTTAAAATTAAGAAATAACACATTTCCTTTACTTTAAAGTAAAATTAATATTGGTGTCGATGCCATGTTTAACCAAGTAGTAAACAGGAACACAGATCTTTTTTTATCAGACATATTGTGTGGCATGCATCTATTTTTGTTAAAAACTTTTCATTATTCTCTTTTAATAAACTCGAGTAAAATCAACTTACTAATTAATAGGTGCATGGCCTGTCTCTGTTTTGTATTGCGTAAAAACACGATATGTGAATTTTTCGTGATTATGGTGTTCCGTTGTTTATTTCCGTAAGTGTTCTGTAGATATTCTATAGATTTTCAGCAAATCAATATGGGGCCATCCCGCAAAAAAAAATGTTTCAAACTAAAACAGAATCATCAAAGTCCACAAACCTCGGGACAAAAAGTCCCTGATGATGAGCCAAGGTAGCTGCCAGCCTTTTGATCACCAGTCACCTCAGTGAGTTCTAAATTAACTTTAGTTTTTAAAAGCAACGCATCGAAGCTGAGGCTTGGGGCTGTAAGATAAAATGCCGGATCTAAGTCATTGTCAATTTGAAGTCAATATTTCTTACATGTTCCGCGAAATATTTGAAATATGTCAGCTACTCGTAATAACAAAACATCGCTTTTGATTTAAGTCTGTATATTCTTCTAAATTAGTGATACAAAATCAATCCCATACGTTTTTTGTGTGTTCATAATCACATTGGTTTATTGAATCTTAAACATATCTTTCGACGGTAAACTAGTTTCTTCGTATACATTCATATGGGTTATTCCAAAAAGGCATATACCTTTTCGGAATAATGATGAAAAAAGTTGTTCACTGTGACTATGTTTACGTAAATGTACGAAGGCATTGCGAACTAAACTTTTCGTTAATCGTTAGAAGCTTGTTCCTAAAACTTTGAAATGAATCAACCAAACGCTCTGCTACGAATTTTTTTTCGGACAAGAAAATATTTAGTAAAAGATATATAGTTTTATTTGCTTTTCGGAATAAATTTTATTGGACCGGGAAAAATACTTAATTCACGAATAAATTAATGACAATCCGGATAAGTTATGAAAGAATACGGGAATGGATTTAGGAATCGAAATCTGCGATAACAGAATGAATGGGCAGCACCTCTGTATATTCCGGTGAAGTGACAGTGATCTTTTACTTTATCATCTAATAATAAATTGGAACGTAAATAACATTAATCAGCATTTTTAAAAAGCATTTAACTCGTGCTTATTTAAGGTTATCGGAACAGGATTCTCTAAAGCTAATTAAATGGTTCTGTAAATAAATTTCTTTTACATATTTTTGTAGATTATATTCTACAAATTTAACAAATTTGTATAATAATAATATTGCCATGTAAGAACGTGTAATTTATTGCAAATAAACATTATTATTATTTCTCAGCACAATTTCAGAACCATTTTTTTTTTATATTAAGGTAGGCAAATGACTCTACCCCACCTGGACCGCAATCTACGCTACAGCGCACGGAACCCTACCTACCCACATATCTCCGGGGAAAAAAATTGAAAGTTTTTTCTGTCCGAGAGATAGCCTGACACCATTTTGTGTCAGCGGAGACTGCCGCGCACCCAGCTGCAGGCCTGAGCGCGCCGCAAGGCGCTGCTCTTTGTGGCCGACATGATCGACACGAAGTCTACCCGCGCTCAATATGAGTTTGACGCGGTGATGTCGTGTCGTCTCATCGATTCCGGCCTACTTTCACCGAGAATGGCACTGTGGCTCTGGAGTTTCGTTCGCCTTCTGGAATACGACCCGAGCTCCACTACCAACCACGGCCCAGACGATGCGGGAACCATCCAGGCATGTGGAACAACACTGCGCTACCAGACCCTCACGCTCCCGCCAGCCAAGCAATACTACGGCAAGCCCATCCAGACGAAGCTACAAACGAAACCACCTCGCCGCAGAAAATTCCCCCACCACCTCCGCACCTCCCACCACCGCACAGAAAGCGCAACCACCCTCCGGCGGCGCTCCCACAACGCAGCGGGAACGCAAATGCCCGCCCATCGTGGTTGAGAAGCTACCGGACTGGCCAACGCACATGCGCGCATTACAAGAAAAACTCGGTCGCCCTCCAAGCGTGCGCCCATTTGGCACGGGCGTACGATTCCTGCCAACAGACGACCACGAGAGCCGCACAGTGACCACCTACCTGGCCAACCTCAAGGGAGCGAGTTGGTATTCACACGCTCGCCCCGAAGACCGCAGCTTGAAGATCGCAGTCAGAGGGCTGCCTTTAAACACCACGCCGCACGATGTTACCGTGGCCTTTTGCGACAAAGGCTACGAGGTCGAGTACTGTAAACAGATCCCGGCGCGAGCAGGCCGTGCCGGAAGTCTGTTTTTCGCCGCACTGAAGCCGACGCCTAACATCACTTCGACAATATACACAGTGGATGAGCTCCTGTGCATACCCAACATCCGAATTGAAGCCTGGAGAGGGAAGAAAACCCCCGCGCAGTGCCACCGCTGCCAGGGGTTCCGCCACTCCAGTCTGGGTTGCTACCGCCCGCCCGCCTGCGTGAGATGCGGAGACCCACACGCCGCCGCCGACTGCCCGCGCCCGCTCACACAAGCAGCAACGTGCGTGAATTGCGGGGGCGCTCACCCCGCGAATCACAGCGCGTGCCCCGCACTACAAAGAGAGGCGCGCAACCGACGCGCCACTACCGTGGCCCGAACAGGCCGCCCACCCACCGCACCAACACCAGCACCACGACAGCAGCCCGCCGAGGTGAGCGAGCACGCGCCGGCCACACTGATGGCCCCCGCGAATGGCCCTCCCTCGCGCACCACCCCGCAGCGCCGTCGAAAAAGAAAACGCTGTTCGAGCAAGTCGACCGAAACGACCGACTCGACCCCCGCTACCCCACCGATCCAAGAAGAGCAAAAACGAAATCCGCTGCCACTCAAAAATGAAGCTCAAGACGACGCTATTCAGAAGCTGCTCCAGTTTGCCGACCTGTTTACGGATTTTATCAAAAAATTCGAGCAGGCCGGCACACCGAAGAAAGAAACCACCCCAACTCAAGATCCTACCCCCTCGCGCTAAGTCCGTCGCCCGCTCGCTGGTCGCTCACTGGGCCTCCCTCACGGGTCTCACCCGGTGGGCTTAACCGCGCCGAGGGCGACGCGTGAAGACGCGGAGGGTGGTAGACCCACACAGACCGCCCCGTACGTATACGGGGCGCGAACCCGCACCATCTGAGGTGGGCACATAGCCCAGAGCAGACTCCCCGCACGTCGCGGCGCCTCCGGCACCGGCGACGCGCGAGAAGAAGAAAAGGACGTTCTACCCCACCTGATGTTAAGTGGTAATAAAGTCCAAACGCGAAGATAGCTGGTACAGCAGTTATAAACTGCTTCACCAATCATCCTCACCTTGCCGGCCTGCAAAAATGCTTCTTCACGCCTCTCTTAAAGGACCCCGGATTATAGGAAGGAGGGAACACTTGAGCGGGTAAAGAATTCCACTTACGAATAGTACGACAAAGAAATGAGTCACCAAATTTCTTTGTTCGTGTAGGAATAGTCGCCACAGTAAGTCGGAGGCAACGTAGGCCAGCGCGCGTGGTCCTCTGAAGAAAAGGTGAGGGAGGGATAAGGGAGAACTACTCCTCAGAACACTCGCCGTGGTATAGACGATAAAATGCGCTTAATGATGCCACATCGCGGCGTAATTGTAGAGACTCGAGTTTCTTGGTTACCTCTTCATCGCCAATGATGCGGACAGCGCGCCGCTGCAACCTATCCAAGATATCGAGTAAGTACTTAGCGGAGCCATCCCAGAGGTGCGAGCAGGACCGCACTTACGTAAAACAACAAAAAAAATAAAAAACAAAACACCGCACAAACAAGAAAAAAAATACATTGACGAATTGAGAACCTACTCTTTTTGGAATTGAGTTAGAAATAAAATAAAGACTAAAAATTTTTTGCCGTTTCTGATTACTGTATGGTTTATACCACCCTGAATGAAAAAGGTTGCTTCCTGAAGGATGCCTCATTCTGTTTGTAATATTCTGGTGCAATATTTAAAATAATTTAACACCTACAATTATAATCTTTTCAAAGAGCAGCTAATATCCAGCTAATGTTAATTCGAAGTTAATTACTCACAAAAGTTGTTCGCAATCGGAGCCCAAATAAAACTATTATATCGGATTTAGCTGCTGGAAGCACAGTTACAAAGTTTTTCCGATTCAAGCTTTTAATAGTGAGCGCCTCAGGAACAGTCTATGAGTATAGTATTATATTCGACCAAAATACCGCGATCGCTATTGCTATAACAGTCGATTATTTGAAAACCTCGGGGTATAAATGTAGTCCCATCTTCCATACAACACAGGTAGTCCCATACATGAAAAAAATCTTCGTGCGCTTGGGCGTAACCAGTATTTTCTTAGGGATGGGGCAAAAGTAGGAAACCTCAATTAGATGTAGTAAAAATATTTTTGATTAAAAGGTTCGGATGAGTGAAACTTCGGAATTGGCTGATCTTTATCTATTTCAAACATTGAATCGTCATCAATCGCTCTGTTGTGTATAACCCTTATACCATGCAAAAAAAGATAGGGGTGAAATTTTTGTCGAGATTTTCGATTAGGTTGACAACATGAAGGTTATAATTGCTATGTGCATTAAGTTTGGGATATATTATGAGAGCTTTAAATAAACTTTTTCATATTCTATTAATTTTTCACTAACTATATTTGGAACAGTCTACTGATTTATTATAAAAAAGTCTGTTAAAAGTCCTTAAAAGAATAATTTAATGTTTTTTTTAAAATACAACCTTATCAAGGAAGAATCGTATCTGAATAATTGTATAACTTGGATTTTCCTGATAATTTTGAATGATAATAACAAAATTTAAGCAAAAATAGGTAACTACATACTTCTCTGTAGGGGTTTTATATTTAATGGAAAAATTATTCATTGTACTTTACCGCTTTGAGAAGGTACTTATCTTCTTTCAAAAATATTTGTTATTCATGGAAGTAATTAATTAAAATATAAAGAAAAGTTTACTAGAAAAAAATCCACGCGGACCAGGCAGCGGACGGGACTTTTCTTTAGATTTAAACATCTAGCAGTTAAATGCTTAAAAATAAAATAAAATAAAATAAAATCATAATTAAAATATCTCTATTTTTGTTGAATAAATTAGTAAAAAAAATAATATTCAGAAGTATTAGTGTCGTTCGTTGTAAGCACAGAACAGAACTGTTCTGTAGTTGCAAGACTTGTTGCTTGGCTAGTTGTCTGTTACTTGTATTACAGTCATGAAGAACCTGGCTATCTTAATAAATAAAAAAATACATGTAAAAGTACATATGGTACACTAAAAATAAACTATACAATACGTTTTTTTTAATCTGGTATAAAAAATCATACATTTTCTTGCATTGAATTACTTGCGTACTTAACACATAAATCGATTTCTGTAGCTATATTTATTTACACTGTCGTTTTGGAATACAATGTATGACACTGTATTGATAAATAATTGCAAAATTCAAGAAAACATCTTAAACGTCAAACGATAATAATAAACATAAAAAAACTCCCTAAAACGAGGAAAATTGCCGTGCGTAGGCAACCCACACAGGCCATGTCTCGCGTACGATACGACTCGTGCCCCAATCGCGATGGCCGACCGAGAGCAATGTAGCAACCAGCCAGTCAGCATCACGTGCGCGGACGTGACGGGTGTGTACTGTGCCGGCTCACCGTATTATTCACGCGTCGCTTGACACTTGTGCCGTGGTAAATAATGACTGTGCTTCATCACAGTGTAACCTAGTGCTCATTGCTGATCATTCGTGTAACATATCAATTCGATGCTTCACAAATCTGCAACGTACAATAACAGCCGTGCGAGAGGTGAACGATCGTCGGAGCGGCGCCGACTCTCACCAACAAACCTCGCCGGCCACTATTGTCTCAGTGCAGCGGGATCTTGGTCCTTCCCATCGGATTCCATCGATGAAACATCCGTCTATCGACGTGCGCCGCACGCGAAATACAACGATTGGCGTATCGACACAAAAACAAAGTGTTTACATAGCTATGCAGGGAGGACAGATAAGATAAAAACTTGTTTTCTTCAGTGCATTGTCTTCTCTTCAAATGTTGCTGCCAATTTTGATAAAAATTTTAATGCTAGTTCAGTCATTATAATCACACGGGTGTGATTTTCGCAGACACTTAACTGTAAATGTCTCTGCGGGTTACCGTGTGTCTAATTGTGACTGCCCTACTTTAACTACACCAGATTTATATCTGATTTTATTTGAAAACTGTTACCTACAACAGTTAAACGGTGAAATTTGTGTCAATTATGAATACCAGATATTTATTTCATGTTGTAGGGGTTGGGTAGATTACCTCCTCTGTGGAAGTGATGTTTTATTTCGATAAATCTTAATCTAAAACGAGTAATAGTAGATCACTATCTAGTTATAAAGCAAGTACACATAGGTGTTTATTAGATTAAACTTTATGGTTAGTATACCAAACAAACGCCATAAAATACTCACCTATACTTATATTGTTTGGAGTAATTAACCGTTATTGCGTAAACAAACTGTGTTTGTGATACTTTGAACAACGAATCTGATATCATCGACATGAGATTTTGATAGAAAGAGACACAAAACTATATGTGTTCACTACAGTAAAGACGTGCCTTAATGTTTATTTCCGACGAATTGCATTCAATGCGAACTCAATAAAGACTGCTGGATGTAAAAATACCACGAAACATGTACCTTTTATAATTTATAAAAGATTTTTTTTGTTTTGTAAATTACTACAATAAAATTGCTTGTTAATTGTTTTTTAGAAATGTTAATACTAAATACTTACCATAGTAATCACTACTATCAGACACAATTTGATAGGAAACACGACGCAAGCAGGACATTCCTTAAAACTGAGCCGAACACGATTATCTACCGAAATAAAATATTATTTTTTCTTCCCGCTAAAATAGGTTTTTTTATTTGACAGTTTCTTTTGCTCGGTGTATCTAAATAGTGGAAGTTTTACAGTGTTACATGTGCATATATTTAAGTACCCCACAACTTTTTTACACTCATAATAAAACTTTAATTTGAAAGTTTAGGTAATTTGACAGTATAGGTACCAGATCAATAACATTTTTTAAACTAAATATTTCAAAATATAAAAATACCAAAATATATCTTATATAATATATCTTCAGGTGGAGCGTAAAATAAAATCAACACGTACTCCATAAACTAACTGTTTTTTTCTTTTCTAACTGTATACTAGTATTATAATATATAAAACATTAATTTATGGGCAACTCCACAATTGAAGTTCTTAGAAATAGTCATCTCGATTTTAATATGTCTTAATAAAATAAACGTATCTGTTACTTCATAATTCGTTTAACTTGCCCTTGAGGATAAATTATAATAAATATTTCTAACATCCACTAGGCGACAAATAGATGGAAGATATGGATTGGTATTTGGTATCCATCATTTGTCGCCTAATGAATACAGTTTATTCGATAGAATCGTACTCCAGAAAACAAAATAATTACATAATCAAACCATACCTTTAGTAGAACTACATAAAAGTAATTACAAATTCGATGTAAATTGTTCCTATTTTGAGAATATAACTGTTGTGTTACTTAATAAAACATACATAAATTAGTATGTTACGGTCTATCCTAGACTTATTTATTATGTAAAAGCTACAAATTTATTTAAAAAATAAACCTTTTAATAAGTCCCCGATTGAGGGAAAGAATAAATTATTTTGAAACCGATATTGTGATTAAAAAATAAGAATCTAGCTGTATCTAGTATAATTGAATTGAAACTGAGTATTTTGAAACCATAAAAAATCCATTGCAAATTTAAATTTAAGTGTAAACGAATAAAATAAGTTTTGTTTAACTTAAATGAAGAAAGGATAAAATAGATTATACTTTCCAATCACGTCATACTTTTAAACCAGCTTACAAATATTTTTTGCGTATCACGGTTTTGTATTATGGTTTTCTACAGCAAAAGATTCTAGAAAAATATCAAGACACAAATCAAAACGAATATCAGGGCAACCAAATGTACTTTAGATATAAGTCTTCACTTATATGAATAATAAATAAGTATTATTTCTTTGTTTTTACTGCTTTTGTTTTAATGATGTCGGTTTTTATTCTTTTTACTCAATGATTCATATACCTATATTAGTAATTTATAAGTTTATGTTTGTACAAATATCGTTAACAAAGTAATATTCATTTTAGCAAAATTAGAATTCATCAAAACAATGTAACCCGTGTTTATGATAGATCTGCAAACAATAGAAGAAAAATGTTTTTAGTTAGAAGAATAAAATCTTATAAAAAATAACTGTTAAACTATGCTTTGTTGCCGATATTCATAAAATATTGATGAGGCCGAAGTGATTAATGGATGTCTAGTGATACGCTAATAAACTGTTATGTAACAAAACTTCCGAAAAAGACCGCGAATGTTATCCTTGATATTTGACCTACTTTTGTTAGTAAATTCGGCAAGAATAGTTAATTTGCGGAAATCAATGAATTTTAAGCAAAAATTTCAATCTTTAATACGCGAAGACCTCGGCAAGTGTAATTCACTGATTATTAACTACAAAAATGATGCAATTAGAATTCCATATCTGTGTAATAACTTGCTTATATTTACAACATAAGATTTCGTTGGAACATCACATTTTATTATCAAAGTTTGTTATCAGTGAGATATCACTAATAAACTCCCAACTGTCAGTAGTACATTATATCGGTCTACTTATTCAGTTTTCCATAACAATTGTAATACTTACGATCGATGTACTATGAATGGATATGTTAACATTTTGTTTCCAAATTTGTCGATACAAAATAATTACTAGGAAAATAAGACTGAAGTCACCAAATCTAGTACATTTTCCTTCTAATTAATTGCAAAACTTCACAGTTCGTTGCATATTCTGATAGAAACGCAATAGCCGCATGATCAGCATCGTCGTAACGTAGAAAACCAAGAAGTTCAGACAGCTCATTTACATTGTTCAGTGTGTGTGCAATGCTGACGAGTACTAGTAGTTGATTGTGTGTGTGTATGTGAGTGCGTGAGATGGCTCGGGGTGTTGCTGTGGTGTCGTCGGTGTTGCTGGCATTGTCCTTGCTGGAGGCTGTAAGGGGTCACTACACACCGACATGGGCTGTGCACGTGCCGGCGGGCAAAGAGGCGGCAGATGCCGTCGCGAGGGACCACGGATTCATCAACCTTGGAGAGGTAAGGTCAAACTAAACTAAAGAGGTTTACATTGTGAAAGATAAAATTTAGCAGGTTGCATTGTCTTAGTTTTAAATGTAAGAAATGAAGATGGCAATCGATGTAGTAACCCTACATAACAGAATTACTTTAGAAATCTTACGCTTTTCATGATAATGATGTTTTCATAATTGAACAGAAAACTATAGTGAACGAGAAGAAGAAATAAACACTTTCCAGAAACTAATAATAGAAAATAGAAATTTTAATAAACTGACTTGGGTAGAAAAAAAAATGTTTTTTTTATAAAACACAAAGAACTAATGAATATAAGTAATTTAGTAAAATTAAGTTAGTCTTTTCTTTAAAATATCCTTCTCAACTTAAATATTAATTTGATATCACACGATAAAGAACCGCTGTAAAAATTATTAATAGCCGTTACGAATTGAATTATTCCGATTTTAGTGAACTAATTTGTGCTTTATTTAAATTCGCAGTAGGTGGCTTTACGCATAATCTTAAGTATGACTTTATTAGGAAATATTAAATACCTTCGCTGTTATAATAAACATGGCCATTTAACAGCCATTTCTTATGAAATAAGTGTCTTATTTGCCAAAGTTTTATGAACATTTTTAACTTTTTTTAGCGCAAATCGAGCATAATCAATCACCACTCATAGCATTTTGACGCTCTTAATCTAAAGTGTACATAATTATAAGACATTATTTAAAAAAAAAAACACTGAGTGGACTTAATTTTGTTTAGAAGTTGTACCTTTATATGACGAAGACCTTTATAAGAAAATAGAAATAGATCGTAGCAAAGTTTTCTTTTAAGCAAATACATCAAATTATAATATTTGAAAATATCTGTCTACTAAGCACCAAAGTTAGTCAATATCAAAAAAAAAGAGTCTAGACATCTTGGTACTTTTATCTTTTCTGTTTCTGCAAACTCAATTTATTTATTATGTTTATTTTGAGGCATTGGTGTTCTATCCATTTATGTATATTTTTCAGCATGCTCCAGTAAATTTGATTCCTGTTTACAAACATAACGTGGCGTGCATGTTAATAAAGAAATTAATAACAAAACTGTCTTTGAAATATTTCTTCTTTACAATTCAGTTATATGATTGTCTAATCATGCATATTGATCGTAAAGTTTATCTGCTTCCACTTTCTTGTTTTATTTCAGACAAAGCAAATAAACAAGGGAACTTATTAGCTAAAGGACATTTTAAAATTTCTGGATCAGTGTTATAAAAAATACGTGTATTCTTTTTTCACTGTATTTGGTAAAGGCGTAAGTATATGTTTATTTATTTATAGGTTCCCATTAACTTTTGCCCAATACATTATCTACATTAAAAAAAGTAAAGGAATTGAACATGACTTAAGGAGACCATTAAAATCGCTCATGCTGCGGTCTACATGAGTTAATTAATAGTATTATTTTTATAGGAACAATAAAAAATGTTTTTGTCACAAAACCACAACATTTTAAGTATATGCAATATATAGAGGGATATAAAATATTGTTAAGATTAGTCTAACTTCACCACCCTAGTTTTAACGTCATTGCCATTTCTTAACCTTGACTCGAAATCGCTGTAAACGACGGAAGCACAATTATCATTGTCTTCCAAGACAATTAGACAATTTTGCTTATTTTGTTATTCCATTGAACAATAAACGTTATTGTCAGTCTAGTCTTTATAGTGTTTTACTGATTAAATGATCATCATTGACCCAATGGTTTCTTTAAAATTTGCGTATTCAATAATTGCGGTTAATTTGTAATAATAATTTATTCAACAATTGCTTTAAGAATTATGATCTTCGATAAAATGAAAAATAATTCTCTAAAAAAATATTATAAATTATAGAAGATCATTGAATTTTCATTCTTGCTTAAGATGAACGCTTGAAGTACTAGATGCGATATTGTTTTAGTAAAAAAATCCTTTTCTACTGAGATTTTGGAAACAACATGTACGTAAATTCCATTAGCACAAAAAATCAAGCGATTATTTCGTAAAAAAGGTACTAACGGAACAACAGACACAGTTTCGCATTTATAGCATTAGTTGGTACGGCATATCAAACAAAATTGCATCATATTAATGTTCTCCTCGAACATGCAACAGAAATAGCAATATTTGAGTTTGTTTGCTAAAGTTTGCGGGATCCCAAAGGAATGGATACAAGGCGGAGGGATCATATAGCAAGATGAACCATTAGCCGCACCGAGATAAAATTAGTATGTTATTTCAAGCGAAAATGCTGCAAACTCGACTACAAGGGATTTGAGGAAACGTTCTTGTTAACGTCTCCACCCACTTAGCGTAAAGTATGTGCGTGCGCAATGAAACATCGTTGTGTTGTTAACATACAAACAAACTGATTGAGCACAATGTTGTTTTCGCCACCTGCGACTGTACTAAACTAGTAAATTACTCTTAATGCGATCCAAAAGCGACAATTGGACTTCATAAGAATTGGAATAGTACACAGCATAATATACATCTACACAGAATCGTCACAAGATAAGACGATAAGTTTGCGATACGGCCTCTGTTATTGTTATCTTTTTCAGCCTTTTATTGTAATCACTGCTGGAACATAGACACACTTAGGTAGCGGCAAACTTCTTAAATAAAACCACATACAAGTAAACTTGCGCGTAGACGTTTTTGTATGTAAAATTACTAGTCGTAATTTAACGTACGTAATTTAAACCAATGCCAAATACAACCAATGGTTCGTTACATTATGGTGGTTGGTTAAACGTAATTTGGCTAAACTGTACTTCCAGGGCCCAAGTGGTGATACTTCACACTAGATTAGGTTAGGTTGGCGTTGTGACCGTAACACGCGAGCCGAGCGAGCAAAGTGAGCGTGCCGCGGCAGCAGCTGGCGAAGCGCCAGAAAAAAAAATTAAGAGACCTTTTCTACAAAAAAGTTCCCGTATCACCTCTTGGGTCCTGGAAGTACAGTTTTACCCCTAATTTAATTAAATTACTAGACGCATAGACGTTTATGTATGTAAAATTACGAGCTACTGCGAGATCAAGTTTATAACCCAAAACGCGGGTGCAGTGCTGTTTGGTAGTTATAACTCGATTTAAATACCATAGGCGATGCAAAAACTCGGTAGATATTATACTAGACGTGCAGTGTGGCTAGTACACACTACAATCTGTTCACTACGATTATTCTTACTATGCGTGGCTGCTAACAATAATAGAGGCTGTTTGTAATAGAAAGCTCAAATTAGAAAAAGCGCCGCTAGAATCTAA
Source organism: Chilo suppressalis (assembly GCA_902850365.2). Taxonomy (NCBI): domain Eukaryota; kingdom Metazoa; phylum Arthropoda; class Insecta; order Lepidoptera; family Crambidae; genus Chilo; species Chilo suppressalis. The sequence continues at coordinate 10,449,671 of OU963907.1, forward strand.
CAACGTTTCATCCGAAGCACGGAAAAGCTCACCGCTGATTCATCGAGCTTATCATGACTGCAAGTTCAAAGCATTTTTCTTTTATACGAGGCGCAACAAATAACCTCACTCCACCTGATGTTGTGGGTGTAAGCGGAGTCCAGTCGCGAAGATGGATGATGCGGCAGAAGGTTTGCACCTCCAGACATCCTTACCTTGTCGGTCTGAACCCAGTCCCCAACCCGCGGAGCTCTCAAATCCTACTCACCAGCAGAAACTCAGCACCACCAAAAGGTAGTGTTATGTGGTTGAAGAATTTTATTTCTCAAAAGGAAAAATACAATTCACTTACTGAGAAAAATAAAGTTTCAACATGATGAATATAACGCTTAAGCTTTACACATACAATAATGAAATCACCGTGGGTAGATTGAAATTCGAATCGCAAATCACACGGTTGCACTAGAGGTAGTTTTAGTTTACTGAGGTGTTCTATAAGGTGGAGGTTACTTCCCTCGACGGGGGCTCCAATTCGAGCGGAAAATCACATTTCTATTATGAGAGTGAGTTTAAGCGCTTAAAGTAGAAATAACTACTAAAGCACATTTTAAAATCTATTCCGCAAGTAAGTAGTATTTATTTACCTATACTTACTTATTCTCAAAAACAAGTTTTCAAAGCTCGTAGTTATCAGAGACGCAATGATAATCTGAAAATATCGTAGAGCTTATAATTTACTTATATAATTCGATAGAATCTTCGTCGCTATTTTAAGTTTCCCTTTTTAGAATGTGTCCGCCTCACCAAAGAGGGGACAGGAATAAATGTTATTTAAATAAAATGACAGTCGTATTAATGTAATGGCTTTATTTTTGTATCGTATAAGTTAGCTTACTCGCATCTAAAGGATTGAGCATTCCTTTCCGAATAAGAACAGATGTTGTTAGTTCTATTTATCAGCCAATGCAACTAAAACGGTGAAGGAGTTGTATGGAGAAATATTTTGTCCTTTTATTTACCCATTACCGACAAATAAAAAAGTCTTCTGCTATAATGTAGATAACGTTTTAGGCTAAACTGTACTTCCAGGACCCAAGCGGTGATACTTCACACTAGGTTAGGTTAGGTTAGTGTTGTGACCACAACTCTATTAAAAGAGACCCTTTTTTACAAAAAAAAATCAACTGTCACCTCTTGGGCCCTGGAAGTACAGTTTTACCACGTTTTATACTTGTTTGCGGTGAGTATAAGTGTTATAGATATTAACGGGATTGTTACCATGTACCTTGTTTTTTATGAGTCTCCGATATTTCGGCACTGTTGCAAGCGCCATGATCACGGAGTTACTCCGTGAAAGCAACAGTGCCGAAATATCGGAGACTCATAAAAAACAAGGTACATGGTAACAATCCCGTTAATATCTATAATGTTAGTGACCATGAAAGTTTAAAACAATATAGAGTATAAGTGTATTTCAATTACTATCTATAGAAACAACATTAAATACTGGTTCAATATCATCTCTTACCACGAATGTGGGAAGAAGAACAAGGGCATTGAAACTACAGTGAGCGACGTATATAGGTACAAAAGAATAATGTCATTCGCATCTACGCTCGATACTTAACTATTCGATAACAAAATGTTGGCAACCACGTCAGATCTGTATGCCGTAATGATGTAGGCAGTTAAGTCGGCTTAGGAGGCAACTGGCCTCTGGTCCGCGGCCCACATTTCTCAGAGTAGGAACACTAGTGGAAAAGTTGCCCAAATGTGTGGGCCAGAATACCATGGGTAAAAAGTATCGTAGTAAAATGGACCCATTGGGATTTCATTTAATTAAATTTTAAAATAAGGTGCGGTATAAACGAAATAAAAAAATATGCTTTATTTTAATATTATGTACTCTAATCAGGCTTTAAAAAAAAGTCATTTGCACTTTCATGGATATAGTAAAAACACTGATGACTTTCCTTAAAACAGTAATCATATATGACAAATATACGTATAAAAAAAATACTTTATTTTTTTATAAATATCGTTCCATATCGCACCTTACTTTTAAATTAAAATAAAATCCAAAACCCCAGTGGGTTAATTTAACTACGATATTTTTCTCCATGGTGTTCTGGCCCATGCATTCGGCCAACTTTTCCACTAGTGTTCCTACTCCGTGTAATATGGGCCGCGGACCAGAGGCCAGTTGCCTTCCTAAGCACACACATTCAGGTCGCAGGACACATTCAACTTTATTACTACAGTTGGATATGTAAAAATCGAACGCTGTAACTAACTATCAAAGACGGATAGGTAGTCGAGCGGCTGACTTGCTTGAGCGATCAAGCGAGGTTCGTTATAACGTGAAGTTGTGTAGTTTGACACGGAAAAGATTTTCTGATATAAAGTCAAAAATTTGACAAGGATACTTCACATTTGTTAACTTTTATGTATGCCCCCATGATCAGGTTGGAAATGACACATACCCATAACGTTTATTCCTCGGCAAGAAAATAACATTGGCGTAGATACTTCGGAAAAAAATATTTTGAAACGCTCTTCAAAATCATCTCAGTTCAGCTGTCATTTCTTTGCTTGTTTCTAGACCGCAACCAATGCCAAATATTTTTTATATCTTATCTTTCAGATGAAGTTAATAAGATAAGAGAGATGATCTAACTTACAGTTTCTTTTTTCTCTATACCACTTCTCCAGGTATAAATAGTACCTATGGTATGGTATAAATATCAATGCTCCTTTTGTATGTATTAATATATTTCACGTTATTGCACCTATGACGTTCTACTAATCTACATAGTAAGATAAGTGACGTGAAATTATCATGAATAATTGTTTTCGGGTTTTTAGTAATCATTTAATTTAATTAGGCAGCAATAAATACGCATTTCAATAATTACGTAAATAAAGAAAGTCGCGATCTATTCCCAAAAAAAGTTCAAGACCTTATTAACAAATATTTATACGATTCATAACGCCATTGTTAACTTTTCGATCGGAATAGTTTGCACAGATGCCGTTATTGTTTTCTATACAAAATGACTATACTTTTCAGACGTAAATATTTGTCTAACCTAACTAAATTAAATTAAAATATATTATAATATATAATAACACAAAGTCATATTAAACAATAGCGAATACTTTTTGATCAAATTCTTACTTAGTAAACTGTTTGGTATCATAAAAAGTTTTCCATTCGTGAGGGGTAAATACTAAGCAATCAATACAATCGAAGAGCTCGATGGCGCAATAACCACTTGCGTCGGCTGCGATCGTTGATGTTAAGCAACTTTCGCAGAGGTCGGTCATTGGATGGGTGACCAAAAATTTATTATCACGAGCTTCTCCGTGCTTCGGAAGGCACGTTAAGCCGTTGGTCCCGGCTGCATCTGCTGTTGTTAGCATCCACCAATCCGCATTGGGCCTGCGTGGTGGGTCATGGCCCAAACTCCCTATTTCATCCATAGCGAAGACCTGTGCCCCAGCAGTGGCGAAATGAATAATAATGATGATGAATCGATCTAAGAAAAATCTTGTTTAAATCGGCTCTACTTTGTATTGCAGAACTTTTAATGCCATAATATTATTATGTGTATCATCGGATGGCATCAACTGCATTTCTCAGAAAATTTCAGGGCAACAAGATTTTGCCAAATAGAGGGAGCCCGTTTAAATTAATAGACAAACTGACAAAGCGATTTCACTGCCAACTCAAATTAAATGGCTGCAATATATCGGAATGTAGGTTTGGCGCTCTGTCAAAAGTATTTCGCAAAAACCTTTTGTTCACATGAACGTTTCCTATAAAGAAAATGTATGTTTGTCGGCTTTGAGGTCGAGATGATTGATCGCTCGTATCAAGGATCACTACACGGTCCGTTTTTCAGAGCGGACTCTATCTTCCTACTTAGATCCGGTGAGAGACTGTGATTCAGAATCAATCAATGCCCATCAGTCGGCTTTTCAATTCAGAAATAAAACCTTTATGTGTGTAAAAAAAACGATTTAGTTTGTTACGGCTTATGAAATGATTTATTTTTTGTACTATATTAAGCATTTTAGAACAGTAATGGCAAATCTTGTAGATCGAACCTGCCCTTGGTTACCAACGCAAGTATAAATCTTTATCAACATTTTGTCAACCATTATTTGTTTTTAATAAAAATTACAATTTTGTAAATAACAAAAGACATAAGAAATAAACATAACAAAATTGTGCCTACCTACTATTGTGCGACAACCAATTTCTTTTACCTACTTATAAAAAAATGTAAAGGTTTTAATGCCTTGTATTATTGGGTCATTTGCAATATGTTTATTATTAGGACTTGGCATTGTTCGCATGCTGCGTTTTTATAAAAAAAGATATTATGCCTTTATACTTATACCTTAACACTCAAATTATAATTGGTTGGCTCCTTCATAAATAAAAAAAATAATGAGTACACACAGGTCAAGCACAAGATAAATGTAAAACATGTTCGTTCTTGTCTTTAGTTATCGCTAGCTGGTATCCAGTATGAAGTAGCCATATTCATTGTAAAGACACGGTTGATATCAGACAGTTCATTTGCATTCAAAAGTTGTCAACAAAAAGAGTCTTTGCCAGAATTTGACGCAGTGCGTTTATTTGCATTGCAATTACTATTTCTGTATGTGGGCAGACAAAGTTTCTAAGAAAAGTCAAACTTAATCCACCGAGTTAAAGTTGATTATTTTATAATAATGGTTTTGTGACAATAGTTATAATATAAAATTCTAAAGTCGAATGAATATAAGTAAATATGTATAATGTCTTTCACATGCTTGTTTATTAGTCATGATTATTGTTGTCAAAGATTTAGAATTGAGATTCATTTGTGTATTCGATTAATATGTCTACTATGGATGTTTTACTGGACGCATAGGCACCACATACCAGTCGTTTAACCCACACTCCTGCAATCCTTCTCCTGGTTTCTGAGAACGTTCTTTAAGTTGCGCTCGATACACGTGTTTTAGGTGTTTATCACCGCAGATGCGGTGAAATACCTCAACGGGGATCTCGCGGTTCCGCACTTAACAGTGTAGAGGGTATTCGCAGGGTTTTTTAGCGGATAGTATGCCGTAAGCGCTCGTAAGCCGCGCGGACTGCTTAACGGCTGCTCCGTTTCGCACCCGTGAGACTTGCGGGAGGTTAGGCCGTGAGGTCCGTTCGTTGGTGTGCCTCTTAAGGGCACCAACTTCTGTAAATAGAGGTTTTTCCTGCGTTAAAAATGGGGTTTATTACCGAAAAAAGCTTTCAGAGTCTTGACGAGAGTTATCAAAAAGAGAAATTTGGAGCTGCTGCTGCTGCGAGCTAGAAAGCTGTATCGTGAGTTTATCGTGGACTGCAAATCAACAATATAACATTCTGCAAAGTTATTAACGTTTTCAGAGATGTGACATGAGTAGGTAACCAATTCTCTTATCACCCGTTGCATTTTCCTTATTGAATATAAGTATAATACTGCACTGTATACTTCTTAGTTAAAACAACATTGTCATTGGAAAGATATTTATAATGATTACATACCTATAGTTTTGACGCTTTTAAATAAAACAGATAGTAGATGTAGGGCATGAAGAATTTTTCGCTTAAATTGTTATTGAAGCAGCCGCGCTGCACTTTAACCGCCTAATTAAAGAATAAGTACTTCATTCATATATCTGTTATGTATAACTGGGTTTTTGAATCGATTCAGAGTAAGATTTCCAAAACATCACGGGGTAGCGGATATCTGCGTAACGCCACAACTGTTGTGAAATACAACCGACATTTAGATCTGCTTGTTTAGCGGGTTCTTTATCCTTCCTTTTCACTGATGTTTGATGAACGCACATACAAAATTGTGATGAGTAATCATCAACTAATTATCACACGATCCGCTGATGTTGATCACGTAACGAGCTTTTGTTTACTTACACCAGCACGGCAAAACGTGATGACGTTTGTATGACTAATAAGATAGCAAAATTTTCCGCAATTCCGTGGAGACGTGATTTGGAGCAAGACAAAATATTTTTGGGGTATTTTTTATTTCACTATACTTATGGGTAAATATTTTTAGGAGGTGGTGACCCCGTATCCAATTATCATCCATCGAGGAAAAAATGAAAGATGATGATGATTGCAGGGAACTACCAGCGATTGTAATTGCCTGTAAATTCAAGAAACGCATTCAAATTATTTTTTCTGTCATATAGCTCGGTTAGTTTTGGTATGTTTAGATTATTTTCTTAAGTATCTAAAGCATACAAAAATATCAAAGCCTACAAAGTGAGGAGAACGTTCAAAAACTGCGTGCTATTCTGCGGTACCATGGTGAAAAGCCTTTAACAGTAACTGTTTAACTGTATCATATTTAAAGCAATTTTTGTATTATACATTGTGTACCTATTGTGGAAAAGGCAGAACAATAACTAGGAAATGAAATATTGACATTTACTTTAGTAGCGGTCGAGTACAGGGGAAGGCCCGCGCTCCAGTATGGGCATATTAATTAGCTGATCTGATGTTGATGTATTACAACAATTTAACATTTTTGATTGGGCTAATGTGTGGAGCATTCTCATTTGACTCAACCGACGTGCAGTATTGTGAAAAACTATTTAGCATTATAGTGTTCTTTGCATATAAGTATTTAGGTATTGATTTCGATCTGAAACAGGGTTGAAATTTACACCCTTGACCCTTTATGATGCCTGTGACAATTTGAATTTTATCAAGTTAAAAATTTTCGTTACCTACACATACATAACGTTACTATTTTTATCAAATGGTTAAACATTTAAAAAAAAACAAAACAAATGGATTCTGACGATTTTGAAGATTGAATCAGCCTGAGAAAATTAATAAAGTTGTCAAGAATGTTTTTCAAAGATTATGTATGGCATAGGTACTACTACCTTTTATTTAAACGATTCTTATTGAGCTCTCAGATCCTGTTGTAAGCAGGAAAATAAATGTCTTATTAACTTTGTCTGCGTCAATGTATCTTTAGATTCGGGGGATTTCTACGTAAACCATTCTTAGATCTCACCTTATTACTTAAAGTTCACAGAATCCTTGAACCTCAAAGGCCTCGAACAAACAAAAGGTCTATTGTAAACTCCTTTGTGATTTTCCATACATGAGGGTAAATTATTCATGAATATTACAACTACCCACCAACGTTTTTAGTATTTCGTGCCCAAAGGGTCGCAACGGAACGGATCTCTATTATTGGGCTTGCGCTGTCCATCCGTCCGTGTGTCAGAAGGACGCGTCTCGTTAATCGTAATAGATAGACAGTAGGAATTTTAACAAAATTTCTTTTAAAATAATATTTTTTATGCATATGGAACTCGGAACTCGGTGAGGTTATTCTTGGGGGAGGCCTTTGCTCAGCAGTGGGCGTCGTATGGCTGATAATGATGATTCGAAACTACCAGATGACGTTTAAATCTAAAAAAAAACTAGAAGAAATTCTGCCAGGACGGCAGCAGACGGGAATCGAACCCGCACCCTCCGCTATCCGGGCGGATGCATTGACCATTAAATATAAAAACTAAAATTTATTTTTCTGTTGCTGCTATTAGTACAAAATACTAATGTATTTAAATAAATTAAGTAATGAAGGAAATTAAGACAAGACATTGTGCGCTTTTCGCTCGACTAGCAATTTAACTTAAATTTTAATCAGCTCTGTAGTGCATCCTACACTATTACTAGTTACTACTGGTATGATGTTTTTTTTTCAAGAAATGTCGTTAGGTGTAACTAACCTATATTTATAAATTATATAATTTTGAATATCTTCGCTTCGTCTCTATCGACAGATAAATATTCTTCCAATGATACGGAAAATAGCCCCAGCGTAGGCAGGTAGGTATACATGGTCACTAAAACACGATATAATACAACAAATATGGAATGGATAACTTTATTTTCAACCTATAAGTAGATGCATATCAGCCCACGTTGTTTTATTTATTTATTAATTTGTTGGAAGATTAACAGACAAATATCAACCATAACTATTCAAACTGAATTAAACAATGCTTTATATAAAACTCCACAAATAGGCTATTGGTCTAAGATCCGAACATCGACCTTCACCGAGCTGATAATAGAATGAAATATATTTATACCTAGTCAGGTCATAAATTCTGTCACATGTTTAATATAAAATAATTGAAACAAGTTTATTCATTATGTAACCATTTATATACCAAAATGAACTTAACAATAACATTGATTCTTATGACAATAAAGTTTATTCCAAATGACCTCCGTCCGAATCTGCGCGGCCAGTCGTCTATCGCAGCACGAACGAGGTCCATGTCAATATCGGCGGCTGCCTTTATCAAGGATGTCTTGAGTGACTCCAAATGGGGACGAGGCTTTGAGCACGTCTTTTCCTCCAAGTGTTGCCATATCTTGTAATCTAACGGACTCAAATCTGGGCTGGAGAAGGGCCAGTGTTCGTGCCGGATGAAGTCGATTTCACGCGCCGCCAGCCAGTCTTGTGTGCTCTTCGCTCTATGAGCTGGCGCCGAATCTTGTTGGAATACCCATTTCCTGTTATTGAACATGGTATGAGAAACAGGTTCCACAAGGTTCGTCAGGACTAGGGCTGCCATCCGTCCGGGTTTCCCCGGATTTGTCCTAGTTTACGGGGCATCCGGGGAGCGTCCGGGCGGGGTTTCATTTGTCGTCCGGGTTCAAAAATTTCCTGTTTTGGGTTGCCAATTAATCCGTCAATTTAAATGTCTTTGAAAATGAATAAATCTATTCTAACACTGTAACCATAAATGCAGACTTCCAACAAAGATCAGCTTTCCTTGGTGCTGCAAGTGTCCATGGGCAGCAGTGACCACTTATTATGAGGTAGACCGCTAGCTCTTTTGCCTACATCAACAAAAAAAGTTGATTTGTGACATTTTTAACTGTTTTTTTATTGGTCTGTCCGGGTTCTTGGCTTCTAAATCCGGGGTTATCACGCCTCTGATCCTGGTTGCCACATTTTAGAGATGGCAGCCCTAGTCAGGACTGTATTTTGATACACAACTGCATTCGTTTTTACACCTTTCTCACAAAAATGTACCTCTGTCAAGGCCCAATAAGAAACTCCCAACCATACCATGAGCGAGGATGGAAAATGACCTCGTTGGACACGCGGAATACGGTTGCTCACTTCTTCACTACTGTGTGCGTACCTTATCATTTTGTTTGTTGTAGCTCTTCCTACGGTAAAATTTTTTTCATCCGAAAAAAAAATTTCCCGATATTTTTTTCCCGCGTACCGCTTCAACAAAGCGCGGCATCTCTTCAGTCTCAGGTCCATTAGACGAGCATTCAAACGATGTCCTGTTTTTCTTCGATATGCCCGAAGCCCTAAGTCTTCATTGAACACCCTTTTTCCCAGTTTCCCAACAGTTTCTGCTTACGTTTGGGATTTCTTTGAATTCGCAACTTTTTCTTAGCAACATCTATAAACTTTTTTTATATTTTTAAAAAATAAAATAAAAATAGTCTCTCTAGGATTTTTAAGCAACCTATTTTTAATATATTTTGTAATATACTAAAGTCATGATAAAATAATGTTTCATTCCATTATCAGCTCGGTGAAGGTCGATGTAGGTTCGGATCTTCTACTATATTAAGTTAATTACATATTCTTTAAGATGTTACAAAATATTAATAATGACAAAACAATTAAACGTAACAATTGAGCTTTGAAGTTAATTGCAGTAGATTTAAATTATATGGTGGCAAACAACTACCTTTAACTGTTAAATGCAATTGAACAATCTGAGCGAATTATTGGTTCGAGTTGTTTATTCTGTGTTCTTCATTTTACCTACCGTACCTGCATATTATGTAAGTAATATTTTTGTAAGCAGGCAATTTTGCAGATTTGAAAAGAATTCAGTGTTCAATTTTATCGTAAATGTAGGTATTTGCATTTATAATCATCGGCAGCTGAAAGTTCAAGGAATTAGACTGATTGCTTTTAAGAAAACAAGTCTTCGAAAAAGAACAAATTAACATTATTTTAATGAATGTGGACTGACTCATTAATGCTTAGTTCTTAACTAGCTGCACCAATTCTAAGAAATTTCATTTTACCTTCTAATACTGGATCAATTTTATGTAACTTATTATCAGCCACCCAAACTCAGAGGGGGGAAAGGATGGGTAGATACTTTCAAAACGGACATGGTAAAGTTTTGTATGAGCGATTGCCCTGGCAATGTATAAATACTGTACTTAGTAATATTTAATGGTAAATGGCTGAATATTTATAATATCTATGAAAAAAGGCTCAGGAACTTTTGATAAAGTCACAATCTTGAAAATTATGAGAACTTCTACTATGTCATTACCTTACTACAGTTGATAAAAGAAGTTGCCAATTATTTTCAGAGTCATCAATTTCGCATTGTCTTAGAATCTTTCTTCCCATATCTCTGATTAACTCTTCACAAAAAGTGTTTTTAAAGCAAAAATAAATACAAATAATTTGTTATCGGCGGCCTGACAGGAAATCTATGAAGTTTTATTATGTTTATTTGCAAAAATTAAAGGATTAATTATCATACGGCCTTACCTCAAGCCTGATCAGAATAATAATATCTTTTATTTTAGGCCTTCAGTGATTTGTTTTGATAAAAATTATGGCCAAATATGTCATAGTTAGAATGAAACTCATTCACTCACTTCACTTCACTCACACTCAAAGAAATAATATTGTTTATTTCGATATACTTACACAAATATTTCGTTGTGTACATTTATTGTTCATTTATTTTGTAAAATGGAACATTTTGCTTTTTAAACAGACATGAAGTCAATTTTTATACTTTTAAATATTTGATTATTTCACTAAAGTTGTAGGTGAATAATAAACACGTAATAATTGATAAAAAAATATTGTAAAGTTACTGGCTAGTGCGAAATAGTTATACACGTTAAGGGCAGTTTTTTAGCCATGCCCTTTGCTATTTTATGTACGCTACTAATGGCCAAGTACTCAAACATTACTTGATATTAATCTTCGATGAGCTATCAAGTTTAGATGTACTGTCAGTTTTTATATCACAATACTGTAATCGGGCGGCCAAATTTCAATTACGTATTTAAGAAATTTAGGGATGAAAAGACTATTTCGAATACAATATGCACTTATTACTCACATCACTTTATTTAAACATTCAGTCCGAAAGTTACTGTGTAGCCATATAAAGTTAAAAATGGATAATTATTGAAAAAAATAGAAACCTGCATGTATTTTTAAAACATGAACTCTCAAACAAAAGTAAAAAAAAACAACTTTAAGATTCAAGCCAGATCTGTAAAGTGAAAGATACTCCCGGTTAATTATAGGTTATTATTGAAAATATTGATATTTATAATGTCTTTCTTTATTATCTCAGCTGCTTGACTTCTATTATAAGCAAATATTTTATGTAAATGTTTACTAGAAAAAAAATTAATGCAGCTCAGGATATCTTAGCCGTATTTTATTAGAAGTTTGTTATAGTTTTGTAATTATTAACTTGAGTTGTTTGATGCAGACTTGATACTGAAATAACCCTTATGAGAGATACAATATCAGCTATTCAAGTTAGAGAAAGTTTTAAGTCTGAAAAAGTTGTGAAAAACTTCTTCGTTCGAGATCCAGTACCAGTAGTAGGGGTAGCCCGGTGCTCTGCTAACGTTGCAGAGTCGCGTGCAAACGACTGCCATTAATCGTAGCACTCTACAGCTGACGAATATGGACTGTGAATTGTGTTGCCAGCCTACGGGACTAAATTCCTGCTAAAAGATAATATTTTGACCTACTTTGTGATTTCGTCACGTTGTTTGACGGTGTTATAATTATTTATTTTGATAGGCTTTTTATAACATTTCAACAGGTGTTATCAATATAATCTTAATGGTATGGAATCGTAGATGGTATTGTATAGATCCTATGCTATGATTAAGAGAAAGAAAAGCATGAAATGAATCCTCGCGAAAAATAGCGAACGCAAAAATATAACTCAACTAACTTATAAGTTTTGTCTATTAGTTCGCATTATCCGTATGTAGCTACTTTCAGTTTACTGGATTTGGTTAACTCTTAATTGAAAATTATTATCTCTAAATTATATTAAGTAAATTGGTAGAGCATGTTTGTTTACAAAATATAAGTACAGCATCTCGTGGCGGGCGGCTATAGGCAAATTGATAGTACCTAATTAGTTCATTTTGAACGCCATGCGAAAATTTGCTCGAGTTTGATCCCAATATTGCAAGACTATAGATAGATTATGAGCAGCTGTGAGTACGAGGAATTCACAGCTAAAAATAATGGAACTTTGACTTTTCAAAAGCGAGTTTTAGTGACTAACGGCATTACATCTACATGAATCTATTTATAAATAGGTATTAGGTATGTGTGTCATTTATTAATAATACCAGATGATACTGATTAGGTTATTTACCATAAGCAGAAATACTTGGAAGTAAGTTTACATTAAAAACAAACTTCAATTTTGATTATTATATTTTAATTTCAAGCATTTAACTGCTAGATGTTTTAATCTAAAGTAAATTATGCTAAAAAAATGGACGGGGTCCGTTCTGAAATGTTTCTTAATATAAATATTTTCTTTAGGTTTAAAATTCAATTTAAATAATAATTGTAGGCAGATGTTAGTATATTGGTATTATTTTCATGAAGCTGCATATTCATTTATTAATCTATATCAAGAGTTCGCCAACTTATTTGGCTACTGCTCTCTTTGAGAATAAAGTATTTTTTAGCGCCCCGATTTTTTCACCTACATAAAAACCACTTTAAATTCAAATTAAATCAATTATTATGAGCTCTATTAGCGGAGATTACACATTCATTTTAAACGAGACTTTTACTATAACCCGTAAGAGTTAACAAGAGACCTGAACGCAGTAGGTAATACACAACGGCTCAGGCACGAGGTCTGAAGTCAACTCTTACGGGCTACAACTGCCAATGAGAATGATTATTGTAACGCAATTTTACAGTATAATGATAGAGTATCTATTATTCAAAATAATGTGAAGGATGTATCTGATGCCGTTTAATAAGTTTTGTTGAAATCAGGTTCCAATCTACTCAAGATCAGCTATAAGTCGCCACGGTGGGTAACATGCGAACGATTTCTCTTTTTAGTTTCAGCGTTGTCACAGCACTAAATCCACATTCACACAAATATGACGATGAGAATACTATCAAGAATCGTTGAACAATTGACCACAATCTAGGGATTGTGACACAATCCTGACGATTGCAGGATCAATTTTAGTAGCCAAAATTCTAGGTAGCCATTTTTTAACTAGATTTTTATTTCCTCGTTCGTTGTCATTTCTATAAATCCTTCTTCCAGCTGAGGTGATATAGCTGTGTTGACATTTGAAAATGGATTCAACACCCAGTCTGGTATTTCCAAGTTCAAAATATCCCGGTATTGTTCGGTGAAGTCAATGTGGGGGTTTTCCAAATGTTGGCAGTAGGCAAACAAGTCGTCGTTACTGCAGGATACAGATAACTTCGGAAAATTTTAAAACTCACGTCCGCCCATATTTTTTTTGTTTAGAAGCAGTTTGGCTGCTAAAGCAGGAACGACATTTTTTGTTTTAATTAAATTTAGTTCATCGCTTTGCAGTTGGAGACTCATTGCGTTGAACAATTTATACAGGTCTGTCATGTAAGGAATACCATTCTTTGATGTAATGAGCTTGTTGCGAAATCTGTATCTTTAGTTTCTATAGGAACTATCACAGTCACAACAAACGGTTGAAATCTTCATCATTAGTAACACAAAGCTGATGAAATAATCTATCATTCAAAAAACTGTTACGGATTTTATAGAATGCTTCGGTGACATATTGCAGTGATTGAAATAGTCGTTCACTTAAATTTTTAGCAACCAAATGATGCAACATGTATAGTATTACATGTATAGCATATAGCATACTATATAACATGTATAGCAAGGACATCTTGATTTTTATAAGTACTCTATGAAGCCTTTATGACACCCTGTCATAGTAGGAGCGCCATCCGTAGCAACTGATATAATATTTTTAAGGGTATCTCTTTCTTATCACAACATTCGTAAAGTGGACTAATGGAGCTTCGACTAGTCCTCAGATGATTGCACAATGATTTTTCAATGTTTTCAGCTATTTCAGATATTGTACGAAGCTTGAAGTCCATAGTCATCTTCCTTGGCAGCCGCCGAAAAGAGTTTTGCTACACTTACACTATCGAATCGAGGTACTTTTAGCAATCTCTTAATTAATATTAGTTGATGTTTATAAATTGTAGTCCAGAGTCTAGAGCTCAGTCGGTGTCTAAGAGTCCTCGTAGATGAAATTACAAAATGCACCCCAAGCCTCTACATAAAGCCCCCATGTTTTTATCGAGTCTCTTACCCCATTTTTGAGTCCGTTTTTGCGTTATCGCCCACTTTGGGAAAGGCTGCCTTAAATCGATCCGCCATCCTGGACCGTCCGCCATATTGGATTTAGAATGAAGTTACGGAGCCAGTCTTGCATTGTCGTTCAAACTTGTAGGTATGCAAAATTTTATCTCATCGATTGAGGTGAAGCTTTAAAATTCAGTTGCAAGATTCTACCCGAACGTTCAAAGATACACAGGACATACATTGCAAGTTAAATTATAAAAGTAATGAATTTGCTGTCCACCGTATTAGACAGGCCTGTAGGACCCCCCAACGCTAAAGCTGCTCATAAAAGCGCCCACTCAAATAATTACGATCTTGACCCGTCCGAGCTTTAGAGCTTTAGGGCAAATTCATCTTGTACAGAATTAACATTCGGCTGGATACTGTTTGGTTTACGTTTAATGAGTATAACATAAACGTCACTCACATTAATATAATTTAGTGAAAGAGTTGCCTGATTTTCGTAAAAAAAATAAAAAAAAATTACAAATCTTTTAACTGTTTATGGGTGTATAATAAGAAACTCGTAAGCTGGACTTCGGCAAAAGCTAGATTAATCGATTTTGACCTTTTAGAATTATGTTGACCTCAACGTACCAAGCCCATCATCATACTCTATAACTATGTTTAGTTCTTAGTCTTTGATTTGTTTTGAGTGAGTTCAAAATGCTGCAATCTGCAGGATCAGCTCGGATAAACGACTAGTAATAAACAGAAATAGCTGTACCTTAAAGTAAGTTTTACTTGTACGACTATTGAGATCTTACTTGCATTCTTAAACATTGAAAAGTTGACGATAATACATTTTAGTCTCGCAAAAGTCACCTACCCTCTACCAATCGCATTCCAAAAGCGTTTATAGCTGACCTTCAAAACCACTCCAAACTCAAAACAAAAAAGTAAAGGAAACTTGATTGTTATTCTGAACCAGTCTGCCAAAGAGAATAATTAGCTTCTCTTCGACAATAAATCAAAGAAAAGGATTTATTTTTTTCCATTCATTGTGCCTAACGTGTGGTACGCTAAGGTGACTAAGGCCAAAGTTTTAAGATTATTAATTATACCTACGGTTTTGCAAAGTTCGTTATGCGGTACTATAAATAAAAATCACTGCATATAGTTTTTTGCTGGAGGAAATGCATCCGCTTCCGTAGTCGGTACGGTACCATAAGACACGCCGCCGTCACCATGGCTCGGCGAGCTGCCAAAAATAGTTGGCGCCAATACTCATCTAGGGTTGTTTCTTTCAGGGACATATTGAAATGATCATCAAAAAATAATAATTGTTCTTCAAAAAAAAAATACAATTGGTAAACTATTATAACTTTTCGGTAACCAATTGCATTTTTAGGTGATCATTTGATGATCATTAAGATGATGATCATTAACGACAATAAATTTTTCAAAGAAATGTCCAATATAGTAAACTAAACTAAAGAAAGCGGTCAAATATTTTTTTTTCCAAAATACGCTAAAATGCTTCGCTTACAAGACTCATTTATCAATATACTTACATTTCTATTATATCCCTAGTAAACCCTTCAAGCGAATTCGATTCTGATTTCGTTTCTTACCAAATTGAATTCAAATCTATTTAATTTATTTAAGACAATACTTTGAGAAGTAAATTAGCTATTGTCTTCGAAAATCTTCTCAAAATACAAAATCGTTCGGCGACAAAAATATTCTATTTGTATGCTGTGCACTGCTGCCTACACGCAGCTTGTAAATAGCAAATTTTCTGTAGGTCCTCAAACTCTCAAACAATGGGCATTGGGAACGGAATGAGAATAAGGTTTTCTTTTGAAACCGTTGTGATGTCGAACGAAGGGTGATGGGGCTACGACTGGCATTCTAAGGGTCAATTCACACACATGGCAGTGGCCGGCAGCAACGCAACGCAGCGAGAAATGTCTCACTGAAAGCGGCTAAACTTTATCTAGACACTTGAAAGACCAGAATCACCTGCGCCACTGTCTCAGCGGCCGCCCGTGCAGTCACGCAACCGCGCGCTCGCTAGCGACACCACGGGACTTTTTCAAACGATATTGGTCTTTATAAGTTATTAGATATTTGAAGTGAAACTTCTTTACGCACGCTTGACTTGGGGGGTAAGCTGGCGAATGCGTTAAGCGTTACGAGAAGAGTGTTGGGGCGAGGCGAATGGGAGTTGAGTGGGGGATATAAGCAAGAGAAAGCAGTGCGCGCGCACATTTTCTTTCTCTCTTTCTCATATAGCTAGTAAATGAAATATGTATATGTACATACATGTATATGTTGTGCATACTTACAGATGGAGCTCAAGAAGTTTAACTTCAGTCGTGTTGTCATAAGCACACTCGTTTTTTTTTATTTCACACCGCTTTCCATGAAAAATGTGTGCAGCGTTGCTGCCGGCCGCTGCCATTCCGGTGTGAATTGACCTTAAGGGGCAATCGCGGTTGGCTTAAACGCTCTCCCCTACTCTGTGAGGGGGAGGATGGTATCTGCTTTTGTGTGTCGGCGGTTTTATCTCCGGTCAGCCACAAACACTACTGTCGGGCGGTCGCTCCGCTAACCGATTGCATTAACTCCTCTAAGAAATGAACGGTTCGAACGGTGAATGACGAAAATGAGATAGCTCAGCTTTTACGCTCGGACTTCATTGTGATTCCTGATGAATTGTTTCTCTCTGAAAGGCAGGAAACTGAATAATTAAGCCCCAAAATCCGAGAACTAGTGATTGTCACTGGCGCTATTGAATTGAAATACTTTGGTTGGCATTAACGAATCAAAATAACAGTTATTTCTATATTTTCTATGTAAATGTCTATATACTTACTACCTACATTAAAATCTTTAGAGTTTTAAGAGACTATTGAAGATTATGTGTATTTGTACTGATATATATTGGCATATAAGCTTTTGTTTCTTCTCGCTTACAAAGCTCTTTGTAAGCGTGTCATGCGAGTTTGATTTATCGATATCGCTGTATATTATGAATCTACGGTTAATTTTTAACACAATACACGTAAAGTTCAAAGTCGTGATGGGTACAGTGAGATATTTTGCATGATTCATGTAAAATAAGCTTTCGAAGACAATGTCAGGTACTCTATTACGAAAGACATTAATATGGGTGTGCTCATCAAATCAGATAGACGGGCTCGGTGGCTGAGGTTTTGATATAGGTACCTAAATGTGGAACTCAATGTGGGCTCCGATGAAATGTACCTATATTGAGATCTGAAGTTCCCTGGAAATGTTACCCGAAATGTTACCAGGTATGTTCAAGCATGTTAGCTCGTATGTATTTGTTAATTAATAATGGTACCTCATGGCTAGAATGTGACAAGTCACAATATTAAATTTGTGTCAAACGTTTCTTTAATTCCAAGCATCAAACAATATTAAGAATTGAGGCACATAGAGAAATTTAAAAATTAATTCTTTTTCTATATGCTTTCGGGTACTTTTTGAACAAATTAAACTTAAAATCTCAAAGGAATTTGACGTCTGTTAAACATTTGTGATTATCCAAAATTACAAATAATTCTATCAAGAGAATAGCAATATGTACCTAAAGTAATTATTACTTGGAAAAAATACGCATAAAATTAAAAAGAGATGATGGAGACCCAAATTGCTTAATTAACTTTCTAATATTGTATTTGTTTAAAGTTAGCGTAAAGGTAAAATATAAACACCAATAAATAAATAGTACAAGTAATCCTCTCGAGCACTACCTATTAAACACCGAAAAATTCAGAACTATGTTAAACGAAATTATCAGGAAGTTATCTATCTATACTTATAATAAATCTGTAGAGATGTCAATTCTGTACATGAAATATATTTTTAAAATAACTATCAGGGGGTGATTAGTGATCGATACTGATGCCAAAAATGCAATCAGTAAAATTTTTGTCTGTCTGTCTGTCTGTCTGTCTGTGTGTATGTTCCTTATAGAAACAAAAACTACTCAACGGATTTTAACGAAACTTGGTACAAATATTCTTCATACTCCTGGGCAGGTTATAGTATACTTCTCATCACGCAACAATCAAAAGGAGCAGAGTAGTGAAGGGAAATGTTGGGAAAACGGGAGAAGTTACTCCATTTTTTAAGCTTTCGTCGTGTGTGCAGCCTTAAGAAATCATGTATGACGGAAATATTCTACATAAAATTGTCTAAAAAATATCCCGCAACAGCATATGTCTATCTTTTATGGTTGACTCACAATAAATAACACGTGTAATTATATAAATAAAGTCATTCTTTATAGCACAAGCCTGAGAACAAAAACTATAGTTTACACTACAGATCTACACCGAAGCGAAGCGTGGGCGGGCCACTAGTAATGAATATAATCACTGTTATGGAAACGATCTTTGCAAAAGCTCAGCCTATAATACGATATTGAAACTAATTTTTACACTCCTGAACTTCTTCTTCGTATTATAATTAAGAATGTTATAAAATTTGTCATAATATGAATGAAATGTACGTTATATTTAAAACAGTGTTTCCATTCTTGTAAGATAACACTTTATATGATTCATATTATCTTTTAGAGTACATACAAAGGGCTAGACTCCAGACATATGATCTCTGTGTTAAGCTTTAAGTAGTGAGATATCTTCAATTTTGTTCTGCTTTGTCTTGTGTAGGTCCTATAAAGAGGCATTATATTAAAACACTGACGGAATGCAAGTTATATTTTGTTATTCATAGCTACGACAACCGAAAAAAAATCTTTGGTGGGTTACGCCCCTTAACGCCCCGTGAAAATTTTACAGAATAGCACTGTAGTTTTACGGCTGGTATGTCGATCACCCGTTTGAAAGTGCTTCCACGCTAAAGTTAGTAATTGTCATTAAAATTTATAGTTTTGCTGGATTTTTAAACTAAATATCATAAATTAAGAATAATTTTTAACTTTCTAATAACAAACTAATTCAAAATAATTTATTACAAAACCAGAAAAATATTATTAGTTATAATTATGCAAATGTTATGAAACCACTATTTATAAATATTTAAGTTTAAATAATGCCTAAACTACTGTGTAATTCTGCATTATATTTTCTTTTGTCCATCAGGTAAGGGAGAGATAATATTACAAGTCCGTGCGTCACTTTACGTCTTAGATGAGTGGTGCTTGACATTTTCGTAAGTTGTCTTTTTCTTTGTTACCTTTATTTTTTTAAATAAGTTTGTAATGGCTTCTTAAATGCACGCAAACAGCAATGGATAAATAATAAAAACCGGCCAAGTGCGAGTCGGACTCGCGCACCGAGGGTTCCGTACAGACTCAATTTATAACTTTACGCGTTCATGAGAAAAGAGGTAGTAAGTAACCTTAAAATTATCAAAAATATATTTTATTATATGATGTAACTAAAAATTTATGGTTTTCGCAATTTTTCCTTTATCTGTACTATAAGACGTTACTTCGTACCAAATCTTAAGATTCTAAGTTCACGGGAAGTACCCTGTAGGTTTTGATTCCCGTGCGAGTTCCGAAACTTTGCAGCATCATGCTGCAAATACGGCTGTATCTTTTGATTGCTTTGGCTTTGAATTTTGATTTTTCCACAACTCTAAGGGACAGTAGAAATGAGTATTAGATATGAATTTCAGTTTGATACCTCCACGCGTTCCTGAGAAAAACGGCCTTGACAGACGGACGGACGGACGGATGACAAAGTGATCCTATGAGGGTTCCGTTTTTCCTTTGAGGTACGGAACCCTAAAAAAACCATTTACATTTAAGTATTTAAATTTCTTCGGCTAATATAGAATTAATATAATGTTTCGTTTGACTGTACATTTGAAATTGGCAAGACTTGGCAATTTAGCGTTTTCGGATTTGGCTCGTTGTCAAACGACACTAGTTCGAATACTAATGCAATACATTTACTATTTTGGCTAGGTAGATTAATTTAATGTATATGTAATCTTAAAGTGGATGCAACGAACTGTAAACAAGTAAAAACTCGAAAGTTTGTTGCAAATAGAGTGATACTGCTGTGGGAATAAGAAATATCTATTATATAACAGTTTCAT
The DNA here is from genome assembly GCA_902850365.2 of Chilo suppressalis. Classification (NCBI taxonomy): domain Eukaryota; kingdom Metazoa; phylum Arthropoda; class Insecta; order Lepidoptera; family Crambidae; genus Chilo; species Chilo suppressalis. Next base: position 10,470,215 of record OU963907.1, read on the forward strand.
ACCTTAGATCCTTAGCAACCAATATGAATATCAACCACGGTGTTGCCAACGTTGAGATTATGCATTCCCGACCGTCACACTAAACCGTAACTATGAATATTATTATTGTCACTCAAAGATGGCATTTCCTTCACCGACAACAGTGAATAAAACTTCTAGTTACTGAGTGAATGAAAACATTTATTCCATAAGACCCCATATCATGCTTAGTTTGACAAGCATTAAAACCATTAAATTGATATAAAATCCCCCAGCGTAACTTTATATATTTCAAAGGTCTCATTACCAGATAATGGTATGAATGAAAAGCAAGATGGGCACTTTGACATTGACGAGTCGACTTAAACAAAAGACAAACGTTCGTAAATAGTATATAAGGGAAAATTGAGGGATCCATCGATGCTACGGCCGATTTTGACAATCTTTTGACTGATCAGTATCGATTCTTTATACCTAGCCTTACATCGCGAAGAGATGTGGCAGATTTGGTATTCGGGAAGGTCTGCTCCGAAATTTATCTTCCGTTGACCCGGGAAATTGTCGACTTAACTCGGAGCAACCATTTATTTGCGTTTAGTCTTCGATACTAGGCTCGTCCTATATTATGCAAACGAGTTTTTGTTCGGGACGGACGGTGCTAGCTCGGGGTCCCTTTCTCGCAATCTTACCGTACATACAACCCACGCTGAAAGGGTTCAACAATGCTCCTCCTTCACGTATTATTTAAATCATACAGCTTTGTTTTTGTATAGTACCCGTTCATAATGGTGAGCCATATATGTTTATATGTGATTTATTCTAACTTGTGTGTTCAAAAACCTACCGATTTTGTACCATCAAATCTCTATGGAATAATTTGGAAATTGTTTTTTATATTTTTTTTTTATTCGTGTTAACGACGAAGAAGTCTTTGGTTAACGATTACCTGCCTAAGCAAGAGGCTCAATGCTCGTTCGCGTTAAGGTAAAAAAAACTAGTCAATACTTTGTGACAAATGGTTTATTAAATTTAAGTATTATTTTATTTATTTATGGAATGAAATAAAATGTAAACTAAGACTTTCAACATTAAAATCTACATAATATTTAGATAACGTAACGTTTATGTATTATTTGTGTTATAATAAAATTCAAGGTAGGTACTCCAAACCTGAGGTTTGTATAGAACGTATAATATTGTATTGATATAAAATCACACAAAGAATATTTGAATTGCTTCTGCTTCTGCACTCAATATTAAATTGCTCGTTGACTTAACGTATTCATCGAAGATCCGAACAAAAGTTTAAAATGTAAATACTGACGGTGTAATAATGCCGTTTCTATAAGGGCACGTTCACGCCTCAAGTTTTTGCCTAATGATCATTACGATTTGTGCTTAACGCGCGCTGAGCGTGCGCTGCGACTGTTCAGTTTGAGTTGCGCATTTTTCGGGAACGGCCGTGAAAGCAGCAATTTGTCTGTAGAATATGGGAACAAGTTCTTCCCATGCACGTATTATGTTGCAATAGTCAGAGCTTGACATATATCATATGTATGGCCGATTTTCTATCGCATCAGTAAAAACATCTGTATTAAAAGTTTTTCCATTTTCTCAAATCCGATTCAAGCAATGCATCGAAAACTCATCATAAGCATTGAAAGCGTGTATTTCATCGAACGACAGTACGACGACCAAATGATCACAAAGCGCGCGCTTACGCGCGTTAGTGTGGCGTTAAGCGCGCGTCAAATTAAAACGCGTGTTAGCATCCGAACGATTCTAACAAAATGCATGCGTACTTTTCAACGCGCGTTAGCAAAGTGTGCGTTGAACGCTTATCATATGAACGTACTCTAACTCAACTAAAGTAAAAGTAAATGACAAGTTTCCAATACAAACAGAAGAAAATAACAAATCTAATTCAATAAATTCTTTTATCTCGTCGATCCTGGGAGTATTTGAAGAAAGATGTTTATGAAGGTATTTAAATTACAGATCCAGATTTGCTCAATGAATTGACGAAAGTTGGAAATTGTTTAAGAGCTCTTTATTAAGATGAGCTAAGGGATTTCTACAAAATTAGGTGTTTCAATTCATGAAATACTTTGAAGTTATTTCCGTAAATTATCCCAACAAGGTATCTTATGAAGTGTACCAGCAGGTCTGCAACTTGTTAATTCAATCGGAAATACATAACTTAACAATGGACCAATAAGTAATTAAATTACTAACTTTGTTGTACAAAAGCTTGTGTTGGAAGTACATATTTTCGGTTGTGTTACAAGCAGAATGAAAAACGTTGAAATAAAGGCCTCCTTGTTCAAATGGTTAATACACTGTTAGAAACAACTGTACCCCTAGCACGAACCATTATCGAATTCGAATAGTTTGCAAACCGAAATGTCAATGTCAAATTTTGTATGGAAACTTGAACAGCAGCGGCACAAAGTACGCAACGAGAATTAAAAATCAGTACACATTTAACAATGACATTTAGGACTCGCAAACGATACGAATTCGATATTGGTTCGTGCTAGGGGTACTGGTAGGGCAAAGCTGATAACCACCGCTCTGCAGTTAAAGCACAGTTAAATAACAGTACCTTTGCTTGTGTTGTATTTCTGTTGGTAAGTAAGATTCCAGGGCTCCAAGAGTTAGGAGATTGAGTTCAGGTCGATAAGATGAGGATGGGTGGATGGATGGATTCTCAAAATAAAATACCTATTGATGAAAATAAATTAGTAGTAGTAGTAGACTATAAGTTGAAAGATTATATTCTTAGTTTGCTGTAACAAGGTTGTCTTTGTATAAGAGCATCATAAATAATATTAATCCTCAGTGGTTTTTGATGTAATCGCATTTTATAGTTTAACATTATCTTGGATATAAATGCATTGAAAAAAACATATCATCATCATCAGCCTATTAATGTCCCCACTGCTGGAGCACAGGCCTTCCCTATGGATGGAATAGGGAGATTGGGCCATGACCCACCACGCGGGCCCAGTGCGGATTGGTGGGTGCTAACAACTGCAGATGCAGCCGGGACTAATCCAATGACCGACCACTGCGAAAGTTGCTTAAGTTCAACGATCGCAGCCGAACGCGCTAACCACTTGCGCCATCGAGCTCCTCAAATTGTTTTTTTTTTAAATATATAGATAACAATTAATATTTTAAATCAAGTTGATAAGTTCTTTTTATGATTTACTGTTGTCTTGGGAATGTGTTCAGCAAGAAGGCGTTAATAATATTCTCTTCATTTCCCCCCAATTTATTGTCGCTTAAGCCTCTTGTTATCTTTTGTTTCAATATTTTTGTTTCATATTCTTACTCAAGGGAGAAGGAGACAAAGCGAGGCTGTGGAGTCGTAAGGCTATTATTTATTAACCCTCGGTGATTATTGAGGCAATATAATGCAAAGCTAGTCTTGTTAGCAGATGATTACAGACGTTAATAAGGGCGGTAGTACAGACGTTAGCGGCGCGGTTGGTTCGAGCAAAGAAAAAAAAAACTATGAAAAATACGAGAAGACTCATGCATTTTGGGTTCCGGAGAATCATCGTTTTTCGATCAACATTTTTTCTCTCTATTAAAATCCATAAATGTATGTTGAAATTCCTTTTATTACGAGTTTTTTTTTATTTGCTTAGTATAAACAGATTTTACATAGCTTTGCATACATATTTAGGGCTATGTATGGATGATAATGTTTGCTTGATTCACGTGAAATTTTATAAAATTACACGTGCAAACAACAATAGGATATATCCTATTGCAGCTTAATCACGTAAAGACAATACGTGGCTGGTACTCCATTTAACAGTATTTTCTAACATTTTCTCGTCTCGCTAAATAACTTTTGTATTCCTTAAGGCTAAATAAAGTAATGTTTATTTGAATTTGTTATCATCACGATTAAATCTTTGTTAAAGAAGATTAATATAATTTACATAATGCATAGTTTGAAGATCTTTAGCAAGGTTAAGATTTACTTTTCTTAAGTTGCGGTACCCTAAAAAAACACGTAGTTACCTGACCTTGTAGCTAGACGGTCTTTAGACAAGTCACTGCGCAGGAAACATCACAAGCATAACTATAAAAACGTAGGTAAAACCCGCTCTCGGAGGGTTCCGTTTGCTTTGCTATCAGCGAATCCCTTAGTAATGTTCTTAAAATAAGTAGAAAAAGGTCTGACAGCTTTACACGAATTATTTTTATTGTCGTCCTGTATCCTGTTAAGTAACAGGATATTTGACGACAACAGAAGTTGTTGTCGTCAAATAAATTCAAAATTTATCTCCTAAAGTAGATACAATTTAAAGTTTGGCAGAACAATCAAAATCTTAGTATAGAAAAACAAATTATTTTCCTAAAATTTACCTTTTATGACCTCTACAAGAAACGTTTATTGCTGGTTCTCTGTATTTCGAGTAATTGGTTTTAATGGCCTCTCAGTGTTTGATTACTAGGTTCCTTCGTCAAAGGATCCCTAAAGTAACGTAGCCAGAATGAAAGAGATAAAAGATACAATTGTAAAGGACAGACAATGTGGATGGTCAAACATTCCGTAATGTATCTGTATACCTTTGTATTATTATTTGGCAAACCAGTTACCGAGCTTTTTTTGCTCTAATTGAGCAGTTTTTCATCTACTAGCAACATTACAGTGGCGCCAAAGTCAAATTGATCTTTTGACGATATGGTACTATTATTTACGACGACGTTAGTGTAATTATTATCACGTTATTAAATCTGTATCGTAGCCAAAATGAACTTTAACAGATTGGAGTATAGTTACAAATAGGATCGGCTAGTATTAACATGTGCTCCCTAGCTAAGCCTTTCTTTGTGAGTAGTTGATCTCAATATCTTTCATACTTTATGAAACACGCAGATACATTGTAAGTACTGATCACTAATTCTTCGAAAAGCATTAGAGTAAGCTTACTTAAATAATAGCTTTAGATTGCCATATTTGTCTTAAATTTACAAAGGTTCGTCCGAAACTTAATTGGAGACATTACGCGCTCAAAAAAATTAAACTTGAATTTTTTGCTAAATTACTTGCTATTAGGATAATTTTAGTTTAACTACTAAACTAAGAACAGGGGGTCTACTGCCTTTCTCCGCAGCGAACTTTCGATAACGATTTAATCTCGTCAATTTAAGGTTATACTTAATTTAAACGATTAACTATCAAATTGAAGCTTTCTTTGAGAAGGCTTAGAAAAGCTGTACCTCAATCTATATTCCGATACGAATATTATTATAATTAAAAATGAGCCAGAAACATAGTAAGAAAAGTGCGAAGTTTCGATCGAAATTTAGTTTTTCGTTGAATTATAGCAGGCCTCCAGTTCATTGCCGCTCCATCGTTCTTTGGTTTTGTGTCGGCGGTAGGTCTACAGTATTAATAATAAGATCCATTTGAAACAATATACCTATCTCTTTTATTTGCTTCACTGGCCGGAGCTTGTCTCTTTCTCCCTTTTTTTACTTTTTGTTTGTCCCTCGGTGTTTATTTTTATCTGTGCACTGCTCGAGGTTAATTTAGTGCGGGGTTATAAGATTTCTTCATAAGAAACTGATTTAAATGTCCGTCTGATATAATAATTCAGAATCAGACCTACCTGTTTGTTTCTCAGTTTGTTGAAAGAAGTCGAATTAATTTCTTCTTTTTATGTTGAGGAAAGTAATTTACAATGTACAGCAGTATTAAGAACTTTGTGTTCATAAGTTCGGCGTGAAAAGTTTAAATTTATGATTAGTTTATATATTACACTCCGGTGTTATTTCGGTTTGTGTTGGGAAACTAAAATATATGTGATTTGAATGGTTATAACTTAATTACTCATATTTACTGCTTACTATACTTAGTAAATTAACTATTGAGTGGTTTAGCTTTGATTAGATTAGCCTTGCTATCCAACGTGGAAATGTTGCCAGCCTATTGGTCACCATTCCTGACTGCGCTAGCAGCGCTGGGGGTGATATATTTTTTATTTCGTAAATTGTAAGTACTTAGTTATTTATGTTTTTTAAGTTTTTAGACATTAAGTAGTTTTTAGCTTTTGTAATGTTAACTATTTGGTTAACATAATAATAAGACAATTATTTATAAGTGCTCTACCCAATTACAAACTAAGTAAATATTAAAAACAAAAATAAAGTAACGTTAACGTTCAACACAAACATTAAAATGTTCGCTTTTCTTAAACGGATTTCAAATCTGTGTACGTAGCAAGTTAATGATTTAATGTCAGATGGTATGTGGTTGGCATATTGCTGACAGGACTTACAGGAAAACGCTTGACAAACGGTCCCCAAAGACAAACATGTACAACAACATTCATCATCATTATAAGTAAAAAAAAACACATATAAAATACACACGAATAGAAAGAATATTGAGAGCTTTTATATTGTATTATTGCAGCAACAAAGTGTAGATAAGTTATTTATAGTTAACATTAACTTCAATGATATTGTTAAAACTGATTAAAATTCGGTCATTGCAAAATGCGAATTCATTTCCATCCATCGTCCCACACGCTAATGAAATTATGAGGGGATATTCAATTTCTTTAGAAAACTGATTGAATTGTTTGCAAATGTTTCTAATGAATAAAGAGGAGAGTCGTCTTTAGAGGAATCCGAACAAAAGAGCATCTGACTGCTGGCTGGCTTTAGATAGAAAGCATTTTCAGCACCAGACAGACTCTTCAAGTGTTTGTTCAGGCTTCTTACTTTAGTCTGAATAATTCACGAAGCCGCCCAGTGTTAAAATATGGGCCAAATCCAATGAGGAAAATTTTTGATTGTTTTTATTGTCCACATCGTTATAACGTATTATTGCACTTCCTGAACATAATAATAATTGTTGTTTATTTGCTAAGAACCGAGTTTGTCCCTGACGGGGCTTGTAACATTCATTAAAATTAACAATAGGTACCTACCAATTTATTGTTATATAAATTACATAGTGAATGAACTTTTGACGGGAGTTTTTTCGATTGAGAATAACTTTTATTTAAGTTACGTTTTCGATATATGTAATATCGAAATAAAATAAAATAGTAATAATATATACCTATTTTGTACAAAAAAGTTTCATCGTGATTGTGATGTTTTCATAAAATGGTGATTTTTCGATAATTGAAGTTTTCCAGAAAATCGCGATTAACTGTTTCCCCCCTTTAAAAGGGTGACCTTTTAATGGAGGGAAACGGTTTATCGCGATGTTCGCACCCGTCCCGAACCCAAATCGGCCGTAAATTATTTTCCTTCTTTTTTTAATGCATTCTCTTTGTTTTAGAATGGGTTTCATCCTAGTCTGCTTTTTTTTAACTTTTTACATTTTTCAGAGGCATCCGCCCTGGCCAATGTTATGTAAAGTAAATTTTTGTGACACGTGTTTCATGTGGAATTCCCGAATTTCCGACAGAGTTAACTTTAACGGTTTGTTAACAATTAGTACGAGCACCAGCCGGTTTGAATTTGAAATTATACAGAGAGAAGTTACCAAGCGAAGGGTCACAGTCACAGCCGTGAAGTTCGCCCGTTTCTATGTTGACTTAAAGGGCAACATGCTAAAACCTTTTTGTAAGCTATAATTATTTCAAACCAGTGAACACGTGTGCGTTTAAAAGGTTTAATGGCAATGCGAGCAAAATAGTTTTTCTCAAGGGCTTTTCTGTTGCGAGATGACGTACCCCATTTTTTTGGAATGACTGAATTTTTGGTTTTCGCCGCATAATCGATTTTGATGAATTTTGGGGTAAAGGTAAATGAGGCTTAGGAGTAACGTAAGGATTATATTAAATAAAACTAGTTATTACGGGTTAATACACGAAACTTTATTTATTTATTGACGTTTCGCAGCCTTTTCAGGTCTGCATCGTCAGAATAATGATTTTTTTATTTAAAATTGTTGAGCTACCTTCGAAAGACTTATATTGAGCGTTCGGTTATTTCATTGGAAGATGTTTAAAATTTTATTGTCTATGTATGAATTTATTATTTAATTTACTTAATAAAGTATTTTATTTAAAATTCTTGTTTGTAATTTTGAGTTTATTTATTTGACTCTAACTACCGTAAACTACCACCGGTTCCAAAATTGGGAGACCTTCCTGAGAAGAACCGGCGAAACAAACTCAAGAGAGGCTTTCTATCTCCTTCTTATGTTAAATTATGCAAACAAAAAGAACTAATAGTATCTGATGGTCTTGCAGTATGTGCTCGGGGTTGGGATTTTATCTCCTGTATAATAGGTTCCCAAGCTGGTGGTATATACCAACCATCTTCCCTATTGAAATTTGGATATTTTTTAATCTCAATAGCCTCGCGCATCATTCGAGGAACGAACCGCCGCTCAGCTGCAAGGATCTGTGGTCTATCAAATCTAATGTAGTGGTTTGGTCCCCCTAATGCATGTTCACACACTGCAGATTTATTTTCGCGCCTATGTTTCATATCTGCGATATGTTCTTTTACCCGAGTCCCTATACTCCTCTTTGTTTGCCCGATGTAGGAGAGCCCACAGTCGCATTCAAGTTTGTAGACACCAGCAACTTGAAAGGGTATATTGCTTGACCGGTCGTAGAAACTGGTTGATCTTCTTTGGCGGCTTGAAGTATGTATTGATTGAAGCACGCTTCAGAATCCTCCCAATCTTGTCAGTGACTCCTTTCATGTAAGGTAGTATAGCAGGTTGTCGGTCGATATGTTCCTCGAATGATGCGCGAGGCTATTGAGATTAAAAAATATCCAAATATCAATAGGGAAGATGGTTGGTATATACCACCAGCTTGGGAACCTATTATATAGGAGATAAAATCCCAACCCCGAGCACACACTGCAAGACCATCAGATACTATTAGTTCTTTTTGTTTGCATAATTTAACATAAGAAGGAGATAGAAAGCCTCTCTTGAGTTTGTTTCGCCGGTTCTTCTCAGGAAGGTCTCCCAATTTTGGAACCGGTGGTAGTTTACGGTAGTTAGGGTCAAATAAATAAACTCAAAATTACAAACAAGAATTTTAAATAAAATACTTTATTAAGTAAATTAAATAATAAATTCATACATAGACAATAAAATTTTAAACATCTTCCAATGAAATAACCGAACGCTCAATATAAGTCTTTCGAAGGTAGCTCAACAATTTTAAATAAAAAAATCATTATTCTGACGATGCAGACCTGAAAAGGCTGCGAAACGTCAATAAATAAATAAAGTTTCGTGCATTAACCCGTAATAAATAGTTTTATTTAATGAGTGATGTGCGTGAAAACCTAAGAAACAAGTAAGGATTATATCTTTGAGTGAAATATGAAAAACCAATTTATTTCAAGTAGACAAAGTCATGGACGCGCGCTATTCTAGTATATTAGATTTGGTAATGTTTTGTAGCGTCAGGCTAGAATCCATGATTGCTTTTTAAGAACTAGGAGGTTAGTCCAGGCAACGAATGCTCAAAAACAGGTATAGAGGGAAATGCTTGGAACTCAATTTTTGACTTCGTAACTTTGTTAGGACTAGTTAGGAGGTAAACATATCAAAAGTCCCCGCCCGTACAGCCGGGGGGAAGGGGGGGGATTGAAGGTCCCATTTTTAGGTTTTTCGCATATATCTCGGAAACTATGCATCCTAGCGACATGAGACTTTGACAAAAGTGAAAGCTGATTGAATTTGCTACAAGTCTTATTCAGTCAAGTTTTTTGATATCTTGTATAGTTTTCGAGATATCCGCTCTTGAAAGTCTGTAATAATGGAAAAAAAAAATTGCCACCACTTCCTGGGAATGCTGTTTTACTGCTCCCTCTGTGGGAGGAAGACAAGAGATATCAGGCTTGATGGTGGTCACTGATTTCAAGAATGACTTGTACCTGTAGGCATTGAGGGAAATCTCTTTCGCTGGAACTCCATACCACCTTAGATGCAGGTTTCACCTGCCTTTTGTACTTCAGCGGTGTTGGAGAAAGGGTGTGAAATGACCGCTGCTGCTTTCTGGATTTCTGGTGACTTGATAATGTCTCTGGTCTCTGGGAAGGGAGGAAATTTCTCAAACCAATCGGTGAGCTTGGCAATGTCAGCTCCATCCTTGTTTTGGCGGGCTTGTCCGAAATCTGCATGCTGCTCACTGGTGGAACCAACAACCCTACGGCCGGCATTGTTGAAGAGTTATCCGATCAAATAAAGCAAAAATGTGAAGCAAATTTTTTTTCCATAATTACAGACTTTTAAGAGCGGATAGCTCGAAAACTATACAAGATATCAAAAAACTTGACTGAATAAGACTTGTAGCAAATTTAATCAGCTTTCACTTTAGTCTCATGTCGCTAGGATGCATAGTTTCCGAGATATATGCGAAAAACCTAAAAATGGGACCTTCAATCCCCCCCCTTCCCCCCGGCTTAAGGGCTACGGGCGGGGACTTTTGATATGTTTACCTTCTAACTAGTTCTAACAAAGTTACGAAGTCAAAAATTGTGTTCTAAGCATTTCCCTCTATACCCTTTCGTTGCCTAGACTAGGTACTTCTGCTTAAAATTATGAATATATGTTATGATATTGTAAAGATATTTTGTTAAAAGAATGTGTAGACGCCTTCATTTAACATATTACCAAGCTGTACTCAATCATTTTCCTTACGGATATCTTTCACAGCTTGCATGGTAGCGAATAATACCTACCAACCCCTTGTATAACCCTTCACAGAACCCTCCCTTTCTTAAGAAAGCGTAAACACGTGCAAAGACGCGTGTATCCGACAGCACAACAAAAAGATCTTTAATTAAGTGCTTACCATCTCCAGTAAATTTCAACATTGTGCACCTCACGGATGATTTGATTTTAATTGCTTTTAGCAGGAACTATTCAAAGAAGTTGAATTTATTTATCAAATTTTCATTCATATTGCCGTTTCATTCATTCATTCAATTACTGTGAGTTTAGATTTGAGATGAAATTCTAAAAAAATATGAACTCTGTTTAACTCAGTAATTAAGGAAAATTAGATAATGTATACTTACCTCTTACTTAATTGTAACTTCAGCAAGATATCCCGAAATAAAGTTTTTAAACGTAACTTCTTGTTTTGTACTGAAATAGATTAAACATTTTTTTATTACCTAACCCTTAACTTTGTGTTTTAGCGTTACCAGTTGTATGTGTTTGGTAGATAACATAATAAAACACATTGAAACACCGTCAAAGCACGTAGGTAATTGCTTTCTTTATCTAAAATGTCATTATAGCGCGGATTTGGATTATAGATGAGGGGGTAATCTAATGGTGTATTGATGGAATCCGGGGCGAAGTTTCACAAGGTGGGTATGCGGTTGCTAAGCAACCAGCTGTTCCTGTGCTCAATTAACCGCAATCAATGCGGTTCGGTTACGTTACCCACACTGAGCTATTTCAGGATATAACAACAGTTACTTACCAACTACCTCCTAAATCGAATTTCACTTTGATACACAATCAAATATAAACAAAGCAATGTTGTGATTTTATGAGGACTTCCACGGAAATGTTATTATTATGGTAACTATTTAATTTATGTTGAATATGAATAGACATTACGTACATTTCTCGTTATTCTAATAACAAATATTGAGCTTTTCTAGGCGTGTCTTGTGATGTATCACATTCCAGTTTCGAAGAAGTCACCCTTGCCAACGATTTCGTTATTGGACATTGTCATTGTTATTCGCAAAGCGCTAGCTGACTCGGCGAACTTCGTACCGCCCAAAAGTAATAAATTGCAATAAAGTAATATTATGACTATAAATTGAGATGTAAGCTATCCTATCTTTCAAGTTGGATCAAATTGCACACGGTGTGCAAATTTGATTAAAATCGGTTTAGTACATTAGGAGTCCATCCCGGACAAACAACGTGACGTGTAATTTATATATACAAAGATAAGATAAGAAGATATGCGAACAAGTGTAGAAGGAGGCCATGAACACATGGGCATGCTCATGAACACTTTCTACACTTGCTTCCAAATGTCAGTTATCTTTGTGAATTTATTATATTTTTGTAATGGAGAACTTATAAATATGGAGAAATATCGAATGACGTCATGTCTTGGTACAATTTTTACTTAGAGGGACGTCACGAGCTCCCACTCCCAAATAGCGGGGCTATTCTGTAAAAATTTCACGCGCGGATCCGCTGCGTCATGAAAATAAATAAATATTTCCAACACACACACCAATTAGCCTAACCCCAAAGTAAGCACTATAAGGCTTGTGTTATGGGATACTAGGGTAACGGATAGAATACATATATTGTACATATATAAGTATATTTATATAGAAATACATATTAAACATCCATGACCAGAGTACAAATGCACGTATCCATCACACAAACATTTGCCCCTACCGGGATTCGAACCCGGGACCTCTCGAGTCTGCGACACCATGAAACCCGGCGTACAAACCACTCGGCCACGGAGGTCGTAGAAAATGGGTTTCCAAGGTTTCAAATGTCCCCCAAATAAGAGCATATAAGATAGATTTGTCGCCATGTAATATACAATAATATTCTCGTTTCATTTAATAACTACATGTCACTATTGTTACTCCGATAAAGTCCGCAAATGCTCACTCGCATTTACAAGATACGGGAATCCGTCATTTGTCCAGAGAATCGATCAATATTCACAAAGAAGTTTTATATATTTGCAAGAATAAAAATTTGTCGTTAAACTGAAAAAAAATTCCAGTGAAATAGCATTATCATCTGAAACAACAAAGATTAAGCTTCATCTGTTATTCATGGAGATACTGTTAGAGACTGCGTCGTCCAGATATGTAAGCATTTTTTTTTATAAAATTATGACGTTTTCATTATCCGTCCAGGATATTTACGGGATAGTGACATTAAAAATCCCGTATTCTTTTTGTATTATATAAACTCACATCATGGTAATATGTCCCTTGCGGGGTCAGCAACAACGTTTCGAATTGTATCCATGGGGTCTGTTCTATGGTATAGTGATGTCCCGTTGAAGTTTATTTTGAGATCAGTAAAATTCAAGCCTTTTTGACAATATACTGTTTTAATCTTACATGGTCAGTTACATTACAGCTATTAACGGGATTGTCACCATGTACCTTGTTTTTTATGAGTCTCCGATATTTCGGCATTGTTGCAACCGCCATGATCACGGAGTAACTTTTTTGAAAATTTAATGAAATTACTCGTATGTGGCAAAATCTGACACTTCTAATATAACAAGGAAATGTGTCTATTTTCATCGTCAGAAAAATTATGTGGCAATGGCTCCTTTAAGGATATGAGATACTACACGAATATAAGTTGCAAAAAGGAATGTTCCTCTCTTAAAAGTTATGTAATTACTAGTGGGTACCCGCGACATCGTCTGCGTTGAAATATTAGTTTCCCATACAAACTTTGAACCCCCGTTCAAACTTTGAACCTTTAGGGAGTGATTTTTGGTTTTTTTTTTATTTTGGGTTACCTACAATACGAAGAGATAGCGCTGCCTTGCAGCCTAGGCCAGAGAAAAAATCGACATGGCAGTCAGGGCCGCGGTAGCGTAATGGTCAGTGCATTCGCCCGGTTAGCGAAGGGTGCGGGTACGAGTCCCGTCTGCTTCCTGGTCCGCGTGTTTTTTTTTCTAGTAAACTTATATTGAGATTTAAACAACTAGCTGTTAAATGCTAAACAAATAAAATAAAAAAAAACTTCCTTTCTTAGCGCACGCCTACATCACAATAGCTATTCGTGTACCAAAGAACAACGCCAAGTGTCCATAGTAACTTTGGCTTAATATAAAATGTTCACGGACAGCAATGAAAATAGTTTTATTGTGTGTTGTTAATAACAAAAACATTTCCAGAATATTAAAAATTCTAAAGAACTTTGCGCAAAAAAATACTTCAAGAATACAAATATGGAATTTTGAGGTTATTTCAATTTTCTATCACCGTGGCGAAGTGGCTTCCACACCGATTCTCATGGTGTCGCCATATCTGGGTTCTCAGGTTCGCGAGACTCTGTCAGTCTCTGTGTCATTTATTCAGAAAAATAACTGTTTAACATTGTTTCGGGTCTGTGTTTGAGGTATCTTTACTAGTCGGTAGACTAATGCTATTTTATATGCGCATTGTGGTAGACCCAAAGTACGGTCGTCTGGGTTGGTATTTACAATTAATAATACATTTCGATGATTATTTGAATCATTTTAAAGAATGCAAAAAACTGCTGATTCAAATTCACTATTGCTGTATTATTTTAAGTTATCACATCAGTTATCAATGCCAGTGCGTCGTCTCGGAACTCCTTGTCTCTTTCTTTTTATTGTAATAAATCAGAGAGAAACAAAATGGCAGCTCAATTTATTTTTGTTAGATTTCCGGTCAGTTATTTGTTTATTAGTAAATAAAGTCTATATTGGGAAAGTTCTCGAAAAAAGATAAATGTAATTTTAGACATTCGAATTTTTTATGTTTCTTGTTGTATGTAAAAGACACGTGTCTGTGCCATTTTATAATTAAAAGTTTTGTAAGCCAGAATCTGACATTGTTCTTTCAGTGCAATCCGTACAGTGGTTTAAACTGTGTGTTGATAGATCAGTCAGTCAGTAACAGTTGCCTTTTATATACACACATAGATAAATTATTTTCTTATCTATTTATATTAGCCCTAACCATCCAAGTAAGCCTCAAGTTAAAGAGATTACCCTTCTTGTGGTTTTGTGGGTATCTGTAAGCTTAGATGCAATATTGTTGTCACCTACAATCCTTAAGTATATTTAGTTTAAACTTCAAATGTAGTTAACTGGTTTCACCTGAGTAAACTCTTTTGAGAAATGCATTAAGTTTTGTATTATTCACAATTGGAAACTCTCCGAACAGCTCCCGTACCTCCCAGGTAAACCAACTCCCCGATCTACCCCTCACGGGTAACTGCGGGGTCCAGTTATGAGTCACCGCTTGTTACGCCTGGGTCACGTTTGCCCACCCTAACCAAATCCCCTATCTCTTGGAGCCTTGGAACCTTACTCACTGATAGAAACACAACACAACCAAAGGGTAGTGTTATTTAGTTATTTTACTGTGTTCAATTCGAATGAAAAATCCGTTATGCCCTACCTCTCTTACATACAATGCTTGATATGGGATAAAAGATGTCACGAGTTGTTCTCAATTTGTTATGAATTAGTGGTGAATAAAAATGCAATCAAATCGAGGAGCTCGATGGCGCGGGTAGTTAGCGCGTTCGGCTGAGATTGTTGAAGTTAAGCAACTTTCGCAGTGGTCGGTCATTGGATGGGTGACCAAAAATCTTCTATCTCGAGTTCCTCCGTGCTTCGGAAGGCGCGTTAGGCCGTTGGTCCCGGCTGCATCTGCAGTCGTTAGCACCCGCCAATCCACACTGGGCCCGCGTGATGAGTCATGACCCAATCTCCCTATTCCATCCATAAGGAAGGCATGTGCCCCAGCAGTGGGGACATTAATAGGCTGACGAGGAGATGATCATGAGAAAAATAAAAGGTGCCATCAACGGTAGTTTTTAGATTGTAAAACTATGCATTGTAGCGCCTTTAACATGTTGCAATAAAAGCAGTATTTGTAACGAATGTTATATCAACTGTCATGACCTCCACTGTGGACATGTTATCGAAATCCGATACTATCGATAGCATTGTGCTATCAATAGAAATAATTATTATCGATAGTGTCGTTACTTGCAGCGACCCTGCCCTCTACTTCAAAGAGACCGACTTTGAATCCCAGTAATATTGTAGTGAGAATATGTTCGAGTGATAGCATAAATAAATATTTGTTATCCAGTGTTATTTGTTAATATAATAATTATTTATATACGCATTACATACTATATAGTAGTTCGTTGTTTGGTATCCACAGTTCAAGTACGATTTAGATAAAATAATGTGAGTCGTCTGGAATATAAATGAAGTTTTCTTTAGTTATAACTTTACATACCATCGATTAGTTCAATATTATACGTACATTACAAGCAATAGTCATAGTTATCATCTTGAAATTGAATGGTATAAAGTTAACGGGAAAAAGGCCTGAATAAAAGATTGAATCGATTTTAATTTTTAATTTTATCATGATAATGACATCAAAGGAAACGGATTCGTATAAATCAATAATGAACATTAATGGATTCATACGAATATTTTTGTCTTTCTGAAGCATGTAAAGCATATTTAAATGAGTGACTATCTCTCATATATTCGGGAGATTAAAGTAAATTGGATAGAGCTGTCAGAGCAGTCAAGTTGGGTTTTGGCATACTTTCAAACTTTGACGACGTGAGTTATTATTTTTATAGCTAGTTTAACTGTAAAACTTTTAATAGAGTACCTTGTAAAATTTAATAGAATGCCTATAATCATTATACCTTGTATTATTATAACATTTCTAATAGTCTCCTATCTTTAATATATGAAGGGGAATTAAGACATACTTTATTATTGTTTTATTATATATGTGATTTGTGAATTCACTGATATTTGTATCTCCAAATTCCTTTTAATTTAATTAAACAACTTATTAAGGAATATACAAAAGAAGAAATATACATTTATAAGTATACAACTTCAGCTGAATTTGAAAGTAACTCATGTTTCACGCTGTGCGTCGCTTTCTATATCGAAAATATAGTAATAAATTTTAGATATATTGCAAATAATGTTCAAATGTTCGCAGATCAATTCTTTAATTATTATCAGTTAGGATTGTCAATATGATCTCAAAAGGTATTTTGTCCACAGTTTTTATCCACTGATGATTTTAATTGAATGTATATTTAAATTGTTTTAGTGTTTTTGTATTAGGACTATCAATTTGCTAGCAGCCTTTCTAAGATTCATTTAACTTTGCTGTACAATTGCACTTTATCCAAGATGCACCGGATATTGATTTTCCGCCAAGACTTTCTAGCACACCGTGTTAAGTGCCCTTCGAATGTTCTTCTAAATGTGATGGAAAATGAGTCAGAAAATCTCCCTTTTTGATATTTCATTCCGGGCAGCCGTCAAGGTTAAATGGGATGGAATTTACTACAGTACTAGTACTACAAAGATTATTTTGGTGATATTGATGTCGATTCTGACCAGATTCTCTAAACTTAAAACTAAATTTAAAATCAGTCTCTCCTTTGCATTCTTTTTCGTTAATGACAAGGATAAACTATTGTCAAATATAAGTTTATATTTAAAGAATCATGTCAGAATCGACGCCATTATCTATTACATTTATTTCGGAAAAAAGTTGTAATTAGAAGAAAGAAATGTATGTTTCTTCATGACACATTGTTATATTTCTTTCTTAAATCCGCAAAGCATAATAAACATTAGTTAAGTACCTTTACCAACGATCGTTTTGACCATCAACAAAAGCAAATGCAATGGGGTTTTTGCTCGGAAGAAGATTTTCAAAGATTCCATTTACTGGTTTTTAGATTTGAAAAAAAAAATACTTATTTCAAAATAGTTTTACATAAGGAAGCACATTGGTGATGTTCGATTGAATTTCATATGTATAAGGTAATTAAGTCGTTCGTCTAGACGACACGGGTAACTTCCTCTGCCAACTAGTGTTTACAAATGCAGGCGCACTGCAGCACCGATTGATTTTCAATCCCTTTGACTTCTTGAACTTTGAGAGCATAATTTTAACCTAGATATTCTGAATATGAAAGCTTCACTCTGAATATTCACTGGTTCAATTCATAATATCTATTAATATGTAGTGCACGCTATTAATCGATGAAAAGGCTAGAATTCAGAAAGATTCACGTAAAGTAAATTTTAATATGTTCGCAGTTTGTCTTGTACGGTTAATATTTTTTTTAATGTGTTGGTTTAATATAAAATATAAAATAGTTTTTGCCCGCGAATTCGTCTGAATTGAAAAATTGGATCACCACACAAAGTTCCACTCCCCTATTCAACCCATTTGAGCATGATTCCTGGGATAACAACTACCCTTATACCCGGGATTCAATCTATCTCTTTAACAAATTTCAACTCAATCGGTTCCGCTATTTAAGCGTGAAGAGGTAACAGACACAAACAAACACACTTTCGCAGTTATAATATTAATATGGAAGTACGATCACAAAAATATCGACAACAGATGATATATTTATAAAAAAAGAGAAAAGAAAATATAAAAAACAGATAATAAAGATTCATATGCAGGACCTTTGATGTCACGTGCTTGCAAATTAAAATGCACCATCCGTAGCCTTATAAAATACCAAAATAACTTCAATAAACAGCGTTTTGAAAATTATTGTCAGGCTCACGACGCCCACAGTCATATAAGAAGTCTTTTGAATGCAAAACTATTTCCTTGGTTTCCCTCTCCCTCTCCGACACTTCCAATTTCATTTCTAAAAAAAGGTCACTTGAGCTAGCGACGTGCAGGATCATAACATTGCTGCGTCTAACGAAGGACCCTCCACGGCACACAGGAGGCAAAGACGAGCTAACGGGCCTTTTGAGACGCTGTAGAGTGTACTACGTTACCAACAACTATATAGGAAACTAGCTTCTTCCGCGGCTTTGCTCGTGTTAGATTTGATTTTGAGTGAATGATTCTTGGTGCTTCATACAAACCGTGAAATGCCGTTATATCCCTTTGGGGATGAGTTTTGGAAAATCCTTTGTTAGCGCAAGTTTACACCATAATAGCTATACGGTCAAAACATAATATAACGACATCGTTTACAACGACGTGTAGGTTATTACGACCAATTGGCAAGTTCCCGACCGAAAACCCTATCTATATAAATCCTTAAGGAAACAAACCGCCTATAACAACACCGGATATACCGAAATACCGCTTAAAACAACTTATAACCAATGAATATAGATGAAGTTCATATCGATATTCATCGGGTATAACGACTAAGTGTTTTACTTGTTCCAGCAAAACAAAATATACTGTAGGTACTTAAACTTTTTCATAGTAAACTTATAACTCGACGACCTATTTTGACGACCTCCGTGGTCGAGTGGTTTGTACGCCGCGTTTCATGGTGTCGCCGACTCGAGAGGTCCCGGGTTCAAATCCCGGTGGGGACAGATGTTTGTGTGATGAATACGAGCATATTTGTACTCCAGTCATGGACGTTTAATATGTATTTCTATAAAAAAAAAATATACTTATATATGTACAGTTTATGTATTCTATCCGTTACCCTAGTATCCCATATCACAAGCCTTACAAGCACTATGCTTACTTTGGGGCTAGACTAATTGGTGTGAGTGTTGGAAATATTTATTTATTTATTTATTTATAACTTCTTTTTACGATATTTTATTTGAAAACAAACTTATATTCATTATCTATAACCATACTATATACATACATTGTGACAATAATATGACTACTTTTGTATATTGCTTAAAACAACCATCGGACATAACGTCCGAAGTTATATGGTCCCTTCAATGTCGTTATATCCGGTTTCGACTGTATTTGTGTCTTTCTGCCCCGTCAGTCATTAACCATTGCCTTTTATATAAACAGATCAAGATATGCATATCTAAAAAGGTAGAATAAACGAGCTTGCAATATCGTAGAGAATTAAATATTACATTGAATGTTTGGCAGTGTATTGATTTGTCTTATTCCGAGATTTCGAGGCTTTGCGCTTATGACGTTATTATGGCCCATAAGATATCTCCCTTCCAGGAGTTATGACGGATAAGAGTGTCGTTTTCGAGAACGATAACGTTCATGTCGAAGAATTAATGAAGTGATATTTTTAGGGTTCTGTATCTCAAAGGGAAAAAACGGAACTCTTACAGGATCGCTTTCTCGTCCGTCTGTTTGTCAAGACCCTTTATCCTATATTTAAACCACACAGTATACACTCAGGTGTACGGTTCCTTGAAGCTGAAACAAAATCAAACTTCTAAGTTACCGTGTAAAAAACGGCCGTTTACATTGCAAAAACCATATAATTTCGACACTTAAGAGAATCAAAATTGAGAGGGTACTTTCGTTGACCAGGAACTATGAAATTTGGCAAGAAATGTAATGAAAAACAATTAGTTGTTTCGAACATCGGGGTTAAGCAACGGTAGGCAAGGTCAAATTGTGTGGGGTCACTAAATCTTAGTGTAGATATTTAAACTTTTACTAATTTTTATTTAAATTACTGATCAGTGAATGCGTTAGAGTAGAAATATGTAGGTTTAGTTTTTTTTGGAATGTAAGTGTGTTTATCTGTGTCTATGTATAATTATGTGAGTGTGTATATCGGAGTTGTTTGTTTGTATATTGAATTTTATTAAATTTTCTCATGACTGCCACTTAATTTATTCGTTGGCACAATTAATCATCTCTGATGTACATTTACTATTTTAAATTAAGGGCAACCTGTTATTGGCCATACTTACTTGTAAAATACTATCTGTTATTTGTTTATGTACCTATACGCTGTTGGTTTTCCTAATATAATAAAATAAAAATATTTTTTACAAAAGAGAATAATTTCATAATACAATAAAAAAGTAGGGTTTCTATGCAAGTACTGGGTGTCCAAATTTTTAAGTGAGTTAACCGAGGCTACAATTTTCGATTAATGTTCCATTAATATTAGCGCAAAAAAAGTAGTCTGATCCGTATATTAAGATGATTAAGTATGGATATAGACTCAAAGTCCATAATAAACGCCTATTACATACCGCTTTGTTAACCGTTTTTTTAAACGAATACCGGGCCAGTACTATACGTCTGTCTTTATTATCGAGGGGTTGTCAGAAAAAGTACCCCGGCTCGGTCTCCGGTAAAAAAAGGGCCTTCGACAAACGACAATGCTACATCACATGCATTTCTGTCAATGTGCATGACCGATGTTCATGCATACTAGTCATTTTTAGAATGCACACTGAAAAACACAAGGGACTCCCCATTAAACCTATACCTAGCTTGCACGCTGTTCGGATAAATATTAATAAAATAAACGATTTTTTGCTTTACTAAGCATGTCATGTTATGTTGCAATACCGCCCACAAATTTAACGTACATACTGTCATTGAATTACAAAATGCCATTTGAGTGATATGAACAAAACACGGCGTCACTAATCTAAGCTTATTCTATGTTTATTAATAATGGGGTATACGTGCAAATATGACATTTATGCTTCTACTATGATCATCATAGATATAGTTATAATAGATCTAAAACAGTGTAAAAAATAATCAATCTGTATTAAAGTATTGTGCGAGTATTGATAAAGCGGCAAAGATGTTTATCGATTTTTTTTTATAATTTAGAAAACAGGCAATTACGTTTCCATCGGGGACGATCTTTCAAATTGTTTTCGTTCAGATAGTTTGATAAATATTTTAGTGTTTTTTCTAAAGGAAATAGAAAGAAAATCATGGTTAAATTAATGCTCAAAAAATAATCAAAAATCAACTCAGCGTACGGAATTCTCGGCGGGCGAGTCCGATTCGCACTTGTCCTGTTTTTTTATTGTATAATGTTACCAATTAAGCCTATTAGCGGTAACAGTATGTTGGCTGCTATATTATGCTAGGGCATTGCTAACCTTGAGTCCATTCCGATATCGTGGCATACTTCCTCACTGCAGGGACACAAGAGAGAATTTTTGTTACGTGTTAAGTATACTTTCTCAGGGACGCGCTTCATTTCAAGGAGATGAGGAAATTCTATTTATAAATTAATCCTACGACTTATATAAATCCTGCAAAATACTTATCTGTAATGAAATCCTATCAAAGTAGAATTTATATTTCCTGTAAAACGGATAAGACAATTAAAAAGAACCCGTTGAGTTAAGAGTTGGATAACGCCTTCCTGGAAATCACAATTTAGACTAGTACTTAATTGAAAGCTGTTCCGGAATATAATAAAAATTACTTTCATCCTCAACTTTTAGTATCTGCTATTATTTTAAGACTAAAGAGCCTACTCGATGTCATTTATAATGCCCTATAGCTATTACTGTTCAGCGCGGATTAACATCGCTATTCCAAGAATGTTTTAATGGCATCTAAGCGCCACTTAATTAGTATTTTGTGGAAGAGATATTCGAGGCTGCATTTCAAGTGTCTCAGTTCAAAGTCGTATCAAGGCACAATGTAGTGGTATGCTTTGATCGACTTAGCCGCTCATTCATAAACGTACGTACATATACATAATATGTACATCATTATACTTACAATATATTCACGAGTTAGAGAACTGTTTGCGGAGTGTATTTGGGTTATTTTTGTGTCACGGATAGTAATGGCAACATTAGCGGTCGGGTATCGATTCCTGCGAAAAGTTTTCTTACATGAACGATTTATCAAAGATTCATGAGATGTTGTAAGTAAACATTTTATTGTAAACGATCTTAGCCAGGGCGTATCATTTTCAATCGTTGTTAACATGTTTATAACCTAATACCTAAAAATAAATCTAACTTAATTTATTTTAGAAATTTTCTTTATTTATCTCCAACTGACCAAATTCATTAAATTAAAGAAGGTTTGTTTGTGGGTTTAAAGTTGGGAGAGGTTACATTAAATGACTTTATAGCTAGACTCAGTGTGCATGTACTATTCAACCTAGATTTCTAAATTGATTGGTTCCAACTACTATATATGTGAAACCAATTTGTACCGTGACGTTTCCAACATTGTTATGCGTTACCTATATTTGGTTCAATAAATCTAATGATCTGTTATTTTTGTGCTGTTATATGCCGTTCCGGGTATATGATACAGGAAATTCAGTTTGAATATTCCTGGGAATAATTCAGAAGTTTCAAACAGTTCCTGGGGAGTTCGAGGGCTCTTAGTACGTGTGGTCTGCGACTACGGAAGTTATAAACTTTCGCCGCGGTAGGCTACAGGGTGACTAAAATTTATTCATCATCACCGTCAGCCCGCATCAGTTCAATGCTGGACATAGGCCTCTACCAAGGAACGCCATTGGTCGGTCGGTCGGTCCTCAACTCTCCGCAACCAATCATTGTCCGTTGCTTTTCGAATGTCGTCGCTTCACTTAGTCGCGGGACGCCCAACACTACGTTTGCCAATTCGCGGTCTTCGCTTCAGGACTTGTCTGCCCCAACGGCTATCCGTTCTACGGCATATATGACCGACCAGACCCCTGCCACTTCAGCTCTAAATAAATGTATCATCTGGTGTTTTTCTTTTCTTCGGAAATTGTAATTTATTTATTCAACATGAGACTTTACAGGCACTTATTGTCATCCATAGTTTCAAACAATGACGAACTCCGTGGCCATGTGGTTTTTACGCCGGGTTTTAAGGTGTCGCCTACTTGAGGGGTCCCGGGTTCGAATCCCGGTGGGGGCAGATGTTTGTGTGATGAATACGAGCATTTTTACTCTAGCCATGGATGTTTAATATTTTTTTATAAATGAACTTATATTATGTATTCTATCCGTTACCCCAGTATCCGTTAACACAGGCCTACAGTGCTTACTTTGGGGCTAGGTTAGGAATAAATATTTCCATACACTCACACCAATTATGGTGTGAGTTCTGAAAATATATATTTATTTATTATTTTATATGATTATGTGTTAACAAGCGGTGTATTGCTAGCGCACATCTGTCTGTCATATATTCCTGAGCTTTGTATAAGGCTGTACGTATTAGTACCTTTTTAATGAAAAAGGAACGCACATGAAACTTTTTGTTTGGTTAGTCCAACTTCGTCTGCAGTCGCTAGCATCCATCAATCCTCAATGGGCCCGAGTAATTTAGGCTTTGGTTCGTTTTTACAAATTCCGTCCTTAGAGCAGGCCTAAGCCCCAGCAGTGGGGATATAATAGGCTGATCATGATGAAAAGTTCTTGAGAATATTTATAATATTATATAAGTGATTTACTGGGAATTTCGGTTTTACCGGCGGCATACAGTTTTATTAATATGACTATTATAAAATTCATGATTACTTTAGAATAAATATGTAGGTTTCGTATTATTCTTTCTTGAACATTCCCTATCCAAGCGAAATACGTAGTAAACGAAACAATTAAGCTTCACTATATTACAAAAAAAAATACGGTCTTGAAAAAGGTTTAGCCCAAAAAGGCGAACGTTTTGCATATACATCCATATATATTTTAATATACATAGTACATAAAGAGGTGAAGGTCCCTTATCGCCTCTACGGGCTGTCAGATTAACATCTTTTTGAAAGGACCTCTGTTGACAAAGGGCTTTTCAAGGTTTAGACGAAGTACGTATTGATGTACACGGCGCGCGGAGCCTAGGACAGCAAAGTATGATCGAGAAATGATAAAAAATATTTTCCCTTACACAAGACGGCGGACTTTTGACTAGATTGTAATTTTTTGCGGGTTTATTTACGCATCCAAGCTTTTTCACGAGGGAGGGTTTCGGAAACCAAAAAGAGCAAGCCATAGGTACTATTAAAATCAACATTCGTTGTAATGTCGTGTCGTAACTATACATATGTCATTAAAACATGTAATTTAATAAAGGATCTGTGAGTAGGATGGACGCCCACGGTGATCTTGGCATATTCGAAAAGTCAACTTAAAAAGTAAGGTCTGAAGCAAATAGAATATATACAATTCCTCGACAATCTATCGGGTGGTGATCGTGAACTTTTGTTTGTGTCCATGCTAAATAAGAAAATGAGGTGCATATTCCTTTCAACAACATCATCAAATAACACCGCCATACTTTGTAATGATATTGATTACTCGAGCTGTCATCTATTAGCTGATAATTCTGTGTGTGTCAAACTTATGGTAGTGTCTGTAAATATTGTATCTTTTTATGTTGTTTATTTCAAATAGATGGATGGACAGACGGATATCGAAGTCAATCAAGCAATAAAATTCGATTTTACCCCCTTTGGGTATGGATTACAGATCACTAAAAATATGTTTGGTCGGTATCATAATAATTTGTAAAATGGATAATGGTTCTGTCGACAGAAGTACCTATACACGTAAGAACTCCATTACTTTGTAAACAAAAATCCCTTTTAATAATAAAACAGGCCGCCGAAGCTGTTAAATTTCAAAGACTTATAATTAACCTGATGGACTTTTAGGTTATACCTATCGAAA
The DNA here is from genome assembly GCA_902850365.2 of Chilo suppressalis. Taxonomy (NCBI): domain Eukaryota; kingdom Metazoa; phylum Arthropoda; class Insecta; order Lepidoptera; family Crambidae; genus Chilo; species Chilo suppressalis. The sequence continues at coordinate 10,495,327 of OU963907.1, forward strand.
TTTCGCTCGCAAAAAACAAATGTTTACCTGCTCAGGTTTTTTTTACTTTTATTTTGCCAAAGGTTTACTAGTTTACAAGGATGTTTTTTTTAAGTTGCCATTCCTTTGCATCGGATAATTGAGAAACTTATTGTTAACTCTTATCTTTTACGATTATCTGCAAATAAAAGTAAACAGAATGTGTCTGTTGCTTATCTATATTATGTTGAGTAGTAAAAGTGGACGGAAAACAATGTGTTTCAAATCTATAATACCACCTATAGAGACTATATGTTACGGCAACCTGTCACTTTGTAGTATTGTACGATGGAAAGATAGCGAAGCAAAGACAGAATAGCGTGGGTGGGTATTGACTCAATCTGTATTATTATTGTGAGAAATCAAAATTTGTTTATTACAACATTAAAGAAATGGCTAAGGACGTCTGTTAACGAGACGGTTTCTACCCGGGTCGGGCCGGCAAGCTTATTCACGAGCATGGTTTATATGTTTGTACCATTTTGCTAGCGTTCGTTTCGTTAACAAACCCTCGCAGTGTCTCATACCTTGACGACCGGACGTAGACACGGATTAAAACCGTGCCTATAAGACCCGGCGGAAAATTGTCTCTTTAACAAGCGCCATAAGGGACTCGTATATAAAAACAGTTTCATAATCATCATAGCAAAAGATTTAATAGGTATTAGAAAATAAAGCGGCTGTTGTGATTGTTGTGAAGAGAAAACTGAAAAGACTATTATTTGTATGAGGCTTTTGATTTTTATAACTTTAATTTACCTATAGTTACCCTGTTGTTAAACTGACAATGGAAATACGTATCCTGTGAAAATATGTATTATATATTGTCTACCTTTCATAATAAATAGCTCACTGGTTACCGTACCTTTATACGGAACCCAAAAATTGGTTTCTAATCGGTCTTTCACCGAAAACATTTTAATACATATTAATTCTTATAACACAATCGAAAAGCTATGCTAATATGTATCGATAACTAAGTACCTTTTTTCTATTGTAACAATAGTGGTTGACGAATTTAGATATTTGCGGTTTCATTGAAAGCTCTGTCAGAGGCCAACCAACGCATAACGCACGTCAAATCAATACACTCTTAGCCACAACATTAGCATACGCTTGTCAATGACAATAGCTGACGCACTATGTTATAGCTGTAGTGGTGATTATATAATAAAGTTACTAGTGGCCGCCCGCGACTTCGTCCGCGTTAACTATGGTTTTTGAAAATCTCAATCCAGGTCATAAACTATAAGCGTACCGAATTTCAACCAAAACCATTCAGTGTTGTAATTTTTGCGTGATGAGTAACAAAACTACAGACACACAAACTTCCACATTTATAATATTGTAGTACTAGTGGGTGCCTCAGTTTCGTTCCTACCCGAATTCAAACCCAGTATTTTAGAGTAGGCGACACCTTAACAAGCGGCGTATGCATACTACTCTATCATGGAGGTCGTCAAATAAGATAAGGTCGGCAATTGGAACAGGTTCTTATTGTTTTCCTTTCTTCTTACTTTGTAGTGTTATCTACCTACCTCGTGAAAAAGATCTGGGGCTCAGACGAAGTGGCATTTTTTCTATTCTTAACTAACATTCATTTTGAATTGATGCCTCAGAACCATAGAATAGATTGATGTTCGATTCAGAAAGAGCAAGCAGAATTCTTTGTTCTTGCTTCGCTTTGACATTAGTGGTCTATAATGTTTGCTTTTTGAACTTTATCTTATATATAAAATTCTCGTGTCACAGTGTTAGTTACCATACTCCTCCGAAACGGCATGACCGATTTTTATGAAATTTTATATGCATATTCCGTGGGTCTGAGAATCGGCTACTATCTATTTTTCATATCCTTAAGTGATAATGGTTGTCCACCTGCCACGTAGTGTTCTGAAACCTACAATGCGCCTTTGAGCCAAAATTCAAACTATTGGGTATTGTAACGTAGTGTTCTCATAAAGGTTAGGAGGAATGTTATCCCAGGAAATTGATAGAACACTACGTTACACACCCCTAAAAATTTTTGCGGACTATTTTTTTTTTAAAATGTGTTATTACAAAATAAATACAACCCTAAATTTTCTCTTCTACCACCTGCCCCTATTTTTATGGCGGTACAAAGTTTGCTGGGTCAGCTAGTATGTATATATAAGAACCTTCGGTAATCGACCTAATGTTGAATATTGTATCAAAATCCGTTGCGTGGCTTTGGAGGATTTAGTGGTTAGACACAGACACGAAAATCTACTTTATTTATTACTATAATACTATGTTTAGATAAATCTTTGGAGTACTGATAAAGTGGTTATTTATTTGTAAGTGACTTAACTCTGCACAATATTGTTATTTGGACGCAATACTTTCAGTTCAGACGGGCGTCCGGGCGCATTATTAAAGTGGCATACTGCCTCTCTAAAAAGTAGCGACATATGTCTAAGTTTCAAACGAAAATCTATATTGATTTTAGTAAAACTCTAGAAAAACTAGTTTCTGGAATGAGTACCTTCATATAAAATTAGAGCGCAGATTTTCTTCTTACACCATGTTTTATAAATATTAAAGAAGATTTCGAAACCACATGTAGGTACCAACAGGGAAATATTTGTTTTTATTTTTTAAGCATTTCACTGCTAGATGTTTAAATCTAAAGAAAAGTTTTAATAGAAAAAAATCCACGTGGACCAGGCATAATTGGTCAGTGCATTCGCCCGGATTGCAAAGGGTGCGGGTTCGAGTCCCGTCTGCTGCCTGGCCCGCGTGGATTTTTTTCTATTAAAACTTTTGGAAAATATTTACCTTGTAATTCTATTTGTTCACACGAAATTCCATGACATTGTATAGAATTTTCAGATCTTTCAAATAATATGGCTAGGTAAGAGACAAAAACAAAAGCTTTCATACATATTAAACATAAGATCTCGTAATATGAAAAGTAACTCATGTTTTGTGTTGTCGCAAAAAAGGTTATTAGCATATAAAGTTTGGCCTTGTTTATCACTAGTAGTGATGGGGAAGTATGTACTCGAGTTCCTTCAGTTCCTTCAAACGTCAGAGTGATATCTTACCAGATATTCTAAAGTTGCAAGTAATATTAATTATTGTATTCATCACTTAATATCACCTATTTATTTGGACTTACAATGAAAGCAAAACAGTAATTATAACTATTTATGTTTTATTTTAACATGCATTGGTACAGGAAAAAACTGGTCTGCTGGTTTTAATGAGAGATTATTTATATTTCGAATGAGTTATATTTTCTGTTTTAATGAATATTATTTTGTTATACTTTAGTAATCTCTATAATTTTAAAGTCTCGTTTTGATAAATCGGGTATTCAGTACCGTAGAATGTATCCTTAAAGAAATTGTAATTTTAGAATAACATTTAAACTTTAATTTATATTGTTCATTTATTTTCTCAAACTATTAAATTTTAGTATGAAAAGCAATGAATGAGTCACACCTTATAATAAAAGTCCTAATAATACTTAGTTATATTAAAACCGCGTTTCAGTTATTTATATTATTTTCTTAGAACTCAACAAAAGACTAGATTAAATAAAGAGAAATAATAAATTAAAGAAACCTCTCAAACTTGAGTATTAAATGAAACACATTATAAAAATAAATAGATAGTATTTCAACACAGTAAATATCTACTTTTTCGATGATTTGTTCTACAAGTATTTATTTGTTACGGTTGGAGCAAGAAAGTAATTAAACTTTCTAGAGAAAGTTTAATGTAGTTTTAGATATTTTTATTTTAGGTATTACTCGTATATACTGCTTTATTTATAAATCTAAATAAAAAGAAAAACGCATCCGACCGACACAGACCGAATAGTTTCGTGTGTTTTCTCTAGTGTTTTTTTTCTAGTTTAATGCAGTAATAAATATATTTTTTAAGCATGTAACTGCTTGATGTTTAAATCTAAGGAAAATATATAACTAGAAAAAAAACCACGCGGACCAGGCAGCAGACGGGACTCGAACCCGCACCCTTCGCTATCCGGGCGAATGCACTGACTGACCGAGTCCCGTCTACTGCCTGGTCCGCGTGAAATATTTTCTAGTTATATTTTCTTTAGTTTAATGATTTTAGGCAATTGATCATTAATATTTAATTATAACATAAACTTTAAAATTCTATGTAACGAACACTGGTATTAACAACAAGTAAAACACAAAAACAATGTATAAGCTATCGAAGACCTCTAAGTTTAATCCATTCCTTCCCTTTCCCATTACGTACGGCACCACACTGGTGTTAGAGAGCTCAACATCTCGGTATGGAAATTCGCTGTGAATACTTAAATCCAAAGAACTCCATCGAAAGCATTATAAAAACAGCCTCACGCAAACTCGGAGTCTTGAACAATGCACGGCGTTTTCACGCTTGAGCAACTGTGGTCCTGCGTGAAAAATGGCTCGCACCTCTGGTATGGCTCCGCCAAGTCCTTAGTCGATGTTTTGGATACAGCGGCGCGAGATTCGTATCATAGGGGATAAGGCGGTGACTAAACACCTCGAGCCTCTTCAATTACGCAGTGACGTGGCGTCATTAAGCTTGTTCTATCGTCTATACCACGGCGAGTGTACTGCGAAGTTATTTTCCCTTATCCCCCCTTTCCTTCAGAGGACCACGCGCGCTGGCGTACGTTGTCACCGACTTAATGTGGCCACTATTTCAACCCGAACAAAGAAATTTGGTAACTGATTTCTTTGTCGCACTATCCGTAAACGGAATGCTTTGCCCGCTTTCATGTTCCCTTTCTCCTATAACCTGGGATCCTTTAAATTAGGCGTGAAGAAGCAACATGCAGGCCGGCAGGGAAAGTATGGCTGATATGGCAATTAGAATTAGAACTGCTGTATCAGCTATCTTCGCGTCTGGACGTCACCGCCACTTAACATCAGGGGGGGGTGAAGTCATTTGATGAAACTACTTTAAAAAGAGCAATAATCAAGATTTCTGTTACCTGACTTGTTGCTTGTCATTCATATCCATTAACTTTAAATTGTAACGAATATAAGTAATCTATCAAAGAATATTTCTAAAATACCAGTTCCAAGAATAGTTTGTTATCTAACTGTGACTGTGTCACGATACTGATTCTACTGGGACATTTACAAGCAAAACATAAAGGGGCGAGTGTGAAAAGGTAAAAAGGTCAAGGCTTTATGTAGGTTAGCGGAGCAGGTGCGCCCATGTGGTCCTTTCTTTAATTTGCATATTAATAACGCTCATGGCAGGTGACGTGAATTAGGTTAAAACCACACTACAAAGAGCTTTTAGGTAAGACGAGCTAGAAACTATTAAAGACATCGCTACTAGGGTATATATAGCGCTTGCAGCGTCGAAATCTTTTAGGTAGCCACCGGTTACGTTTTGCAAAACTCAAACTTTTTCGAGATAGACTTTGTGTTTTGTATCAGTCGTTATAAGATTTATAGTCGATTGAAAAACATAAACTTCTAGTAGCTTACTACTAGAAGTTTGTGTTTTTGACTTTACATAATGTTTTGAGCCTGTTCTTGGCTTTCAGACACAGGACTTTTGGCACCAATCGAGAAGTATTGTGGTAAAGCTCCAGCCTTAACTTATCAAATGTAGTAGGTATTTGCTGTTTGCGTGAATCAAAGAGTTCTCTTTCGTAGCTCTTTTTAGTTAAAATTCGACGTCAATAAAGACGTCTGAATTTGGACATGTTGTCATATTGCTGCGGCATAAAAGTGCAAAGTCGTCGTCAGTATATTTAAAAAAAGTAAATGTTACCTTTATGTTGGATTAGTGAACGGCAAAATATAGTAAAAGATACTCCGAACAAAATAATAATATGCAATAGGTATCCCGCGTAAGTCGAGTTTGCGTAATTTATACAAATTATTATTTTATATACAACAAAGTTCAATAAAACCTGCGATTAAGTAATAAATATAATAAACACCAGCTCAAATCATATAAGACGGCTTCGTAAAATTCAAAAAGTCCATCTCGTAATTTTCTAGTGGCATGCCAATGTTTACTAGACTCACTCATACCAATTCATCGCCCCGACCGTTTAGGACTGTAATATCTTTTCGCGAATTTTATGCGCCCAGTACATAATGGAAGAGACAAAGCAGAACTGTAATTACATAACAATTAATTATAGGTAACGAATGTTATTACCGACAGCGATATTAAAACCTATGAAAGCGAACCGGGCTGTCCTTGATCGGTAGAAGTGTTTTAGTTCGGTTGTCGGCGACAGATGATGAATGATGTCATTACTGGAATATTTCCCTTCCACCGGGTTTTTTTGTATCGCATTTGGCTCGGGCCAGCAGCGGGGCACCGTTCATGCTTTGATCGTCCATTTTTGTGACTCAGTAATTTTATTATTGTTATTCAGTGTGTCGAAGGAAAAAGAGCTTGTCATCGGCTCCTTTATAGAGTCATCAAAAGTGTTTCGGCAGTAGAAACCTTTTCGGTGGACCTGTGTAGAGTTGTTTCTGAATGCGTTCGAATGACCCGTCTTTGATTTCTCTTACGTTAGAAGTTGGTAGGATATTTGGCGCCATTTTATGGGTTTGGATTTAAGCGACGTGACATTCAAGTTTTGAAAACATAATATTAAATGCGCACCATTGTCATCAATTAGCCTTTAATGTTACCGCTGTTGGAGTACAAAGTTTCACGATTGCGATTGCCCACCAAGCAGGGCTAGAGTTAACAACTGCAGAGTTGTAGATGCAGCCACGATCGAGGGTTTTAAATGCCATTTGAAGCACAGACGATTTGAGATAATGTTCAGTTGCTTAACTTCCACGATTACAGATTGAACGCGTTAACAACTGCACCATCGAGCTTCTCTGTTAAATCCAACTGTTACATTGGCTTTAAAATAAATAATTTGGTAGATTTTTATTACGTTAAAAGGGTGCTAAGCAAGCTTTTAGTCCGCCTGATGGTAAGCGGCCACCATAGCCTGTATAATATTTATGGTACCAAAAATATTACACGCACCCTTGTTTATTACCTGTCAGCCAATCCCCTACCCCGGGGATCCCTGGAACCTTACTCAACGACAGAAACACCACCACCAAAAGGTATTGTTATTTTTGAGTAAAGTGGAAGTAGATGTGTGAATCAGACTCATTTAATTTTCAGTATACGCAAAAGGATGATATTTCATTATTAAGCACGCATTGAAGTAAACAATGAAAAAAAAGGAACAAGAGATTTGTACAAGGGCATTGATTTATTATGTAGTTCCGCCCAAATGCCAATACTTCAGAATTCATTATTGTTTTCAAAGTTGACCTCGACTTTACTTAGGTAAGTAAAGTCTATAACTAAAATGAGTGAATGTTTTAAATTTATTCTGTATTGTATATTTCCACGCTTATAAGACCAATGGGCCTAATCCTGGCATGATTCCAAACGGAAACCAAAAGACGATATAATTTATACTCTTTAGAGAATGAATAGGTAGGTAAGATTGTTCTAAAATTCAGTAAATTTACAGAATAATGTGAATTTGGCCCAGTGTCTACATAAACCGCAATGTTAAATTTTGTTACAGACAATATATGTACCTTATGAATATCATTCAATTAAGTGGCAATTTTGAAAGTTCCCAAGAATTTATCGGTTTCGTACCTCTAAGATAAACAGTTAATAAACCTTCCCATAAGATATCCCAAGAGATTCCTTAGATCCTTGCGGTTGCTTGTATTGAGCACTTCTATTTATATTATGAATTAACTCAGGCGTACTATAAAGATCTTCGCACATTATACTGAACTGAATTATGATGTTGATTTGTATCTAATGTAAATACTCATTTAGCGAAATATTACACAATTTATGTTTAGTCTGAGTGGTATTTAATCGATATTTTAAATTATTCATATATCATAAATTATTATTATCATAATTATTTTGAGTTAGCCGAGATTTACTAGCGAATTCAGACAATGATTTAGGTTATATTATTTTTTTTTTACGGAGAACTTCTTCCGTCAATTGTCAGACCCAGATATTTGTACGACTGACTCACAGTTCCAATTTGTTCCGTTAACATGTTAACAATCATATGAGTCAAGTTTACATAAAAAAGTCTACTGCGCAAGTTTATTTGACTATGATTTTTTTCAAGAAGGGTGCCGCTACCTGTACCAACCTCCTGTTGACATAGAATAATAAAATTTAAGAACAATAAAAACAAATATAAAAAAGCCTATAAAATCTTCTGGACGCGATTCCCGTCATGTGCCCGTCATGAATGAACTACTGGCTCGCACTTGGCCGTTTTTTACTATATTGAAATCGACTCAAGTTCTTAATAATGGGTGAACTCATCCATTATTAGGAATACAAAACACACTTGCGTTAATACAACGTCATCATTGATACGAAATTGGCAGCCGCAGATATAATCACATATTATTTTTATTATTTTCATACGCCGCTTCACCTTGAACAAATTTTTTTCCAGAATCGGATCTCGGAAGATTTTTTGTAGTTCTTATACTTATAATGTATTATAGATTTTAAAGTAACTATTTGCTTGTCAAGTATAACAGCTAAATTGCTGAGTCAAATTTGATGAATTTACTTATAAGAAGGTATTGGGCAAAACTTTTTGTTGTTTTAAAAAAACTTAGAGGGATCATAATTATAGGAAATTAAAGTTTGTGAGGAGAAAATAAGACAAAAATAACTTTTTCTCTTCTTTATATTATGGACTACATGTAACTTTATGTGGTTCCCAATTGAGGAGCCTAATCATGGGCCTTATTTAAAAAAAAATAGTAATACATATTTGATGAGCTCTTTTTTTGTCTCGCACTGGCACATTTAGTAACTATGGAGAGAGACAAGGACAAAACATATCAAAACAAACAAGACAAAACTGTTTATAAAAAGATTTTGTATTAAAATAACTTTTTACTTTCTTTCTTTCCAGGTATGTGCGATTTTCTGCTGATAAATATATATACCTACTTAAGTAGTACATTGCAAATGTAAGTAAATCTTTTCTATCTATCTTTCTATGTCTATACCTCATCGTCACAGGGCATCTTTCTAATAATATTATTGAAGTGAAACTTTTTTTCGGACAGGGTGTAAATGGAAAAATCCTACGGAAAAGATGAAACGGAAATGCGTCACATATATATGCGTCATATATATATATATATATGTATGTATATGTATATGTGTGTGTGTGTGTGTGTGGGATACGTGCTCAGCTCTTCCCGACCAGCATGAAAGTTGGAGGATAACTCGGCGAAGGCTGAAACGCTACGAGCGTCACGAGCGTCACACGGGACAATATATATACATACATATATATGAGTGATGCGTGCCTAATGTTAGGTTATTTAACAAAAAAAGTTTCACTTTAGTTTTGTGGTCCGTGCACACAATTTTTTTTCTCTATGCATATCATCCACGTGAAAACCTTTAACTAAACAGAGTTGGTGTCGATTCTTAACTACTATCTAAACTTAATACTAGATTTAACTACCATTTTTCCTTATCATTGTGTATAAAGAATGACAAGGATACACTGTTGTGAAATCTAACTATAGGTTTAGAGAATCATGCCAGAATCGACACCATTACCGAATTAAAGCTCTGTTTAGTTAACGCCGTTTCATTGCAGCCTTGATGTAATATGAACATCGTTAAAACTGTAATAAAGATCTGCATTTCAATAGAAACGTCCTAGTGTTTTAAATATATTATGTGGTTTTTAACAATGCCGTGAAGAGCCCGGATTTTGCGACATGCTCCCATGCCATAGTTTATTGAAGTTGATGACAGTGTGTTGTTGCGTGTGCGCAATAGCTACATCCTTTTTTTTTAATTAAAATTGCCTACAGCGTTCACTGTAATTTTATATTTTTCTACTTCGGTACAGCGTGTAATAGAAACATTCATCTAATTAAAGGTACAGTGTGAACTGTTGTTATAGTGTTTCTACATAACATTATTTCAACAAATGGATGTTCGAATTAACGCGCACGAATTTAATTTTTAGATTAAATATCTAGCAGTTAAATGCTTAAAATAAAAATATAATAATCTACATTTTTCTAATTAAACATTAAAGTTTGGTTGTTGTCATTTTTTCACTTTGTTGTATGTATTATATACCTACCACTATCATTATTTTTCAAACGAAATCAATATTCCCCTTAGAAGATATTAAGGATATACTGTACTTCCAGGGCCCAAAAGTAAAAACTTCACAGTTTTGTTGGTTGTAATTTCGCATTTTTGTTGTTAAAAAGGTTTCTGTTAACCACATTATTAAAAAAATGTCACACTTATGCACTGGTAGTTTTTTGGAAAAAAATATTGAAAATTTTTACTTTTCTTATCAAGTGGTGATACTTCACACTAGGTTAGGTTAGTGTTGTGAAGAAAAAAAAACTGTTAAAAAGACCTTTTCTACAAAAAAAAAACAAGTATCACCTTTTGGGCCCTGGAAGTACAGTTTTACCGATATTAATTTTTGTATCTTGGTGGTTCTTGTATTCAGTAAATGTAATAACACTTAATACAAGAACCTATTAGTTTTGATGTTTTTGTACACTAATGTTTAGTTAGCTATTACTCAGTTACTAAATAAATGTAATGTTTCACAAAGCAAATAAAAATAATTCATGTTTACATTGAATATCGGTAACAAGTGCAGATACAAGTGAGTCTGGGAATGTGTCACACGAGATTCGACGAAACGCAAGCTATAATTAAATTCACAAAAATATGTTGCAAAGAAATTTTGAGTACATTATTTTGTGTTTTTGTGACAGTGTTGAGTTGTAATATTTTTTTAAGTTTCAGCGTTTTCGTTAGTTTGAGTTCAGCACAGCATAGCATTCAGTGTAGGGAAACACCTATTATTGTCATCCAAATGTCATTGGGTATAAAAACCCTATCTCCCTATTCCATCCATAGGGACGGCTTTTGATTCAGCAGTGGGGACATTAATAGGCTGATGATGATGATGATGACGGATATCTTAAATGTTAATTACCTATTTTGAAACATTATTTTGTACCAAGAAACTAAAGGTCATTGAACTAGCTATAAATAGCACTGAGTTCTATAAATAGCTATGTCTCGAGAGTAAATTGGGCCAAAAATAACATTGTTATTAACACCCAAGCATTAATTGAAGGCTGCATCGCTTCCGCATGCGTTGCCCCGTGTCTTTGATAGGGGCCATAATGTCGTTACGTGAAAATCTTGTAGGAAATCGGAGGCCGTCCTACGCGGAGTTTTTGTTTGTTATTTCAACAACGGCTATTATTTGTATAAGTTGCGAGTCACGCGCTCGCGAGGATTACGCAAACGTTCACCAATTCCCAAATATTGTTATGAATGAATCTGGCCGGTGTTTTATCAACACTGATGACTTACATCAATAAATAAATGTTGTTGATCAAATGCATCGGAGACTTATGTATTTATATACTACTTATAATTGGTACAATCGTAAATTCGTTTTTATATCAAACGTACCAAATTACCCAATCACACCTACATAAGGAACAATAAATTTCCCACTTCGTCTGATAAGTGTAAGTGGAGTCTAGACGTGGTGATAGCTAAAGTGGAGAGAGTCTGCCGTTTTGGACATCCTTACTTTTGACCACCTCCGTTGCCGAGTGGATTGTACGCCAGCTCGAGAGGTCCCGGGTTCGAGTCCCGATGGGGGCATATGTTTGTGTGAATACGAGCATTTGTACTCAGTTCATAGATGTTTAACGTGTTTCTACATAAATATACATATACATGTATCAGTATTTGTATTCTATCCATTACCCTAGTATCTCATAACACAAACCTACAGTGCTTACTTTAGGGCTAAAGTAATTGTTGTGAGTGTTGAAATATTTATTATTAAGAAAATATAACAAGAAAAAATTCCACGCGGACCAGACAGCAGACGGGACTCGAACCCGCACCCTTCGCAATCCGGGCGAATGCACTGACCAATTATGCTACCGCGGCCCTCACGGACCGCGTCGAAATTCTTCTAGCCATTCTTAAGCTGCAAGGCAGCGCCATCTCTTCGCATTATAGGTAACCCACAATGTCAAATGAATACTTTTACAAGTATTAAACATTTGAAAGAAGAAATAGCAATTATAGTTATAAATTTTATTATTTTTAAGCATGTAACTTTTTCTAGTTATATTTTCTTTAGATTTAAACATCAAGCAGTTACATGCTTAAAAATAATAAAAATTATAAATATTTATTATTTTTATTACTTTGCTGATCCGAACCCTGAATGGGTCTCAGATACACAATACAACGCCATTATACATATAGTAAAATGTTAGGAAAATAAGGAGGAAAGGACAATGGGCAAAACGCACCCAGCTCCGCCAACAATGTAATTAGTATGAATCGATAGAACTATGAAAAACTAGCCTTTTTTATTATGGCACCAAAAAAAATAACCTGGGGGTCAAAAGATATACACCTGGGTATGTTCTATATTAGGGGTTAAGGTTTCCGCACATAGTCCTTATAGACGACCTTTGTGTGTAAGTCATGGGGACCGGTTACACACGGGCATATTTAAATAGCTCCTTATAGAGAAGCTCGATGGCGCAGGTGGTTAGCGCGTTCGGTTGCGATCGTTGAAGTTAAGCAACTTCCGCAGTGGTCGGTCATTGGATGGGTGACCAAAAACATCTATCTCGAGTTCCTCCGTGCTTCGGAAGGCACGTTAAGCCGTTGGTCCCGGTTGCATCTGCAGTCGTTAGCATCCACCAATCCGCACTGGGCCCGCGTGGTGGGTCATGGCCCAATCTCCCTATTTCATCCATAGGGAAGGCCTGTGCCCCAGCAGTGGGGACATTAATAGGCTGATGATGATGATATTTAAATAGCTAAAGAAATTCATTCAATATCAATAGGACTTTCGTTTTATAATATTAGCAATAATAAGTGTGTGAATCATATCTTACTGTACAACCAGATACAAAATACTAAACAACAAAGCCTACCGACTATCCTGCTTGCTTGCTGCTTGCACTTACTGAGACTCCTCAAAACGTCTAACAGGGTATGGGGGTTGAAGGATGTGATATTGCAGTTGCCGTTGCAACTAGTCTACTCGTATGCAGTCCTATGTCTTACATTTTGTGCGCTCCCTGTTATTTCATTGATATTTAACTAACATGCTTTAGAAATAGGAACATGATTATCATCGCGTACGTCATTATAATCGTACGAGCTAATAAAAAATCTATGGATCAATTTAAATGCTCGTACTCAGCACACAAACATCTGCCCCCACCAGGATTCGAACCCGGGACCTCTCGAGCGACACCATGAAACCCGGCGTACAAACCACTCGACTCGGATATATTAATTGACGACCTCCGTGGTCGTCAATTAATATATCCGTTCTATATACTCGTCCTTGTATCTTTAAATATTATGTTCGTTATAGTTACTTTTACCTATGGAATTGTACCTATTTAACTTAAAATAACTAAAGACTCCCGGGATGGAATTTGATGCGTTTTGGCACAAATGATCATGACTATGATACCTTTCAAACAAATGTAGTTTAAGCCGTGGCGGACGTGGGTGCAGTGTCCATGCAATTTTGCCCATTGTCCTTTGTTATGTTGGAGGTGATTTCCCCAAACGGGCTAACTTATTCGATGGGAAAGTCTACTATGCTCTACTCTACTAGGCCGCAATGAGATGCCAATCTGACTTAATATAAACAGTTGTTTTAACAAGAAAATTTATACTGGAGGCAACAAATACCAGAAAGGTACCCAATTTGCAAATCACGTCACCAACTACATCACGTGACCTGATCTTATTACGGGCACCAATGTTATTTATGTAATTAGGGTGGCAGGCATTAATAGGGTGTTACGCGTATATTGCTGCTGACTTATCTTGTATACGTTTACGATCTAAAAAACCGAACTATGATGGTTGATCAAATTGATAGTTAATGTTTTTTAACGTTATTATTAAAGCATTCTAATTTCTCTAAATCTCAACGTCCTCCTCCCATCGAATCAAAATTAACTTTAGCTTTCTGTGTGATCCACGTTTTAAGCTTTGTTTACGACGTCACTAACAGTCAAATGTTCCAGAGACTTGATGTGCAAGCATTAAGAGAGTTCTAGACAAAGCTCAGTTGTTTTGGAACTAAAGTAATTTCACTAACAGTAATCGCTACAGTTAAACACAAGAACTTTACGAGAAAATGCTTTGAAGAAAATATGTGTTCTAAGTTTTGATGAATATCTATTATCTCTATTTGTTCACTCATCGAGGAATGGTGTCAGTTCTTTTTTTTAATACAACGGTCTTTCTTTTTCTTAATGTATTATAAATTGCCAGTCTTCAGTGTCGTTAAAATAATATACCTTTAAAGTACACCCTCATTTAAGCATGTGCACCTAAATGACAAGTTTATTATTGTATTTACAATAAATGACAAGTGGGAATAACTCGTTGCTTTAAATAATGTAGCAAGCTTGAGGTACTTCCTCCTAAACCAGAACATTTTTCACGAGTATATTCTAAGTGGTGCTTAGAATTGGAGCGCTCGTCTGAGTTTTATAATGTTCATATTACAGAAGATGACAGTGAAACGACACTACCCTTTAGTGGTATTGTGCATTCCTGTGTCTGAAAGTATAGTTTCCTTCCAGAACTCCACTGAGGGTTTCCTCTATCTGGCAGAATTTTGTTACTCCGAAATCCATTAGGTATAACACATTAATAATCTTCTTTAAGCGATTGTTTTTAATGCATCTTTTTCGTAAAGATAATAATTATCGCTTAGCCGAATGTTTAAATATGTCCGAATTCGCATTGGCATACAGATAAGATGGCATAATTACCTTTAGCAAAAAAATATTCTGCAAAAACTCATTAAGCGTAATCTTCTCATATAATCGTTGTTAGTCGTTAGTAGGTTAGGTTAGGTTAGGTCAGTGTGGTGCCCCACACTTAGCGTAAACCGAGCTGATGAGCAAGTGAGCATGCTGCGGCAGCGGCCGGTGAAGTTACCTGATTTATTAGGTAAATAAAACAAGGAAAAGTTCAATATTTATATGCCGATTACAATACAATTCTGAATGTCAACTGCACTGCGATATGATGGTTCTGCTTTTAAATTAATGTAGATATTAATTTTATGCCAAAAAATGATTCTGGCTTAGAAAATTATGCGTTTAAATGTCTGCTAAATGAGAGAAAGCCAAATCATTTTTTGCTAAATGAATTTGCTTCCATCCGCTGATATATATAATCATATTACGACATTAAAATTTCTGCAATACAAGGTAGACCCCTCCCCTAGATATGGACAAGGGATGGGGTTTTAAAGCAGTCAACGCACGAGTGATACTTTGGTATGGCAAATGTCTGTCGTAATAATGGGCCAGATCATATATACACTTATCATTTCTTTTTCTCATTAATAACAACTTACAACTAGGCAATTTTATTGATATTATACACTTAGAATTGGCTTAATGTTAAGTAAGTCTAAGTAGTTTTTATTATTTGTAATATAATTGATTGCCAATAGCTCTCCTAATGCTCTCCTACAAAAAAGTTATTGACAATAGGTAATGGGATTATCTTTTTTCTTTCTTAAACGTTAGTATACCTACAATTAAGATTTATAGCTGGTATAATTCCAATATCACTTAGGTACCATTCTAAAAACAAAAAGTTTTCAGTACCACCAAGGCTGGTGATCATATTTGAAACTGTCGACTTACCGTTCCAATTTCTCTCAAAGTTCGCAATCGGAACAAAAAACTAGGTCGTGTCACACCGGAACAGTTTGCAGTAATTCACATATTGAAGGGGCAATAGCTCGGGACACCTGTTCTTCATTTACAATCAAGCCGTTGAAATTCCAATAGAAAACTGACAAAGGATGAATGTTCGCCTCTAACGATAAAGTAGACGTTTTGTGATAACTGATATCGTAGAAGTCGTTTTCGCTTTCGAATAAAAATAACATTGGTGGCATTTCAGCGCGGATCATTAAGGATGCAAAAATATATTTGGGTTGAATTTTATGATATTTGAGGTAGGTATAGAGGCAAGTCACCTCCACCTTTCAGAATAACATACAATGTAATAATATTACCGTTTTGGTAGTCTTCTAAAGTTCGAGGAACCCACTGCAGTACTTACGCAACACGCGAGTAATACTTTTGAAACCGCAAGCGTCTGTAGGCTACTGTGGGCGTTTTCCACTAGGTACAAGCTAGTTTGCTATCCTATTTACCTAAAAAAAGTTGTAACACTTAAAAATGCCAAATAAGATGAAAATAATTAAATAATGAAAGGACATTTAAAGTAGATCGAAGCGAAGACATGCTGAAAAATTGTTAAAGGAATTTCCCGTATTGGAAATTGACAGGTTTATAATAAGAACGACATAATGAATTAAAAATATGGCTAGTTTAAACAAAACATTGTTTTGGTTGTCTACCTATCTTAATATATATAAATCTCGTGTCACAATGTTTGTCCTCAATGGACTCCTAAATCACTGAACCGATTATAATAAAATTCGCACACCATGTGCAGTTCGACCCAACTTGAGAGATAGGATAGTTTAAATCTCAAGTTATAGTCGCAATTTTAATTTATTGCAAATTATTACTTTTGGGCGGTACGAAGTTCGCCGAGTCACCTAGTATAATTATATAAAGACTAGCTGACTCGGCGAACTTCGTACCGCCCAAAAGTAATAATTTGGAATAAATTAAAATTGCGACTATAATTTGAGATTTAAACTATCCTATCTCTCAAGTTGGATCGAACTGCACATAGTATAATTATATAAACACTAGCTGACTCGGCGAACTTCGTACCGCCCAAAAGTAATAATTTGCAATAAATTAAAATTGCGACTATAATTTGAGATTTAAACTATCCTATCTCTCAAGTTGGATCGAACTGCACATGGTGTGCGAATTTTATTATAATCGGTTCAGTGGTTTAGGAGTCCATTGAGGACAAACATTGTGACACGAGATTTATATATATTAAGAAGATGTGACTCTATTTTAGTAGGGGTCACTTACAAGTCACCATCAGTTTAAAATGTACAGATATATGGGATCCCTTATTCACAGACATCCCTTATTTATATATTGTATTCTATTTGCCTTCTGCGGTGAGAGGATGTGGATCTTGGCTTCGTGTAACCCAATATTTGCTGTTCTTGATCCGTTGTCTGTAAACTCGATATGAAGAAAGATAGATTGCGTTATTTCAAATCGAGTTAGGCTCTGCGCGTATTTGGTTAATAGGTACAGGAAAAGGCTGTTCAGACAAAAATTTAAATTGGTCAAATGAACTATACTTCAAAAATATTTCCTAACTTGAATACCCTGCCAAGGCAAACGATAAATTGACTATCTCATAATATAAAGACACATGAGTTAAAAACTCTATTGGTTCATGTCGATTATATTTAGTTCCTAAGTTTAAAATTAGCTAACAAACATTGTAATACAAATTTGTAAGCAACTATAAGGCATGAAACAAGACCCTATACAGTATTAGCTTTGCTTTTATGCCATTTTAATCTTCAACGTGATGAATATTATTAAGATCCTTGGAGTCCTTGGATTCTTGATTAAGAGCACACAAAGAGTTTGCTCTGTTGTCGATTGTCTCGGTCGTAAATTATTGAAAACTTCTCAAAGGAAAGGAGTGGGCTCGTAATAAAATTTTACGTCACCCTTATTAGGACGCCGTTGTTCAGTATCGTCCCTTCATCTCACCTATAGTTGCGCCCGGAATAGACTTTATTAGTGAGTTCGGTAAATTTACCGTGTTAATGGCGATCGTAAACTGTGGAAAGAGTTAAACAACGATTTGCTGAGAGCACAAATGGGAGCTTTTATTACGGCAGCGTACGAGAGGGGAGCGAACGTTTGTCGATGCTAAAATATTGGTGTACTTATAATATCGAGTACTTTGTAAACAATATAGGTGAGTGCACGATATTACTGCGACCTCTTTTAAAACGACCTGAAATCAACGGCAGAAATTGGGTGTGGAATTTTAAGAGTCTTAGGCCCGTATTATAGAAAGATTCTCAGTGATTGATCTAGTCTTGAGCATAGTAAGAAAGGGATGACGCTATATATAGCACATAGCGCCATCACTTTCTAACTGTACTCAAGTAAAGATCAACACTTAGTTGTCATTCTGTAATACGGGCCTTAGGTATCCGTAAGTAAGCTCAAACGATGTTTAATATTTGATTTGTCTAAATGAGGAAATAAAGTATTTAAGTGTTTTGTGTAGATGGATATATATTTGTTTCTTAGGTTTTCACGCACATCACTCATTAAATAAAACAAGTTTCAACGGTATAGATGCACTAATTATCCAGAGGACGCATCCTGTAAAGGATGTGAGAAACGTCAAATGTAAATAAATAAATAAAATCAGTGCATCTTTACCCTTGAAAATTGTTTTATTTAGATGAGTATATGTTTATACTTATGTATGTGCAGCTATATTTATTTTCGTCTCGTCCAATATTGGGTGAGGATGAAACATATATTATACACCAGCTGCTAACATTTAGTGCAGAAAGCAAAGGCCTAATAATGGACTGAGCAAACTTGGAAACTGTTGTAAGCGATATGCTAGCAATTTTTTAATTCCATTTCTAGAGTCTAGCTAAACAGAACTTCAGGCCACGTTATTTGATACCTGGTTAAATATGACTATAGTTAAAATAGTATAGAAAAAAATACCATTTGTTTTATGTTAACACATTTTACTATGTATTTGACGTGACATTGAGTAATGACGCTTGATTTTGAGGTATGGAATGGCCATGGAAATGATGTTTATTTATTCGTAGAACTTTAATCGCTTTCTGTGTCCTGCTAAGCTTAGAATCTCCTACACCAACTAGGTTGGCTGGAAGAGATCCCTTTTAGAGACAAGCCCACCTTTGCCTACTACTTATTTTACGTTTATTTTTTGTTTCCTTGTAATATTTATTTCAACACACTTGCTCAAAAATGAATTTACGGAGGTTGTATACATTCATCAAAAGTTCAAAATTACGAGCCATCCAACGGAGCGTGCGGTAAAATGTTTTACTATTTATACATGGCGCCGTGCGTATGCTTTACGGTTTTTTTTTTAAATTTCGGTTGAATCTCTTTGGATTTGGACACTTATACAAAAAGCGTGTGCGACCCGGGTCGTACGATAGCAGTGATAACTTAAACTAATCTAAGCGGCGCACGCTGCGGGTTACAGTGAGAGAGGAAGAGTACCTACGTCAGAAAGTTGTTAAACTAAATGAGCACAGGCGATTGGTAGGTGAAAAGGGGATTGTAGGCTGAAAAGGGATTGGAGGGTGAAAAGAGGATACCAGGGTGATAAGGAGATTGGTGGGTGATAATAAGACATTATTGGGTAATAGTAAGGATTGATGGATGATAATAGGGGATTGGTGGGTGATAGTGGGATTGGTAGGTGTAAAGGAGATTGGAGGGTGAAAAGGGGATTGGAGGGTGTAAAGGGGATTGGAGGATGAAAAGGGGGATCGGAGGGTGAAAGGGATTCGAGAGTGATAAGGAGATTCGAGTATGAAAAGGGGGATTGGAGGGTGAAAGGGATTCGAGGGTGATAAGGAGATTGGTGGGTGATAGTGGGGATTGATGGGTAATAATAGGGGATTGGTAGATATAGGTACTGTTTTCTCACAAATGAGTTAAAAAACGTTGTATGACATACGTGCGGAATTGGTATTTTCAAACTCGTGACTATGGTAAGCCCGAAACGAAATTCATAAATAACTAGCGAGCGACTGCAGAATGTTTGTATCAGGTTCATTTATAATCTCCGAAAATTCGACCACGTGTCTCACTTCCGTAGTAAACTCAATTGGCTCACTATTCGCCGGCGCAGGGATTTACACACTCTCATGGTCCTCTACTCTATACTTTTCCTGCCATCTTCTCCGCCTTATCTTAAGCAGTGTTTCTCTTTTCTATCCTCTTCTTCTCAGCTCTTGTTGCGATCCTCTTCTAACCTTCTTCTTGAAATTCCCTGTCACTCTTCTGACTTCTTTTCTTATTCCTTTTCTGTGCACGCTGCTCGGCTGTGGAATTCTCTCCCTGAAGGAATCAGAAAGGCTCGTTCACTTAATTCCTTTAGCGATCAAGTTGAAAGCTATTTCCTTTCCGTTTCTTAAATCCATTTAGCATCCCATTTCTTTGCTTCTCTTGAATATTTATGTAAGGATTATCTCCTGTATTTTCTTTTTTTTTCTTTTGCACCCTTCTATATTTTTCTATATTATTATTCCTCTTCCACCATAGGTTGCCTGGAAGAGATTGCTGCTTAGCAATAAGGCCGCCTCTTGTACTCTTTCTTCTGTTTTATTTGTTTATGTCTTGTGTCCTTTGTTGTGTGCAATAAAGAATATTTATTATTATTATTATTATTAACTATTATGCAATAAACAGTAATATAATAGATTTTACTACCAAGTTAGACTACGACTAGCAAACCAGTGAACCAAATGTTCACCAAAACCTGATTTAAAAAAAAATGTATTTAATTAATTGAGAACTTCGGAGATTTTGTGTGGTTTCGTTTGAAATTCGTGATTTCTCGAAAACCGGAAGTGCTACGTTACTCAAATCCGGTTTGTAGTCTTATCAGACTATTCTTAACTTATAACTTAAATATTCTCTTTATCTATCTCTTACGGTTTGGCCGCTGAAACAGCACCACAGACGGACGGACGGACTTGTCTAATAGATAAGAGATGATCTATGTACTTAAATAAATAAAAACAAAAGAGATTAAAATAACGCGAAGGTAGATAAGTATAATAATATTGACGACCTCCGTGGCCGAGTGGTTTGTACGCCGGGTTTCATGGTGTCGCCGACTCGAAAGGTCCCGGGTTCGAATCCCGGTGGGGGCAGATGTTTGTGTGATGAATACGAGCATTTGTACACCAGTCATGGATGTTTAATATGTATTTCTATATAAATATACTTATATATGAACTGTATATGTATTCTATCCGTTACCCTAGCATCCCATAACACAAGCCTTACAGTGCTTACTTTGGGGCTAGGCTAATTGGTGTGTGTTAAAAAAAAATATTTATATATATTTATGGAATCCATCATGCAACGATTAGCAACAGTGTAATATTGACTACAATACTTGTGTAACACGGCCGTTGCGCATCAAAGGTGAGCTAGCACCGGTCGGTCCAGACAATCTATGACATCCGCATCAGTGGTTGAGTACGCATTATGGTATCTATTGTGAATGCATCAACTCAATTCTTCTGAAGGACAAACTGCTTGGCACTCTTCTTGTTATCCAATCAAAGATCTGCGGTCATTACTGTTACACACATATATACAGGATGTAAAAAATCCTTTAATGAAGTCGAAGGCCACATCATGACGATCATTTTTTTCTTCTGGACCATATCTGGGAAATTTATGGTTATGGAGGTATTGAAGGCCAAAGTCAATTTTTTTATGTCAAGTTTTATACATTAAAATTTTCAAAACGTTATTTAAAAACTTTTTTATCGACGCACTTACACACACAGGCATATAATATAGGCATACAAAAAATTAATTTATAACTTAAAAATACAAATGATTCCCACGTATAATATTTGTAATATTACTTGTTTGGGTGTACAGAATGCGTAGTTTCAGCCTTTGTCATAGGTTTTTTTAACACCGTGTACTGTATAATACTTACTGTATAATAGGCATGATGATGGGGTAAATTAAAAGAAATTCTATATAGTCCGTCAGTTAGATTATCAAAAAATAATGAACACTTATTTTTTCTTTTGTAAATCAACCAAAAAATGTCAAAACTAAAGCGCATCAAAGTTTAGTAGTGGAGGCTCGTGACGTAACAGTCTAAGTAAATATTGTACTAAGACGTGACGTCATGCGACATTTCAAATCAATATAACTATGTTATGTTTTGATGATGTGAATAAAGAATAAATATGTGTCCAATAATAATATTATTATTTTTTCATAATCTTACTGATAAACGAATAAAAAAAAGTTACTCATCATTCCTTTTCGTTTATTATTATTGTTGATTTAAAGCATTTCACGTTTTATAAATAGGTATCAGACAGGGTTCGAATGATGAGGGTTCCAACCGGATAACGGAAGTTGCAGGTTCAAATCCTCCCTGATACCTGGACCGTGTGGATTATTTTCTAGCAAAATTTTCTTTATTTTAATTTACTCTAATAAGTTATCCAATTTTCATATGTTACAATTGTTAAAGGAGGTGAGAAATCGTGAGCCCAACTATATAAAAATGGGTCTAAAAACTAAACTATAATTAATAATCTCAGAAACAATTAAAATAGTTCAATTCGCAACTAAGGATAAGAGAAATATAATGAAGATTTTAGGCAATGTCTTATTGAAACGATTGAATACACGCTACTTATAATAGAAATACCAGGAGGCCTACTCTAATGCAACGAAAAACGAAATTTCTATCGAAACTGCACGTTACTTACTATGTTTATTATTCGTCTCTAATTATAATAATATTTGTTGAGGTTTAGATTCTCTGAGCCTACTGAAAAAAATAATAATTTGATAGTTTATCGTTCAAATTAACAATGACGAAATGTAATTTTGTTCGAACTTCGTTACCGAAAGTTCGTTTCGGAGAGAGAAAGGCAGTAATGAAATACATCATCTATCAAATACAGAAGTAAGTTCAATACCCTTGCTTTGATTGAAACCCTTAGAACTCTGCACTGAGATTGAGAAAAGGAACAGAATGTTTAGTTGACGTTGTCATAAAAATCTTTTAAATAATATAATTTTCATCTATACAATTTGTGTCTAAATTTGTACGACATCGTTTCAATCTCCTTTGCTTGTTTTAACATGATTTAGTCATAAGTAGCTATTGATTCTTATGTATATGTCGTGGCGATATCGTAGATTTATTCACTTCATGAAATGGTCGCATTTCATGAAATTTTTCGCAATCTATTGGCCACATCATGATGTGGTTTGGGTAGATCAATGATGAGAAATCGTTTCACGATATGGCCAACTAAACGCGCGGCTACTTCATGAAATGGCAACAATTATTTGATTATATTGTAAAGTACATTATTTACCGGTAAAGGCGCTGCAAGCGCTTTGTTTATATATATATATATATGGCGGTCGCTGCCGACAATGTTGTTTCTAGCAGTGAAAAAGTGCATAATTCGTTATTAAATGAGGAAGAAAGTGATAACAAAAGGGTTTTCGACGAAACAAATTAAGGAGAGTAGAGTGATTACGCAAAATAAATCCATGGACTATTACTGGCTGTCAAAATATGACATTTTGGAAACTGCGGTTGAGGTACAAAATGCGCCATAAAAAGATATACTGTAAAAGTGTTCTTCCAGGGCCCAAGAGGTGATACTTGAATTTCTTTTGTAGAAAAAGGTCTCTTTTAATAGAGATTTTTTTCAGGCGCTTCGCCGGCCGCTACGGCGGCACGGTCGTTTTTCACGCTCAGCTCGCGCGTTATGATCACAACACTAACCTAACCTAACCTAGTGTGAAGTGTGTGACCGTTTGGGCCCTGGAAGTACAGTTTAGCCTAATATTGTAATATGTACCAAAGTACCTTCTTATTTCTAAATAATTGTTAGTTTTCTAAATATAAATGTGTAAGTTCTTGACATGTTTGAAGTTTAATTTACAAAAAAAATCTTTAATTTGTTATTTTTATATTTTATGGGTACCCTAATTATACGATCCGGACAAATGTCGATGACAAAATCGTTAAATGTTGACGATTTAATGATCTGTACCCCTAGCACGAACCATTATCGAATTCGAATAGTTTATAAAACCGAAATGTCAATGTAAAATTTTGTATGGAAACTTGAACAGCAGCGGCACAAAGTACGTAACGAGAACTAAAAATCAGACACATTTGACAATGACATTTCCGACTCGCAAACAATACGAATTCGATATTGGTTCGTGCTAAGGGTACTGGTCAAATTAAGTTACCCACATCATGAAATGTGACCATTTCATGAAATTCTCGAGCATTTCATGAAGTGAGCAAATCTACGATATGGCCACGACATATACACTTCGGTAAACGTTCGCTTTCTATTAGGTTGTTATATTATAAATGACTATTGTTCTCGTAAATGGAAAACATATAAATTCAATTCAATTGGTCATGCTCGTGAGTAATTTCTGTGACAGCTATGCTAATGTTCAATTTGTTCTCAGATTAGATTTATAATTACGAGTAAAGGCTTTTCTATACTTTCATGGAAAATTGAAATCCCTGTGTGTGAAGCTTCCTCAATTTATCCCGCAGTTGATACCTTAAAATAATAAGTATCATAAGCATCTCATTTTGTAAAATTGTAATTTAACCAGTGCAAATGGATAAAATTTAAGCCATTGTTTTTGTGATTTGATAAAGTTTCAAGCAAAAGTTGCAAGGTGGGTGTCTAAAAACAGAGAATAATGATAATCTACGAGGGCATAGAAAATATTATAAATATAGTTGGATAGAATACAAACACTTGAACATAACTCTTGAATTATTATGTCATATAGCCACAATATCTAAAGGTCATAATGAGCACATTCGTGTAAGATTAGTTAGATTCCAGGGTTCCACGGGGTGGGGGATTGGGCCGGGGTAGGGCAAGCGTCTATAAGTTATGGTGGCAGCTCACCATCCATAAGATAGTCTGCAACCCTTTTAACATAAAAAGAATGTCCCTACTGCTGGGACACAGGCCTTATGTGCCTACCAAAGTACGAAGGAGTTATATAAAGTAAAATTTTGGTCACCAATCCTGGAAACCAGCCTTTGGAAAAGTTGCTTACCTTTCACGATCGTAGACCGAACGCGTCAACAACTTACGCTAACTCGTAACTTCACTGTAAAAGGTAAACAACAACAAACAAAATGCTCACATTCGAAGAAGTTATCGCAGAGCGTCGTCTCAAACTGCTTAACTAAAATTTCGCAATATCCACCAATTCCTATTCAGTAGGTGATTTCGGCGAGCGATGCGAGTTTATATTCGTTTGAAGAATGCACGTGAACTGTGGACGAAATGCGAATAAATCCAACTCTAAACCTCGTACAAGACGTAAAAGGATCCAGGAGGAGGAAAGCTTTATAGGACACCATCCCGTTTTATTACGAGGAACCAGACGACAACTAGGATTCCCGAAGCGGTCCTATTTAAATCTTAAGTTGTAGGCATTAAGTCACCTTTTTGTGTAGCGTTATACGACTTTGTGTTGGAATTGGTGTATTTTTGTAAACGTATAACATATATACAGAGTTGTTTATTGGACGTGCGCTTGAAATACAAAAAGCGTTTTAAAGATTTTAATGGAAAAACCGACGTGTAGTTCGTGCAGTGGATTTATTTTAAGCCTTTGATCTAACTAAATGAAAATGGATAAACATCATTGAAAATTCTAATAAATTGAATGAATGGATTTGCAATTGAAATATGATCTTAATAGGGGAATGGGGATTACATAAAACATAGATTACTTTTAATATTATCAAAGATTTGTTAAATTAATTTAAAATCTACAA
Organism: Chilo suppressalis; assembly: GCA_902850365.2. NCBI lineage: Eukaryota > Metazoa > Arthropoda > Insecta > Lepidoptera > Crambidae > Chilo > Chilo suppressalis. The sequence goes on from OU963907.1 coordinate 10,521,031, forward strand.
TAAACTAAATTAACTGTAAACTAAGAATTTAAAGAACCGGACAAGTGGGAGTTGGGCTCGCCCATCTAGGGTTCCGTACAAATTTGTAAGTGTGATCTTAGAAGTATTTTTTTTTTACAGCTTCAGGGGACTGTAGATCTAAGTATATGAAATCAAATTGATATCTTCACGAGTTCCTGAGATAAGGGGTCTTGAAAGACAGACTAACAGATAACTGGCCGCATTTTTTTTACGTTAACTTATTTTGATTTTTACACAGCTTTAAAAGACCGTAGACATGCATATAGTTTAAATTTCAACTCGATACCTCCACGCGTTCCCGAGATAAAGGGTCTGGGCAGACACACATATAAACGCCTGTATCTTTTTTTATGTTAACATAGAAGTTTGATTTTTTCGTAGCTTTAAGGGGCCGTTCCCTAGATAAATAGTCTTGTCAGACAGACAGACATACAGATGGACAACAAGGAATCTTCTAGTGGTTCCGTTTTTTCCTTTTGAGGTTCGGAACCCTAAAAATCAATAATAATGATATGTGCTGGCTGCACTGTAACTAGTAGATAAAGACTGAATTTATTTTTTTCGGACTAAGTACTTGTATTATCTTTATTCTCTTAATTACCCACATAGGATATAAGAAACAGTTTGAATTAAAATAATATGATTTTACAAATTTCACCTCAATTAGGTACTTATTGTTTTCCTAAATAATACGCTTAATCCCTAAGATCTTTCACAGTTTTACATGGTTTTACCCAAAGGAATACACAGCGTGACTTGGTAATATTTATAAAATTCATATAATATGCAGCACAAAAAAACTGTACCTACCTTATAATAATTTCAAAATTCTATTGTGCGAGTAACAGGTGTATTGTAGCAGTTTTATCAGAAGCCGTGATGGCATTACGAACGAGCCAATTTCCATTTCTCCCTGTGTTTCGGCAAGTGTTGTGGGAGAACGCCTCGCCGCGTATTAGGACGGTACGGCAGGTATACGGTAACGCGTCTCATACCCGCTTATCGAGCGTCTACTGTAACCACAGAGAACCCCCACCAGAGTCCGCATTACTTATTTTTTTAATCAAATCGGAATCGTCAAGCTGGCGGCGGCGTGCGGGGAGGGAGGGAGTCGTAAGAAAGAACAATTCCCTCTTCCCATACATTTGAACACCCGCTAATGAAAGTTAATGTATAAATATAAAGTATACTGGAAAGATTACGTATGAATTAAGAAAATAATATCCTATAGTAATTTTTTCGATTTAAACGCAAGAAAATTAAAAAAAAAAAATTTAGATTATATATGTATTTTTTGCTCTGGCAACACTGTAGAGTTGAGATGTTTTTTTGCATTATCTGCAATTTAATTTGTTAAATAATTTACGGCAAATCACATAAAAAGAGAATATTTCGATCAAGTTAAGTGACAAATGCAGTGCAGTTATTTGTGAATTGATTACTTTATGTTTAGAAGAAAATTGGAGACAACTTTCTTACCTGCCAAACGGATATGAATAACCAAACAACAATTGTGAAGAATAATTTGTCCCAAGAGTGAAATAAGCAATTTTTTTTGAGCAACCTCAAGTAGATTGTATGAAAACTCATCTTACAGCGATGCTACATTATTTTATTTAATATTAAACAAAATACCAAAGCATTCTAAATAACGTACTCTGTGCAGAGCGGGTTGTCAAACCCTGTCATATGTCAAAGAAATCCGTTTTACAAATCGTTCAATTGTACTGCTCGACGAATTTATGAAATAATAATAATAATATTTATTTTAACTATTCTGTAATAAGAGTTTAATATAGAAAAACATACACATAAAATACTAAGTAAAAGTATTTGAAACGCATAAAAAACAGAGTTGAACAAATATTCTTGTCAAATGGCAGTGTTTAAAATGGAACGTAGCAAACACTGGATAGTTGAAGTGCGATCGGAAACTGAAACTTACACATACAGTAAACATATTGAAATAATAAAGAATCTTTTTTTCCTGCGTTTCTTTTACCACGTTCATTATTGTAGTAAACTTATAATTAAATTAGCTTTATTTTGACGTATATGTCATCTCTATACATGATCAGGTCAAAAATGGGCATTGTTCTTTGGTGACCGCCGATGTTCTCCTTCTTTATTTCTTCCATATTAGACCTTCTTGTCCACTACTAGTTTTAAAATGATCGTTTATGGTTTTAATTTAGTTGAAAATTCAATTCCGTCAAGGCTGTCAAAAATTATATTTTTGTCAATTCAGCAGCAAAATCCATAAAAGATAGTTCTTTTTTGTGATAGCGATTGTAAATTAATTTATTTCGGCTCAATTAACTATAAATGTTTCTGTAAAATAATAAGTTTTCAACCCATATTGGGGTTATTAATTCATATATTATTATTCCCATATATTTCATATTAATTAATATATTAATCGCTCTACTGGACTACCTACTTGTTTTTAAGTTTATACCTTGTTTTGTCGAAGTATTTTATTTCTACTTTAAACCATCCAAGCTTATTGTTAGCGAGTTATTTATCCAACCAAACCCCCTCTACCGACGGATACCGTCGCAGGGAGGCCATGAACCAACCCAGGCCAGTACGGATTGGTAACTAACGACTGCAGATGAAGCCGGGACCAATGGCTTAACATACCTTCCCTTCCGAAGCACGGAGGAGCTCGAGATAACAAGTTTTTGTCATCCATCCAATGACCGGCCTTTGCGAAAGTTACTTGAGTTCCACGGTCGCAAGTCAAACGCGCTTACCACGCGCAATCCAGCTCCTCTGTGACCGTAACGCGTCTGTCATGCAACGCGTGGTGTAATGAACGCAGATCGCATCACCGCTCGTGATGCTAATCGGAGGCACAATAGTGTGCACCGGATGCTGACCGTACACTCCGCACTGGTCTAGGGCTGATTGGTATGCCACCACGAACAAATAAAAAAAAAATTGGAGCGTTAAAGTTTATGTAAGAATTTCAACGGACATCCTTTTGAGTGAAAAACCACGGTAGAATTGATTTTGCTAAAGAATATAATAGATTTTAAATATTCGTATACTCATTAAAATAGACGAAATTTTTAGAATATATAATACGTTACATTCTTTTGTTATATTAATCATTTTGATTTATTAATATCTAAAGCAAGTAAAAGTTTGAATAAATTAAACATTTCATAACGATGATATATAAGCGTATAAAATTTGCGGTTGTGTGCAATGATGTATGTTGCTTAGACTTCTTTGATATGTGTTTATCCTAAAACCGCTATTTACCACAAAAGGTAAAACAAAAATGCAAACGTGAATGACATGGAACAATCGGTTGTAACGCAGTTAAAATATAAAACTTAATTATACTTTTAATTATATGGCGTATGTACTATCCGTACGCAGCTTAACAAAACTATTGCAGACAACCCTACTTTTCTGACAAAGCATTGCTTTGACCGTTTTGAATCGGTTCTCCTTTCAGTACTAATCAACTGTTGAATGCCGGGGTTCATTACATCTCCAATGCTATTGCTGTATACTATAATATAATTTGCCTGTAAAAGTTGCTGTATAGTTGAACACTGAGCTTTTTTCATACGACTAAAATAGCATATTAAGTAGGTATCATATATTCTCGACCTCCGTGGCCAAGTGGTTTGTACGCCGGGTTTCATGGTGTCGACGACTAGAGCGGTCCTGGGTTCGAGCCCCGGTGGGGGCAGATGTTTGTGTGATGACAACAATACAAACATTTGTACTCCAGTCATGGATGTTTAATATGTATTTCTATAAAAGATATACTTATATAATATGTATTGTATATGTATTCTATCCGTTACCCTAGTATCCCATAACACAAGCCTTGCAGGGCTTACTTTGGGGCTAGGTTAATTGGTGTGAGTGTTGGAAATATTTATTTATTTATATTTTTTATTCTCATAACGTAAAACTTCTATACCGAAAACAAAAAAAGCTTCATAAAAACAAAACCAGTAAACCCTCCGCAGTCGGGTAATTAACATATACCTACTGTCGAATTGAGAACCTCCTCCTTTTCGGAGTCGGATAAAATTGGCAAATGTTCGTACATCTACATCGCGGTATGGTTTGGTATAACGCTTTGATATATACGTACAAATTGGCAAATTACCGCAAACGTCTAATAGGGTTGATGACTTCGTCTATCAGGTAGATTATTAAAATATCGGGCGAAGGTACGTGTCCATTTCTTTATTCCCGTAATCAAAACATTACAGAGATGTATTGATTAGTAATGTCGCATGACGTCACGTCTTGGTACAATTTTTACTTAGAAGTGACGTCACTATCCCCCACTCCAAAATTTTACTTACTTTATTTACCTCATCATCATTATTCCTATTAAGTAATCCTATCACATATAGTTCATTGCTTTAATGAATTCTATGTAAAATCTCTTATTCTCTGCATTTTATAGCATTGTCAGATAAGCAATAATACATATTATATGCCGCGAGTAGGAATTTGCAATGAATAGCCTACTTTCTCTTGAAATGTTCTGTGTTCATGATACAGTCAGCCGTGCATGTCATTTGATATTTAAAACCACAAGCCCAGTGCCACAATAGCAGCTGTACTTACATTCTGTTTTTTACACGATTGTGCTATACTTTTGTGAAGTGAATCAATTAACAAATAAATAGACAAATTTGGATATCTTTTTACGTGAAATTCAGTCGCCCATGATATTACTTTGTGATTTACAGAACAGCAACTGCAGATAAAAACGAAATTCCATCAGTATTTGCGACGGATATTTTTAAACTGGTGTTCATTCCGAAATTCTCTGAATTCCCGGTACTTATATAGGTTTGGATTGAAGCTGTAACCGTTGAAACTGCGGTAATTTTAAAAGGGTCAGTTTTATTTTCGGTGAAGTGATCGAATTTTTGTTTGAGGCTACTGATTCAGTTTGCGTTTTGTCTAAGAAGTCGATTCTAGTCACCTTCTTCTTGCCTGATGGAGCTTTCGAAAGCTTTTTTATTATACTTATGTATACTTACAGGGGACAATCAAGTAGACGTCTGACCTGATGGTAATTAGTGATCACAATAGACATCCGTAACATCAGAAACATTACAAATGCATAATACATAATATGTATATAAAAATAGTACAAAATAACACGCCACAATAATGTTTTTTGGCTGCAGATTTCTGTATGGTGATGGTAATGATTTAAGATTTCTTAATAATATTGATATAATATCAGTTGTTGTTTTACCACGTTGAAGTTTTATATTTTAAATAGCAACTTTTGATCGATTAAATCAAAGGAGACATTATAATTTGTCAATGAGCTTTCTTTTAACACTTTCATTTGCTAGAGTTTCTTTGTCGAAAAAAGTTCCATTTGAGTGTTTCCAATCGAATTAAGTTTTTAAATCTCTGCTCCTTTCCGATAAAACTATAAGGGGAGGCGGTGCGCCATTAGTGACTAGGGTAGGCATCTCAGTTAATATAAAGCAAGCAGGTGTTCTTTGAAACTACGTTAATAATTTGGGTAAATGTGTTGCTTTATAATAAATAAAAAATATATAAAGGATCAGTTTCAATAGTTCCAGATTAAGTTATACATAGTTTAGGAACTGTGATATAACTCTGTTTAAATTTTTAATTTGTCTGGTTTAATACTTCCAAATCAATTAAAAAGTTCGATAGCGCATTTGTAAGCTTACTAGTGGCCCGCCCTCGCTTCGCTTCGGTGTAGAGCTGAAGTGAAGACTACAGTTTTTGTTTTCAGGCTTGTATTATACACAATGACATTCATCTATGATTCTTCTTATACCTGCATGCAAAGTCTTAGCCCGATCGGTTTAAAATTGACAAAGTTTCAAACAAACTTTCATTCCCTATTTTATCCCCTTGGGGGTAGAATTGATCAAAATCCTTTCTTAGCAGATGTCTACCTCATAACATCTACTTGCATGCTAAATTTCAGCCCGATCCGTCTAGTGGTTTGGGCTGTGCGTTGATAGATCACTATGTCAGTCAGTCACCTTTAAGTTTTATATAGGTATATAGATTCAGTCTGCGATCGTAGAAGTAAAGTAATTTACTTATTGGCCGGTCATAGATGGATTAACGGAAATTTATTATCTCCGAGTCCTATTTCCTTCAAAGTGCACGTTAAACCGTTGCTCCTGCTTGCATTTACAGTTGTAATTATCAACCAATCTGCATTAGGCCCACATGGTGGGTCATGGCCCACTCACAATTCTATTCGTAGAGGAAAGCCAGTGTTCCAGCAGCAAGTTCACTAGTAGGCTGATGATGATAAGGTCTGAATGTGGGAATCGGGAACTTTATCAACAAGTAGCAAATAGGCCCTTAATATGATATATAATATTTTTCATATAAAAAAATGTCAGGGTGCTTAAACATTAGGCGTCATTCTAATAATAACAATCGTATGATCACAAGATGCGATCTCGTCGTGCGAGGAAAATAATGCATGGAAATATATAGATTCTAATCGCTTTTAAACCTATAAAAACCTAACGTACGGTCGTTATTAAACAATGCCTGTGCTTGAGCAATATCTATATCTGTAATTCTAAAAAAAAACGTATTTTAGAACTCATCACACGATGAGAACGCATCGTGTCATCGTACGTGGAGAATGCCTTGTGTCATCGTACGATACTTACCAATACGCTACTATTTGTATAAAAACTATCGTATTTAGATCAACATTGCATTTTCACAGGTTGTTGAAAACGTCTACATAATGCGATACAGCAGTGCTATTATTTATCTTGCAATTCACCAGATTTTAGTGGCAGCCCTTCGAAGATTGAATTGCAACTGAAATAATAGTTTTGCTGGCTACGCTTATTAAACGAATTAAATGATATCATTGTATTCACATAATATCCGTAGATAAAAGTAATGGAAAAATAGCATCATGTTCTTTATTTTTGGTATGGTTAAATAACTAACATATTTAAACTCTTACATTTATGACCTTAGTATCAAGACTATTTCCTTCTTATATATCTTCTATACTTATAATAAATCTGTAGAGAGGTCAATTCTGTACATGAAATATAATTTCAAAATAACTATCAGGGGGTGATTAGTGATCGATACTGATGTCAAAAATGCAATCAGTAAATTTTTTGTCTGTCTGTCTGTCTGTGTGTATGTTCCTTATAGAAACAAAAACTACTCGACGGATTTTAACGAAACTTAGTACAATTACTCTTCATACTCCTGGGCAGGTTATAGTATACTTTTCATCACGCTACAATCAATAGGAGCAGAGTAGTGAAGGGAAATGTTGGGAAAACGGGAGAAGTTACTCCATTTTTTCAGCTCCCGTCGCGTGTGCAGCCTTAATGGTTAAAGTTACATAGAAATCATGTATGACGGAAATATTCTACATAAAATTGTCTAAAAAATATCCCGCAACAGCATATGTCTATCATATCTTTTATGGTTGACTCACAATAACACGTGTAACTCCTGATAGCTTAGCAGTTCGGAGCATTCCAATTATATCACGTAAATATGAGAATTTTAGTTTGATTATAAATACAGGTAATAAAAATTACCGTTTTTATCTATATATGTATATAAAAGTCAAAGGGGACTGACTGACATAGTGATCTATCAACGCACAACCCAAACCACTGGACGGATCGGGCTGAAATTTGGCATGCAGGTAGATGTTATAACGTAGGCATCCGCTAAGAAAGGATTTTGATCAATTCTACCCCCACGGGGATAAAATAGGGAATGAAAGTTTGTATGAAACTTTGTCAATTTTAAACCGATCGGGCTGAGACTTTGCATGCAGGTATAAGAAGAATCATAGATGAATGTCATTGTGTATAATACAAGCCTGAGAAAAAAAACTATAGTGTAAAACTTCAGCTCTACACCGAAGCGAAGCGAGGGCGGGCCGCTAGTATGTAAATATTTATTTATCATATCCCTATGTAGAGATCTAATTATAATTTTCCATGTTCGAGTTCTGGTAGGAACTTGGTAGAAGAATAATATTATCATTATGAAAATGTTATTGTTCGCATAAATTAACCTGTATGCGTTATAGTAGCGCGTCCTATAATATAGTATCGGGCTCTGCTTATTTTTTTTAATTTTGATGCATTAGCATTGTCTGCATTTTTGTGTCTGTTTTTATCAGTTTCATTACACATAAAAGTTTAAATTAATATTCCATCAGCCATTAAATAATAAACCTATGAATAAATAACAGTTTCATATAAATACCAAAAAATACGAACCTCAACTAAGAATCATTCTAAAACACGGATTATATCAAAGTTACGAAACAACTTTTTACATTCGCTTAGTCTTTGATGTTAAATTGAATGAAAGGGAATTTTAATAAATAAATAAAAAATGAGTTTGAGATCGTGGTCATCTTTCTAACGTTTATGAAACTTTTACATATCAAAGGCCTATTTCAAGCACGTTAGAGAACTTGTAAATATTATTGATGATTCCAATTTAGGGCCGAGACATAGCACGTGGGGGTTTCGACAATGTGGTAGCGAAAACAGTTGAAAAAGAAGACACTTTATTGGACCTTTTCAAATTTATTTGTAGTCATCGATGGAACAAATTTTGAAATTTCAGAATAAAGTACAAGGTATTGAATTGAAGCAGCAAATAAAGAAAGTTTATAGGAAAAAGAAGAATCAAGGATAAGTAAGTTGGACGTTGTTAAATGAAAAGAATCCAATCCACCCCAAACTTAGTTTTGAGACGCACCCCCGGTGCGACACTGTCACTTATGCAAAAAAATCATTTTTTCAGGAGAAGCGTTTAAAACTTTAACATCCCAAAACATACAATATTTAAAGTTTTTTTTATTTTTTTTAGATGACTAGCTAAGCAGTATCAGCTGTTCATCACGTAAATATCTTTAAATATTGTATGTTTTGGGATGTTAAAGTTTTAAACGCTCATCCTGAAAAAAAAATTGTTTTTGCATAAGTGACAGTGTCGCACCGGAGGTGCGATTATGTTTTTTTTTCATTTCGGACTGTAATTCTTCTTAGATTCTCAACTTTATATTTTTACAAAATACAAATACAAAATCATATGACACTTGAATTTTACTTGGATCTTTGTCGTGTTTTAATAGTATTGGAGGCTTAAGGAGTACTTTGGTACACTAAATTAATTTTCGATAAGGTTGTGGGTTGGATCCTTTTCATTTAATAAGTCCAGTTAAGGAACTGTTATAGTATATAATATTACAAATAAATCATGAAATGATTTTATTCTTTTCATGAGGTTTATCGGAAGCCATTATTGACTTCAGAATACAAACATTGAGTTCGCATGAGTAAAAATAGATACCTACAAGCGCAAAAATATAGCAAAGTTATTTTCACTGTTACTCTCTAAATTGATAATCCCTTTAACTTGTCTTATATTAAATGGTTCAGTCTGTTTAAATTAATTAGCATATGTAATTATTGTTAATGTAATTAAGGTTTCTACCAATCAGGCTTTTTGCATTTACTCTCGATCAGTGCCGTTAAATGTAACGATACTAATAATGCCGTCCTAATTATCATTACGTTGAAGTTAGGGGTGATATTTGCATAACAACTTCTGCGAGATTGGCAATAATCGCTACGTTGCTCGATTATCATTAAAGGAAAGTGGATACATTTTGTGAGAATCTTGTTAACTTGTATTAAAAGAATAATTATCAGACTTAAATGATCCTGATAAGAATACAAACATTTGACTCCTTTCTAAGCTTTTACTTAGTGTAATTTTCTATAATCTGGAGACATTAACCGATCACAGCATGAATATTAAAGAGAAATATTTTTTTTGAATCGAGCTTTATTGATTACGAAAAAGTTTCTGCGTGACCTGAATCGTACTTAAACTTCTTTGTACTCATCCGATTTGTTAACAATATTGTTTAATATAAAGAACATGTTTAGTAAAAATTTTGTAAAAAACTCCTTCGCCAAAGTAAGCCCAAGAATCAAAAGATTAATGACGTGGAGAGAATAGGGATTTGCTGAATCAATTTTTTGGTTGCCTCTGAGACCACCAAAGGGATAACTGAGTCCCAATGCACTTAAGATATTTGAGAGCCTTTCCGCTTTATCCATCTTGGGCAGTTTGGTTCGTCGTAATTGTGAAGTTAGATCCGCCCACCCTGACTACATTTACATTAGCTTTGTGAGGTCCATCAGTAAAGCCGTCTATATCCGTCATAATTAATTTGAGCTCTTTGAAAATAGATTTTTCTTCATTCGTACTTTGGGGTACATATAAATTATTCCACTCCACCTAGTAAATTAAGTTCTGAAAATCGCCCCTCACCTTGCTGATCGTCAAGATCCTTTCTTTTCACGTCCCGTTTGAACGATTCATTAAGGTACCTACTGTAGAAAAAGCATTGACTATGTGTGTCTGTTCTGTATGCAAGAAACTTTAGCTCTGATCATTAATTTTTTAAGAATCAGGGATTACAGTGCAACGAACTTGAATAAAGTTCATTTTTATTTCATTTCAGATCCCGATTTCTCTCTCTTTGTAGAGATAGATTTTAGTTATAATATAATGCAATGGATACAATAACCAATGTTGAAACAAAAAAGGTATCTCCAAATCAATTATCTGATTAAATCTTTAAAATTGCTGAGTAAATACATGCTCGTTTAGGTTTTCACTGAAATTATGTCAAACACCGAAAGGACTTTTTTATAGAGGTCGAGCACGAACATTGGTAAAATAGAAGCACGTCCAAAACAACGGAGTTTACTTAATTCGGTTTGGCTGTGTAAACTAATCAAGCTGAAGCCACAAACAGGAGTCAAATTGTTTCTTTAACGCTGATTAAGCTCCATGAAATGTAAACTCAATCAGATTTTTCAATTAACATGCAAATCAGATCATTTTTGGTCACAGCGTGACTTCGGGGGAATACAGGACTTGATAACCTCAGATTTGACGTGAATGGATATGAAAATTATTTTCGTTTATTATGTGGAGCTCGATATAAGAGTTTTTGTTCCAATTTCAACAGAGCTGTATAGGCAAAGATTAACTTTTAATTTGTGTCACGACCTCCGTTATCCCGAAAAAAAAACGGTACCTATTAAACAGCATTTCGTTTATATATTTTGTTGTTAGAAAATTCAAATGGTAATTTCGTATTTTTTTTTATAAAAAGAAAAATAAAATAAAATAAGGAAAGTTGTTTTATGGTTAAGTTATTGATTAGTGAAAGCTTTTGCTTTTTTATTCGTCGTTTGGCCTTACATCTGATTGTTTTTGTACCTTTAGGCTAAAAACAGGATCCTATTACTAAGACTCCACTATCAGTGTGTCTATCTGTCACCAAGCCCATGTACCGTGATAGCTAGACAATTGAAATTGAAAAGGTCGTCTACATTTTGCCGTTATTAATATAGAGCAAATACTTGAAATATTGACAGAATATTTAATTGTATATTCAATTTAAATGTAAATAATTTAATTTAACCCTAAAAGAGACCCAATTTATTTAAGTCGGTAGACATTTGGAACCGATACCGGTGGTCCTTATGGGGACATGGAAGTTTCTTTGTTCGATGTTATAATATAGTGTCTAATGATGTATAGATAATAGTACAGAATAGTATGGAACCCTTAGAGCGCGTGTCCGACTATCACATGGCCGTTTTTTGTCGTTGATTTGGATAAAAAGCAGGTAGGTACAATGAATTTCTTTTTTCCTCATTAATATACGCTGCCTTATCTTTCATTATGTTGTTGTTGTTAGTTACAAACGCGTGTCTAACACGGAATCTAGTCCGAGTGCCGATGCCACCGGTTCAATACGAGCAAGGCGTTGTGAATAGGAGACATCGCGATAAATCTGGAACGCTTGAGCAAAACTCCTTTATCGGGCGTGATATATCGGCGGATAACACGCCACTGGACGTGTTTCGGCAGATATATCCATCTCCGCTGAATGGGATTTTTTTCCCTAATAGAGTCGGACTAAGGGCACATGTTAACGACCGGTTTTCCGCCGGGTCTCAGCACGGTTTATACCCGGGCCTGTACCGGCTAAGCTTGTTCATGAGCATGGTTTCTACGTTTGAAGCGATCCGAAACCGCCGCTAGCGTCGGTGTCGTTGTTGTACCTTCATAGTTATAGTAGATTCGGCTTTAAACCGTGTCTACATCCGGCGGAAAATTGTCTCGTTAAGAAGCGCCCTCAGGGTTAAAAGAATGCAAACATTTGTTTAGTTTATTTACTCTCAAAAACAAACAAAATAAAGATAAAGATTGTGCAGGTGGTTGCGCGTTCGGTATATGATAGAAGTTCTGCAATGGCAGGTAGTAAGATGGGTGACCAAAAACTTATTATCTCGAGCTCGACCGTGCTTCGGAAGGTAAGTTAAGCCTATGATCCCGGCTGCATCTACAGTCGTTATCACCATCCATCCGCATTGACCCATTCTCCCTATTCCATCCATAGGCTTGTGCCTCAGCATTGGGGAATTTGATAGGATGATGATGATAATGACTCCTTGAACTCTTTTATCGTACTAAAGAAAATGTTACTAGAAAAAATCTATAAGATTTAAAAATCTTTTATAGATTTTATTTCACTGCATGCGGAGTTTCTTTCAGCAGCGCTTTGTACACTTACGGGATTTACACAGGGACGTACTTAAGAAAATAGACAGAAGACAAAATTCGAACATCGAAAATGTGTGCGTCATTTTCCGGGTCATTGACACAAAAATATATCAACACTTACAAGTTTTATGAAGAAGTAAAATGATGGGGCGTTACAAGACCATTTATTACTACTCAAATATTGTTTTTATTACTAACACATATTTTCCGGATCGTTAATCCAGGGTAGTTTTTCATCATCTGATAAAGTTATTTATGACAGTAGAATATGTTTAACACCAGTAGGGATCATTTGTTCCTTTAAAATGCTATTTCTATACTTGATCAATTGTAATTAGCATAAGAATTGTTTTAAATATTGTTTTTAAAGGAGAAATGTGTTTGATTAATTTTAACTGCATTTGTTTACCTTAGTTCGGTACTGTTACAGCCGCTATTTCAAAAGGTTTTCTTTTTTAATTTACAGCGATGTTTCGAATGGTTAGTTAGTTAGCTCGAAACTTTACCAAAGTTGCTTTACGCTCCAAAAGAGGGAAATGATGAAATTTCCATGCACTAAAAGCGAGTGGAAATAAATATTGAGCGCGGAGTTTCACAATTTATCTAATGGTAATATGTTGTTACGTTAAGAGTTTATTTTTGCGCAAAATTATTAAATGTGAGACATATTAATAAATACTAGCAAACCTGTGAACCAAATGTTCACCAAAACCTGATTTCTCGAAAACCGGATGTGCTACGTTACTCAAATCTGGTTTGTAGTCTTATCAGACTATTCTTAACTTATAACTTAAATATTCTCTTTATCTATCTCTTTCGGTTTGGCCGCTGAAACAGCACCACGGACAGACGGACTCGTCTAATAGATAAGAGATAGATGGATAAGCAGGTTTTCGATATCTAGGTCATTATAAATATTGCCACGTGTTGGTTTGGCATTTTTTGCGGCCTTCTAATGATATTATTGTCAGACCTTTTTATTATATGCTATGTATACTTTCTTAATTCATTCTTTTTAGCTGCCATCTGAATATGTCATCTGCTGTCTAATTGCCATGTATGTTTTGATGTATAGTAAATTGATGCTATAAAAATATCGGGTTTTATTCATAAAGCCACGTTACATTACAAATATTGACAATATTGACAGCCAACTGAATGCAGTATATAATATGCATAAGCTTTATTAATAAAAACTTATAAAATAGAACTGTTATATCTATATGTCGTTAGCATAAAGTAGTTTATGCCGTATTCCACCTATATACCACTATGTTTTATGAAATAACGCAGCTAGCCGTTTTGCATTTAGACCGGGGTGGGATGTCATTTAGCCGAAATATCATTGCGATACGTTCTACAATGGCGGCCCCCGTTTTGCCCCATTGTGCTTACTTACTGCATTCATAGTCCGGGAGCCGTCAAACCTGAAAGCTCCGTGATCACGGATTCTAATATTTTTAATAAAAAATAAAAGTTAACGTTTAGACGAACAAGATTTGCTTGGTTTGCGTGGATTTGATTGGCCGTAAATATTTTAATTAAATTATTCATTATTAAATTTCCATATTTTTTTCCGTCATCACGGATTTTGATCAATCTTATAAAGAATTTTGTGTGAAATATTATGTTGAACAAGAAAAAATCCGGCCGACCAATGATTTTTAGCCGGAAAGGTCACGGTATTTGAATGGTGTGATAAGGGGTAAAATTTATCCATTATCATGGAAACCTTTATTATTTTTTTTAATTCACGCGTTTTAATGTCACTTTTATAATTATCTTGGTATGCGTGCTTACAAACTGCCGAAAGTATCGCGCATACCAAATTTTAACTCTTCGCTTTTTAACGGTTTCTATATTTCTGTAAAGTGTGAGTGAGGCAGATTTTTGGTTCAAGTTGAAACCTTGCATGAGTTCGTCTCTTTGTATTCCCTACGAATTTAACATTTACCTGCCTCAAAGATACACAATACCGTAAAGTGAGGTTGTTCTACGACAGGACTGCATAGTGTTAACTCTCTTACTCCGGTTTCTTTTCAAGTCCATAGGACTGCTTCAAGAGTAAGTGAGATAAGAGTAACATCGAATTTATGTTAAAGTTCCATAGTTCTTTCTTTCTTACTCCGAAAAGGTCACAGCATACCTACGTTGTCCTACAGCATTTTGGGGGTTCAGATCATTTCGAAATTTCAATATGAAGTGTTTTGTGTGTGTGTTAAACTTGAATTGAACATATTTTTTGTATCAACCTTCATTTATTATATAATCATCCCAAATATTTTTTTCCTGTATTCCCTCTTTTCCATATTAATTAGTATAATAAATAGTTAAAAACTTAAGGAAGAGACCAGAGGTAGAAGAGAGACTCTAAAAGAAATGTCATCAAGTAATTGAAATCTATAACAGTATAATCCTCACTCACACACTATAAATTTTTGGTATGCGCGATACATTCGGCAGTTTGTAACGCGTGAATTAAAAAAAATAATAAAGGTTTCCGTGATGATGGATAAATTTCACCCCTTATCACACCATTCAAATAGGTATACGTGACCTTTCCGGCTAAAAAACATTGGTCGGCTGGATTTTTTCTTGTTGAACATAATATTTCACACAAAATTCTATATAAGATTGATCAAAATCCGTGATGACAGAAAAAAAATATGGAAATTTAATAATAAATAATTTAATTAAAATACTTCCGGCCAATCAAATCCACGCCGACCAAGCAAATCTTGTTCATCTAAACGTTAACTTTTATTTTTTATTAAAAATATTAGAATCCGTGACACGGAGCTTTCAGGATTGGTGCCTCCTCGCCTATCACATTAAATATAAAATAAATATGAGCGGGTAGGCTGATAATTATATAAAAAATATACAATATAGAAATAAGACAGATAGTTCTTTGTTTGTAACCATTGTAAAAGAAATACCACTGGGTTACGTTAGTTCTGGCTATCAGCTTAGTTTAGCCTTCTAATAAGCTTACACAAAAGGATTTCTTAATTAAATATATTATATCGGCACCTATAAATAAATATTTTGTTCGCCTTTGTTCCACGGGTTCAATATAATTATTGTTATAGCGTGTATAAGTATCTGAAAACCTGAAATATACGGTCGCTACGCTGCTAATTGAAACCGAGAATTATTAGGCCGAAGCCACACTGGAATTGCGACTGCGACTGCCAATTTTGTGAAAATAAACTCATTTAATACATGTCGATGGCCGCATTGCAGACGTTCTGTTTGTACTGCGCCGTCGCGTCGCAGCTGCCGTACTACGAGGTCGGTCTTAATGTATCATTTCTGCTCAGGATTAATTAGAGAAGAATTTAAAAATACACAAAGCAACACGAAGATAGCCAAGGTACACGTAGGTAGTCGGACACACGTGCCGTGGGCACGTGTGACCGACGCTTAATACGTGTAGCTACAAGTATTTATATGGCGTTCTAGGACACGCGTAACCGACTACGAGTATATTGGATCGCGCTATCTATACGCAGCTTAAGAACAACAATTTATTTGATGTAGGTAGTGTTGGGCTCTGTCTGAATAAGTTTCCAGGGATCTACGGTGTTGGGATTGGGGTCTGACTAGACAACGTATGAATGACACTGTACATTATCGTAAGCGTAATAGGCTATGACGGTCGATTAAAACCATTACACCAGGCGGGTATTTATGATTGTTAGCCTCCCTTGTAACCACATTTAAAAGAAAATCTTCTTCCCTAAAGAGTAAAAATATTAAACTTTGAAATTGTTTTTATGATACATAATGTAAACATTAGTAGAACAGTCCATGTTAAGATTACTACACATAGTAAACTAATGTTTACCTCAATAGCATAGCACACACATACACACATTGCTTTGGTTTCCGAATCTATTATGAAACTCACAGAGAACCAGTCCATACTTACGATAGTTACTGAATTTACCTGCCCTACTCTTGAAGTTTCTTTTTGTTTCCTCCCAAGTGGGGGAGCGGGTGTTAAATCTTCATGGATAGCTTACAGCCGGCTGCAGGGTTACTTCAGACTCTTACTGACTGGAATACCCTAGTGGGGGGATGCTTATGACCATAAGAGCCTTGTAGGCCTCATCTGATGCTAATGCGATCATCCCCTGAGAAGGGGATTGAAGTGGAGAGGTAGTGGAATGGAAATAGCTATAATTTCAGACGCAATGGGTTTATTTACACTTTTTTAAAAGTAATTAATGAAATATATTTTTTTATTATCTATTATAAGCAGATGACACAAAAACAACTAAAGCACAGCAACAATTTTGATAGGTCAACCCTAAATAATAAGACAATACCATGTATTTTAAAAACACTTAAAAAATATAAAAAATACTTAAGTCTATTAAAAAGGTCGGCAACAGGGATGACGACGCAGGCGCTTGAAAAAAGTAGCTGACCTATCTGATGTTT
This sequence comes from Chilo suppressalis, assembly GCA_902850365.2. Classification (NCBI taxonomy): domain Eukaryota; kingdom Metazoa; phylum Arthropoda; class Insecta; order Lepidoptera; family Crambidae; genus Chilo; species Chilo suppressalis. The sequence continues at coordinate 10,538,167 of OU963907.1, forward strand.
TTCTTTCGTTTCCTTTCCAATGTATTATATTTAAATTAGTTACTTTACCTAGAACTCTAAGAATTACTCGGCATTTAGCGATATTTAGCATTCGGTGCAAACAATTTGCTTTCAATTTGTGAATGGTATCAGATGGTTTTTGTTTCTTTGTCTACTCCAAATAATAATTTCTGTACTGTTACCGGGGGCTCCGTTTGAATCCATTCTCTTAGTAATTTGTTTACCCTTATCAAAAGAGCGGGGTTCGTGATGCGAATCACAATATCGGGATTTCGCGAAGTGAGAGCCACCGTCACGGTTAAACTTTCATAGCTTGTTTTAAATGAGCATTTTAAATTATACTCATGACAAGAGAGACTAAGCAACGTGATTTTTTTTTAATTTTGACCGATTATTATGTTGATAATAACGATTTTGATTTGTTAATGACTATAAAGCAAAAAAACCTTTCATAACGATAATATAAAATATCATCAGATAAAACTTTCAGTTTGCGTTTAAGATATATACATGGTAATATATGTAAATATGTTTGAATGAACATTAAATAATGTGATTTAGTGATAAACTTTGTATTTTGTGAGAGATTCAAATGCCATTAGGTACTACTTCTTATTATAATTGTCAATCTGTAAGGCAATAAGTAAATTGAAAATACAGCGCTACAATGGAAGGATGTAGAAACCGAAGTAAACTCAGACTCACCTGTCACGATTAGATTGCGATAGAGGCAAATGATGTCAGAAGCCGTGAAACCGGCGAATAGAGCATGAAAGAAGTTGTTTTTGCTAATGTAAAGAGACCGAAGTGGTTAGTGTGGAGATCTAAGCAGTGGGTATTGTACTGCGGATGATGATGACGATGAGCAGTGAACCTGTGAAGTGTGCCTGTCCTGTCACACCTACCTCTTACAACCCTAATACCTTACTCACCGACAGAAACATTACACCACCACAAGTTAGTCCCCGACTATGTCCCCTACCTTTCGTTAAAGTATAAATAGACAACACAACAAATAAAATTATTTCAGTAAATACCAAAGTGTATCCTTTTCTCTATTACAGAAAAAAATGTGAAAACATCAGAAAACTAGGATATATTGTCACAGGATTTTGGTAAATGTAGATGTGCTGAAATTTTTCTAGTACCTGTCTTTTAATACATCGCAAGGCAGTAGAAAATGCAATCCTATTGCATTATATTTTTATTTAAGTTGACTCAAAGCTCTTGTACTGATAAAGCATTCTTAAGATCAATCTTAAGTTTGTACTCGAGATTGCTTTCAAGTATGCATGCACTAGTGGGGTGTCCGAGACACGTTTAATTAATGCTTGCCTTAGCTGTGGAAACTACGTGATTTATTAAGCTAGAAATTTATTATGTCGCAGCCATAGATACGCCTATGAATAATATACCTACCTTTAAAGGTTTAAACCTTTTACATGTTACTTTATTATAAGTAAACTAGCTATTGCCCGCGACTTCGTCCGCGTGGACTTAGTGTTTCTGGTAGCAAATTTTTATCAGATCTGCTTTGCCATCAATCTGCTTATTATTTAAAAAATATGAAATTAGTGGTTTTATATTTGAAAACATAAATACCATGGCAAATTTGTGGTAATTTTAAATTAAAAAAACGGGAAATTGTCTGTGAAATACAATGAGTGTAGTTCAAGTTATATTGTAAAAATATACATAAATCTTGACGGCTTGGCTTATATCGGTTTCAGAGCAGAACAGAGAAACTTATAAAAGTATTATAAAAAAACCTAAAATGATTGTCTAGGATGGAAGTTCTTTAGCTGGTAAAAAGATTACTTAACGATGTGATAGCTAGCAATAGAAGGTTTGTCAGTATTAGTAGTACTAATTTCTGTGATTCATTAATAGATGAAAAAATAAGTATACATTTTGGAAAACGGGCAAAACTTTTGAATTTCTCTTGATTTAAGGATCAAAATAAGGATCGAAGACTAACAACATTCTTTCCCGATAGGGCCAAGGGGAACGTGCCGATGATAAAAAGAAATAAATGGTCGTTAGTAAAAGTATCTATACACTACAGTAACAGTAAAAGATCTGATAACGACCAATTAGCGTTAAAAAAATGTTGAAGTCCTTTGAAAGATAGAAATACTGTGGTGGACTGACGAGGTAAATCTTTTAGTAGAGCTTTAAACATTTTGAATATAACACAACTGGTATTTTATATCACAAACTTTCACGGGAGTATGACAACATAGAACTGACCGTGGGAGAGTCCTATCATAGATCTACTCCGGCGAATTTGAATTTGCTCCTGGGACTTATTTATGATCATGGCGAAACAGACCTTCAGGGGTAACTGGAGCCTTTTGAATTCAAAAGGGGAGATCATTTGGTAATAATAAAATGCGTGGTACAAACATTCTCTCATCGGTTAAAATTGTTGCTTCTACTACTTTCCGGTGCAAAGCTTTAACCTACAACCTAGCACCGTTGCAAGGAATAAGATTTTTCATACAAACTTTCATCCTCTATTTTAACCCCTTCGGGGTTGAATTTTGAAAAATCATTTCTTAGTGCACCCCTAGACTTGATTAGGAATCTACGTGCCAAATATGGAGTCTCTAGACCTAGCGGTTTGGGCTGTGTGTTGATATGTCAGTATCTTTTTTTATATATTAATTACATTTACACTTCATCATCCTATCAACCTACTAATGACCCACCACACGAACCTACTGCGGATTGGTGGGTACTAACAACTGCAGTGCAGATGCAACCGAGACTTCCGAAGCACTCATCATCAGTTCATTACGCAAGACGACAGAGAAACAAACAACACTACTTTTGAAGGTGTTGTATTATATTATGTTAGCGAGTCGGGGTCAGATTTAACACAGGGCAGACGGGGCCCAAAACGGACATAAAAATAATCAAATTTCGACGGGTCACCATCCATTCGGGTTCAAATCGTAAGAGGGCCCGGACACAAAATTTAAAAATACTTGTTAAAATACCGTTAAGGCCTCTACTCCTTCGTTGCCACAAGGCTTCCACACCTCCAAAGAGGACCCTAGAGGAGGAAGAGAGTAATCCGATTTCAGGATGTTCAATCCTTCTACAGGGTACAAAATCGCAGAATCATATTTTACGGCCGAAGCAGCTATCTTCTTCGCAATAAGATATATATATATAAGACTCCGTTTTGATGGGGCGAGGGAATTGTTGCACCTTGTAAAATAAAGAGACTGATAGAATTCGCCAGCTACCAGATAATAGTCTATCAAACTTAATATTTTCTTCGGAACTAAGGATTACTTTCGGAAACACCTGGTTATAAGTTGCCAGATGTCCAGTTACCATAGTATCACTTACTAATTTGTCCATAACACAAAAAACAAACAATATTTTAAACCAAGCTTACCTACGGAAATATATCACTTTTCTTTTTGATTTCCGATTAAAACCCGGCGAATTCTTTTTAATAAGATTCTTAATGTCTATTCTTTGAGCTTCCAGTCCAAAATGAGGGAAAAGAAAGGCAATCTCTTACGTTGTTTATTTTGAAATTATGAGCTTTTAAACGTTTATCACAGAATTTAACAAGACACGAGAAAGATGAGAGGCAGCTACATATTTTAATGATTCATCTCAATAGGCCCACGTTTACTTAGAATGAATTTTGTATGAGACGTCGATGAAGAAGATCAAATGCCATTAAGACATGAATATTATTGAATTGGGTGCAGAATCAAAATAATTTCGTTATATTTATATAATAAGTCGCATCTGTTTTCGTAATGATCAGACAAAATTTTCGCAAACGCAAACTGCAAGTTTTAACATTTGATATTTTATATTATCGTTATGAAATGTATAATTATTTATTTTATTAAAAAGATTTTTTGTTTTAGTCTCTAATACATCAATTTGGTTATTAATGAGCATTAAAAATATTTAAAGCTTAAAAAAGTTCATGTTACTGAGTTTATTATGTGTTAATTGAACTCACGGTAGAAACTATTTCTAAACACACTGTTGTGGATAGTCCACTACAGTTTTACAGTGGAGTACATTAAATTTCATTGCGGAATTTTCATTAGGGTACACTGGACGAGTTTATTAAACCGTTGCCTGATGTTAATTATGGCAATAATAAAATAACAAGCGGCCGCGTCGTTGCTTTAATTTTAATTTATAACCATGACGTGGACTCTTTTAGGAGTATCTTACGTTTCTGATTGAGTGATATAAATTAATTTCTGTCTAAAAGATTGGCTACATGAAGAGTTGAATGCAACGTCATCTATTTGTAGAGAAGACGGAACAACATACCACTACTATCAGTAAACAAAATTCCATAAAATAACATTAGATATTTTTTTTATTCAAAACCGGCATAATGGGTGCGATTACATGTTGTTCGTTGAATATTGTAGTTAGTTTATATAAACTGTGTTTCAGTATCATCGCCCAACTCCAGTGGAAATTACAATTACTGCCATAAAAAAAAGAAATATAAAAAAAAAGTTACATCATCTTAAGGTTAAGGTGATGATTTTAAGTAAGAAACTTTTCTGTTCAAATCAACTCATCAGAACATTCAAAACATGTTCAGCATGGTGCACGTAGCCATGTTGAATATATGCTTGAGTGTGTACCCGGTCATCCCCTACCATGAATCAGTAAAGCAGTATTCACCCGCATATGTGATTATTTTGCAGTTCGACAAAGTCATCAGATACTGCGCATATCATGTTTGCAGTGTAATTTGCTTTCTCATCGTATTATGAAATCCTTTTCTCGCATAGCTAACCCCTTGTGTTAATGCCGTCCTATTTTTTTTAAATAAAAATATGTTTTTATTGAAATATTTTTATTATTTCTGTCTTATGTATTTGCAACGGCTACGTGCTACCGAGGTCCGGAGGGATGAAAATATTTCACCGACTCGCGTCAAAGCTTAAAGCAGAATAAAAAATCGACTCGTGTTTTCATGACGTAGAGTTTTAAAACGAGGTAGATGTATCAAAGCCTTTTCTCTCTATATTCTGCTAGTATTTTATGAAAGCTTGTTTGAATTTCTTTGTCATTTTATGAAAGCGCGGTCCTGCGTGGAATATTGCTTGGATGGCTTTGCTTCATACTTACTCGATGCCTTGGATAGGTTGCAGCGGCGCGCTGCCCGCATCATTGGCGATGAAGAGGTAACTACTACTACAAACTCGAGTTCTCGAGTGCAATGTAGCATCATTAAGCGCATTCTATCGACTATACCACGGCGTGTGTTCAGAGGAATTATTCTCCCTTATCCCTCCATACTATATATCCCTCCATACCTTTTCTTCAGAGGACCACGCGCGCTGGCCTACCTGGTCACCGACTTACTGTGGTTACTATTCCTACACGTACAAAGAGATTTGGTGACTCATTTCTTTGTCGTACTATTTGCAAGTGGATTTTTTGCCCGCGCTCGTTTTCCCCCCTTCCTACAATCTAGAGTCCTTTAAAAGGCGTAAGAAGCATTTCTGCAGGCCGGTAAGGTAAGGTGGTTGATGTGGCAATTTATAACTGTACTGTACTGCTGTACCTGCTATCTTCTGGACTCTATCACCACTTAACACCAGGTGAGGTAGAGTCATTTGCCTACCTAGCTATAAAAAAAGATATAAGTTCCGAACTGAAAGTGGCGCTACCAAAGTGTAATTACAACATTTTAACGTTTGCCTTTAGCTCTTGTGAATATAGGATGAATAAAGAAATCGTTTAAGAGTTTCGTTTTAAAATTTTCTTATCTGCCTTGACAAAACTGTACGAAGTATCTCCAAACAATAAATCATAAGTGCACTCGTTCCTTTTTTAAGGAATTATCAAAGAGGTTCACCGAAGTGACTGGTGATCAAAAGACTGGTAGTTATCTCGGTCAACGGATAAGCCTTGACATTCAACGTGACAATGCTGCCAGCCTATTGGGCACCATTCCTGACGGCGGTGCTGGGGGTGACATATTTTTAGATATTATTTGTAAGTAGGTAAGGCAATTTGGATTCAAATCATTTAAATTTTCGCCATTAAGTAGTTTTTAAGTTGTTGTAATTTAATTTTCCATTTCTTATTATTATGTGATAAATCATAATATCATATAAAATATTATTAATTTATCTTTTTGACGTCTATAGTGCCGGGCATGCTATGAGTCGATTTAGAATAGTAGCCTTTGACATATTTAATATTAGAACCCCTTAAATTGCGGTCTGAGTCCAATGACCTTTCATATAAAGAAGGTTATTGTCTGGGGCTAATTCACTTTTACCGTAAAGTATTGGACACTTTTATGTGTTACAGAAATACAATACTAATAAAAGCATGCCAAAGTCTTCTGTAACAAAGAGATTGCATCAGCAGGCTGTCACTCCAATCGAATAGTAAATCCTTTTTAAGTATTCTACCCAGCTCTTTTACAAAGTCTCGCTATATCTCCTAGCGAGATCAGCGCAAAATGGATTTTAAGATACAAAATTCAAATAAGGCGCCTTGCTCACCGGTGGGTGCGGGCTCGTTTTATTTTCGTTTCCGTACCGAATTTGTACAGACTCTTTACCGAGTGGAGAGCTTCCTCATTGAGTAGTTTTGCTACAGAATCTTTAACGAGCGGATACACAGCTTTCTGTACAGAGCTCTACCTAGTGCTTTTGAGTCCTTCCCGTCCCGTCACTCCTTCAAACAAAACGAAACGATACTGCACTGAAAACGAGCCGGTCAAGAAGGGGTTCTCGGTAAATATTCTGTACAGATTTGGCACAAAAACGACAACGAAACGAGTCTCTCATCGAACCGGTGGGAAAGGCGCCTACAGGACGAAAAATATTGTTTTAGCCTAAACTTTCTTTCGAGTTTCTCCGTGGTTTAAAAGGTATATGTTATATGTAACCTTCCCTCTTAGTATTATCTATCATGGTAGGATGCGTTGATTTATTAATTCAGTCAGATTTTGAGAAATTGTTAGGTATGCCGAAGCGATCCTCAATTATTTTTGGACTGTAGTCTGTATTTGTCCGACTCCCGTGCACTAGGATTTTGTTTACAAGGCAGAACCATGCTATTTAATCTAGAGCGGTTACGCCTCGAATTTGAGAACACGAACTCCATGAACCAATTACCTTTAAAATGATATATTCGGTAGTTCGAAATATTAACTCCCCATACCTTAGAAATGGTTTTGCTTTGGACCGCTTTGCCGTTTCACTAATTTCCTTGAATCAATTAAGGTTAAATTTACATCCATGAAAATTAATAACATAATCAACATTTCATCATCTCTTGTGGGGTTTGCAAAACATCAAACTGTTTACTTGCCTAGATGGATAGATATACTAAAGTGTTCATTACTTCAATTATCATGTAATTGTTACTTGCCTATGTTTTATAAAAAAGGTGTATGGTTTCTTACTCCTCAAGTTGAATGGTGCCTATTTACATGTTGTTTCGTCTCTATTAAATAAAACAGGGCAAGGAAAAACCCACAAGCGATGATGACAGCGTAGGCTTTGCGACATTCACAAATGCTTGTTAGATGTCTAGACTATATGAACAGTATCAAATTCAAATCAAATTATCATTATGTATAATTATTTGCGTAGAAATTTTGCTTTGAAATAATAACAAGCAAATATTTGTACTCTGTAGAATGGAGGAAAATAATGTGCTGGTATGCGTGCTATCTGAGATTGTGATATAATTTCCAACGTTTTGCTTATAAAATTTGCGAGATAGGAAGCGTCTCCTTGCAAATCCCTGATGTTAGTTGATGAGAATGTTCTATTTACCTTCAAGAGTAATGTAACACAATTTTCTCCAGTTTTACGGTCTCGAAGTATTCCCTGGGTGTCAACCTAATGGCCAATAATTTTCTTGAGCTAAACTCGGCAGGGTCGTAGTAAATTTAAAATTACATCCTTGGAAATAATGAATATAATCATAGACATAATGTGACATAACTTCGTAGTTTATTGGAAATTTGGAACACATTGCCTTGTTTATTAATTTTATTACATCTGCTGGTGGATTATAGATTTATTATATAAATTACAAGTTTACTTTATTTTAATATCCCCCCTAAGCCTTTTATTGAATTAAAAGCACGTATAAGCGACTTTCGTGCGAATCCGGGGTGTTTGATAGTTTATGACATCTTAACATGTAACAAAAAAAAAAAAAGAAAAGTTTCGATTTATTTTTATATTTTGGGTGACCCTGAAAATTTTGCGGACAACTCTTTGCAAAGGTGCATGATATTACAGTGCAATATTTAACAACGAGCATTTAAGATTTTTTCTCTAGTTCAATAAATGTTACAAGATGGTGGATGGTTTTATTAATTTGACGATGTATTAGCATGTTATTTGAAGCATCCTGGCATGATTCTATAAGTTCCAAATTTTAATTTTGCAGACCCCATCAAATACAGAAACGAACCACGTTATAGATTCCAACGGTGTATGATAGTAAACTATCAAAGACAATACAGATTTATTATGATGGCTTGATTGCATAAACTTGTGTAATGATATAAAATTTAAATAAAATATTTTTGTTGCAGGTAATATGGAAATATAATGAAAGGAGGTTTAATGAAAACTGCATTTTGGGTGTAGCCAAGAGGTGCCTAAATCATCAATAAGTATGTATTATAATATAAAAATAATTATGTACGTCGAATACCTTTTGCCAAACGATTGTAAATCAATCACATATTTGTTTTTTTTTTACATTTCACTCGTAACTAATTTGATTGAGTACTAATAACCCATCTATGAACATGAACAATTGAAGGTGAAAAGACCAAAACCCCTCACGCAGGCATGGTGGTCCATGACCCAGGCGAAGATTATGGCCTGTGCAGACGAGAACCTTTTATTCGCTGAGGAAAAAAGTCCTTGAATCGTAAAAAAGTGACAAGGACTTGTCACGGACTCAACGTGCACGGTGTGCGAACATTTGTTGCCCGAATATTTGAGAAGCACACGCTCTGGAAATTCTTAGATTACGTCGTGTGTTAATTAACATGAAGTTTAAGAGAATATTGGGTCCATCTCTTTTAATTGGATCGAGCGCGCAACGCGCACAAAGTTCGCCGTGTACGTTGCTGCGCCTAGTCACATGCGTTCTATTTTTTTGGGGACTCCCGCGTACTTTTATCCTTTCCGATTTCTCGGTGTTCTCCGTTGTTTGGGGACTTTTTGGACGCGAGACTTTTAATTCCTTGTGAGCGTTAATCGATGTAGTTGTAAGCGATGTATTTTGGCGGACGGGAAAGTCCGCGGACAAAGGTCTCTCGTCTGCGCAGCGCAGGGGGTCAATCGCCTAATCGAATTGCTATGGGTATCGCTATAGCTTACGATCTTATTTTTTATATTATTAATGCCAAAGGTTTTCAAATAGCTCACGCTCATTTTCTTTGATATTGTTTTACCAATACAAAGGAAAAAAAAGAGCACTGGGCGTTTGAAAACCTTCGGCTGTCAGAAATAACAAAATGGAAACGTAAGCGAAAGCGATAGCCATGGCAATCCCGTTAGGAGTTTGGCCCCCAGGGCTGTTATTGTGTGAGCTAGCGACTGTAGGTACAGCTGCGACCAATGACTTCGTTAAAGCTGTATCTTACTTTAATAGTTCGAACTGAGATGCTTTTAAAGTACCTATTTATTTTGATTTAGTATGACAAAGTCACAAATTAAACTAGTTTATGTTAGTGAACTTAAGCAGGCCACTTGCATTGAAGGTAAACAACGATGATTGAATGTCACTTGCATACAACTGGATTGGTTCCGTGTAACCTTGTGGTTGAGGATTGAAAGAGAGGGCATTTGCAATAAACAATCCGGATTTTATGGATCCAGGAATGGTAAACAATTCTTTGTCTCGAATACCTTGTGGCGAGATCTCGCTCTATTCCGGTCGTAACATTCTTTTAATAGCGACCACGGTTCACTTTTAAATGTTCAATCAATTGATCCAATTGCGAAACATTGAACGATATGAACATATCGCACATTGATAGTTAGTGTCACTCTTCTTGAGTGACACTAACCAAAAAAGCTATTTTTCAGTAGAAGCATTTAAAGTTTTACCAAACAGTAATTACGGCTTCTTACGCGGTGTCTTGGAAATAAATGATATTGGCCAAAAGATACAGTCCCGTATTTCTTTTAGCACACGTTTTCTTTATTTATATGTAAAGTAAAGTAGACACGTATATAATAAGTAACATTTATGAAAGACCACAGTGAGCAGCCGAATACTATCCTAACAAAACTAACTTCATCACTAACAGTTCTCAAAGGCTATGAAATGTTATTATTGAACCGCAGACTATAATAAAAGAGCGGCATTGTCTCCTCGCACGAATCCGTAACTTTTATCGGGTTTCCCCTTTCTCATTAAATGTATTTTTACTATACTTATTATGTACTTATATTCTTTGGTGGTTGTGTAGTTATCGGAAATGTTATTTGTTAACTTATTGCGAGACTACTCAGAAGTTGAAGAAAAGTCAACAGAAACGATAAATAGGTTTTAATCTTACTAATAAAAAACATCTAGGTAGGTACTTGAATCTTCTTAAAAGATCGATAATCTTAACAAAATGTAATCTCTCACAAAATCGTTCACAAGTACTACGAGATTAGATAATTATTCTTTAGAAATTAAAAGAATAGTCAATGGTTTTTTATACTAAACGTCTTGGAAAATACAAAGCTTAGACCTAACATTCGGTACGTATAGTTCTTCATTTTTTGCTCCACAATATTGTTAAAGGTTAAACTTTTATCTTCATCTAGCCTTTATGTTGCTTTAGAAATTACGGATAATATCTTACATGGACAATACCAGGATCTATTGTTATAATAAGTCAAAACTATTTTCATTGAGATGATCTATATTTTTAAGCCACATATTTTAGCTCAGTTGTAAGTGGTTTCCTGTAATTAACGCCTCATACTGTCTTTGAAGGTGCGTTCCGGATACACTATGTAAAGTATACCGCGTAAAGCAGGCCCATACTATATAGTATAGCGTGGTGTGAACGTGTTATATGTTGATGTGTGGTGCGCGATATTGTGGAGGGAGCTATAAATTAAGCTTTTATATTTACTATAGCGTAGTCTGAACGCACCATGAGTAAGGCAAAAAATACTAAGTACATAATTATTCTATATATGTCTCTTCTTTTTTATTTGTCTATCTTTAGCATGTCGCATTATGTCATCCTCATTTATTATCTCGGCACGTTCAGCCGTTGTTTTCGGCAGTATTTGCAGTCGTAAGTACCTTCCAATTCGCACTGGACCCGCGTGTTGGGTTACATACAATACAGACAAGGTCTGTGCCCTATCGTGCTGAGATTAATAGGTTGTTGAAGATGATATTCTTGCTCTAAGTGAGGTTTAGGAACATTCAAGTCGGCAAGATGAGGAAGGAAAACCGGTGTTTTTTTCACTGAACTCGCCTATAATGTCCTGTAATTATGTTAATAATGATTTTGTTTTCCTTATCAATGTTTACTTATCAAGTTTTGTAACAGCAAAAGTTTTATGTAAATATCCTAAACACAACGAACGATAAAAAAATGTTTATCGGAAAATGTAACAAAAAAAGTTACGATGCAAACTGTTTTCCAGTGTTGTAGGGCGAGATCTCCGTGCAATCTTTCGAAAGAAACCGAGATTGCTTCCGGGGGCGCGTAAAAAATGTTCAAAGATGTACTTTACAAAGAGCTAAAGTAGGATTGTATAAATTTACCCCCGCCGAAGATCGGGTTCCGGAACTCTTTCGATATCGAGGATAGCCAACTTTATTAGTCCCGGAGACCCTAAGAGTTCAATTCACACCGGAACGTAGCGAGCACTTTCAGTATGACGTAATTTTAAACTTTGTCTTCATATTTGAAAGACTATAACGCTCGAAAAGCTCGAAGAGTCACGCGGCCGCCCACGTAGTCACGCGGCCGCGCGCGATGCCGCCCGCTCACGACACCGCGGGACCTTTTCAAGGAGTAGGCCTGGGGTTTTAAATCCTATTTGTAATATAAATATTATAAATGAGAAAGTTTGTATGATTTTTACTTAATAACGCAAACACGGCTAAACGGATTAATTTTACACATAAACATCTTATAACCTGCATTGAGACATAGGATACTGTTTATCCTGGAAAAATGTTTAGATTTCTGTGGGATTCTCTGAAACTAAAGTCAACGCGGACGCAGCCGCGGGCGGACGCTAGTGTGTGGATAAAGTTTAAAATTATTTGTATTTGATCGCCGCGCCGCTGCCGACCGCTGCAATTCCGGTGTGAATCGGCCTTTAGCGCGGCCGGTCTATTTAGCGAGGTCTTTATATAGTCACTTTTAGCTTTTAGTACGGCCTTTTTCTCACCATTTTTATGTTTTATTTATCTTTATACGATGACGTGATAAGCGCGGGCGGCTTAGTAACTGGCACGAGACGGAGATCAGCAGCGTTGCTCTTATAAGAAATAATGGAGACTAACATTTACTTACACTAAACATATTAACTAGCACACAATATTAATATACTATATTGAGTAGGAGTTACTTTCATATATGAAGCTAATGTGAAATTATTTTGTTGTAAATAGAACTTTTAGGCCCCGTTGTTTAGTACATAATTAAATGTGACTCTTAGTTAATCACGTTAAATAGCATTTTTATTGTGTCAAAGGAGATCACCCAGCCCCTTACATTTTTGGGCTATCTGACACTATATATCTGAAACTGCCTGCCAACAAAAGTAAACTTACTGTTTCAACAGATAATAACCATATTCTACGACCTATAATACGACCAAAGTTCCTTGTCAAGTCTCTGAGTTACTGTCTGTTCTCAAAATGTCTATTTTTTACGTGGAATACGAACTAATATTAAATCCAGTTTTGTTAAAATCGTATTTAAGTGTTGAATCATATATATACCATTATATAGGTACCAACATTATATTCAATTTTTTTGAATAAAATTGTGTTATATTTTGTCAACAAGGTATACGAAAAGGGCGTAATTAAACAATCGGATATAATGTATCTACTTTTCCACCATCGAAAACCCAATGCGCGCACTGCACCATCGATCTCTTCTTATATTTTACATACATAATATAATATCGAATCAATTACTCTTATGTCGAAAGTGGCTATAAATATTTAGTCTTCGGCCGTTATATAATCGCCCGTTCGGATTTCCAGTGCATTGTCGAGATCCAACCCCATTGTTTCGTGCCTGCCTGGTGTACTTGACCCAATCACGTCTCGATTGCTGTCGATGTCGGCCGACGAGGAAACCACGCCCTTGGTTCGCTTTTGAACAACGTTTGCTAGTTTTTCTCCAAGGTCAAGCCTTGTAGCGGTCTAGCTTAATAGTAGAAAAATAAAAATAATCCTACTATTCACCCATCCATACTAATCCCTATTTCCATACTAATATTATAAATGCGAAAGTGTGTCTGTCTATCCATCTGTTACCTTTGCTCATTTAAACCGCTGAACCGATTTAGATGAAATTCGTCGCAGAGATAGTTTGAGTTCCGGGAAAAGACGTAAGATAGTTTTTTTCCTAGAAATGATTCTTAAGGGGGTGAAATGTTTTGTGGATGTATGTATGTGAAACCAAATTAGCCACACAGGCAATGTCGCGGGAACCCAATAGTTAAGAAATACATTAAATATCCAGCAGTGGGTGTGGTATGCCTGTATGATGATGATAATTATAGCAAATTATTATAAACCGAAACCAAGATAGACCCGTATTTTTTTTATGAGGGAATCGTGATGGGTTAATTTTCGCCAAAGTATCTGTTTTCTAAAGACCTCTATTCTTAGTAGGAGAAATTTAATATAATATCGCTTGGTATTCAGCAAAAGAAATTCCTTTTCAATGTAAAATAACCGTTACACTTACCTGTGACCTTTGAAATACTGAAAATAGAAAATGAATGTTATTTATTGTAGACAATCATTTTACTTTGTGATGTAAGTATTTTGTTGTGTGGATTCATAATGTATTTGTATTTTTGTTATTTCAGTTTGATCACTGACAATGCTACGTTTTAGAGCCGCTACAGGCCAAATCGGTAAATCAAGAAAGATTTTTTTTAGTGTCTATGCTGACCGCAGATGACCTTTACAGCGTCAGCGGGTTTGAGGACGGCGAGATCCTAAGGGGACCTCAAGCCGAGAATTGGCGAGTGCCTCTAGAGGTATTCCAGGCGGATAGCATCTCCCGACGGGGGGAGTCTCTTCTCCGCCTGGAGCCTCTAGACCGCTGGAACCTTTTCAATTTAACGTGTGCGATATGGGTACCTGATCCCATGTCCCATACATTTGACATTTAATTCATGCTAAATGCTTACAAGCTTACAAGTAAGCCACTTGGCTATTACTGACTGTACTATCGAGTTGTTAATAATGCCAAGGCCAAGATGCGATGCCGCGTACCCTTTCGTTCGTCTCAAAGAGCGGTTCGCACAAGTTTAGTTCTGATGTTCAACTAGTCCACTTGAATAAAACTATTATTACTTCCATTCGAGTTCAACTATCGGAAATCGGTCCTAACCGTCCAGATGGTTCAGTGCTTTGATCCGAAGGAGTAGACCATTTCTATAATATAGGTACCTCGAATACACCATGAATTCGATCATATAATTATAGGTCATAGCAAAAATATTAACTTCGTTAAATAAAATTCAAATTTTCAAGTCACGGAGGTGATCCGACATGATACATTTTTGGGCATCCATCTGATGACTAGCCATTGCGAAAGTTGTTTAAATTCCTCGATTCCATTGATGGGACGAATCAATGGGGATTAGTAGAATATCTCGATCGAATGCGTTTACCACTTGCGCCATTAAACTCTTATCATTCCTGCAGTCTATTCCACTGCTATTTTCCGATGAAACGGTCGGCATTTTACATTAAACTATTTGTACCGAACTAAGCGCATTGCGTTGAACATTGTGGGTGTCACTTGATTCTTCGCAGTAATTGTCTAGAGCGTTTAGCTGCGGCGCGAATTAGTCGGACTAATTTGAGACAATTGACCTTATATTGTACGTGACCCGAATACCCAGGATATGCTTAATTGGCATCACTGTGTACCTGAGTGAGCGTTATTAATTATTCTACAACTGACTAATTAGTCTGCGCCAGTGTGTGTCAATGTTGGGCTGGCGTTATTAATGGTTTAATGTCGAAAAGAAGGGACCGCTTGGTGTAAGTAGGTAAAATATTACGTCTACCTGAATTAGGATGCTTAAGTATTCCGTAGACACTGTGAATATTTTTTCATTCTCTTGAATGTTTTTTGTTACGGAAGGAGGCCACTGCATTATTTACAAAATATGTGATTTTTTGTTGGTCGCTCAAAATAATTAATCGTTTTTTAGCTTGAAAAACTTGTTTATATGTATTACTTTACAGATGTAACCAGAAAATTTAATAGCGACGGTGAAATGTTTTCAGATTATAGTTATTGCGAAGAAATTCTATAAATCTCCTCCTTGAAAACAAATTGTTGAAAATATTAAGATCGTATGAAATAGTAGGTACTAAGATTGGTTTCTAGTGAATTACATACATCGTAACTTTGTGGAAACTGAATTCGCTCGCCTCAACGGCATTAGAATGTATATAAGGAGATCTAACTAGATCTTTACGTCGCCCAATCGTGATACGATAAATCCTTCTAATCCAATAAGCCGGAACGAACTCGTGAGGTCCGTCTACTTTTGCGGAGAGGATTAATAACAGTCTTATGTTACAAGTCCTTTTACTAGTTGGCTCCTATATTTTTTCACGAGCGATTTCTTGTCATAGATGTCTTAGAAGTAAGTTACCGAGAAGAAACTGAACTAACTAACTACCTATATATTGCTGATCAGGACGATACTATGTATAGAGAATAACTAGATAATACCATAATTTCATTCTTTAGACATACCTTATCTCATTTGGTTTTGTAGTTGCCTGCAATGCAAAGAAATGGTACTGTCTTGCAGCTTAAGATATACTAGAAAGAATTTGACACGTTATTAGAGTATATTTGTTTTTTTTAAGAGTAGTTATTAGTATTGTAGTTTTTCTTGAAAGTAAGAATATCACTGAGGACTGGATTATTTTATAGCGTGCGGGACGTGACGTTGAACACTCAAATAATAGATGTAATAGTAAAAAAAGTTTCATTATGTTTAAAGTAATATGAGGCAGAGTCAATAGAAACTTTATCTGTATTAATCTGTTGCTACAAAGATATTATTATGTTTTCTTCTAGTTAAGAAACGATTATCACTTTACTATTAGCCACCCTTATCCCTAAGCACATCCAATGTTTCGGTTTTCAACTTTGCCGTATCGAGTTAGGGAGTTGAGGTACTAGTTCTGCAGTTCCGTTGTTCTGTTCCCTTGTTTATAATTCAGCGGGGGTAGCCGTTTTCTCGTGTGTACCAACCTTTGCAACTTTCGTTCGTCTGGTTCAATCGGCTAAACTTCGCTTGTTAGCTTTACTTAGTAATTGTTTCCCTTGGGTTGTTAATTGGACTCTTTTTGGGCAATGTTTTACCGATATAATTGTGCTGATTAAGCATGGTGATGTTTTAGAATGAGTTCTAATTAATTTGTTTTAGTTCTTTTGTATGTTTTTGCGTTTCATATACTGTAAAAATATTTTATTTCCTTCTACTTATAAATTTTTCCTTATTATGATAGATTTTCACTGTTTCGGTAAATACTTATACGTTTGAAGCTTAACTGCCCGAGACCGCGCACATGTTTTCCTATGAGGAGTACGTACAATAAAAACAAAGATCTTTTTCAGAATATTAACTCGTGTAGACTTTCCTGCACGTGTATATTTGTTTGTCGACAGCACATAAAGCTTTAATGCAACTTAAATGGGGTCTCTTTGTCAAACAAATATAAAAATATTTAGTTTTTAGTGTCTGTTTTCAATCTGGTTTTAGCTATAATAGTTAGCACGTTTTGCTAAAAAATATGGGTACATTTTTAGAAGCAGTTCATTCAATGTAGTAATAAGATTATTTTATATACTCACTCGAGTCTGAGTATATGTAGGCGCCTTACTTGTTTTTATTTTTTAAAATTAATGAATATGATAACATAAATAAAATTACTCATATAACCAACAACAGTTGTTAATAAATAAAATATAGAGATTAGAGGTTTTAAATTCTGTGCACACAGCCACATGGGTACTAAAGTGGTGGCATCTGCTATAGTGTTGTCTGGAGCAAAAGCCGGTAATTCTAGGCTATTCCCCGGAGAGCCCTCAAACCCCTCCTGGGTTCTGAGAGGGCTGTTAGCTCGACGGCACACCATCTGATTTTTTAATTTGTAAGGCTGTCCCTACCTTTTGTGATATCACGTCGAGTAGATACGCCATACAAAGTTTTCATTTTTTACTGTTAATTAAGTCATATTTTGCATACAATTTTGATTGTATAGTTCCACCATGTAGTATACGAGTATTTTGTTTATAACCTGAAATCAATAGCGCATTAACCTATATGCTCGCTATTTTGAAATTGAATATTTTTTTGATTTTTGTAATGGCACTGATATTTGTTGATTATATACTGTGTTTGCCCAGTTTAATTAGGTAGGTACTACTTAAAACTAACATTTCTGTTGAGTTTTGGGTCAGTGTGTATGCGATGCTATTTGATAGACAGTTTCTTTATCATGCACAAGTTCATTGCAATAAAAAATATAAACGTTAAGAAATTAATTAGGAACCCATATCAAATCTGTAAATTTGTCTGATAATTTTATAGCTATTAATGGGATTGTTACCATGTACCTTGTTTATCCATAAATGGTAACAATCCCGTTAAGACTCGATGACACGGGGCGAGTTGTAAGCTACAAGCCAGCGAGTTTGCAGCTTGTAAACTCGCCCCGTGTCATCGGCTTTCTTACCATCTGCTACTCGATGATACGGGGCGAGTTTACAAGCTCCTAGCTAACTCGCTGGCTTGTAGCTTGCAAACTTGCCCCTTGTCATCGAAGCTTTAATAGCTATAATGTTAGTGACCATGAAAGTTTTTAAAAAAAAATCTGATAAGTAATCAAAATAAAAGCAAACAATTAATAAGATTGTTCTTCGCGTAAAAGTATCTGATTCATACGCCAATAAATCGAGTTTTTGCTGTAAAACTTGATTTAACAAATTCGGTCGTCCATTCGAAATACAGTTTTTGTGAAAGTCTCTTAACCTCCGCCATTCTACTGATTAGGCCATTGAACTTTACTACACTACCAAACTAAATGCACAGTTTCCAACTGCATCACGGCGCGTTTACCTAAAAAGAAAACCACATAAGCTGGCACAATAAGTACTTAATTTTGCTCCATGTACGAATGAATGCTCCGCAACTTCCAGGCTTTCAGTTATGAAAGAACGCGACGCTACAACTAAACCTGTTTTAGTTTAAATCACATTATTTGCTCCCGTTCATTTTCGCAACGTATTCAACCTCAGCGTCGAGTGAGAGGCACACTAATTATGATTTAAAAGCTTCTGTTAAGTAGGGTAGTTAAAGAAACTTTCCCATGCAGTCATTAGCGTACCACCCTATGTTACTGTTTAAGCGTTGCTTGTGTATGTATTATAATGGCGCTCTTGGTTTAAGCTTTGATGAGTGTTTCACGAGTTTTCACAGCTTTCATTTGACACTTTCAGTTGCTGTAAATCATGTCAGAGTTTTCACTGCGTTTTTTAACGTTACATATAATTCAAGAGTATCTTTAATAAGTTCTTTATCTAAAATCTTACGTAATTAAAAAAGAATCACCAAAGAATAGAAGTTACGTGCGTGTATACCTATACTTCTAAAAGGCTATACCAAACTGAGCCAGAAAAAGGTTGTATGTTAAATTTTTTTAGTAATTCCATTACAAAAACTACCAGAGAATTTGAAATCTGGATGGGGTTTTTGTGCTATAAATCTCACTCAATCTTGACATCTAATTAGTGAAAATCCTGGCGGGTCGCTAGTATGAAATGATTTGTAACGAAATATTACTTCAGCTAAATTATTATTAAAAAAAATTAAGGAAGTTACTTTGGATGATATTTGATGAATTTCTTATTCTGTACATACATATTACCTATTAAGTATGTCGTTTTGAAAGCCTTTGCCAGGGTGTAATATAGGTACGGAGCAGCCTCACGAGATTGTTTCTTTGACGTGTAACCCACATATTCAATGGACGTGTGCCAGTAGATACAACCAAGAAGATTAAATCAAACTGTCCTGGCGCTTTTGCAATCTATTTGCAAATAGCTCTCGATATCATGATTTATTCTTACAACTGATTAAATGTTAAATACATTATTCAGTTCACTGGTGACTGGTTAACTTAAGTTATGAGTACATATACTATTAACTTAATATAAAGCGGCAAATCAAATTAAGTTTACTTCAGTATTTATATAGTAAAGTGTGACCTCCGTGCGAGTGGTATATGCGCTGGGTTTCATGGTGTCGCCGTTGTACTCAGCAGTCCCGAGTTTAAATCCCGGAGAGGCAAATGTTCACTTAATTTTATTCACCAAAGTGATTTGAAATGAAAGTTTAATTCGAGGGAGCTTTTTTCTCCTATGTAGGTTTTATATGTTCGATTTACGTAAGCATTTTCGACGAATTCGTACAATTTAGAAAACCCGTGTAAAATAGGAACCCATTCTATAGACTCCGTGTCTGTGTGACCTAGGCAGTACCTCGATGCACCGATGGTTATTTCCTGTCACTGCATCGGAAATAAAGGTGGGAATGGATTGGAAACGAACGAGATTTTCGCCAGATAAAATGGTTGATCACGGTAGTAGATGGTAGATTTTACCGTATTACGTTCAGGTTAGCTGTATTAAAAATCTTATTATATGATCTCTTAAAACACTCAACGTTTTTGTGAAGACCTATTGTTTTTGCTGCTGATTCTTAGACGCTTTGCTGATTAGCCGCAATGGCTAGCTGAAAGGCCGCTGCATTGAATAGAACATTTTACATTTTTTTTGCATTGGATGGGCCTAAGATTCTACACGAAAAAATGTGGTACTTGTCAAACCCGACAATGCTCTGTTCATTGATAAGACTTTACTTTCTGCGCAATTTTATTATGTTTTACGTGTTTTGTCTCGTTCTATTGTGTATCGCAAATAAAGTGACAACAACAACTTTAGTCAAACATAAAAGTTATTTGACTTTCTTTGTGTGCTACCGTACATTCTTCAAATTAAAATTTAATACTGTTTAACACATCCTATTATATTTTTCAATTGGTTTGAGTCAAGTACAGATTGAATAAATGAATACCTACATCATTAGCATTAAATTTGATATTAGAAATTTTCAAGTGGGCCGTTAACTTAACTTAAATTAATATATTATAACAAAGACTACGAACTACAATACAACTCAGTTAAGTAAGCCGCGGTAGCATAATGGTCATTGCATTCGCCCGGATAGCGAAGGGTGCGGGTTCGGGTCTCGTCTGCCGCCTGGTCCGCGTGGAATTTTTTGTAGTAAATTTTCTTTACATTTAGATATAATAGTGTTCTAAAATACGTTAAACGTGGAAATGGGGCAGTATAATAAGTTAGAGCGCATTGCACAGATCGTTCGGTTGAAACTTTGAATATCTGGTAGTCCAGTCCAGCTAGCTGGCTTTAAATAGTTTGACATCTGACGCTTGCTATAAATTGCAGACGAACATTTTTGGCAACATTATACTCGACAGGCAATTGACCTAATAATTTTGCGGAATAAAGAGCGATGGTAAAAAAAATCAAGAGTTATCTGATAATGAGATTCAGATGACGTCCATTAGATATTCAAAGATAATTTTGAACGGCACTGTCATTGTGTCATGTTTTCAATTTTTATTTGGGTTTGATCAGAAAAAATATGAGGAAGAAAAAAAGATTTTGGTAGTTAATCACTTGTTTTGGAAATTGAGATGTAGGTACCTACTTATGAAACTCAGAATGAAAAGTAAATGATAGTACTGCTATGTGGTTATAGTGAAGCTTTCTAATTGACATAAATACCTACTAAGATATGATACACTGTCGGTTTCATTTGTGGATACATATTGTATATAAAATTTCTAATATATTTAAATAGTTTTGAGATTTTGATGCCTTTTTGTATATGCTAACCGAAATTAAAATGTTTCATTAAAATCTAATGACAACAGGAACTTTGACATATAAACTACCGTGGATAGGTAAAGTCTGATACGCTTACTAACTGCTCACGTCATCAAGGTAACCCTAAGAAACCCTCATGATATTGATAGAATGCCATCATGTCGGGGGCTCGAACCGTCGAATCGAGTCCGGAATGTCAACCCTGTGCGGTCCCCACGCGGGCACAATACTATCATTTTGTAATTACACCAAATTCTGAGACCCGGAAAATCCCTACCGAAGATTAATGTCTACGTAAACGGGTGAGCGCCTTTATCGCGTTTTTCCATACACGAAAATGTTTTAACAGCTTTATTTTTCTTAGTAATTGTTAATGTTAGAATAAATGTTAAGAATGTTATTTTTGGGAAGCGATGCATTTTGTTTGCATAAATATGATCGAGAATTTTAGGTTATTATACCTAATTTTCTTACTCTTTTTGGAAAATAGAAAGCCCAGATCTCTGGAAGGATTTAAGAAGGCAATATAACTTTTTAACTACATTAAATATTGCTTCGATTACCACAGCGTAAGTGCCGTACTTTAGAATCTGATCAAGGTAAGTTTTGTAACCTAAGCACGGCGTAGCATTAGCAATGTAGTGCTTTCTTATCGTTTGCTCTGTACATACAGTTCCGTTTATTTCTACGCAAGATGCAAGCAACTGTAAAATTACTGTTTTACGTGGACAGTAGACAGTAGGTAGGTCTAAATCTATTTATTGGTATTTACGAGCTCTTAATGGAATTCTTCGTTGAAGTGGATTGTAGAGAATCCGCATTGGATCGTGTCAACCTTCAGGTAGGTTCAGCATCATCATTATATTTATATATCCTCCTGCTGGGGGACAGGTCTTTCCTATTAATAAAACAGCAAGAATAGGCCAGGACCCACCACGCGCGCTCTGTGGTGCTTTGCTAATGACTAGAGACATGTGCAACCTGGTATTATTTTATTTTAAAATGATTGTAAAAAAGTAGGCCCCGTCTGATGTTATCGGTCACCTTAGCCTACAGATAGATATACCAAAATGACCGTTGCTTACCCTGACCCAATCCCCTACCCCGTGGAGCCCTGGAACCTTACTCACCGACAGAAACACAATACCACCAAAAGGTAGTGTTATGTTACTGTGATCTCATCCATTGTGATGGGTTATTTATTGCATATTATACGTACTTACCTACTTGGGGATTATAATCATAAGAGATCATAACAATAGCCTTGAGTTAGTTATATTCTGCTAATGATAGTGTTCGGTGTTTTCATTAATGTTAATTTTTAGTCACTTATCGGTACTCCGCATAGTTTAACATCTATTGTGTGCGGTAAATTAACTCCTATGTAGATGTTAAATATGGTCGGTTTTACGATTCCTTCAAGCTGTTGCAGTTGTTTTAAGTGGCTTAGCATCAAAACGCGATAAACGTTGCCGTCAGTACCATTTTATCGTCGCTACACGCTTCTGAGAACTATTTGTGTATAAGAATTATGTCCTCCCGCTGCAGTTAAGATCTTTGTACACACGATAATATCCATCAGATCAAAGAAAGGTTGTTTTATCAAACAAAATAGGTTTTGATTAATTTGATGGCGCATGAAAAGAAAGTTTAATGAAGTTTTGAACGATTACCAGGCACTATCTAAGAAATACAAAGTAAATACTTATCACTGCTCTATAACTAATCCTTTTTGGTTAATCATTGTTTCTACTTTTTAAATTGTAAAATTCTCACTCACGACTCTTATGTACGTACTTACCTATAGTAATAGGTCTCCTTCCCGCGGGACCTGTGGCACAAGTTTTTAAAACCTATTTCAGGCACAAGTCCTTCACAAACTTATGTTTTTCTATATATATAAAATCTATTGAAATATTATGTAACAGTTCGTGAAGTGAACAATAAATACATTATTATTGTCAACTTTTTTAAGCATTTAACTGCTAGATGTTTAAATCAAAAGAATACGCGGACAAAACAACCCTCGCGGACCAGGCAGCGGACGGGAAATTATTATTATTTATTATTATGAAGTTTTGTTTCATAAATTGTTCGGTATCAGTTAATTTTCCATATGAAAAGTTTATTACAATGAGGAGTCCTACAAAAAACATCTGTCATTTAGTACCAGCATGAGACAATGATATAAATAGCGTGTAGCATTAAAACAACATAAGAGTTTGTCTCAGATACTTCCAAAAAAATGTATAATAAGCTAGCTTGCTTCACCATACCTGCCTATGCATATAATTTAACTTGTATTTCAGGTGCAATTGAAAATTTCTCTCTCTCTCATTTAATCATAATTATCTCATCATAAAAAGGATAGTTCGCAGCACGTGTCCGAAATGATTAAAACGGTGGTTTAGTTTGCATGATATACATTTTACTACAGCTTATTTGTTTCTACGTAGTGGATCTCTCATACTTACCAGTTCACCTTCGCAACACTCACTTAAGTGTTGGAACTTTTTTGAATGGAAGCCGGTATATTGACCCTTTTATAATCCAAAAACTCGGCAGGAGGTCGGATAAGGGTTTCTCGATGCCTAGCCTTGTACCAAATAATGCACATGACATGGACACAGAATCCGAAGGTTCGCAGTCCAATGATTTTATTCTTGTCTTATAAACTATCCAGCAAGATGTAAAAGATATAATTACAGTTTGATGTCGAGAATGTATTTTAGCTCTTGCTAGCCAAAGATTGAGAGCTACAATGCCGAATCGGGTGAGACTATAGTCTGTTTCTAAATCTTCATACAATTCGATGAAAAATGTAGCATCTTCTTTAACGTGTTCGCCATGATATCTTCTTACTTTTTCTACGTGGTAAGGTCTCAAAGACATTAATAATAAATGATCATATGAACGATTTGGGAAGTTAATTTCTATTTTTAAAACATTTAACTGCTACATGTTTAACATTGTCGACGACCTCCGTGGCCGAGTGGTTTCTACGCCGGGTTTCATGTTGTCGCCGACTCGAGTGGTCCCGGGTTCAAATCCCGGTGGGGGCTAATGTCTGTGTGATGAATATGAACATTTGTACTCCAGTCATGGATGTTTAATATGTATTTCTATAAAAATATACTTATATATGTACAGTATATGTATTCTATCCGGTACCCTAGTATCCCATAACACAAGCCTTAAAGTGTTTACTTTGGGGCTAGGCTAATTGGTGTGAGTGTTGAAAATATTTATTTATTTATATAAATCTAAAGAAAATTTTACTAGAAAAAATAAAGTGTTCAAAACCGTAGGTACACAGTCTCGTTCTTCTATGAGTCCCCTATCCATACATAACACTTACATTGTGCGCCGTGATTTCGAAAAAGAAAACGAAGGTGGGTTCATATGCCACACTGGTTCCATCTATCCCTATCTGCGTCAAGTTGATTTTTAGTCGTATCAAGTATCTGCTTGCATCTTACAAGTATGCAAGTCACTTTTCATAATTAATGGTGTCTCTCTAAGCGAACCTCTTTGCAGATATTTTCTACATATGACATTGGTTGGATCCACCTTCTTTTTAGGAAACAACAGTCGCAAGTTTGCAACCGATTGTGTTTAAATTAATTTAATAATCAATCCTTTGACTTTTACTAATTAAACGGTAAGCTCAATAGAGAGTCTCTTGGTTCTTAGCAAAAAGTGACGATCCTTGTACTGTAACCTAAGCTTAAGTGAATTCCATTGTATGAGCTTCTCATCACAACATGGATACGGCGTAATTCTAAGTGCCATGACTGCCTCTGGGGTCCTTTAAGAATGCAAGGAGTCATTCCTTTTTTGGGTTCCTACCTATGTAGTTAGTGTAACATACAGATAGACGAACTGTGGAGTCTTACTAAAAGGATGCCTTTTTACCACTTCATATATACCATATACGGAATACTAAAACAAGATAATCCAATACAACCGACGTGGTTTTTTTGCTTGATATCATAACAGTGCCTAATTTTTTATAGGTACGGAACCCTTCGCCAGTGAGTCCGACTCGCACTTGACCGGGTTTTTCATTATATTTGCTAGGTGAATACGAGCAATTTGCTCTTATCTGTTCCTACTTTCTTCCTACTGTCAGCAGGTTCCTACTATCAGCGGAAATGTTAGAAGTTAACAAATGGATAAAACATCAAAAAGACAAGAAAAGTCAATGTTTTACTCACTTTGTGCCCTCAGCTTTAATACGCCGTTACTTAGAGCATATGACGAGATGAAAGATCGGCGGAGTCGCCTGTTTGATATATGATACGTGAACGATGTCACTGTGTATAAATAGAATGTCAGTGCGTTGAACTGCCGCAGTTATTAGTGCAGATTTTAATAAACAGTTTTTTTTTTATTTGTTCCAAGGTTAGGTTGGTAAGTAACTGAAATATTTTCGCCACTACCATCTGGACATAAAAGACAATGCACTGCTTTTATTGGTAGGATTGGTTACACTATAGTTTATTTATATTTTGTCTCATGGTGACTTAACATATGTGAACCCATAGAGTGATTTTTATAAAACTTGTTCTAAATCTAAAGTAAAATATTTTTTTCTCGACATCAAAATCGTAAATATTTTAGTAAGCTCCAGTAACATTCTTCACGCTCGATACTAACCCAATTATAAGCTAACATTGTCCCATCAATCAGATCGGATCGGCTGACGCAGTTTATTTTTCAGACCAAAGTGTGCTTTCAATATTCAAATCCTGGGAGATATGGATAAGCATACTTACCTAAGTTATTCACAAAGCGATCGATAACCAGAAGCTGGCGCCTCTGTAATATATTTTTTCATTTTGTAATCCCTTATGGTAGATCCCAAGGCTAGGTGAAGATACCAAAATATTGAATCCATTAGACACGCAAAAACGACTGTTGCTGCTACAGCATAAAGTCCCATCGATACAGCATATCGTCACGCTCCTTTTCTCACAGAAGTAAACATTGGAACAAAATATTGGCGCGAGAATGCGTTCTAAATTCGCTAGGTGCAACTTTACGAGGGGAAGATTTTTCATTACGTACCTCGAGAGGAGCACCCTCGCTCTTTGCAGTTCCATTCTTTACGGTCGTAATATTGTTTCGGTATTGCCGCCACGAAACAAATGTTTGTATGGACCGTGCGTGATGCTCGTACAATTTAGCATTATTGGATCCCGTTGGCATTATTATATACAGTGCGGAATTCTCGTTTTATTGCCCTTTTTGTTATTAATGGGGCATGAGATGGATTAGGATGGCACCGTTTCCGAGATCGTAATCGATTTTAGGATGTTACAGCCTGTTTATTTACGAATTCACCATGTTTTTTTTAAGAACATCATCAACGTCGTCATTCATAAACATCAACATTCATCAAGGGAATATATATAAAGTGTTGGTAAAAAAATCGCCTCACCTTAAGCGCCAGTTTTACAAAAAAAAAAGAAAAAAGTTTTTTATCAGTTTTAGTTATAAAGTTCCTAAATAGTAAAGGTTCTTGATAATCAAATGAGTTCTTCTTTGCAGTGAATGCGCAAACTTGTCTTGCTAGGGTTAAACGAGACGAGGTTCGGAATTCGGAGCCTCAGGCAAGAGAATCGTAATCCGCTATTCCAAAACTACAGTACCCTTAGCACGAACCATTATCGAATTCGAATAGTTTGCGAGTCCGAAATGTCATTGTCAAATGTGTACTGAATTTAACTTAAATTCAGTACACATAATAGTATAAATAATTTGACAATGACATTTTTTACTTACAAACTATTCGAATTCGAATCGAATATTGATTCGTGCTAAGGGTATATTCTAGGGATATTGGGTGGCCGGTATATCACGCGTCACACGTGCTGTCATCAGTATAGTAATGTTTTCCATTTGTTTATTCTAATAATAAAGAATTCTACATACATACATGAATTCTGAATACATTACACTCTTTTTTTCTGGGACAGTCTTGTAAATACCTTATGTCCTTACCCCTTTTTTTAAACACACACCAATTAGCGTAACCCCAAAGTAAGCACTGTAAGGCTTGTGTTATGGGATACTAGGGTAACGGATAGAATACATATACTGTACATATATAAGTATATTTATAAAGAAATAAATATTTAACATTCATGACTGGAGTACAAATGCTCGTATTCATCACACAAACATCTGCCCCCACCGGGATTTGAACCCTCTCGAGTCGGCGACACTATGAAACCCAGCGTACAAACCACTCGGCCACGGAGGTCTCGTAAAACCGTTTTTGCGTGATTGAGTAACAAATATGTAAACATGAAACTTTCTTCTTCTTCTCTTTCAATGTAAGTGAGATAATGGGATTTCCTTATTGAATCCTAAATCAATATTTTTAATAAATATCTATCCACCAAACTTAGGGTGCGCGCGGTCTAATGTTAGGAGCCCCTTACTTCAAAACCATGACGCGGGGTTCCATATAACCAATCTTCAAAGCATTTATCACTCACGTGATTCAATACAGGAGCACAATGAATGTGAAGTGATATGTTCTGTATTGCAGTCTCTGATGTTATTCAGAATTCGTAAAGGTTACCCATTAGTTAAGTGACCTTTTTGGGTCATTCTCTATTAAGTAATTACTATCAAGATTTCATTTACATCTATATTACTTAAGTTTTTATTTATAAATACTTAATGAAAAGAAAATAGTCACTAGATCCGTCATAGATCTAGCAAATGGATCTTCTGTCATTGAAGGGATTCTGTTCAGCCTCCGCTCCTGCTTTAAATGTTCGAATTTATTCAAATGATAAAATTTCATAAAAATAGACATCAACTATGTATATGACGCAACCCCGAAAATGTTTTTAAAAACCCTCTAAAATATCACACGGACGTCTTGAGGCAAAGTAATATTCGGAAGCTTTAGGCGGCCGTGATTCGGACGGAGGCAGGGCCGGATTAGGCCTCCAATTACTGCACACCAGCCAGCTAAGCGAATTCCTACCGGCGGCGGCGTGACATAAATCTCATCGAATTAACGCGAAAATCATTCGACCGGGAGTAACATTTTTTTAATGCGATGACGCGGGTCAACGACGTGTCCTGCAGGATAATCTCGTAATTAAAGGATCCGTTCGGTTTCCTGATGCTTCCTTTTTAACGCACCTTTTAAAAATAATCATTAATTTCGGATTAGTCGCACGCCACTGAGCAGAGTTTTTACCACGGATATCGAATTCCATGTAACACTTACCCACTAAAACAAATTTCTTAGACACACGAACATAGTTTCTATTTGATAAATAACAGGAACCTACGATTTCGCTTTTGGTCCATGATAAACTAAAGGCTTTTGCAAAGTACTTTAAAATTGAAAACTGTTTTAAACAATGTACACTGTATAAAATCTTCTATCTATTTTCTACTTAAACAAATCTGTTTATATAGCAGACTAACTTTTTGTGGTAAAGTCACAAATGTAACAACGTAGACGAAGCTGCGGGCACCCACTAGCATACAATAAACTTAAAGGTCAATTATTATTATAGCATACACACGTCACTCGACTTTAATTAATTGTTCCATTTCTATCGGAACTTTTCCTTTGACGATGGACGGAAAAAGAGTAGGTACTCACTACAGACAAAATGGAGTCTTATTATGTCGAATTGCCAAAGGAAAAGTATTCCGTCTTCTGGTTCAGTTCATTCATTCAGGGGAGATTTCCTATCTATTAGTTTCATTGAAAGAAAACATAGAATGGGCAAGCTGCTGATTTTCCCCAAGCAGATAGCAAAAACCTTTTAAACGGTCAGCGGGCTTACTGTCAACCTTTACCGGGGTATTATTCTAATCTTACTGTGCCAATTCCTCCTACGATCCTATTAAAACAAGCTTATTTTAATACTGTGTTTGCTCAACACTGCCTATGTACATTTGTGAATATTCTGTTTCTGATCATTTTTAAGTCTCTACAGATGCAGATTCTCGTGGACAATATAGCCACTGCGTTGTAACTTATATTATAAAGAAAATTATAATCCCATTTATTTTAAATGCTTGTCTCAAACTCATACTCAAAAGCGAGCGTGGCATCAGCGGCATCACTTATACTTACTCAAGAAGCGGTCACAGGTGTGCGAGAAACTTTTTGAACTTTAATAATCAAGTGTGCTATCCAGTATGTAGAATGGGAATCATGCAAAAATAACTATTCCACTTTGACTTATTCGCTTTGTACAGAGAGTCACAGGGCATTTGAAATTGTATTTTCTCTTTATTTTGCGCTTCATGTTATGATTCATAAATCGATTGGGAAAGTATTACATTTATAGTAACTATAAGTATATGTGTTGCTGACTATATACGTAGCTTTTATTATGGTATGTACTTTAAACAATCATTACTTATATCATATTGTATCACCAGTAGTAAATATAGGTAATCGTTGTACCATGATAGAAAATGTAGACTGTATGGCCAAAAATAATTTCCGCATTATAAACTGACGTACAAAAATTAAAGCCAATAATGAGACTTCATCTTCACGGTGTATCATAAATCCAATATAGGGCCGTTCACTTGTGAAATATTGGGGGATACAAGATTTAAGGAGTTGTCAGACCGTCTCATGAAATAAAGACCGCTTAAATACCCCGCTCCGGGGTTTATATCAAAATCCAATTTCCTCAGTGCATCGCTGACTAGCTTTCAGTTTACTATCTCTCGAGATATTGTGAACGAACCGCACAACTTTTCCAATAACATCGCGAAGAAATTTTCAATTATTAACTTTATCCACAAAACGGAACAAGAGCTGTCTATAGTTGCGTGAAAATCTATTTAACTAGCTTAATTACTCCATTGAGCGATCCAGGCCCGCCGGCATAGTCAGCCTCTATACTTACTTAGTGTGATGAAAAACTCTCAGATCTTATTAGCTGTTGATTTCAATAGAGTAAAAATCTATTAAAAATATTAAATATTTAATTGATAAGGCCTCTATTTAGTTATTGCGTGAATACTTTGAAACATTTTTAGTCTTTGAAATAATTCTTAAATATGCTTAGAGTATGAACAGAAAAGAAAAAGTACCTATAAGCTGGGGCTTTGAAAAGTTACTTAACTAAGCTTCTTTCAAAGTATCTAATAACTAGTCGCCCACCCACGCTTCGCTTCGGTGTAGAGCTGTGGGACTACTCTGTAAAATTTTCACTATATCGAAAGATCCATATCAGATCCGCGCGTGAAATTTTACAGAACAAAAAACTATAGCCTATTCTACAGCAGTATTAGCTGTAGTGTAGACTATAGTTTTTGTTCTCAGGCTTGTATTATACACAATAACTTTCTTCATATATGTAATTATAAACCTTGCGTGAAAATTTATTTAACTGTGTAAATTTGGTTGCGTAGTTTAGGACCCGTTATATAGAATATATTGTTTCCCCTTAAAAGTTTGATAAAAAAGTCTGCGACAGCTTGTGTCCATCTTTTAAGTTTGACTTGACCTTTTTCCTCAAATTAACGCTGGTGAAACTGCAGGGGATCTCTAGTTGTGACATAACTGTAATAGTTAGACATATGGTTTTGCAAACTTTTTTGTAGATATTGATGTCCTCTATAAAATTTTATTACATCAGTTTGCTCTATTGTCAATGATTTCCGCAGCGTACGTGATATAGGGTTATTTTTTGGTATTTTTTTCAGTATTTTTTTCACACATTAGGTTACATTATATATGTATATTATAAAGGTCATAACCCTAACCTTTTTTGAAAATTCTCTATAGCCTATATACATCGGGAACTATAAAGGATTCGAAATGTGAAAGAATTTATCAAATCAGTCCATCCTACCTCCATCTTCTACCTGCCATCTGTATGCAGACGATCTCCAGATTTACACACAGGATCGACTGAAAAACCTAAATAATGCAATAAATAACCTTAATGCAGACTTAGCATTTATTACGGAATACAGCAATGCATTTGGACTTAAAATCAATCCAATAAAAACACAGTACATAATTACTGGTAGTCCTTACTTTATATCTCGGATTGACTTTAAGCAGCTCCCATCAGTTACTTTAAATGGAATTGTTGTCCCATTTGCTGAAACAGTTCGTAATTTGGGGGTCATATTTGATAACACTTTATCTTGGTGTCCTCAGGTTGCTGAGGTCAGTAGGCGAACTTTTGCTACGACTGGC
Source organism: Chilo suppressalis (assembly GCA_902850365.2). Classification (NCBI taxonomy): domain Eukaryota; kingdom Metazoa; phylum Arthropoda; class Insecta; order Lepidoptera; family Crambidae; genus Chilo; species Chilo suppressalis. The sequence continues at coordinate 10,569,609 of OU963907.1, forward strand.
TCTTTGCGACGTTTACGTAACTTTTTGCCTACTGCCACCAAATTTTCTCTTGCAACTTCTCTTCTTCTACCTATTCTTGACTATGCAGATGTTTGCTATCCCTATCTTACCTTTGATCTTCTAAGTAAACTTGAACGTCTGCAAAATTTTTCCATCAGATTTATTTACGGTTTACGTAAGTACGACCATGTTTCATACTACTGGCAGAAATTGAAGTGGCTTCCCATTCGTCGTCGCCGTGATCTGCATATATTGTCCCTACTCTTCTCAGTACTATTCAATCCAAAAGCTCCTGTCTATCTCAAAGAACGTTTTCAGTTTCTTTCTTCTTCTCATAATCTTCCGCTTCGTTCATCTGATAATCTCCTGCTTTTCACACCTCCTAACTTTTCCAAGGCGTATAGCCACTCCTTTACCATACGTGCCATCGAACTATGGAATTCTCTGCCGGAAAAGATTAGGCGTGCCCAAACTCTAGCCTGTTTCAAATCCCTAGTTAAGGAGCATTTCTTGTCAGATGAGCATAATTTTCATTAAAATATTGCTACGGTAGTAGTACTGTTGCATTATACTGCGATATGTGTGAATGTTTGTGTATGCATGTTTGGTTAGCGTTTATTTTAATTAATTTCAATTGATTACTTACAAAACTTTTGTCTTGTTTTCCGCACAACCTCCCTCATTATTATTATCGTGCTTTCTACTTTTTCCAGCTCATTGGGTTGTCTGGAAGAAATCGCTGATTAGCGATAAGACCGCCCATTGTGCAACTGTGATTGTTTTGCCTTGTATTTGTATTTTATTCGTGTTATTTATGTTACTGTTGTGCAATAAAGTATTATTATCTTATCTTATCAGTCCAGTAGTTTCGAAGCCTATTGGATACAAACAAACAAAGAATCAAATCTTTCCTTTCCAAAGTTTATACCTCATACAAAAATAACGCACAGAAAATTTCATAAGATTTTAGAAAAAAACCAAAATTAAACTACTATTCAAATCTAGCTATGTTTTTAATATTATATAGATATCTGTATGCTAGGACCAACTTAATTGCTGTCATTTTCAGCTAAACGGATAGCCTGTTCAATTAATTATTACAAAAGCAAGAACAAGTTGGCAGGTTCAATATAAGCCCTCCAGGAATAAAGCTACGAACCGAAGGACTTGAAATAACAAAGATGAAAGTGGGAGTTAGTGGGGAACATTATATTTTCACAACACCCAAACTACTTAAAAGAATTAATGTTAAATGTGCAAGAAGTCCAATTGAAAAGATCAGGTGTAGCTCTAGCCTAGCCAAAAGTGCCTCGAACCCGATTCTCCTACCCCATGCAAATATCCTTCGGAAGTACCCCAGATTATGGGGTAATTTTATTATATCAATTTCTCCAAGGAAGGCTCCTCTACGTTCACTACATATATAACGTATATATAGCACCACTAATGACCTACATCTCTGATTAAATAAGAATATCCATTTTTAAGCGTTACAACTAGAATCTCCGCGGTATTCCCTTAAGTTTTGGAGTATAATTTGAATTTATTCAGAAATTTATTGTTTCTTTTTGTCCCCTCGCGCATCTATGTAGGTAGGTAGGTGTTTATCTTTGATTAAAGTCTTTGCGTTCCGGGTGGGATTGATTTCCCCGTAGTACGCCCTGAGCTTTGCGATCAAGTGAAAGCGTTGCTCATTGTTTGTGAAGGGGAGTTTTCTATTAGGATTTTTTAAACTCACCTTTGTCTTTGTATTTACATATTTCCTATATATTATTATATGTATTTCTATCCGTTACACGTCTCCCATAGCACAAGCCTTACTACAGTGCTTACTTTGGGGCTAAGCTTATTGGAGTGAATGTAATGTAATACGCTAGCAGAGCGAAGAATCGCAAGTAAAACCAATATCTTTATGACTGTAGATACACCAACACACAACATCATCAGATGGAGTGAAGTCATCGGATAAGATTAGTTTATAAAAAGAATTTCTCAAGATAACGCTTTTTCTAGTGTTAATAAGAAAAATGATAAATGATAATATTTGCCATTTTAATAAGTATTCAATTCTCTAAGGATGTATTATTTTATTACACCGGAGTTTGCCAAACTTTTTTCAGGCACCGTAGCTGATTAATTAAATTTATTTAATAATTGAAGCAGAAAATAAATTATGTGGGTACATTTACTTTGATTGAACAATTTCTTTCAATCTTTCATTTTTTTATTCAATAATCGGTAAGAATTTACGTGCAGGAAAATCCTGAAATAAATTTAGTTATAATTTGAGTTGATTTCGTGAGAAAACGACCGAGAACGAATCTGGCTATCGCACCGAGGGATCCATGCAAACTTGAAGATATACTTGTAGATTTTTTTTATACGAGGTGCTACAAATTACTCCACTCCACCTGATGTTAAGTGTAAGTAGCGTCCAGTTGTGAAGATAGATGATGCGGCAGAATTTGTGCCGCTTCAGCCATCCTCACCTTACCGGCTTGAGCCCAATCCCTTACCCCTTGGAGCCTTGGAACACAGCAGAACTCATTAGCAGAAACACAAAAGGTAGTGTTATTTTACTGGCTTCTGTAAGGTGTTTGCTTCTCCAGACGGGCGCTCCACTTCGAAAGGAAAATCTGCTGTGCCCTACTTCCCTTAAAAGATAATATTATATATGTCTAGTTTGTCATATACGTTATAACCGTATTTTTGGTAATGTTGCTACATTAAGATGGTTTTTGGATGAGCTCTGTGACAACTCAGCTTCTCATAAAATTTCATGACATAGGTAACGGGAAATACCCTATAGTTTTTGATTCCCTTGCGAGTGTCACAATATGCGGCGCGGTCGTATCTTTTGTTTACGTAGACTTTTATTTTTACTTAGCACATTTTGCCAAAATAAATCTTATGTCGAAAATGTGAAAAATATCCAATATTTCTACCTTTTGTACCTACATATTACGTGTTTGTTCACTATGGGTTTTCTTCTGCTTCGTAGAAGCATTTTTCCTATTGAAGTACGAAACCTTTAGAAATCCATGATTGAATTTGTAGCTCGTCTGATGTTTCTAGTTATGTAATATTGCGATTGCGAGCAAGCATTAAAATTAACAAAATCAGTTTTACAAATCACAATTTTCATTTCAATTATTGTGCGTAATTATTTGCCTTTTTAAAATGTTGTAAAATTTGCGTTAAGAATAAAGGTCACAGCTCATTAGACCCACCCGGCACTGAACCGGCACCGCGTCAACTCGTGTGGTTGATATTCTTTGTATGGATTTTTATTTTTATGCGCTCACTACATCTGGTTGTAAAAGCGCGGCTTCTGAGTGGACCGCGCGCTGCCTGCGAGTTGACAACGCATTCCGACAGATATTAGAGCCAACCCACGGTTTGTAAAATTAAACATTATGAAAACCCACCTGTAAACCTAGTGACGATCTCACTACTTAATTTTTGTTAACAATTACGCGGCGGCGTAGCGTCCCCCTTTGACCACCTGACGTTCACTGGCTGACTACGCGGCGTCCACCTGAGTTCTTTTTACGAACACGAGCAGACGTCGCGCGATGAGGTGGTGCTGGGCTCTGATGAGCAGTGACCTTAAACATTTAGAATCAACCAGGAAAGTAGGTCAGAGTCCCTTAAATATGAAGTCGTTAGTATAATTTCTCCCGGAAAACTCTACACGGATTTCAAATAATTCAAATCTTTGATGTTGAAGGTGTGAGGTTCGCGAACGTTCAAGAGTGTAATGTAAGTACTTTGTTTTGTACACGTGGCGCCATTAATTATGTGATTAGGTATTCCAGCAATTTTATATAAGACACTGCAAAAAACTTCACAACACCTTAAGTTAAAAGTGAATGGGGCGATTTCAGTCCAGTTGCGTAGGTAGATTAGATGTGGCAGAAAAAATCCGTAAGCCAGAAGCCCTTACTTTTTAACTTAGATCTTCTTTATACCAAAGAAAAATCTCGATTTGAAATAACTAATCTTTTTTCAGTCACACTGAAAAATATGAGACAGGGAAGCAAAAAAGAAGAGGTGTGATGAGGGAAAATATGGAAGGAAGATAAAAGTATCTACAAAGAAGAGTCGGAGAGTTGCCTCAAGAGAAAATAAGAGGGAACGAATTTTAAACGCAATGAGGGTAATTTTATATGCAAAATACATAAAGATGATTGAGGTAAATTGTGATAGAGATGAAGCGTGAAATTGTGTTTGAATAAAAAATGTATGTGAAAAATATGTATTTCAGAACATTTGCTTTTAACTACCCAACCAACTGAACACATGTTATTATAAGGGAATTTTAGTTTTTTGGATTTTACACAGAATTTCATAATTGTAATAAACACAAGTCCCCTCATTAATCAACGAAGAAATTTAAATTAGTTACTCGATGTTTTGCCTCTGTTCGTTGAATGAAAAATGGCATTTGAGTGATATGATCAAAACACGGCGTAACTAGTCGAAGCTTATTCCTCGTTTATTAATAAGGCGGTATATGTGTTTGTTATTAGAATTAAATACTATGTAAACGTTTAAAACACTTTTATAAAACAAAACACGACTTAAGTGCTATGTTTGTCGCGTAGAGAGCAGATGTGGCACTCCGTTAAGCAAACAAACATGATTACTGAAAAAACGGAATATCATTAAATTTGGCAACGTATGAAACTTTGGCAGTTGAACAGTGTAATCTGGTTTATTTGCTGAAGAGAACAGTGGTTTATAATACTAGTAAATAAATAAACATGCTGGATTTGGCATACTCAACCGGGTGAATTGAGTAGTCTGCTATAAACTTTAAAATCTCAAATCCATTTACCTAGATATTTAGTTTAGGTTTTCATTTTTTTTAATTATAATCATTTATTTTATTTATTGCAATGGTCTGATTTATTTGGTTTATATTTACTGTGTGTATTCCTTTGATTGACATTTTAAGAGATCCAACAATGCTTTAATAAATATAAAGAAAACGAAAGTCCTGGGTCTGTTACCTATGTTAAAGTGTGAATATTACATTTATCATGTACATTTTTCTCTGTTGAACTGGGAGCAAAAGAGGATGCTATAAGGCGGCAGCTGTTACCGTTTCAGTACAAATAGTACCTAATAGCTGTTGTGATGATGTGGTTGATATTGTTTGTACATATTAACTTCAAAATGCACCTTTAAAGTATATATTGCTTGAAAATATGTATATGAATACGAATATCAATCACTTTGTCACTTTCCTAAGCTTATAGCTTTGATATACGCAAGCTTTAAGCCACTATAAGTATGAGTAGATATGGGGAATTCCCGAGATACCAGATACAAATACATATTATATACAATAACGCTTTAGCATAATATAGAGATAGTAATTTGCTGTTACCTAACAGTATCTAAATAACATCGATGATACGGAAACCAATCAGTTGATAGTGCGTCGGCCAATAAATCTAGTGCACGGATAGTGTATCTCAATCAAAACCAAACCAAATATGACACAACGCAATCATGTACCGTGGTAAATGGCATGAAAAAAATTAAATATTATAAAATATATTGCGATAGGTATGCATACTTTTTTTTTCGACAGCCCGAGGGCCACTCGTTGGTGTAGGTATACTTTGACGTACGTTCACACAAGCGTGGAAGACATCAATCCACTCCGCAACCAGCAGCCTTGCCCGCACCCGTTTCAGCCGATCCTGAGCTTCTCCGTTAACAGCGTCACTTGACTAGTCTCAAGGACCGCAGTCCGACCGGCTAGCCAGCCGACCTTCTCCCTTACCCACCAAGTGGTTTACTTGGACTCCCCGATCTACCTATCACCCTCCAGGCGTAACTGTGGGATCCAGTCTGCGTCGAAGAGAGTTCGCGTGGGCCTGTTTCTCGCGTACTCTCCGCCTCTTCCGTCTTTAAGATGACCATCTCACAGAAGGAGACCAGGAGAAAGGCGTTCCAGGATCTGTTACTTCCCAGCATGGCCAGGACCACGCTGGGAGCGAGAGATCCATCCCTACCGGCGCTGTCCGAGCACCGCGCTGCCGCGTCCACGACGGGCACTCCTCCAGGGTGTGCTGCACCGTGTCCATCGCAGCGCCGCGCTCATGACACGACACGGTCGCCTCCCTCTGATGCCGGTGCAGGAACTTCTTCTGCGGAATCTTGTTGTTTAGCCCTCATATATGTACGTGTGAATAGATAAATAGTGTTTCACTATGTTAGTAATTGTCAGCATCTCATATTTTCTTTTGTAATCACGTCTGTTCATTTTCAAACTTTATTGTCGTAATTGGCTTACAAATTAATTATTACAAATTAATAATAATTAAATTAATTAATTATTAAATACAAATACCATTGATTGTAATTCCAATATACATATAAGCTGTGTACTGTCCCTTAAATAAATAGATAAAGATATAGATAACTGGTAGACCTAACCTAGTCAAACAATGACGAACCAAATGTGCGGGCAAAGTAAGAAAATTCGCAGTGAAGTGGTTGAAGTAAACCTTCAACCTTTTTACTGTGGGTTTTATTCTGCAGGAATAACCAAATTGGGCTATATTGATTAAAATTGAAAATTATACCTTTTTTGTAATCACGTCCCCAGCTTTTAAAGAAGAATTGTGTTTTTTATTCTGGAACTTCATTCCCTTAAGGATGAAAAGGGTGACTAGCTTCATTATTTTCGCAGGCGGTGGAATTTCAGACTTTTTTTAAACGAGGCGCGACTTTTTTGCACGATGGTAAGTGTAAGTGGAGTCCCGTCGCGAAGATAGATGATGTGGCAGAATGTCTGCCGCTCCAACCATCCTTACCATGCCGGCCTGAACCCAATCCCCTACCCCGCGGAGTTCGGGTAGTCGTTATACCACAGTAAAAATGGAATGACTAAGAAATTACTTTAAGAGGCTAATATTTAGATATGCCAAGTTAGCTTGGCAGTGGTTTTGAATGGTCGAGGTTATACTGAAACTATTATAACCATAACAACTAAAAACTTTTTTGTCTGTTGACCGATAAGTCAGGCAATAGTAGGTAACTTGGAGTAGTTTGTTGCCGTTCTCGCGAATATCACAAAGTTACTGGAACTATTTCGAAAAAGCCTAGAGTTTCCATAAAAAAATCCAAATATTTCTGGGAACATTGGCAAATTTTCCGGGAATTTCCAAATAATATATATTGAAATATTTCTAGACACATGTTTATGCGTGAGCCTTTTGATATCATGCAGTTGAATAAAGAAATATAAGTTAGTTGCGGCACAACAAAATTAAGGGTTCAATTGTGTAAATATTATTATGAACTAGTTGTTGTGGATCTACCTACAAATAAATAACAACTTCGTTAAATAGCAATAAAAATTACATATTCAAATTAACAGTCTGTTTTACAGTTCTCTTAAGTGAGCTTTTTAATGGCTTCTGATGAACTTATGCAAACAAACTTGAAGTAGGCACGTAACTTCGTTTCACAAGTTGGCGAGTTATATCAAAATAACTTTTAAATTTTCTTAATTGGTAAATTTTACTGTTATTCGCACAATTACCTAACAATATATTGTTTTAAACTTTCATGGTCACTAACATTATAGTAATATAAGTTATTTACGGGATTGTTACTCCGTGATCGGCGCTTGCAACATTGCCGAAATATCGGAAACTCGCTAAAAACAAGGTACACGGTAACAATCCCGTAAATAACTTATATTACTATAATTACCTAACAGACCCTACTAAATATTTATAATGATATAACTCTTCGAGTAATAATTTACTTTAAAGTTTAAATGTCACTACTGTTCGCCGGGTTTCAAGGTGTCACCTATTCAGAAGTCCCGGGATCGAATTCTGGTATGGCAAATGTTTGCATGATGAATACGAGAATTTGTACCTTAGTCATAGATTAGCATGCTTATACATATATCATGTATCCTATTCATTACTCTAGTATCCCATCACACAGGCATAACTTTGGGATCAGGCTATAAGGTGTGTTAAAAATATATTATTTATTTATTTTAAATTGTAATTATTTGTAACTGATTGAGCCTACCCTACTGTTTTATATGTTTTCTACATCTTCAAGTTGACGGGTAGAAAATATTATATAGGCCTTAATTTGCCAGTCGCAATGCGGTAAGGCAATAAAGAATAAATAAACAGTACTACCGTACAGTTATTAACTACCTGCCTTGATAGAGTAAAATTAGAATTTAAGCACCTATAAATATAAAGAGCTCTTTACACCGACATTTTATGGGCGTTTTGTATGTAAATTCCAACAGACACAATGTTGTTATAAACTGAAAAATTAACGCTTTTGCATTAAAGTTTTGAAATATATGTAATTTTCTTTTTGATAAGTAGGTTAGGTTTTCGACATGAGCTGTAATATTAGATACGTATGAAGTCAACTTTAGACTTTTTTACTTCGTGAAACAACCCTCCTTGCATCCAAGAATCGTAATGCCGAACTTAGCGCCTAGTAGATATTCAATACTAGCTGTGCATCGCGGTGTTACCCGCGGATTATTAGGGATATGTTCCCGCAGTCAAACGTAGCCTATGTGTTAATCCAGGGTGTCAACCAACTCCATACCAAATTTTATTAAAATCTCACCAGGCGTTTAGACGCGAAGAAGTAACAAACATGCACACGCACAAACTTTCGCCTTTATAATATTAGTGTGATTTTTATTCCTTTTTAGGTCATCGGAGTAGCTTGTTGCATTTATAATGTTTACCGTGTCTTCAATTAGATCGCATACAACTCATTTATTATTACTTAATAAAGGTTGAGCCATTTGATGATAAACATGCCTTGAAACCACATTAACTGCACGGAAGCGCCCCAAATATATCTACTACATATGGTAGATACGCTCGGCGCTACACATATATTGACTGCTTTTAAATTATCTGTCATTAGAGTAACACACATTGAGCGTAACATAAGCCGTATTCTTTGCTTCGTTTATTTGGATTACTCTATTTAAGTGTGTATATAATCAAAGGTTATAATATACCCTTATGTAAAATAGACCTCACTTTACTGAATGAAACTTTCAATAGTATTGATTTCAAGAAAATAGCGTTGACATTATAAGATAACCGATACAGCTGTAATTCACAGTTCGGGGACCGGAATTATCCCTTGTCGCTCCCAGTATCTGGCCCGCGACGCTACGTAAGCTGAGGGGTTTAAGATACGGTGAATGGAACTATTAATTATGCAATGCTTACTTCAGCTCGACTCTGACCTAATTTAGCCGCAGCTAGAGTTACCAGATAACAAAAACATAAGTCTGGAGAAAAAGATCTGATTTCCTTTGACAAATCCTGAGATTTTGTGGCAATTTGAAAATTTTCTCATAACCACAATAGGGAATATGCATGTAAATGAAATAAGGCTCAAATGATTTTTTTTATAAACTCTATTACTTATAAATTGCCCCTACATCAATATTATATAGTAAAATATATTTTTGAGCAATTAGAAAAACAAAAATTTTTTAGGAAATTCAAATATCTGAAACGCGACGTAGAATTTTTTTCTTTTGCGACGTAGAAATACATGTCAACAAAGAAGCGTCATGTTTCCAGAATATGTCGAAGTCAACGAGACCTAGTGCGTGTGTGAAGTGCGTGCGCACCTCACCTTCTAATCTAACTGTGGACTTGTTTGTTTTGTTGCTATGAACTGTAACGTCACTCCAAGAACTTCAAAATAGTGAGCGTTTAAAAAACCCGTGCAGAGCGGCAAGTAAAAAAAAATTACACATTTTTTAGATGTTGAATATTTTTTTACTATATAAAGGGAATGTAAACTATGAAATATAAATATAAAAATTTTCATGCATATCCCTATTTCTTTCTTCTTAAAGACATATTTTTATCGATTTTGTGTACCTCAATCTCGAAGATCACATCACCGCGCACGGCCCCTCGCTGAACGAAAAATTCTAAAAATCTACCATATTTTATCGAAAATTCTAAAATCCAGATATTCCGAAATTCGGCTGCAATCTTGATAAGAGTCTTGAAATATCAGGACATCCTGAGATATGGTAACCCTTGCCGCGGCGAACAGACGCGATCTGTTGATAATGTACCTATATCGATTCAGCGATCCAGCTTACTTCAGTGCAACCGCATGTCTAAATTAACGCTGTGGCAGAAGCAGATCTTTAGGTATATGTAAAGTAGGACGAACGTGTTCTATTACATAAGTTTGTATTCAAAACAGATAAAACCTTTTTAAACGAGGTTTAAGACAGGTAGGGTACAGCAGATTTCCGCTCGAAATAGAGCGCCCCTTACACAATACCATAGCAAAATAACACTAAATTTTGGTGGTGTTGTTTTTCTGTTGGTGAGGTAAGGATGGGGCTCGGACCGGCAAAGTGAGAATGGCTTGAGTGGCACACTTTCTGCCGCATCACCTATTTTCGCATCTGGACTCCACATGAACTTAACATCGGGTGGAGTAGGGCAATTTGTGGAACCTCGTATAAAAAAACGGTTGATGTGTCTCGTATTATAAGCATTGTATCATATAGCATCATCTTCTATCGCATTCATCATGGGGAGGAATTTAAGCTGCTGCTTGTTGTCTTCGTATATTACGATTGCGACAAAAAATTTCATCCACATCATCTTGATGCGTCGATTTTGACACACAGCCGTGTGTTTTTTAGAAAATTTTATCACCTACGACATAACTGTATGTAATATATTGTCGCCAGCAGTGTTTGCGGAAGAATATGACCCGAAAACCTTAAAGAATCGTACACCTCCCTTAAAGGTCGTCATCACATTTGTGAGACTCCCGGTGTTGCAGATGTCTATGAGCTATGCTGATCACTTACCATTAGGTGAACCGTATGTATGTAAAGTCTATTAATAGCAAATTATTTCAGCCAATATCACCGTTATACGAAGTGAATTAAATCTTAATTTTATGGTTAAAGACGTTTATTTTCTCAGAAGAATTTACTAAAATCCACTTACTAAAGAAATACAGACATAATTTACAAAAAAAAATATTACATCGTGTCGACTAACAATTTAAAAATGTAGGTAGATTAACAAAATTTAAATTTTACCCAGTATTAATAATAATATAATCATGTTTATAATTTTGAAAAATATTTAGGTAGATATTTAAATTGTGAATAGATATCACTGGATAGCTATTTTAATTTCTACCTATTGTTTTTTATTAAAATGGGTAAGTACATTCTCTAATACCCTCGTTTAACACATTCACGACAAAAAGAAGAAAAACTCATGAGTGTTTTTTTAAAGAATACTAACAGCACGGTATACTTTTTTCCAATCTGATCGAGTCTTTATTCGAAAAGCGAGTTTTATTTTTTTGTATTTGTTTTCCTCGATTCACACTTCACACGCGCCGAAAATGTTTTGAAATATACTTAGTTGATTTTTGTAAGTGGATTTCTACCATGTACCCACGGACCTAAAAAAAAGATGTACCGTGGTTTTTGCAGGTCCCCGATATTTTTAGCACGGCAAGCGCCGTTATAACAAAATGATATTTCCTCCGTAATCATAGCACTTGCAACCGTGCCAAAAAATACTTGCAAGTTTCCGAAATATCGGAGTCTTGCAATGAACAAGGTAGATTGTAGCAATCGCACTGTCTATACTGTAATATAATTATAAAGCTGAAGAGTTTGTTTGAACGCACTAATATCAGGAAGTACCGATCTGATTTGTTTTTTTTTTGTGTTGGATAGTGCATTTATCGTGGAAGGCTATTGGCTATAAAACATAACGACTAATAGGAGGAAAGCCAATGAAAAATGGTGCAAAATTGGGAAAAAATAATCTATTTCTGAGCTTCTGTTGCGTGCACTGCGTAAATGATGAAAGTTACACATAAATACTGCATGACGAAATTGTCCCCTTTAAAATTTCTTTAAAAAATCCGCGACAGCATACTATGTCTATCTTTTAAGGGTGACCCACAAAACCTTTTTCCTCAAATTGATGTGGTTGAGACCGCAGGGCACCTCTAGGTTACTATACTGTTAGTGACCACGGAGTTAAATATAAAGTTAATGTTTTTTACCATAAAGTTAAATTAAAGCAGCTTTTTATATTAGAAATGTTTTGTTAATCTAAGCATTTTTATGTTACGGTGGCTTTAATAATAATTATATCATCCATGTCCATGCTATTATTTTAAGCAGCAAATACTAGTTGTGTCGATCTGCAGGATGTCTTTTTTGTCAACTTTGTAAAAATATTATTCTGGTTGTGTTGTTTTATTATTTTTTAATTCGCATATTGTAATTGACTCAGTATATCAAAGCCATTTAGTTAAAAGACTCCACAATGTTTAGAATGTAACGATGTATTTGTTTTAGGCAGCCGCAATATATAAATAAATAACAAGAAGCCTGTATGAGAGAATGTATGAATTCTCTTTAAATTCAAGTGTCGGTCTCCCGTGAGATGAGATAATTAATTATGCAGCGCTTGAAGCGTCCCATTGTGACCCAATTTGCGAGTGAGTGCCAGCATACATACGATAGATGGCGCTGTAACCGTACGCCGAACAAAAATTATGCACCTACTACTAGCGGCCGCCCGTGACTTCGTCCGCATTACCTTTTTGCTTTGGAGAATCCCTCAAGCTCACATTTTTTTGAGATGAAAAGTATTTTCTGTCTTAATCCAGGTCATACATGTATCCACACAGCCAAATTACTTCAAAATCTGTGCAGCCGGTTTTTCATGGTCCAGTTACAAAAAAACTTTCATATTTATAATAGCAGGATTACAGATAATACAGGGCCTCAACACCTGGGTGTGCCCGGGTGGGTATTTGGTCACAATGTTTTTGTTTTTTGCTTAGTTTCGTCTCCTATATTGTAGGACACACTCAAGCCGGTACTGGAAGAAAAACAAATTTCCGAGTCGGGAAAACTCGGGTCGTTTAAGCATGTGATTGTGGAAGAAACATTTAATATAACTTTAGTACTTAATGTTATTGTTTTCCCACTAGCAACGGGATTTTCAAAATATTCCGTTTAAAACTTCGTTTTTTATTTAATCCTACAAGTAACGAATTAACGAAAACGAAACTGAAATATGACAATTAATAAGCACACCCCATTGGATAACAATGTATGATGCTTTTTTCTTTGATTGTGTGATAATTGTGATTTGATTTGCAGTTTCTATTTTACAAACAGATGAATATTATAGTAATACCTTCCTCGTTACTCTTATATAAAATCCGTTTTAGGAAATCAAAGTTCATTAAAAAGTCTAATAATTATATTTTTGTTCAGATTAACTAGTTACTTAAAGTCTTTGAAGAGGACAATCCAGCACCTACTTGGTATTGGCATTATTATCTCAACAAGGGTGAGGAATATGTAAGTTTCACATATTCTTTTCTTTTTCCTTTGTAAATAATAGAAAAGAGACTAACTAATGCTGATCTTTTATAATATGTTGTTAAAATATTGAAAGCTAAAATAGTGTGTATCTGTATGCACTTATTTTTAATGAAATTTGCAAGAACTTTTGATTGAGGTCGGGATATAAATTCAAATACCTGCCTGGTCCTTACAGAAACCTCGTAAGACGGCAAAACCCATTTTAACAGTCCACAAAGTGAAGATTGCATAGATAACCAGGCGTAATAGAGTGCCAACGGTTAGAGTCAAAGCTTTAATAGGCAAGTGGGGATGTCCAACTAAGGCAAATGAAGGAACTTGGGAACTAAGCAAGTTGAACTAGAGCCCCGGTGTTAAGATAGGCAAAGTTAAATAGGCGAGTATCGAGCGGGGCGCACCCACTTGACTCGTGATAATATCCGGGATCTCAGCCCTATGCTGTTCTGTGCTATTTACAGTGTTTAATAAAAGACGGAGAGGTACCTTGTATAAAAGGTCTAAAAAGTAAACATTGAAATCTTTATTAAAAAAATTTCGAGATAAGAACCAAGGTACTGTAACGCCCGTGCGAGCGTTACCTTTCGCGAACAACGGCTGGCAGCTATGCCATTATAAATAATATTATAATTTATCCAACGTGGAAATGCTGCTAGCCCATTGGGCAGCATTCCTGACGTACCATGTACTTAGTTATTTCTGATTTTAAATTTTTAGACATTAAGTAGTTTTAAGTTTTTGTAATTTTAATATAAAAATATTTATAAATTGTCAATTAATATAAAAGAAGATAATCTTGTGTCTGCGGCCTAGCTGTCAAGTCGCCTACGAAACGATAGGAGGGGTATCATCACAGTACCTTATTGAAGAGTTAAGAAAGTTCAGTAAAAACAAACAAATAAATTAGGTAGCTTAGGACATTAATGACATTTCATCATCATCATCATCAGCCTATTAATGTCCCCAATGCTGAGGCACAGGCCTTCCCTATGGATGGAATAGGGAGATTGGGCCATGACCCACCACGCGGGCCCAGTGCGGATTGGTGGGTACTAACGACTGCAGATGCAGCCGGGACCAACGATTTAACGTGCTTTCGGAGGAGCAGGAACGGAGGAGCTCGAGATAGTAATTTTTGGTCACCCATCCAATGACCGACCACTACGAAAGTTGCTTTATTTCAACGATCGCAGCCGAACGCACTAATCACTTGCGCCATCGAGCTCCCCGAATGACATTTAGTTTGTTAATTTTATTAAATAAAATCCAACATGGATGATACCTAACTACTCGTATATATAGGTACTTCGTTTTGACTATGTAACAATTTATGTCTACTTAAATTAATTCGTTAAAAGGAATCACTTAATAGGTCGTTCAATTTATTTTATCGTGCGATAAAAATGCCTGAAAGGTATACCCACATCCAGAGACTTTAACATTAACTTTGTCATTTGAAATTTAACGGAGTAATTTACTGATAAAATCCGAGAGATTATCATCGGGGCTTTAAGTAATCTGTGTTATAACCTCGTCGTTGGTTATATATAAAACAGATTACGTGTGTAAGATGGGTTTATTACATCATGTCGAGTTTTTTTTATTTTTCTCAGTCTTAGTTCAAGTAGTGAAACACGCGTATTATTATTTGGGAAGGACTTATTGCTGATTCCTATGACCTCTTTTTTATTTTGTTCGACTATTATTTTCATATACTTTATTTCTAAATCGATTCAGTTTCTTATATATGTACTATCTTTTTCACGCGGCTTCACTCGCTGTCTTTAGGGGTTTCCAGGCAATTATTCGATTTTTTCTCACCTTTTAAATCTTTCCTAGACCTTCACAAACATTTCAAGACCAAGATAAGATAAATCCGTTCAGCCGTTCTCGAGTTTTAGTGAGACTAACGAACAGCAATTGATTTTTATATATATAGATATATATATATTTAAATTAACACCAGTGGTTATTTACCTTTAATAGTTATTTATAAATCAATATTCCACACATTCCGGGTTTCGTTCATCGAAGTCATTCCGTTCCCCTTGTAATAATATCAAAGTGGGAAGTCCAGTAATCGATTAATTAATTCCATCAGTACTTTATACAAGCAGCCGTTGGAAGTCAAAGGGAGACGTTTATCAGCATTCATTAACTCGGATCCAATTTCTAATAAATTGGGTCAGTTCATTTCATTATTCGTCGCGTGAAATAATAATACTTCCTGGCAACATAGCAATTTATTTATAGGTTACACGAATTACTAATATATAACATAAATTTCTAATTCGATTTTTTTTGTTCATTTCGATATCTTAACGTTTACTACGAAACCCTCTCGAGCATAATAATGAGTGGTACCTAAACACTAAGTATATTTATAAAAGCCAACAGTAAACTTGTTTGTATTCATTAGATTTTGCTCCAAATATTTCTGACGCGATACCAACGTATCGCCGGGTTGTTCAGCTTGGCCGCAATTCACGGTCCCAAAAATAAGCGTTACCTAAATGAAAAAAATTGGGACCGCATTATCTTTTCGCTTAGCTTTTAACATTCGATTTGTGCGCGGGCGGTTTATTCATACCCTTTCAAAATTAGTAGTTCGTCGTAAATTCGGATACCTGTCGATCTCGCTGCTTGGAACTTTGCTGGTTAGAACCACACCACGATTTTTTCACGGTTTCATAAAGGACTATTTTTTTGTACAATGAACGAAGAAAGAACCTTTTGTCAATGTGTGTCATGTAAGTAGCACCTAGATACTTTTATCTCAGAAAAATGTTCTGTTCCTGTAAGATATTCAAAAACAAAAACTAACCCACAGGCGGCCGAAATCGCGGTCGCAAGTTAGTTTGAAAATAAAGATCCTGTCATTCTGCATTCTGCTCCAATTATGATTTTTAAAATCGCGGCTAATGTCTTGAGCCGGGTTTTCTACGCCATATCGAATACCAGGCCATTCCAAATCCTTTACTAAGCATCTCTGATATGCTACCAATCTGATTCGGAATAGAATTCAATACATTTCTCAGTGAATTAATACTTTTTGTCGATCTGCATAATCAAAATTATAATTGAACCTGTGCGACACGAGCATGGCGACTTGATTAAAAACTAATCTCTTGATCTACTTGGTATTATAGTAGAATTGGCTGTTTTAATTTTTTTTTGTTTGGACCTATGTTTTACCTGTACGCCGCGTCCCGGATGGGGTAGCTCCGCAGAATATGCATTCCCTTCCATTTAGGTATCCCCCCTGTATTTTTTATTAATATTACTATAGTATCTCGAGCGTACATAGTTCTGGTATATATAATATACTAGCTATCCCAACGATCTTCGTACCGCCATAAAAAAAATAGGGGTTGGTGGTACAAGGGTGAAAATTTATGGTTGTATGTATTTTTGTATGATACATCATAAAAAAACAAAAAAATTGACAAAAAAAGTACGTGTAGCACTTGGGGATTGCCGCGGTAAAGCTATTGCATATCATTTTTTATCAACTTATCCAATTATAATTATTTATTTATTTTATTTATGCAGTATTTTTTTTCTTTGATATTAATTCAAGTTACACTTTTTGATCGTGCTGACCGTTAAGAAAACATTTTCTTTTATTGAATAAATGAGAAGTTATTATTGTTTTAAATATTTTTATAATCTTACATGCGAGCGTCGTAGAGTCGTACCATATACATGCGGTCGCTCCAAGTCCATCCTACCAGTTGCATCAAGATCCAATTGACGCTGCTCCAACACCGGAATTCTCCGCTCGAAGGATTCAAGTCGAGCGGTAAAAGAACTGAGGAAGGCCGCCATCTCCGAGCGGAATTCCCTCATCTCCTTTGTGCAGTCGGCCAGCATACTTTTTATATCACTGGTGTGATATAAAAACTGGTGGCGTTCTCCTTGGCCTTACCCTGGACCTCATCTTCCTTTGGAGAGCCACTGGCCAGGTCGACAGGTTCCCGTGCAGCAACCGGTTTTTAGGGCTCGGATGATTCGCTGATACCCTTTACAGGAGTATGCGTGTTGTCACTCCTGCGTGTGCTCTTCTTGCAGTTCGGACATATCCAGTCTTTGCTGACACGCGACTTTTCCGGGATGGCGAGGCAGGCCTTATGATATTTTATTGGGCAAGTACTACTAAGTAAAACTTCCACAAGCTCCACAGTTTACCATCTTTATTGCAAAAATTTAAATTATAATTATAAAGTCTTAATAAAATGGAGACAAATAAAAATAAGAACAGGTGCTGGGATCTAAAACAAATATATAAAAAAGGAAAAAATAATTATAAAAAATACGAGTGCGGGATTTGAACCGACGACCGCAGTGATGCGTCGAACGTTGGACCCGTAGCAAAAATTTAATACATTGCGCCGTTTAGATCGATACTGGAACAGCGAAAATTGTGTTCTACTGGTATCATATGCACACTTGTAAGGTTTTTTCGTTACGGAATTTCTTGGTTCGGTCGCTGCGCTCAAAGCCCGCCATAAAATCTATGCAATGACTTAAAAAAAATAAGGTTAACATTTAGGGGGATAAAAAATAGACGTTGTCGGATTCTCAGACTACTGAATATGCATCTAAAATTTTACGAAAATCGGTGGAACCGTTTCGGAGTAGTTCAATTACGCACACCGTGACACGAGAATTTTATATATTAGATAATTGGGGCAGTAAAGCGTTGGATTTCCAAGAAATTGTTATCCGTAGTCTGATTGGGTACTATGACTAACGCGATTTTATCTTCCCCAGTACATATAAATTGGAATTTGGGAGTAAAAGAAAACAGTTAATATTAACGTTCAAGTACAAATTCAGAGATTGGCTGGCTACCTTTCGTTTCTACTTAACAACCTTTACGGCAATATACGGCGGTGAGCACTTCAAATCCAAATTATTTGCCTTAATATGAGCTGCCCGCATACAATAACACATACGGTATGCGTTGTTGTAATTATATTATGTTACCTTTACTATTGAATGGGTTGCAAAGTGATGTGCATGATAATATTTTGTGTAAACCGGACAAATGTAAACAAATGCAAAAAATATATATATGTGGCATATGCAGCGGGTGATGACAGCAAAATATAAATCCATTGCGGTTTTCCTTTGCTGTGCAAATGAATTATTGTATAATTTGCTTAATGTGGAAGTAAAGAAAAAAAAATACTCAAATAAGTGTTCCTTTTTCCTTTCGTAGTTAAATTCCAATGAAGTTTTTTGTACAAAAGTATCTAAGATTGATAACTTCTATCAATTATTATTTCATAACTTTAATTACATCACTGTATTTTGTAAAATGTACTCTGTTTTCACCACTTCTTCGATCAGACTCGTTTATATTATTTTGCCTTATTTACTGTTCTGTTAGAAACTTAGCTTATTTAACTTTGGCAAACTTAACTGACTTCGCAAATCTATGCGTTTATGCTTGCATCATCACGGATCAGGCAATCATTGAATATTCCGCAAGCATGTGCAAGATGATGATGATTTTCAAAGTTATTTCCATGTTTTTAATAGAGTTTCAGAAACATATATAAAATACAGTTTTTACCATTGAGTAAAACCTATGGTACTTAATAAATGTAATGGATTATTACCTTTTTTGAAACCAACAAAGTATGTCTTCATGTCATGCCTCATTTTTAGGATACGAGCTACGTACTTCGTTGGAAGATAGTGTGTAGGTGTTCTGTAATAAAGGAATTAAGTTGCTGAAGCTTCGTGTACGCATCATCATCGTAACCAAAACAAAAATAAATATTTTCCAAGGTTACAAAATATCTACTCATATTATTTAATATTCCGAGAGTAGATAGCCAGTTAATTTTATTCTTACAGCGTTGGGTGCTGGCAATTTCTCGAAACGTTTATTCGCAGCCGGCATGCCTTAGGGAAATATTGAGTCTTTTCATTTCTCCCGATTCTTAATATTTTTCCTAATGGACTATGAAGGAATGTTCATTCTATGCTTAATGGATTAATAGTTTAGATCAAAAATAAAAGCTGGAAATAAATCGTTGGTGCTACTTAAAGTAGATTGATACTTCGCGTGCTACCATTTTCAAATGAGTCAAAGTCACGTCTCTAATTGTCTAACACTGAATGAATAGTACTAAATCATTGGGTACAGACAGACAGGCTTGAATGATTTTTATAGTTATTATAGATTTTTACCAATAATTTCCTTACTTGCGAGCACTATAAGTGCTGAATGAACGGGGGTTAAACTCGATTTTGAGACAAAAATTTACATTCAGTTTGCACAAATACTGGACACTTGGAACTGGCAAAGTGACCCAGTCAAAAATTAACTTGGATAAGTGTACGAAGCTGCTAAGGCAAACAACAACAAATAAAATGAAGCATGGGTGATTGCATTTACAGTCGTCGTTTTTGAATTATAAAATAATAATTTAAGCCATTTTTTTACCTTGTATTTTGAGTAATAATTTTTTTC
The DNA here is from genome assembly GCA_902850365.2 of Chilo suppressalis. NCBI lineage: Eukaryota > Metazoa > Arthropoda > Insecta > Lepidoptera > Crambidae > Chilo > Chilo suppressalis. The sequence continues at coordinate 10,589,543 of OU963907.1, forward strand.
CGACTCTTTCTTAATTAACAATTATCTTTCCAATTTCTTCTATTTCTACTTCTATTATTATTGTAAAATTGCGTGTAAAAAGCACTCTTACTTAACGAAGAATTATTTTGTTTCAGGTAATTAATTACTTCCCGTTGCGGATTATGCTATTTTTCCCCGAAAAAGAAGCGGAAAGTTCTCCCGAGCAAGACTTGGTAAAATATATTATTTTTATGACGCCTTTGAAATAATGTACCATAAACTTGTCAACAGTAATTTATTAAAACCTAGTTCGAAGTTGAACAACAGATATATGCAGATGTATAAAATACCACCCTAAATGTATAACTATATCTTCGCGTCTGGACTTTACTACCACTTAACATCAGCAGTGTTATTCTGTAAGAACAAACTCACATTTCCCCGTGGAATAGGTAATATGCATGATTAGTTTTTATATATTTATTCATAGTTTCATTCGCTTAAAATAAAACAAAAATATTAAACGTCATGTTTTGCCTTGAAAAAATGCTAAGAATAGCCATTTTGCAAAGGCTCTAATACCACTCGATTATCTATATTTTGTCCACGAGAAACTAAGTAAGGTCTGGGAGGTTAGGTGCGTTGTTATGTATTTCTGCGTCACAACCGCTCGGGCACGTTTCAAATATTTCATTTCCCAGAAGTCTTTCGTACTTTTCAATAATTAATTTCTTGACAAACAGAAATTTTATTGATATAATACATAGTTTATATACGAAAATTTTGAGCTTTATTTGAATTACATGCATATTCCCTATTCGCCGATGTGATTTGAGATTTATTCGAAATTCGTGTTCTAATTTTAATCACACGGCAGATTGCGAGGTAAAAAGTGAGTTTGTTCTTACAGAATAACACTACAGGTGGAGTAGAGTCATTTGGCTACCTAGCTATATAAAAAATATCTAGCCGAAACAACCGAAAAATTAAAAAAACGGTCAGAGGCGATTAAATTTTATTTGTCGTGAAGTTTTGTGTATGTAGCACAGAGCATCAGCGGTATGTAGGCTATGTGGTATGGTCGCCAATGATCAACAGGCCCCTATCTCGTAAAAACTGAAAATATTCTTTGTTATTAAAGACCAACCAAAAACCATTTTCGCACCATAATTAATTTTTATTGGCTTTTTGAACACAAAGACAGAAGACAAGAAAAACTGAGTGATTATCATGTTTGCATTCTTTTCAAATAAACAAATCTGCCCCTCTATCATGACCACCGAAACGGGATATGATAAAGCGATATATCGGCTTTAACTGTCAGACTACTGTCAAACTCCACTGTAGTCTGACAGTTAAAGCCAATATATCGCTTTATCGTATCCCGTTTCGGTGGTCATGCCAGAGGGGCTGGGTGACGATATTGATAAAAAAAAAGAAACAACTGAACATCATCGAATGGCAGCAAATAAAATATTCAACTGCCAAATTTCGTAATTTGGAACTTCCGGGTCACTACCTGTGGCCTCACCTTATCATTCGGCGCCTTGATTTGTCAAACGTTTATTGTATGGCGTCGAATTAAAACTTAAATTCACTCGTTGAATATCAGCCTGCAAATGTCTCGTTATTGGAGATGTTAACCCACCACAACGATTAAGCACGAGCTTTGAATGTTTACCAGAATGTGGTTTACATTTGTTAACATTTGATCATACTTTCACGTTGATATTTATATTGTTTCAAGTTTTTGTGAGTTGTAATGTAAAGCTTGTGCCTAAATGTTACGAAATCACTAACGAGAAATTTAAGAGCTTATATTTTTGTTTTGTTATCTGTAGACTAACAAATAACAATCTATATGCCTACAATATTTCTACGATTAAACTGTATTGATTTGAATAAAATTTGGTACAGGTATATAGAACAATGCCAGAAATAGGCTCGGCGTGGACAAGGTTGGCAAACAAATATTTTACAATATTATTTTATTAAATTTTTAACAATTTTCTATAACCGTAATATAGTAGAAAGCTTCATTAATAATACAATAAAATGAAAATAATACGATTACATACTATATTTATATTTAGTTATCTAATATCACATGATCGAAACCGGCTGTGATTTAAGTAAACATCACATCATGTCAGCGAAAACGACTGCGAACTAGGATTGGCTTGGTCTAAGATGACATTTGCAGACACGGGCTTCGTTCAAACTTATGCCTCAGCTAGCAACAAATGTCTAATTCGATCGAAGTTTCATACATGCACTTGAAGCGTAGGTCTGGAACGCATCCAAGCTGTTAAAAGTATTTTGTAATGTCGCACGCCATATAGCGCCAAATTATTTTTTCGGGGCATATGTGAAGAATAGGTATACTGATACAAAATCATAATGATTCACAGGTTCTGGGTAGTTCAAGTTTCTTGCATTCTATAGTTTTACTTGTTAAAATGTCTTGTCATGTTAAGCCAAATTCTCATATAAAGTGGGCATTGGCCTTTTGATTCTACATTTTATTATGAGGAATAAGCTTTTCTAAACAGTACCAATGTTTTACCTTTAAAATGATTTCTCTCAAACCTAATTATTATTTTAATAAAAGAGTTCAGGAGAAGGTCTTAGTTTAACACTGTGATATTCTCAAGTTGAAATTTTCTCTGCAAAATATTTTCAGTTATATTTTCTCTGCGAAGCTATTGAAACAGAAGGCGTTCTACACGGATTTTTCTTAGGGAATGAGGCAAGGATTTCCATGATTAATTCCAGCCGTTCCGTTCCATCATCGAAGTACTAAAAGCAGACAAAGCTTTCAGGTGCGTTGTTGATATTCCGACCAACTTCACTAAGCGTTATGCTAATTCATTTACTGGCGAGCAGAGGAGAAATAGAATGAACTGGTTTTTTTGTCATATAAGGCCAAGATAGGGATTTGAAAGTAGGAATGTGTGATACGAATTTAATTTCTAAACGTAAGCTTTTATGTGCAATCAAAGCTTCGTCTTTATGAATCTATCACCCTCATTCTGATCAATCTTGTTAGTTTTACTTCATCAATTTTAGTTATCTTTATAGTGAACGCCAAGGTTAATATTTAATTTATTAAATTGTTTAATATTAGTCATAGTATAAAATATGTTTAAGTTCTGTATGACAAGCCATTTAATTAAATTAATAATAGTATTATTTATGACACATCACGATCACTGATTGTACCATTATTTTCTATTACGGAAATATTGTCAGCAAATGCTATACATTTGTGGCATGTCATTTCGTCAATATCATTAATGTATTAAAGAAAAAATATTGGACCATATGCTGCCTTGTGATACTCCGTGCCGGATACTCATATATTCCGTTGAATATGATACAATATCTTTGTTTTTATTAAGACATTCTATAGTAACACACTGTGTTCTGTCATTGAGCTAAGATTTTGTCCATTCAAGCGCGAAACCTCTTATTCCGAGTATTTCTAATTTTTGCAAAAGCAGTTTGTATGAAACCCGATCAAGTTTTGCTTAGATCAAACAATATAGCAGCGGTCCATTTTTTCCTATTGACATTTACCAAAACTGTTTCCAAAAGTTTGTATTTTACTTTTATTTCAGTAAAAGGTTTAAGAAATAACGAATTGAGAACCTATTTCTTATAAGAAACTTTACTTTGAATTTACAGTTTTAGTTTACATTAAGTTTCTCTACGGTTTTATTTACACATGCCGCTCAACTCATTTTTTACAATGTTCCACGGTCCCTCACATTTGTTTTTACTTTGAGATTTATAAACTTATTAAAATTCTTAAAGTCTTTACTCCTCCCTTCTGGACACAGAACCAAATCTCAGAGGACTAATAAAATGTGGCTGCACAAAAGATCACTTAATATCCTGACAAGCATAATGGGCCAATTCGCATTGATTTTTTAGTAAATGTACTTCTTGGGTTAATTTTGTAATACATTTGTTTAGATAATTGTTTTCCAGTATTTTATTTTCTTACTTCGGACTCAGTAAGGTTAATTTTATTTTCAACAAGTCATTTTCTTCTCGTAGCTCATATGCCGTACAAGCGTCATTAAGCAAAGTGTGTTCCGCACTCCTTGAAAATATTTCTGTCACTAGGTATGAATCATTCGATGTCTCTAACTGTGGTTAATGAACGTGGAGAGGCAGGTGTTGAGCTTATAATGTTAATGGCGTTATTGGTGATTTGATAAAGTTTTTATAAGTTTTGGCTTGTTTTTTGCGTCTCAACGTAATGTTGCTTTGTCCGTGATTTGGTGTTTTTGATTTATTTTGTGTGACACATATTAAGCATTTTCAAGTTTGTTTCTTTTCTTTATACATAATATGGTACAATTTTTACTTTACTTTACAGTATACTATTCATAAAATACTCACAGTAATCATGCCTCGATGGCGCAAGCGGAAAGCGAGCTCGATTGCGATAGTTGAAGTTAAACAACTTCACGATCACTGCGATGATCGGTCATTGGGTAAGAAAATCTCAAGCTCGTCCGTGCTTCGGAAGGCACATTAAGCCGTTGGTCGCGACTGCATCTGTAGTCGTTAGCATACGGCAGTCCGCACTGGGCATGGACCAATCTCCCTATTCCATTCATAGGGAAGGTTTGTGGCCCAGCAATGGGGACATTAATAGGCTGATAATCATGATGATGAATCATGCCTATCCAATCGGTAATGATCTTTCGACACTTTCAACTCTACGCTCGCTCTTAACACTGTCTGCTATTAAGAACAGTGTTAAGAGCGAGCGTAGAGTTGAAAGTGTCGAAAGATCATGTATTTAATGTATTTAAATGTAATTGCAAATGTAATACCTACAGACAAACATTAAGCAAAAAACATAGTTTTGTAAGAATTTGTAGACTTGGACCTCAGCTAATAACTTGGTCTCTTCTCGGAATTATTTAACGAGTTTCACCTGACCTTTTGTTACTGGAATATTATCTGTAGGTTACACAATTACTTACTCATTTTACTTATTATAATTCTCCGTACCAATTCTAAGTTCTTCACGAGATGATCATCAAATCAATGATATAAAATAATAGCCCTGAGTATGATCACCCGGATCATTATAATGAATCTATTGACATCGCGTTCATAAAGTCGATACAATAGGTCCTTTTCCTTTCGCCTTTGCCGTAGTCGGGTAAAGATTAATCGTCGATCGTCAACTGTTCACATGTCGGCGAAAACTCTCTCAGCTAATTTTCGCAGCGGCAATTAAGAACTCTATCAAAGCTTTTTGGCGTTCCCTAAATCTCTTCTTGTTTCTACCGCTAGTTGCTTTTTCTTAATCGTTTAAGTTTAGTTAAGCGAGTGCCCGTCTGGGGAAAAGACCTCCATCTTACAGAAGACTACAGTAAAATAACACTATCTTTTGGTACTGCTGCGTTTCTGCCGATGAGTAGGGATCCAGGGCTCCACAGGGTAGGTTACGGCGCAAGTGATATTTTTGGTATCGCAAGCGTATATTGGCTATGGTTGCCGTTTACTATCAGACGGGCCATATACTTATTTTCCCTGAAAATAAAATTTTAAAATTAAAGCAGTAAAATATTTAGCTTCTGCCAATGGCGACTTAATAAGAATTACCCCAAGTTAATTTAACAACTTCTTTCTGTTGTATGTCACAGAGCTCTTTTGTTTTCCAGCTCGACGCGTAAAATACGCGCCGACTTTATTACAATTACGATGACCCCAACGTCGGAACGATAACGGTGTCTCTTATTAATTACTTAGTACCCAACGCTACCAACGTTTTCTGACGAAATTTTCTCGAAAGTAATTTATGTTCTCTTTTCTGTAAGGTAAGCTGATACTTGACTTGACGACCTCCGTGGCCGATTGGTTTATACGCTGGGTTTCATGGTGTCGCCGTTCGAGAGGTCCCGGGGTCGAATCCCGGTGGGGGCAGATGTTTGTGTGATGAATGCGAGCATTTGTACTCCTTGTAGTCGTGGATGTTTAATATGTAATTCTATATAAATATACTTATATATGTATGTACAATATATTTATTCTATCTGTTACCCTAGTTCCCATAACACAAGCCTTACAGTGCTTACTTTGTGGCTAGGCTAATTGGTGTGAGTGTTGGAAATATTTATTTATTTTTACTTTGATCAAATGTTTTTTTTGTACCGATTTATTAGAAAGTTTGATTTGCATCGAACGGCACGCGTTCGCATCGGATCGAAAAGGACACGAACGGATTCGGAGATATTCGATTAGTTCGCTTGCCAATAAAGACTTTAAATACTGTATATACGATTTAACTATATATTGAAAACAGCTTTCCGATTCGTTGCGTGGCGTTTGCTGAAAATCATAAATAATAGTACTCTTTTTAGGAAAGACTTATTAAGTATTCTAAAGTAGCTTTTGCTATTCGCTTTTTCATGACCTTTTCGTTTATGAAGGTGCGTCGATATAACTGAATGTACGCATATATGACAAAGGGAACAAATGTATTTATTTCATTATCCATACATGTTTACTCCCTTTTTCACAATTTCATATATAAGGTACTTAGCTTTTGCCGCATAAGCTAAGTACCTTATATATTTGTGGTCGTATTATTACTAAACGTACGTAGTATTCACTAAAGACTAAAGGTAAGTAATAAAGCTTAATTCAATGTTTCGCTTATCGTTTCTGCCCTCGGCGACAGATAATTAGCGCATATTAATTCCTTACATTAATAACAGCATTCGTTTAAAGGTAGACATAATTTGAATCGAGATTTTAATCATTAATATGCAAAGGGATGCCCATAAGCTTTTTTAATTAGCTAGCTATTCTATTAAAATACTGGTAAGATAAGGTTTCGTGCTAATTGAAAATAAATATTGAATGAATAAGCGGTTTAAGTTACTGGAATATTTTTTTATAACTAGATCTTAATATTAATAATAAATATTTCTAACACACACACCACACCAACTTAATTTAACTTACATTTTGTTTAGAATATAATACCGCTTTTTTGTTCGAAAATATAACAATATTCAGGAATTTAAATATCAATTCGAGTCGAATCGTAACTGCACGTACCTAAGCATTTTTATGATTCGCTCCGCTTTTTAGGAATTAAAAGGGATGTCGGTACAATTGTGTACTCCCGACATCATATTTATGATGAATGGCACAATACGAGGCTGGAAGTATCTCGTTGAGAATCCCAACACTCTGCAGAAAGCGGCACAACCGCCAAAGATATACGTACCATTTATCATGAGGATTTGGCCCATAAATAATCACAACATGGCCGCGTTGGGGTCGAGTGACACGCGAAATACTTATCAATCTTTGACTGTTTGCTTATTTCTTTACATTCATGCACCGGAAATAACGCAAACATAATGCCATATGGTAAGGAGTAAAGCCTGTAGCTAAGTGCCCTGAAGAACGGTATTTGGTTACAAGAAATTTTGTCAATGTTTTGCTTTCATAGCAAAACAATTGTTTTTTGTTTTGTCAATGTAAATTAAATATAAAACTGTATTAGGGTAACAGCCCAAGAAATACAAATCATATTACATTTTAATAACAGATCATAAAAATATATATGTACTTAAATATACTGCTAAGAGAAACCAGTTTTTTTGGCTTATCGTATCTAATGAAACTATCAAACAAGATAATATCCCAAGCGATGTTACCCAAAACTTCAATATGAGGGAAAAGGATGACTCTGGTTATGTTAACACAGATAAGACCCAACTTGTAATAAATTCACAAACACAATAAATATACTTTTGGATAGTCCGTATTACTTATACCAAGTAAACAACAAGACCTTTATAACAGACAGCGGAAAATTTGGTATAAAAATATCGTTTACTTAGGTTTGTCATATTTTTACAGGAGAATTGTGTCACGGATTAAATTTACAGACAGCCATTTTTAGGATGGTAAAAACACCAGAACATTTCGTAAAGAGGGGATTAGGTGTCAGTTCACTAAGTGTTGCTCAAATACAGATTTCCCGCATAAATCAGACACCAGATTCTCACAGCGATATTCATAAATTTTAGCTGTTTTTGTCGGATAGAATATAACGAATTATCCACTTTTTTTTAAAAGGTACATCAACGGATGTTGTAACACAAAATGTTTATCAGGACGAAGTTACTTTTCGGATGGTAAGAGTCTAGTACGGCACCCTTCGTGCGCTAGTCCGACTCGCACTTGACTTTTTCTATTATTTAGTAAGTACCAACTACGGTTAAATATTAACAAATTAAAATATGAAAAAAAACAACAATAAAGAGATATGATTAAATATGTAGTGGTAAAATTTGCTTAGGAATATTTGCTATATGAATACATCGAGAATTCATAGTAACCGAGTAAGACGTTGCGCTTACAGATAAGATAACACACATAATTACTCCTATTATACACAAAGCGAAGGGGTTCAGTTGTGAAAACAGTACTTGTATAACACAATAAACAATAAAATGACAGTTTAACTCAATCGCGACATTGCATGTTTCCTATTTACCTAATAAGTATTATCTTATTTATTTACTGCTGGCTTTCGAATCACTTACGGGATTGTTATGTCGTAAATTTTTAAAGGGTTTTATTACAATACATGAAAACTCGTTATAGGTACTTAATAAACGGCACATATTTAAATAAGCATCAAAAATTGTTATTGTTTTGAAAAAAATACAAATAATTACCAATTGTATTTTTAGATGATCATTTATATTTTTTTTGAGGATCATTTGAATATTTCCCATAATAAATCTACGTGTAGCGTATCTTAATTTGACTGAGCTGATTGAGGCTCAAACGTCATGCTCGTGAACGGGGATACTTGTACGACAACTTTGCTCCGCGTTGGCCAATTTTTTTTGTTTACCTTTCCTCCTTGTCGGAGATTGTCATTTTACTTGCAAAACATGTTTTTGAAATTTTACCAAAGTGATAGTCATACATCTTGACTAAAGAACAATGAGTGTAAATGACCATTAGAAGATTAATAAACATTACTGTTTTTTAGAGTTCCGTACCTTAAAGGAAAAAAAACGGATCCCTTACTTTGTTGTCCATCCGTCCGTCCGTTCGTCCGTCTGTCAAGACCGTTTTTCTCAGGAACGCGTGGAGGTATCAAACTGAAATTCATATCAATTACTTAGGCCTACTGTCCCTTGGAGCTGTGAAAAACTCACACTTCTAAGCCAAAGCAATCGAAAGATACTGCCGCTTATGGCGCAAATTTCCTTTAATTTTCGAAATTCGCACGGGAATCAAAACCTACAGGGTTCTTCCCGTGAACTTAGAATCTTGAAATTTGGTACGAAGTAACGTCTTATAGTACAAATAAAGGAAAAATTGCAAAAACCGTAAAATTTTAGTTACATCATATAATAAAAATATTTTTGAAAATTCAGGTTTGTACGGAACCCTCGGTGCGCTCCGACTTGCACTTGGCCGGTTTTTTAATACTAGTACAAAAATAACTATACTTAGTTGTAATTAAAAATATTACTCGTACGCAAATTCTCACCCCTTTATTAAATAAACGAGGAGTAAGCTTAGACTAGTTACGCCGTGTTTTGTTCATGTCACTCTAATGCCATTTGTCATTCAATGAATATAGACAAAACATGGACTAACTAATCCAAGCTTATTCTTCGTTTATTAATAAGGGGGTTAAAGTTTATTTTGAAAAAAAATTGAATAACAAAAAAAAGCTTCATGTCCCGAATGACACAAAACGATTTTTATTTGTTGCTGGTATTGTTCCATTTGTTCTCATTATACCTAGTAGCCCTTTTACTTTTGAGAAAACCGGAACTGTTATTCCTTTAATTACCGACCGTAATGGTTCATCTATTCATGCATTCCGATCTTGATTCTCGTAATAACTGTATTAGTTCACGTAAAATTCATTAGATTTGCGAATTATGCAAAAGAGATGTGCCATAACACTAATAATTTGGACTGCCAAAGATTTAGACTCTGTATATTGAAATACACTATTTTTGACACACATAACGAGGATACACTTTATATTTAGCACATTAGCATGGAAGTTAAGTAACTTTCGCAATGCTCGGTCATTGGATGGATAACCAAAAACCTTTATTTCGATCTCCTCCGTGCTTCGGAACGCGCGTTGATTCCGGCTGCATCTGCAATAGTTGGCGCTCACCAATCAGCATTGGGCTCGCGTGGCGGCAGCGTGGCAGCGTCACAGCCCCTATTCCATCCATAGGGAAGACCTGTGCCTCAGCAGTGGTGACATTAATAGGCTGATAATGACGATGAATGGTTTCTATGAACTTTTTAGCGTTCTGAAAATGTTAGATAAAATAAATTAAATGATTCAATGTGTCTTATGTTTAATGAAGAGAGCTTCGAATGGGGTCGTCTCTAACAAGCTATATATTTTGCAAGATTCTCATCAAATGATAAAGGAAAGAGCAACACATATTTTGTTTAATATATATCCTAAGAATAGCTGTTTACGGATAAAGGATATCCGACGCAACCCTAATTAAGTGACACGAGAACGGTCGATATTATATGTGTTGGAATGTAGCCAGAGCGGTCACGAAAACTGAATGAAAGTAAAATGTCTGCTTTATATCTTTATATATATAATTCTTCTGTGAGTGTGTATGTCACTGAACTTGTCTTAAACGACTGGACCGATTTTGATGAAATTTTTTGTGTGTGTTCAAGGGGATCTGAGAATGGTTTACATTCACAATTTTGTCCGCTGGACAACCCCTATTTTTTTAGGGCGGTACGAAGTTCGCTGGGTCAGCTAGTTTTCTTATAAGATGTTGATTTTATTTTGAGCAAAATATACTTTCAATTTTAAATTAAAAGCAAACTTTTACTTCCAATTTCAAATTTAAGATACCAATTACACAGTAACAGATAACGCGGACAAAACTGAAATTCCGGAAGAGATTATGAAATACTTCTCTGTCCTTGTAGATAGTTTGGTTATACATTATTTTCGATAGGAATTTGATATTTGAGATTATTGAAAATAAATTTTTTTTTGGTGTAATTTATTTATTGTTTGTCTCATCTGAATCTCGATTGATTCTGATTTGCCATTATTTTGCGGTTGTTCTAAAATCTGGACGAAAAGACGTGATGAGTATTAAAAAATTCGCTTCGTTTAATTTCAGACCAAAAGCCCCTAAAAGCCTTGGGTGCTTGTAGTCATTATTCCTCATTTTTTTTTGTAAATAAATAAACATTTCTAACACACACACCAATTAGCCTAGCCCCAAAGTAAGTACTGTAGGCTTGTGATATGGGATAATAGGGTAACGGGTATAATACATATACTGATACATCATTACATATATAAGTATATTTGTAAAGAAATATATATTTAAACATTCATAACTAGAGTACAAATGCTCGTATTCATCACACAAACATCTGCCCCCACCGGGATTCGAACCCGAGTAGGCGACACCTTAAAACCCGGCGTAAAAACCACTCGGCCACGGAGGACTAAACATTCCGATCAACGCGATTATGTATTACGACTAAATGTTCAATTATTTTTTTAATTATATACGGTTAAAATTGATGCCAACTTCGCTTTTACGGTTTATGAAAATATTTATTTCAATACTGAATATTTAATGGTTTATTGTATTTCATAAATTTTCAACATGCTACAATGACTTTTAATGAACCAATTATGGACCCCATCAGGCATAACAACCAATAATTTGTTTCTTAGGTTTTCACGCACATCACTCATTAAATAAAACTAGTAAACTTATACTTATACATAAGTCTTTCGAAGGTAGCTCGACAATTTTAAATAAAAAATCATTATTCTGACGATGCAGACCAGAAAGGCTGTGAAACGTCAATAAATAAATAAAGTTTCGTGCATTAACCCGTAAAAACTAGTTTTATTTAACCAATAATTTAATAAATATAAATAAAAACTATATTTAAGAAATATAAATTGTATCAAGCCGTAAAAGAAAATGCGTTTTTGATCTTAGCATGCATCATTCAAAGGTTTCCTTTAATTTTTTTTTATGTTTTTTTTTATTTTTATTCAAATTTGTACATATCTGCCAAACTGTACAACAGTTTGACGGCAGATATAACTGGTTGGTTCATTCATTGAACTATTCATCGATACTTTAGCATAAGAATCTTTTTGACCGATTTTCAATATGTGTACGATCCAAAAAGAATAAAAGTATTTTTGATATTAGTAAGAGTCGGTACTATCAAGCAACGCCGTGGCGCGATCGATGCTTGGAAACTAGCCAGACGGTACGCGCCGCTAAACCTATTATGCGCGCGAGAGATATTGCACTTCCTATTTTATCGTTATGAAGCTTGAATGTGCGGTTTTAACATTAAATTACGGTGGAATGGTTAGACAGTTTGATGAAATTTAAATCTGTACATACGAACCTTATTACGAACATATGTAGACACGTATATGTAGAATAGTACCTATGTAAAAAGACTCTTATCGAGTTAGGCGTTTTTCCTGAGATATTTATTTTTGCAAAAATAAATATACATTATTAACTTAACATTATTCAATCTCCATAAACGCAACCGTATCACCTATGTAAAATTAATAATACTTGAGCGTTTGTATCGCAAAACACTCCGGCTTAACAAACTCGTATTATTAAAAAATAAATATTTCTAACACTTACACCAATTAGCCTAGCCCCAAAGTAAGCACATAAGGCTTGTGTTATGGGATACTAGGGTAAGGATAGAATACATATACTGATACATACATATATAAGTATATTTATATAGAAATACATATTAAACATCTATGACTGGAGTACAAATACTTATATTCATCACACAAAGATTTGCCCCCCCCCCCCTCCCTCCCCGGGATTCGAACCCGAGTAGGCGACACCTTAAAACCCTCCGTAAAAACCACTCGGCCACGGAGGACTAAACTTTCCGATAAACGCGATTATGTATTTATGACTCACTGTTCAATTTTTTTTTTTAATTATATACGGTTAAAATTGATGCCAACTTCGCTTTTACGGTATATGGAAATATTTATTTCAATACTAAATATTTAATCTTGACCTCTCGAGTCGGCGACACCATGAAACCCGGCGTACAAACCACTCGGCCACGGAGGTCGTGAAATTTTTTTTTAAACATTAACACCTAACATAATAGAACAAATATTGATCTACTTGGATGAAACCTAAAATTGCAAAATTAATTGTAGTTTGTTGTCGCTTTCTCGACTCATGAAAATAGAGATAATAGTTAAAAACAACTTTGTTTTTAAAATAATAACTCCGTGTGCCGACGAGTGTTAACTTTAAACACGACATTAATTTGGGGATATGTTGTAAAAGATTCCAATGGGTATTAAAACTTTAGCAAATTAATGCATATTAATACAGGCATGTAGTAGGTAGGTACTAAATAGAGAGTGATACATTTTATTGACCACCTTCTTCTTCATCAGCCCATTAATGTGCCCACTGCTGGGGCACAGGCCTTCCCTATTTATGGAATAGGGAGATTGGGCCATGACCCACCACTCGGGCCCAGTGCGGATTGGCGGGTGCTAACGACTGCAGATGCAGTCGGGACCAACGGCTTAATGTGTCTTCCGAAGCACGGAGGAACTCGAGATAGAAGATTTTTGGTCACCCATCCAATGACTGACCACTGTAATAGTTGCTTAACTTCAACGATCGCAGCCGAATGCGCTAACCAACCGCGCCATCGAGCTCTTCCCATTTATTGACCATATTACATCATAAATGAACATACAAAAAAATAACATTTTGAAAATATTTATGGGTAGAAAAAAAGATTAAGTACATTTTGTGGTTTGTGGTCAATCAGGACCCTGCCACAGCATAATACTGCCGCAACACGCCACAAAACGTGCCACAGCAGCGCTGGCATTCTGGCAGGGCCTGTAATGCCGGTACTTCACACGGACAATTGTATCCGCCATCCGCAAACTGCAGTCCATCGCTGCCACTTCCCGTAGTAGAGCGTGGTATGGATACACTGCTACCATCCTACATATAGCAAACACGACTAGCCACGTGACGCGCCAGCATAAGATGCGAAAGAATACACACTCCGTAATCTGTGGTATGTGTTTGTAAATCACTGAATAAGTATCATATCAGAGGTGTAAATAGTCAAAAGGCTTGAATTTTATGTAATGAGTATACATAAATCTTTTGTCTTTATTTTCAAAGTAACGAAAAAAGGAAATGATTAAAATAATGAAAGAATTTCCATAACATAAGAGAAAGTTCTACAAAAATAGGTCAATGTGAACAAAACAACGTACCTCTAATTAGCGAGTAATAAGTTATCAGCTTTACCTTTTAAAATTTGACAGATTTTCAATTAAATCTTATCGTTATAAATACGTTTTGAACGAATTTTGATGGGTTGGCCAGATACAGAATTGCCGTAAGGCTTATCATGCTACAGACAGGTTTTCAAAAGATTTCGAATTACGACCAAAATGTTTACGGTATTCAAAGTATTATCAATACAGCTGTATACAAAACCTCTGCTGTATAGAAATTGAACCAAAACCTTGTGATAATTATGATCATACTAGCGGCCGCCCGCGACTTCTGCCGCGTTCACTTTAGATTTTTGAGAATCCCACAGGAATCTGACATTTTGCAGGATAAAAAGTATCCTTTCTCTCAGTCCTGACATGACATATACTATATGCGTACCAAATTTTATCCTAATCCGTCCAGTTATTTTTGCGTGTCTGAGTAAAGACATACAAACTTTCACATCAAAAGCTATTAATGTGGAAATGAGAGCATAATGATAAGAATTTGCGTGGTTGACGACTTTACTGACAAAAGAATTGGGATTTAAATGGAAGCCAAGTTCTGTACTTATTTCTGAAGTTTATTTATAAGAACACAGAATATTCTAAAATAACACAGCTGTTGCATTTTCTTAGCTTGTATCTACTTGGTTTAAAACATGCCGTGTCTATATTTGTATGTTCAGTCACAGTGCGTTAATTATAAGAACATATGAGTAACTTAATATTTATGTAACTTTTTTTTTATATAGCCAGGTAGGCAAATGACTCTATCCCACCTTATGTTAAGTGTGATAAAGTCCAAACGCGAAGATAGCTGCTACAGCAGTTATAAACTACCACACCAACCATCCTCGGTCAGGCTTCACAGATCTATGTTAGATGAGTTTGTACGTATCTTTTATCAGATTCTCACTACATGTGTACTAATATACATATAAAACGGCACTCTTAATTAGTTAAAGAAATGGTTTGATTTATTACTTAATAAGTAACATAAGAGTAAAAGTATTCATTTAATAATATAAATCAATAAGATGACAACATTTCTGCTAATGGTTTCCGCTTCTGCCTATTTGTGTAATTGTGTTAATGATGGCTCCTCTGTAATATTCGTACAAATAGGAGAGTATTTTTATCTTATATAAATATTGTTCTGAATAAATATTATGTATCATATATTTTGGTAATATTTACCTTGGGATGAATAAGGTAAGCAATTGGGTTGAATTAGGAATATATATAATAGGTTGAGTTAGGAATACTTATTTGGAATTGGGAAATAAGGATTTATTTTTGTCATAGTTTCTTATATTATTTTCTGCCATAATCGTGAATTTATACATGCATGCTTGCTTGCAACAGGAATGCTTAAATTTTATGTTGGTTGTTGCCAACATTAAATAGCTAATAGTCATGAAAATTTTCAAACATCCAGGCGTCCTGTTATTTTTTTTCATAAAACCATTAATTATGTATTGGAATGAAGTTCCTTTTTGGACCGTATGTCGGATGGAGGCTAGGTGAAAATTTACCGTAACAGAGCAACTAGCTAGCAGCTAGGTACTTAGGTAACTAGATGGGCAACAAGATGGGCTACCACTAGTGTTGCCAGGTGGCCCGATTTGTGCGGGACGTCCCGATTTTCAGGAGTCTGGGGACACGTCCCGATTTGTACCTGATCGGAACGCTAACTGTGCCGATTAATTAAGAAAATAAATTTAGGTAATTAATACAATACTATACTTGCACTAGTAGTTTAAAACGCAATAAATTTAACCAAGACTTACAAAACCCCTTGTTTTGTGTTTACTGTCCCGATCTGCAACACTAAATCCCGATTTTTTGACCTCTTGTACCCATTTAAAACAAATCAGACCTGGGAACACTAACAACCACTAACGGCAGTGGTTGTGGATTTGGTTTCAAGTGTTTTTTATGTGTGTGAAGGACCGGGGGCGTCCGCTCTGGGCCCATTCCGCACACGCCTCAGTGCGGATTGGTGGATAGGTTTTTTTTAATAGCATAGGGAGATTGGGCGAGGTCTCGCTACGCGGGCTCAGTGAGGATTGTTGGGTGGTATATATTTTTAAACTAATATGACATCTCCTTTTAATTAATTTTATTGTAATTTGATTTTAATTGTGTTATTATTTCTATAAATTAATTTTATCTGTAATTTATTGTGACTAATTAATTTGGATTCATTTTTTTATAATATATATAAGTTGACTTTATTCTAATTAATTTCGATTCATTTTTTTTATAATATATTTATGTTGACTTTATTCGATTATAACGCTTCTTATAATGCATTGATTTTAACCGGGACATTGTTGATTATATGTATTTTTTTTAATCTTAGAAAGCTTTTAAAGGCTTTTTCATTAACAGTTTACCAGCATTTGTTGCTTCTATTCCATAACGCATGCGGTCTTCACCTATTGGTGATCAAATAAATAAATAAAATAAATAACTTCGTTCCAACCGAGTGTTCCAAGACACTCAAGCACTTTTTAATTTCATATTTTTCATAATATATTAAACGTCTGTAAATATATTATGAAATATATATTTATATATATATATATATTTCCTCTTATTAGAGTTAGAAAATTGCATGTTCATTGTATTTCGCGCATAAGAGTGAACAGACTGTTCACTCTTATGCGCGACAATTAATTTTTATGTCTATAAAAATTAATTGTCTGTTCACTCTTATGCGCAAAATACAATGAACATGAAATTTTCTAACTCTAATAAGAGGAAATATAGCACATAGATAGTTTTTACTGGATTGGGGTTACATTTAGTAACAGAATAGTTCTTCAGGGATCATTATTGGAGTCCACGTAGACGAAGTTGCGAGCTTCTGCTACAAAAGTTTATTATGATTGCTAATTTGTAATTCGATTCCACTAACGTACTGAACGATAAATAACGTGGGGCAATAATCGATACCCATTAGTTGGTGACCTAATTGCTTTGGATGAATTAGAGCTTAGTGGATACCGGACTTTAAAACCAACAAATGGGTGACACTATGTATGCATGCGCCTATATGTGTTTTATGTTTCACCCTATACAAATTATCACTATTTATTAGGTAACATATAAGATTATATTTTTATATTACTCGCATTTGAATTATATATGAGGAGCTGGCGAACAAAACGTAATAATACTACATAAAATTTAATATTACAGGAGTTGTATAAAACTAAATGACATACCTACAGTGAGCTTTTGGTATGATTTTTAATTTATAAATTAAGTAATTTTAACATTCTTTTAGGCGGTTTTGATTGAAAATAAACGAGCCCGAAATCTCCAAACTCAGAAAAAAAGTAGTTTGACCAGATGCACAATTATACCGTTTTGCTGGCCAGCTCCTTATATGATAATGTGCAGAAACATTTTACTTTCTGCCAATATAAATGGTAATTTGAATTTAACGCTTAAATAAAGGCAAAATAAATAATCAAAATTGCTCAGGCAATCACCAAAAGAAGATTACATTAACTTAGGGTCGCATCTGTTTTCCCTGATGATTTTTCAAGGAATATATTATTTCTTCGACTGGTTGCTATAATGCGATCATCCCTGCCTTTTATTCCGATGATCTTATAACAAATACGTATATACAATACTGGGTACATATTAAGAACTATTACTCGGGAACAAATGTTATCATCACACAAATAAATGTTCAAATTCTTAGGTTTGGGTATTTATTTGTGTTCTTTATACTTACCCAGTATTGTATATGTTATTTACTTTTCATAGTAAAATCTTTGCTGAGTTTGAGGTTAAGTTAATCGTTAGTACTGTTTAAAATGAATTATTTAAAACAATCTTTAGAAATATATTGGCTTAAAGCCGGGTATGCATTAGGCAACATTTGTTTTTAAACAGTGTTTACCTATTAATGAATGACCAGCTTCATTTTTACATCACACGCTGCGTGGATACTTTTATTGATACAAGAAAAACCGTTTTCATTTTACCAAGGATATATTATTTTATAGATGAAAAGTAAGTGTTTTAATTAATTAATAAAAACGAAAACAGTTTCTCGCCTTCGTTTATCGGATACTGAATTATCAAACTCGAAATTTTCTCAGTTAATTTATTCGGCCGGCAACAGTTGCCCCTTATAGCTGGTCTGCCAAATATTAATCTCTTTCCGGTAACGGCTCTTTTAATAAATGTATAAATGAGTAGGGTTTACTTGTAAATGGTTTAATTTTTGTAAAAAAATATTTTAAATAATTCCAAAGTTCACACTACAAAACGAAGCTGAATAAAAATGGGATGGGAAAAGCGAAAAGAATAATTAAACTTTGTTTGAACAATTGGAGCAATGCTTAAAATATATTCCACTAACAGTCGATTTAATGAGTAAAAAGTCCAATAACCACATTTTTTTATTCTATTAGGCTCAATATCTGTAACACGTTTCAAACAATTTTCGTCGTTGCATTATTTTCATGGCCTATAGTTTTTCATTTCATAAAAAATAACAAAATAGTTCTGAAGTTTGAAAGCACGTTTAGAATAGTAACTTTTTAAAATTACATAAGTTCTAATCGTTTACCTTTCTTACTGTAAATTAGGTCGCTAAGATGGGTTAAATTTTATTTCTTAGAACCAAAAAAGTACTTATTTCTACTTAGTTAGGATTAACTTTTTAGAAGAACACGACCATGTATCGAAGTGAGCTGCACAATATTTAGCAAGTCTGAAAAGTAGCATAAAAAGGACGAACATATTTTATCAATGTTTTCTGCAAACCAACTTAGAAATTTGAGTATTCAATTTCAAATTATGTTTAAAATGGAGTTTACTCATGTCAATTAAGTATCGGATCGGATCTTCCATCATCAAATCTTGCCGTAGGGCGGTATGCAAAGTTAGCACAAACGTTAATTTTGAACGCTTTACTTGTCAAAAAGTTTCGCAATTGTGCTCGTTTGAGTAGGCCAGACTTTATGAATTAATCTTACCATTAGACGACGATATTTCAAATTCAAATTTAGAAGCTATGAAACTCTGATTACAAAAATGGGATAGCCTTGGCCTCGTCCAATTTGGACGGAATCTAAAATGAGCTTTTTTCCGCTTTAGTTCATTGAATAAACACGAGATTTTATATCCGTTTATTAAGCGGGATCCGATTCTTTATAACTTATCAACGATTTATGAAAAATCCGCGTAATCCAACGTTTTAGTGGATGTTAAAAAAATTCAATTCTATGATGGTAAACTTAGAGCGTACGGTTGTTTGCCAAATGTTTTGCATAATGTATGAATGAATACGTAATTTAAGCTTCGAATGAAGCATTTCCGAAGAGTCATGAGTCACGACCTATTACAACTGCAAAAAATAAGTTATTTACCTAAATAGCTTAACGTTATTATGTAAATAGTAAAGTCAATGAAGCCCTTTTTAAAATTAACACAGAAATAAAGAGTTCTATGTCTAGTAATATTCGTTTTTTGGTTGCTTTTCATAATATTTATGAAAAAGAATAAAATTACCCTAGGGTAATTTTATTTTTTAAACAATATTTTTCCTTCCTTCCGTCTAGCGAATATCTTTCGCCATTTCCACTCAGTCACAATCTCGTTACGGCTCACCCCAGTGGAAAGAACAACGTAACCTGATATTTAATGATTCTCAACTTAAATTCTTATATTATGAAGGACAGGAATCTGTTTTGTAACTATTTGGTTTTTACAAGCTTTATTTATTTATTTGCTGATTTAAGTTATATTTTAATTTTTTAAGCTTTTAACTGCCAGATGTTTAAATGTAAAGAAATATTTACAAGAATAAATTCCACGTGGACCAGACAGCAGACGGGACTCTATCCCGCACCCTTCGCTATCCGGGCGAATGCACTGACTATTAAGCCGACAGCCGTGCCGAATTTTCTCTAGCCTTTCTTAAGCTGCAAGGCAGCGCCATCTCTTCGCATTGTAGGTAACCCGAAATGTCAAATGAATACCTTTACAAGTATAAAACATTTGAAAAAAGAAATAGCAATTATAGTTATATTTTTAGCATTTAACTGCTAGATGTTTTAATATAAAAAAAAATCTAGTAAAATTTTCTTTATGATTTCAGTTTATATTGAGGAGTTTAGGAAGCTAATATTTTATGTATAACATTTAAATTAAATTAATGAAAACACCATCACACACACTACCATGCGTTTGTGTTTAATTTTAACTATGTGTCAGCCTTACGAGAACAACTATAAGAACTGAAATGTGAAAAGCGTGAACATTTAATGAAGCTACAAAACCTACAGCTTCCTACATATTAGAGGCATATTTATAATTTAATAATGTATAGATACATAACTGCCCTAAATTTTGTACTTGCCAACTAATTACAACACTAATGACATTCAGCACAAGAACATGTTATAATAAGAGATCCTTATAGGACCACTTTGTTGTCCGTCAGTCCGTCCGTCTGTCAAGACCGTTTTTCTCAGGAACGCGTGGAGGTATCAAATCATATCTATTACTCAGGTTTACTGTCCCTTGGAGCTGTGAAAAAATGAAACTTCTAAGCCTAAGCAATCAAAAGATATAGCCGTATATGCCGCAATTTTCGCAAATTTTTCGAAACTCGCACGGTAATTAAAACCTACTTCCCGTGAACTTAGAATCTTGAAATTTGGTACGAAGTAACGTATTATAGTACAGATATAGGGAATATTGCGAAAGGCGTAAATTTTTAGTTACATTAATAATTATTAAAATATACCTACAGGTTTTTACGGAACCCTCGGTGCGCGAGTCCGACTCGCACTTGGCCGGTTTTTCAGCATAAATGTGCTCATGACGTGTCGTAACCAATTTTGGTTACCCGTAATTCTGTTTCACAAACATTCACGGATTCTTTTACAAATGGCATGGCAGAATTGACGTGATGTGGGTCGCGCGTTCACCTTAGGCGTGGGACATACAGACAAGACGTAAGACGCAGACGGGGTGCGGTATTATCAGTGAAATAGCCTGCGCAGATGAGGGACTTTTGTCCGCGGTATTTTTTATCCGCCTATATAGATCGCTCGCAACTACGTCAAGTAACGCACACGACGGATTAAAAGCACCGCGTACAAAAAGTCCCCTGAACAACCGAGACTCCACAAAAAAAAGTGTCACGTGTTCCTACTAGTGGGACCACGAGTAAGCTCTATTCCTCGTAGTCCTACTAGTAGGACAATTATTTAAATGATAAATTTTAATGTCCCCTTAGGTCAAGTACGAAGTATGACACGTGTAAAAAAAAATCTAAAGAATATTTTTACTACGAAAAATTCAACTGGGTAAAGTTTCAGGCGGGACTTAAACCTGCATCTTCCGCTGTCCGGGCGGATTCCGAGTTGATTGTTTTCTAGAAAAAATATTCTTTAGATTTAAAATCCGAGCAGTTTTAATTTAATAATTTAACTCCGCAGTAGGACAATTTAGTAGGACCACGAAAAAACGGGTAAATAAAACATGTGACTTGTTGTCAACTAACTACAACTTGTGACGTGTGACATGAGATGCAGGATCGCACACAGAGAACTTTAGTGCGCTCTCTGCGCGCTCGATCCAATTTAAAGAAATGGACCCAGTATTCTCCTTTAAAACCCCTTCTCTTTTTCTATATCTTTTGCGCCGCGACGGTGTTGTGCGTTTTGAATGAAGAGGTCACGTAAGAGAGACATATCCGTACTCCGTCTGCGTCTTACGTCTTTTCCGTGTGTTCTACGCCTTACATTTTTTTTCCCTAAAAAATACACTACATTATAGGTACGAATGTACGCAAATCTCAGACTCTAGTATTTTATTTATTTATTTTCTAGATCAAATAAATAATTCAATCACACCTGATGTTATGTGTGAGAGGAACACAAAAGCTCGATTTTGTATCAACCAAATAGTTTTGTTTTGTTTGTCTTCTTGTCTTTTATATTTTTTGCATAGTAAAACTAAGTGTCTAGGATGAAAAATCTCATTGTATATACCTACTGAAACAAATGAAAGACTAGCAACTGAAGACAATAACGCATAAAATCTACTTTATTCTGAAGAATTTGAAATACAAAAAGCCTTTCAGTTTCAACATTAGCAATTCATTTCAATGGCAACTGACTGAAGTTTCCGGTTATTTGAAACATAATACTGATAAATTTAGGGTCCACACGAGACGAGACGGCTCGTAAATGTTGTGATTCTCGCTGCTTAGAAGTGTAACTTACTACAATATCGGAGTCCTGATCCAAGTATTATATATATTCTTTGCCTTTGCTTCCTTATAATAATATATAAAACGCTAGGGAGTGAATGAAGTTAGTAAATCGAATAGTTTCTTTTGCGACACCTGCCGTTGGTAAACTGAACAATGGTGTAGTAGATTTCATGTTTTCTTATTCATAGACGCACCAGTTTCTCATATATTAAATAAAAATATAATAACATAATGTTAACTAAATAACGTTAAGAATATAATTAAAGTTTAGCTCGGCAGTAAACAGTTGTGATTATCCTTCAAATAAATGCCTGTGCCGGTATGCGAACCTAAGATATTAAGCGTCGAAGATAGGTAACGATTTACCGTTTCACAAACCAGTTATCAATTGTAATACAGTCGCTTTTATGTTAGTTATTCTACTGCATTCATTTAATAAATTTTATAAGTTAATGGGAGCCTGCTGACCCAACCACACGGCCGTATCTAGCAGGTGTGCGATAGACTAGAATTAAAAATTACCCCTAACTAGGGACACTGCTAAATTATATAGGGTAACAGAAAGCCAGTAATTTGATTTTGTGGGAAGGCTTTGTTTAATGTTCTTATCTACAGTCCGACCCATGTTGGTTGATGGGTTGAATATTGACAGTGCATTTTAAAATGTACGATGGTATTTTTTACTCGGATTGGAATAGATTGCTAAACAAAACAGCCTCATTCCTTTTCTAAGAGTCTAAATGGCAACATAATCATTATAGTGTTATTTTATTTTGGTTAAGGGGTACTATACTTTTTGAGCTTGTACCAGATGAGCTCCTCAATCTGAGCGTTGCTTCTCCGTTTTCTTTTTGTATATTATATAGGGTATACGATCTGACGGCTCACGTAATGGTAAGTTATCCATCCATAGACGCCTGCAACAGGTGTATCAGAAATACGATGCCGGCCTTCAAGGAAGGAGTACGCTCTTTATTTGAAGGTTTTCGGGTCATACTGGTCCGGAAACACTGCTGGCGTATACCACAGTTTTGTCTCTGTTATTGCCTGTTGTTCTAAACTGCATAGTTTCACTATAGGACTTGCATGCGATATTTTCTCGCTTGTATTATTTTGGTACAAATTACCAGTTAATAGTACTTTAGAGTTTTAGATATTGCAATGCACTTTCCTAATTACTAATTACTCCTTAAAAATATATTTTGCATACAAATGTTACTCTAGATTAAAATCAAAATAAAAACGCACTTTTTTTATTTCAGTATACTTTTCTTATGATTTATTTATTTATTCATTGCATATCAAATTTACAGAAATAAGGTGGTACAGAAAAATACAGTAACCATGTGACGCTCTGCAAGGACACAGCTTTAGAGGGTTATTATCTTTTTAAAATTCATTATTATACAATTGCATTCTACACATATAATTGGTGTCAATTCTAGCATGATTCTCCAAACTTAAATCCGACAACAGTGTATCTTTGTCATTCTCAATACAGAACGAAAAGGAGAGACTGATGCTAAATTCAATCCTAAGTTTAGAGAAACATGCCAGAATCGTCACCATTAATTCATTAAAATGTTATTATTTATTCTTAATTTAAATACATTATTAATGAATTAATTCTTAAGAGTCTGAAGCATTTCATTGGCTGGTTTATTTGTCATCGAAAAATTAATTTAAGTCATAGTAACACTTGGCAATAAGAAAGTCTTTTAAATGATTGATAATTTTTTAGATAATTAGGAACATAGTTATCACACTTATCACACTTCCCACTTATATTATATAGGCGAAAGTTTGTGAGTATGTGAGTGTGTATGTTTGTTACTTCTTCACGTCTAAACGGCTAGAGCGATTTTAATAAAATTTGGTATGGAGTTAGCTGACACCCTGGCTTCACACATAGGCTACTTTTATTCCGTAAAAATGTAAGGTTCCAGAAGGATTTTCAAGAAACTAAGTTAACGCAAACGAAGTCGCGGGCGACCTCTAGTATATCTTAATCATCATTATATGGGGTCTAAATGTAACTAATTTTATTTTGCATAACGGTAATCTAGATTCTATTATACCTTTTACAATTTTTTAGTGGAGAATAAAAGTTCCGGATGTTTTATAATAAATTTACAACACTCTAGAATATAGACGGAAGCTAAAGTAAATATATTATACTTTACAAAAAAAGATCTACATTCCATTTGATATTCCGCTAGTGATGTAAATATTTCTCGTATTTCTGATTTATAGGAAGGCATATAGTATTTTTCACTATCTTGCCTTCCACTATATCATACATACAAGTACTTACAGTTAAGTGGGGGCGAATGTTCGCTTTTTTTTTAAGTATACATATGATGGATCTGTTCTTTTTAAAACTAATTTTTAATATTCTTACCTTATAAAAACTTGCATTGGTAAAAAGGATTTCCTAGTATTGCCAGTAATGCCATTGGTGTTCCTATTATCAACAATATTAAAGCTACATATACATTTTGGATGGATATTGAAAAATAGTTCATATCTAAGTAAAACATTAAATTAATCAGCTATATTTTGCACGATTACGAGCTTATGGTAAAGCTTACTGGGCCTTAACCAGTATTTTATAATCACCTTAAACTAATTAAATCATGGCTACAATATTATTTATTCGTATTTTTATATAATTTCCTGGGAATTAAAAATGTATTTGAATAGTAATATTGAAATTATTACCCAAAGCTAATGAAAATCTAATTCACAACATATTTTTAACTAAAGTGCTCAGTTGCAATGAAATTAATTAGAACTCAATATACAATTTATAACATAAATATTTTATAATAAAAAAGTGGGTACTCACGACTTCGTCTACGTGTTCTAATTGGTTTCCCATACAAACTTCTACCTCCCTTTTCACCCCCTTTAAGCATTAATTCTGGCTAAAAACTATCCTATGTCCTTTCCCGGGACTCCAGCTATCTCTTTACCATAATGTATCTCAATCGGTTATGTAGTTTAAGCGAGAGGAAGGAACAGAAAGACACAATTTCGTATCTATAATATAAGTGTACATTAATTTATCGGCTGCACTGATTATTATTCTTCATCATAGTAAAGTAAGTGGTATAAAGATGTACTTTATACTGAAAATTCGAGGCAATTAGGTTACATCCTGGCTAGATTAAGGTGGTCATCATCAACATAAAAATTGGTTCAACATTTCAAAAGTATTAGATAATTCTAAATGCAGTTACAAGCTTGTTATTTCGTTATTCGAGTTCTACATTAGGAACGATGAACTCTCAACATGCCAATGAATGTTAATATAAAGTGTGCGACTCAGGGACTGTTCGTCAGAACTTAATTATCACCTCTGGGGCGAACTCTCGTCTCTATGCTAATTCCGACAAATTTGTCTATAATTATTGTAACATGTATTAATACACTCGTGTAGCGGTGCTCCCGAACAAAATGGTTAGAAAATTTTCAAAGAAAGAATATGCTCCTTCCATAGTATATATTGAAGCAAATGAGTCCACTCCATATAATGTTAAGTGACGTTGCAATCCAGATTTTAATATAACCTTATGCAGCATATAGATGCTAGTCCATGAAGGTCAAGAACCCAGTTGTAACGCTAATGATGCTGCAGATATCCATGGATTATGGCGAACACTTATCATTAGGTGAACCGTCTACTCGTTCTACCCCAATATCGTAAAGACACTAACGACGATTCCAAAATTTCCAATCTAATTTCTCTGGAGAGACCTGTTTTTCATTAAACAGTCAGCGATGTAAAATGTTATACCTCTAAATTGTCACTGGAAAGACCCACCCCGTATCGTCCTGTTAAACCCTTAAATTATCACTTGATATTAAGCCCCGCTAAAGCCCAAATTATACCTGCATAATTGCGGCACTGAAGTGCGGCAAGTACGCGTTTCTGACGCTCGCAGCGCGCCGGCCAGTGTTTTAAAGGCACGGGCTATTAACACCGCGGTGACCGGAGAGAATATTAATTGTTTTTCTGTTTATTCTAAATATATAACTCGACGACGTACTCAGTGCCCGAGTGGTTTGTACGCCAGGTTTCATGGTGTCACCGACTCGAGAGGTCCCGAGGGTTCGAATCCCGGTGAGGGCAGATGTTTGTGTGATGAATGCGAGCATTTGTACTCCAGTCATGTATTTCTATATAAATATGCTTATATATGTACAATATATGTACTTTATCCATTACCCTAGTATCCCATAACACAAGCCTTACAGTGCTTACTTTGGGGCTAGGCTAATTGGTGTGAGTGTTAAAAAAACCACGACAGTTGTACCTTTAAGATCAAGAAAAAGTTGAAATTACTGTCTTGGCTGATAAGTAGCTTATCCTGAATCGATGTGAAGGTTGTTATTTCTTCTTTATTTATTGTCTATTGTTAGAACTCATTAAAGTTTGGTATAATTTGTGTTGCAATTGAATTTCTACCTAACTATTAGTACCTTTGACTGATTAAAGCATCGGTGAATGTTGCGGTTTTGAAAATACTAACATGATTGGAGTTTTTGGGTGATCACTATGCGACGATGTCTAGAAATCTATATTATCCTGAGATATGTAGTAAATACTCTAAAAATGTTAAATACGATCTATTAAAATTGATTAAATTTACACATTGTTCAATTTTATTTTAAGACAGGTAGCATGGTACATAAAGTTCACAACGTAACTACATACCGCTGATTAAGGAATAGCTATTAAATTTCTCATCTGGATTTTGCCGCAAATATGCTTTCAGCGGAGTTGCGAAATAGGTAGTTTACTAGATTGAAGTGAATTTTCCTTCCTGTTCAAAATGTGTCCTAACAAGTAAGCCACGCCGGCCTAGATGCTAAATATGTCTGACGCGATCATAAATATAAAGTTTCACTAGAAATACCTCTGCAACAGTCTTCATATAATCTTATTTATGAGTTTTCAGAATTTAATCTTCGCCATACCCACTGTATAGAGAAAATGGAAAGCGTGAATGAAATTAGTCGCATCAATGAAATCATATGATGTTCTTTTAGGTGAAATCATTAAGGTTTTCAGTGTCTAGCAGCTTAAAATGTTTAAGCTAAGTAGGTACATACTTAGGTTGTAACGTACCTTAATATGGTTTCGACTCATGGTTTCGATTATCATAGGTTCCATTTCGCACATTTTATCATATAACATCATCGATATTCATCAGGCATCATCATATACTTTATCATTTATTCCTGGAAACACATAATTTCAAAAATATCACACACTATTCATCATTTTGTAAATACGTATAATAATTTCTTCTGTACTGAAAATCACTATTCCAGAGTGCTGGACACTTACCGGCATTTCTCTTTATTCTGTTATTTACTTGTTTTCACTAATTATGCTTTGATTTTATCTATTTTTAATTTATTTATTTTATTGACATTTTATGACAACCTAATGTTTTTTATCCGTTGCCATGGCTACCCATGACACGGATACTCTCTCCAACTACGTCTATGACTATTCAACCTCCACAGACCACTTACTTTGATTCTTTTTGGCTCGATTCGAACCGTGTCTAAATTCAAATGGTTCCGGACCTATAAAAGGCCGAGCCTCCCTGATCATTTATTCAATTCTACGGCAAAAGTTGCCTACTCAACTTTTGAAAGCTCGCTACCGAGCTCTAAATTAATAAAAGGCCTTGTCCCGGGGCCGACTGCCCCGGGACTCAAGAAAGACCTCAAAGCTTTTTAGCACCTATTGGCTCTTTAAACAACTTCCTAACTCCAATACTATACTACTATACACGTTCTCGCAACCTCATCGGTGGGACTGCGCCTGGACTCCAGCTTCTTCGGCCAGCCTCCAGCTGCTTCAGCCCGCCTTCTACCGACTCCTGCCGTTTCTTCAACGCCCGCCTCTGGCCGATATACGCCGGCCAAACTACCAGCAGCGCCGCCAGCAACCACCAAGGGAGGCCAAGAACTAAGACGGCTGCACAGGAGCGCTTCTGCCTCCAAGGAGCGCCGTCCATCTACCTGTAGCACGACCTACCATTCAAGCCGCCCCTGAAGATCGCCGACGACCCACGCCCACTTCACAACCCACACTACACATACATTCCATTTTTTTTTAATAATCTGTAAATACTACTTTATCTTGTAAATATATATTCCTATACTGTTCTTTTGATTTTTCCTTCCTTCCTATCTAGTTTTATTTTGTTGCTACACAACAAAATTGGCGCCCAACTCTTTAGTTTAGTCTTCAGGTCTTCTCTTTAGTTTTTCCCTCTTCCTTACCTTTATCTTCATTTATCCCTCCAGCCTCTCCTCTAAATTCTAAAACAACACTTCTTCTAGTGTCCCTATCCCATTCATCCCCTTTGGCATCTTATTTGAAAATAAAAAAAAATCCCCCTTATCATAAAATATATATATATATTTATATATATTGTAAATATTCTTAACTTGCTTTATTTATCTAAATACCTTTATACTCTATTTAATCGTAAATATTAGTCATCTTATTCCTTAATTTACTTATAATTTTTATTTAACTTTTCTATTTTTTTTTCCTCTTCTTTCTAACTCTTAGCTCTCACTAAACTTCATTTTTATTCACTCTAATTTTATTTTTTTTAGAAGGAAACAAGGTATTTAATTTGAACTTTATTAACTTATCTTTATTCTTAACAATGCCTCGATTAATTAAATTTGAACACCTCAACAAAACTGAACTGATCTATGAGGTAACAATTAGATTAGAGAATCCAGCAAATACAGTCTTAGAGTTGAGAAAACAAATTCAAAGACTCTCTTCGATAACTTCGCCAGAGGATATTCTAACTTCTCCTTTTCCATTTGATGAGGATCTTGCTCAACTTGATACTACCATCAATTACCTTGAAGGGAAAATTAATAGATTATTACAGGGCGATTCTAAATTTGCTCGCCTTATTGAAACTTACCTTAACCATATTTATTACAGATTTGAACGTATAGACATTGACCTTAACCCTGAACTTTTGACTACTTTTACTTGTCTTAAAACTAAATTTGACGACTTAAATAATAAATTTGAGCCTTTTACCTTTCACCCAGCGGAAAATATAGTTACACCTATAGATTCCCCAACTACTTATATACCTGAAGTTCCTCAACCCTCTTCTCAGCCTCAACCCCTAACCTTTTCTTATCCTCAACCTCCAATTAACACTAATATCTTTAAGGATCTAAAAAAATACACTTTTAATGGTAAATCCTGCCCTAGATCTTTTCTCCAAAAGTTGGATGAATACTGCATTTCACGAAACTTTGATAAAAACCTTCTTATTAATCAGGCTTATGAAATTTTTACTGACAACGCTCTTCATTGGTTCAGATTCCAAATTAGTAGGAATCCTAACTTATCTTGGGTAGAACTTACGCAATTGCTAACAAAGGATTTTGGCCTTTTCGATTACGACTATAAACTCTTAGAGGCAATTAGAAGTCGTACTCAAGGCTTAGAGGAACCGATAGCCATCTACATCTCTATCATGGTAGGAATGTTCTCACGTCTCACAAAGAAGCTTACTGATAATGAACAGCTTGAAATTCTTCTTAGAAACATCAGACCTTGCTACTCAGTCTTTGTGGCACTTAAGGATTGTAACTCTATCGATTCCCTTTTATCTACCTGTCAAAATTATGAAAAATTCCTGGATAGAGACCAAAACTTCAAAGAACCCATCTCAAATTCTTTAACGCCAGAATTCAACTATAAACCTCAAACTCCTCCCCCTACTCCTCTTCCTACTCCTCCTCTTACTATTGCTCAAAAACCTTTCTTTAAAAAACCTTACCAGGTTAACACCCTTCAAAAAGACGTTTTCTGCGTTCGTTGTCGACAACATGGACACGAACTTAAAACTTGCTCTCAACCTCGCTTCATCATTTGCTTCAAGTGCGGGTTGAAAGGTTTTAAAACCGCAGACTGTCCTAAATGTAACCCTAAACCTAATACTAGTTCAAAAAACTAATTATTGACTTGAAAAGCTCTCCTAAATTCGACATTAACGATTGGAATATTTGGCTTTCAACACTTAAAAATTTCTTTTCTTGCTATAAAATCTCTTCTACATTCTACTCTAATGAGAAAGATTCCAAACGCCCTTTCATTAATGTTCGAATTAATAATCTAAACATGTCTGGTCTTCTGGACTCTGGTAGTTCAGTTACCATTTTCGGCAATAATTCCCATCTGGAAATTCTTAAACTTGGCTTCAAACTTTTCAAGTCAGATTGTATTTCTATTTCAACTGCTAGCCAACAAAGAATTAAATCATTGGGCTATTTTGAAGTACCAATGTTCTTCAATGAGCAGACTCATATAATTAAAGCTTATGCTTTTCCGGAACTTTTTCCTTCCCTTATCCTTGGCATTGATTTTTGGAACAAATTTAATTTGCTACATTCTTTACTATCTTCAGCTGGTCTCTCAACCCTCAAATGCTCATCTATTCAGAACGATGACAAAAAAGTACTTCCTTATGACCATCTTACTAAAGACCAGAAGGAAATAGCCGATAGCATTATCAATCGCTTCAAAGGTATCTCATTTGAGGAAAAAGGAGTACTGGGACGTACTCATCTGATAACTCACAAAATCGACACTGGCGATTCCCTTCCTATCAAACAAAGATGCTATAGATTATCCCCTGAAAAACAAAAAGCATTAGTTAATGAGGTGGATAAAATGCTTGAATGGGACGTAATTGAACCCTGTGAAAGCCCTTGGTTATCCCCAGTGATTATTACTCCCAAGAAAAATGGTGAATGGCGTTTCTGCGTCGACAGCAGGAAACTGAACTCTGTTACTCGTCGTGACGCATATAACCTTCCCCTTATAAGCGAGATCTTAGATAACCTTAGGAATGCCAAATACCTGTCTAGTATTGACATTGCCAAAGCTTTTTGGGAGACTCCTCTTAACCCGGCAGACAAAGACAAGACTGCATTCTACGTTCCAGGCAGAGGAATGTACAGATTTAAAGTAATGCCCTTCGGTTTAACTAATTCCCCTGCTACTCAACAGAGACTTATGGATATGTTATTTACCCCTGATTTTGACAACAAAGTCTTCTGTTATCTCGATGACATTGTCGTAATAAGTGAAACATTCGACGAGCATATCGCTCTGCTCTTAAAAGTCTATGAAAAACTTTCATTTGCGAACTTAACTATAAATTTCGAAAAATCTCAATTCTTTAGAAATGAACTTAAATATCTTGGCTTTATCGTAGATGAATTTAGACTACGAGCTGATCCCGACAAAATCCGCTCTATTCTGGAATATCCTACACCATCCTCTAAAAAAGAAGTTCGTAGGTTCATCGGCACCTGTAGTTGGTTCCGGAGATTTATCCCGAATTTCAGTACTATTGCTGCTCCTCTTAACAAATTAACTTGCTCAGGAGTTAATGCTCCCAAGTTTTCTTGGAACCCTGAAGCCGAAACTGCGTTTCAGAAACTAAAAGAAGCTCTCGTTACTACCCCTGTGCTCGCTTGCCCAGACTTTAACCTACCATTTTCTGTTCATTGCGATGCATCTAACTATGGTATAGGAGCAATGCTTACTCAACTTCAAAACGACAAAGAAGTCGTTATTGCCTACAGGAGCAAATCGCTTAATAAAAACCAACAAAACTACTCAACTACAGAAAGGGAAACCTTGGCCGTTATAACTGCTCTTGAACACTGGCGTTGCTATCTCGACAATGGTAAACAATTTACCATTTATACTGATCACGCAGCCCTTAAGTGGTTCCTAAATTTATCTAATCCCTCAGGAAGACTTGCTCGTTGGACTTTACGTTTATCTTGCTTTAACTTTGTCCTGAAACATAAGAAAGGCAAAGATAATATTGTTCCAGATCTATTATCTAGATCTAAACCTAAAGACTTTGCAGATTCGCCACCTCAAGGTGTACTTCCAATTTCCACAGAAGTTTCATCCCCTGATCGTGATTTGGATCACTACAACAAAATTTTGCTCGGATGTCAAAATAACCCTGACTCCTACCCGAATTATACTATTAAAGACAACAAGCTTTATCGTTGTATTCATTTTCCAAATAGCCTCAATGATGACTTCATTTGGAAAGAAGTTCCTTTACCTCATGAAAGATGTAGGCTCATCGAAACTAACCATGGCTCTGAACTTGAACCTCACCTAGGTATCTTTAAAACTTACAAAAGACTTTCATTACGATATTACTGGTCTGGTATGTTTAAGGACATTGCCAGATTTATCTCTAACTGCGACACATGCCTGGCGTATAAACATCCAAACCATTCACCTTACGGACCAATGGGCAAACCAAAAATTTGCTCTAGGCCCTTCCAGACTATATCGCTTGATCTTATGGGTCCATTACCCATGACTAGAAATCGTAATCAATACATCTTAGTTATTAACTGCTTTTTTACTAAATATACTTTAATCTTTCCCCTTAAGCGTGCTACCACGCCTAATATAATCTCTTCTCTTGAGAACTCGGTTTTTCTAACACATGGTGTCCCCCAGACCATTATTATGGACAACGGACCCCAATTCCAGTCTCGTGAATTCGTTTCCTTCTTAAAAAAATATAAAATTCCTTTTATATTTCATTCTCCATTCTATTGTCCTCAAGTAAACCCTACTGAAAGGTACAACAGAACAATTATTACTGCTTTAGCTGCCCTCGTAGGTGATGACCATAGGAAGTGGGATAATCACCTCCCTAAAATCCAACAGGCGTTGAACAGTTGTGTGAACTCCATAACTGGTTATACGCCTAACTTTTTGGTATTTGGTCGTGAAACAATTCCCTGCGGCTCTTTTTATACCTCAGCTCGAAGTATCGAAGAAGTTACCTTTCTACCTCGCGATATTTACTCTGAAAATGCTGGATTCCTCTCATCTATTTTCGACAAAGTTCAAACTACCTTATACCTTGCTCACGCTAAAAACAGTGCACGCTATAACCTACGTCGCTCATTCAAAGAATTTAATGTCGGCGATATGGTTTGGCGAAAGAACTATGCGCAAAGTAATGCAGGTTCTTACTTTAGCGCTAAGCTCGCGCCTAAATTTCTTAAATGTAAAGTTGTTAAGAAAATCTCACCTTTAGTGTATATATTAGAAGATACCAATGGCTCTAAAGCTAAATGGCATATCAAAGACATTAAAATCTAAAACTCATACCTCGTTCACCGAATTAATTCATTCATAACCATTCATTCATTTATCACTCAAATCATAATCTCTAAATTTAATATTTTTTTTGTTTACCCTAAAGCTCTTAAGCTCGCTCTACGTCTATAAAAGACGTTAACCTTTAAAATTTACCTCTATTTTTCTATAGAGTACTTTTCTCCAGTGCTCTACCTTACTTAACCTCTTTAAAGGCAACTAAAGCCTTTACTTTAACCTTTACCTAAGACTACCCTAATGGTCTTCTCTACCTTAACCCTACATTCTTAAGTACTAAATGATACTTCTTTCCGAGCGGCTGACTACTCGTTAAAGAAGCCTTAGGTCCGAGCGGCTGACAACTCGTTAAACAAGCCTTTGGTCGGAGCGGTTAATTACTCCTAAAAGAAGCCTAGGTCAATTTTTTTTTTTCTTCACTTATGGAGCGGTTGACAACTCCCTAAATAAGCCTGTCGTTATTAAGGAACACCCTTCTAGAGTGGCAGTCATTGATCGTGAACTCCACCCTTACCTGTATGAAGTTGAGGTATGATAGAAGAGGAATGTGTATTTGTATGAATGGTTGTATGTTTCTGCGAAGTAGTGTTCCTCGGATCTCTTTTGGCCTTTTCTTTAAGCAAAATTTTCTCTAGACGAAAATTTTCTGGGGTCGTGGGGGAAAATGTAACGTACCTTAATATGGTTTCGACTCATGGTTTCGATTATCATAGGTTCCATTTCGCACATTTTATCATATAACATCATCGATATTCATCAGGCATCATCATATACTTTATCATTTATTCCTGGAAACACATAATTTCAAAAATATCACACACTATTCATCATTTTGTAAATACGTATAATAATTTCTTCTGTACTGAAAATCACTATTCCAGAGTGCTGGACACTTACCGGCATTTCTCTTTATTCTGTTATTTACTTGTTTTCACTAATTATGCTTTGATTTTATCTATTTTTAATTTATTTATTTTATTGACATTTTATGACAACCTAATGTTTTTTATCCGTTGCCATGGCTACCCATGACACGGATACTCTCTCCAACTACGTCTATGACTATTCAACCTCCACAGACCACTTACTTTGATTCTTTTTGGCTCGATTCGAACCGTGTCTAAATTCAAATGGTTCCGGACCTATAAAAGGCCGAGCCTCCCTGATCATTTATTCAATTCTCCGGCAAAAGTTGCCTACTCAACTTTTGAAAGCTCGCTACCGAGCTCTAAATTAATAAAAGGCCTTGTCCCGGGGCCGACTGCCCCGGGACTCAAGAAAGACCTCAAAGCTTTTTAGCACCTATTGGCTCTTTAAACAACTTCCTAACTCCAATACTATACTACTATACACGTTCTCGCAACCTCATCGGTGGGACTTCGCCTGGACTCCAGCTTCTTCGGCCAGCCTCCAGCTGCTTCAGCCCGCCTTCTACCGACTCCTGCCGTTTCTTCAACGCCCGCCTCTGGCCGATATACGCCGGCCAAACTACCAGCAGCGCCGCCAGCAACCACCAAGGGAGGCCAAGAACTAAGACGGCTGCACAGGAGCGCTTCTGCCTCCAAGGAGCGCCGTCCATCTACCTGTAGCACGACCTACCATTCAAGCCGCCCCTGAAGATCGCCGACGACCCACGCCCACTTCACAACTCACACTACACATACATTCCATTTTTTTTTTAATAATCTGTAAATATTACTTTATCTTGTAAATATATATTCCTATACTGTTCTTTTGATTTTTCCTTCCTTCCTATCTAGTTTTATTTTGTTGCTACACAACAAGGTCTAGGGTAGGTAGGTAATATAAATTGCTTATTTATGTACAAATGATGTTAATTTATGGTTTTATATAGTATTTCACTGGCTACTACAGATATGCTTACAGTCGGAGGTCGGAGATGCCCCAAGACTATTTCAAATGACAAGTGTTGCATCATGTATCTCAATAAAAAATGACGGAAACAATCAATGTAATAAGGTGCTCTGCATTAGCATTCTCATAAATAGAGATCAGCTGAGGATTTTAATATTATCATTCGTATCTCAGACAAAACTCCTGCGTTTATTCAAATACACTATTATTTCTGTATGTTTGGGAAAGGTCCCATAAAACCATTTGCATCATCAGTCAACACTCTTAATTTTATTACTAGATATCACTGCCGTATTTCTGTGAATAAATTAATCCCAAAAATAATAGCAAAAAATGTTCAAATCATAGTGAACACTCCTGAAGTTTACTTAAAAAATTACTTATATATTATTGAGAAGTAAATTATCCCAAAACACACTTTAAATATACAAAAAAGTTATATTATCACATAAAAACTTAAATAATATAAAAAAAAATAAGCCGCGTAGTAAAGTGTAGACGGGAGCTGTCAAAAACTTTTTATAATGCGATTCAAATAGGAAAGCCAATGACCTCTATCTGTCAAAAATGTCGCTTGAAAAGTACGGTTTGCAAAAGAAAACTGGGAACCCTTTTTTAGCACTCCGCTAATTCAAGAATAAAAACCAAACATTTGTAAACAAACAATAATGATAAATATTGATAATTAATATCGGTTAATATTTTTTTTCACTTATTGAGCTTTGGCCATGAATGGTTGATAACCTAAATCGTCAACCAAATGTCACTTTAAGTTGCGTTCAGAAACTCGATTTCAAACTTTCGTTTACATAAAGGATGCATGTTCATTTGTGGCCTAGTAATAGTGCATGATTATTCATAACTACTCCGGCGGTAATGCAGAGATGAGCGGAATAGAAGAGCTAGATTCTGATTAATGTTTTTTCTCACAGTTTTAATAAATAAATATTATTAAAAATCGGTGGTTTTTGTTTTCTCAAACTTAGTAAATAAATGTTATTAAAAAAATCTGATGCTTTTTATCACTTAATCTTAGTAAATAAGTTTTATTAAATAAAAACTTTTTTTTGCTCACTCTACCTATTTGGTTTGAATTGACAGCTATGATATCACAATATGGCGTCCAGTCAGTCCTATTCTTAGTTGAATCGCATTATAAATTCTCGCTTTAGACGTCGTGCAAGTCGTACCCTTAGCACGAACCAATATCGAATTCGTATCGTTTGCGAGTCCGAAATGTCATTGTCAAATGTGTACTGATTTTTAGTTCTCGTTACTCTCGTTCAAGTTTCCATACAAAATTTGACATTGACATTTCGGTTTGCAAGCTATTCGAATTCGATAATGGTTCGTGCTAAGGGTACTTTAATTAATCGCGAGAACTAAGCAGCGAAGCATAATTGTCATTTATCTTTCTCTATGTACATAGTAGGTAAAAAATAAAAAGTCGTTTGACCATAGAAACGCCACGTTTAAGCGATTTTCATCTACAGTTCGATTTTTTTTAATAAAGTATATTTGTGCTATGGCGCTCTCTATTCACTCTGCCTACCCGACCCGGGATTCGGCGTTAAGATATAAAATATATTACCACAGCAATTATTATTTATTTGAAAAGTAAATTTAGTTGTGAA
This sequence comes from Chilo suppressalis, assembly GCA_902850365.2. Taxonomy (NCBI): domain Eukaryota; kingdom Metazoa; phylum Arthropoda; class Insecta; order Lepidoptera; family Crambidae; genus Chilo; species Chilo suppressalis. Next base: position 10,626,883 of record OU963907.1, read on the forward strand.
TTTATAAGGTTTAAGCAAACATTATTATTTTCTTACTCATAATTATGGATGTTTACATTTTCCACGCTCAAGCTTTACATTAAGTGAGGTTACAGCTTATCTTGTTCTCATGAGTCTCATAAGAGCTGACAGCCTTTCACTTTGATTTTCTACAATATTATTTGCCACTATCTAACTGCCTTCCTTATCATGGTAGCATACTCATTATATTTAATGACTCGTATTTAACATCAAAAAATAGAAATTGTCTCAAAAAAAAGTACATATAATTTAATATTTTCTTGCTCCCAGTTTTGCATATTACAGAAGATTATTTTTTTACTAATTAAGTAGTACTCGTATTTTGTGCTATTATTGTGTTATTCTGAAATAACACAGTAATAGCACAAAATACGAGTGTCGGGACAAACAGCACGTCAACTTGGAATTCATCTGGAAATGGAAATGTTATACGAGCACTGCATGTTTCCATTGAATTTAAACTTCACCCGTTGCAGTGGGAGACTTTAAATGGGCGTTTTTTTATTACATTACATCATTGCGTTGAAGGCTCCGCTTTTAATTTTTTTTTGCCTTTTTTATTTTAAATCCTTTATTTTATATTCATCATCATCAACCTATTAATATCTCCAATGCGTCACAGGCCCCTATAGATGAAAAAGGGAGAACGGGCCTTGACCCACCATACGGATACAGCGCGAATGCTAATGGCAGATGCAGCCGAAACTAACGGACAATGCCTATCGAGGCACGAATGATCCGTAGAAAAATCTGGTAATCTATCCTATGAACCCTAACTTCTGCACTATCTGAGGTGCAGCAGGAGAAGCGCGGCGAAGATACTAAGCGCGGTGACTGCGAGCTCGGCCAAGAGCGACTGAGCGGTACGCGGCGACTTTGAGCGCGGCCTAGAGTCACGGAGCGGAGTTGTTGCGCGCCGGCTCTCGTGGTCGCTTTGCATCGCTGTGCGCCGCTTGTGTATTGTTTCACGTTTGCCATGATTTGATTTATGATTAACAAGTAAATTTACTTTTCAAAGAAATAATAATTGCGGTTGAAATATATTTATATAGCTATATCTTCACGCTGAGTCCCGGGTCGGGAAGGCAGAGTGAATAGAGCACCATAGTACAAATATATTTTATTAAAAAAAAACATATCGAACTGAAGGTTAAAATCGCTTAAACGTGACGTTTATATGGTCAAACGATTTGTTATTTTTTATAGGTACCTTCTATGTACATAGAGAAAGATAAATGAAAATTATGCTTCGCTGCTGAATTCTCGTGATTATTTAACGTGTAGCATTGCTTTGCATTCAAGAGCGACTGAGCGGCACGCGGCGACTTTGAGCGCGGCCTAGAGCCACGGAGCGGAGTAGTTGCTTTCGTGGCCGCTTTGCAGTGCCGCTTGTGTATTGTTTCATGTTTGCCATGAAATTTAGAATCTTATGATAAAGGAATTAGGGTTTCGCTCAAATTCTTAACTTCTCAGTATCTTCGCCGCTCCTCAACTGGCGTGCCTGCGTCTAACGATCAAAAGTGCTCCTTGAAGAACGGACGCTGCTATAAGAATATAAGAAACCTTTTTCCTCACAGTTAGCGCAAGATAATTTTCTGTTTATGGAGTAGTAGAGTGTATTGTCTGTTTCCAATGGGTACCAAAAAAAAGGTCCAACGGGCGCATTGAATATAAAATTTTTAAGAAGGTCCAATGGGCACCAAAAAGAAAGAGGTCCAACGGGCACATTGAATATAAAAAAATTAAGAAGGTCCAATGGGCACCAAAAAAGGAGGTCCAACGGGCACATTGAATATAAATATATCGGTTTTGTATGGTTTGCATTTTACTTATTTTCGGTTATCCTTGAACAGTCAAATAAAAGTAGAAGTATTGTAAACTGCACGTATTTTTTTGATAATTCAACAATATACTGAGAAGCTCAATACGCAGTGGTTACATAAGTCTGTAATCGTTGATTCGAACTGCTCGTTAGCAATTTGTAGTTCCCTTTAGTCCATCAATTGGTTGAGTAGTCTTAGGCTCGTATTGCAGAATGACAACTAAGTGTTGATCTTTACTTGAGTACAGTTAGAAAGGGATGTCGCTATATATCTAACTGTACTCAAGTAAAGATCAACACTTAGTTTTTTTCTAGTTATATTTTCTTTAGATTTAAACATCAAGCAGTTACATGCTTAAAAAAAATACAACACTTAGTTGTCATTCTGTAATACCAGCCTAAAAAAGAACCACAAAATTCACAGACCAACATTTTTGAAAGAGTTGGCGCCAACACCAATCTTTAAATTTTCATATTACGCTAAGTGGAAAAAAAGAGGCGAGATTTAACAAAAAAAAAAGGTATCTTGCTGCTGAAAGTTGAAAACTTTGGAGAGATATTTTTATTTACTTCCTCGTGCACTTGGTTCGAAACGCGAGCACAGAGTATTGATATAAAGTGGCCATCGAAGACTTCGGTATTGCGATCTTAGTAGTCAATCTTGGCAATTACAAACGTAGTTTCGAGATTTCGCAGACGAGTTCTATAGTGTTGCCTTTTAAGTCAACCACAGAAATATCGATTATAACTTCTTCCGTATTATAATACGGAAGGCGTTGTACTTACGCCATATTTAATTTATAGCGTTTGTTGGAAGTCAAAAACTGTGGATAGTTCTGTCAAAGTCAATCGAACTTTGTGTCTTTTTCATTATATTTTGTTGGTAAAATTAACTTTCACTTTTTAAGCGTTTTTCAAATTTCAAATGTTTGCGTAACGAGCGGTAATGTTTAGCTCCGTATAATATTTTTAATTCATTGATTGCTTTGTAGAGTACTTTTTACAAAACGCAGAAGATTTGTAAAAAAGAGTTAAGGGAATAATCCAAAAGAATTTGAGAATTCTGTCACTGCCAATGTAGCACTGCCATAGTATATTTTACATCAAGCTTTACAAAGCTCTATCCTCTTGCTTAGTTATTGTATCTGCAGCAGTCTAGCCACAGTCGATTGAATAATTTAGAAAAAAGCAATTCGCTTGCTTCGTCTTTGTGGTCTCACAAACGGCAATAAAGATTTCGCATCGAAATTTAAAAAGGTTTCTCTTTCTAGAATTCGACGTGAAATACTTACGATCAGAAGTCGTATGTTCGATACTGTGCGCTGCATAGCAGTAGCTCCCTTGTAGTGAGCGCGAGCAATAATAAGGCAATACAAAGGAAATTGCATTGACACCCACGGCATGCCCAAGGAGTTGCCGGAGTTGCTAAAAATAAAAATCTCATTGTGACTCATTTTAAAAAGTAGATACCTCAGTATATAAACTCAGATGAGTTAGATCATAAGAATGATCATAAGAAGATCTTATGATTCTAAAATAAATAATCCTGCCTAGCCTGATGTACCTATGTTTTCGGAAGATTTTTAATGAACGGATGGCATTATTTATTTTTATGATATCGAATAACTTTCAGATCTGCATTGATTAATTGATTTCTCATACAAGTTTTCATTTTCTTTTCTAGATAAAATACTACTAATTGCTTCTGTCTTTCATATCTTTGAGAGACAAAGGCAGGATGTATGCCGATACGATAAAGGGTATCGTCATAGTTATCAAAAGTAAAAATCTATTTAAAGGACAATAGATAAAATAGGCTCAATGTGGACAAGGTGCTTGGCATACAACAATTTTACAATATTATTTTATTTACTTTTTGACGAATTTCCATAATCATAATACAGAAGAGAGCTTCATTAAAAGTACAATAAAATTAAGTGAAATTAATACGATTACTTCCTACTTTTAGTTATCTAATGTCACATGATCAAAAATGGCCGTGATAGGCCGAATTTCAGTTATCATCACGCCATGTCAGCGGAAACGGCTATGATTGGGCGAATTTAAGTTATTATCATGTCATGTCAGGAAAAACGGTTAGGATTGGCCGGGTCTAAGATAACATTAACAGACATGGGCTACAATCCAAACCTACGCTCAAGCTGCAACAAATGACAAATTCGATAGAAGTTTCATATATTTATGTTAAAATTGAAACATCAGAGTGAAAAGTTGCACTTGAAACGTAGGTTTGGAACGCACCCAAGCTGTCAAACGTTTTTTCGTTTACAAAAAAAAAAAGATTTGGAAAGAAGCATGTGATCGCGCAAAATAAATTTTTCGCGGCATATCTAAAGAATAGATGTTTATTATCGATTTTATTGAATTGTGTAACAGAAAATGTATCGACGAAGTGTCTAGACATTGTATTGGTAATATGTATATGACTTCAAACATTATAGATCGTTGCGGAAATTATTTGTGCTTATATTACCATTTTTCTTAGCGGTGCTAAAAATATATTTTAAAGTATATTTATACAAGATTATAATGATTCCAAGGTTTTCTATAGCTTCTTGCATTGTATAGTTTTACTTGTTAAAATGTTTGTCCATGTTAAGCCAAATTCCCACATAAAGTGGGCATTGCCCTTTATAGAGTGGTTTAGGCTTGAAAGAACATACATAGTTACGCAGACTTTTTCTCATTTGTAAAATGGATATGGTATGGATATAAGACATTAATGCTTTCACCACATCTTAAGGGGTTTAAATGAAATATACATATGCAAATAATATTAGTTGTAGGTATATAAAAAAAATACTTATTAGTATAAACATCACTCCTACTCAATGACGTCATACTACGTTTGCCTAAGTTCAGTTCAAGTCAATATCGAACTGCTTCTAGTAAACTGGTATAAACAATACAAAGACTATTTATATCTACAGTCTTTAGAGTATAATATTTTCAAAAATATAAAGTGGACTAGAAATAGGTAAGCATTTCCCATTACCTACTGTTGAATTATGCAGCTCTCGAAAGAGCTGCGTCGGTCGTTCTAAAGATGCTGTTACACTAAGCAGAAAATTATTTCAGCAATAAAAATGCTAATCGCGCTCACTTCCTTGTATTGTTTCATCATCATCATCATCATCATCAGCCTATTAATGTCCCCACTGCTGGGACACAGGCCTTCCCTATGGATGGAATAGGGAGATTGGGTCATGACCCACTACGCGGGCCCAGTGCGGATTGGTGGGTGCTAACGACTGCAGATGCAGCCGGGACCCACGGCTTGACGTGCCTTCCGAAGCACGGAGGAACACGAGATAGAAGATTTTTGGTCACCCATCCAATGACCGGATGCGAAAGTTGCTTAACTTCAACGATCACAGCCGAACGCGCTAACCACCTGCGCCATCGACCTCCTCAATTTAATTTTTTAAGGGTTTTAATTATTCTAATCTAATTACCTACCTGTGTACGAAATTTTTAATAAAAGCTTTACAAAAGATTTAGCGTAATTAAGTAACAAACAGCCGAGCATTTACATTACAAAAAATTATAGGATAGGTTGTAGTACGATTATTTAATTTGGTTATTAACATTCCGTAAATAATAATATTGAAAATTTCAAATATACCTACAAGTCTAGATATGCTGCAATCAAATTAAACGGTATTGAATGCGAATAGTCAGCTGGGTCCCAACCAATATTGCTATCTGCAACGAGAGTGTTAGTGCAGCTCACAACACTACAGCAATCGAAGGAAATGTATTTGTGCCCGATGTCGTACCATTCCTTTTATAGCTTCAAAGTTTCTATTTTTAAAAGCAATGAAAGAGTTTTATGTCTTATTTATACTTTTACAATTGCGATATTGACTGTACCCCACTGTAAATGTTTGCGACTAACAAAGTTATACTTCTGTAATTTTTCTACTATTTATATAAATGTTATTATTGTACAGTGAATAGATAAGTCAGGTATCCACTATCCGATCTTCTTTCATTTGGACTAATTGGTTTGCAAATTGTAACTTTACAGGATTTGAATTAAACTTTACTGCGGCTTCGGCAAGTTGATCGTGCTATTGTAAGTAATATTCAGATACAACAACAAACTTTATCTTTTGTTTTTTTTTCTATTAACGAGTATGTATATTATTATGCTAGCAGTCGCCTACTGTCTGAAATTCATCTTTTTTGTTCTTTTGTAAAAAATATAAAGGACAATGGGCAGAAATGTACCCATCCCCCCACAGACAAGTGCCATTCGAATTATTTCTTACTACGGTGACATACTTCAAATATATGGGGTTCAGGTTTTGTAAATACTAGAAGTGCACTGCAAATTTAATTTTGGGAAATAGGTTATAGTGGGTCACCCTTAAAAGATAGACATATGTTGTTGTGTTTTTTTTTATAGAACTTATAAAGGCGAACAATTCCGTCATATAATTGTTTTTTTGTGTAACTTATACCGTTAAGGCAGCGCACGCAACGGAAGCTCTCGAATTCAAACAAAAAAATAATCCTTAAAATCTGTCCACGCATCTCGGAGATATCCGCAAACAACAATAAAATCTATATAAATATCTTCACGTCTGGACTTCACCATCACTTAACATCAGGTGGGGCGGAGTCATTTGTCAGACCTATCTATAAAAAATAAAAATTTAATGATTAATTGAGAACCTCCTCTTTTTTGAAGTCGGTTATAAACGAACATTGTATTTGTAATCAATAATTTTTCAGTTCGAGACGGGCCCATACAAAATTCCCCAAGGTCCTTATTGCTTGTAAAATTCTAGTGTCAAAGTCTTTGGGTATGCAAGTGCATTTCAAATGCATGTCAGACTGGTAGTGTGTGTGTGAAGTTAATTGTTTAATTTAATGCATTATTATGTCATCACAGCATATTAATGCCCCCACTAATGGGGCACAGTCCTTCCCTATGGATGATGGGGAGATTGTGCTGTGAAGGCTAGAGAAATGGACCACAATAATAACAGAGTGGTATCCAAGAAACGGTAATAGAAACAAAGGTGGGCAAACGAAAAGATGGGAAGATGATCTAAAAAGAGTTACTCCGTGATCAAGGCGCTTGCAACAGTGCCGAAATATCGGAAAGTCGCTAAAAACAAGGTACATGGTAACAATGCCGTAAATTACTTATATTACTATTATGATCTAAAAAAGGTCCAGAATGGATCAGAGTTGCAAAGGATAGAGGAAAAAGGAAATCTTCAAAGGAGGCCTATGTCGAAAGTCAAGCTGTTTCTAAGAATAATGACTCGAACGCTGATGATTTAGAATAAAAAAATAGTTCATTGGAGTAAGAAAAGCAAGAAAAGCTAATTTTATTTATTTTATTTTTGTTCTGTTACTTCATAAAATAAATTATGAATTCGTATCAAGTTCAGTTTTTCCCGCACGACAAGAAGGCACTGCTATTGAAGTTTCTAACAATATTATCTTACGACCTATGTAAATATGCGGTGTTGCCCAAACAAACTAGTGAAGTAGGTGGTAACATTTCCTCGCCAACACACTGAGATTGGGTCGAATCGTTACTATTTACTATAACCTACCTAACCCTTATCCCCGACATCCGCCCGGGTAAATATTACGGCGAAAATGGAGCCGGTTTTTTTATGTCTCTGCTTTTGCATGCAGTAAAAAATATATATCATATTTATTATTATTTTTAAACAAAGTCCAAAGCCTGTCCTAAGTGTGAGTATGTTTGTGATGATCTCAAAAATTGTACGTACAGCTATCGCGGCTTAACTTTTGTTTTTTGAGAATCCCACATAAACCAAAAAAATTTCGGGAAAAGAAGTATCCTATGTCTCAATCTAGATCATAAACTATATATGTATTAAATTTCATCCAAATTAGTTCAGTAGTTTTTGCTTGATTGAGTAGCAAACATAGGAACTTTCACATTTATAATATTACTAGTGGCCCACCCTCAAATTTTGTCCAAAAAGTTAAAAATAATGTTAGGGGTGGACAACCCTTATCACTTAGAGGTATGAAAAAAAATATTAGCCAATTCTCAGACCTACTGAATACGTATATAAAATTTCATAAAAATCGGTCAAGCTGTTTCGGAGGAGTGTGGTAACTAACATTTGACACGAAAATTTTATATATAAGATTAGGATACAAGACCAAAATCATAGATTATAGTCTAATACCGAAGTGAAGCGAGGGCGGTTCACTAACAAGTACCTAATAAATAAACTGATTGAGATGTTTGTAGGCTTTTTAAGAGATGATGTCATAAAATTCATAATTTCGCGGTTTTGGTGTTTGTTAAAACATAATTGAAAAGTGATGATTTAACTTTTTTTTTTGTAATTAGTGGTTAAATAATAAAGTACAGATTGATGTGACTTAATGTACGTATTCTAGAAGGAAATTCGCTGAAGTTGTGATAATTTTCAATACTCCGTGATCATGGCGCTTGCAACAGTGCCGAAATATCGGAGACTCATAAAAAACAAGGTACATGGTAACAATCCCGTTAATAGCTATAATAATTTTCAATAGTTACAAAAACAAACCAAATACCTTACTTGCTTAGGTAATTTGATTTTGCAACTAACAGATAATATAAACTCGGGCGCAATTTACGCGCGTAAGTTGGTAAGTTATTAACTCACGGGTTTCAGCATAGTGTGCTCTTACATGTATGCATTATGCTTTATTATCTTCCAAATAATATTAACTTTATACAATAAATACTCTGCAGCACTAAACTGAATTAGTGTTGAAGCAAATTGAAGTAAAGAATGCATTTATTTGAAAAGCACATTCTCGTTTGAAAATCGTACTGGGTATTTATTATATTTCCCATTTCACTTCCGCAGACTATTAAACTCTTTTGCGTTTTAAATTTTGTTAAAATAAAAAAAAAATCGTTCTAAAAATGGATAGATGGAAATTATCGGAAGCTGCAAGGCGCAATCTGCACTGAACGGTTCAACCAAAAAGTGTTAAGAGTTTCGTATACAACAAAAAAAAGCGTACATAGTATTACCGTGAAATATCTTATTCCTTTGATCGTTAGCAACATTTCTGTTTTCATGCAAAAAGAGAACTTTGACAAGGCGGAAATTCACACTTGAATGTTGCAACATAAAGTTTGTTTTCAAACAGCCATTCCTCTTGTGCCGCGCAAACTAAATCGGAAACCTACGGGATTTGAACTACGATACTTAGGGTGTCAAAAATTTACTGCGATTCCGTGTTACACTTTCCGAGCGAATTTCAAGGAATATTTATTAAGTTAGGAGGCGAAGCACTCTGCCGTTCTACGTGATCCGTATTTTTTGATAAGCCGGCTTTTATCTCAGACTTTGTATTTTATATCTAAAGCAAAGGAAATAGTACAGTGTCCTGCTAAGTACGTTTTTACTGCGGTAATAAGCCTCCCGCCCGTAGGCGCGTTATTATCGGTCGTTAATATCGTCCGTAGACGCGTTATTATCGGTCGATAATATCGCCCGTAGACGCGTTATTATCGGTCGGTAATATCGCCCGTAGGCGCGTTATTATCGGTCGATAATATCGAATGCGTTATTGCGATATTACGTGATACTTCTATTGCATCGTTATTAACGCAGCAGTGTATCACTATATGGGCGTTCTCACACATAATGGACTAAACAGAGATTTCGCAATAAAGCACGATATTATCGACCGATAACAACGTGCCAATTGAGTTAAAGTCCACCTTCATAGAGAAGATACTGAGCAGTGTAATTAATGCTACTTTTGGGTGGTGTTCCTGTTAGTGCTGTGTAGTTAATATACTCTATAAGACAAGTGCGAGTGAGTGCGGGCTCACCCGCCAAGGGTTCCGTATAAATTTGAAGAAACGCAAGGGCCGTATATTTTCCCCCATTAACTAAGAATTTATTTTTTACATCTTCATGGGGCCTTAGACCTGAGTATATGGTATTGTTAAATTTCAACTCGATACCTCCATGCGTTACTGATATAAAGGGTTTTGACAGACAGAAAGACGGACTGACAGATATAGTGATCGTATTTGGGTTCCGGTTTTTTTTCTTTAGAGGTAGGGTATATAGGGTTCCTCTATATAGACAACATAATCAAGACACGTCGCTACCAACTGACCGAATGTAATATGAAGTGTGTCTATTTATTAGAATGGTAACTAAGCGAGAAGCTTCGCTCTTTATAAATTATGTCTAAACAGTGTTAATTAAATTTATTCCATTCCACGTCCAAGAGGCACGTTGATTGTACCAAATTAAAACTGCGAGAAACTGTGCCAAGGGCTGTTTTATTTCGTCTTATTTTTAATTTACCCAAACAAGCTATATTACGAAAGAGTTATCTTTAAAAAAGGTGTAAGCACTTTTAAAAAGATACTGTCTGAATATATGTATGTTAAAATTCAAAGTTTTTATCATTACCATTTTTGCAGTAAACTTATTTTTATTTTATTTACTTTGTAGAATAATATGATAAAGTTTAGTTATAATCATATTTGCTGTGTTGAAAAAAGGGTTTTTAGAGAATACCAGTCCTATTGATTTTAGTGCAACAATATAAATGTATTCAGAGTTAGAAATATATACCCATTTTATTTCGATTTGAAGTCACTGTACAGATCAAGCCATTATTCATTTTACGTCGTCATAAAATTTTATAAACATATTCGGGTTAATAGTCCAGGAAATGAAGCATTTTGGGTCGCAATTTTTTCGTCCACTATGGATTTACTTGAAATTCTCACAAAAGGTAGGGAACAGCTCAAGGATCATTTTCTATATCATGCCGTTGTACGCTAGAGCCTTGGGGTGGTTGCCATCCCATCTCGGGGGTGGATTTTTTTAATACATTTTAACTGTAGGAATCGGAAAAAGTAATTCTAAGAAAAAAAAGTTATGTACGTTTTTTCTTAAAACTAATATTTATTGAGTTATTCAAAGTTGAAAGTACCAGATTTTTGACGAATAATCGACTTTTGAAATGGTTTTTTGCGAAAAACTTTAGAAATACGCATTTTATCACAAAGTGTAGAGAGTCAAATTATAGCTTTTAAAACAACAAAAACAATGCGTTTTTTATAATTTTTCTAAGACAAAATGATATGAACTAAGATACAGCAAATTAATGCTTAGCTTTTTTCGTCAAATACATAAATTGGAAGATTTAAAGCTATATTGGTTCGTGCTAAGGGCACAGTAAGCCTAATTAGCAAAATGACTATGTCTGAGCTGCAGCTATGATAAGAAATAGAGACAGATTACAATATAAATTAGCTAAAGCCTGTCCATAGCTGTTTTCTAACAATATGATATTTTATCGTATTTTAAATAAAGTATTTACTCCTGAAAATTTGCGGCCTGATAGCGAAAGGTGCAGTTTCAAATCCTGTTGCTGGGTGTAAGCTTGGGGAGTCTTTGGATCCCACGAAACCCATTCCGACAAACGAGGGAGCATTGTCAGGTTTTTAGTGGGTAGGGCCCTCGCCTTAACCCGAGCGTCCACTGAGCTGATCTCATGAGCTGGCTGAGTGGGTGAGCGGGATTTGTGAGGAGAAGGAGTCCCACATAACCTCGTCTCTGATCCGGAGGCGGGGTATGCATTAAGGCGCTGTCTCACGATCTGTGTTATCGCGGGCGCGGCGCCCGGGATGCGCAGGATTGCCAAACGTATGAGAACTCTAACGTTCGAGATTTAGCAGTATCTATACATAATACGAGGTGATGATACGAATAAGGATGCATTTAGTGACGGCATAATGAATCTGTACTGACTGAGATGATCCCTTGTGGACTGGACATTTATTTACTTTCTGATAATATTTTTGGTTTGTGTACATGACACAAACTGTCAACATTGCTCAAATCTCATATCAAAGTGTACGAGATATCTATTTACTTCGTATCATATATAGATACTACTAAATCTCGAACGTTAGAGTTCTCATATGTTTGGCAACGCTGCGCGGCGCGGCCTCGCTAGAGACAACGCAGATCGTGGGAGAGCATTTTCCTAACTTAAAAAAAGGATCAAATCCTATCTGATGCCTGGAGCACGCGGGATTGCAACCATGTTGACCTGGTACATACATGGTACCAATCCACACTGCACATGCCTACGAGTGACATTCATTAGCGCGGATTATACGTAGATCTGCTACGCTGTATGTCGAAATCGAAAGTTGAGCAAGATCTGTGTCGTAGCAACATCAATCTTAGCGTGCTACGAAGAAAAATCGTAGACAACTAATACAGCGAAACGCATGGGTTTGTTGATCCAAAATTACTGAGCTACTTTTAAGTGTTTATGTACATATTTGGGCTGTTACACATAATAAGAGATATGACTGACTTTTTTTTATACCTATTTAAAAAATTCGAACTTAGACAATGTAACACCATGGATAGGCTAAGGGCGCTTTCGGCGCCGGTGTACCGCGAACGCTGTTGCCGCACCGCGCGTTTTGTGTGAAAAAAAAGGATCGTCCGTAAGCTACAGGCTACAGGCAAGCAGGCCGTCAAGAAACGCATAAATTGAAAGAGCCCTTAAGCTGAGGTATATTACCCTAGCGTAACAATTTCATAAGTCCATATCCTAAGGTATATAGTATTTTGTTGCTAATTTGTTGCTATTTTGTGCCGCAAGAATTGATTTTGTTGCTCCATGATTTCTCCGAAAACCGCCTGTTACGCTAGCGTAATATTACGCTAGCGAAACCACAGCGATAACTCGGAGGCAAAAGCAGTTAGAGAGATCAGATGAACGGCATATTTTGTTGCTATTTTGTTGCTGTAAGATAAGCTGTTTAGATATGGAAAAATTCCCCCCCTTCATGGGGGGCTAACTACCCTTATTCTTAGATATTTCAGATTTTTCGTATCTCGTGAACTAAAGCAGCTAGCGGCACGAGACAAACGGCGTATTTTGTTGCTATTTTGTTGCTGTAAGATAAGCTGGTTAGATATGGAAAAATTCCCCCCCTTCATGGGGGGCTAACTACCCTTATTCTTAGATATTTCAGATTTTTCGTATCTTGTGAACTAAAGGAGCTAGCGGCACGAGACAAACGCCGTATTTTATTGCTATAAGGTAGGCATGCTGCGTACATCATAATCACAACCCTTATCGGGGTATGACCAACCCCCGACCTCAAGACACCAGATAATTCGTATCTCGTGAGCTAAAGCAGCTAGCGACCCGAGACCAACGGCGTATTTTGTTGCTATGAGACAAAGTACGCCTTTGGTATCGGGTCGCTAGCTGCTTTAGCTCACGTGATACGAAATATCTGGTGTCTTCGGGGTCGGGGGTTGGTCATACTCCGATAAGGGCTGTGATTGTGATGTACGCAGCATGCCTATCTTATAGCTACAAAATAGCAACAAAATACGCCGTTGGTCTCGGGTCGCTAGCTGCTTTAGCTCACGAGATACGATATATCTGAGATATCTAAGCATAAAGGTAGTTAGCCTCTCATGAAGGACTGATATTTTTTCATATCTAACCAGCTTATCTTACAGCAACAAAATACGCCGTTTGTCTCGTGCCGCTAGCTGCTTTAGTTCACGAGATACGAAATATCTGGTGTCTTCAGGGTCGGGGGTAGATCATACCCCGATAAGGGTTGTGATTATGATGTACGCAGCAAGCCTATCTCATAGCAACAAAATACGCCGTTGGTCTCGGGTCGCTAGCTGCTTTAGCTCACGAGATACGAAATATCTGGTGTCTTCGGGGTCGGGGGTAGATCATACCCCGATAAGGGTTGTGATTATGATGTACGCAGCATGCCTATCTCATAGCAACAAAATACGCCGTTGGTCTCGGGTCACTTGCTGCTTTAGCTCACGAGATACGAAATATCTGGTGTCTTCGGGGTCGGGGGTAGATCATACCCCGATAAGGGTTGTGATTATGATGTACGCAGCATGCCTATCTCATAGCAACAAAATACGCCGTTGGTCTCGGGTCGCTAGCTGCTTTAGCTCACGAGATACGAAATATCTGGTGTCTTCGGGGTTGGGGGTTGATCATACCCCGATAAGGGTTGTGATTATGATGGTCGCAGCATGCCTATCTAATAGCAACAAAATACGCCGTTGGGTTCGGGTCGCTAGCTGCTTTAGCTCACGAGATACGAATTATCTGGTGTCTTGAGGTCGGGGGTTGGTCATACCCCGATAAGGGTTGTGATTATGATGTACGCAGCATGCCTACCTTATAGCAACAAAATACGGCGTTTGTCTCGTGCCGCTAGCTCCTTTAGTTCACAAGATACGAAAAATCTGAAATATCTAAGAATAAGGGTAGTTAGCCTCTCATGAAGGACTGATATTTTTTCATATCTAACCAGCTTATCTTACAGCAACAAAATACGCCGTTTGTCTCGTGCCGCTAGCTGCTTTAGTTCACGAGATACGAAAAATCTGAAATATCTAAGAATAAGGGTAGTTAGCCCCCCATGAAGGGGGGGAATTTTTCCATATCTAAACAGCTTATCTTACAGCAACAAAATAGCAACAAAATATGCCGTTCATCTGATCTCTCTAACTGCTTTTGCCTCCGAGTTATCGCTGTGGTTTCGCTAGCGTAATATTACGCTAGCGTAACAGGCGTTTTTCGGAGAAATCATGGAGCAACAAAATCAATTCTTGCGGCACAAAATAGCAACAAATTAGCAACAAAATACTATATACCTTAGGATATGGACTTATGAAATTGTTACGCTAGGGTAATATACCTCTTAAGCTGCGTACTATTCATACTCCAAAAAACTTTTGGAGGGTATGCGTAAGCCTCAGCCTCAGTCTAATGCCTCCAATGAACGACCACTGTGAAAGTTGCTTAACTTCAACGTTCTAATGTCCGATTTTTTTTTTGCGGACTGATATGGTGTACCATAAATAAATGTTTGGTTAGCGCGTTCGGCGCGTTCGGTTAAAGTAAAGCAACTTTGGCAGTAGTCGTTCATTGGATGGGTGACCAAAAATGTACTATCTTGAGCTCCTCCGTGCTTCGGAAGGCACGTTAAGCCATTGGTCCCGGCTCCATCTGCAGTCGTTAGCACCCACCAATCCAAACTGGGCTCGCGTGGTGGGTCACAGCCTAGTCTTCTTATTCCAAAGAAGGCACGTGCCCCTGCAGTGGGGAAATAAAGAGGCTTGTGATAATGATGATAATAACATACACTGTCACTGAAAGAGTTTAACTACTTAATTTGATCAGTTCTACAATCTGGGGTCCTTGGGGGTGAAGAAGCATTTCTGCAGGCCGCCAAGGTGTGGATGGTTGGTGTGGCAGTTTATAACTGATGTACCAGCTATCTTTGTGTCACCACTTAACATCAGGTGGGGTAAAGTCATTTGCCTTCCTATCGATAAAAAAAAAGAATATTTATGGCGGATTATAAAAATCGTAAAGCTGCAGGTTTCTCAATGCGCGAGATATTATCCGATGTGACGACAATATTTGAGGGTGACAGAATAAGGATTATGAGGTTGCACAAAAGGTTCTAAAAGCTTTGAGTGCGCTCGCAGAAAATAACTTTCTTACCTAGAAAATGGAATCTTATATGAAAAGATGCCTTTTAAATGTATGAACGTGTGAATTTATTTGTAACAGTTATCAAAACAGATATAGTTTTCTTCCATAATATAATAGGAATGAAAGGAAAATGGTTAGCCCTAGAAATAGTAAAAATGTTATATTTCAAATGAAAATTTTACATACGAGACAAAAGTATAGTTATTAGCGGGATTGGTACCATGTATGTATCATGGGTGCAATCCAGCGCGCGCCAGGCATCTGATAGGATTCGATCCTTTTTTTAATCTTAGGAAAATGCGTAAAGGTGCTCTCACACGATCTGCGTTGTCGCGGGCGAGGCCGCGCCGCGCAGGATTGCCAAACGTATGAGAACTCTAACGTTAGAGATTTAGTAGTATCTATGTATGATACGAGGTAAATAGATATCTCGTACACTTTGATATGAGATTTGGGCAATGTTGACGGTTTGTGACACAAACCGTCAACATTGCTCAAATCTCTGTACACAAACCAAAAATATTATCAGAAATTAAATTAATGTCCAGTCCACAAGGGATCATCTCAGTCAGTACAGATTCATTATGCCGTCACTAAATGTAACCTTATTCGTGTCATCACCTCGTATTATGTATAGAAGATACTGATAAATCTCGAACATTAGTTCTCATACGTTTGGCAATCCTACGCTTCCCGGGCGCCGCGCCCGCGATAACACAGATTGTGAGACAGCGCCTTAATGCATACCCCGCCTCCGGGTGAGAGACGAGGTTATGTGGGACTCCTTCTCCTCACAAATCCCGCTCACCCACTCAGCTAGCTCTTGAGATCAGCTCAGTGGACGCTTGGGTTAAGGCGAGGGTCCTACCCACTAAAAACCTGACAATGCTCCCTCGTTTGTTGGAATGGGTTTCGTGGGATCCAAAGACTCTCCACGGCTACACCCGGCAACAGGATTTGAAACTGCACCTTTCGCTATCCGGGCGCAAATTTTCAGGAGTAAATACTTTAGTTAAAATACGATAAAATATCATATTGTTAGCAAAATATGCTATGGACAGGCTTTAGCTTATTTATATTGTAATCTGTCTCTTTTTCTTATCATAGGCTCAGCTTAGACATAGTCATTTTGATAATTAGGCTTACTGTGCCCTTAGCACGAACCAATATCGAATTCGTAACGTTGGCGAGTAGGAAATGTCAGTGACAAAATGTGTACTGATTTTTATTTCACGTTACGTCCGTTATGGCGCTGCTGTTCAAGTTTCCATACAAAATTTGACAATGACATTTTGGACTCACAAACTATTCGCTCGTTTCGCGCTGTTGGACGATTACTTAGGTACTAAGATCTTCCTAAACTCAATCGTGAGGGGTAAGGAGGTAAAGTCATAATAAAAAATCTTCTGTTGTAACTAGGAGCCAAGCCTACCAGGCCACTCAGAAAGTTTTACGAAAAAAAGTTTTTATGTATAAGACACTGGCCACTTGTAATTATTTTTAACATTTCATCATTAAAAAATAAATCTGCATGCACACAAGCTTTACATAATCGTATCTAGTCAAACAAAACTTAGTAAGATAATCTACATTAAAATATCTCGTATAAAATCAAATATTTTAATATTTAACAAAAAGCCAAGCTTGTATTAAATGGCGCCAAAAACGGAGACGTAAATTGCGGTAAATGTTGCAGTATTACATGGCTTCACTTAATAAGTGAAACTTTATACTAAACTGGGATGGTAGCGAGCCAGCCAGCCTCTATTTCATATGGTTCATTACAGGCAGTGTTCAAGGGATAACATAATTTAACGCAGGCATCTCGCTTCTTCATAAAATGTTTTAGTAAATTTACTAGAAAGAAAGGTATTTTTGAACGTATTAATGCTTTGTAAACAAGAGAGATAGGGCATAGCGGCTTTTCTGCTCGAATCCGTACGCCCATCTGATAAAGTAATTTCCACCTTATAGAAGATCACAGTAAAATAACACAAACTTTTGCTGGTGTTGTGTTTCTCTCGATGTGTAAAGTTCCGGGGCTCCACGCGGTAGGGGATTTATTTTTATTGATTTATTTATTTTATATTTAATGTGTTTAGGTCATGGCATTTTCTACCAGTCAAGCGGAAAGAACGTGCAGAGTCAATAAAACGGTGGACAATCATAGAAAAGAGGAAACATCAAACAATGAGAAAAACTAAGTTTAATAGAAGAGTTTAATACATACATACATACACACATATATACATAAATAACTACATAATGTAGTATACATAAATAACTAGTTATGTCATAGTGTAATGTCAAGTGTCTGGAATCCAGTGGTTCGTATGTGTAAAAACCGCAAAAATCAAAAAAGTGTCGTTCTGCGATCTGATACTGTGAGTATTGTGTGTCGGGAACAAGTGCGAGTGAATAGTGAGAATGTGACCAGTGGTAGTATAGAACCGCATTAAAAGACGACGTCAGAGGGCAGACCAATAAGTCGGCCAATAACATCTACCCGCAATTACTTAAGTTACTCCGTGATCATGGCGCTTGCAACAGTGCCGAAATATCGGAGACTCGTAAAAAAATAAAAATAAGGTACACAGCTATAATGTTAGCGACCATGAAAGTTTAAAACAATATATACATTATGTAGAGTCCGAGTTTAGATAACCGTCGGTCGGTGCAAAGTGATATTTTTTGTATCGCAAGCGTCGATAGGCTATGGTGTCCGCTACCATCAGTCGGTCAATAGGCTTGTTTCTCACTCTTTTAACATAAAAAAACGACGTGTTGCTCTCAGGGAGTACCGGCAGAAGTGAAAACTTGAGTATTAAAGTTGTGCATTTTTGATATTTTGGAATGGTTAGGGAATAAACTCAAGGTCTAACAGCCTGTTTAGTGTTCCTTTTCTTAAGACCAAATATACTTCTAATATATTTTTGTACCGAGCCTGTGATTCGTATAATAATAAATTTAATTTTATTGATATGTTTAAAATTGGAATTAATGAATACAAAAAACTTTTAAATGATGTAATTGAATGAATGAACTGTTATTATTAAAATTTATTTATTTGTCAATTTGATTTGTGTAAACTTCTCTGTTACTTTGTTTTTGTTTGTTTTTTATTTAATTTAACTTTATATGATTTTTTATTAAATACACAGCTGCTCATAACTGTACTAATTGTTAGTGGAAACTTTGTTGATGTATGTTAATCTATATTTAATTTATCTAAATGTAATAAAATATTCTATGTTTCCCAAATAAAAATAAATGCATGAATTGCTTTAATTATACTATCAGTAACACTTCATATACACAAATTTTACGAATACACAGCAGTGTGGCCACTACATAGATGGTCGAGCCATCAGCTGTCACCATCCATGGATGGGCGTGGCACGCTGTAACAAATACACACACGAACATTCGCGCAAGCGCCCTGCGCCGCCTAAACGGAACAGCAGGCGCAGGCATACATTTTCGCCACAACGTAGAAAGAGAGGGGGTTACTTCCTCTCCTACGCCGCGCCGGCTGTCTTCTCTCCATCCGTCTTACGAATCTTCGATCAGGCCACGTGTCCTGACGCGAGTTTAACATTTTTTACACATTACAAAAAAGTGTACAACGCCGCCGCTAAAGAAGTTTACACTTCAAATAAACAAACGTAGGTACGAGTTCATAAACTAAACAAATATTTGTGAATTTCAAGAAAAGGACCTCAGGTGGTAGGGTATTGGATCAGGGTAGGCAATAGCGCGAGTGACATATTTGGTATCGCAAGCATATGCTATGGTGACCTTTTAACATATAAAAATATTGGGAAACTAAGACAAGAAATAAGCCATCAATTAATTATATTTATTTCACATTAGCTGATATCATTTTGATTGATATAATTTCAGTTTTGTTATTATTCCTATTTCTTATAACTGGAGATAATTAGGATTCATTATAGCATCAAAATGAGTTTCCGTTAGGCATACTGGTTGTCAAAGCAATCGCCATCCGTTTCCGCTCAGAGCACTCATAATAACGTTTATTTTCGTTCAAGCCATAATATCAGGATATATATAGGTTTAATACATAATTTAACATAATAATTTTTAATACATAACGCCGGAACTGATGAGATATTAAAAGTCAGTATAAATATTTGAAAGAGAGATGATGGAGATATATTCTGTAATTTAATTCTGTGAAAATTTCAACTAGCCACGTACGAACGACAGCGGACTCTAATACTTAGCAATAGTGTTCCGTTGCTAAATCAAAGTTATGGAACCTTGAAAAGGATACTTTGCGATGGTGAGTATAATAAAAAATAGGGGTTGTTGGTAGAAGGGTGAAAATTTAGGGTTGTATGTATTTTTGTATGATATATTGTTTTAAACTTTCATGGTCACTAACATTATAGTATTTTTGTATGATGTATCATAAAAAAATAAAACCATATATTTTGTCCGAAAAAAAATTTAAGGAGAAAATTGGACCACCCTAAACATTTAGGGGGATGAAAAATGGATTTTGTCCGATTCTCAGACCTACTAAATATGCATATAAAATTTTACGAAAATCAGTCGAGCCGTTTCGGAGTTAACAATTACGCACACCGTGACACGAGAATTTTATATATTAGATGTTCCTAGAATATTGATTAATTTTTCTTTCCTTATTATCACAAAAGTCACGACCCTCAGCAATGAGGAGCCCGACACAAGGAGGAGGGTTACCACAAAAAAGTTGGACATTAGTTCAACACGAGTTTGGCTAAACCAGGTTTGAAACCGTGTATTACTAGAGGTAGAGAACACTTTAAATGAGATTTATCTTGAATGGTATTCGGGTGTTAATTATTTTAATAACAACTGACTGAAACGCCAAAGCCCTAGAAATTGGCTACTATAGTAACAGCCAATTATTACTTAACTTGTTATTATACTGCAAAATATACATATATGTATATACGAAAATTCGTGATATCGGCGTCTCCGGATTCTCAGAACTGATAATGGGCATGTGAATGTAGCACTTTGATCTATCTATTAAGGGAAGGTTCTTTTGGGACGCACATATTATAACTGAAATGAGAATCTACAGTCAATGTTTAATAAGAAAAACATATCAATTTTTAAAAACACAAATTTTTATCATTACAATAATATGCTTAGTATACAATATAATTAAGAGTATTTTAAATATTTCTTACAGGGAGTTTAATAAATGAGTATTATGCTGTGCGCAACTAAATAAATAAAGTAACAAAGAACTAAGTCCTTATTGTATGCGTACAATTTTTCCTCGCCGACTGAAGTCGGAACTACTCTTTACTGTTCCGACACGATGCATGGAGGTCCAGAAAGGGAGAATATAAATTGTTATGGGGTACAGGATCAATGGCAGGTAGGGTCTGTGTTGTTATGGCAACGGGACGCAGCCTCCGGCTTTACGTTTATACATGTATTTTTAAGTAGGCGCTTGAAACAAGGCAGGTAAATGTTTCTGTGTAAAAGTTGCCGCTATGTTTGTTAGTCTCGTAACGTTTTGATTAAGTCGGACTAATGGGTAAAATATTCATGATTGAAACGACAAAATAGAGTCAGTTCGAAATTAATTGTGTAAAAGGGCTTGTGTTATAAAATAAATCCTTTACTGGTTGTGGCAAACCACAAAATTATGGCATTAAAATTATGTTAAAATTAAAGAAAATATTATTGAAAGTATTTACAATTCCAATCGGACTTATTTAATTGTATCCAAATCCCAAATTTCCTCGAATGTAGGTATAACGGCTTCTCTTAATATAATGAAAACCAGTCTTTAATTTTTCATTAAAACTTTACCCAAAGAAGGATTAATTTATTCAAATATCATCATTTCTGTGACGAATTTCGGAACGGCTGAAAAGAAAGTTTAGTGAATCAAAAGCAGCTGAAAATTATTGAACCGAAAATAAGGCGGTCGGAAATCGCATGAAAAGATCGCAAAAACGCAAGCTTTGTTATCCCGGATTGTTCGAAGGACTCGGAATACCGAGAGGGTTTCTTTGGTATAGGAAATACAAAAACTTTGTTTTTC
Organism: Chilo suppressalis; assembly: GCA_902850365.2. NCBI lineage: Eukaryota > Metazoa > Arthropoda > Insecta > Lepidoptera > Crambidae > Chilo > Chilo suppressalis. The sequence continues at coordinate 10,648,380 of OU963907.1, forward strand.
GATTTGATGGCTTAAGATTTTTGCCTAAATAATTAAGGAAAATTTAACAGTCGCATAATCGGTGATCCCTTTAAAAAAACAGGAAAGAATGTTTTATAGAAAGAAAAAATTGTGTTTAGATTAATAATAGAATGAGTTAACTTCGATTGTTTTTTTTATAATACGAACAATGAGGTTGAATTATTGAAGTAGTTCCAACCTCTTTTAATTAAACAATAAAACAAACAAAAAAAAAAACGTAGTGAAAGGTTACTTCTCAACTCTCAATACTGAGTATCTTATTATATCTGTCTTCAGAAAGTTTTAGTACGAGAGCCCACGACCAAAACCATGTCTCATAGCAATACGGCAAAAACCCTATAAAATCGTTAGATTGTATGATTCTGAACCCGACTAGGTGTGTAGTAACGGTCGAAAGTGTAGCAACTTCGTGGGAGGCCATTTCTGCTGTGTCAAAAAATAAAAGACAGTCGGTATTATAGCAATACGTCTGATAGTGAAAATGTACATAGATTTTATAATTGTATTACGAAAAAGTTTGTTTTCAGACATTTTGCGCGTAGCATATAGCCTGAGCGCATTTTTGAAAATGTCAACAAATTTAGCCGACCTGTATCATAGCAATACGGATAATTTTTTTTTTCAACTTTTCGTATTGCTGCCATGATTACCAAAAACCTGTTTTCAGACACTTTAAGTGTAGCATATACTCCCAAAAACGAGAATAACGTTTCGGAGTCGCCTGGCCGACGCCTCTGTTAAATGTTTTTAATTCTTTGTTAATTATCATCTAATAAATTCAGGGTCGCAACGTATTCATTGGTTTGTAACAGAAAATTCAAGATGCCTCAATACGATTTTTAAATGATATCTGAGTATCGAAAAGTTGTCTGATAGAGAAGGTGCTACACTTAATTTGTCTGATATAAATTTTTTGCACATGTGGACAACTTATTTTATCATGTCCAACAATTTTCAGACATATTGCTATGATACCGATGGGTAAAAATTGTTAACATTTTCAAAACGGTTTCAAAATTTAATGCGTTCACATTTCCGTCTGAAAATTGTTTTGTTCGCATCAAATAACCAAAATTTACTAATAAAAAAGATTTTCAGACGTATTGCTATGAGACATTTTTTTTGTCTCATTTTTAATTTTTTAAAGTGATTTTACGGGTTTGTGCTACACCACTAACGTCTGAAAAATATGTTTCCGGTATCTCAGAACTATCATTCAACTACAGTCTGCAAATCAGACATATTGCTATAATGCAGTTCGGTAAAATTCTTTGACAATTTTGAAAATTCGGTCAGATCAAACGCTACGCGGAAAATGTCTGATATTGGTATTTTCGAGTTCAAGATAATCGTATCTATCGATTTGATGCGGTTTTGGCCGTATTGCTATGAGACAAAAATTTTGGTCGTGGGCTCTCGTACTATTTCGAAAGAAAGTTTCAGTTTCGCATCCTGAAAGGGATGCGAAACATCAAGTTCTGTAATAACATATTTTAAACCCGTTCAAAAAATTGTTTCCTTTACTGTATGCGTGAAAACTTATGAAACAAATACTGAGTTTTTTTTAGAACCTTTCTATATATATTTTTTTCTTGTTTAATATTGAAATAAAAGCAGAACTTACACACATATACATATTTTAGGCACACTCGCAAGCTCAGTAGCTTTACAAAGTAGATTAATAAGCAAAAGTTTACTTGAGGCAGCTTTGGAAAATTTTACAGACAGTCGCTTAGCAAAGGCAAATTGTCCCTAAGTACGTAGAGAACGTGAATTATGGAAGTTTTGTATTTGCGGTTATACATTTTTTAAACCTTTTGTAGCCGTCATTATAATTTAGATGTGTAATTAAGTGATATTAAATAATTGCCTATGAACCGGCTTAAAACAAAATACAATATTCTTGAAATCTAAATAAAATATCAGTAGACAAAAATCCACAAAGACCCGGTTTCAGACTGGATTCGAACCTGTATCTTCCACTATCCGGGCGGCCCTTTTCCGCTTGAATTATTACAGGAAAGTTTAAGTTCCATCCGGGTTTTCTACGCCACATAGAATGCCAGTATATCGAATGCCAATGGATCGGTGACAATTAACCGAAAACCCAATATATCGACATGCCATTTAGTCGAATGACGAATAATCGATTGATCAGTAGCTCGTTATGCCAAAAAATCAAAAACTAATTAGATCGATGTTTTATGAGATAAAATTGCAAATAATCGAATGCCTAGATGATCGACGTGTCAATTATCATATCAATTATAGTATCAAAGACGGGATTAATATTTTATAGAAATTGTTCGGTAAACTCATAACTATATGACTTACTTATTATAGTATCAAATAATTTAATAACTACAAATTTTTTCAACAGTATTTTCTATATTTAATAGATAAATAGAGATAACCCGGACGTGAGGGCGAGATTAAATAAAATTTTAAGCATAAACGTTTATCTCGCTTATGCATAATCGAGGTGTTTCGCGTGTGTCAGCGGTCATCTGCTGTTTCCTGAAAAAGTTTGAATTATACCCGTTTTTATAGATATATTGTATCAACTCGTCAAGCTAGCTGACCCAGCGAACTTCGTACCGACATAAAAATAGGGGCAGGTGGTAGAAGAGAAAATTAACATATTTAATCCCTTCCTCGTTGAAACCTTTTCATTAACATTTTTTTACTATATGTCCAATTCTAGTTTCTTTTAATAAATGTTTCCAGCGTCTGGCATTGCTTTGAAGCTGATGTATTTTTTTTTAAATACCCTGATAATTAAATTAAATTAAATCTGTAGCCGTTATACAACAGTATATCCCTGTTTCGTTCACTTTTTATAAAGTTCACTATATAACTAACTTCCATTTAGGAAGGAAATATATCTAAAACTCAGCGTCTAGTTAAATTTCAATTAATAACGTCTAATATGTTATATAATTAATAATATATACATATTTTCCGGTAACCTAGGTAAATATGGATTTATTAATTATTTATAACATGACATACGACACATTCATACGTACTATTCATTCTTAGTGGCCAGTAAATCTGAAACGGGGGAATTTAAATCAAAGAGATTTTAACCTAGTTGGGCTTATTTTAACTAAGTATATTCGTCGATTTACAAAGCTTTGACTAATGTGCAGCTTTGACGAGTATGCAGAAATAAGAACTTGACCAATGTGCAGCTATGACGAGTATGCAGAAACATGAACTTGACGAGTAGACAGTAAAAATAAGAATTTTGCATCGCTTGACGAAAATGCAGTTTTGACGAGTGTGTCGTACATCATACATACAAAGTGCACTCGAACAAACACACTTAGATACCGCTTAAGAAAACGACGAGATTTCGAGTTCCATCCACTTGAGACACGCGTCTGTGAAGTTTTTGTGCAAAAATGGAACAAAAATAATTCATTTTAACCTTTGTTTGAATTCAACATTAAACGGTTAATTATCTTTTTTGAAGTGAAACTTCTGTATAGACGGGGGAGATTAGGATTCTGTATTACCACTTTGGAAGTGTCAATCGCGCAAACTATTCAGTTTAGAAATAATTAATTTAAAAACTTCCGTATCATTTTTGAATATCTATCCATAGATACCCCACGCTTATGGGTTTGATGAAAAAATTTTTTGGAGTTTCAGTTCCAAGTATGGAGAAACCCCAAAAATTATTGTTTTTTTTTCCATTTTCGTGTGAAAATGTTAATGCGGTTCACAGAATACATCTACTTACCAAGTTTCAACAGTATAGTTCTTATAGTTTCGGAAAAAGAGGCTGTCACATACGGACGGATAGACAGACAGACAGACATGACGAACTCATAAGGGTTCCGTTTTTTGACCATTTGGCTACGGAATCCTAAAAATTTAAAGATTTGCCAACAAATTGAGCTACAGGCGGGACCTGTAACTTCTAAAATAAGAGAATGATAAAACTAAAAGAATATTTGATGTACATTAATTACCATGCAAACTTCTCCTTTAAGAGAGGCGTGAAGAAGCATTTTTGCAGGCCGGCAAGGTGAGGATGGTTGGTGTAGCAGTCTATAACTGCTGTACCAGCTATCTTCGCGTTTGGACTATATCATCACTTAACATCAGGTGGGCTAGAATCATTTGCCTACCTCGCTATAAAAAAAAAATCAACTCACCTGAATCCCATTTAAGCGCACCTAGCGACATCTATTGAAAAAAAATGCATTTTCTTCGCAATAAAGCTGCCACCTGGAACGTCCTAGATAGAGACTTATTATTATAATACGATAAAATAACATATATCTATATTTCGTCCAATATATTGAAAGTCAACAACCTTTCCAATTTTATTGTTTTCGTCATACGAATTTTTGATTAGGTCACGTTTCCGGACGCGATCTGGCCACGTGTCATGATGCGATCAGGCCACTTGTCCTGACGAGAGTTTAACAGTTCTTACTCATTACAAAAAAAGTGTACAACGCCGCTTAAGAAGTTTTCACTTCAAAAATACACTATTATTAAAATATCGATCAAAGTTACATCGAACTACGATTTTATATTATATTAAGAACTTTTAAATTATCTTACATCCTGCTACGGAACCTTTCATGGGCGAGTCCGACTTGCACTTGGCCACCTTTTTTAAGCTGTGCTACATCAAGTAACCACTCTCCATGTTAAGGTACTGCCGAGCTATTACTTTAAAAGCTCCACTTAAAGAAGTTACAGAGTTAATTTTATCCTTTAAAAATGTAAATTTGTTTATCTTCCATTGTAGTATGAAATTTGTATATCCAATTAATATCCATGTTTCGTATTTCAAGATAACACAAAAAGGTAAACATTTCGTATACTTAATTAGATAATATTTCTATAGGTACGTTACTGTTATAAAATGGAAGAAAAATATTTTCGAAGGTAAATAAAAAAAATATAAATTATGGTTTTCGTATTGGATGCTAAAAATGATAACACTCAGTCATAAGAAAATATTCCACATACACATAATTTAATATTTATAAAAAATATTGTAGTTCTATGACAAATAATAATTCTACTACTCATAAGCTTCTCCTACACGTGCGCGACGAAGCTTTGGTACTAAAACTCGTTGCAAAATTGAATTAGTTCCATCGTAAGGTCCGAAGCTTCTTTAACTGCACATACAAATTTATCGTCTCCCATAACCTCTTTTAGGCCAGAAATCGCCAGTCAAGGTATTGTCTAGCGCCTCATTCAATTTTAGAATGCTAATTTTAGCACGTTTTTTACCAAAGCCACCCAAAGCTTCGTCGCGTAGGTGTGAGAGAAGCATTAGGTAATTATTCTTTAAGTCAGCATGAAGTGCCGTTTATACGTGATAGCGGAAACCATGCAAGTTTTCTGAATAAATTCCTCGCCGTTTCTACCGGCTCATCTCAGTTACCTTGAAACAGGTCATGCGTGCCTCGGGCAAGTAAACTTTCTTAGCTCCAGATTCGGTGCCGCACCTGGGACGCTCAATGCTCTGTCACAGCATGAATGGACTCCCATTTTATAGGATTCGTCATTATAAAAGAGGCAATTTTGACTGGCGTATTTTTAATTTTTCTTCATAACAACTCCAGTTTCATTTTGGTCGTATGTTAACACGTGATTTTTAAGTTAAATATTAGGTACATTCAACATTATAATTATGATTTTACAATGTTGTAATGTATCTGTCAAATTCCTCGAAAAAGAATAATACTTTTAACGCTGTTGGGAGCTTAAAACACGCATTGATTGGTAACGAGCTTAATGCTCGAGTAATACTAATCAGTGTTATAATTTATGAGAACATCTATTTTCTAGTAGCCAACCTCGTTTCTCTTTTGACCTGTCTCGGCTATCAACTTTTATGTTATTAAAGTCTCAGAGTGCGTTCAGATTCCAGAACAAAGGACTTTGGTTATTTATAATCAAACTGCGTGTAAGTCATGAAAATGTATTCAGCAGTCGTCTGCAAACTGATTTTATCGCAAGTTTCACCAGCAAGCAAAATGGGCCACAACATAACTCATACATAATCATATACATGCGGGACGAACGACCCTTTGTAAGGTCCACTAAACTTCCCGATTCACAAATAAGGGCATAATTATAGCCGTGGAGGCCCTTTTCCGCTTGAATTATTACCGAAAAGTTTATGTATTACCTATTTGAATTTAGGACAGGTTAAGTGTAGGAATGCTAATAGTGATTGAATGAAAAAAAACTCGGTGTAACAATAATTATTTGTTCAATAAAAAAATGTGAGTTCATATAAGTACCAAATTTAATAGTTACAGTTACAAATTTTGTAACTGTATAAGTTCATGTTTGGCCATGGAGTTGGGGTGCCCACTGGGGGTACTACGTGTGTTTGGCAAGTACAGTGAATTGGTGTATGTAGTATTTATCAATGTTTATATAGAGTACAGCTTTACCATGCTACGCATTGCTGTTACTAAATTGCAATAAAAACAGATTACTTCAACAAGCTTACAACATGTCAAACAATAAAAACGTATTCGTGAAAATTTAAATAATATCTCCGTTAGCAATACGCAGAATTATTTGCCTTATGTACCTCTTGATTTGAGATTCTTCTGAGACGTCGCTTTGTCGCTTGCTTCGACCTTTAGCGAATATGTGATTTTGAACAAACCAATATTTTTTATATAAACTTAATATTATATTGTATACTAGACTTTATATTTTACCTAGTAAGTTTAATCTAGAATACACTTTTAGTATTAAAATGTCACGTTAAAAATATCCTTATTTTAATAAAATCGAATAAGAGAAATATACCCCTATAATTTATTTCCAAAGAACGACTTTGAATGAGCTTTTGTTTTTCGTAATCATCGTAATGGATCAGGCGTAACAGAATGTTTGCTATATTTATATCATTCGGGTCACCACTTTTTTTTATCACTGGTTGAGCTTTAAATCTTTTTGCATTTACAGAACAGAGAGTGGAAAGGTAAAATGTGACGGTAACTCATGCATAGATAAAAAATGTGTTAGCCCCCTTTTAGGAGATGGGGTGATGAACTCGGGTAACGGCTGGCCAAAAAGCAGAAGTTGGAAATTCGCTGAATAATTAAAATGGAGTACATTCCCGCGAACCACCGCCAAGCCACCTTTTTATTTTGTTCTCCTCGAATTGCGTACTTCAATCAAATGCTCACGTCTCCGTGCTGCGTACGGTTCACTTACTCCGTTGAATAGTAGTTGTGTTTTGATCTTCATTTTGTTTTTTGTTCGGTGATTTCTTGAGTTGCCTCTTTTGGATTCGTTCTTCTTTAGGCATTCTGAGTACCTCATTTGGTGGTTGTATGTTTTGGAATTACTATTATATTCGCAATAGAAATGAGCAAAAGTTTTAAGGTACCTAGTAAAAGAACATAATAGGATTTAGGTATTAATTACGTAAAGAATAAAGAGAGCTATTCCATAGCGGATTGTTTATCTTCATTTGAGGTTTAGCTGAATACATAGCGTTTTGTAATGTTGTGCTCTTGCACTAAATAAGGTTGTTAGAGAGCTACCGATAAAGGAGATAAAAACCTGTGAATTTAATATACCAATGTGAATCTGAACTTCAAAGTGGCCAAACGGTGGCACAGGCTAAGCTGAAATAGTTTCAGCTATAATGTTATTCAGTAGTTGTAATAACTAACTGACTAAGTGCGAGTCGGACTCATACATGGAGAGTACCGTACCATTAAACAATACTTTACATTTAAAACACAGATTGTTAAGTTTCAAGTGAATCATGTTTTGGATGTGGCCCACACCGCATCTAATTCTTAATGATTATCTTGTTTTTAATACTCAACTTGTAAATCGTTATATAGTACGGTAAATAAGATACAACCCACTGACAGACGGACGGACGGAAAGCGAAGAATTGGTTCCGATGCCACCCATTGGCTATGGAACAGAGTTTTTTTTCTCGATTGCGCATTGCAAGAGCGCAAAGCGCGTCGCGCAGAGGGTATTATGTTTAACAGTCTACTAAATATATGTATGTATGTTCCTTTGTGGCACACTTTTGATGATTTACATACGTCAATCGATTCGTCTTAATCACGGGAGTGCTTATAAAAACTTGCTATTGAACTTTGAAAACAGTAAAATTCTGAGTTTTTCATTAAATTTTAATAATCAAAATAAATATCTATTAAAATTTAATGAAAAACTCACAATTATACTATAATGTAATGTAGCTTATAACCAAGGCCCTATCTATATATAGGGAAATTCATTATAGTCGATTTAGCTATCAGGGCACGAAAGTGTAACCAACAAACACACTTTCGCATCTATAATATATTACTAATGATCCGCCCCGGCATTGCACGGGCGAAATTTATTTTAACGGGATAATATATAGCCAATTTCACTCGGATATAATGTAGTTAGTTATAAAGAAATTTTTTACTAGCATAACTTTCTCTCGAAGAAGTCGTCAGAGCGGATTTTTATCAAGTAAAAATTTTCTTTAGATTTATATATTTTACATTTTGCATTGAGAAAGATATAGAGATTATTTCTTATAAAAATAATAAATATTGTATCTACCTTATATTGAATGAATTTTCGAAATCGGTTCAGTAGTTCGAGAGATTATTTGTTACAAACATACAACTCTTGCCTCTTTATAATATTCGTAGAGTTAGTTAGAATAATTAATAATCAAAAAGATTTAAAATTAAACTAAGCAAATGGTTTATATGATTATATATTTTGTAAAAGTTACTTAGATTTTTTTGTAAACAGTAATTCGTTATTCGCTCATTTATACATACTTATTCTTATTTTGTTTATAGGTAAAAAAAAAATATTTGGAAAATAATTGCTATCCTAAACAACTATAAAAAAACACCAGCAAAAGATGACTTTTACGGAAGATAAGTTTTAGTTAACTATTTAATTTACATGCATTAGATATTGATTAGAACGATTTGCTTTAACTTCACACATTTTTGCGAAAATTGAGCCCCATGTATAGCCCTGGTGGTAAAGTCTCTATATGTCTTAATAAAGGGACTCATTTAAAAAAAAAGGTCCATTCTTGAACATCTAATGGGTCCCGACTGTTAAAGTAGCTTTGTTCCTTATTTAACAGAATTATGGACTGTTTTTTCTTTTTAGTTTTTATTTGAAGTAATATTTAAGCAGTCGGGATTTTTGATTTTCTAACTTTACCTTTTTTTAACAGAAACGTTCGGTATTTTACAGTGCATTATTCACAGGGATCTTGGGAAACAGAGCGTATTTTTTTATTAAATCCATATCTACCTACATCTTTCTCCATCTTACCTGCATTGCGAATACGATAACTACATCTGAATTTTATATTTTTCGGGAAGGCACTAACATTTTCAATGCAAATACCGTGCTTTGCCTTACAGTTGAAAGACGATGAAAGTTTGCTTGCATGAAGATTTATTGTTTCAAACTGACAAACAGTATAATAATATAACTCGACTGCTACATTAAACACAGTACTTGTACTACTTGAATTTTACTTAAATAAATTTAAATAATAAAAACTCAGCAGTTGAAAAGTTTATGAAACGCACACGATTTTGAGCTGCATAATTACGTTCTGTTCTAGTTTTCGGTTGTGTAGAGGAAGGAGTTTAAAAATTGGACTACAAACAACTAGTTCTATTTGAGTTTCGACTACGACAAATAGGGATCAACTACTCTTGTCTACTAACAGTTAACAAATGTCTCGTCTGCTGCCTGGTTCACGTGATTTTTTTTCTAGTAATATTTTTTTTTTATTAAACATATATAGCAGTTAAATGCTTAAAAAATAAAGAGTCTCTGTCATATTAAATGGAGTCTTCAGTTTAATGTCGAAACAACAACTTCTAAGACCTATGACTCCCGAACTTGATTTTTTGCAATACTAAATGTGGCACATTCCTCTGTTGCAATCTTTGCAATTATACCTTCATCATTCACTACTTTAGGATTTAACGTATCCCCCATACCAAAATTTGTCAAAATTATATTAGCGTTGAGGCAAATTAATAGACAAACAGACAGTGTAACGTACCTCAAGGACGATTCTTCCTTTTGGTATTCAAAGGTTCCATTTCACATATTTTGTCATCTAACACCATAGTTGTCCATCAGGCATAAAAACATATTCCAGTATTAATTCCTGGAAACGCACAATTTCAAAAATATCACGCACTATTCATCATTTTGTAAATACTTATAATAATTCCATCTGTACTGAAAATCACTATTCCAGAATGTTGGAAACTTACCGGCATTTCTCTTTATTCTGTTATTTATTTATTTTCATTACTTTTTCTCCCATTTTATTTATTTTTAGTCGTAATTTTTGTTTATATTATTTCTTGACAAAGTTGACGTCTTTGCCATAGTTACACGGATACTCTCTCCAACTAGCTCTATGCCTATTCAAAACCTCCACAGCTACCTACTTCTACTTTGATTCTTTTTAGTTTGATTCGAATCGTGTCTCAATTTAAATGGTTCCGGACCTATAAAAGGCCTAGCCACCCTGATCTTTGATTCATTTCTTCGGCAAAAGTTGCCATAATAGCTTTTGTTAGCTCGCTACCGAGATATAAATTAATAAAAGGCCTTGTCCCAAGCAAAGCCCTCAGAGCTATAGAGCACCTTTGGCTCTCTAAACTTTACTTTACTCGTCCTCTTCACTATACTTCCAACCTCATCGGCGGAAGTGCCACCCGGCCTACAGCAGCATCGGCCAGCCTCCAGCTGCTTCGACCCGCCTACCACCGGTGCCTGCCGTTCCACCAGCAGTGCCGGGCATCTCAAAACTTCGCCGGCCAACCGACCAGCAGCGCCCGCCAGCCACCACCAGGGCAGGCCAAGAATCGAGAGACGCCCGAACAGAAGCGCTTCTGCCTACCAAGAGCGCCGCCCGACTGACAGCAGCACTGCCACCCGCTTAAGTCTTCACTGAAAATAGCCGACGAACGACGCCCACTTCACCACTACATACTTCAAACCCCACACTTCACATTCTCACACTTGCTCTTGCTCCTTTTCTCGCATAAATATAGACATGCTGTTACAAAAATACAAATAAAGCTTGAAGGGTGTTGAAGTACATCATATAAGGAGTCTTCTCTAATTTTCTTAAAATACTTGCATGAAGTTTTAAGTTTTTATAAAAACAGTTATTTTTAATGATATCGAACTAGTTACGTGTCTTAAAATGATCGATATTTTTATTAATCATTAAAAATAACTGTTTTTATAAAAAGTTAGGTAGGCAGAAGCGCTTCTGTTCGGGCGTCTCTCGATTCTTGGCCTGCCCTGGTGGTGGCTGGCGGGCGCTGCTGGTCGGTTGGCCGGCGAAGTTTTGAGACGCCCGGCACTGCTGGTGGAACGGCAGGCGCCGGTGGTAGGCGGGTCGAAGCAGCTGGAGGCTGGCCGATGCTGCTGTAGACCGGGTGGCACTTCCGCCGATGAGGTTGGAAGTATAGAGAAGAGGACGAGTAAAGTAAAGTTTAGAGAGCCAAAGGTGCTGTATAGCTCTGAGGTCTTTGCTTGGGACAAGGCCTTTTATTAATTTATATCTCGGTAGCGAGCTAACAAAAGCTATTATGGTAACTTTTGCCGAAGAAATGAATCAAAGAACAGGGTGGCTAGGCCTTTTATAGGTCCGGAACCATTTAAATTGAGACACGATTCGAATCAAACTAAAAAGAATCAAAGTAGAAGTAGGTGGCTGTGGAGGTTTTGAATAGGCATAGAGCTAGTTGGAGAGAGTATCCGTGTAACTATGGCAAAGACGTCAACTTTGTCAAGAAATAATATAAACAAAAATTACGACTAAAAGTAAATAATTATTAAGTTTTTATAAAAACAGTTATTTTTAATGATATCGAACTAGTTACGTGTCTTAAAATGATCGATATTTTTATTAATCATTAAAAATAACTGTTTTTATAAAAAGTTAAAACTTCATGCAAATATTTTAAGAAAATTAGAGAAGACTTCTTATATGATGTACTTAAACACCCTTCAAGCTTTATTTGTATTTTTGTAACACCCTGTATACAAATATATATATATATATATATATATATATATATATATCTTAAACTGTTCTTCTGCTTTTTCCTTCACCTTTTTTATTATATAACTATTTATTTTTCCGCTACACGACAACAGATGAGGAGACCTAGTTAATTTTGCACAGCGTATAGTAGTATCTCATAATTGTACCGTAATACCTATTTATTTTACCCATCGCACATTAATATACTCTTATCGTAATAAAGTGTGTCTTGAGATTGAAGTTGAACTTTAGGGTTCAATAAAGATTCCTTCACTCAACGTGAATGAACTGAGTCTTGTATGAAAATAAACTTATGTAGGTGTTTCATACTAGCAAACATATCGGTCAAAGTAGGTTTTATACAAAGTGATAAATTACAGATGATTTCGAGGAACGTCTGGGAACTTGATATTGTGCACAGACAACTGGTTTAATAACAGTTAATTCAAAGCTTGTGTCTACTGCTGTAGCGAACATTCTACGTTATAAACCTTAAACCTAATTTTAGTAGTTCATAAAACTGTTCCGGAGAATTCGTAATTTAACAGTGACAGACTATGTGACTTAAAATGAAATAACAAAGGCGATCCAGTACCTACTAATAAGTCTTCATTTATTATTAGATAGGTACATCCAAGTTATTTAATTAACATCATCTATCTATTTGAAGTACTAGATTAAGTAGAAAATATGGTATACAATTTATTTAATAATCTACATTCAAATGCGTTCAAATGCGAAACACTGCTTATTTGAATAATGTTTCAAATAAACGATTCAATTCAATTAAAATTGCACAAATAACTCGTGTTAAACTAATTTTAAGTGGTCGTTGATTACACTACAAATAACCATTTATATCTGAATAAATAGGCCCAAACGCGTCCGTATATTAATCCAATTTAAATTTTAAGTACAAACTTTTGTTTACAGATTATATAAAATATAAATGTATTTAATTTAATGAGGTAGTACACTTCAAATAATTAGTTTTATTTAAGATGCCGTGTATAGCGGTAGTTTAGGTATTTGAGGGGGTGAAGCAGGGGAAATGAGTGACGGGTACTGTCAGTCATCCCGCGCAAACCCCGTTGACGTTCACAGCTATAAGTTTGTATTATACTGAAGCGGACCGGTAAAATGCAGTCGTATTATATACATACAATACATTACATACGATACAAATAAATAAATAAATAATATCTAAACTTGATTTACTTGACATGTCATCACACACACTATTAACACGTCAATAATTTTGTTTCAAAATTGTGCAAAACTACATGAAGCTGAAATAGCAGACATTGACGCAAAACATATTTCTGGCAACTGTTTTGATTTTAAGGGTTTCGTATCTCAAAAGGAAAATCTTTCTCTTACCTCTTATCAGTCATTTTCACGACTTCCTATAACTTCTGTCACAATTTTTAATTTTCTTTAAATCGGTACAAATATGTACCAACTATAAAACTTGAAAAACACATTAAACTTTATAATTTTATACATTAGACACTTCTTTTAACTATTTAGTTTTGGCATAAATCCGAAGAGATATACATTTAGACGTGACGAAAATGAGAGATGCAGTAAATTATGAATTTCTGTTTTAATAAGACATACATAAAAATAATAAGCATACAAATCATTGTTTAAAGTAAACCACCAAATTAAAAACTAAACATTCATTTGACATTGTGGGTTACTTACCATGCGAAGAGATGGCGCTGCTTTGTAGCCTGAGCCTGGAGAAAATTCGACACGGCCATCAGATTTATTAATTTAAATAATAAGAAGGAACACATTTTTTTAAATATGTATTATTATTCCAAAATGTCATTCTGAAGCAGTACCCGTTATAAATATGTTCAGTTTGAACCACAATGTACGTTGAATATTCCATCCTCTCAGCTTATTTGTTGGGTATGGTAACAATAAAAGTTGTTCCAAGAATAACGCCACGCCTCTCTCATTCTAAAACAAGTTTCATGGAGTGCTTCACATCAGACGGGAGATGTAATCGGCAAGCGCAAGGATGGGAGCTGGTCCAATGTCTCTTGGATCGGCATGTCTAGCACTTGGCATTTTCTCCATTTAGAAGCCGCCGCATTATATGTGTATGTATCGGATGTGTGTAAATAGTATAAGAATGATTTTTTATAATAGCACCTTGAGAAATTATAAAGTAGCTTGAACAAATTTTCACTTTTGTATTAAATTACAACTTTTATTTTCGGGACAATGGTAACCTTGGCCTGCCAAAAAACAGTCAAAATTATACATATTAGCTGTTTTGGCAAATTAGCTTGCCTAAACCGGTAAATACTATACTTTACGAAAATAACAAAAACAAAATCGGTTCAGAAATCTTGAGCAGCAAGAACGTGACAGTCTTGACTACTTGTATTTATAATGTTAGCCTGGATTCGGGGACATTCCCCTACTTTACATAGAATTACAAACATACATCCATTGCACAACAATGGTATTAATTTCCTAAATGTTATATCAATCAAATAAAGCGTTTTACGGCACATTAAGCTAAAATTGCTCTCATACATATACAGTAAAAGTGCACACGGTAAATTTACTTTAACATTTTAAACACGTAATCACGAAATGGGTTGTTAATAGTAATAATTGCCGCAGCACATAAATAACAATGAATTTATATTCGCTCAATTTGCACAAATTGAACAGTGGTAGATATTGCAACTTTTACGAGAGTAAAATAGCATTTATTTCGTTCACAGAGAAGCCACGGTTTAATTAAGCTTCGTCGTGGTTCACAGTTTCGGAAGTGGCTCCCATCATTGTTGTGCCGAATTAAAATGTTTATATTATGAAAATTTTACAAGCGTAAATATAGATGGTTGAAAATTGTATTAAGTATTATCCCTTTAGGAGTTACGAGTATGTGCTTGTGGTTCAATTGCAGTTGAAAATAAAAAAGGCGGGTGTGACATCTTTGCACTGATAAATTCAATTTAATATTTTTGTGTCAGTACATAAGTATTTATTAATTGTTCGGTTTAAAACAAATATTCGGGAATATTATACATATACAATAAGATTATTACCTTTAAAAAAATTACCCATTGTTTAGATATTACCCCACCTTTTTTTTAGATTAACTTGTAAAAATTATTGTAGACGAGATAAAATTTACCATATCAAATAGATAGTTAATATAAACATTAAAACTCCATTATGGTTGAAGCTAATTCTAAAGCTAAAGGGGTTGAAGTTAATTCTGACATTTAAAATCCATTTTTTATCTATCGTACCGTGTAATCTGGCTCTCTGGCTTCTAGCCAACTAGCAATAACAAAAAGCTTTGTAAAGTAATGGCATTGCCTTTCAGTCCTCTACGACCTACGGAATACTTGAAAAAATTCAGCACGCCAGTCAAAGATCCGAAAAAAATATATTCTTTTGCGAAAATTCTACGGAATCACAATTGCACTTTTCACTTATAAACCTAAATGCAATAATTTTAATATAATTTAATTTTTCTTGTTCCAGATATTCGAGAATCACTTCCACTTCCATCACAATTCCATATCGAAGAGGTCGTTGACCCCTGCGCACGAGCACCACGGGAAGTTAGAAGGAGACTCCCGGGTGCGGTGGGCCAAACAACAGCGGGCTCTCTCCAGGAAAAAGAGGGACTACCTACCTATACAGTATTCAGACCTCTCTTCCACAGGTAATAAAGGTTATATATTATCAACATCATAGGCCTGGAGCATCCATTGGTTTGACTGGGTACAACACATAATTTGTTAGAAAGGAAGGAAAGCACAGCGGAATTCCCGAATTGGCAACCTGCACCTTACAAAAGAGCATAGTTAAATAACACTACCTTTTGGCGGTGTTGTATTTCTGCTGGCGGGTAGGGTTCTGAGTTCCGCGGGTTAGGGAATTGGGTTCAGGCCTGCAAGTTGAGGATGGCTGGAGCGTCACACTTTCTGCCGTATCATCTATCTGGTCTCCACTTTCACTTAACATCAGGTGGGGTGGGGTAATAAATTGCGTTTAGTATGAAAAAAAAATATTTCTCAATTATATTTTTATCTCAAGTTAGAAAATGCACAAAATGGATGGCGGTTTTTTTACAGTTTTCGTTAAATTGACCAGTGTTTGTATGTGCTTTAGAAAGGAACGAATTCGTAAGAGTAGCACTGCAATAAAGTGATTTTAGCGAGACTTTAGTTAGATTAATAACAAAACTTTTCTTGCTGAGCGAATGAGGACAAAGCATAAACTCAAACTACTAGTACTTATTGCACCTAATTAGATATAGTCACAACATACTTTAAGTTCGATAGCAAAGAAGAGCTCGATGGCGCAGATGGTTAGCGCGTTTGACCTGTCATCATGAAACTTAAGCAACTTTCGCAATGGTCGGCCATTGGATGGGTGACTAAAAACTTATCCTTCATGCTTCATAAGGCACATTAAGCCGTTGACCCCGGCTGCATCTGCCGTTAGCACCCACCAAACCACACTGGGTCCGGGGTGGGGCGTCTTTCCCTATTCCATCCATAGAGAAGGCCTCTGGCCCAGGAGTGGGGACATTAATATGCTGGTGATAATGATGATGAGAGCTTGCTACGCTGGCTCATCGCGTTAACTCACAATGTACCCATCAGAAAATCTGATGGTAATGCATAAGTTGTCAGCTGTCAAGTTGTCAGCAGTGTCGGAATTGCGTTGTTTAATTAAGTATCGTTGTGCATACGTATTTTAAAGAAGCGGATTATTTACGACTCACATTCCCTTTGGTGTAACGCAAAGAGAAAGTAATCACTAGCAATGGATACACACTTACCATTAGCGGAACTGTATCTTTTTATCCTCCTTTAACTGACTACAAAAAAAAGGAGGTCTTAATTCGGCCGATAGATTTCTTTGTTTGTAACTATTTGGTTTTGAAATTATATATTTTTTATTTGTCAATAGCTGAGACGAAGTTATCGGACGCACTGATGCCTTCGTCAGCGTCCAAAAGGGAGACAGGGTCGAAGCGAGAGCTGCATCAGAGCCGCGTGAAGGGCCGGCCCAGAGCCGCTGACTCCAAGTTCCAGTTGAACGACCCCAAGTGGCCTCATATGTGGTATTTGGTAAGTCAACTATTGTCGTTGTTCTTAACTTTCCGTTAGTCAAGACCTCACATTCATATCTTAGGTACGGACCAGGACATGAAAAAACTTAGGTCAAGGTTACATGTCAATGCTCTGAATTTATTTTGAGAAACTGTCTTTTTTCATTTTTATGACTCAGTACAATTTTGGCATGTTTATTATGAATTCACTGATTTGTGTTTTCAAATGTTAATCAAGAAAAACAACCGGAGAATTCAATTATGACTAGATAATTTCATTGCAATTTCTCCCATCTAGATAACCGTTACAAATTTTTCAAAAAATCGATACATTTTATTTTATATATGTTCTAAATTAGAGGGTACGTATCAGGAATGAGGAAATCCATAGAAGTACTAGAGTGACCGATATAGCAAAGGGTGGGTATTTTGTTCGGCGAATCGATAGACGTTGGGGTCCCAAGGCTGTTCCATGGCATACTTGGATTGAGGGGGACCCACTGGATGCGGAAACCGCAGGACCATTGTGGAAATCCCAGATGCCTTCTTTGTCCAGCAGTTGACGTTCATCGGCTGATTATGATGATGATGTTACTTCATCATTGATGTGGTCCAATGTGTGTGAGGAGCTCGGTGGCGCAAATGGTTAGCGCGTTCCGCTGCGAGCGTTGAATTTAAGCAACTTTCGCAGAGGTCAGTCATTAGATGGGTGACCGAAAATTTACTATCTCGAGCTCCTCCGTGCTTCGGAAGGCACGTTAAGCCGTTGGTCCCGGTTGCATCTGCAGTCGTTAGCAACCCACCATCCCGCACTGGGCCCGCGTGGTGGGTCATGGCCCAATCTCCCTATTCCATCCTTAGGGAAGGCCTGTGCCCCAGCAGTGGGGACATTAATAGGCTGATAATGATGATGATGAATGTGTAATAAGCTCCAACGGATTTAATTATCGATTTATTACCTTTAAATTAATTAATAAATAGAATACATAAATAAAAAAAGAACCATAACTCCTGAACAAATATTTACAGCTAATATTAAAAGCTCATGCGTAAAATATTTTTCTTTCATTTAGAGACCAGTAAAAACATGCATTAATATTTTCCCTGGTAACGAAACGGTTCGTATGTGTTACAGATTATTTATTTTCATTTGCAAACCGCAAAGAACCTCGAAAAAAGGGTTTTTTTTACGACACGTAACCAAAGTAAAGTAACGTAAAAAGAAAAAATGTTGTATGTCATGAAAACCTTGATCTTGTTACAAGAGCAAACGAGATTTGACAAACATACACGCCTCGCCTCCAATTACTCGGTATTCTATAAAACACAATATAAGTTCTAATTCCAACCCTTCTTGCTTTGTTGGAACTTTGAGTTAAGTTCATTTGTTTTGGAGCGAACGCTTTTTGTATATCTCTCCATCTCTCGTATTGTTTTGCTAGATTTGATAAGTAATAATAACATTTCGACCGTCTGCAAAATTATTGGCAATATCACTTCACAATTTATTTTAAACACTTAGACGTCAAAACTTACAGTACTTAAATAAAAAAATATCAATTTGTTACTAACCAATTATATTATTGTAGAATTTCTAACATGTTTTCTTTTTCATAAACCTTCAGTTGATTGAAAAATTCTGTTGATTTCCATAGATAATTTTGAGTTTCTTTTTTTATGGATGTGAAACGTAATATAAAATACGACAATATTCAAATTAATCGATAAAATTTCAAATTACAAAATTTTTATATTTTCTTAATATTTGCCCCTTTTTTCTGCAGAATCGGGGAGGAGGTTTGGACATGAACGTAATTCCGGCGTGGCGGGAAGGTATCACTGGCCGGGGAGTCGTGGTCACCATATTAGATGACGGCCTAGAGACAGACCATCCAGATCTAATAGCCAATTATGTAAGTAACCTACCAATAGCCAACTATGTAAGTAACACAGATACAAACTAGATTCCGGCGTGGCGAGAAGGTATCACCGGCCGTGCGCCTAGGTCACTATTCGTATATTAGATGACGGCTTAGAGACAGACCATCCAGATCTAATTTTGTAAGTAACCCACAAATAGAATATCTAGAACCAATAGCCAACTATGAAAATAACACAGATACGAAATTACTATTTTGATTTGTTTTTATTTATTTTTTAAGCATTTAACTGCTAGATGTTTAAAAGTAAAGAAAAGTTTTACTGGAAAAAAATAAACACAAACTATAATTGCTAATTCTTCTTTCAAATGTTTAACACTTGAAAAAGTATTCATGTGACATTGTGGGTTACCTACAATGCGAAGAGATGGCGCTGCCTTGCAGCTTAAGGCTATAAAAATTTCGACGCGGCAATAAGGACCGTGGTAGCATAATTGGTTAGTGCATTCGCCCGGATTGCGAAGGGTGCGGGTTCGAGTCCCGTCCGCTGCCTGGTCCGCGTGGATTTTTTTTCTAGTAAAACTTTTCTTTACATTTACTATTTTGTGGTGAGAGGACATCACCGGCTCAGGGGTAGCTTCGTGGTCACTCTATGAGACCAATAACTTATATGATGACTACGGATAGTTTCGATTAAATAGCCAATTAGGTATGTAAGTAACACAGATACAAACTAGATTCCGGCAGGGCGGGAAGGTATCACCGGCTGGGGCGTCGTAGTCACCAGATTATATGACGGCCTAGAGACAAACCTAATAGCCAATAATGTCAGTAACACAGATACAAACTAGATTTCGGCGTGGCGGAAAGACATCTTTAGTCGGTTTATCTCTTAAATACCATATTAGCCTAGAGACAGAAGATCCGGACTACAAGCTAATGTAACACAGATATGAACTTGATTCTGGCTTGAGATAACTTTTAATTGAACGAAGTTTAATACCAGCACAGGAATGGCACTTCATGCATATGCAAATAGTATAATAACAACAGTGTAACAACAGTGTAAATGTTCATCACATTACAGGTGGGAAAACAAAGCTCACGACATATTTTTTTTATGTAAGGAAAATGCGTTACGCGTACCTCGCCTCCGAGCGACAGACGAGGTTATGTGGGACTTCCCCACCATCCCGCTCATCCCGGAAGGTGCCCTACCCACTAAAACTTTACAGTGCTCCCTCGTCTGTCGGAACGAGTTTCATGGGATCATGAGACTCTCCACGTTACCTCCGGCAGAGGTTCCTCCTCCTCCTTGCTGTCGGGGGATGCCCGGGAGCACCGAGGCATCCCCCCAGACGCGTGGGAGCTCACGACATATCTACGATGAGCGCTGAGCCACCCCCCCAGACGAGTTCGAGCTCAGGACATACCTACGATGTTTACTATACAAATAACATCTTAGGGTCGAACAACATACAACGTGTTATAGTCGCGTCACGTGCCATTAATGTGTTTTATAGAATTACTACAAACGTTAATATACGTTAAGATGTGTGTTGTTCGACACTAATGTTGATTCGTCGCATAATAATAGATTTGTCAACTAAAATAAAATATTCAAACGTAATTACAGTAATCGTGCTAGTTTCTTTCAATAAGCTAGTCTGCGCTGTGTGTAAATATCTAAAACGAATTTACCAGATCTTCAAAACTATTGACAGTTTACTGTGCAAATTAACATTTAACGATTTCCAAATAAAGTCAGACATGCAAATGGGATAATTCACGACGAAACTCATTAGTGAGAGGAATTTACAAAATCCGAACGCGAAACAAATAGAAGCCAGAGGTAGGTAATTTAATATTCAGAGCTGTTTCGGCAACGTTTTAAACAGGCACTCAACTATAACTAGTTCAACGGAATGTTATATTGTTACGTTGAATCTGATTTACTTTACCTGTAAGATTGGGATTGGGGTATACAAATCGGGTATAATAAAACAGAATAGCACTGCCTAAATTCGAACTATTGAGTATTCTTCGCATGAAATCTCTCTACCCTAATAGGGATGATAACGGGGTAAACTAAATGAAATTGTATTTAGTCCGTCAGTTAGATTATCAAAAAATAATAGACATTTATTTTTACTTTCGTCAATGAACCAAAATGAAATTGCAAATATAAAATCACGTCAAAGTTTAAAGCGAAAAATAAGTAAGTCGTCATCCTTATTGTACACAAGTTAGCACCCTAATAGTATCGTAACGAGGTGATATTATGGTGCTAGTCCGTTTCTGATGTTATGTTTTCAGTGCATCGACCTTTGCCAATTTGTGATTTATCTGGATGTAGTATAAAGTAAAGTCATTTCCAGCGTCTTTTTCTGGAAAATAGATTTTGATGACTTTTAAATCATAAGATTTTTTTTCTGAAACTTAGACTGAGTGGATTTTTGAAGTGATAACTCCTTTTTTATGGGAGGGTAAACCGCTTCGTTACGTAACGCGTTATGGCGCCAGTCCGTCTGGCTTTCCTTCCTTTCACGCAGACGGCAGCGGTAGGTAGGCTCCTCCTGTCCCACCCTAACCGGCAGCGTTAGCATAGTTTAAGTTATCACTTCTGTCGAGCCTCTCGAGACGCACACGGTTTTTTTCTAGTAAAATTTTCTTTAGATTTAGTTGTACAATTTTTCACAAAATGTAAATTTTATCACAAGCCCGAGAACAAACACCGTGCGAGAGTGGGTGACTAGTTTCTATGTATATTTAAAAGTATCAATTTCTTAAAATCTAAGAATAATCAAATTTTCCTATTTACAAGCAGAAGAAAAACAAAAAAAGATATTTAAACGATCGTTGAACCTTTTACGTTTATTTTTAATTACTTGTTTAGAAAAGCAAAGGATTTTTTTTACCTATCGTCTTTATCAGTACTTACTCGTACTTAACCAATAAAAACAGTCAACACACAAATAGGTGATTTTCCTTTCGACTCCAATACTCGCATTTCCAAACGTCGATTTGGGTTAAGATGGTACGAGGGAAGGGAGGCACTTTAGTCCACGGCGAAAGGGCCGGAGTGACATCCGAACAAAAGCCCGGTTTCAAATTACACGATTCATCTCGCCAGCTTTAATTTCACTGGCTTGCGTTCGGGTAACTGAGTAGAATTGGGTCGCGGCTGTAAACAACACCTTAAAACTGAGAAGAACTCGGGAGAAGCGCCAAAGTGTCGCTTACTAAAAAAATATAATTCTTTTTACGAATAAGCATAAAGTATTGTATGACTGCTCCTTATGCTCAAAAGAAAATTTACTAAAACGCGATGTTACTGTTGATTTTGTGGAAACTTACTACGTAGAAATGGGTATTTTAAATAAAAAAAAAAAATAATTATGAACAGAATAGTGACAACAGCTCAACTTTGAACTAAGTTAGTTTTTTCTCAGTTTTAATATTGAAACGATTCGTTAAACCAATTAAGTAAGTTTACTCCTAGATGATTTAAACTTATTACCCTTCTTATACATTATAGCTATAAACGGGATTATTACAGAAAATCACGGAGTTAATCCGTGATCATGGCACTTGCAATAGTGCAATTGATCGAAATATGGGAGACTCGCACAAAACAAAGTTAAGGGTAACAGTCTCCGATATTTCGGCACTGTTGCAAGCGCCATGATCACGGATTAAGGGCGCGTTTATATGACACAGAATGTCACAGCGTGGCGGCCGCGCGGTGACAGTACGGCGACAGCACGGCTGCCGCGCCGTCACCGCGCTGTGGCCGCGTAATAAGTGTTCAGTCATAGCAGATTTATGTTACTCAAAAAGAATTTCAACGTTAAGTCCTAGTTAATAAAACATAAATCTGCTATGACTGAACTATCTGCAGCCTTACTCCGTGATTTTCTGGTACTGTTGCTGTTGGACGAAGTTACTTCATGATCATGGCGCTTGTAACAGTGTCGAAATATCGAAGACTCATAAAAAACAAGGTTCAGGGTAACAATCCCGTTAATAGCTATTAAGTTTGTGTTTTGTTTGTTTGTTACTGTATCAAGCAAAAACGACAGATCGTGATGAAACGTGATGAACGTGGATGAAATATAATATGACTAATATAGTTTATTACCTGTGTTGAGAGACATAGGATAGTATTTATCCCGAAAAAGTGCTGATTAATAATAGTAGATTATTGCATCGAGCGCAAAGTGAGTTATTAATGCACGAGTGTGATATGTTGGTGCCCGAGCGCATGCGAGGCGTATTAGGCCTTTCCGCATAAGCGCGTTATTATCAGTCGATAATATCGGATGCTTATTGCGATATCTGTTTTAGTACATTATGTATTAGAACGGCTATGAACTAACACACTGCTGCGACAATAACGACGCAATAGTAGTAGGGTGCATTATCGCAATAACGAATCCGATATTATTGACCGATAAAAACGCCCGTAGGCACATAGGTTGAGGCCTTACTGTCGCATGGCTAACCTTGACTATTCCTTCAGTCAACTCTAAATATCTCATAGTTAGTGATGGTCAGCACCTTCTCTTAAATTTATAGCTATAATTCTATAATAAAACGCTTTTTTTCTAGGACCCGATGGCGTCATACGACGTGAACTCACACGATTCCGATCCTCAGCCGCGGTACGATTTGGTGGACTCCAACCGACACGGCACCAGGTGTGCGGGGGAGGTAGCGGCCACTGCGAACAACTCCATGTGCGCTGTGGGGGTCGCGTTCGGCGCAAGAGTTGGAGGTGAGATGTTCTTATTAGGGATGATGGCGGGGGTAATGTGTACGAAATTCTATGGACTTCCTATACTGGTGATCACGTCGGGGTCACCAGTATAGGAAGGCCAAAGGGGAAGATCTTCCTCCGAGCTGGATGATTGTAGTTCGGGGGCCGCGGCCCAACTGATGTTGTTCGGGCATTGTATATATCGAGTGTTAACATCCGAATTTCACTTGCGCGATGTAGGCTTCCATACTATTGTGATCGCAGCGCAGGTAGCGCAATCTCTTGAGGAGGCGAGTGATTATTTTCTGCATGTTAGTTATATGTGGGGCATATAGATGTCGCCGCCACAAGTCCGTCAGTTACATTATATATACTTAGTTGTACTTATTTCTACTTATTAGGTACTAAGACACGTGGTGCCAACGGTTCTATTTCTGTATTGAAGTCCTCAATAAAGATTCAAATGCAATACCAAATTAAACAATACTCAGTGAACTGGACATAATTATAGGTACAAATAAACTACCAATCGATTCGTATAAAAGTTTCTTCTAAACTCAGCGCCGCCGCTGCATGTGAAATGCCATTAAGGGAGCTCTTTATATGAGCACTTTGAGGTGGTAATGTATTACGAAAATAGTTACGCGGCGTTCGACCGCCTGTTGTGTTTCACACTCAGTTTCGCTATGAAGTTGTATCAAAACTCTGTCACACACAACGTCAAATTGTATGGTAACAATATGCAACACTATTACTTATAAAATAAGCACAGCGTAAGTTGAAACTAAGCTTATACCTTTTTTTGGTATATAACAAACTAGCTTTTGGCCCGCGACTTCGTCTGCGTGAACTTAGTGATTCAGGCAGCAAATTTTTACCAAATTTGTTTTTTCATCAATCTGCTTACCATTAAAAATACACAGTTGATGGTTTTATATTTGAACATATAAATAACATGTAAGATTCGGGGTTATTTAAAATTAAAAAGCGAGACGTGCTCGGCGCATTATTATGAGTGCAATTTAAGATCCAGTTATATTGTAAAAATATACATAAATCCTCACTTGGCTCAGATCGGTTTAAGAGCAGAACAAAGAAACTTACAAAAGTATTATGCAAAACCTAAAATGATTGTCTAGGATGGAGGTAATATGTCCCAGATACCTTCTTCTCGCTCCCTCGGTGGTTGAAGGATGCGTAAGGCATTTCACAGACACAAGAAAAGGCTAGAAGTTTTATAACCGGTAAAAAGATTACTTTACAATGTGATAGCTTTGTAAGGTCGGAAGGGGATTGGGAGAGATTCGATCCACTTCGAATCTCTCCCAATCCCATTTTAGGGCGTATTTTAGGAAAACTAAAAATTACAAACTTTGTAATTGATTTAGGTAAGTATAATTTATTTAGGTAAGTATTCGTGCCAAGTTTCAAGTCTATTAACTTAAGGAATAAGATTTTTCATACAAACTTCTATCCTCTATGTAAACCCCTTCGGGGGTAAATTTTGAAAAATCCTTCCCTAGTGCACCCCTAGACATCATAAGGAACCTACGTGGCAAATTTAGAGTCTCTAGACCTAGCGGTTTGGGCTGTGCGATGATATGTCAGTCAGTCAGTGTGTTTCTTCTGTTATATATTTAGATAGCTTTGAGTTTGTCCCACTGGCTTACGGCAGTTGTCCTGTCGCTGGCAAGGAAGCGACTAACTATCGGTTATTTTTTCGCTCAAGAAACGTACATTAGATAAACATTCCGTGTAAGAAAAAAGATTCATAGGTATATTAATAGTTGATCACTGATTGTACACACTGGCGGCGAAAACTCGCTCCACAAGTTTATCGCTGAGCGACAAGAGCTTTCAAAAATAAAAAACTTGTTTAGCGATATTCTCTCAGCGATGCCTGCTGGGCTGTCGTCACACACGCGCGTGCTTTTTTGCTCAGAACTACCTCCGTGAGCGCGATGAGCGTGTGGAACGAGTAATCATCCGTCGGTCTAGCACACTCGCTTATAGCCCAGCATAAAACCTATCGGAACTGCAGACTCGCTTCTCGAAGATCGTCAACTCGTTTCTAGTTTCTATTTCTACTCGCTTCTCATTCATTGTCGGCAGTGGGACAATTGCCTAAGCCAGTGAATTAAAATTAATCAGTTAGTGAATCACACGTTTGAAAATAGTGATATGACAATTTCTTATAATAATTTAGCCCCAGACGAGTTCCTAGCTCAAAATGAGAGACTAAACCAACCAATACAAAATAAATAGGTACTCATATATTGCTTTACAGGTATTGGGGTAGGTAAATTCCTACATAAAATCCAAAAAAGCTGCAACACTAATCAGAATTATCTTTTCCCAACTAAATCCAGGGGATTTAATAATAGCATTAACATCGGGAGTAATTACTCGTACATTGACAATTCGTGGGTTTCAATTGATCCGAAAGTCGACCAATGCTCATAAAAGGATTGTAGGAATTACTAAGTCAACTTGTTACTAAGTCAAATTATGTTTGTGTTTCTTTATCCAGTATCCTTTGAAAGACAGTATTCTAATTTCTCATTAAAAAAATGTTTTAAAATGTCTTCCTTCTATTTTATTTTGTTTTAAGAAAACATAACAGAATCTTTTAATCAGAGAGCTTTCATTTGAGACTCCTTTTTACATTATTATTAGTTAATGGCTGTTAATGTCCGATAATTGATCAACGTTCTGAGAATTGTTTCAAAAACATCAGTGTCAGAGTCAAAATGCTTAATAGGAGTAAATGTAGATCCCAAAAAAATGAAATCCGTTAGAAAATGTTATACCTACATGCTTCTTCTTCATGTAAATGCCTAATTAATTCAATTCCAAGACCATTCTAAGTCATGTCTTTGCATAAATTTGCTCTGCTCATCCTTAATTTCGAACTGAGATTTCTTTCAGGCATCATTTTATAATTTGTCAGTGCTTTTATTTTTCGCAATCCACGTCTCTTTTTATTCATCATCATATAAATTGAAGGAGGCACGTAATGTAAAAAATATTACTCCACTCTCGGATAAGAAGCGCGGACGTGCTTCAGAGCAGGAAGATACTGCTATTTTCCATATAAAGTTTTAAGAAAATGTAGGAAAAGAGCCCATCAAGCTTGGGGGCTTACTCAAAGATTCACAGTCGCTAGTGTCATCAGTTTTTGTTGGCAAAATTGCGAGTTATCTTTGTTTAATCAACTTCAATGCTTAGAGATGAATGAAAATTATTTTTGTTACTTTAACTTCTTGTCCCACTAATATTATAAATATTAAAGTTTGCATATCTGATACTCAATCACGCAAAAACAGCTGAACGGACTTGGATGAAATTTGACTTACACTTAATTTATTATATGTATTGAGACGTAGGATAATATTATCCCGTAAAAATGTAAGGTTCCTGAGGGATTCTCAAAAAACTCAAGTTAACACATACGAAATCGCAAACGGTCGCTAGATTTAATATAATCGATATCCAGTAATAAAATAAGAGAGCGTTAGGATAAAGCAACAACATTTCCAGCCATAGCAAAAGTAGTTGCAGAGTTGCATATTTTCTACTTTAATAAAAAATTTCTTACCTATCAAAATGTAGAAATTAAATGCAATATTTTCATTTCATACAAGTAAAATGAAACGATGCTCTGTTACTGAAAAATAGATTTGAATGTATTTAGTAAGTTTTTGAGGTTTAAGAACTTTATTTTCTCATAAGAATAGTTACATTCACTTATATGAGAATTTATACTTAATAACATAAATGGTTTGGGCTAATTGTCGTACAAAAATATCATGCACAAATAAAAATATATGTGGGTTGTTGTCAAATACATTGTTCGAATGTTGGCTTGCCTTCATGTTGGTCTGCTGCCCGTGGCCTGTTAATATTGTTAACTACCTATGTATTATTAGTTGTGTAACTTTATACAAACATTAGAATTGGGTCCAATTATACAAGATAATAAAATATTAATTTTTCAACGATTGCATAGATTTTATCGCGGGCTTTGAGCGCAGCGACCGAATCAAGAAATTCCGTAATGAAAATAAATCTTATACCCGCTTAATAAACTTTTGGTTGTGGTGGGATGTTCAATTGAAAGGCTGAAGTACGTGGGACACTCAGAAAGTTTTGAGAAACTGACAAAATAACTTCTATGAAAAAAATATTTTTATTGAATATTTTCAAAGAACTCTCCACCAGCGTCTATACAAAGTTTCATAAGTCTAAACCAATTTTCAAATTCATTTTTTCCAGTTCTCCGCAGACACCTCTTCCACGACCTTCTGAAACGCTGCTAGCGCTTCTTCCGTATCACTTTAAGCTGATTTTTTATTTTAGGGAATAAAAAGAAGTCAGACGGAGCCAAATCAGGACTGTAAGGAGGGTGTTCCAAGACTCTGACTGGCGTGGAGCTTAACTGTCGACTGATGCTTTGTTTCTAGATCGTATTGATAAATCCAGGATTCGTCACCTGCCACAATATCGTAAACGTGCCGTGACGAGCCTGCATCAAATTTTTGTATCATATCACTGCACCAATCCACACGGGCCTGCTTCTGAGCTTCGGTGAGTTTGTGCGGCACCCAGCGGGAAACTATCCTCCTTAAGCAAAAGTGCTCGTGCAAAATCATGTGAACACTTCCTGAACCAATTTGCAGAGTATGCTGAATCTCTTCGTACGTAATTCGTTTGTTTTCTTGAATGATTTTTTTACTGCCTGCATACTTTCTTCGGTGACAGCCGTCGTAGGACGACCACTCCTTTGTTCATCCCCCAAAGTAAGACGACCGCGTTTGAACTCGCTACACCAGCGGTAGATGGTTGCTTTTGAAGGTCCTCCGTCCATTAAAGCAGTTCGAAATCCATCAAACGACTCATCAGGTTGTAAGCCACATTTAAAATCGTAAAAAATCATAGCACGAAAATGTTCTCGATGCAGATTCATTTTTTAATGAGATAAGAAAAATTTAATTGGCTCTCGAAAAAATGCGAAGGGAAATTTGAAAATCGAACAGTGGTATTTTTATTTATAAATCCGAAGTTTTCAAAATAATTATAAGTGGCTAATGTCATATACATATACTCTTTTTCGCAAAACTTACTGAGTGGCCTGGTATAGCCATACAATTTTAATATGGCAACCAGCGAAAAAAGCTACTTAAAAAGGTTTAAAACATACTTATACAGGGTGGTCCAACTAGTGAGCTCAACAATTTTTTTTTAGATTCCTCGCACCTGGGGGTATCCGAAAATACCCCATGTATGTTCCGCGATTTTTCTTAGCTTTCGAGTATTTTTTTTGTGTATTTTTAATGATTTCTGCCAACGAGGTTTCAACAATTCTTATCTTTTTTCGTAGTAGGTATTTTGCAGTCTTTTTTTTTTGTGACATAATTGTCTTGAATGTTGTTTTAATAAAAAAAATAACTCAACTTCCTGCAATTACTTAAAGTTACTTTAAAAATCGCTTGAAAGTTGGATCTTTAGTTTTTGGTAGGATTTACTCAAACGTTCAACTTCAATACAAAAATACAAAAAGGAGATTCCATTGCTTCTGGCTAAAAATAAAAACTCCGCATGCTTCTAAACACGCAAAAATCATAAAAAAAAATGTACTTAATCAGCCTATTTTTGTTGTGATTGGCTTTTGAAGGCGGATAGGCTAAAAATCATTGAAACACGATTAAAGCATTAGACATTATTTTATCTACTTTTTTCATTGTTATGGTAAATTAAAGCTAAAAATGTAATTTCAAATTAAAATTAATTGAAATTTCTGTAAAATAACTTTAGCATGTTGAATTTTATAATAATTTCATTTTCACCACTAAGATTTAAAATGTGAGCAAGAATTGAGACAAAAACTTACAGAAGTGGAAAGAAAAATAAAGCAAGAATATTCAAGTAGCTTCAGGCAATTAAAAAATAACTTTTTAAGACATGGTCAATTGTGTATTCAATTTGGAGGAAGGAGTTTTGAAAATTTACTGTAATAAATAGTAATTTTTCAGTAATTTGTGGTTTTTATCCACTAGTAGGGAAAACTTGTGGATCTTCAGCATGTTTGGAGGGAGTTGCAAAAAAAAATCTAAAAAAATACAAAATATTTACAAGCGCCGTGAGCAGGACTTTAAAAACAATTTAGATAATTTATTTGATAAAGCACAGGCTGATGCTTTGGGACTGATGAAAATTGAAGAAGATAAAATATTTTTACAAAAACAAAGAGAACCAGAGCGTCCAGGGTGTTTAACAAATTGTTAGCCGAAGAAGAAGAAAGGGCAAGACAAAGCAAATTAAATGAAGACAAAAAAATATATGAGCAAATGTTTTCCGAATGTTTATCGTCATCCCTTACTACCCCAGATTCTACACAAACGCAATGACATTATCATCAACTTACCAGCTGTAATGAAAGCCTCGAGAAACCCTTGCCATCCACCTCTCAAATGGTAAGTTCTGAAACTACATATTACAAAAAGGGGAAGAAAATACTTTATTACGCCTAAGTTAGTTGCAGCGTGAGATAGATTTCAATTAAGTATAAGGGAGTCTTTATACTTCAGGCTGTAGTAGAAGTACTTGGTCTTAGCTGTGATGACTTACCGATAAACAAATCGTCCATTCAACGCATTTGCACACAGAGTCGAAAAGATAGAACGGAATCTATAAAACCAGATTTTCAGAATAATATGCCTGAAATGGTGACCCTTCACTGGGATGGGAAACTATTACCTGGACTCGACGTGAGAAGTTCGAAAGAAGAACGCCTGCCTATACTGATCTCATTTGAAGAAAAGGAACAACTTCTGGCTGTACCCAAACTGGAGTATCAATTTTCCGGTCAGGATCAAGCCAAAGCCGTGTTGAACGCACTTTTTATGACTGGACCCTCGATATCGAAGTACAAATAATGTGCTGTGCTATGACACAACTGCGTCTAATAAAGGGCGATTGAAAGGGGTACTTTTGGAAGAAAAACTAGACAGGGAATTACTATCTGGTTTTAAAATGTGTGTTCGAAACAAAAATCCACTAAGTCACAAGTAGCCCTGATATCGCACTGTTCAAAAAATTCAGAGACCACTGGAAAACTATTAATCCTGCTGCCATTGAAACTCTTTGAAGATGAAGTTAATGAGCAAACAAGGAGGAACATTTTAGTGAACTTACACAGAGAGAGCTTGTATAATTCTGGGAAGAGATAAATTTTATTTGCGGTAGATATGTCTGATTTTATTTGTATGGTATGTAGGAGTACAATACATAGTACTATTTTTTTTAATGTTTTCTATAAATTGATAATGCCTTATTTATTGTTGCAGGAAAATCATTCAGTGATTTTGTGTCGTCTATCAAGAGCCCAAATTTATTTTCTCGATTTAAAATTGATAAGAATTTCCTCTACAAACCCGTTTCTACATGCGATGAAGATGTTGCCTACTGAGATGTAAAAAGAAAAGTGTTTTGTTTGAGGGCAGTTAATGATACAGCTGAAAGAGTTGTAAAGCTTATGCAATATTTCATGGTTTGATCACTGCAAAGGAAGAGCAAATGGAATTTTTGCTACGCTGTGTTCAGGAGCATAGAAATCTGTATCTAGACTGTAAAAAAGGCACGCTCAGCCTGATCCGTTATTTTATCTTCTTTTCATAAATATTTTATAAATTATAAATATTTCAATCTCAAAAACAATAAACATGGTAATAATCCCGTTTTATATAATAATATTTTTTATTGATTTATCTACATAATTGAAACAGCTATTTTCAAAATCTTCAGAGTTCATTCGGCACAGGTTAATGTTGACGTAGGAAGATAATATTTTGTATTTAAATATGTCTAGGTAGTTTAAAAAGAAATAGGGGGTATGCATTTCAATATCTTAAAAAAATTTTTTTCACCCATATAGGGGAGACCCTAATAAACACCGAAATAAAACCATACCGCAATTCACAATAACTTAGCGCCATCTATGACAGGCGTTACTAACTAATTTATTCTATAACTAATATTATCTGAAACAAAACCACAGCGCAATTCACAATGCATCAACGCCATCGATGAGAGGTTTTATAAACTAATTTAATATTTTAGATTGTTTTTTATTTATTTATTTTTATGGTTTTACATTTATAATATTTCTAAATATTAACATTTATATATTGGTATATTACTACAGTTAATCTTATACTTGCCGCCCACCAAGGACATACTGCAGAAATGTCCTTAAAAAAGGGCGAGTATATACATCATCATATATTATTAGTATATAAATTACACCATTTTTGAAGGTGTATTAAAGGACTCATGCAAAAACATTACATCCTGGAACAAAATATTCATATAGTCAAAATAAAAATGAATCTAACTCTTACATACCTATGTACTATAAAAATAATATTATAAATTTAAGATATTGGAAGTACACATAGTTTCGAAATGGGTATTTTTATCAATGTGTGAAGTAGTAAAGTTTGGATAGTATTTGCATATATAGACTTAAATACTAACTAATTGTGCCTTGTCTGGTCTAGTTGTGTGTTGTCTCTGCATACTTTGTGCTTATTTATTAAGTTACAAAGTTTTAGAGGCGTAGTGTGTTCCTAACAGTTATAAGTTATAGTAGATCAGTTTCTACCTAGAGTTATTGACTTATATGTCACAAAAGAAACTTTATTAAAGATTTTCCTGAATCGACAATACTTTATGATATCTAATTACACACATCAAAAGTGTCTAGGGATCAAGCATTTTTATGCGGATTTCTTGAGATTGAGATGTGGCTTTGTAATAAATTTATGATTTTATAAATTTATATGGATCCTTTTTGGTGCATTTCATAATTTGAATCAGGAACTGTGAATCAAATTCGAGTAAAAGATGAAAATCAGCTGTCAATATTTTCCCTATAAAAACATACAACGCATTGAAGACATTATTAGTGCTACTGTTTCCCTACTACTGATTAAAACCAACGTTATTATGGAGCGGCGACGTCATTTAAGCAGGGAAGAAATGCTCAGAGCCGTGGGAATGATAGAAGCTGGTTCCCGGCAACGTACTGTGGCTTTAGCTCTGAATACAAGTCAGAGTGTTATCAGTCGACTTTGGACACGATACCGAAGCACTGGTACCGTGGCTGAGCGCCATGGAGGACGGTATTGCTGCACCACACGGAGACAAGACCGATACATTCAAATCTTAACTCGAAGAGCTCCAACAATAACCGCCATGATGTTAGCCGTGAGGCTTCATCACTCTTCAGGGAACTTAATTAGCGACCAAACAGTCAGAAACCGCTTGCATGAAGTGAACCTTCATTCCCGAAGACCGCTACGGGTACCACCTATAGCAATGCACAATCGTAGGATTCGATATCAATGGGCTCTTGAACACAGAAATTGGGCAGAAGAACAATGGCGTTTCGTGTGCTTTTCTGATGAGTCTCGTTTTGGTATGAGACCGGATACAAGACGTATACGACACTGGAGAACCCCTGGACGCCAACAGCGATTAAAATCCTGCCAGGAAGTCCATCCTTATAGTGGTGGAACCATCATGGTATGGGCGGGTATTTGGATCGGCGGAAGAACTGAGTTGATTTTGATCAGAGGCAACCTCAACGCTCAAATTTATGCTGAGACGATTGTATCAGACGTCATCGTTCCTCTACAAGTGCAAATCGGTCCCTTATTTCAGTTAATGCATGATAATGCACGACCGCACACCGCAAGAGTTGTAAGACAGACTCTCGCCGCAGCTAACATCAATGTCCTGCCCTGGCCTGCTCAGTCGCCAGACTTGAACCCGATTGAGCATGCATGGAATATGCTACAGAGAAGAGCTCTGCCGAATATGGAGGGTATCCAGTCGCAAGAAGACCTTTTCTTGTTGTTGCAACGAACATGGGCGGCCATTCCACAGCGTGATTTGGATGAACTCATTTTGAGTATGCCAAACCGATGTTCTTGTGTTGTTAGTGTTCGCGGTAGAAATACGGATTATTAATTGTTTAAGTTACCCAATAAAATTTTAGAGAAAACTGTTATTTCAGTCTTTTTTTCGAACTTTTGTGTTAGTGGTTCAAATGTCAAAAATCCCTTTATTAGGAAAATGGCAAATTTCTTTATTAATGCAAAGGTGACTTGGTTTATCGTTACTGTGACAAACGAAAACACTTTATTTGATGAATCCTTAAAGAAAATTTTAATTAATATCAATCAGGAGAAAAGTTATTTCAAAAATATATGTTGATCCCTAGACACTTTTGATGTGTGTAGTTAGTTTCCTATAGAATGCGTAAAAAAACCACTTTAAGAAAACTCATTTAACATGTTTCATACGATTGTGGTTATTTTAGGCCCAGGCAATTCAAAGACCAGAGGTGAATAAGTTATGAATGACACATTAATATATTTATGTATAAAAGGAACAAGTTCAAGCAGTAACTCAGTTTATTTGTAATGTTAAATAATATTTGTAATCTGGTAGACAATGATAAAACACTGTTTATTCCATGTTCCATAGAGTTCAAATTCGGTTGAATTAAATGCCTTAATGCCGCAGGTGGTTAGCGCGTTCGGCTGCGATCGATGAAGTTAAGCAACTTTCGCAGTTTGGTCACCAATCCAATGACCGACCGGTCATTGGATTGGTGACCAAAAATCTTCTATCTCGAGTTCCTCCGTGCTTCGGAAGGCACGTTAAGCCGTTAGTCCCGGCTGCATCTGCAGTCGTTAGCACCCGCCAATTCGTACTGGGCTCGCGTGGTGGGTCATGGGCAAATCTCCCTATTCCATCCATAGCGAAGGCCTGTGCCTCAGCAGCGGGGACATTAATAGGCTGATGATGATATGAAATGCCTTAAAGCGCACCCTAAAAAAAGTAAATCTAAGTTCTCATTATCACGAATACTAAATCACATTATCGCAGTCTAAAATCCAACAAAAGCAATTGAAAAAACTAAATTTCGTTTAACAGTTAAAGTACCTACCCCATAAATTTAATTACCTACCGTTCGTTGTGTAACTCTGTTAAAGCCTTAATTTTACATTTCTGAAAATAGAATTAGTTACATTTACCCTTCGACGTAATTGGAGATTGATTGCCGTTCCCCCAGTCTTACTTTATGTTTTGTGGGCTTATCCCATTCCTTGGACTGGGATGAAGTAAAATATTAGTATGCGCCAGCTGCTAACTTTTCTGGAAGTTGGCAATCAACGGCCTGGAAAGTTTTGCTAATAACTGTACTAATTCGATGGGCTCGATGCCTGTTACTTTAATGATGAAGAACTGGAACAATGTAAAAACAAACAGACAACTTAATGAAGGTTGTAAATCCAACCAATAGAAAAAAAAATGAACAAATGGGGAAAAAACCATGTTTATACAATAAATTGGTTAATAAATATCATAAGCGTGTGTTTTATTAGAGAACTAATTATTTAGTATCCCATTTTAAAAATGTTGGTTAGCAAAAAAGCAGTCTAAAATCATTTGACCACCATACAAAGATTTTTGGATCCCTATTATAATTATAATTATATGAATAAAGCAAATTGTTAATTATTATATGACACACACTATCCAACTATTACTAAATATACCCTTTAAGATGGAAATCAAATAAATAATCTTTGTAAGGTATGCGTCCATTTTGTGCATAAGTTTAGCATAATGTTTTTCCTAGAGTTATATTAGTAGCACAAAATTGATTTTTTTGCTTACTCACTGAGTGCTTACCAAAATTTGATTAAATATGGCTAAAAAGAATTTTTCAGAATGATATAAATTGCGGGTAGGTTTAGAAATATTTGCTGATCATAAGTTGCTGCCCAACTAGCTGTTTTGACTAACCTATTAAAATTTTTGCTACTAAAAATACGATTACATACTTTGCTAATCGTTTAAATAACATCCCGTTTATCGAACAGCACTTCACTTGGCTATTCGTGTTTGCTATTTGTAGACTTGACAACAGAATATTCTCTCCGTTTCGATCCCTTTAGTTTAGAACAGTAAGGACAACAATGACTGTGAGGTGTAACCCTGACACTAGAATGCTATGCTCGGTTATGCTATGCTAACGGTACTTTATGCTAAGGTCGTATGCTAGAGAAGAAGAAATTTAATGAAAACAGCAAATACAAATAGTCAACTGAAGTGCCGGCGGCATTATACTAATTCTCACATATAATTCGCAAACATTATTGCATACTAACGTATCGGTGCCAGTGGTGCAAACAAACAAAGACGTTTATAAACGTCGAGCTGTCAAATTAGCATTAAACCATTGCGATGTAGGACCGCCACAATTCCAAGCTCATTCAGGAGCGGTCTGGGTATGCTGTGAGTGTGGCGTGCTAATTCCCGGTCTGTTTTCTGATTATTTCACTCATATTAGTGCTTCGAAATAGTTACTGGGCTTAGTATTGCCAAGGTTTTAATGACCATTTTGACACGTGTATTTGGGAGCTGAATTATTTGTTTTTGCTGGATGATATAATATTTTTCAACACATTTGCTCAAAAAATGCATTTACGGAGGTTGTATACATTGTTCAAAAGTTCAAAATTACGGGCCATACAACATGGCGATGACACGCACGGCGCCATACATGAGGTCGTGCGTGTGCGCCACTTTTTTTTTTTAATTTCGATCGAACCTCCTTGTTATTGCTTTTAATTTATATCTTTGTCTCACTTTAACAATAAAAAGAAAAAGAGACGCTAGATGTAGTTCTAATTTCTAAAAAAATGTTCAATACATAGCATTTGAATGGAGAAGCTATATTTGTAGGTTAATACGATATGGAAATAAAGATCTTGTATTTGTATTTGTTAATCCATTATGTAAGTGAATAAAACGATAAATATAAACCAAACAAATTACCTATAATAAATACTACACTCTCAGTCCAGCATGAAAATAACTCCTTTATAACAACCGCATCATACAAAACGACTGAAGAATGACTTACTGCTAAACTGTACTTCCAGGGTCCAAGCGGTGATACTTCACACTAGGTTAGGTTAGGTTAGGTAAGTGTTGTGACCATAACGTTTAACGCCAGTTTTTTTAAAAAAAAAAACATTTTTCTACAAAAAAGTTCGAGTAATCATCTTGGGCCCTGGAAGTACAATTTTACCTGACTTAATTAAACAAAGCTAAAGTTGCTTTCTCTTTTCAGGTGTACGTATGTTGGATGGTGACGTCACAGATGCTGTAGAAGCCAGATCTTTAAGCCTGAACCCTCAACATGTAGACATTTACAGCGCATCCTGGGGTCCAGACGACGATGGAAAGACCGTCGATGGACCGGGAGAACTAGCCACGAGAGCATTCATCGAGGGAGTCACAAAGGTACCTATTTATTGATGTGATAATATTGTCATGATTGAATAAATATGGTACAACATCAACAAAAAGTTAGACTTTTTTGATAGGACTTAATTTGTTCACTATATACACAAATAATCAAGTTCGAGCGCATGAGATCGTTATTTAATAGTGTCAAACTGACAACTGTTTCAACCCTATAATGTTTTTTTTATACTGTCTATATATATTAATGATATTATAGAATAAATCTGCCGAACTTTAACAGTCCAGTTAATTTTCCAAATGATCGTCTGCTGACTTAATTTTTTTATATATATAACTAGGTAGGCAAATGGCTCTACCCCACCTGATGTTAAGTGGTGATAAAGTCCAAAATGTAGCTGGTACAGCAGTAACAAACTGCTACACCAACTATCCTCACATTGCCCGCCCGCAAAAATGCTTCTTCACGCCTCTTTTAAAGGACCCCAAATAATAGGAAGGAGTGAACACGTGCGCGGGTAAAGAATTCCACTTACGAATAGTACGACAAAGAAATTCAGCCAGTTCAGATACATTCCAAATGTCGTTCTCTTAAAAAGTAAACCAGGCACACAAAGTTATAACGTTTGTTATGAACAGAAGGTGATATTTATAGGGATGTAACTACAAAGGTAGGAATACAAGATAGGTAAATAGACATTTCAAAAAAAAAACAAAGTAAAAATATTGAATGTTAAAATGATAGCTCATCGAATAATATCTTTGTCTATTGCCCCGACTTCAAATGGATTTGAGTATTAAGCAGCCAAATCAAGATAATAGACACCAAAAAAAACGGAGAAAGGCACGCTTCAGTACAGTTTTTCATTAAACAATTCTCGTCAGAGTCACTCTGAAAAGCACACTCTGCTTTTATTATATCGTACTACTGTAGTCAAGCTACGGTACATAATTTTAATAAAGTCACAACACGGGCGACTGTAAAATTCGCTACTTTAATTTGTCACTGCTACTGCCTGGGTGAAGAAAATTGGACCTTGTTCACAGCTTTTACTGAATACATTTTGAAACAGTGTCACTAAAGAGCACAAGTACACAGTTACACTAGGTTCCAAGTAATGTCTGTAATTACGCAATTATTTCGTGTTTTCCGCCCTGTCTGGTCAAGTGCTTGGCAATGAAATTTACATAGGTAACATTGTTGACTTTCCCAACTAAACTTGTTTAGACAATCCTCTTTAGCTTGGCGTTCCCTTTAGGTTTATAGTTTATGTACACTGTAAAATAGGATTACAAGCAAGATGGAAGTCTGATGGGATAGCGTAGATTTGAAGCGTGTGCGAGGTTCACCTGCTAAATCGACTTAGTGAACACGTAAATAACACCAGTTTCCTGTCTTAGGGAATTTACTGTAGAGAGAAGCGAATACATCATTTGGTAACAAAGATGTAATTGTAAGAGTTTTGACTCTCCTTTTGATATAGACAAAAGCATACAAGTTGTTGTGAAGATTGCTTATCAGTAGAAAAATAAAATGTTTTAAAAACTCTTTAACAATCGGCGTGTTTCGTATTTTATGTTTCTTAAACTCAATTAAGTAACTTTTCACGTTTTTAAAAATAAAATGGTAAAATCGTTACATATTTGCTAGACTAGTGCTAGTGAAAATTGTAGGTATATTTATTTTTAAACGGTGGTACTACGATCGACCAAGAAATTGGTCTACCCTATTTTACCAGAACATTATGTGTAATCAAAATAACAGTAAGATAACAATTACCTTGTTTGATATAAAATAAAACTAGTGGTAGTTTGAGAATAAACGACGATTTCAGTGGAGTAAATGACAAAGAGAGGATTAGTTACAGTCTGAATATTTATTGTGAGGCAAAATAAACCTACTTATTTTATGACTTGCAAATATAATTCAAATTTAGGATCGACATTTTCGGCCGATCATAATTACTGGCTGACTGATTAAATACTTTTTACTGATGAATACTATGTTACACTTATTGCATTGAATATTATGTTTCCTGTGTTATTTTCTCGAACATGCTTCGAAATTAGAGCATTGCTTTGATAACTTTCTTCGAGATAAATGGAAATTGCTCTATTGTCCACATACATGCGAGCAGCGGCCGGCAAAAGTTGTATGAAAATCCATATCTGTCGTATTCAGCGACCAAATAAATTACATAGTAATCTCTTATTTAAAAATGGAACGACCTTTCACTTTGTAACATGGAAACTTACAAAACAAAGGTTTTATTCAAATGTCGAAATGGATTTTGAAATAGAAAGCTGTTAAAGAAAAAAAACGTACCTACACTTTTACATGGGATAAATATTGTTGGTCGTTGTTGGTCAATGATTTTCCAGTCCAGAATTTCGAAAGTTCTGACTTAGTTTTGTTTTCCGCTCATTACTTAAGAAAAGTACTATACAAGCCTTGGTCACAACTACACGTTCGTCCATCAATGCCTCTTTTGCTGGCCGCTTCAGTAATGTACTATTTCTTTTTACTTAACAATTGATTTTCCTCCTAGGGGCGTAACGGCAAAGGGTCGATATTCGTTTGGGCTTCAGGCAACGGTGGTCGGGAGCACGACAATTGCAACTGTGATGGCTACACAAACTCTATATGGACGCTCTCAATATCTTCCGCCACAGAACGCGGAGAGGTGCCCTGGTATTCAGAAATGTGCAGTTCTACGCTCGCTGCGACCTACAGCAGTGGTGCTATCAACGAGAAACAGGTAATGGAAAGTAAACGTAGCGAAATATTTTTCTGGAAAGTTGTTTTCCGTTTTAGGATTTGCGTTAAAGCGCTGTGCTTTTTTAAACTGAAGTAGATGGGTTATATTTTCATTATATTTGAACTTTCAGAACGAACGCGTTGAATGAAATGAGATATAATGATACGATTATAATTTGGATTTCATAGTATCTATACTTCTAAATATATTGTTAAATTTTACGCAAATTTAAGTAATAAGATAGTATAGTCATTCCACTATAAAGTTGTTTTAGAAACTATCAAGTTGAAGGCGATAGTTCTCAATTATTTTCTGGCAACTCATATTCAACCAATGCTAAAAATAGCGTCTTGTGATGTAGCATGCAGCGTTATTTACCCACATACCTACACCAGTTATAATCAAATATTTTTTATTATTAGACACTATTTTTATTATTACAGAAGATTGCAAACGTCTTTTTACCGTCTCCGTCCCTCCTAAAGTCACCCTTATTTTCTCCAGGGGTAGATTTATTCCCTTGTATCTACCTAATTACAATTTATTTTCCACGATGTCACGGAGGGCCGCTCCATTTATCACATTCTTGTTTTGTTTTAAACTGAAAACGTGACGAATTTCAAATTCTATTCTTGAAATTTTATTTGAAACTTTTCTGCTACTTCTTTTAACTGTTACAAGTTTAATTTGAACCGAACTCTGTGTTAAAAGTTTGTGGATAGACTATATTATACGGTCGTAACTTTAAACACAGGACTGTGCACTGTGTAGTTACTCATGTCTTCTTTTGTTTGTACTGTGTGTTAAATAATTTGATGTATGTATATGGTCTAACAGAAAATAAAAAAATATTGTAAAAAACAATAGCGGGACTAAACTTAACTACTCCTACTGCAACAACTTGATAAAAATTTAACAATGGCGCAATTACATTTGATCGTTAGCCCGTATTCGATTGCACGATAGACATTACTTAAATTCGGACACCCGAAGCAATAATTGCATTGTTTTCGGGTACTGGAACACGGGCAAACAACCCTGTACCCGCGTTCTAGATAGAACGAAACGAATACGGGCGTACTCGACTCCGTTCATTTACACTTAGTCGTTTGTCCGAATTCCATAGGTACTCGTATTCGGGATAGCGACCACGTGTAATCGTGCCATGAGTCTTTTGCAAAATTGATCTAATGGGTAATATAATTACTACCAGTATGCTTGGAGTTGGCCATCGATGACCGTTACAAAATGTGTCACAGACCAATCACAGGCACACCAACTGGTAGTAGGGTATATCTAGGAGCGAGGTGCGGTGAAGCGGGGAGGGTGGGAGCCTAGTATAGAAGCTTATTCAAAATATTACCCCACTTGTTTTGTTACTTTTCCCCCTTTTCATGGACTTCAAAATAATCATATCGATCTATCCCTTATACAATCTCAAGCAAAGCCTATTTACAAATGATTTCATATTTTTCGCGTAAATTTATCTTGCAAGATAGTTTGGCAGAGATCGTTGGAGATTTATATTATAGTCTGTTTATCTATCATCTTTGATAGTCTGCCAGTGAACTCCGCAAGGAATATGATATGACTTGTAATAAAAAAAAATATATAGAAGTTTTGCCGAATGTGGCTTCAATAGGGTTTAGTCAAGAGAGTAAAGTTTACTTATTTATTATTCTAAAATCACAATCTATGAAATAAGTATAAAAAGTTGACCCTAAACGACCATGTAGCATGCTAAAAATACATGGAAACTTTATTTGCTGTCATGCATGTTATATCGATTAGATGCATTAATTGACGTGAATAATATGCAAACGTCGCAATATAATAGGCTATTTGACAGTATGAAAAACAGAGTACCAATTGTTGGCATCTGTATTTAATATGAATATTAGAAGTGATTTTACTATCCTGAGAGAACAAATTATTAATGAAATAAATCTTTAAATAGAAATGACTTTTTTTGTTCTATGGACATGTGACCGAAAACACCTGGGATTGATGTAGACTAAAATGACGTCACACGCTAGTAAACTTTCGGTCAATGAACCATTACATTGTATCATTTGATGTTTTAATGACAGTAGTTACACGTCACATACTAGTAAGACGCCATAATGTCCAGAGAAACGTTTTCAAGATAACTTGAAAAAATAATTTTGGATTTAGTTTTTTTTATTAAAATGCACAACAGAATGTTGAATGTCCAATTTTTATGGACTCCCGAAATATCAGCGAATAACGTGAGATTATTTTCTAAAATTTGTCAAATACCCTATTCCGGACTTATACTTACTTATCACGGAAATGCATTTCATGCTGCATGAACGTCTAGGAACACCTTTAGTAGTGAATTTATGTATCATCATTGGCCTAATAATGTCCCCACTACTGTGGCAGTATATTTCTATAGGATGTAATATAATAGGAAGATGGGCCTTGCATGACCCACCATATAGTTATGGGTATCTAGTAACGACAGCCAATGCTACCGACGACTACACTCAACGACTGAACGTTCCGAATCATGGAGTAGATCTTGATATTTTTTTGTTTTCCCACTTAGAAAGGCCATTTTAGGATATTCAACCATATAGCATGTACAATATAGTATATGGGTGAATATCCCAAGGGCATTTTTTGCATTGCCAAGCTGCGAATGCCAGTGTAAAGTGCATATTTTGTCATAAGATTATCTTCTAGCTTGCTAAAACTAAGTTGTGAATTGACTAAATGAACAGATGTTTACCTATATTAATATTAATATTGATTTTACTAAAAATAAAATAAGGTCTATTTAAGTAATTGTTGGCATGTCCTCAGCTGACTTCTCCTCGAAGATGCACTCACCTTTATTACGTTCTAAGTTTTTTTAACTAAAAGTGACCATTTATTAATAACTTATGTAGTTGGAGTATCTTATTGTTTAAACAGCCTGCGACCGTGGAAGTTGAGCAATGTTTGCAATGGTCGGTCATTGGATGGGTGAACAAAAACTTATTATCTTGAGCTACTCCGTGCATAGGAGGGCAAGTTAAGCAGTTGGTCCCGGCTGCATCTGAAGTCGTTAGCACCCAGAAATCCACACTGGGCCCGCATGGTGGGTCATGCATGGCCCAATCTCCCTACTCCATCCACAAGGAAGGTCTGCGTCCCAGCAGTGGGGATATTAATAGGCTGATAATGATGGTATATATCAGGTGGTGACAACTGACTTACATCATTCCTGCACTGCGGGTCATACGGGCACGTCGGCGTCGGCGCCGCTGGCCGCCGGCATCTGTGCACTGGCACTTCAAGCTAATAGGGACCTGACATGGAGAGACATGCAGCACATTGGTAAGTCAACTTAGATCATTTTAATCCGCCTATACATATTGGCCAAGTGTAGACCAATACCAACGAATAGACAGCATTTTTGTCTTGCCTTTTCATCGCTCGGTGTCGCTTGCCTAATTTGCCGAGTGAAGAGAAGCGCCAACATGTATAGACCTCATTTGGCGTCGCTTGTTGGCACGCGATGTCGCTTGCCAACATTTGTCTTACGTCGTCCATGATAACTGATAATGCACCAACTTGTGGTTCTTAACCTTTTAGTGACGTAGGACCATTTGTCAAAAATTTTGTCTCACTTACCACCACTTACGATTTGCAAACGATTCATATTTCAACTGCTTCCAATTTTATAGATGAAATGCTCTATTCTATGGGACTTCGTTATTTCACCTTACAAACTACTTTTTTATTTATTTAAAATTTAAATAGGGTTTTGGTCTTGTTTAAAGGAATTGAATTAGTTTAGTAAAGTTGATGTAAACTGAAAAAAATTTATTGCACTTAAAACATTTTTTCTTGTCACATTCATTAATAAACGTTGTGTCAGCTTGTTTCTACCCAAGTATCTCTGTAATTCCATCACTTGAGACACTTTCCCGAGACCCATTTAATTGTCATAATACTCAAAGATCAAGTAGCAAGAATAAAAACACTTTGAGTTCCACTCTCATTACATTTAAGTACAAAAAGACGTCCGCTTTGAAAGATTCCACACAGTCTATTTATATGAAGGAAATTCTTTTAAATATAATGAATTGCCTATCTTATGCCTCTAGCTAAACACTTGTAGTGAAATAGTGCAACATGAGATCGAAATAAAACTATAATTCACTCGTGAGATTGAATATTTCGTATTCACTCTCTATATTAAAAAGGCAGTTTATACGTTTACACGTTTAATGAAATTCTTTAAAACTAATTTTAAGTTTTTTTGTGTGCACTGTGCCTT
Organism: Chilo suppressalis; assembly: GCA_902850365.2. Lineage (NCBI taxonomy): Eukaryota > Metazoa > Arthropoda > Insecta > Lepidoptera > Crambidae > Chilo > Chilo suppressalis. The sequence goes on from OU963907.1 coordinate 10,692,626, forward strand.
AGCGTGTAAATAATTACAAAAAAGTACTCATATCTCTTTTGTTTTTTGTGCAGTGGTACGAACCGCTAAGCCGGAGCGGCTGAGTCTCGGCGGTGAGTGGCGCGTGAACGGCGTCGGTCGCAACGTGTCGCACTCGTTCGGATACGGCCTGCTTGACGCTGCCGGCATGGTGCGACTGGCCAGGTCCTGGAGGACGGTACCGCCACAGCGCAGGTGTGAACTAGCCGCGCCCAGGTCGCAGCGGCTCATACCAGCAACATCGTCGGTCTCTCTTCAAGTGAGTGTCCACCATTCTCATCATTGTCCCATTACTGAGATACTACCCTTGTCTATATGGCGCCAAGAATTTGTTTTTTGTCTCACCGCATATCCAAGTGATTGGTGGGTGCGGTGTAGTCGGAAATAACTGCTAAGCCAGAGAGAGAGATACGGCACTGGCCGCGCCCAGGTCGCAGCGGCTCATACCAGCAACATCATCAGTCCCTCTTCTGGTGATTGTCTACCTTTTCACTGTCCCATTGCTGAGATACTACTCTTGTCTATGGCACCAAAATTTGCAATTGACTCATCACATGGCATTTAGCCACGGCCTGCTTGACGCTGCTGGCATGGTGAGCCTGGCCAGATCCTGGAGGACGGTGCCGCCGCAACTCAGGTGTGAATTACCGCGCTCAGGTCGCAGAGGTTCATACCAGCAACATCGTCGGTCTGTCTTCAAGTGTGTGTCTACTATTCTCATCATTGTCTCATTGCTGAGGTACTTGTGACCCATCACATGGGCCCAATGCAATCAACTGAATGCTGACGATGCAGATGAAATCAACGGCTTAGCATGTTTCTGCAGCTTCATGTTATAGTGATGTTTATTAATACTGTGTTAGATTTATTTGTTTGTTTATACTTACTCTCTTTGGGATCACAGTAGAGTCTAGGAAATAAAGACTGTATCGATTTAAAGTGGCGCCTGCTAAATACACTATTAATATTCCAGTTTACATCACGTGGTTTACATTAATTCTCAGCAAATCCTACAAATAAGCTGCGACATATTACTAAGCTCGAGGAGCGGTCGGCTGTGGTCGTTGAAGTTAAGCAACTTTCGCAGTTGTCGGTCATTGGATGGGTGACCAAAAATTTACTATCTCGAGTTCCTCCGTGCTGCGAAGGAACGTAAAGCCGTTGGTCTCGGCTGCATCTGCAGTCGTTAGCATCCGCCATTCGGAACTGGGCCCGCGTGGTGGGTCATGGCCCATTCTCCCTATTCCATCCACAGAGAAGGCTTGTACTCCAGCAGTGGCGTCATTAATAGACGTATGATGATGATAAATATTACTAGCCAATCTACACTGACTCAATCACCACGTTAGTTTCAAAAACACGTTGAACAAAGTACAGATGAAAATTCTCAACTGGTAGGTTACAAGCCACAACGCCTTTTATTCCAGTTCACTTTACAGGTTTAACACTGGTCAGGTCACATCATTCAATATTTTCCAAGAGCGGACCGATATAAATATTGGAGCTTATTTATTTCTGCACTCGATCGCTTCAGGTTTTCGTTGTTTACTTTTATTAAAATTCTTTGTTGAACAAAATTAAAATACTTTTTCTCTGATTTATGAACAGACCGTTCAGTCATACACCACACAAAAGAAAACAATGCAGTGCAGTATGTGATATCAAAGTAGCGTGGTAGGAAATATTAAAGGCGAAATAGCTACTTTCGTTTAAAGTTCGGCGAGGAGCTCGTTAGCGCTATGGGTAGCGCGATCTGTCTGCGATCGTGGAAGCTAAAGAACTTTCGTCATAGTCGGTCATTAGATGGGATGGGCGAATAAAAATATCATCTTGAGTTCTTCCCAATTTTAGAATATAATAGAAGGTATGTTAGGCCATTGGTCCCAGCTTCTTCTGCATAAATCTGCACTGGTCTTGAGAGCTACGTGGTGAACCGTTCTCTCTATTCAATTCATAAGGAAGACTTGCGTCTCAGCAGTGGGAACCTCAATAGGCTTGTTGTTGAAGAGACGAATTCTACCCGGGTCTAGGCACGGTTTCAAACCGTGTCTACGTCCAGTGTAGTTAGGTATGGGACACTATGTAGGTTTATTAATGACACCGGCGCTTTAGCAGTGGTTTGGGGTCGGTGCAGATGTACAAACCGTGCTCATGAACAAGCTTAGCTTAGCTGACACCAGCCCGGATAGAAATCGTCTCGACAACAAGCTCCCTTACTGTTAAAAGAATCTTGGATAAGAATTCCACCTATTATGATAATACTCATAGCCATACGTCATCCATCCTGTATAAAAGTGACTTAAATATCGCGCATTAAACCATCCTCCTCTAGGAATTATCGAACCTATATTTTCGCAGTTGGATGTGGGGTCATGTCCTGGAGTGAACTATTTGGAGCATGTGCAAGCTCGCGTCTCACTGTCAGCGGCGCGGCGAGGCGATATTCGCATCACTTTGACATCACCAGCCGGTACCAAAGTTACCCTGCTCGCTCCCAGGTACGTATAGTATTTCTTTTGTTTTGACTTAAGCTACAGGGCTTTTTAATAGAAACAAGGTATCTTTGACAGAAGATATGCCGAGCATTATACGAAGCCGAAGTGGTCATTTAAACGATATCGTGTTTTCACTGACGATGCCAAAAATGAAGCTCCCAAAAAAAATCAAAATTTAATCCAATTGTAATAAATCAATGTGATTTTATTCAAATATTCCCTTTTTTTTGAAAAATATGTTCATTTTTAGGGTTTCGTACTCAAAGAGTAAAATCGAGACTATTACTAAGACTCCACTGTCCATCTGTCTGTCTGTCACGAGGCTGTATCACATTAACCCGGATAGCAAGATAGTTGATATTGTCATAAATGATGTATTTCTGACACCAATGGGATTTTTTGCCGATTTTTGCCCGATATTATAATAAAGTGTCTAATATTGTACGAAACTCTTAACGCGCGAGTCCAACGTATTATCGTCGTATTTGAACGGCTTTTGTATTGCTTTTGACGGTTTAATAAATTTCAGCAATAAATGTTTTCAGTGCATGCAAAAATCCTTTACGTCAACCTACACAAATCATAATTTTCACTGTAGCCCTCTACTCCACGTACACCACAAACTTTCCGGTAAAATTGCGAATGCACCTCGCAATTGTTTTGACGCATAATACTACTTGGATAAATGCCGAATGTAACTACAAACCAAAAGTAGGTTCACTGTGCCAAAATAAAACAGGAGATAATTCCGCTTCAACAATAGATGATTATGGAAATAGGGACAATGTGAGGCCGGTGTAAAGTTTCTTGGTGCATAATTACTAAACTTGTTCGGGCAGGCTAGGCCGGGTTCACTTACTCTTAACATCAGGCATGTTAGATGGTTAGTCACTTTGGGAGCGCTGACGTCATATTTTAATATTTAGCACTTAAGTTTGCGGTAGTTAGGTGTATCAATCAGGCTAAGTTATTAGTGGACGCTGCCCTTAGCATGACTCGGACATAATGATAGTAAGGCATGAATTCGCTAACGTCACGATTCAATATCAAAATCTTTGCATAATAAACATATTCTGCTATTTAATATCAGAGGGAATTCGGTCATTGTCTTTTGCACTCGGCAAAATATGAGGGGACTGTTTTATTAAATACTATAAATATTTTCAAAGTATTGATTGATAAATGCTGCTCGCGCATTGCAAATTAATCTTCTATGTAGTATAACTAATAACCTTAATTATTCGAATCACGTTATGAGTAATGAGAGTTGGGTTCCTAATTGGATATCCGTTTTTCAGAGCACACGATTCCTCCAGGGCAGGATTCAACTCTTGGCCTTTTATGTCCGTGCATATGTGGGGAGAGTCCCCGCTAGGTGTCTGGCAACTCGAAGTGTCAAACGAAGGCAGATACAGTGGTAAGTTAAGAAAAAATATAAATTGAATTACAAAATCAATGTAATATTTGTAACTGTAATTAACATTTCAATTGACATTTTTTATCCTCCGATGTCTTCTTTGGATGTGTTCTTAAAATCTATAATTGCTTAAATAAAATCACACTTCGTCTTAGATAATCTAACCTTATCATATTCTTTTTGAAAGAAATAAATTTCCCATCCATGACAATCCATTTCGATTCATTAGGTCGAGCAACATTGCAAGATTGGTTTTTAACCTTATACGGAACTAGCACGCCAGCAGCTAAAAATGATCCCGTGCCGTTCCGAAATCCGATTACCGCACGAAACAAGAGCAACGCGTCACGACCCGTAGTGGTCCAATCAGGACGGAAAAACAGCCGGGGGAAAGCTGTCTCCATCGTGCCCACCTACACCGTCGGCTTAGTGAAAAGGAAAAAGAATAAGAATTCGAAAAATTCAAACAGGAACTCGCAGAAATCAAAACAGAGCAGGCCCGCTACGCGATCCCCGATAGAAAGCACCACAAAGTCTACGACGACCACAGCGGCGCCGGACTTAAGCCTCAACTTGCGAGGAGACATTTCCGACCCCCTAGCGGATCCTAGAGGCCGCAAGATGTCCAGCCTCTTCGAGCAGTATCCGAAAATCCAACGGATATACCCTGCGCCGCTCCAGGCCAACGGTACTGCTGTATTGGAGATGCATGAGTTGTGTATGTTCGTAGAGGCAATCGTTTTATTTGGTCCGCCTAGTTTGAGCCCGCACGTCAATTACTCTAGTTCCGGACTCCGCTCTTTGCATGTCGTGTGTTTGCATTGTTAAATTTTTATTTCGTAGTTGAAGTTCATTCAACAGTGTTTCGTTCGAATACCGTTGTATTTTCAGTTGCAATTAATGTTTCGCGGTACTCGAAATATCTTTTCATGTATTATTTTTGTTTATGCTTCGTTCCTTTCCTTTTGTCGATTGATTAAATTAGCATTTAGTATTTTTTATTTGCTGTCATTTGAAATATGCACCTATAACAATATTCAATGATTTAATGAAGAGAATGCTCACCAACATTTTGCTACGTAAAATCACGTTAAATTCCAGTTAAGTACATATTGGATTTCACAGAAATTCAATTAATGATTAACTATGAAATGTTTGCATCATTCATTTCAATATTATGTATTTGATAAAATATCTAATTATATTTTCTGTTTTAAAAATAATGTAAATAAAATTAATGCTTACCCTTGTTTTGAACTTTATGAGCATTTAACTAATACGCAATGAGCCGATTATGCAGACAAATTTGAATTCATATTGAATGGTAAATGTATTCGAAATCGAATGATATTTGTTCGAAATCATATAGTTTCTTTGTCAGGTATATTAAATCAATGGTTAACAACACTGTAACCAAATTTATTTTTCTGTGCAGCTGGACCGCTTTCTCAGTGGGAACTGATCTTCTATGGTACTGAGACGCCCCCTCAAGAGTTTGACGCCTCGCCTGAGACGAACGCGTTGGCTCCAAACCCAGTTGTTCCAGTGACTTTATGGAATCCCAGCGAACCCGAGTCTGTGGAAGAAATCAAGCAGAATGCCATTGAAGATGACCCAGCTTTGGTGTGGCATGATTCACATACGGTGAGCTATAATTTAAAATATATCCCTAACGGCATCAATTTAAAATATAAGCTATGATTTGTAATTTCGTTAAAGTAAATAGTTATTTGTGGTGGAAACCTGATGACCGGTTTTCCACAAGAAAATATAAACTACTAGCTATGCCCCGCAGTGTTAACCGCGGTTTATTAGGGATATTTCCCGCAGTAAAAGGTGGCCTATGTGTTAATCCAGGATGTAAGCTAAATCCATACCAAATTTTATTAAAATCGCTCCAGCCGTTAAGACGTGAAGAAGTAACAAACATACACACTTATAAACTTTCGCCTTTATAATATTAGAGATCTTTTATTTACATATAGGCATATTTACCCTACTGTTGCTTAAACAATAATTAGGTACCTAGTATTTTATTATTTTTGTAAGATTGAAGAGGCGTCAATTAAGTTTAAAGTTCGATTGAAGTTCAAAAGATGAAAGATCATTTAACATGAAAGATCTCCTAAATTAAAAAGAGAACAAGTACCTACTAATGTACTCTACTAATAGAATCAAAGTAAACGAGGTGCTTCAACTTAAGCTAATACACTCTGAGTTTTAAATCTATGACTAGGATGAATTTCTAAAGAATCTTCAGGAGTACTATAAACTAGAAATTGGATTGGATATTGATTTTAACGACGTAGATACGTTTAGATACCAAACAATCAAAATTTTTATTATTGTAAATTTTGGGCATAGTTTTGTTGGTTGGCACAATATTTAATACTAGGTAGTAGTAGAAAAATATCCACGCAGTCTAGAAAATCCAGTACTAGAAAAATATCCACCAGGCAGCAGGGGGGACTCGAACCCGAGTCGAATCGATTGTTTTCTTGTAATATTTTCTTTAGAGTTCAACATTGAGCAGTTACATGCATAAAAAAATAAAATTATAACTATGTTTCACTCCTGGAAGAGCGCAAAATAAAAACATCGAATGCGCTAGTTACCCACTTTCCTGTGCAGGTAGTAAAAACTTATCCATAGCTATTCGAGAACTATAATGAAACTGCAATCTATCAACTTTCAGACAATATCTTAGCTCTCTTGACACCAAACAGAGCCAAATATGTTGCCGTTGAGGTATGGCTGTGTGAGTGATGTCGATATAGCCAACCCCACAGGGGAGTTATGTTACCTTAATATTAATATAATAATGACTTTCCCCCTTCTGTTTTTGACTCCAAAATGTACTTGTAGTTGTAGGTATGTCTATGTCGTAAGATGATTTTGATAAAAACGAATTTACGCGTTAATCCTAGGAATTTAGATTTAAATGCGGATGATTAGACAAGCGATGGCATTTCTCAGTCTTACTGAAAAAAGATAAGATTTTTGCGAAAAAGCGAGTCGCCTCAGCAACGGCCGGCGAAGCACCAAAAAATACCGTTAACAGTAAAATTGAGCAATTTCATCACCATTGTTTAATTAGCCGCGTTTTCGCAAATCACTAGGATTTTTGCGAAAATTCGATTTATCAAATCATCCTAAAACCTATATACATACTTAACATTTAGTGCGATGAAATAATCAAAAGCAGTTACTCTATTAATATCGATATATTTATTTTTCAAACATGTTTCTTCTGAACCTTGTTAAAATAATCATTTAGCAGTTTAATTTCTTATAATTAGTCTCCCCGAGACAATGTTCCTTTATTCAGTTGAGATATTTGTCCGACTTGTGGTGATAACACATCAATTAATAAATACATTAATGTATATGAAAGCATAACAAACACTTAATAAAGTTCTCAATATTCCTGCACCATAAAACAATTAACGAAATGGCTCTTTCATTTGGACTCGCTGTGTTCTAATAGAATTGAAATACCAAAACTACTGCATTTCACCCTAATTGGCGGTCCACTCAATCAATAAGTACTTTGAAATTCCTGTATCAACTAACGAACTACTCATTAAAATTTTGTAGATAGCATCCGTAATAAATTCGAAATGGCCTGGTAATTATTGCCATGATTAAATTATAATTTAAGCCGTTACCAGGTGTAGGTAAAGAATTAATGTGTAATATTTATAGAACTATTATTTTTATATTGCTAAAGATTGATTTGAATTTATTCTAGAGAAATAAATCAAAAATTGAAAAAATTGAAAATTTTAACATCAGACGAAATTAGTCACTAATCTAATGTTATGGCTCCCAAAAATGATTACCTCGTTAATAGCATTTTAGTAAGACAATGAAGCTTATAATATAACTGAAACTCAAAGCCATATAATACTAACTCAGATCTGATAAAGACTCGTGTATAGATTTAAGATAAGCACCTATAATACATCAAACAGGACATACGCAGAACGAGCGCTCTGTCAAGACGGCTTTGATGAAACTCTCTGTATGAACCTCTTTGGACTTTGCTCATATTGTGAGGAAACCCAGCTATGTCCTGATACATATCACACGAGAATTATTTCATGTTGCGAGACCCTTTTCACAGTTCGCGTCATCAATCAAAGGATGAGCGATTTTTTCGTCTGTTAAAATTGTAGTGCTAACGTTATTGTCCTTCACTCCTTTTTGAGATGTCGCAATCCCTTATCGTATACGAGACATTGTCAATAAAAGATTAATAAATCTTTATTGTTATTCAATGTAGATCTTTCGATTCTCCTGAGAGCTGTGACTGGATCATACTGGTACGAAAAATATTCGAACTGTCTTACTAATATGAAGATTTTAGTTTCTTGTTGTTTGAATAATGTATCTAATTGGTTTAGAATAAGTAATTAGTCTATTGAGTACTCAGAAGTAGTTCATAAACATATAAAGTAAATAATTAAACTAATTCGTTTTGTAGTTCGTTGTAAGAATAAACATAAGCACTCTAAATTTTTAATTATGTCAGTATAACGCACACACTTTCCGTCAGTTAGGTTAGGCTCGTATATTTAATATAATAGCTAAAACATATTAATATATTTAACAAAATGTAGTTCATTTTTTATCCATCACTGTAATTGAAGTATGTATCTTTGCAGAAATAATATTTGTTACCATCACTATCATAAAATAAGTAGGAATATATAGATAGATTGCGTGTTATCAACCGATGTACATTGTTAATGATTGTCAAATGATGTAGTTAGGATCCCCTTTTCAACATGCATTCTGAATTTGAAGCAAAATATCTAGAAACGTGACGTCACTCATTCAATACTCGTCTTTACTAGGATCTCTCCTGCAATCACTGATTTAGACAGACTTAAAGATGTTTAGATTTTCAACAATGGTTTTGTTGTAATTGAGATAATGTAACCAAACTTAATTTCAAATAGTAACTTATTCAATCTGGATACAAATTAGTAACTGTTTTTTTACATAGATTCGTGAAGAGAGCATACCGTCGTTGGTGGCGAGCGACCCAGGCGTCATCGATCAGCAATACGCGGGTAACGGCGCGTGCGCAACGCACGCACATACGCCACCCCATCGCTGCCTAGGTTTGTGCCTCTTGCTCCTGTTACTACTATCAACAACCGACGCCTTTACTCATTCTCCCAATAGAACTAAAACCTGCCACAAGGCAAAACCATGTAGGTTAAGATGCGACTGTGTGCTAACTGCTAGTCTAAGTTTAGATTTAATATCACCTGTCGCAAGTTCGAGACCGTCAAGGGCCCCGTGCTTACAAGTGCAGTAGTCCAACCGAGTCCACTAGTAATGTTAAAAGGATTGTGTTAGGCGTTCGAAAACCCTTTTGTAGTACACCATCGATTTCGGAAGATGGCGCTACGTTGATAAGATCCGTTGTTTTATAAATGGACTAAGTGTCTGTGTACAAAAATATTGTACATGTTGTAAAATCTGTTACGGGTAATAATTCAATCATGAGTGTCGTTGTCAACGTGGTTCCATTTTGCGAGAGCAAACATTCAGCTTTTATACAATTCAATGGACAGCAGCAAAATGTGCAGAATTCAATTAGCTTAATTGAATAGTCAGAATCGAAAAATTGCAAACTTTATAATAATAAAATAATAATTTACGGTTTAATTTTAATATAAGACTTTTTAGAGTTAGTTACATTGTTATTGCATAATATTTATAATTTTTGAGTATGTACATAATTTATATTTCTTCTATCAAGAGAACATATGTGATTTGAAATTAGCACAATAACTTACTTTTGTTTGGCACAACATTTTTTATATAGATTTTTACATGTTTTACTTTTAGCTTTAATAAAACTTTTAGATAAAAACTCCTCAATCGCAATATGTGTTAGAATTTCAATTATGAAGTGATTCATACAAATAATTACAGATTATGATTCGCAATATTTCGTAAACCCTCTAAAATCCCCCTTTTGAACGAAAATTAGTTACGATAAACCCTTAGACATAAACATCTAACGCTTTCTTAATACCACATCTGATGCCCCATACTTAGACGCTCCCCCCGTGAAAAAGCTATTAACCACACGGAATGGGGATCTATTACCAACTCAAGTTAATTTAAGCCATCTATCTAAAGGAGCTTAAATATAGCTTAGTAAAAGTTTGTATGTAGTTAGTGAATGTAAATTTTGAATGTATAGGTATCTAAGTATAGGGAATCATTATTGATCAATGATCATTATTTTTCGTGCGAACTCAAGAAGATTATTTATGTTTTATATATTTGTACAAGTTTAGTCTTCCTGTGAAATCAAATGCATTTCTTTCGATTCTGTCTATCTGAATAATAGGTATATTCTAATGATCGATATAATAATATTTATGGTTAAGTGATAATCGTATATCCAATGGTGGGTAGGCTATTGACGAATTTCAGTGACTTTAAGACGAAATTTCAAACCTATGAGGCATATTTTGGTGTGCAGCTGACCAGCTTCGTTCCCATATAGTTTGACTAGCGGCCGCCCGCAACGTCGTCTGGGTTAACTTTGGTTTTCTGACAATCCCGCAGGAACCTCACATTTCCGGGATCAAAAGTTTCCTATATCTTAATCCAGGTCATAAATTTAGGCGTACCAAATTTGTGTGAGCGTGATTGAGTAACAGACATACAAACAAACAGATACTTATTGATAAACGCGATTTTACCCTTAAATACGGAAAATAGTTCACAGAAAACAAACGGTCGAGCACAAAATGGACATCCCAACATTGACCCATGTACTGCCAAACTTGCCGTCCTTGGGTTTTGGCTACGGGTGCTATTTATACATAAATTTCAACGCTAAAACTACCGACATACTCTGTGGCTCTATCAATTCTTAAAAGAGAATGTTTGTATACATCTTTTTATTTCATCGTTGTTATCTAAACGATTTCATTATTGTGATCATCGTCGAGTTTATTAGAGAATAGCATACTGTACACACTTCTAAATTACAATATGGGAGGCCGTTAAGTTTAAATTCAATGCCCAATGCCTAAACATTATTTAAATACATTAATTAACACAGACACTTTAAATTCGTCAAGAATCTACATTCATGGGATCCGAACTTAGTGTTGCTTTTATGGTAGCTGTTTTAAGGCAGCATGTGATTTTACTTAAATATACCAAGTTAAAATTAAGTACAAGCTGTTTATGTTAACATGGCAACTTATTTTTATTTACGTCACATTTTTATAAGTTAAGTATTAGTATAAATTATACTTAACGTGCATTACATACTGTAAATAGTAGGTAATTAAGGTTTGGTATGATCACTTATATAACTGATAAAATATAAAATTGCAACTATGTATTATATGATTAACTACTTAGAACATTTTGTTCTTCCATTCAAAACGAAACAGATTACGGAATTCTTTGTAAGCTTTATCTGAGTAATTAAAGGTCCAATAGGTTTTATACCTAGTGATTCTGATGTTATCAATTTGCTTGTGATCACTATTGACTTATTGATAATACTACAATATGTACTGTGCGTTATCTATAACTATTTATCATTATACTATAATTATTTTAACACTTTTAACCGCTCTTCCTACAAAATATTAATTACCTATCGTGTTATTTGCAACAATTGGATGCTAGTAAAAAGTCGACTGTTTCGTATTAACAGTGTTTTAGTGACATTTCATGTTATTAAATCCTTTCTTCTTTTTACTGAGAAACCTGAGTGTTAAATTGAATAAGATGCAATTAGAATTCCCTCCGGATGCATATCATAACTAACCAATGTAAAGTTACTTTATTTATTTAGCATAACAGCAATATAAACCGTTACTGCGTTTCTCTTTGAGTTCACTGTAAATACTAGTGTTTGAAGTTTTACTTTGATGTCGATAAAGTCAACGGAGTTTAACAAAATTTTCATGTTAAAAAAATATGTTTTTTTTTACTGTATGTAAGTAACATTGGTCGCATTTTTTGCCAACAAGGAATTGTTAATAATATTTATTTCGTTTCATCCTACTTGATATTGGCATTAGTGCACTTGGCTATTTCAAAGTAACACCCCGCATCCAATGTTCCTTGTTCCCATTAACTCGGCATAATTTTGTCCCCTCGCATTTTTCACTATAGGGAGCAGAAATTCAACGCACATTTTTGGATAAAGCTACAATTTTGGTGGATATTGGATACTTTTGACGATTGTTGGATTTCTGGATTTAGTTTCGAGTCTATGGAATTTGAATTCGTTTGCAACATAAATATTAATGTAATTTTACGTTAAGCTTTTGCTGGGATCATCGTCGAAAACTTTTTCGGGGTTTAATAACGAAAATGTTAACCAAATACTGTTGCTTAATTTAAATGAATAAATATTAATCTTCTTAATAATTGGCGTAACTTATTCGAAAAGCCAAAAAAGTGCAATTACAAAATGTAAAATAATGAGTATCTTTACGATTACATCATAACGTCCATTTGATCGTAACTGCATCTATAAAAATACGTACATTATAAATAAATACTAGATGAGAAAGATCGGGGATTTATAGAGAATGTCACTTTATAGGGATGGTTTTTGTTGAACGTATTTAATCACATCACAGTTTTAATTCACAATTGTTAATAGTTGATTTTCATTATTTGTAAAGATAATAATCACACATATTTTACAAACCACGAATAAATATGAAATGTTATTTTATTGCATATTATTAAATATTTAATTATGCAGGCAACTCACTTGGCTCTTCGTGTTTGCATTTTGTCATTTTGACAGCAGGTTGTCCTTGTCACACCTTATAAAGAATGAAAAGGAGAGAACAGTCTCTGCTTTTCATTCTTTGACATAAACATGACAACAGTGACCTGTTTACAAATCACAAATACTAATAGCCAAGTGAAGTGGCGGCATTATGTCAACGAGACGTCTGAACACGGAAGCGACTGACGCCCCAGAATCTTAAAAGCCGTACTTAGTATCTGTCATTAGTTATTTTAATAAAGAGTATTTATTTTATACTTAACTAATAAATTACTTAATTGTACAAAATAAAACTCCTTTTTTATATCCGCCAATAAACTCAATATCTACCTACTAATTTGCACAAAACAAATCTTATTAACTAGGTACTTAATAGGCAGCTGTTTGAAGAAAGCGATGGTTTTCGAAGCGAAAATGTTAAATCTAATAATTATTGGGCGCACATGCTTGAGTAATCATCTTAGATAGAGAACTTAAGTAATATTTGAAAGGTTGTTCTTAATTTACATTAATTTTATTTATACAACATTAATACAAGTAATCACATTGACAAGCAGTCATATTCTATTTTCTTACTTAATTGAACGAAATATACCAAATCTTAGCGCATTTATTGAAAGTTTACAATGTTATTATTTCTTTTATAATTATTTATTATCTACTTATAGTTAAACTTTAGATAGATCAATAGTGATTAATTTAAATTTGGCGATAATTTCTACTATTATAATTTGTGTGTATAAGAATATCTCTAAATTCTGATATTTTGTTGAATTGTATAATTATTATGGAATACATATCTGTTATAATAAGTTCTGACGTTAAATTGTTGCATTGAAGATGAATTTTCTACATGGTATTATGTGACAGAAATAATTGATTTATCTTGTTTAGGCTTTTTCCACAACTTGTTATGAAACCTGCCAAGTGCCAGTCTTTCTCACATACCTACTCGTATGAAGGCTTCCGAAGATAATTATCTTAAAAGAGTATATAATCATAACATTTGAAATACAGTTATTGATAATATCAGGCAAACTAACAAAGAACATTAAGATTTTAATTTTTATTATTTGTTAGAGAAGCAATAAAAATGCACATTCGAGGAAAAAATATTGTTTATCTATCAGGGCGCGTAACGAGACGGTTTTTCGCCGGATTTAGGCACGGTTTTAAACCGTGTCTACGCCCGGTCGGCTGTTGGGAATGGGCCACTATAGATGCTTCTTAACGACACCGGCAGTAGCGACCGTTTGGGATCTGTACAAATGCACAACCCGTCCTCGTGAACAAACTTAGCCGGCACCCGGCCCGGCGCACAGTGGGCGGAAACGATCAAAACTCGACCGCGCGACCAGTAAATATAATCCATTTCTTTTAAATACTTATAATTATGTCTGCTTTCTTGTAGCATTGTGGAAATTCAGAGGTAGAAACCACCCCTATCAACCCCTAAGCAGGCTAAACCACCAGATTCTGGGTAAAACTAGTTCGATCAACTACATATTAGTTGATCGAACTAGTTTTAGTAGTGTAGCTCGCGTAGTTTTGATCTTTGGGCCGCCGGGTAAAAACCGTCTCGTTAACAAGCGCCCTTACAGTTCATTAGACAAAGCCCTTGACAGATAGATGGAATTCCAAGGCCTATAGGTAGTAACAGAACTCAGTTTTCACCCATTGGAATTTGAAAAATCACATAATCAATTTATAAGTGCAGTATTAGTCCATATTATATTGTCTAAGAATATAAATCAATTACAACTTTACCTTGTTAGTTTGCATGCATTCTCATTAACAGCTTCCTTTTCTACACTCAAAGGACCTTTGAAGTTTTGGAGACAATAAATCATTCCATTTCGTACATACCCAAGCGAGTGCTCCATTTCGAGTGGAAAATACGATGCGCTCAACCTCTCTTAATTAGTTTGGACGCGGTTAGGCTGCAGCTAACACAATTAATGCCTACTTGCACCAAAGCCCTTAATTCAAATATACAAGCTAATCATGTTTAAGTCTCATTTTGTTTCTATTTGATAACCTAATATTGACTATCGTCAAATGGAACAACCCATTTTCTATCTAACTGGTGCCACTCACGCTAAGTTATGAAAAATGTTGTAATAATTTGAGATTAATTTGTTTATTAGCTCCCCGCTGAAATCCCTTGCGTTAATATCAATTGATATACAACTTGCAGATGCCAATGCCGGCTGCTTAACTTCTGATTAAATTCGTTGCGAGAACCAAAACAGTTTTAATTTCCCCAGGGCTTGCTTTGCCCCCATACTCAATTGTGGTAGCCAGTGCTTAACGTTGCCTTAGCGAATTCATTTTCTGAATTGGGTCTGCGAATTGTGGAACAATAATGAGATACCTAGGTGCTGTAAACTGTTGTTTTACTATGTAATCTTCTGGAACGTTCTTATTTAGGTAGGTAATTCTGGAACGCTTTTTTTTACTGTGTTTTTATTTTGAACTAGCAATTCTGTGTATGGGAGTTTCTGGCGCGATTTTAATGTACTTACTACTTTATGATGTTTCATTGTATTGAAATATTGTTTATATATGGACACATGCAGCTTGAGATACCTTTTATAATAAAATATCATAAGTCAGTAACCAAAATCTACTACGAGAATTTTTAATTTTATAAAAAGTTATTCCATAAATCTATAATATTGAGCACAAAAAAACGACAAATTACTTTAAACAGATTTAAAGGAGGCTACTATTACTGAAAATTAATCATTTATATTACAAAAAAAACATTACGTTACCAGGAAGACGTGTTTACTTAAATTATACTAAAATCATGTGATAAATCTTTTTATTATTTTATTAGTTGCTACTTAAACTCTGTCACATTATACCATATTTATTAATAAAAAAACCTAGTAAAGAATAATAAGTATGTACCTAGTTTCATTACGTGTATTACGTAAATCGTAGACATAAACAAAATGCATATTGTGGTTGTGATCATAGCAAAGATTGCCAATCCATTAAGATTAAGTTAAAAAAATAAAGTCGATAATTGAAAATAAATGTAATTAATAACTGTATATACTTAATGAAAAAGTAGCCATGAAATCGGTATAAAAATAAATTTTGAGACTTGTACAAATTTGCTCACGAAACTGTAAATTGAAAACGACTGAACGATCACGATTTCTCATTGACTGGTAGTTAAAACGTATTGGCCGTAAATATTACGTAGGTAGCCTATATAGATAATTGAAAAAAAAAACTTCAGTATTTCCATCTGAATGCGTCTGTGTTCCAATCTGATAGAATAGGATGGTGTGATCGATTTAGTGTAAAAATTGTCTCTTTAACTATAGATAAGTTGATGTAAACAACATGTTTACAATGTGGGCTTTTGCTTCTTTTACATTTATTCCTCTTGTAATGAGACTTGCCACATGGTAAACATGTTGAATACACTGACAATGCGATGTAAGAGATCGCGAACACGCTCATTTTTATAACAATTTTGTTGTTTAAATGTTATAATGGTCACCGAAATTGGCGTTAAGTAGCGATCTAATGAATTATATTTATTAATGTAAATGTTGATGCATAATTTGTATATATAGAACCTAATATGAAAGGAAATAATAAAAACAATCTTTTATTACAAAACTATACAGATTTTCATTTGGAACATTGTAAATTATTACGAGTCTTGTCTCTGATGTCAAAAGAATATTACAATTAGCAGTTAGACACATGTTATTTTTAATTAGAATTTCTTGGGTAATTTACTTAGTTGATAGTAAATGTTGTGTTATAATGACTAGTCAATGTGTTGTCTTGTTGCATGTATGCTTGGCTTAAAACCGCTTTTAACTACACGTATTCATTAATCGCCACTAGAGCTTTTAACAATTCTTTACTACTCAATTAATTTCTTTTACAAGTTTTTCAAGAACCTTTCCTCATTACTTAACACGTTTTACTTTTTTAAAGAGCATGTCCACATTATTTCTTTCAAATTTAGTACTTGTAATAGACTCCTGATTTCATTTAATTTTGTGCACGTCTTCCTTTTGTGCATGTCCAATGTCACGGAGTATTTTGTGTGTTTGTATGAGTTTTATTGATACTTTATTTTGAATATCTATTACAAAATTATTTGAGATCAGCGACAAGATTCTATTATACCTGTCCTCCGTTTCCTCATTACATTTGTGTCACTCCTTTAAGTGTTACCTGACTACGTGCCTCTTCGTGCGACGCAACTGCCTCATAGGCGCGCTAGCAAGACCTCGCAACTGCATGGACGCTGGTAAACTGCTGGGTGGTGGCAGACTATACTTTTTTTTGATCATGTAATTAAACATCTCTGTTGTTTTCTTTCACTAGAATGCGCGAAGGGTTTGCACTTGTCCGATGGACGATGCTACGAACATTGCCCAGGAGGCACTTACCCCAGCGAGGTGCTAACAGAAGGGAAATCAAGAAAACGTAATTTGACGTATACCGAAGGTAACGGCTCTGCTGTTCAGAAAAGACAGAATATTGTGGGGCCAAAGCCAACCGCGTTCGAAGCTTTAGACTTGGAGCCGGCGGGGGCAGCCATGTCGCCTCTTATTTGTCTTCAATGCCATTATACCTGTGCTAGCTGTACGGGTCCGCTCAACAGTCAATGCACATCATGCTTAGACGACGCTCGACTCGTTAACCAAACAGACGTTGAATTGAAAGTTTACTGCTACCCCATAACAGTATTACCGCAGATAGAAAACGTGAACTGGCACTACAGACTAAACATAGCTCTCTCCATAATATTATTTATCGTAGCGTTTTTTCTCTCTGCATACTTTTTGATAACTTGTATTTTTAAAGGCTGTTCAAATACCTGCTGCGGAGGTAACTACAATTCTAATATCAATATAGCGTATAATAAATTAGCTGTCGATGAAAAGGTCCAAAGTGCTGTTGAAGTTGAAGATGAAATAAAGAAGGCTCTGAATGATACAAGCGATAGCGAAACAGAAGACGATCTTAACTTATAGCAATTGCTCACATTCCGCCCAGAATATTACGAATTAATCGAACAAGTAAATGTTAGTGAATAGTGTAGGTAAACACAATGCCTATGTGATATTGAAAATAGATTGTCACAAGTAATTAATTCATAATAATAATTATATTTAGCATTTGCTTTCTATTACACTTGTGTGAGTACATGAATATTGGAATGTGTACAAAAGACATCGATTAGATTTTAAAATTATATTTAGCTACTCGTCGGTCCAAAGAACTAAACTGAAATCTTTAAAATTCTGTTTATTTTACTTCCTACATTCCTCTACAATTACTTTTAAGTGAGAACTTCATCTCAGCTTCTCCTAGTTTATGTTATTTTATAAGTTTTATAAGTATGTTAGTGAACCCAAAACCTTTAGGTAAGTGTCATCAATGTCAACAGTGTCATGGCGGCTGTACACACTAACCTAGAGCCTCACGTCGAGACTCGTTCGAGGAGACACCCGTAACGTGTGTACTGTATACACGCTTATTCTCATTTTCCTTGCGAGATCCAACGAGATCCTTTGACTCGGACGCAAAAGCCAACAAGCGACCGAGACCCATGAGACAAGATTCGAGAAATCGAGACGAGACGAGAGTACCAAGTACAGGCACGTTCTTTGATTTAGGATTCGCCTTAGGTTCAACTTTAGGCGAATTGTCTTAATAAGGTTAATCCAACCTATTGGACAGCAAAAAGACATCCTGAGAGCTAATATTTTGACCAATTACGTTGCTGTCACAACGTTATATGCACTATCTATAGTATGCCAATAAAGAAATTGATCAGTTTACGCGCCAACGGTTCAAATCCGGGAAGCAAACAGACATTTCCGATTTTGTGCCTATTAATCAACTCCTAATCGTATTATGTATTTGGTATCGCTTATAAAAATAATTTTTAATAAAGTAAAGAAATGTTTAAATTAAGTATTTCTGAAAAATTGGATACCGATTTTAATAATACATGTGATTTGATGTAAATATTTTGGATTCTCAATATTTCCTTGTGTAAAAATGACATATTGTTTATATCTATGGACAAAATCAAAAACCAAATGAGGAGCTGGCAAACAAAATGGTATAATTACATCAAATTCAATTTTACAGGAGCTGTAAGAACTGAATGACATACCTACTACTAGTGGGCTTTTGGCGTGATTTTTAATTTAGTAATTTTATCACTATTTTAGGCGGTTTAGATTGAAATGAGTTGAAATTAAAATTTAGCTGGGCCAAAACTTCCAGGCTGTAGAATAAAGTATTATATGGTCAAAACCATATGCGTAATTATACTGTTTTGTTCGCCAGCTTCTCAAATTAATTCCCTTAGCAAGAAGGTTAATATTTTTAAATGCCATTAAATTTGAAAATATTATTAGTATTTATGACGTTTTCAATCTATATTGATCTGGATATTTTGGCCTTATTGTATGCGAATGTTCAAACCACATTTCTAAGGAATGGGTCCCAAATCTGAGCACTTGACTGAACACACTCAAGTCATACTCAGTCTTAGGGTCTCGGCGAGTGTGTACAGCCGGCATCAAAGGATAACGATATAGGTACGGAAAATTGAACTTAACCTTACGAGATAAAAGACGAGATTTGTTCTTCGGGTAAATATCACAATAATTTTGAGATTATTTTTGGTATACAAATAGATAGTTTTGTTATTTTTATTTACGCAGAAAATTTAATGTTTGGGTCGTATTTTAGGCCCACTTGCTGTAATAAGCTAAATCTCGATTCAGCTAAAACTAGATTTAACCCATAGAAAAATATCTAAACGTCAATGTCAGTTTGAAATTTTAGTTAAATTGAGCTTTAGCAAAATTTACTGCAAGTGGATCTTAGTTTAAATAGATGATATAGGGTAATAATTTGATGCATGTATTATAATAAAGCTAGCGTTCTCGACAAGGACGGAGCACTTTAAAGCATAATAATATTACTTAAGTAAATTTGCTCAAGTTGCCATTTCATTTATTTGTTTTTAGTTGGAGCCCTTCAATGTAAATATTTTGTATGTAAATAAATGAGTTCCTATTTTCATTTGATATTTTATTTTATTTTTTTCCTTTTTTATTTGGTACAAGTAAACATGCAGTTTGTGTTGCATGCATGTTTTAATTCCATTATATTTTTAAATATTTTATAAAAAAATAGTGTTGCCGTTTGTTTAAGAGTTTAGGTCAAGTATAGTAAACGCTTTTAAAAAAATTAACAGTATCGAAAACAATAGAGCACTGGATCATCTATATAAATAAAAATGAATCTGCGATATGTAAGTACGCACATAACTTTCGAAATGCTGTTCCAAATTTTTATTGTAATGACAAGGTTTGTATGAAAGTTTTTCTTGATAACTACTACTTACTTACACAGTTTGTAAGGATATGATTAAAATGTGAGGACACGTGCGAAGCCGAGCGGGCCGATAGTTTTATATTCTCCAATTATATCAACGTCAGTTCCAGAGACAGAATAAATTAAATGTTTTATTAAGTTTCAAAGACGTTGCGATTCAAAACTTTGATTGCGGGCGTACCTAGAGTAATTCTAAATATTGTTTAGCCTTATTAGTAAGGCTCGCATCATACAATACCAACTGTATTCAGGAATCGTCTTAGTTTGTGTAAACTAAACAAAGGAAAGTTAAAATCATCATTGTTAACTGTATAGGGGAGCATTTAAAACCAGTGTTGGTTTCAAGAAAGTTTTGAGCCCATAGTCTGCCCTCGGATAGACATTAAAATGAAATATGCGAGGCAAAATCGCAAAGAGGCCGGCGAGGGATCCTCACTTCTCATTATAAATGTGCGTAAATATTGTTTCCGCGGAGCCTTTGTCTGGGCTCATTAAGAAGCCATTACAATTCAAGTTTAATCCTCGCCAACTTTTAGCGGAAGAAAAATCGTTTGCTCGGTAGAAGTTTCCGAATAGGAGGTTTATTTGTTTAACATTTGGCGGAGGGCTCTGCCTCATAGCGTCGGTAATTAATTTAAAACAGTTCTTGCAAGAGATGCTTAATTTTTTCATAACAGCTGCATTAAATTACTCTACCACCTCTGATATTCTGAGAGAGGATGGGCACAGTGGATTCCCGCTGGAATTGGAGCTCCGGTCTGGGGAAGCAACTTCCACCTTACAGAAGATAACAAATCCCACCAACCACCCACGACCTGGCGAACCTTCTTGGTTATACAGGCCGAAGCAGCGGGAGATACGCTTGGAATGGCTTCCACCGCGCGTACTTACAGAAGATAACAGTAAAAAACTCTTCCTTTTGGTGGTGTTGTATTTCTGATGGTGAGTAGGGTTCCAGGGCTTCGCGGTGTAGTAGATTGGGTTCAGGCCGAAGAGGCACACTTTCTACCGCTCACCTATCTTCACGGCTGGACTCCACTTACACTTAACATCAGGTGGGGAGGGCGATAATATGTTGCGCCTCGAATAAAAATAAATATGCAGCTTAAGGCTAGGAAAATTTCGACGCGGCCATCAGGGCCGTGGTAGCATAATTGGACAGTGCATTCGCCCGGATTGCGAAGGGTGCGGGTTCGAGTCCCGTCCGCTGCCTGGTCCACGTGGATTTTTTTTTCTAGTAAAACTTTTATTTAGATTTAAAACATCTAGCAGTTAAATGCTTAAAAGAATAAAAACATTACTAAAAATAAATACTTAAGTGGGTAAGTATGATATGAAATTAAGGCACGAAGATGGCTGCGGCAGAATTAAAGCGCGTTTAGCACCAGCTCTCCCTTTGCTTGCAAATGCTGCAATCCCATTGCCACAACACTACAGGAAAGTGTTGTTATGGCCCTTTTACATTCAGCCACTGCCATTGCCGTTTGTATCGCTATAAAATACGCGCTAAAACACTACCCAAAATATGACTATAGCAACTGCAAGGGCAATGTGTACTTACATTATTTTATCGTTTTGTAATAATGTCCGATTCCACATTAAACCGTTTGTTCTCATTAGTTCGATCGTCGAACTAGTGAGTTTTTTTCTCTCATTTGTTCCACCGTCGACCTACTGAGACTTTATTGTTCTCATTTGTCCGTCCGTCGTCTTTATTTTTATTTGTCCATTTTGATTACCAGAACCTCTTAGTTATGTATATTGATCCCCTAGTACTTTTTTCAAATTATGATTTTATAAAAGTTTTTGGTTTTAATGCAAGATTGACAAAGGGTATATCCGTAGTAGGGAAATATTATTATTACCCGTAATGGGAATTATTACCTGTACTTATATCCGTAGTAAAGAAAGATTATTAAAACGTTGATTTTTTTTTATTCTCGATTAAAATAAGATGGTCGGCGGTCGAACAAATGATAACAATTAAGTCTCACTAGTTCGATGATGGAACTATAAATCTATCTAATGTGAATTAAGCAGACGAGAGATTAACGTTTTCCTTTTCCGTTTCTTACTTTTATTACTCCTACTGACATGTGTGCCGCAGGGACAATCTAGGGTGTAAGAGTGGGGATGACCCTTAATTGCCTCCTGAAGTGTGATGTGTGTAGGCAAGTTGGGGCAATTTTATAAATCGGGCCTGCGGCAGGGCGGTAGGAGCGCGAGACCACCCTTTAAGCGGCCACCATAGTCTATTGACGCTTGCAACACCGAGATCCCGTGAAGCTTACTGGTAACTCAAAATTACAGAATATTGTTTATTTAGTTGCAGCCTTAGTTCGGGCGGTAAATTTGCTGTACACTTACTTTCTCGACATGATGTCACATAAAAAAATTAGATAACATTTATTAACCCACATAAAAAACCGGAAATAAATGGAAATAAATCAGATAGGTACAACACAAAAACAGTAGATAACTAAGGCGAATGGAGTCAGCGTTTTAACATAAACTGCTATGAGAGTTTAGCAAAAACTGCAGTAATGCTGATATTCTAGCAGCGCCCACGACTAACACACATTTTTTTATAGATATAAGTATAAATAATATGCCAAATTAAAGACTTATCTATAAATATTGAAAATATTAAAACTGATTTAAAATAACATAATAAGTTTCTTTTTTTTCAAGTTTTTCCTTACCTCTTTAAAATTACTATGAGTTTGATAACCCCTATTTCACTCGCAATTTAAACTGTATTTTTTTTTATGAAAACATATAATCAAAAAATCCAAAACACGATCCCTTATTCAAGTACACAACATAAAAATTAAATAATATTTTTATATAATGAAGTTGTATACCACTAAGACTACAATGGGTGTAGAAACAACCGGATTTAATCATGTGGATAATTAATATATTATTATAATATAATAAAAAAATACAGTTTAAATTGCGAGTGAAAGGGATTCTCAAACTCATAGTAATTTTAAAGAGGTAAGGAAAAACTTGAAAAAAAACGAAACTTATTATTATAATTTTTATTATTTTTAAAGCATGTAACTGCTTGATGTTTACTGCCCGTCTGCTGCCTGGTCCGCGTGGAATTTTTTCTAGTTATATTTTCTTTTGAAACTTATTATGTTATTCTAAATCAGTTTTAATATTTTTAATATTTATAGATAAGTTTTTAATTTGGCATATTATTTATCCTTATATCTATAATACAACATAAAAAATTAAATAATATTTTTATATAATGAAGTTGTATACCACTAAGACTACAATGGGTGTAGAAACACCCGGATTTAATCATGTGAATAATTAATATATTATATTAATATAAAATATTATATTAATCGAAAAATATTATTTCATTTTTTATGTTGTATTATAGATATAAGGATAAATAATATGCCAAATTAAAGACTTATCTATAAATATTAAAAATATTAAAGCTGATTTAAAATAACATAATAAGTTTCGTTTTTTTTTCAAGTTTTTTTATATTAATATAATCTTTATTAATATAATATATTAATTATTCACATGATTAAATCCGGGTGTTTCTACACCCATTGTAGTCTTAGTGGTATACAACTTCATTGTAGCCTTTAAGGGTTAATATCATGTAGGTATACATAAGACACACACACCACACACACACACCAGCATAAAGGAACACAACACTTTACTCAATGCTGTACAATACTAATAAAGACCTCAATATATCCGATTGAACTGAATCTAACTAAAACAAGTTCGTAACTGATAGGTTCCCATTGGGCCTCGCCTTTCGTAGCGAAGTAAGTTAAGTACCTACTATGTAACTTCATCATTATAAGCGCCGAACTTTGAGTTCATTAGCCATTATTCAAAAAGTTTCCCACTGTATTGTGCAATTTTGTAAGACATACTTCATTAAACATGGAAAGTGATCGAATATTATTTGGAGTAAGTATATTTAACAGTAACTAGTTCAGAGGTGTGCCTACCTAGTGGGTCAATGAATGATTTTTTATAAATTCTATTCCTTTTGTACCCAAAGCATGAAAGGTTTCTATGGTAACAACGGCAGCACTCAGATTCTCTGTTCTTAAACGCGCTATGTAGGTATAGCCTTCATAGCTCTTTTGGCGACAAGTTAGTTCGAGCAGCATTTAAAAACTTGCGTAAATTAAAATA
The DNA here is from genome assembly GCA_902850365.2 of Chilo suppressalis. Classification (NCBI taxonomy): domain Eukaryota; kingdom Metazoa; phylum Arthropoda; class Insecta; order Lepidoptera; family Crambidae; genus Chilo; species Chilo suppressalis. The sequence continues at coordinate 10,716,951 of OU963907.1, forward strand.
GTGTGAACAGTTATAAATAGTCAACGTACTACACTCCCATACAGAAATATTGATTTATATTGGTTACAAAATATCTTTAAACGGCGCAAATTTGTAAATAGCTGCCATAACATATTATGGCATTATTATCTAACCGTTTAAAGTAATTCTTTTATCAATTTATTACAATTAAAATTGACAAAGTTTCATAATTGCACAATTAGTTAATTTTTCTAAAATAAAATTTATTTTGTTGCGGACATAATAATATAACTTAAATCTTTTTCTGAATTTGCTTCTCAGGTAACATAAAATTCACGGTATATAATACTTTAAAAATCTGCAGGCCGGCAAAGTTGCTCACTTTGCCGGTAGGTGTGGCAGATCACAACTGCTGCAACAGCTATTTTCGCGTTTGGACTTTACCACCACTTAAAATCTGGTGTGTAGGTAGAGTCATTTTCCTACCTAGCTATAACAAAAATAAAAACAGCGAAGTTCACGTATTGAATGGAATATCGAATTTAAGATTATAGCCACCTCTGTGGTGGTCTCACAAATCGGTTGTCCAAATTATATTTAAATCTTTTACATCAATTAATCCATCCACTGAGAAGGTCTGTGCTCCAGCAGTGGGAACATTCCTTTATTCCAATTACTTAGTTCTGTTGATCAGTTCTGTAAACCGAACTAATAGGATTTTTCTTCCCACTAGTTCTGTGAATAACTTTTCCAGTTTTAGATTAATAGGCTGATAATAATAATTCTCACCTTATTAAGTTTGTTTATTACCACTCAAAGCCAATAATTTACCTATATAACATAAACCAATTCCCGTTGAGAGAGAGGCATCATATATTTAAATGTGATTGCAAGAAAAAATACAGCATGTGTCAGGTTCGATACGACGGAGCCCCCTAACTTGGTAAATCGGCACGTCTCGAGATGAGATGCCAGGAAGTATAAAACCGCGACTGCCTTAAGTAGGTCAATCGATATTCCATTCTTCTACATTATTGATAATACAGTGAGACACTGATTAAGATAACAATATAGCCACATCTTTTCTAATGCTCTCAGTAGTGCGGCTTTTTTAAGTTATTCTAAGTAGGTAATTTCTGTTGGGTGTTCTGTAAGTTGGAGGTTACTTCCCCAGACGAGCGTTCCAATTAATATACAGTATACAATCATTCATATAAATTGATCCTGGAATTCCAATGTGTTTCTAATTTGGGAACGACTGTCAAAGTATTTCCCAAATGTCGTCGCGAAACTGCGCTCCACCACTTCGCTCCTTGCCCATCAACGAATCTGTCGGAAAACTTGTAATAACTTGAATAACTTTTTGATTTGCAACCCTGAAATATTAATAGACCTGCTCTGCTCTCTGACAGATTCGTTGAATACGAATCCTAGAAGGGAAATGTTGAGTGATGTGCTTAATATTACAGATAATAAAAGTTTTAAATAGGTACCTACTCCAGTTTTACCCGCTATTGCGTAACACAACAAAACAATTCCTGCTAATATTATTTGCATCAGGTATGTGGTAGTTGAGTTCTAAGATTGAAAAAAATGTATGTATGTATCAGACAGGACAACATATGTCCGCTAGTATATTTATATTTCTCGACGTTACTTCGTTTCCATAGTTCAAGCTCTAGTTAGTTAGGTACACGGTTAGGTACCTAATAGTCGATGTTATTTATCCTAAATCCACTATTATTCTAAATTTAAATGTTAGTCAACAGAACAGGCGGTGGTAATATCCAATTAATCTCATTCAGGGGACCTATCACAGGATTAACTACATTCCATCACTGGATACTTAACGGTAGGCCATTTACAAGTTTGAATAATTTATAAGATTAGCCCCAGAAAGGAAGAGCTTAAAAATAATTTAGGAGAATCTGGACAGTTGATCCGATTGCTACTCACAATCCGGCTGATAAACTTGTACTGTGTATCTTCAAAGGCTTCAAAGAAACAAGTGACTGTTTAAGTCGCCTTTCATTTTCTCGTTTGTGAAAAAGACCTTTGTAAGTTCCAAACAGTGGGTAGGTAATGTGGCGCAAATAATAGAGGCATATAAAAAGCGTCACTCGAATGCTAAAGAGATATAAATACTCGCGTTATTTATACGAAAGTTTTGGTGAGGCAAGAACTTTTGCGGAACCTAACATTCCATCGGGAATATCATCGCCATTAAGAAGTTTTATCAAGATTTATGATGCTTTTGATTTATTTTTACATGTGGAGCTCCTCATTATTTTTGTATAACGTTTAGACAGATACAGCAACGTTGTTAAGCACTTAATTGAAAATCACTGTGGCTACTTGAATAGGTGGTACATAATAAACTATTACTGTTAATTTGGCTAAAAATAAAAAAAATATGGTTTTTAATGAATTGAACCCGGGCCGCCCGCGCGGGCGGCGCTTTCTACCACTGAACTGCCGCTGCTAGTTGATAAGGCCTGAATTTTTTTAAAAAAATTAAAATGTAATGCGATATGCTTAAGATTGACGAAATAATAAATTTTCACTTTAATAAAAGCACCTTTATTCATAATATTTAGCCAAACCATTAAACTTCAAATAACTTTATTGTAAGTTTATTTACTATTATTATGAAACATTCAAAAATAACATTAAAATAATTCTTTGATCGTTAAAAAATGATATTAAATATTTATTAAATATTATTCGCAAAATTTCCAGTGTCGCTCTACCAGCCTTCCTATCTTCTGTCCATAGTTCAGCAAATCTCATAAGTAAAATTTTAAGGGCATCCCCTTCAAACTTTGAGATTGCTGGTTTGGAAGAAGCTAGAAACGCTTTCTTAATTGCATGCCCAGGTCAAAATTTTCCAGTTTCTCCAAATTCACAGAGGAGCTGGGACGACATAAATTGTAAATTAACTTATAATAACCTTTTGAGCTGCAGTACAGGTTCGGCGCGTGCTAGGCTTTTGGCCGTGGGTACGCATGAGGCCGGCTACTGGCTTCACGCGTACCCTTCGACAAATACAGGCACATTTCTTGAGCCTGACACACTCCGAATGGCAACCTGTCTACGGCTTGGGGTCCCGGTCTGCGCTCCTCATAAATGTCCCTGTGGCAGTGATGTCGACAAGCTAGGACATCATGGACTGTCTTGCCAAAAAAGTGCAGGCCGCTTCTCGAGACACGCCGCACTTAACGATATCATACGCCGGTCCCTTGCCACCGTCAACGTGCCAAGTCTACTTGAGCCAACTGGTATTGCAAGAGACGATGGCAAGAGACCGGACGGTATGAGTTTGATTCCATGGAAGATGGGTCGGGTGCTAGTATGGGATGCAACCTGTTCAGACACGCTGGCACCTTCCCATCTACATGGAACCAACAACAGAGCTGGTGCGGCTTGTGAAGCGGCTGAAAAAGTTAAGGCAGGCAAATACAGGGGTCTAGGCTCCGAATATGATTTTGTCCCATTCGGTGTCGAGACCCTTGGTCCGTGGGGTCCTAGCGCTATAAGGCTTTTTAAAGAAATAGCGAAAAGATTAGTCGACATCACAGGAGACCGAAGAGCTGGCAGCTACCTCGGACAAAGAATAAGTCTAGCTATCCAAAGGGGGAACGCTGCCAGTATCTTCGGAACCTTGCCTAAAGGGACTCCTTTTAATAATGTATTTTAGTTATTATATTTTATTTTTTAAGGTTTTTAGTTTTAGGTTCATTGTTATAGTATATTTTTTTGTTTTAATTATTCTTAAATTTATTTGCGTCTTCTTAAATATTAAAATTATTGTTTATTAAATGGTGCTTTAAGTATTTTTTTTGTGTTTTCGAAAAACCATCCTAGGCAATCTATCTATCAGAAAAAAACCACATAATAAGATACTAGTAGCACTAATTTGAGTAGAACATACAATCCGATTATCTTAACATTGACATTGCACTGCACGTGACAAAATATTGTCCCATTTGGGAAAGTACACTTTAAATCTAAAGAAAATTTTACTAGAAAAAACTCCATGCGGCCAGCCAGCAGACTTGAACCCGCACCATATAGATTTAAACATCTAGCAGTTAAATATTTAAAAAATATAATATATAACTACACTTTACCTAAACAAAATTCTGGTAGTGTTAATGGTTGCAAGAAGTACACGGACCAATAGAATAGAATTCAGGCTGGAGGTGAGAGGTGATTGTCGTGGTAAGTATTTATAGTAGAGTTGCGTTTGGACTTTTGCCTCCTACACGTTTAACATCAGGTAATGTTATTGCCTATGCAATTAATATAGAAAGAAATGGTTTAAAAATTTTAAGGCTACATACAAACGAACAGCGCAAGTTAAATAAATAAAGCATGTAAAAAAATTGTCTTCTTGTCACGCTGCGCAATTTGTTTTGCTTCCGCAGCGAAACGCGTACGATTGCCCAAATTAAATGTAAGTACCTACGTAGAGCAATAAATATTATTTGATTGAATTCAATTAAGCGGCTGAGTTGTACGGCCCACGACACTGATACCGAAATATTAGCCAAGCCATCTAAAAGGTGTGAGCAATTTAACACAGGACCGCACTTGACCCTTATATAATGGGCAAAGCTGATCGGAAGCGAAAAAATGCCAAAACTTATTCGAGATCAGGCGAGTGTATCTGTGACTATTTTTTACGAGATCATCGATGTAGGATTTCGGTCTTGAATTATGGCTCTGCTTATGAAAGCTGAATTGGAACCAGATACATACTATTAGCGTAAAGAAAATTGTGTTTAAGATGTATTGGGATTATGTAACATTATTTTATCTTAACCAACATCAAAAATAGCCCAGTCTTTACTCTAACTCCCTTATTCTACATGTGATGTATCTTTCTATTGAATGACAAATTATGGCATTTGAGTGACATGAACAAACACGACGTAACTAGACTAAGCTTATTCCTTGTTTATTAATAAGGGGGTAAGAAATTAAGAATATACTAATGATTAAAGCCTTTTAATTATATAATCAACCATCGAGGAGCTCGATGGCGCCAGTGGTTAGTTATTTCGGCTATGGTCCTTGAAGTTGAGCATCTTTCGCAGTGGTTGGTCATTGGGAGGGTGACCAAAAATTTACTGTCTCGAGCTCCTCCGTGCTTCGGAAGGCACGTTAAGCCGTTGGTCCCGACTGCATCTGCAGTCGTTAGCACCCACCAACCCGCACTGGGGCCGCGTGGTGGTAATCCATCCATAGGGAAGGCCTGTGCCTCAGCAGTGGGGACATTACTAGGCTGATGATGATGATGAAAGCCTTTTAAAAATAAAACAAATAACAGAATTTTTTGTTAAAAGGGTGGCGAACAAACCTTATTGCTATACAAAAAATATCACTCGCGCCGTTGCCTACCCTGACCCAATCTCCTACCCTGTGTAGCCCTAGAACCCTACTTACCGTCTTACGAGAAACACAAAGCCACCAAAAGTTAGTGTTATTTTACTATGGTCTTCTATAAGTTGAAGGTTGCTTCCTAAACGGGCGCTCTAATTCGAGCGGAATATCCACTATGTTCTACCTCTCTTGACTTGTATTGCGTCATTTCCACGGGCGATAGAATCGCGGCGCAATCCTCAGGCCTCTTGTAACCTGGGCGGCGGAGGGCTGCTTGGACGGGTACGGGTACGCTCAAGAAGCCCTCCGCAGCGGACGGGGGGTGGTACGGTGGGCCCCCACGCGCGGGCCATCCTGCGCACGTCTGCGGGGTCCCCGCAATACCTTGGGAGATCCCTGCCGTGGAGCCCCGGCGAGGCCGGGAAGCTGCGGGGTGCGGGGATGTGGAGAAATCCCTCACCAAGGGGATCCCGCGGCTCCGCATCAAGCAGTGTTGAAGGTGTTCGCAGGACTTTTTAGCGGATATTATGCCGTAAAGCGCCCGTAAGAGTTGCGGGATACTCGGTGGGTAGCCACTGGGGGGTCCGTAAGACTTGCGGGAGCCAGGTGTGAGGTCCGTTCGGCGGTGTGCCTCTTAAAGGCGCCGTCGTATGTAAAAAGATTTTTTACCTGTGTTATAAAACAAAAGGCCTCTTGTAACCTCGGGTGCAGGGCTGTTGCCATTTGCTTGTCCAGCAACGCATTAATGAGAAGGACAAGTATAACACACCGGCCTGGTGCGGTGTTCGTTGAAACAAAGGTCGTTAACAAGATGCACATTGAATTCGATTCAAACTGTATAGACCAATGACCACATGGTGCATAATTGCTATGATAATTATCGCCATATGGAGATTGGACCGACGAGTAAGTATTGGTCGTAGCAGACATAAATCAACTCGAGCCGTTGCAGTTAGGAGTTACAACTAATGCTACGAATAGATTTGATACGGTGACAATCCTTTTCCGAGTTGATATGTCTGCTATAACCATATAACATTACGCACTCATTGCGTCTTGCGGCGAAACCGTGGCATATACATAAACATAGAAATGGAATCTCTACAATGTGTCGAATCTTGCGACGATAACTTAAAATTACTTTGATACCGTCGAGGCATATTTTGAAAATACTGCGCTTTTTATCGTTTAGCCCGATCCGTTGCGGTATTGATACATGTCGTTGCGAGTCGCTTGCGACAATAACATGGCGGAATTATGGTTGTACTCGTATCTTGGAGAGTTCCCGACGATAGTAAAACTTCCGTTTTGTAAGTGGTATGTACGCCGGGTATCAAAGTGTCGCCTACTCAATGGTCCCGGGTTCAAATCTCGTTGAGGCAAATGACGATGACTAAGAGAATATCTTTTTAAGTCCAGGACGTTTATATTATTATTTAGGGATTTCTAGGCACTTTTATACATAAATATATTCTGTCTGTTATCTTAGTATTCTATTACACAAGCCTTGACAGTGCTTCCTTTTGAATTGGCTAATTGGTGTAAATATTAGAATAGTTAGATTCCTGTGTATGTATTTATATAAAAAGCGGTGCGACTCTCGTTCGTAGATATGGCGCCTAAACGCCTATAGTAAGTGCCTTTTCCAACAAGTAAATTTTTATTATAAGTAAACTTCTTTCACAATTACAGGATTAAAAAGTAAAAAACGATTACTCAAACTAATAGCACCTTGCCATAGAACAAAAGCTTTGTGCCGCGCAGTCTTTGCTCAGAGTGCCTATCAATAAGCTGCGAAATACTACGTCAAGACAATGTAACACAATACCCAAAAAGGTATTCAAATTTTCCTTTTATAGGCCGTGGCGTAGAAAGTACTTTTCCCTACGGAATTACTATTGTTTCTGTAACTCTCGCAATCAAATGTTTTTACGTTTCCGTACCTTAAAAGGAAAAAATCGGAACGCTTATAGGATCACTTTGTTGTCCGTCGGCCCGTTTGTCCATCTGTGTCAAGACCCTTTATCTCAGGAACGCGTGGAGGTATCAAGTTGAAATTTAAATCATGTACTCTGATCTGCGGTCCCTTGAAGCTGTGAAAAAATCAAATTTCTAAATTAACTTTAAAAACAGATACGGCCGTTTATCAGTATGTCTGTCAAGACCCTTTATCTCGGGAACGCATGGACGTATCGAGTTGAAAATTAAACCATATACTGAGGTATGTATGGTCCCTTAAAGCTGCGAAAAACTCAAACATCTAAGTTAACGCAAAAAAGATATGGTCATTAATGTTGCGTACCTACAAAATTGTACGGAACCTTCGATGGACGAGTCTGCACCTATCCGGTTTTTCTTTCAACTTAACACTACCAGGCCACACAGAAAGTTTTGCGAAAAACATTTTTTATGCATAGGATACTGGCCACTTGTCATTATTTTGAAAACTTCGCTTATTTAAAAGTAAAAAGACCACTGTTCGATTTTCAAATTTCCCTCAGCATTATTTCGAGAGACAATCAAAATTTTCTTGTCTCATTAAAAAATGGATCTGGTTTTATCAATACGATCCAGAAACGAAGCGTCAGTCGACAGTTTGGCTGTTTCAAAATGAACCAACGCCTACGAAAGTGAAGCGATTGAGGAGCGCAGGGAAAATTTTGATTGCTAGTTTCTTCACTTTGACGGGGTACGTAATTTCAATTCCACTTCGAGACCAAAGCAGCATCAACGCGGAATGGTATAGCATAAAATGTCTGCCAGCAGTTTTTTTGCAATGAGCAACAAGCGAACTTACACCGAGCTCCGCGGGGTCCTTCTTCACCACGACAACGACCGCGCACTCTGCGATCAAAACGAAGAACTTCCTAGACTCCACACCAGTCAGAGTCTTGCGACACCCTCCTTACAGTCCTGATTTGGCTGTATGTGACTTCTTTTTATTCCCTAAAATAAAAAATCAGCTCAATGCGATACAGTTTTCATCGCCGGAAGAAGCGCTAGCAGCATTTGAGAAGGCCGTGGAAGAGATGTCTGCGGAGGACTGGAAAAAATGTTTTGAAAATTGGTTCAGACGCATGAAACTTTGTATAGAGGCTGGTGGAGAGTTTTTTGAAAAAATTTAATAAAAATATTTTTTTCATAGAAGTTAGTTTTTTAGTTTCTCAAAACTTTTTGAGTGCCCACCTATTTTGTTTTTTTAACCACTATGTTTCGATAGTACTGCTCGGTACAATAAGCGTAATTTTTTTCATAATGGAATACGATAAATTTTTCCTAAGCTCCTATTTTTTGTTAAGCAAACAAACTTCGACGCTACCGAAAGTAGTTACGCCAACGCACGCGAGCAAGATGGACGCCTTTACATTTATTTTACTTTCACGGAAAACGGAAAATAAAGTGTCGCCTTTGCCCAAGAGTGGTTGTAAAAATGTGATCGAATCATTCATATTGTCAGTTCTCGTGTTACTGGGCTTACACTTTATTGTTATTTCCCTGGGTAGCCCGATATTGCTCTCCGCGGCATCTCTCATAAGATTTTGTATAAATATCCCTTATCTATCCACTTTACGACGTGCAAACTCGTTTTGATCCTTATTGTCTCATACAAAGAGATCAGTTAACATCGACAGAGATTTCACTTCAAGTTATTTGCATACTGAGCTTTGACTTTGGGCTTATGAAAGTTTTCTACATATGTAGGCTGAAGTTTTGAACATCTGTGAATACTCATTCTCGAATAATAGGCGAGTTCCGGAAGTCATTTGCGCTTGTATGTAGATTCGGATATGGAAAAGTCTCGTCTTGAACTTAGGATCATTATAATTATATTAATTAAAAGTCTATATATCGTCTACGCTGCACACATAGGCAACGTAACTATACTACATGGATTATGGATACTGTACGGATAGGCGGGTTTTAATGGTTCCAGATGCAGCTGCGATCAAAGCTTCACATAACTTCGAGATACAAATATTTGACATTGTGGGTTATCAACAAAACGAAGAGATGGCGCTGCCTTGCAGCTTAAGAAAAGCTAGAAAGAATTCGACGCGGCCATCAGGGTGGCGGTAGCATAATGGTCAGTGCTTGCGCCCGGATAGCAAAGGGTGCAGGTTCGAGTCCCGTCTGCTACCTGGTCCGCGTGGATTTTTTTTAGTAATATTTTCTTTAAATATATATTAGTTAATATTTACCAAACTTCCACATTGATTTTTAAATAAAATTCCTGCGTGTAAGTAACAAAATGTACCCGTAAGTATTGTAAAAACAAAGAATAAATGCAGTTTTTGTAATATTTGGGAAAATCACCCAAGTTATCGGCAGTACGTACTTGCATTGGGTTATTAATCCCTTTTTGAAACATTTTTGATGGGTGCATTTGAACTTTTCGAAAATTTGTTGTAAAGGGTTAACCCTTTAATATGTACTTCTTCAAAAATCCTTAAACAAACTGATGAAATTAAGAGTCAGATTTCAGCATACGAAATTGTAATATTTCGCATTTGCGGTACCATTTTTAATAAGGCTGTGTAAAAAGGGGTAGCATAGGACGCCAGCCTTTTATTATTTATGTTTACGATGTGTTTCGGAAGTCGTTGGTTAAACAAAGTCAGATTTATGAAAAAGAAAATATGAATACATGCGAAATGTTTTTTTACCTAAATAACTTTTGTAAAGTGTTCATACTTTCATACTTGCTGACCGTTGTTCTGAAAATGACCATTGGTTGGTAACAAAGCATATTAATTGAATAAATATATTTACATTATGCGGCACAAAAATAAACCATATTAAACGTAATTTAAACAAACAAACGCATCAATTACTGACATGTAGTGCAAAATAGCATAGAGTAACTTTTCAAAATATCATAATATATAATCTATACGAAATTAGATACCCACTCTGCACTTAGACCGGTCAAAGATCTATTTCACTATGAGCACCTAGGTCATCACAGGCAACTTTTTAATGTTCTTTGATCAACTGTGAATACTATATCATCACCTGGGTGTTCATAGGCAACCCCAAAAAAATATTATTTTGTATATTCAAATCACATTCATATCAATAGGAATATCAATAACGCAACTGTTTAATTTCTTAAATTGCTTCAATACGGTATTGCATTAAAGCGTGTAGGAGTAAACAGGATTTCTGTAGAATTCAAATAATTTTCGGATAATGCTTTCATTGAGCATGCTGCTCTTACCACTGTTGGGAATGAAGCTATCATTCCCAGCATCACAAGAATGGGTGTTATACGTCAAGATCCAGTAGAGTGGACGTTAGATGGAATGTTGGATGTTCCCTGGAGATCCCGACACGTTCTGGTGGTTACCGCCAAGTGTCAACTTTTTATAGAGTAAGCCGTAATTTTAAAATTTTGAGAAGTTAAATTCGATTTACTAAAATACACATACAACTTGTTTCGCATTTTTAAGCCGGGTACTTATTAGCGAGCTGTAACCATAACATGCGTGATACAGTACGAGGTTCTAGTGTGTACGCTTGTAGCTCAGTTGTAAACATTGGCTCGCTGCAAACCGCACGCGTACCGCTCGTAGCAGGTTAGCTATAGCTATATCCCTGGGGCTCTCTGAATATCAACTTACGGCCGAGCGCGTCCGTTTGATGAAATCCAGGCTCCGACCTACTCTGCTCCAATCTATAACAGGATCTGAACCGTTCCAGTCAAATCTGGAGAACCGATTTGCTGCCGTGGAAACCACATCAGACGTAAACCAAAACCTCGAAAATGTGGTTCGGACCCTCAGGGAAGAGGGTACAGGATTATGTGCAAGGTAGCGTAAGGGCAGGAAGTCAAAGCTTTCGTAGGGCTAATGAAGGAATGACGTGAAACCCGTCCACCCCTCACTTCGTCGGCAAAGCGGACTCTAAAACAAGAGATCAGTAAGCATGTGCGACACGATCTTCGGTGCTCCAATACTCTCTCGATCGAGAGAGCGATCGAGCAGAATCGAGGGTCCAAAGTGTTCGTACAATCTCTTGGAAGAAGTCATCTGACGAAGTTGACCACAGCAAGTGGGGAAGTTGTTGCTTCAAAGCCGGCAGTCCTTTCGGAAGTGGAATACTTCTACGTCAGTTGTACACATCACATGCATCTCGACCCGATCCCGGAAATGAGGATTCTAGAGCCACATTAACACGCCACTTCAACGAAGACCTGCCAGAAGTCAGTATTGGTGAAATTGAGATTGCCCTTGGGCAGCTTAAAATACGGATACGGCACCATAGACCACATCCACACAGTACAGCAGATTATACAGAAGAATGAAGAGTACAATCAGCCCCTGTGCCTAGCATTTGTGGACTATGAGAAGGCCTTTGACTCGATTGAAATCTGGTCTGTCCTGGAGTTCCTGCAGCGTTGCCAAGTCGACTGGCGATACATCTACGTGATTAGATGTCTCAACGAAGCAGCACCATGTCTGTTCAAGTACAAAGTCAGCAAAGAAGTCCCATACCCTTGCATCGTGGAGTGAGACAAGGGGACGTTATTGAAATTGTTCACTAATGCAATGGACGATATGTTCAAGACGCTGAACTGGAAAGTATGTGGCATCAACATAAATGGCGAACGCATCTCTCACTTGGGATTTGCAGACGACATCGTCATCATGGTAGAAACCCTGCAGGACCTACAAAAAATTCTAAATGACCTGGCTGACTCTTCTAGAAGCATCGGCCTACGGATAAACTTGGATAAAACCAAGGTCATGTTCAATAAACATGTTCTACCGGAATTGATTGCAATACACGGTGCCGTTCTAGAAGTTTTTCAACATATGTGTACCTCGGGCAGACATTGCAGTTAGGTAGAAACAACTTTGAGGACGAGGTGAATAGAAGAATTCAGCTAGGTTGGGCAGTATTTGGGAAGCTACGTCAAGTTAGTGCGTCCTACCTGTGATGTGTGATGATACGGAGCCGAGACGTGGACACTGACGGTACGGCTGGTCCACAGATTTAAAGTCGCTCAGCGCACTATGGAAAGGGCTATGCTCGGCGTTTCTCTAAAGGATCGCATCAGAAATGAGGTAATCCGACAGAGAACCAGAGTCATCGACATAGACCACCGGATTTGCAAGTTGAAGTGGCAGTGGGCTGGCCATATTTGCCGAAGAACCAATAACCGTTGGGGTAGACGAGTTCTGGAGTGGAGAGCGCGTCTAGGCAAATGTAGTGTAGGACGTCCTCAGGCACGATGGAGTGACGATTTGCGCAAGGTGGCTGGCAGGAGTTGGATGCGAGTAGCCCAAGATCTATCTGAGTGGCGTGCATTTAGAGACGGCCTATGTCCAGCAGTAGACTAAGATGGGCTGTTGATGATGAAATCAAACTACTTTTTTCGTGTCTCCCTTTATCTTTATTTAACCATGGCATTGGGACGCTCGTTAAATACTGTAAAAAAATAAAGTAGCCGTTTGTTTTTAAAAACTTGTGCGACAAATGATAGACAGTCAGACATCAATATGGCTCTATACGGACCCCTAAGGTACTTACGGTTCTCTTCAAAAATCACGTTAAAGCTACATTAATTCCAAGCTATTTCTTATTTTAATACAGTAAATAAAAAATATTTGCAATTCCAAGCAACTTGTCAGAGGAAAATAAAAATTGTCCAACCCAAAAGCAGATGTAGGTCGTGTTGTCGTGATGAAATTTTAACTTGATTATAAATTTAATTTGCTACCCTTACATCACAGCCTGTCAAGATGTAATGAAAAAAAATGTAGCAAGATACGAAAATAAGACAGAATTTATTTGGATTTCCATTTATTTTTCTTTACTTTTGTTTTTGTGTTTTTAGGTTGTATTTTTTTCTGTATACTTACACTTATTACTACTAGCTCGATGGAGCGAGTGGTTAGCGCGTTCGGCTGCGATCATTGAAATAAAACAACTTTCGTTGTGGTCTGTCATTGGATGGGAGACCAAAAATTTTCTATCTCGAGCTCCTCCGTGCTTCGGAAGGCACGTTAAGTCGTTAGTCCTAGCATTTGCAGTCGTTAGCACCAACCAATTCGAACTGGGCCCGCGTCCATGTATAGGGAAGGCCTGTGCACCAGCAGTGGGGACATTAATAGCCTGATGATGACTACTGCAGAATCAAAATGATGATTCTGTTTCTCAGAAATCATAAATTTAACTACTAATGTGTGGGATATGGTACTGTAACGCCCGTTGCGTTACGGCCTCCTTGCTTGTGTAAACTCTTTGCTTATGTAACACCTACGGCTGGTAGTTATATTAAAAAGTAAATGTCATTATTTTAAAGATTTGAATATGATGATCTTTTGTCTCATATCGAACATTCCAGCAGATAGAATTCAGGCACAGAAACGTTCGGTGGATAGGAGGACGATTTCCATGTTATTCTCTCAGTGTAAAATAAAAGAAGTTGAGCATCCTAAGTGTTCTTATTGTGATTACTCTGAACTACGTTCCGTTCCGTCACAGTACGTTTCTGTTCAGTATAATAAAAGGTTGGAGAAAAGGTCTTTTGGCATTATATTATGCATGAACTTGTAATGAAACCTCTTGGGCTATACCATTTGTATCTGGCTGGTTATGGTATCTTTAAAAAGTTTAAATATTAAATAAGATAATTCCATATTCAAATTAGAAAAAAAAGTTTGATTCTCATGGAAATTTAACACATTTTAAAATGTTACTACGAAAAATAAATAGTGTAGTAAATAGTGCAGTGTTTGTGAGAGTAGCACAAATGTGGTTTAAGCGTTTTCAATCCGAAAATTTTGATGTCAAAGATGAACGGAGGTCTGATCGCCCTGTTACGGATAAAATGAATGACTTTTTTGAAAAAGTGGAGCAAGATCGGCATTCCATTAGTAACGACATGTAGCTGAAGAACTGGGAATTGACCAGTTTTAGTTTTAGTGCATTTGAAAAATGCTGGGTACACAAAAAAGCTCGATATCTGGGTGCCTCACGAGCTCAATGAAAGAAACCTAATGAACCGTGTACTCATGTGTGATTCTTCATTACGACGTAATGAAACCGAACGAAAAAAGTGGATCACGTACGACAAGAACGTGCGAAAAAGGTCGTGGTCAAAGGCCGGTCAGGCTTCACAGACCCTGGTGAAACCCGGGTTAACTCGCAACAAGGTGATCTCTGTCTATGGTAGGATTGGAAGGGTATTATTCATAATGAGCATACCGCCCCGGCAGGACCATCGATTCTTAACTCTACTGCGAACCACTGATCAGATTAAAGCAAGAAGTTAAGAAAATGCGGCCGGAACAGAAGGGGTGTGGTTTTTCATCATGATTTCACACATCTTTAGCCACTCAGCATAAATGAAGAGAGATTGACTGGGAGGTGTAAATGCATCCTCCGTGTAGTCCTAACCTTAGACCTTCAGATTTCCACCTGTTTCAGTCTTCTTCAGAATTCTTTAAGCAATGCCACGTCAACATCATGAGAGGACTGCCAAATTCAATTGTTGCGATTTTTTGATCAGAGGTCCCAAATTTTCAATGGGATCATATCCCTACCTCCAAGATGGAAAAAGTTATCGAACAAAATGGCACCTACATACTTAAGTTAAATGAAAAACCAACTTTATTAAATAATGTTTTAAATTTTCATATAAAATACGAATAAACTTTTTCCCCAACCTAATATTGCAGGCTATAATCATATCATATTAGATAATTTAAAAAAATGCGATGTTATTCAAATATGGGTATTTTCCGTTTCGCTAAGGTGTTATTGACCTTTTAAGCATAAATATTCTTCGCAATGAAGTACTGAGTAATGATCGTTAAATTAAATTAGCCGAAGGGACAGCTACGCAATTTTTACGGAGCCGTCAGCTTTGACCTCATGGCCATATTTTATCGGCTTTACCTGCTAGTCGTAAAGAGAATTAATGAAATTCGGACCCCCGTCCGTAGGGACTACAATTGTACGTTCATAAAATTGGGATGAGGTTACAGATGTTACTTTCGATGTAAAATATAGAAAATTATGTTTTTCTCGCTCTTTTTAACCGTATTTCGAACTTGAAACAAATGGAACGCAATGGTACTTTATTAATTTATTTACAAACTTTATTGACCATAACATTAAAATAGAACAAGAGACGGACTTAATGCTAAAAGCATTCTCTACCAGTCAAAAAACGATAATCACAAACGGCGGCATAAAGCTGAATGTACACATAAAAAATAAACTATATATATATATATATTTTGTTGAATATCAAATCGACGTCACTCCCGATATGTATATCCCTATTCCAAGAGCACAATTAAATTAACCGCGGTAAAATGCGAAAACGCGGGGCGTAATGGCAGCGTAGTAGAGAACGTGAGCCACGGACACGTTGATCATATTTTTTTCATCCCACCACCTCGGAAAGTGTAATTTTGCGCTTCGAAATCTGGCTGGAAAATTCTATTTTATTCGCTTGAGCGGCAAAGTAGATTTGAATTTAGAACATCACATATAATGAGTACTCAATATAATTGTAAATTCAAAACGTCATTAAACCTATTTAATGTAACCTCTATGGTGCCAAATTTATGATTAGAACTTTTTAAATTGTGAAAAAATTTAAATTTGGAACCTTCTTGGTTTCTTTGTTTTATTTGCGTGCTTCGCGCCATTCTAGTTTTTCACGTTTTATTGCTTAATATAATTAACATAACCTAAAAACTGTACAAAAAAATCAACTAAAATGAGTGACATTAGCGACGATGAAGTTTATCTAACGCCAACTGAGTTAACTGAAACAGTTAATAATGCGCAAATGAGCCTTCTCCCTCAGCAATCACGAGAGAAGTATTTGAAACAGTACGATATATTTAACATGTGGCGACTAGCTAAAGGAGCAAAAACTTTCTCCGAAAACGTTTTGCTGGCATATTTTATAGAATTATCTGAGACCAAGAAAGCAAGCACGCTATGGAGTACGTATTCAATGCTAAAATTAACAATTAAGATGAAGAAAGACGTTCATATCGACACCTATCATAAATTAGTGGCATTTTTAAAAAGAGCCTCATCTGGTTATAAACCAAAAAAATCGAAGGTTTTCACAGCATCTGAAATTGCAAAGTTTATTAATGAAGCACCTGATTCCGTATATTTAGCGGCAAAAGTAAGTCAATACGTGTAATTTTTTGTTGTTGATAAAATTGTACATAGTACTTACAATATTTTTAATTTGATTAATTTATTTACGATTATAAATACTTCTTTTGTTACAGGTTGTTCTTATTATTGGTATAACCGGAGCATGTCGAACAAATGAACTTACACTACTTAATGTCAATAACGTATCAAAATATTCTCATAATTCTGATGAATTGCTATTAATTAATGTACTAAATACCAAGACAAAAAAAGACCGCAACTTCGTTATTCGCAAGGAATATGTAAACATTGTTCAGAAATATCAAGCTTTACGTCCTTCTAACACCCCAATTGAACGATTTTTTCTACAATATCGCAACGGAAAGTGTATCCGACAACCTATGGGTCAGAATAAAATTGGCAGTATTCCACGAGAAATAGCAATTTTTCTCGGACTTTTAGAACCCCCGTTATACACCGGTCACTGTTTTAGAAGAACCTCAGCCACACTTTTGGCCGAATCAGGGGCTGATCTTCTATCGCTTAAGCGCCATGGAGGCTGGAAGTCTAATTCGGTTGTAGAGGGATACATAGAGGATTCAATCCAAAGTAAATCAAAAATTTGTAATAGTATCGTGGAGGCCATAACGCTGAAAGAACCTCTGTCAGATTCTTGGTCTCGCCCTTCTATATCTAAAATGAGCCCCCATAAGATTGGAAACAATAGCCCTCTCTCGCCAACATTTACGCCAATAGAATCCAATGAATCGGCACAACTATTTAAAATTACTGATACGAGTAGTTTACCACAAAACAGCGCACAATTCACAAACACCAACATAACATTACCTAACAAAAATATTAAACTTAACATAAGTAACTGTAGCAACGTTACATTTAATATTTCTTAATTATTTTCTACTTCTTATTATTTTCTTCAATTTATAGATTATCTTAATGTGTTTTAATTGAAATAAAAATATTTTGTCATTATAAATTGTTTTCTTTTTCATTTTGTCATTTCCTCGCTGAGGTGGGATGAAAAGTTACGTATTGCACTCGAGTGGAAAGATTTTTCACCTTGTGCTCGTTTGTTTCCCTCGCTGACGCTCAGGATTCTAATTTAGAATCACTCGCTGCGCTCGTGATTCAACTTTAGAATCCTTCGCTTGCTCGGTCATCCAAATCGAGCATGCGGTTAAAAAGGAACTTTCCACTCTTGTATAATAAATAACTATTTTAGAAATCAAACGCTAACTTAAGTCAAATCGAACGCTAATTACTCCAAATTCGTGTAGAATGCCTGTTCAATTGATGAGTGTACTACACTTGTAGTACACTCATCATTATTGGTATTATTTACACTTATAAATAATACCAATAACTTTCCCCTAATACCTCATATAATTTTATTATGATTGAACTTCACGTAGAGGTAAGTTCATTAATCATCAAATAAATATCCAAAATGCAAACCCACGAAACAAACACTCGCGAGACACGTTTGTTATGTTAACATCAGCAGAATTGGGTCCCGATACACACAGTACCCATTTTTTTCCGAACAGCTAGGTATTTCTTTTCGCATCCAGTTGATGAGTAATCTTGTTTAGTCGCTCCCCGCCCGCCTTAAGCTGGGACATGGAGCGTGACATTAGCTGTAATTTCCTCCTATAAGGACATGTCGCCGTGTTAGCTTCGCCTTTCACATAAATTGTGATTACGTTATCATTTCGTTTCCCTAAGACTTATCGAAACAACGAGGAACGCATTTGTTTCCATTTATGTTAAATTTCGACATTTCATTGCAGTTGGTTTTTGTTTTCGTAATTGTTTATCGGTATGGTAGGTACTGCAGTCATGCAGCATATTGGTCTAAAGCTCGGCGGCTAAAATTGAAGATATTTTCATATGGCAAAAAAGGCAGTAAAGACAAACTGTTGGACAACCATTTATTGTAAGTAATTCATATTCTTCACTTGCACCACAATATAAATATGAAAATTTGTTTTTTAAAAAAGAATATACTAACATTAAAGCACTTGCAAAGAGCAGTTATAAATAAATTTTCCGTCCGATATTTCAGGCTTGAGAAATCGAGAGGTTCATTTCTGAGAAGAAGTAATTGCACTGTTCAATAAAGTTTCAAAAGATTTAATTGGATTTCTTATGACCAAATTAAAACTTATGTTATTGAGATTCTTTTGAGTAGGTAATTACTATTACAAGGTTGATGAATATTTTATAACTCGCAATGCATTGATAAAACCAATTCCCATGGATGAAACCGCCATGACTCGAGAATGACTTTAACGATTTCATTTATCTCTGTTTTAAGTTTTTAAATAGGAACGTTGTAGAAGGTTCTTATGAAAAAAAAAAATATGAAAGTTGAGCAGAAAATTAGGTATTTAGAAAAAAAACTTTATTTACAACTCTAACAAGTGCTGCTACAATAGGGAAGATGCAATATTTTTATTTTTGTTTTCATTTTAAAGAATTCCATGTAGAATAAACCACAGATATATTAAAAAATTAAAACATTGTGATTTATCGGAAAGAATGCGGTTTTAAATTGACAATTTAAATTTTCGCGCGAAAACGAACCTATGGATGCGATGACGTCACTCCTGTCTGTCACTGGTCGTAATTGTTCGTTGCTGGCTTTAAATTTTCATACTTTTGCATATTTTTCGACTTTCGAAATATTTTTTTGAAAAATTCAAAATGTACTATCCATCAACATCATGTGATCATAACAATACCACTAATATTCCGAAAAAAAGCCGTGTTGACTCATGTTTTGTGCCAATCTACTTCAACAAAGTTCCCAAATAAATTATTTTTGACTGGAACTTCTGACCCAAAACTGAAAAAAAGTGGTTTCAAGCTGCGAAGAGAAATGACAATTATTCTTCAAAGACCATTATTCGATGCTGAGAAGATCACTTTGACGTAAGTCGGCGAATATACTTGTTATATGCTTAATTAATCTGCTTGTACGTAAAAACGCATTAGTAACCTACCTAATACTTACAAAACCTGTCTTACATATTTTTAATTTTACAGTTGGAGAATGACGTCGAAAATTAGATAAAGTGTGGCACAATCTTCACATTGGCAGGACTGAACCAAGCTGTGCGTTTCATTTAAAATAACTGTAACACAATAACCTTCTTTACGTACTTTATGCTCCGGAGAACTCGACCTTTTACTAATTTTCCATCTTTTTTAATATCGACATAGCCGATTGCATTATCGCCGTAAGATTTGTAGAAGCCGCTGAATAAAATACGAAGTTTAACAACTACGATTTTTACATACCGTAGTAATTTAGTCCCTTTCATTTCTACACTTAAAAACTCTGCACTTTGGACAAAAAAAGTTATAACCATGTCAACGCTAACTCTTGGTAAATTCCTGGAGTCTGCTTTGATAAACCCAACTTTCATTTTTATTAAATGTAAAAAAACGCAACAAATATTCCCATAAAATAATATTTACTTTAACAACCATAACCTCAAAGAAGTTGTCGTAACAGGAGTGACGTCACTAAACGCTGATTGGTGTTTTAAAATACGTTCCGTTTCAAGTATTTTTAATTCGTAATAATTGTTAAAAAACAACATTATGTAAAAAAAAAAACGTTGCAGTGGCATTTCTTTTATATTTTTTTAACATTTTAATCATAAAATTTTCATAAATATTATATATGCATCTTCCCGCGTTTTAAGATTTTTTTCATAAGTTTATCAGTCAGGGCAACGTTTATGATATTTATGCGATAAGTTGGTTATTACAAACAAGTAGACGAAAGTAAGTCACAATAGTGTCAGGATTTTGTAAATACCAATCCCGCTCAATGTTTTTCAACACCTTTGCAAGAAAACAGTAAATTATAGGTAAAGGCAAACTTTTCCTATTATTAAAGTGGCATGCATTAGGTGGTGCGTAATTTTGAATTTTCGAACAATGTATACAATCTTCGTAAATGCCCTATGAGCAAATGTGTTAAAAATAATAAGTGAAGTGCGAAGGGTGCGGGTTCGAGTCCCGTCTGCTGCTTGGTCCGTGTGGAATTTTATCTAGTTATATTTTCTTTTGATTTAAACATCAAGCAGTAACATGCTTTAAAAAATAAAAATTATAAGTAAAAGTATCTTTTACCATTAAAATTAATTTATATTAGAAAATTACTCCACCAGCAATCTATATTATCTGGTCTAAATGTGGAGATTAGTAAGTTGCGAAGTAAGATAGCAAAGCAGATATGGCAAAAATAATATATAATCGACGGAAATTGGGATTACCAGTGTCCTAGATATTATCCTGGCGATTTTTATCCAGGCATTTTGTTTCCAATGTTGGCGAACCGTGCCACACACATTAAAGTGCCCTCATCTATTTGATATCCCATTTTGTACTAACAGCCGGCCAATTTTCAGGGATGGAAAAGCTGTTACTTGACTTTAGTGGAACCGTTTTATTTTCACCGCCCACCTCATTCGCGCGGGTAATGTTATTACCGATGTTTTTATGTTTTATCATTGTTTTTAGAGTGGGCGTTGTTAAGTTTTCTTCTATATTTTACAATAAAGTAAACTATTACTATTTATTCAAGTCTGCAATATCTTTATTTAATGTCCATAAAATCGAGAAACAGATTATTACTAGTACGTTCCCTAAAATATGGTTGAGCGAAGCGATGGCTGGTTCATGCGTCATGCTCGTGAACGGGTGCTGCCAGCGGAGATGAGTCTGCCCTAACTACTTTGATATTTAAGATATAAATGTTTAATTACACCTATTATAAATAACTCTGTTTGTATTTATACTGTGTGACACAGCAATCAAAATGCAGGTGTACAATTAATGTATAATTTCACATTATGTAATGAAGGGTGACTTCATGAATCATCTCTGAAGTCATTTTTCAACTTGACGACTCTGTAAATGATAAAACAGGGAGAAAAAAACAGCCCTTGCTGAGTTTCTTGCCGGTTCTTCTCAGTACAAGGTCTCCCGCCGTAGATTTACGAACCGATGGCGTAGCTTCTAGACATTCATATGTGCTTGTAACAGCCTAAACTGAATAAATGATTTTGATTGATTGATTGATTGATTTAAGATTTGTTATTTTTTGTTGTAATCTAAATACCTTGGACGTACAAAACTGACTATGGGTTTAATGTGTTGTGCTGTGACTACGTATATATAAGTTCTCATTCTTCAAAACCGAGAGAATTTGGAAATCAGAACTATGTTGAAATAGTAGTAAAAGAAAAACAAAAAACGCTGGTTTCCTTTGTAAGGACTAAAGAGTTATTTGCTATATATATTGTTTTAAACAAAGGTCATGGCAGTTTTTGGAGAGCATTATTTTTTGTCCCATATATTCTTTTGGTAGAACAGATGGTATAACCCTTCTAGGTGATGAGGGCTATATTGAATTCCATAACTTGTTATTATTGTTCCCGGGAAATATAAGGGGCACTCCTCCTTGTGTTTGTATTTTCCAAAATCAAGGGTCGTGATTCCTCTTATGGCTTATGCGTATGCAAATTTCCCTTTGTTATGATATTTCTTCCTTATGCCTTGATGTCGAGGACTGTGTCATGCAGCTTAATTATGTAAATTAGTGGAAATTTTAGTTTTATTTCAGATCTAGTCTAGGGATTAGAATAATCATCTTAGCTTACCACAATCGGCCAATGGGATCGGTCTCTATTAGTAGCCATGTTTCTGACCTTAATATTGGAGAAGGAAAAGCAACAAGTGTCAAATATGATGTTTTAAGGTATGAAATTCATCACAATATCAACAATTCACGAGAAGCAAAAAGTGGGATGGATCAATATGTTGTTCGAAAAAAAAGCATTCCAAATTCATGATCAGCAAACACAAGAACAATTTCATTCCCCATTTACACTAAGTTATATGTATGACTGGACCCAAATATATGGATAGGCGAGCTTACATTTTCATTTTCTCCGCCCGCCTAAACTTCCATTGGGCCCATGATATGGGCGGTAATGCCCTCGATGATAACACGTTAGTTCCGGAGTTTGTGGACCCTTGGTTGTTAAAATTTATTATAACGTTGAGTGCCTATTTATTTTCTTCAACACTTTTTATGCTACATTAATTTTCTGTTATCAGAGAACCGAGAGCGAATTTTAACTTTTGATAATATCATTTGAGATTTTGGGGCCATTGATTTCTTCATGGAACTGTTGTCATTACAATGTTCCAGTTGCCTGTTGTATAAGTTTAGTTAAAGAACTATAATAAATTTGATATTAGAGCTATATCTAGTAGAAAATTCGACGCATCATATTGATTTCTTCATGTTACTGTTTTTCGATACTATTTTTTTTCGTTGCATTTCGAAACCGCTGTGCCCATTGGGCCCAGATCCCTCCCCTTAATATCTCCCTATTCCATCAATGAAAGTATCCTACCCACCAATCCACACTGGGGTCATGACCGGATCAACCGATTCTGTCAAACTATAAAACAAAATTTTTAAACCAAGTCCAACGACCGCCGTCAGTGGTCGGCCACCTCGCTGCCTATCTAACTACCCGCCCAGCTGCCCAGCTAACTATTCCCAGACGTTGGGCCGATGCCCACCTAGCATTTTCAGTTTTGGCCTCTATGTTTATGACGCACACTGGACCAAGATTCGGAAATCGTGGACTTAGGGATCAAAGTTGAGCTATCGCAATGATTTTTTTTACGGACAGCTTAAAACAATAGCAGAAACTTTTGTTCTAGCACTTTTTCATAGTAAAAAAAAATATTGTTTTTTTCTTGTATGGAAAAAAAGTAACTATGGTGTTTTTTTTAAATGGTAAAGTGTATCAAAAAAGCTGTTAGTAGGTGTTATAGTGCTTACAATTATTGACAATTTTTGCCTTGACGTCATATCCATAAGTCTGCAGCTTTGGCGTCCACAGGCCTTGGAAGTTTTCATACAAAATGTATGGGATTTTTTAAGTAGTTGAGGGTAAATTTAGCATCTATGTGATTCGAAACAGAAAATAAACTACTAATAATAATGTTCGATACTTAATTCAAAGACCTAAACTTAAAATAAAAAACGCACTATTCGATTTTTTTTGTATAGAGAATTATTTGATATATTTGTCTTCCATTGACACAAACGTTAGAAAAAATGACTAATAGGTTAAAATGTGATTATAGCGTGTGCGTAATATTGTCTGACGTCACAAACGTTAATCTACCGCTTTGGTTTCTTCAGCTCAAGGATGTTGAGTGAGCGACGAACGGGAGCGAAATGACTGTCGCAAACAGACCCACCTATATTTATAACACGTATGCGGGTCTCTTTCTATGCTGTCAGTAAACCGATTGTGTGTCAGTTAATAGCGTGCGCGCATTAACCTCTACCTTGCTCTCTGTCTTCTCTATCCTCTATAATTATAAGCTGGCCTACAAACTATGTGTGTGTCACATAGGGAAGATGCAATATTTTTATTTTTGTTTTCATTTTAAAGAATTCCATGTAGAATAAACCATAGATATTTTAAAAAATTAAAACATTGTGATTTATCGGAAAAATGCGGTTTTAAATTGACAATTTAAATTTTCGCGCGAAAACGAACCTATGGTTGCGATGACGTCACTCCTGTCTGTCACTGGTCGTACTTGTTCGTCGCTGGCTTTAAATTTTCATACTTTTGCATATTTTTTCGACTTTCGAAATATTTTTTTGAAAAATTTAAAATGCACTATCCATCAACATCATGTGATCATAACAATACCATTAATATTCCGAAAAAAGCCGTGTTGACTCATGTTTTGTGCCAATCTACTTCAACAAAGTTTCCAAATAAATTGTTTTTGACTGGAACTTCTGACCCAAAACTGAAAAAAAAGTGGTTTCAAGCTGCGAAGAGAAATGACAATTATTCTCCAAAGACCATTTTTCGATGCTGTGAAGATCACTTTGACGTAAGTCGGCGAATATACTTGTTATATGTACATAAAAACGCATTAGTAACCTACCTAATACTTACAAAACCTGTCATTTTTAATTTTACAGTTGGAGAATGACGTCGAAAATTAGATAAAGTTTAAAATGTGTGGCACAATCTTCACATTGGCAGGACTGAACCAAGCTTTGCGTTTCATTTTAAATAGCTGTAACACGATAACCTTCTTTACGTATGTACTTTATGCTCCGGAGAACTCGACCTTATACTGTACATAATTCTCCATCTCTTTTAATTTGGACATAGCCGATTGCATTATCGCCGTAAGACTTGTAGAAGCCGCTGAATAAAATACGAAGTTTAACAACTACGATTTTTACATACCGTAGTAATTTAGTCCCTTTCATTTCTACACTTAAAAACTCTGCACTTTGGACAAAAAAAGTTATAACCATGTCAACACTAACTCTTGGTAAATCCTGGAGTCTGCTTTGATAAACGCAACTTCCATTTTTATTAAATGTAAAAAAACGCAAAAAATAAATATTCCCATAAAATAATATTTACTTTAACAACCATAACCTCAAAGAAGTTGTCATAACAGGAGTGACGTCACTAAACGCTGATTGGTGTTTTAAAATACGTTCTGTTTCAAGTATTTTTAATTCGTAATAATTGTTAAAAAACAACATTATGTAAAATAAAAACGTTGCAGTGGCATTTCTTTTATATTTTTTTAACATTTTAATCATAAAATTTTCATAAATATTATATATGCATCTTCCCTATTGTGAAACAACGAGTATATGTTAGTTCTGAAAAGAACTTTTTGTACGGCTTTGTAAAAAGCCGTTTGATGTATAATGGCGATGATCAATTTTCAATTCGTCACAAAGGTAAATCTACTGCTTTGGATTCTTCAGCTCAAGGATGTTGACTGAGCGGCGAACGGGAGTGAAATGACTGTCGCGCGCGCGTCGAGGTCTTCTCTGGCCCCCCGTTAGAGGATGTTGAGTAAGCGGCGAACGGGAGCGAAATGACTGTCGCAGACAGTCCCACCTATATTTATAACACGTATGCGGGTCTCATACTATGCGGTCAGCACAGCGTGCCAGCTGTGTGTCGTGTGTCAGCCAATAGCGTGCGCGCATACCAAAACACACTCAGTGATAATCCAGACCTCATACCCACCCCTCCAATTCAGTTGGGGAAAAAGAAACAAAAGAGGTGCGCATCATTACTCACCATCCAGTAGGAAAGGCTTTTGGGACGCGGAAACGCTGCTCGAACTGATCTGAACTATTTAATTTACTGATATAATAATACTGTTGGACTTTTATGTATTTCTACGCGAAAGCGAAGGCTCTATCAAGGCTGTCGTGGACAGCAAAGGAAAAGGCGGATGGGATGGGAAAACAGGTTTATTTTGGAATTTTGACTATAAACTGTAACACCGAAACTGTATAAAAAAGGAGTGCAATAAAAATAACTGAACACTTGACATTAATAGACTAAAGAGTTAGCTCACAGATTCATAGAGAAATACATATATATAAAGTGTGTATGTGACGGAGGTCTGTCCGTGACATGGCCCTCCTCGTAAACGAATGTTTACAAATAAAAGAAAGCAAGGACTGACCTCTGTTCACAGCTATAAGTAACATCTATGTATACTAAAACTCTAACATGAACAGAAATTAGTAAGTACAAAACAACAGAACAAACAATTAATCCTAACGATTGTAAGAAAGAAACACAACAAACAACTAATTCTAGCTGCTTTAAATGAATGAGGCAACTGTTCAACAAAAATCGCAAAACGAAACAAGAAAAATCACAATAACAATCACCACTATGACAAAAAAACACAATATTTTATGCATTCGAACCTACTTCTAACTTAATTAATTTCCGAATTGGTCGTCTCAAAAT
Organism: Chilo suppressalis; assembly: GCA_902850365.2. Taxonomy (NCBI): domain Eukaryota; kingdom Metazoa; phylum Arthropoda; class Insecta; order Lepidoptera; family Crambidae; genus Chilo; species Chilo suppressalis. Next base: position 10,743,323 of record OU963907.1, read on the forward strand.
TCCTCCAACTGTCTGCACATCCGCCACTCGCACTATTCCATCCCGTCCTGGGAAAACTTTGGTCACTCTACCCTTTAGCCACATACCACGTGGTAAGTTCGAGTCGCAAATGAACACGACATCCCCAACTACTATATCTCGAGACGAGCGCGCAGAATTATTTGTTCGACGGGTCAAAACTGGTAGATACTCATGGACCCACCGATTCCAGAAATGGTCGGCAAATCTAACAGCCTTTCTCCAATTGGTTCTTCTCAAAAGGTCATCGTCCGTTAAATCGCAAGGAACTGGCAAAGTCGATGACTGGCCGATCAAAAAATGATTGGGCGTTAACGCCGGAGCATCTTGCATATCTACGGAGACATGAGTGAGTGGGCGGGAGTTAACAATACTCTGAGCTTCCTTAAGAAGCGTCGACAGAACTTCCTCTCGTGGAGCTCTCTGTCTTAATGTTGCAGAAAGGGTGCGTTTGACGCAACCCACTAGACGCTCCCAAACACCTCCCATTGATGGCACAGATGGTGGTAGAAAGTGCCACTCGATACTCTTGTTGACTGCAAAATCAATGATTTCAGGTCGAATCGATTGCCATTCTCTTTTGATTTCGCGGCTTGCACCGACGAAAGCAGTTCCGTTGTCGGAAAATATTTTGTGGGGACAACCACGCCTCGCAATAAATCGACGTAAGGCCATGATTGCGGAATCTGCTGTTAAGTTTACTACCACTTCGAGGTGTATCGCTCTTGTCGAAAAGCATGTAAAGAGGGCAACCCACCGTTTTTCTCTACGGCGGCCAACAGTGACTTCAACTGGCCCGAAGTAGTCCAGTCCGATAATTGAAAAGGGGCGATGATGGTGTATAAGTCTATCGCCTGGTAGGTCTGCTATCGGTGGAACATATGGCATTGGTTTTCTGTTTCGGCACACCTGACATGACGCAGCAATGGCACGTACCGTCGGTCGCAAACGTGTAACCCAAAAACGTTGCCGTACTTCATTGATAGTGTGCGACAATAAGGCGAGATATATGGTGTCGACCATTCAAAATGATCGGTCGTTTTGTTCCTTCTGGGATACCATCAGCAGCAGAAATTCGTCCATCAACACGTAGTAGACCGCTCTCGTCCATCATAGTGCAAATATTCTTTAAACTGGTCTCCTTTATATCCTTTTGGCAATGCCTTAACAGGTGCAATTCTGCGCTTCTAATATCTTTGCAAAGAAGGGGGTGCAGACCTTCTACGTGGCGTGAGCATGTGCGAGCAGATTTATCGCGTAACAGTCGCAAATATTGATGTGCTCTAGCAGTAGCATGTAGTAGTCGCAGCCAGGAACTAAATCTAGTGTCATTAGCTACAATATTTACATAACGAGGAACGATATTTACAGGCCCTATAACTAAAGTATTCTCTACAATTAAACTAGAAATAGCGGGTTCAGGTTCCGCGGGAAAAGTGATTTCATTAAACAATAAGAATTGCGGGCCTTGAAACCACCTATCCAGCGAATCCACCCCATTTAACATGACTCGAGTCGCAGCATCAGCTGCATTTGATGCTGTTGGTATCCAAAACCATTCATTTATAAAGGTGAATTCCGAAATTTCACCAACGCGATTTCGTATAAATGGGTTTGAATCGCTGGCCGCTCCCGGAATCCAGGCAAGGACGGTTTTTGAATCGCACCAAAAAAATCTTTTCGTGGGTGAAAATCCTTGCTGTTCACAAATCGTCCTGGCCATTTTTACACCTAACAACGCGGCTTGAAGCTCGAGTCGAGGCACTGAAACAGGTTTCAGTGGCGCGACTCGCGACTTACTCATAACAAACGCCACTTTTACTGACTCGTCTGAATAAACAAAACGCCAGTAGGCGACACACGCGTAAGCTTGATTACTCGCGTCAGTAAAGACATGCAACTCTCGCGCAACTGGACCCATGATAGAAAAATAGCAGCGAGGCATTACTAACGAATTAGCTGATATTATGCAATGGAACCAAGCCCCCCACATATCTTGTTGATCTACAGGAAGAATCTGATCCCAATCCTTTACTGAATGCCAAGTTTTTTGAAACAGTATCTTTCCTGAGGTGATGATGGGGCACAGAAAGCCTAAGGAATCAAAAACTTTCATCAATTCTTTAAGGACTTGACGCTTAGTCAACTCCTCTAAAAGAGGTTGTGTAACATTAATTTTAAATATAAAAACATCAAGATGCGGGACCCAATGCATTCCCAAAACTCGTAAACTAGAATTCTCTAAATTCATGTCAACAGAATTAACGTTTTGATTAATTAAATGAGGCGGCAAAAACTCGAGAGCTTTGGGATTATTAGATACCCACGAACGCATTTCAAAGCCGCATTGGCTATGTATGTGAACTACATCAGCTGCGACTTGTGCAGCATGCTTAACATCATCAAAGCTTTGAAGATAATCATCCATGTAATGGTTTTCTATTATTGCCTTCACTGCCTCTGGATACTCAGCCTCAAAATGCTTAGCGTTTCTATTCTTTATATACATCGCTATAAATGGGGAACAACAAGCACCAAAAATTAAAGACGACATTCTGTATTCTTTGACTAAGCCGTCGATGTCGTTTCGCCACAGGTATCTCTGACGATCACGATCCTGGTCACGAATCTTTATTTGGGAGAACATCTCTCTAATGTCTCCCGTTAAAGCTACTTTTCCTTCGCGAAATTTGAGTAATATCCCTAATAACGACTGTAAAATATCTGGCCCTGGCAATAAAAGCGAATTCAAACTTACTCCATTTGTCCGTGCTGCAGCATCGTGCACGATGTGTAGCTTACCGGGCTTATTTACATTAGACACTCCGAAATGTGGTAAATACCATCGCTTTGAAGAAGTATCAGGGATGTCGTGAAGATTTGGAGCCTTTTCGGCGTAGTCTTTCTGTACATATGCTTCAATATTTTCAGAATAAAGCTTAAAATAAACAGAATCGCGTTTGAAACGCTTATTCAAAGAATTTAGCCTGTGTAATGCTAGATTGTAGCCATCTGCTATGTAGGATTTCTCCACACGCCATGGCAATCCTACCTCAAAACGGCCATTAGATAGACGGCGCGTTGTTTGATCTAAAATATCTATTGCTTTTTGTTCCTCGGCAGTGAACGTATCTTGCCGCTTAATACCGATAGAGTCTAGTCTGTAGTGTTCCCTAATCAATAGATCAAGCTCCTCGTCTTTATCTATAGTACTATACTTACCGGATTTATTAGAAACGCAAACATGAACAGCAAACGAGCTTTGATGAAGTTTTGGTTGATACCCATACAGCGCCCAGCCAAGCGCCGTATTGATAGCCGCTGGCTGCCAGATCGTACCTCTGCGTACCTCCTTACCAAGCAAAAGATGCCAGTCACATATGCCTATCAGTACTTTAGGTGTTGCTAAATCATAGGTCAAATTGCGCTTTATGTCAGAGAGATAAGAATAAGATTCAATGTCTTTTGAGCTAACAGATTGATGAGCCAATGCCAAATTCGGAATAGCTCTTGCATTGTCAATTGTAAAAATATCGGTTCGATTCCTACCTCTTATACTGAAACTAACTTTTCTGGTAATAACCTTGCGATTAATATTTATACCACCGACATAAATATCTTCTTCGGGGCCAAAAAGCTTTAGAGAATCAGCTAAATCCGAATCAATCAGAGTGGTGGTTGACCCATCGTCTAACAAGGCGTACGTCGGCATCTCCCCGCCAGGCCCAACGATTATAACGGGCACAACTTTTAATAAAATTTTACTAGTCATACGACCTCTCTCATTTACTAAAAAGGATAGAGAATTTGTTTTGTCGTTGACAATTACACTGGCCGGAGAATTTTTCTCTATGCAGCTGCCGGGACGTACACTGTCATTATTGACAACTGACATGTTTGACATACGAGTATTTACACTATTTACATTTTGTGTTTGTGAATTATTTACATCGATGTCTTTATGGAATAGTGAATGATGATTCTGGCTACATATATTACATTTTATTCTGCAAGATCGCCAGCTATGTTTGCGCTTACGGAAACATTTGTTACATATTTTTGCCTGGCGAACCCACGACCATCGATCATCAATTGACAGAGCGGCGAACTTCGGACACATCTTTATGCTGTGGTCGGACAAACAATATAGGCAACTAATGTTGGAAACAGAAGTTACGCTGTTGTGGACTCGATGTGCTGCAGCCGTCTGCGCTTTCGGCCTCTCTAGATACGTTGCAGTATTAGCGCTTAGAGAAGCATACCGAGGCATATAACGCGCCTGCTTGCTCGCCTCTGTGTGAAGAAATTGAGCTAAAATTTCCAGAGATGGCTTTCCAGAATAACTATTTGTTGCCGCATAGTCACACTACTTTGTCTGTAAATAAAAGTTTAGCTTAGACAAAATACTGTTTGTTATTTCTGGCGAGTATGTATATTCGTGTCTACCTAATAACTTTATAGTGCTGAGACATGCTTTTGGCCGTGATTTTAAAAATATCGGCATGGTCTCTGCCCACCTTAGGTAGTGACCGTACTGCTGCTATTTCATGCATAACTATGTCATCAGGCCGAGCAAAATGTAATTCTAAACTACCCATTATAACCTCGGGTTCGTCTGCCATAAGAAGTAAGGTCTTACTGAATCGCGCGCTGCGCCACGAATAGCATTACGGAGACGGGACACGTTTTGCCTTGGCGTAAAAGAGGCCTTCGTGTCATCAAAACTCTTTTTAAATAATAGCCATTCGGCAATGTCGCCGCTAAAGTTGACTAGATCTATATTATTGTTGTGTGGCTTACAATTCTGTGCCAAAGACAGCACAGCCGAAGTTAAACGACACAAGTCATTAGTCTGTCCATTTGTCTGATGAGAAGCCCCGTTGCAAGGTACCTTATTTGACGGTAATTCGTTATGCCTCGCAGATGCCAAAACGTCTTCCGGAGAACGGATTACAGGGGTGACGAAGGGCGGTTGCGTGGCACAGAGAGCACTATCACGAAAGAACAAAGGTACCTGATTATCCTTGGGTGGTTCTTGACCTGTCATCAAAATTGTGTTATCTGCAAGTGAGGGCGTTACCGACTTTTGAGTGACATGGGCTTCCTTTTCAACCCATTGCGCTGTCCGCCTTGCAGATGATGCTAGTGACTTTCGACTGCAAACTTCAGCCGCTTCTATGGCGGCCGTTTCTGCATCAAACTCCGCTCGAGCGGCTGCTTCTTCAGCCATCGCAGCTTGTTTGGCTAGTTCGGCAAGCGTACGTTGTAGCTTAGCTTCCGCAGCTTTTTGCCGAGCTACATGACTAGCTCGCTGTGATGACGTAGCTGAAAATGCACACGTGGAAGTAGCACTGTGCTCTCCTGCCTCCCCACCCACAACTTGACAAGGCTCTGCCATCTCCATTGCTGCCTTAGCTCTGGTGAGCATTTTAAAACGCTAATTCAATGAAAAAAATACGACGGCTGAAGGACCAAGATGTCGTGGACAGCAAAGGAAAAGGCGGATGGGATGGGAAAACAGGTTTATTTTGGAATTTTGACTATAAACTGTACCACCGAAACTGTATAAAAAAGGAGTGCAATAAAAATAACTGATCACTTGACATTAATAGACTAAAGAGTTAGCTCACAGATTCATAGAGAAATACATATATATAAAGTGTGTATGTGACGGAGGTCTGTCCGTGACAAAGGCATTTTGTCTTGCATCGCAACTGATGTCACTGAGACAGATTGCGAAAAGATATTGAAGTTCTGTAAAATCTTCACTATGAATTTGCATCGACGATGGACAACGGCATCCAGAATCCAAAAGACAAAAAGTTCATAAACAAAAATATGGATTGGCTGGAGAAAAAAATCAAGTGGCCTGTATGCGATAACCTTGATCTCGCAGAGATATTTCAAGAAGGAAGAAGAAAATCAAGTACCAGAAAACATTGATTAGGATGACCTTCCGTCAACATCTTGTACGATGGATGTGGGCACCTCTACTACGGTTATACCAAGAAAATCCTTCGAAGAGCTGGGAAACAAACAAAAGAAAAGACGATCAGATGGGCTTAAAGATTTTTCCGAAAATAAGTTGTCATTTGCTTTGGTCACACTACTTAAGACAGACGGAAAAATGATGTTGCCCAAGTGATTAAGCATCTCTTGAAGAACCCTGACCGAGTTAATGAAGTCAAATTGTATTTGTTTGACAAAAAGGAGAGAGATATTATGCACGAAGATCATGCTCTGGCCCTTGCTACTTCACTGGATTTGTCAAAATGGAAGTACCTGACGCTGAGGGTTTGTTTGACTGATATCAAGGGAACTGCGAAGCTTCCTTTATACCACAAAATACTCAATGCCAAAATGAATTGCTATCCAGATAAATCTGATATCAAGGTTACAGAAATTGGTGCAAGAGTAAAGCTTCAAGCGTTGCTGGATTTGACTGCACGAAGGATAATGCAAGTTGTTGGTCTTGTTGTTCTACCAACAAGTGAAATGAAGATGACCAGCAAATGGGGTTTCGACGGATCCTCATCACAAAGTAATCACAAACAGCGAAGTGGATTGCCTGATTTGTGACTGTATTTATGACTAGCCTGGTCCCGTTGAAGCTAGAGTCTGGCAATATAATAGTGTGGGAGAATCCCAATCCTTCTTCCATATTTTACTGCAGACCGGTGAAGTTTCTGTTTGCAAAGGAAACCAAAGACTTTGTCAAACAAGAGCAATCAGGTATGGAAGAAGAAATCCGAGAGCTTAATGTGACAAGATACAAGGATTACCAGATTTCCCATGACTTGCATGACGATAATTGATGGAAAGATATCCACAATCATAACAGATACTCCATCTGCAGCTACCTGTAATATATGTCTTTCTTTCTGTCTAACTTTAGGTCTTTGTATTAAGTATCAAACATTATTATTGGTAGTTCATTTTCTGTTTCGAATCACATAGATGCTAAATTTACCCTCAACTACTTAAAAAATCTCATACATTTTGAATGGAAACTTCCAAGGCCTGTGGACGCCAAAGCTGCAGACTTATGGATATGACGTCAAGGCAAAAATTGTCAATAATTGTAAGCACTATAATACCTACTAGCAGCTTTTTTGATACTCTTTACCATTTAAAAAAAACACAATAGTTACTTTTTTCCATACAAGAAAAAAAACAATATTTTTTTATAATTTTTATTATTTTAAAGCATGTAACTGCTTGATGTTTAAATCTAAAGAAAATATAACTAGAAAAAATTCCACGCGGACCAGGCAGCAGACAGGACTCGAACCCGCACCCTTCGCAATCCGGGCGAATGTATTATAGGTAACCCATTGTGGGTTACCTATAATGCGAAGAGATGGCGCTGCCTTGCAGCTTAAGAATGGCTAGAAGAATTTCGACGCGGTCCGTGAGGGCCGCGGTAGCATAATTGGTCAGCGCATTCGCCCGGATTGCGAAGGGTGCGGGTTCAAGTCCCGTCTGCTGCCTGGTCCGCGTGGAATTTTTTCTAGTTATATTTTCTTTAGATTTAAACATCAAGCAGTTACATGCTTTAAAATAATAAAAATTATAACTATAATTGCTATTTCTTCTTTCAAATGTTTAATACTTGTAAAAGTATTCATTTGACATTGTGGGTTACCTATAATGCGAAGAGATGGCGCTGCCTTGCAGCTTAAGAATGGCTAGAAGAATTTCGACGCGGTCCGTGAGGGCCGCGGTAGCATAATTGGTCAGTGCATTCGCCCGGATTGCGAAGGGTGCGGGTTCGAGTCCCGTCTGCTGCCTGGTCCGCGTGGAATTTTTTCTAGTTATATTTTCTTTAGATTTAAATATTTTTTTTACTATGAAAAAGTTCTTTTTAGCACTTATGCTAGAACAAAAGTTTCTGCTATTGTTTTAATCTGTCCGTAAAAAAAATCATTACGATAGCTCAACTTTGATCCCTAAGTCCACGATTTCCGAATCTTGGTCCAGTGTATGACGTACCCTAGCTAAAAATAAATGTAACATTGAGCAAAAAATTTTAACGCAGTTTTAAAAGATATTTATTAATATATATAATATATTTGTTTCTTAGGTTTTCACGCACATCACTCATTAAATAAAACTAGTTTTTACGGGTTAATGCACGAAACTTTATTTATTTATTGACGTTTCGCAGCCTTTTCAGGTCTGCATCGTCAGAATAATGATTTTATTTAAATAAAAATTATAATCATTATTCTGCATTAACCCGTAAAAACTAGTTTTATATAATATATATAAAAGAAGTTTGATTTCTTCTCAGTTTCAAGGGACCGTAGATCTAAGATTTATATGGTTTAAAATTCATCTCGATACCTCCACGTGTACTCGAGATAAGGGTCTTGACAGACAGATAAACGACCGTATCTTTTTACGTTAATTTCGAAGTTTGATTTTTTACAGTTTCAAGGTATCGTACATTTTATTATATGATTTTAAATTTCAACGCGAACGCGCGTTGGCATGATAAATGGCCTTGACGGAAAACAAAGTTTTCATATAAGGGTTCCATTTTTTACTTTTGAGGTACGGAACCTAAAGAACATGGCGATTGAAGGACTAGTAACGAGCTTGTGCTCACTCACTTCGTCAAGATAACCTGCCTAAGTGTCTTAAGTAATTTCCACTCGGATAAAAACGAAGTCAACCTTTTTACTTAAGCTTGATTAACAGCGCAGGATAAACGGCGTATATAACACACAGAGTTTTTGCTCCATTTTAATTTACGTTAAGAGCCTTGCAAAGATAATGCATACGGTTATAGAAAATAATAAAAAATGTGTATAAAGTATTGTACCTGGGAGCGCAGCGTTGTTCAATTATGAATAATAACAAAGACTTATTATTGTTTTATTTAGAAATGGGAGCGAATAACAATATATCCGTCTTATCAACTACTCGCTTTTGTGCCTGAACTCTATCTGTTCCAATCTTCGATAAGAGACAAAAGATACCCAATTTGAAATCTTTAAAATAATAACATTTACTTTTTATTTATTTATTTACTAATTTAGTACACACACAATAAAACAGATAAATAGAACAAGAAATTTGTACAAGGGCACTGCTTATTTCATATTGAAATTTCTTCCAGCAGGCCCGCGAAAGGAAAGAACATAAAAAAAAGCCGTCAGTGTGTGCCTCCTGAATATAAATAACAAAATACAATACTTACATAAACAAAACCTACATATAGATGTATAAATAAACATATATACTTAAATAAAATATAACTGCCAGCCGTAGGCATTACATGAACAAAGAGTTTACACAAGCAAAGAGGCCGTAACGCAACAGGCGTTACAGTATCTAGAATCTGAGATGTGAATATAGTTTATAGAATGTATTTCCATACGTCTTTCGGGTAAGCTAGTATAAAATTAAGAAGGACTCACGAACAGTTACTTTAGACGTTTATTGACTTACCATTGTATTGCGGATTATGAGCGAGGGTACAACACTGCGTTGAGACATCGCATCGCAATACAATCCGATGACGCAATGCAAAAAAAATCATCGCAACGGCCGGTAGTACATCAGATAATTCAGCGACGACGTCGTAGACTTCTACGGAGCGACGCCGCTACGCTGTATTGTAGTTGTGCCCTTACGGTTAGTCCATAAATACGTCATTGACTGATATTCGGCGATTTCAAGTACCTCTCCGAACGCCCACACAGGCCACAAACACCAACACAACAGACAGCTAGCAAAGTTGCACACTAGCTTAGCATTAGGCAGACACCACACCCGTAGGATAAGAGGGCGAAGACCCGGTCTACACACGACACGCTATACCAGGTACAGGTACGTACGCACGTTCTCAGAGACGCCCTCTAGTTGAGCCGACCTCCTCAGGTTCGAGTGGTCTAGAGGCTCCAGACGGAGAGGAGACTCCCCCCGTGAGGAGATGCCATCCACCTGGAATTACCTCTAGAGGCATTTGCCAATTCTCGGCTTCAGTTCCCCTTAGGATCTCGCCGTCCCCAAACCCGGCGACGCTGTAAAGGTCATCTGCGACCAACAGCATACACATAAAAAAAAGCCGCTCCGAAACTGTTCCTCTGTTAATAATCAGGCGTCATTTCGACAGTTGGTCTTGTTTATACCAACCGACACGCGATCCACGGGCACGGCGGATATTTAATTATTTGTTACCCCGATAAATTAACGCTATTGTGCCACTTTAGCGTACACTCCATTTGTCTGAGAACAATATGGTCTTAATGAATAATAAATGTGATTGATGTTCCCAGAAAGAGTTGGTTGTGTTGTTTTCTTAAGTTGTGAAAGGGTCCTTTTTTAATCATTTACATTACTTACCTTTTTGAAGTTATACTTCTTTAGGCGCGTTATGAAAAAATGATGAGAGTGAAATTTTAAGATGCGCGCGCATCACTGTAACACAAAATTTTAACAGCATGAAGTTGGTCGCTTTAGTGACCAACTTCATGCGTTACTTTTGTGTTTACCGCACATTAAGAAAATCTACCAAAAAAATAGAAATAGAATCTCTATTTAGTGGGTGCTAACGACTGCATTGTGAAGGCCTATCAAAAGTATTTATTAATCTGGAACAACGGAACCAAAACGCGATTCAGGAGACTACAGCGCCATCTCTTGACCATTGGTGTAGTAGAACCAAAAACCACATCTTTATTTTTTGTAATAAAGTAACAGTTATAGGTATTCATATTTATAATATTTATCCACATGTTTCTAGTTTGTATATTCGGAATACGTGTTTGAGTTTCATACAAGTGCAAATCACATATGTTCTAATAAATTATATTCAGTAGCGATTTTAATTGAATATTTTGTTTTTTTTTTTTTTCAAATTAAAACTGAACTTTATTGACTTCCTCCTTTTCCAGACTTTTTATTAATTTATTGTAATTAATTATTTGCATGCAATTAAAAACTAATTTTAAACGATGCCAAAGAAGGATAACTTCTCACGCGCCTACATAAGTACACGCACCCATTTTTTTTTTTACTTACCTACGGTGTAAAATATGCCCCTTTATATTAGGTAGGTTATTTAATTTAGTTAACACAGTTGCCATTCGAAACATTTATGAAAATAATCTATAGATTAACATTTATAAGCATTAAACTGGTACATTTTTAATCTAAAAAATTAACTATTAAATTTCCAGTCGGTCTTGGTCCAGATCCGCTCAGATAGCGGATGGTACAGGTTCGAATCTTGTCTGAACCCTGACCCGAGTGGATTTATTTCTCGTAAAAAATCTTAATTCCTGGTTGTTCTTTTTGACACTTAAGAAGTGATTATTTTTTATATTATTATAAATAAAAGTTTTTCATTAAATATTAATCAGAACCAAAATTAAAATTAAAATAATTATCAGTTTAAATTTGGTGGTGTTGTTGTCTGTCGGTAAGTTAGGTTCTATGGCTCCATGGGGTAGGGTATTGGGTCAGGGCATAGAAGATTGCGGACCTGCGATTCACCAGCCTAAGGGCTCAGCGTGCCTACCTGAGATGCCGTAGGCGCGCCTCTAATAACCGAATGCCGTCGGGTCTACAAAGAGGCCAAGAAAGCCCTCAGAGTCACTATAGTTGTGGCCAAAGGGAGTACTGGGAGAGATTTTTATCGCTACTAGACCAGGATCCCTAGGGGCGGCCGTACCGAGTGGTGAGGGGGAAGTTCTCTAGCTCAACTCCACCACTTCAGACATGGACGAGGGGCTACTGAACCGGGTCTTGGGTACTCTCTTTCCCGACCCGGGCTCGTTCCGGTAGGCCTGCCGGAGCTGTTGACCATGGCTGCCCCCCTGTGTCAGACGTGGAGTTTGACGCGGTGAGGGACCGACGCCGGGCCAAAACGACTGCTCCCGGACCAGATAGGGTTCCTCCGAAGGTGTTGGCCCTCGCAATGGGTCTATGGTGACCGCTTACGATCAGGTGGGCCATACGCTTGTTTGTTTGAGCATTGATTTTGGCTTTTTGACAAAAGGTTGCTGCCCGGTGACTGTTTAAAGGTGACAGTTAATGATGGCGCGAAGTAGAAAAAAATTCAATATAAAACTGAATTTCATCATTATTGAAGATAAAAGACAGAAAAATACAAGGCCAATAACTTAAGATATTAAATTCTCGGTCATGACTTTCAGGCATCAAAGCCCAACCTATACACATTATATCTACAGTGAAACTTCTTATAAGTAGGAGGATCGTAGTCGCATTGTAATATTAAAAAAGTAGATCGACAGGTATGCAATAAAGTCTATGTCATATTAAAACGGAATTTCTCGCTCATTGAAAAGGCATGTAATAGAATTTCCATTGTTCATCTGGATGAATCTTTAAGATTTTATCTTTATGAATAATTATAAATATTTTTCAGGATTCTGATTAAAATGTCTGCCTCCTGAACCATGAGAGAACTCGAGATAATTAACTTTTGGTCACCCATCCTGCGATTGTCCACAGCAAAAAATAATTAACTTTCACAGCCGCAGACAGAACGTGTCGGCTATGAACTCGAGCTCCTCCTAAATATACTAGCTAGACAAAGCAACTATTATAAACATACAATCAACAAAGCTTTTTAGCACAACAAAGACAAAACAAATCTTTGCCTTTTACAAACGTTTAATGTTAACAAGTGGAACATCTTACACGGTAAAACGATACAATAGAGCGCAGCGAGAGACAATAACATTTAAGAGAATAATTTAATCCCCAAGTCCTTATGTAAGATTGTATGGGATCAAAAGCGATTTCAAAGCGAAGTACGAAAATCTTTGGCGCCAGTTATAAATGTGTTCTTACACTCTTGAGCTCATAAGTACTGTAAACTGCAAGTACTCGTATATAGTACATAATATAACATATAACAGGTTCTTTAACACCTTCAAAAATCTCAAACGATTTTGTCACCGAGAAATTATGTTTTCTTATGAGTAGGATTTGTCTGAATGCGCTATGATAAAAATGATGAATGTTATTGTTGTGTTTTTATTTAATAGCCTCTTTTATTGTCCAAACGGATGCCATTTAAATTATTTATCATCCACATTACACTTCATGCTCGTTTTGTGATAGAATATTTCAAGAAATGTCAGCAAAAATCTTATGAAAACACAAATAACACTCGTACGCTGATATGTGGTCACATTCTTCAGTTGCCTGTACGAATATTAATCTAGCTAAAATGTGCTTAAATTGAAAAAAAAATAGTGATTGAGTTTCCATCTACCACTGACGCTGATTAATATCAAAATTAACGTTTTTAGAGGGAGGTGATAAATTAAACAAAATTCTATTTAGCTCGTCAGTTGCATATCAACAAAATAATGGACACTTATTTTTTCTTTCCTCAATCGGATTGAGATTTGGGATTCGGATTGGAAATAAGGGCTCGTGACATAACTTCTAAGTAAAATTGTACCAAGATCTGACGTCACACGTCATTTTATATTTTCATAATGTGTTTTCATAATGTGAATAATGAAGAAATATGTGTCCAATCCCTATTGATTATATAATGTACCTGGTAGACGAAGAAAAACAGTTAGTGATCATCACTATTACAAGAACCGATTCTATTTCTATTATCACAACACTTAAGCGTTTACTTCGAAACGTATTCGGAAACGTTTCACTTTGCTATATGTTAAGGGTCTTGTAATTTGGTAGGTTTGTTTCAGAATATCTAATTATGTCTTCAAACATTGCTTTGAGAACCGATATGGCTTTGATAAGATCTACCTTTTGTAATGAGATACGTATATACATATATTAACATTCATTAACTATTTTAATAAAACTGGTTTTGTAGTTTTTACAAGCCTTGTTTGACTCAATGATTTTTGAATATTTTCAAATATTGGCTGAAGTAAATAATTATGCAAAGTTAATCAGATTTAACATTGTGTATCATAGTTATTCACTCCGCCGAAAGTTCAGTCTATCTAATAGCTCCACAAAGACAATTTGCGTTTGATGTACGAAAATTGCTGCATAATACCCCGTACAGTGCATATCACTAACTTATGACACACGGGCTTAATATGCGGTTTCGAGTTTGATATCTGCAATTGGAATAGATTTATCGTCGCCCGCATATCTCGAATTAATTGCCACTGTTACTCGAATACATGATTTTAGTACAGCTATTACGGGGGCCTGTATACTACGGTCCCTTTTCAATGACATATAGTTCGAATATGTGTTAGGTGTCCAGATCTAAAACACATGGAATGTTGTTAAATGGTATAATTTATTAAACTTCTGCCCACTACCCGTTTGATAAATCATGATCATTGATTCAAATGTGAACGTCGATTCTGTAACATGCAATATGCAATCTCACATTCTAATTTCGATAATTTGAAATTGTCTATTACTGGCTGAACCTTATAGGCATTTGCTACATCATTTCTGCCGTGTAATGATGTAATGCCTATTAAGGCCGCGTTGTTTCATAGTTAAATTTGACTATAGTTAATGTTACTTCGAATACAAAGTAATTGTGTAAAATTTTGACAACTGATTAATTTTTCTATAGTATTTTGACTAAAGTCAAAGGACATTGCTCGTTCCACATACATTGAATGCCCTGGAACGCACAGCAATGAGAAAATGCTAGTTGTATTCGGAATCATTCATACACTCTGATTAGGCTTTTGTTGAGATACGGACAACTTGAGGAACCGTGGCCCCCTACAAAATGTATTAGATTTGGAGGTTATAATTATTATACTTAATCGTAAAAGATGTACACTTTATACATTCTGAATAGATTTAGTGTTTACCTCTATGTTAGCACTTAATAATAAAAATAATAAATGCTTATATTCATATTGATTTATGGGTGTTGGTAGTTGGCACCTATGATACCTATACCTACCTGTTGTTATAATAGATTTCTTTTCAAATGAAATGTTCCAAGTCTTTCTATTTACCTGTTTCTATATTTTACTATCGGTAATAAGGTATTTACTTTATTATGATTTATTATGGTTATCATTATGATTTTTATAAAAATAAACAGATATTTTAAGGGATGGGATAAATTATATAAATTATAAATTATAATTATTATTATAAACTATCTTTACACAATTTCAGAAATAATGTTTTTATAAATATAATATCAATACTAGTGACAATTAATATTTAATAAGGTACCTAGTTCTATTCATAAGTGGATAAATACTAATGGTCGCCTATGTTGCAATTATTAAGGTAAACAATCTTGGCACAACTTTTTAACAGAATCACCCGTTTAATAATAAAATATTAACGAAGCCAATAAACTATTAAAATAAATCGTTATTATAGACTGAAACCTATTGAATCTAGTTATCAGTTGATTTTTAATGCTGTATTTTCAATAAAAAGGAGTGCCAAGTTGAATGAACAGACTGTAGTATCTAGTAACAGAACTTCTATTTTTTATTTTCTTAAACAGATTGTCCGTTTACTATGATTAATTGCTAATAAGTTAAAAAAATAATAGAAAAATAATAGTGAAGGACATTCTTTTGGGCATGCTAGGGCCGATTTCGTCGATGTCCTTTACCTATAGATGAAACAACGCGGCCTGTACTGCCTAAAATAGGAGCTATCAAATTTTAAAAATTGATTATTTTACAGGACCTCTCTACTGAAAGGAGTCACAAAAATTTAATCTTCTGTACTTAAAAAGAACGGACATGTGAAGTGAAACCTACAAAAATGTGAACACGTAAAAGTCCTTCATGACTAGGTACATCTTAAAGACAACACCTGTATTAAAATTCAACTCTCTAGGTCAAAATTAAATATTTTAAAATTAAATTGTTTCTAAAAATAAATAAATGAATTAATAAAATAATTTAAAGACATTATTAAACTAATAACTTTAAATGAAGCATTAATATACTTACTATTTAATTTAACTTATATTTTTCGCAATTAAAAATAAGCTTTATGACTTAGACACCAAGTTTCATAAATGTACCTACTTGCGATCGCACGCTTCATGTAAGGAATTTTAAGCAAACTATATAAAATATTAGATAATTTAAAGCACGTATGTTTACACATATACTGGTCATGCTACAAAAGCACTGCCGTAATCGTATAAAAAAATGCTTAATTTCTCGATATCCATTAAATAAATATTGTACAATATCATATACATCATATTAATATTCAAAATTAGTTAAATGAAAGCTTTTGTATTAAGGGAATCAGAAAAGCTACGATAAGATAATCAGCTAGACCCGAGAAAATAAAAAAAAAGTTAATTTTTTAAGCAATCTCGAATTTTTTAACCAAGCCGGGATCCATCTAGCGTGTTGCGAGATTTAACGCGCCAACGGACCGCTAAAAGCTTCCCAAACATCCCATAACACTTGAGTGTCCTCTGTGGGCGGTCCTGTTTTTTGCTCATTAGCACGCTTTAGAAATCATCCTTATCGCTGCTTGTGGTCCCTTTAGTTTAGGCAAAATATGTAGATGGCGTTGTGAATAAAAATGCAGTGCTCTCTAAACTTTAGATGTTTTTACATCAATTTGAAGTACGCGCTCAGCGGAAAATGGTGACGTCGTGGACGTTTCAACCGGAATCACTCTTTTTTCATTATTTAATCTCAAAATGTGATATATCTACATGTTCCTCAAGATTTACCCATGTCAGTGATGCACAGTGTTTTATGGAACCAAAAAAATTTACATGTTCAGGTTCTTACATAAATAGATTATTTATACCCTAAAAAAGGCATGAGTTCAATTTACAGAAGTCTAACTCAAATACTTTTTGAGAAAAAAAATCATGAACTTATCGTGACCTTTGACCTATGAAATCTAGAATATTTTTTTATAAAGTGAATATTAAAAATATATTTTTTTAATAAATATGTGTCAATCGGGCATAATCAGAGGCGTATAAACGCGTTTCTTTAGCTTAAAAAAATGCATTGGTTTGGGAGCAGCATTTTTTTTTTGTATTTCGTATTTATTGTTTTTTCTCCCTAAATACGAAAAAGTGGAACCTAGTACTTAGATAGAAATAAACCTACGGATGTGGTCTATCATACATAAATAAGCCACGTGTCACTTTTGCGGCGTTTAGAAGATATTAAATTTTAAATTTTTATGCTAGGGTTGACACCGAGTGTTTTATAGAACCAAAAATATTTACACCTTAAGGTTTTTGCATAAATCAATTATTTAAACCCTAATAAAGGCAAGAGTTCAATTCCCAGATCACTATTTTAAGTAAAAAAAAAGATATGAAGTAGCAAAGTTTTTGAAATTTGCGCATGAAAATATTAACAATTTAATTTCCTCAAAAGACGGTTCCATATCTGTCCATGAGATATTTGCCACTTGCTAAGGAATTATTGATGGCATAATTTTGTAAATTTATTTTATTTATAAGTGTCCTAGTTTCCAAGAAATATAGTTTTTTTAAATTTCGATTTTTAATTTTTTTCTCCAAAAATCGGCAAAAGTGGAACCTGGATTTAGTACAGAAAGGTTCTATAAGCCAAGTTCTATCACCCATAAAAAATCAAGTTTCACTTTTGCGGTTTTAAGAAGTTATGACAGAATTTAGATAAAGGTCAACTTTCATGATCTAGGGTTGAAAAATATGTCCGTTTTTATAGTTGGCACCCGATGACAGTAACAGTTCGTAAAATCCTCATACACGGTGAAGAAATTATTGCGTCCAGTGCACTGCCCATCGGTATGCTATCTGAACAAGCAGCTGAGTCCCGAAATAAATTCTAGCGTTCAGACAGAGAGCATCATTGCCGAAAAATAAACAGGAGAACCACAATGACGGACCTCTTTCACCGTGCCCTAGAATCATCAGACCCGTTTATTTCTATGGCAAATATCAGCCAACGTCGAAAATATTCTAAGCGATTTCCCTTGCCTTCAGCTGTTTGCGAGCTCTTACAACCAATTGATGCAGATCGATTGCCGTTATTCGAAGCAGAGGAAGATGCTGAAGATGAAGATTTTTCAAACGTCGCAAATGAAAGCAACCTAGAATTATTAAACGAAGATGATTTATTTGTATAAAAGTTAAAGTAGTGGTGTTGCATAAAGAAGGTGCCGGCAGGTGATGACACTATCCTAGATTGATTTTAAATGTGAATGAATTTCTAAATCCAAAATTTCATCACAATCGTTAGATCCGTTTCCGAGAAACCAATTACATACCAATATATTTATATAGGTACATACAATAATTGCTCGTTTATAGTATAGGATGTGTGTTAAATTTTTTCAAACAACATAGTTTATTTTTTCGTTGCCATTTAGCGTGTAAGGCAAAATTAAAATGTGGTCGTCAAAATTAAAACATAAAGTATTCCTACATTATCACATCTACATTAGGTAGGTAGTGGTGTCGATTCTAGCATGAATCTCTAAACCTAAACTTAAATTTGACAGCAGTATATCCTTGTCAATCTCTATACAGAATGAAAAGGAAAGACTGATGTTAAATTTAGTTTTAAGTTTAGAGAATCACGCCGGAATTGGGCCCATTATATGTAAGTATATTGTATTCGTCTATAAGTACAACACTTATTCAATTATAATGTAATATAATTTATTCAATTGATTGACGGTATTAATAACAAAAAAATTTAACATTTTCATTTAACTCATAGTTGACCTTTGTGACAACCCTAGATCATGAAAGTTGACCTTTATCTAAATTCTGTCACAACTTCTTAAAACCGCAAAAGTGAAACTTGATTTTTTTATGGGTGATAGAACTTGGCTTGTAGAACCTTTCTGTACTAAATCCAGGTTCCACTTTTGCCGATTTTTGGAGAAAAAAATTAAAAATCGAAATTTAAAAAAACTATATTTCTTGGAAACTAGGACACTTATAAATAAAATAAATTTACAAAATTATGCCATCAATAATTCCTTAGCAATTGGCAAATATCTCATGGACAGATATGGAACCGTCTTTTGAGGAAATTAAATTGTTAATTTTTTCATGCGCAAATTTCAAAAACTTTGCTACTTCATATCTTTTTTTTTACTCAAAATAGTGATCTGGGAATTGAACTCTTGCCTTTATTAGGGTTTAAATAATTGATTTATGCAAAAACCTTAAGGTGTAAATATTTTTGGTTCTATAAAACACTGTGTGATGTGAAAAGATCAGAGTTTTATTTGCGTTAAAATTAAAAAGCCGCTCAGGATCGAACCACCGATCGTTTAGTGTCGACCCCAAGATCGTTACCGTTCGTCTATCTATCTCATAAAATAAATGATAAAATTACGGATACCTATTTTGTGTCAAATACTCTACTTCCCTTTCATCGATTTCAAGTCACAACGATACTCAGTCTTATAACAGACAAAAGAGTGCGATTATGTTTAGGACATGTCAGTTAAAAAGGTGTTTAGTATTTTTTTTATATAAAATTATGTTGTCATGTAAGGTACATAATACATTGATCTGAATTGAATAAAACTTAAAGGGAATTTTATTGTACTATAGTAGATAATCCCTAAAATTTATTGTATCGAATTTGGATATTCATGTGCTAAAGCATTTTTCAAATTTGGGCTTAAAACAACGTTCATGTAACTAAATAGGTACGGGCTAAATTTATTTATTAATATTGCATGTGTAACTGAGATACAAAATCATATTCTCCATTTGGATTTTCCTACTGATTTCTACAAATTCCATATTACCGTGTAGGTTCTCAGAACTACAATTCATATGACTGTTATGAATGAAATTGCGTTATCCTGATTTTTGTGTCCAAGGGATATTTAAATCTTTTGCAACATTTTCCCGTTTAACTTTTCTGTAATTAAAAATTTAAAAATGTACCTCAAAACATACTTTAATGTGGTATGATTTTTTTTTGAGCTCAATTCAATCGATCTAACAAAGGTAAAAGTTGTATTATTACGCCTACTTTCGTTAATATCATTTAAGAATAAGTCTCATAAAATAAATAAAATTGTTGCACTGTAATATCTTATTAATAAAATAAAAAACAATGTAATTGCATATCTCGCTAGGAATTCGGCGCACAGTGTGTTATGAGACCATAAAATCGGACATTCTCATTTATTTTATGAATCGTTTAGAGCTCAATTATGCAAATATGAAAGAAAAACTCTCGTTTGAAAATTCCACCTATTTTTCGAGATATAAAAATTCAAAAGTTAGTATTTTTTTTCTTTTTAAAAAATGAAAAACAGTCTTACTCGTAAACTAATAACATTTAATTTAGAGCCGTTATAATACTTCATAGAACTCTTAAAACTACACGTAATAAGCGTTTAAAATGTTTTGTAAATGCTTACAGTTAAATAAAAAAAAAACTTTTTGTTATTTTTGTTTTTATTTTTTTTCTCCATTATACTATAATATATGCAAACTTTTTTAATCGCAAGATATAGTCTGATATTTATTCTAGTTGTATAAAAAAATTAGCATTAAATTTCGTGGTATATTTGAGAAAAAACAAATTGAAAATATGCACCAGGGCTGTCACATAGAATTGTAAATTTTTTATAACTTTTTAAAAGCAATATTTCTTTTGGGGGTTTAAATCTTTTATTAAAATCACACATATTAAGATTGAATCTTGTGTTTGATTATAGACAATGCCATAGAGGACAAAGGTCGAATGTCGTTTAGCCCAGAAAAATTAGCTTTTAACCTTGGAATAGGTAGCGAGACATTTATGAAAAACCCATTCTCATAAATATCTCGCTCCCTATTCCTATCTTTTCCCGTTCGACCTTAAATAACTTAAGACGCAGAAACAAGATCTTTTAGGATTATAAGATTTATGAGGTAACCTTTAAAATGTCAAAACATAGATTTATAAACAATTTCAGCTTATTATCTTCCTTCCCGAGATTTGACCCTCTTTTTGAGCTAATTTTATTGGATCTCAAAAAGCTTAATCTATTGATCGATATTAGTTTTTTTTCTGATAAAGGAAAATAAATGGGAGCGGGAAGGGGTCCACCCTCGTTAGGTATTTAATTTACCAAAACGAATGAAGACGATGTCGATATTACAGAACAATGTATCGAAGATCAGGTCGAAGACCCACGTGATGATACAACAGTCCTATCATGTGAAAATAACATTTTTATCGACTGAAAATAAATTTACATTAATTTAAAATAAAAATTTAAAAACAACTGCAGGCGCCGAATATGAATTTTTAGACCTTTAAATACTATGAATATAACAGGTGGGATTCAATTAGTATTTTTATTTGTAACTTTTTAGACATTTTATCCCTTCTAAATGTGTCAACCCTAGACGCGTAAAAATTTTGTGAATAGGTTTAATTTTTTTTCTCAAATATACCACGGAATTTAAAGCTGTTTTTTTATACAACTAGAACATATATCAGACTATATCTTGCGATTGAAAAAGTTTGCATATATTATGGTATAATGAAGAAAAAAATAAAAACAAAAATAATAAAAATCTTTTTTCCTAATTAACTGCAAGCGTTTACGAAGCACTTAAAACGCTTATTACGTGTAGTTTAAAGAGTTCTATGAAGTACTGTAACGTTTCTTAACAAAATGTTATTAATAACAGAGTAAGATTGTTTTTTATATTTTTAAAAAAGAAAAAAAAATATTTTTCAATTTTTATATCGCAAACACTACGTGGATTTTTCAAACAGGAGTTTTACTCTCATATTTGTATAATTGAGCTCTAAAGAGTTCATCAAATAAATAAGAATGTCCGATTTTACGGTCTCATAACATACTGTGCGGCGGCGCGAATATATTATATTTCCCCAACTTCTTTGATATACTTTATACTTAACAAATAATATACTTTATAATTAAAAAAAAATATTGACGTCCTCAGCTTTTTGGTACACGGCGAAATAATTTCAAGGAGAAAAATAAATACCTACATTATCGCTCTCTACAAAGATCTCTCCCTAATAAAAATTTGATCTTAAAAGATCTAATTGCAGAATGTGCATTTCTTTTTAAAGGTAAAAAAAAAACACCGCACAAGTACGAGTCAAGCTCGCCCACCGAGGTTTCCGTACAAATTTGTAGGTATGCAACATAAACGGCCGTATCTTTTTTTACGTTAACTTAAAAGTTTCATTTTTTCACAGCTTCATTACCGCAGACTTAAGTATATGGTCTAAAATTCAACTCGATACCATACACGTTCCACAGATATAAGGTATATATACTGACAGACGGACAACAAACTGTTATAAGATCAGTTTGTTGTCTGTCTGTCAGTCTAGACCGTATTTTTCTTTTGAGATACGGAACCCTAGAAAGACCGCATGTGGTTCTTTGGCTCGAATGATAATAATAATTATAAGAGTAACTCTCTATTATTTATTTTTATGAAAGTTAAATCAACGACATAGTGTTAAATTTTTGTTTGTTTACTTTAAATAGGTAATCTATACTAGTTCTCGCAAACTATATAAGTCTCGGCAAATAGCAAGTAAGAGCTGCGCCTAATGTCCCATGTAAAATCACTTATGTTTCTCCCACTCCTCCGCAACGAAGCTCACAAGAGTTTGTAACAGCCTTATCATGATCATCTCAGCCCACTGCTCAGCATAGGCAAATCAATGTAACAGCTTAGACTGAATAAAATACTCCAAATTTTGCCTGTTAAGTTGTCGTAAATAAAGATAATTTGTTAACATTTATGTTTTTTTTTAAATAATAATATTCTTCTTGCTATCAACGTCGAATAAGTCACACTTTTTGTAATCACGTAACCAGAAAAGATGCGGAATGATAAATAATCATGTTTTACACAATGAAATCACACATGCTTATAAGCAATAATTTCGGGTGTCGCATAATTGTGAATTGTGTTCGTGGAAGCGTAAGACGCAAAATTACACGATAAAATAGCTCTGTCATGCATACTTTTTCGGAAAACGACTTTCGAATATTTCAGTAGCGTAGCATGCGACAAATTCACGGCTGAAAAGTTCGGGGTATAATTCTGAACGTATGTAAATAATATAACGATGTCGATAGGCTCACCTACTTGATGCCCAGGGTTGCTATATGAGTATTAAGTTCCTTTTAATCATTTTTAGTGTTTCCTACCCAAAAGGCAACAACGAGAGCCTATTACTTTTTATATACCATACCATTACGTTTATTATATTTATTAATAAGTAATATGAACAAAAAATAATTACAATTACAGTCAATGCCTAGTACAAAGTGTAGTATATTAATGTCTTTCGTCTAGTACAACTAAAAGTTATTCTTATTTATAATTGAATTAATCAAATTAAAGTAAAATTATCTTCAGAAGCATTATCCGTTCTGATAAGTTTTGGCAATATTTCAATAAAACTAACGTTAGATTTCTTACAACACGATCACTAGCATGACTTATTTATTAAGTACCACCTAACCAGTCCCTATATTATATTTTGGTTAAAGTTCCTTAAGACGTGCTCTATTTTATACAACTAAGGTAGAAAAATATTTAAAAAATATATATAAATTATTGTTTACACTATATTAAATTGTCCTAAAATCGTCTACCATTTGCGCAGTAGGTCCCCTGACTGGCTCATCCATCGGCACCCGCTAACATTTAACGAGACTGCACGAAAGTATTCGATGTTCGAATCGAATAAAACTCGCACTGGTTTGTTGGTGTTCCATCCAACGTTTCCACTTCGTGAAGTGGTATAAATCCTTCGTGTCACACATCACTTTACACTCTACATGAAATGGATGAGCGTAAAAGGTACGATTGATGGGAATATACAGGCGTTGTATGTAAAAAATATTTTTTTCCATATTTGTGTGATGTTAGCAGCGAACGCATTTTTTTTATATCTAAAGAAAACTCTCGCCCACCCGGGAGAAAAGTGAACAGGGCTCTGATGGTATCCTCTCTGCCATTTCATCTAGCTCATGGGCTTGATAAAATGAGAGGGCCCTACCCATTAAAAACCTGATAATACTACCGCACGGGTCACCCACCATGCACTCTGAGGACCGAAGTCCATCAAATGCGTGTCGAGAGTGCGGGCGTAGTTGTGGCACTCCGTTAGTACTGAGGGCGGCGACCGACTGACCGGCGAGTATGTCCGCGAACGGACCCCCCTATAAATGAATGCAACTATAACACTAGTTTCAGTTCAGTACCTTTCTGCGCGCGCCTACATCATCCCACAATTCGCCTACAAATCCTTCAAATTACTGAGCCGTGACTTGCGCTCACTTTACAGTCGCCATTAATTTGAATTGCACTAAACCGTGGAGTTGACAATGGGCCTAATAAGAAGGCTCAAAGTCACACAAAAGGCAATGGAGAGCGCTATGGTCGTGGTTTCTCTGCGCGGTTGAACCAGAAATTATGACATCCGCAGGAGAACTCAGGTAAGTAGATAGCCCAAAGGATATCGAACCTTCAGTGGCAGTGACGGGGCATATAGCAAGAAAGACTGTTGGCCGTTGAGGCGGAGAGGTTCTTGAGTGAAGGCCGCGTACCGGCAGAAGCAGTGTTGGTAGACCCCAAGACGATATGATGATACCATGGACTTTGACTGACGAAGTAGAACTGATATATTCTCTCATCCGTGAAGAAAGCGCTTTCAGATATGGCAATTTATCAGCCTTTTGTTATTTCTCATTTCAGATTCCGCATAAATTTGATTAAAGGTGTAAATTTATTTTATTTCCGTCTCTCCGATGAAGGGTTGCCGGTATATAAATGATAATATTACAACAAGGCGGGGCGTGAGCTGGGCGATGACGTCACGTCCGGCGGTGGTGACGCTATATCCGGTTGTCAACTCCCGCCGGCGACATTTCCGGCGTGGCTGCCCCGACACCCGAGCAAATATAGAGCCTTTGTTCAATAATAATGACACGATGCTGCTTTACCCATTTTTAAACATGAATTTCGTTTTTCCGAATCATATCAAGTGATAACTCAAGTCAAATGGACAGGAAAAGAGCTTTGTTTCGTTAAAGGCCCCTTTATTTCATTGCAAGTGGACCGCTCTCCCTTCGCTTCGGTTTAGGCTATACTTTTAAGTATGTTGTTATAAACACTAAAGAAGATTAATTTGCTTATTTTGATAAGAATTCATGAACAATAAACATGATCTAAAGATTTATATATGTCAGTGATTCTTTTTTGGGCATTATCAAGGTCTAGGATTTTTAACTCTAGAACTCAATAATACTTATATGTATATCTCATCGTTAAGGTAACGTTCGTAAGAAACATTTTCGTTGAACCGTTTTTTCGCCGACCCAATTTGCAAAACTACGACGAAAACTCTTTAAATTTTTCGGGTTTATATATACATACCTACTTATGACACTCACAAACAACGTAATTATTTTATTGGTTAAATTTTTTAACCACCCTAACGTCACAGACTGTCAAACTTTACTCTTCATAATATTAGTACAAATTTGGAATCTGTTATTTAAAAAAAATCATATCATTATCATATCAAAATTTTAAAAATTCCATCATATTGAAGTAAAATTGAAGTAAGAAGATTTATCTCTGCCCTTGAAAGCTCCGTGATCACGGATTCATTTAAAAAAAAAAAAGTTTACGTTTAGACGAACAAGGTTTGCTTGGTCGGCATGGATTTGATTAATTAAATTATTTATTATTAAATTTCCATAATTTTTTCCGTCATCACGGATTTTGATCAATCTTATATAAAATTTTGTGTGAAATATTATGTTCAACAAGAAAAAATCCGGCCGACCAATGATTCTTAGCCGGAAAGGTCACGCATACCTATTTTAATGGTGTGATAAGGGGTAAAATTTATCCATTATCACGGAAACATTTTTTTTAATTCACGCGTTTTAATGTCATATTTATAATTATCTTGGTATGCGTGCTTACAAACTGCCGAAAGTATCGCGCATACCAAATTTTATTGTGTGAGTGAGGATTATACTGTTATAGATTTCACTTACTTGATGACATTTCTTTTAGAGTCTCTCTTCTACCTCTGGTCTCTTCCTTAATTTTTTAACTATTTATTGTACTAATTAATATGGAAATGAGGGAATACAAGAAAACATTTATTTGGGTTGATTATATATTAAATGTAGGTTGATAAAAATATATGTTCAATTCAAGTTTAACAGACACACAAAACACTTCATATTGACATTGTTATGATGAAACGCTGAAATTGGAACTAATGCTTTAAATGTTCTTTTATAACGCAACAGCACACTGAATCAATCGTCACTATATCAATACAATATCATCAAAAAAATCAATATCTGTTTAAAATATCAAAAGATGTACAAATATTAGACGATTTGACAATTTTAAATAATTATAAATACAAAAAAAAAGTTTTTTTTTTGAATATTCAACAGTGAATTTTGTTAAATTAATAAATATGTTTAGAATGCTGATGCGTAGTAAGCTATACAAAATAACGACACTTTTGACAGCTAGAAAAACAGCAGACTGAAATGTCGAAATGATCTGAACCCCTAAAATGCTGTAGGACAACGTAGGTATGCTGTGACCTTTTCGGAGTAAGAGAGATAGACCTATGGAACTTTAATATAAATTCGGTGTTACTCTTATCTCACTTACTCTTGGAGCAGTCTTATGGACTAGAAAAGAAACCGGAGTAAGAGAGTTAACACTATGCAGCCCTGTCGTAGAACAACCTCACTTTACGGTATTGTGTATCTTTGAGGCAGGTAAATGTTAAATTCGTAGGGAATAGAAAGAGACGAAATCATGCAAACTTGAACCAAAAATCTGCCTCACTCACTCTTTACAGAAATATAGAAACCGTTAAAAAGCGAAGAGTTAAAATTTGGTATGCGCGATACTTTCGGCAGTTTCTAAGCACGCATACCAAGATAATTATAAATGCGACATTAAAACGCGTGAATTAAAAAAAAATCACACCATTCAAATAGGTATGCGTGATCTTTCCGGTTAAAAATCATTGGTCGGCCGGATTTTTTTCTTGTTGAACATAATATTTCACACAAAATTCTTTATAAGATTGATCAAATCCGTGATGACGGAAAAAAAATATTGATAATAAATAATTTAGTTAAAATGTTTCCGGCCAATCAAATCCACGCCGACCAAGCAAATCTTGTTCGTCAAAACGTTAACTTTTGTTGTTTATTAAAAATATTAGAATCCATGCCGTGATCACGGATTCTAATATTTTCAGGATTGGTGGCTCCTCGCCCATTAACTGATGGATGATAAACACAGATAAACAATATTTACGCATAGGTATATGTTTGACATAAACATTTAGCAGATAGAAATAAGATCGCAAAAATAGGTCCTAAACACATATACCGATATCTTTTGAGAACACTTCTGAAGAAGGCACACATATTTATTAAACGCGGTGGAATGATGCGTGTCCAAGCGTATATTTCGTGCAACGGTTACTCTACTACGTCTACTCGGCTGAGTGCCTAGTGGAAGGTAAAAGGGTTAAAAAAACAGTGGCCAAAAGAATTTTCCTAATTTCGCTTGATCTCATCCCTCTCGCCGGCTGCCGCCAACCGAGTTTTCTGAAGTTAATAACGACATTACTCATGAAAAAAAGTCTAACTTTATCCGCTCTGTTTTCAGAGATAACTTTCGCTCTCACGTTTTTTTGCCGACGTTTTTTATTATATTTCATCGTTACATTTTTATTATGATTGTGTACACAGGGATAGCTTTAATAGTATTTCAATATGATATCGTTCAATGAGAATATTAGTTTTTATAACAAATATTAGGAGTAATCAAAAATTCTGACGAATTTTCTTAAAAAAATCTATAAAGAACCAAGTTCTATTTATATACCTATCTATTTAAAGCTCTTTGATCTACCTCCATGTCAATTTCATAATTACAGATGTAGTAAGTGATTGACGAGATTTAGAGATCAATCAGTGAATAAGTGAGTTTTCGCTTGCATATCGATTGTAGAAAATAAATGAAAATTTGTGTAGCCATATTTTAATTAAATAAGACGAGGATACTACATTTCAAGCGGAAAATCCGTTGTGCCCAATGTCTGCTGAAATATTTTAGCTCGCTAAAAGATTTATTTAAGCTTACACCAGTTCTAAAAATGAGGCAGATGAAATCCAGTGAAAGGAACAAGCTGACTATGTATGAAAATATTATCTTTAATAACTAAATACAGATAATGGTTTTATTATTAAATTTCTGAAAAAAAACAATCCAGATATACCTTATTCCAATTTCTTTTGGGAATTGAAATTTTTACGTTCAAGTTTGCATGAGTGAGCGTTCCAACTGTCATGTTTACGTTAACGTCTTGAGGTGTGTTCCCATTATATCGTGACGACAGATTATCGTGTCGTTCATCGTGGCTTGTATATGAAATAGAGGTATTCATTTAAAGGACTATACTGTTTTCCATAATTTTTTTTGGAAGTGACGACAGATTGACCATTTAATGGCAATTGGCCTTGCACTCTTTGAGTGTGCTATGTAGTTGTGGGACCAGGGAGATCCCATGAAACGGTTGCC
The DNA here is from genome assembly GCA_902850365.2 of Chilo suppressalis. Lineage (NCBI taxonomy): Eukaryota > Metazoa > Arthropoda > Insecta > Lepidoptera > Crambidae > Chilo > Chilo suppressalis. The sequence continues at coordinate 10,771,902 of OU963907.1, forward strand.
TGCTGGTACGCAAGGGACCCGAACTTTGATCGTCCCCGCTGGGAATACTGTCTTGCCGCCAGTCCCAAAAGTCCGGACATTGACCATTGTACCCATTGCCAGTCAAGTAAACCATTGGGCGGTTCAGCCGATTTTATTTATTTCCAGCCCTACTTTCGTGAACCGTCCAATCGATTATATCCCACTTGTCATACCTGTAATGGCTGCACAACATAAAAAGAAATCCGTTTTAAGAACGGCCCAATGTTCTAGATTGAATGCGAACTTCTGCAACATGGAGGGACTTCATTCCAATATGTCAACGCTAACGGAAACATTGGACATATCCACCATGGCTAATAAAAGACAAGTTTGATCCCAGGCTGGGGCGTGCCTGTTTACCTGGGCAGATAATCAGTGTCGTTGTCTTTTCAGCTTTGTAGATAGTACCCTGTCATCCATACTAGGTACGCGTCGTCCACGTTGACTACTCACAACCGGTCCACATGTGTCTTAACAGTTTTATAACGAAGATCGGCAACGTGTCGTTGTTTGAGCGCATCCAAGCGGGCTCCAAGAAATTCTGCAGCAACTTCTAGTTTACTTGAACTACCGCTGACCTGGCACTCAGAAAATATCTAAACATAAAGGTACTACTTAACCGACCTCATTACTAACATGTCATATTTTCCAATTCCATCATAATGGTTATTTTTAATTCTAGGATGTTCGCTTATAATTTTACTTTTGGTTTAGCTTCATTAACTATCTATATTGACATGAATGTTTACTGTTACATTAGCTTTAACCATTGGTTATATAAACTAAACGAATAGAAATGAAATAAATTATAATTAATGAGCACAACTGGAAAGGAGAACTGTTATTGAATTTATACTATATGTTGTACCAGTCTTTTTAATTTCTATTAACATACATATTAATCAAGCTTGTATCTTGCTAAACTTTATCAAACTAACATCCTGTACATGGGTTAACCATTGCACCTTCATTACGGTTGACTTTAGTCGGCCCCATGTTGGGCGCCAGTGACAATTTCCTTGAACAAATTGTATTTAAGCCTCATGTATTATTATATTTTGATTATAAACCAACCAACAGTTTCCTAGAAGATCTTAGTTGGAATGATAATAAGAAAAGAAATTCTGTGCCAGTGGCCACAGATAATAAAAATAATAAATTCAATTAAAAACATGAACGAAGATTTAGGAATTAGAAGAGTCCAAAAACGACAGTTATGGAGGATATGAGTTATGAGCAACGTTGCGGAATAGTTACACACAATTACACGTTACACCGGTATCATACTCCTTAAGAACCTCTGACCATGAGCTTATCTGTTCTGTTTCAAAATTGTCTCAGAATAGACGAATCCAACCGCCAGGTAACCAATAAGTTAAGTCCACTGAAATGTTTACAGTAGTTTTACACATCCTACTCGTGTAGCTTTAGTCTCTTCGGATGATCCTGATATTTCTGTGTTAATGTCGAAGCTGACTTTAATTTGATAGGTGTGGAATGTTTTGCCTAGCTCGGACAATCTATTGGTAGATAGTCTTAGCGTTGATTTGGAAAGTTTTGCGCTGAAGTGTGGTGTTATTTCAAGAATTCTGAAAATGAAGCTGCTGCGTTCCATTTCCAAGAACCGTATACTACAGAAATGAGAAAGAAATAATAAGCAAACTTTCCAGCTCTTGAAGAGAAAAAGAGGAAAATTGTTGCAACAAATTATGTGCATACGGGCAGTATTGATGATCATTTTCAGTCTATTAATTTCTACACTAATGTGGTATGAAAAAGATGTCCCTTAAGAATAAAGCATACATAATGAATAAAAGAGCATAACCAACTATGATCTAGACTAACGGTTAAACGTGTGTTCTAAAGAAGGTAAATTGGAGCTATCGGAATTGCAAAATATAATATTTTAAAAGTAAATATAACTTTAACAAACCTTTTAAGTCTATAACTACGTCGTAATATCTCATCTTTAATCATCTTAAAAAAGATAAATTAAATCTCTTCAATAGTTATAAATAAAAACATAGATGTCACAGTAATTAGATTTTCATGTACTGCTAAACCACTGAATCATGATGTTACGTTTTTTAACGGGAAAACTGCATGACAATTTAGCATCTCTCGAAGTGTTTTAGTACTAGTAGTCAAGTTGTCAAATTGCGCCAGCGTAGTTAGGTCTTATTGGATTCTAAAACAATTGTGTAATATTAGGTTTTGATTAAAGATTTTGGTCATAATTTAATATTTTTTATTATAACCTTATTTTTTTTTAAATATTAAAATAAATAGTAAACCCCTTAGCCGATTTGGCACCTGGTGGAGCACTACTTAAACTTTTTATATAAGAAAATATTATGTTAGTGGCACTTTGAACAGCGATTTTCAACTCCGCGCTGTCAAAAACCATCTTGAGAAATTCACTCATGTGTGTGACATGTACGTACACTGCCGGCTAGTTTCAATAATCAAACCTAGTTAGAGATCAACAGTGCTATTCTGTAATAACAAACTCACTTTTCATCTCGGAATCCGCGGTGTGATTTAAAATTAGAAAACTCTCAAATCACACTGGCGAAGTCCGCGGTGTGTGTAAAAAGTGAAAAGTGCGTTTGCTTTTACGATTTTGGCATTATTTAGACTATAATCCAAATTATCCTTCCTTTTTACTGTAGGTTAATGATTAATACTGGACTTAAGGCAACGGGTTACTGTGCACACGAATCCAAACTTAATTTTCAGAACAAGGCTGTTACCTTTATTATACTGTACGCATTTTCTAATAATCTTGTAGGCAACTGCTCAATGTGCAAAGATGGACAAAATTGATAGATTTAATTCTTAGAGGTATGTTAATTAATTAATTAGTTTTTGTTAAATGGTGGAAGATCAAAAATCAAAGCATATCAACTGGTTATTTATTGTTCATGTAAAGATGACGCAGGAGAATCCCTAATGTATTAACACACCTACACAACATTTATCAAGTTTTAATTGTCTATTGTAAAATAAACAAATTCTGCGAATTTTATTCTCGAAAACAGCCAAAATAGACGCTGGACATGCTAAAAATTGTAACTGCAGCTGCTAAAGCACGCTCAATTGGATCGGATCTGGATTGTAGTACTTTGCCAACATAAACCCCGTGGCTTACATGGTATTGGAATATAGGACCTAGATTTTTTTATGGGGCTTAAATTATTTTATATAAAGACGGGCAATTTTTTTGTTAATTTAAGTCATCAGAATCCATAATAATTGACACCTAAAATTCAGCAAACCTCGCGACATGCGATACTTGTATAGTGACAGACAGGTACGTTATGGAATTACGTTTTATTATTATTCTTTAAAATATTGGTTCGGTATAATGTTGTACGTTATACACACCTAAGGTCGATTGCTGGTCTTGCTGGTGGCAATTTTCATCAAGCCGATCATTTTGTAGTTCGCAGTCAATATCTACGTTGTAATGAGGATTTACTTATACAAAAACGTCTAATAGTTAACTAAATATAATGGTTTTTTTTTTCAGGATTACCGTGTTTTTGACGTTACAACACGCAGCGACCAACAGCTTGGAATTTCGCGACAAAACCAACGATATTAAATACCGGGTATTTAATATCGTTGGACAAAACGCATAGTTAGAGTTGGCCTTTAAGAAGCGCGAGAAGATTTCCTTATCTTTTTCAGGTGTTGCGAAACAATAAATATTTTTCTTCCCTATACTATTTATCATTGTTGTGTTCCAGACAAAAGAAATCTCATAATAGAAGCTCCAGGTTTAATATTTAGCCAAACGCTTTTCTTAGCATCAAACAGAATAGTTGAGATGTTTTGTTAGCTACCGATTTGATTGACTAAATCATATGTGTCATATTTGGCTGAAGTAATAATGATAAATAACGAGTTCTGACAAGACATTCACAGTAAATGAAGAACTCCACGCCATAGACACGTTATTATCGTTCGATAATATCGGATACGTTATTGCGATATTTTCCTTTAGTATATTATGTATTGGATGACTACGAAGTCACACACTGCTGTGGTAATATCGACTCAATATTAGGTGTATGGCAAAATATCGCAATATCGCATCCGATATTATCGACCGATTTAAACGCGTCTATAAGGTTGAGAGGCCTTAAGGCATAATGCCGTGGAACACGTTCTATTGTGGAAGTTAATTTTACAATGAAAGCATCATCAGCAGTGTAGTATATGGTGTGATAAATTGGGAATAAATGAAACGTCCAACTTACAGCTGACTCCGTCCGTCAATATAATCCCATAAAGCACATATATACACATTAACAAATAGAAGGCGAAGACGGTACAAGATATAAAGTCCAAGCACAGCACTAGAAGAAGACAGTCAGAAAGATAGGCAATAGATAAACAGTTTATAGAAACGAAAAGCACAATTATATATAGCGTACAGATCTAAGTATATAAGCGAGCTAAGAGAAGCGTGCGCTCCGCGTCGTAGTTCAGTCTCGACTGGTTTGGTAGACAGCGCGGTGGCGCGCGCGCATCTCTAGTACATAAGATAGACAAAAGAATTATGTACAAGACTATCCGCTAGTGCGTAGGGCGTGTCGATAATTGTTATCGATATATCGACAAACCAGTACACCATGATATGTAATGAAAATATAATTTGTTAATATAATTATAGTACTTATTATAAATTCTATATTAGATATTAATAAATATTATTAGATATAAGATGTAAATATATAGTGTAAGATAGTTAGTGTTGCGGTTTTAGAATATAAGTTACTTTGTATTTTATTATAATGAATAAATTTAAATAATATTTTATGTGTACAGTGTAAATATAGTTTGAGGATGTATTCACACCTCAAAGTAGCCTACACCACCCCCCTCCAGAGACCGTCACGGGCGATAAAAATCAGTAAATTTTACCTGCCGCCCAGAACGTGTAATATACTCCTTTCTAACTTCTGGTAAGGGGTCGGTATTAGTTTGGTCAGCCAGTATGAAGGCCGGTTTAATGCGGTTTATCGATACTGTGACTTCTTTTCCTTTTTGGAGAATTTTGAATATTTTGTCTCCTCTAGCTAGTACTTTGAAGGGGCCTGAGTAAGCTGGTTGTAAGGAACCACGTGATGCGTCTTCACGAAGGAAAACATGATCACTGGTTGCAAGTTCTTTATAAATGAACACCTTCGAGCTACCGTGACGAGAAGCTGGTGTGGGTCGTAATTTGTCAGCAATGTGTCTCAGGCGCGCAGAAAATTCTGATAGGTCAGTTGTACCACCAGTAGCAGGCTCAAAGAACTCGCCAGGTAACCTGAGTGGTTCTCCGTAGACAAGTTCAGCGGATGAACTTTGCAGGTCCTCTTTAAATGCAGTTCTTATGCCTAGTAGGACCCATGGCAAGGACTCTGTCGGTGTGTTAAGTTGTCGGTGGAAACGTTCCACCAAGCCGTTGCATGCAGGATGGTATGCAGTAGTCCGCTTATGCTCAAAACCAGTTATTTTGGATAGGCTAGCGATCAGTCGTAATATGAGTAGGGCAACCAAATCGAGCAATCCACGTTGTCAGCAGTGCCTTTGCCACGGTTTCCGCTGTGATGTCTTCTATCGGTACTGCTTCCGGCCATCGAGTGAATCGATCCACGGCGGCTAAGCAATACCGATAACCTTGTGAAATAGGTAAGGGACCTACCAGATCTATATGGATCTGCTTGAATCGCACACGGGGTAATGCAAAAGTGCTAAGGGGTGCGGATACATGGCGCGTAATTTTAGCTTTCTGGCAAGACAGACAATCACGTGCCCACTCCCTGCAGTCTTTTCTTATCCCAGGCCATACAAATCGCCCTGCTATTAATTTGGCGGACGCACTGACACCAGGATGGCTTAGGGAATGCAGGCTTTCAAAGACCTGTCTGCGATAGGGCTTCGGAACGAATGGTCTACTGACGGGTGTACTGCGATCGCAATACAGGGGTACATCAGTCCCAGGGATGGGCAATTTCTCTAACTGCAAGGACGTACCTTCGCCCAGTAGTTTCTCTAGTTCCACGTCACCTTCTTGACTTTTTGCTAATGTTTCAAGGTCCACCGGCGCTCCCAGTTCTTCAATCCGCGACAAAGTATCGGCTACGACATTGTCTTTGCCGGATATATGACGGATATCGGTCGTGAACTGGGAAATAAAATCGAGGTGCCTATACTGCCTAGGCGAACAGTTTTTCTTCCTTTCATGGAATGCGAAACTGATCGGTTTATGGTCAGTATAGACGACAAAATGCCGGGCCTCGAGCATGTGTCTGAAGTACTTAATGCCCTCATAAATTGCAAGTAATTCCCTATCGTATGGTGAATACTTTACCTGCGATGGACTCAGCTTGCGAGAAAAGAAGGCCAAAGGTTGCCATGCACCGTCCTGAAGCTGTTGGAGGACTGCGCCGATTGCCTTATCGGAGGCGTCTGTCACCAAGGCAAGTTTGGCGGCACAGTCAGGGTGCGCTAATAAAGCAGCATTAGCAAGGCTGTTTTTGCATGCGTGAAAGGATGTAAGGGCGTCACCTGTCAAATTGATTGGTTGAGACCCTTTGACTGAGCCAGACAGCAATGCATGCAAAGGAGCTTGAAGTTCTGCAGCTCGGGGAAGAAATCTCCTATAAAAGTTGAGCATTCCCAGGAATGCTTTAAGTTGTCGCACTGTGGTAGGTATCGGGAACTCCTTGATTGCCTGCACCTTGGAGTCTAAAGGTCTGGAACCGCTCTCAGATACACAGTAGCCTAAGAACGTTACTTCCTGAACTCCAAAAACGCACTTACCGGTGTTTACCACTAACCCGTATTCTTTGAGCTTGGCGAAAATATGGCGTAGGTGTTGCTCGTGGTCCCGCACGCTCTTCGAGAAGACCAAAATGTCATCCAAATAACAGTAGATGAAATCCATGCCTCTCGTAATCTCGTCCATAAATCTTTGGAAGGTTTGGCCGGCATTCCGAAGTCCGAAGGTCATGAAAGGGAATTCAAACAACCCGAATGGTGTTGTGATCGCGGTCTTCGGAATGTCGGCTGGGTTGACAGGAATCTGATTATAAGCCTTTAATAAATCAAGGGTGCTGAAGACTTTGCAACCAACAAGATTATGTGCGAAGTCATGTATATGCTTAATCGGATATCTGTCAGGTATGGTACGAGAATTGAGCATACGGTAATCACCACATGGACGCCAGCCATTGTCCCTTTTTGGCGCCAAATGAAGAGGTGAAGCCCATGGACTCTGCGATGGTCTGGCTGTACCGTTGGCAATCATATTCTGGAACTCCTGTTGGGCAACCTTCAGTTTGTCTGGAGCTAAACGGCGAGGATTACAAAAAACTGGAGGGCCTGCGGTCGTGCGGATGTGGTGAACAGTGTTGTGTGCGAATGTGCGGTGTGTACCAGTTGGTCGAGTGATCACGGGAAATTCGTCGAGAATTTTGTGATACCGAGTTTCACCAGTCAAAACTTTAACAGACGCTATATTGCTACAATTTGCAACTAAGGCTACCGATGACACAGAGGTTGTACTATCTAATAAGCGTTTGTTACGGCAATCTACAATGAGGTTGAAATAGTTTAAAAAATCTACTCCAATGATTGGTTTAGTTACATCTGCAACTACAAAACGCCAACTAAACAATCTACGTAAGCCAAAATTAAGATTAAGTTGTACATAACCGTAAGTAGATATAGTAGACCCATTCGCAGCACATAAGTTGTAGTCCGTCCTAGCACGACGATCACGAAGCAGGGACCGTGGGAAGACGCAGAGGTCGCTTCCGGTATCGACGAGAAACTGCACCTTCGAAGAGCGGTCCGTGACAAACAGGCGACCAGTAGAAGATGTAGGGCAGTCAGCAGTCGCCATTATAGACCACCCCTGGCGTTTCCCGCTTTGTAATCGCAAGGCTTTATGCATCTGTCGGCTTTCTCAGCGAATTTATTATGGTACCAACAAAGCGGAAACTTCCTGTAGTTCGATTGGGAGCGCTTGCTGGACGATGAACGGGCACGGGATGGTTTTCTAGACCGTGATGAAGATCTGCCGTTCCTCTCCGACGCCAGCTTCTGGAACTGTTTCCGAAGTTCTGCAACCTCTCTGGTCAAGGCTTCGATGCTTGGGTTTAAGCTAGCTTGGCTAGTGGAAGCCACAGAAGGAGTCGGTGTTGCCAGCTCATGAATACGATCGGCCAAGTCCGCCAAATCGTCGGTAGATGCTGTAATTGGCTGGCCAGCGAGGACTGTCTGGATCCCATGCGATAGACGACTCACCTAGATTGTCTTCAAAAAATCGTCAGGAATATTAACGCCGGCGAGACTTTTAAGATGGCGGAGAAATTGGGAGGGTTTGCGGTCTCCCAGCTCCTCGTGCATCAAAAGTTGTTTGAGCTTCTTCTCCTTCGACGCTGTAAGCCGCTTAATGAGCTCAGTCTTTAATTTGTGGTATTTATCTGTAGCAGGTGGGCTGATAATAAGGTCCTTCACTTCTCTGGAAAATTGGTTATCAAGTTGACCAATCACATAGTGATATTTGGTGGAGTCGCTGGTAATTCCAGATATGGCGAACTGCCCCTCCACTTGCGCGAACCAAATCTCAGGCTCTTCTGGCCAGAAAGGTGGCACCCGAATTCCTACTTTGAAAACATCGATACTTTTTATCGACTGGTTCCCATCACTATTATTTGCCTGCGTGGCCGTGCTGGTTCCATGTGCATCTTGAAATTCTCCATCCATGATTCTTAAACGGGGTCACCAGTGTAGTATATGGTGTGATAAATTGGGAATAAATGAAACGTCCAACTTACAGCTGACTCCGTCCGTCAATATAATCCCATAAAGCACATATATACACATTAACAAATAGAAGGCGAAGACGGTACAAGATATAAAGTCCAAGCACAGCACTAGAAGAAGACAGTCAGAAAGATAGGCAATAGATAAACAGTTTATAGAAACGAAAAGCACAATTATATATAGCGTACAGATCTAAGTATATAAGCGAGCTAAGAGAAGCGTGCGCTCCGCGTCGTAGTTCAGTCTCGACTGGTTTGGTAGACAGCGCGGTGGCGCGCGCGCATCTCTAGTACATAAGATAGACAAAAGAATTATGTACAAGACTATCCGCTAGTGCGTAGGGCGTGTCGATAATTGTTATCGATATATCGACAAACCAGTACACCATGATATGTAATGAAAATATAATTTGTTAATATAATTATAGTACTTATTATAAATTCTATATTAGATATTAATAAATATTATTAGATATAAGATGTAAATATATAGTGTAAGATAGTTAGTGTTGCGGTTTTAGAATATAAGTTACTTTGTATTTTATTATAATGAATAAATTTAAATAATATTTTATGTGTACAGTGTAAATATAGTTTGAGGATGTATTCACACCTCAAAGTAGCCTACAGTTGGCATAAATATATCAACATCAACTTTTTATTTTAAATCTTTAAATAAAACGAATTTTACAGGTTATATGCACTGAATTCACTTATCCGACGCTTCGCAGCCCCTGCAGGACCGCAGGTACCGATATATCTCCGCAATATTAAAATACTATCCCCCATATTAATAAACTAGAAATACGCTTAGACTAGTCACGCCGTGTTTTGTTCATGTCACTCAAATACCATTTGTCAGAAGACAGAGACAAAACATGGAGTTACTAATCCAAGCGTAGTCTTCGTTTATTAATAAGGTGGCTAGAGATTACTTTATCTAATCAAAATTTAACAAAAAAAACAACTCACTCCAGACGTAACATATGAGTCGACTAAAAATGGTTTAAATGTTTACTTATTGTTTTTGACCTTGTTACACAGTTTTCTACGACAACCTTTCTGTATATAGTTAGTCTTTAACTAAGGAAAATTAAACTACCAAAAAAACTTGATGAAACCTAAATTATTATCAAACGTGATACAAAAAAAATATATCAGTAGAGACGTATCGCCGATATGTCACTGTGCGCGAACTATAAATAGAAGTTTGAAATTGTAATGGATTACTTATATCTAGACAGGACTAAATTTTCAATTCGGTAACTCGCCCGAATTTAAAAGTTAGTAATATTTTTTGCAGGAGAGTATTGAATCGCGTGTTTGCGTTTGTTGGCCAAACAGGCTTTATTAGAAAATTGGATGCTATATACATAAATATGGTTTCATCTATATACATTTATGAAAAAAGGCGTTTTAAAATTAAAGAAGGTTTTACTATAAACGGTTTCAGACGGGATTTCTAATAAAGTTTTCCTTAGATTTAAACATCCAGCAACTTATAAAAAATATATAATTAAGTCGTGTTAGTTTGAAAACTTAAAACTCAATAACGGCTGGGCTGATATTTATGATTCGTCTCCGCCCCAAATAGCAGAATAAATAACAAAATATCGAAAAAATCACGCAAAAAAAAGTTATGCAGGTTAGATATGCATAAGATTTGGTGTTCTGCCATCTCCCACAATTGACAGCTCACGTCACGCACGCACACCCAAGGTTTAATCTTTGATGGACAGCATATTTGTACTGCAAATCTCTACTCTATTAATAATAGGTATTTTACAATTATATTACATATATATTAGGGGTAGATACGTCACTAGCGCGCTCAAGTTGTTGCAGACAAATTCAGACAATTGTCGTAATTTGACTTAATTAGGTACGATTCTATTAGGCTTTATTAGGGTATAAACCCAGAATAAATTCAATTTGAAATGCCTTTAAATATTTACACGTTAATTTTAATAACCCTCGATAGAATCTAAGGTAGTTGGGCGAGATAGGTACACGATGCATTCCATGTTTTTACATTGACTCAGGAAAACCACACAACCACACTAATGAAACATATTACATGGTTCAAAAGCCTCCAGACGCCGTAGATTACGGATTTCCAATTTGTTGGGAATTCCGGATATAGGTCAACGCGTGCTGAATCGAATGCAGTGCCCAAGTGTTGTTTATTGTATGTTGTATGTCACGCGGGAATTAAAAGTAATGGCTGATACATTACTAAAGTACACGGAGCCGGTTCACTTGTCAAATTGTATCAGCTGTTTCTTCAATTAATATTTTCGAGGTATTTCTTATTATTTCTAATAAAAATCACAGTGTACTTTAGGTGGTAAATATTAAGTGGTGTTGTTTTCTCAGGGATTGGATATTAAACTTATGAACTATCGCAACAAGAAAAAATGTAATGACAACCTTTTAACATTAAGAACAAAAACCATTAATAAAACTATTTTAATTTCTTATTCACATCTAACAATTCCGTATCACTAAAATTCCAGAACTTGTATTCTAATATAGTTTAGATGGAAAGGTTTCAAAATAAAAAATATATTCTTCTCGCGCTGCGTTGAAGCGTACAGTTCTATCTCGCTCGCTCGATTGAATGTTTATTAACAGAATGTGCGTGCGTAAGAGTTGCTTATATAGTTGATTCGGAGCATATTTTATTCGATGTACATATATATATATATATTATATTTCATATTTTGAGCGTACCGCATCTTCCCTTTTTGATTTAATCTACAATTAAAACAAAATAACCTGCAATTAAAAAAAATGTCTCTTTTATGTTGTAATATTCTATAAAAAGAATATTGAACTGAGCTTACTACTCAGGAAATCAAAAACAAAAAGAGAGTGGATAAGAAAAATATTTGATAGACTTTTACTTTTTCCTTCTTGAAAGTGATTAATGTTTGATGAATTTTATAAATTTATCTTAATAAGAATCAAATAAGAAATAAAGTATGTACCTACATATCACATTGAACAAAGTATTATAAAAGTAAATATTCAAAGTTTAAAACTTTCCTTTTATAAATATCCTTCTGTTATCACAGTATGTCAAAACACATAATAAATACAAAGCAATATAAACAAACAGTGCACAGCAATAAAGTTTCTTGATAAAATAATACAAATTTCTTCCAAATTTGCTGTCTGAGCTGGTAGTACTTGTGAAGAGTAGGAATTAGGTGTATAACTGGTGCAAATTGGTCACCATCAACTTTATTTCCACAATAAGTCAAGTAAAGAGAGGTATACTGTGCTATTTGTTTAAATAGTGAAGTTTTTCACTAATTACTTAAATGAGTTTGTGTAAACTAATTTGTGAATGTGCTTAGTATTGGAAAACTAAATTACTATGCATTACACACTTTCATTTATCGGCAACCATTATCTTGCTTATTTAAAAGTACTAAAAACATATACTCCCCCGGTTTATGATGCAGCAGGTCACACTTATATCCTTCTTCGTAGTTGATCTTGAATTTTAAAAGTTTGCTTTAACCCGCCTGATGATAAGTGGCCACCACAGACTAAAGGCACTTGCGATAACAAAGTACCACTTGCATCGTTGTCTACCCTGACCCCACGCCCTAGCCCGTGAAACTCTGGAACCTTACTCATCGACAGCAACATAACAACCAAAAAGAAGTATTATTTCACTATGATTTTCTGTAGGGTGGAAGAAAGTATCACACTGTGGAGATTGTCCCATAGATTTTGTATCGATTTTGGTGCTATCAACCACGGAAATGACGCTTTGGTGCCGGTAGGATATAATAAACTCACGCAAGCGCTTATCATTTACAAGATCCCATACATATATAACGAATTGCGGCGGCAGCTTCTATTTTAGATATTCCAAATGTCATACCAACGCTATAAATGCTTTTATTTCGAAGAAATTGTTACCGCTTTGTGGTCGCATTTGTATGTAGGTACCAAATATATATTTATATACCATAAATATCACTCGCATCGTTACCTACTCACCGATAGAAACACAACACTACAACAAGAAAAAAAGGGTTATATGTGGTCTTCTTTAAGATGGAGGTTACGTCCCCTGACGTGCGCTCCAACTCCTACCTTCTCGACTTGCAGCCCGGGGGTGCTGAGGGCATCTAGATACTTTTATAAGATCTCGGTAGCATGGCGGTTAGTACATTTGAAAGGTGCCATTTGAATCCCACCGTTCTCGAGGGACGACAGGCCTAGGGGAAAACTGGGGACTTGCCCAGGTGGCAAAGTAGACCCACGGTCAATTCGTTCATTGATCACATGCGAAACTATTTTGTTGTGATTGGCGTCTCGCAAGTGACCAATGAATGTATTGACGTTTTGTTTGCACTTAGTTTAAATACAATTTGCAAATTAAGATGGTTCAACTCTCCTGAGCAACCTGGGCAAGTCTCCAGATTTTCCATAATTAATTTGTCGTTACTGTATACGACTATTATTGCTCTAGGTAACAATGTGGCAATCAACATGAGAATTGTGTCGGACTAATACAATGACATTTTTATACGATTATCGGATGCCACCGCGAGCGAACGTCTCTCCAACCTTTATTGGAAATTCCGCAAGAAATAGTTAAGGTGCCGTGTTCATCGTTTAATATGATAGTGTTCGCTTCAATTCACAGTAGATATAATGGCAATAAAGAATACGTTAAGATAAGGCTTTCGTAACTTTATCGATAAATTCTTTATGATACACTTAATAACCTGTCCAGACCTGGGCTGTGCTTCAATCTCTCCAGAGGTGCCGAATAGACTACTGGTATATCCAAGTGTTGCAATCATTGTAAGAAAATGCCACTACATCAGTCCGCCTTCAGGACCAAAACTCAAAACCGATACAACTTCATCGCGGTGACAGGCGACGTTATATTACCGAAACTGTTCACAGCTGCGCTGGAAGATGTGTTTAATCTTTTGGACTGAAGTGAACTAAGCATCAACATAAACGGCGAGTACATGACGCACCTTCGTTTTACTGATGATATCGAAGTCAAGGCTGTGAAGACCTGGACATAAAGCTCGAGAATTGGGTCTTAAAATGAAAATGGACCAAACCAAAAAAATGTCTGATTCCCATGTTGTACCCACTCCGGTAAAGGTTGCAAGCTCTACATTGGAAGTTGTCGACGAGTATGTTTACCTGGGACAAATAGTCCAACTAGGCAAGTCCAACTTCCAGAAAGAGGTCAACCGACGAATCCAACTCGGCTGGGCAGCGTTCGGAAAGTTACGCAGCATATTCTCGGCCCATCTACCACAGTGTCTCAAGACAAAAGTCTTTAATACGTGTGTTATGCCAGTGATGACTTTTGGAACCGAGACCGGGCTGCTAATAATGGACCTCATAAGAAGGCTCTAAGCCACCCAAAGCGCAATGTAGAGGGCTATGCTTGGAGTTTCTCTGGGCGATCGAATCAGAAATGATGAGATCCGTGGTCGCTGACATGGCCCAAAGAATTGCGAGTCTTAAGTGGCAGTGGGCAGGACACATTGCAAGGAGGAATGAGGTGGCCGTTGGGGAAGAATGGTCCTGGAGTGGTGGCCGCGTACCAGGAGACGCAGTATTGGTAGGCCCCCCACGAGGTGGACTGACGATTTGGTAACGGTCACGGGAAGCCGCTGGATATGGGCAGCGCATGACCAAATAATATTACTTTCGTGTTTGTTGGGGCCAGTCACAATCAAAACACAATGATACTTGAAAATGTTTATTATTCAAACAATAGCAAGTTAAAAGATAGGACTTACAATATAGGTCTGCTATTCTGGACAGCGACACATAATAGCAAATACAGGGAAACAGTGTAGCCAATGTATATTTTTTAAATTGTTACTAAATACACCACAATTACAAAAAAAACACGAAGTAGAAAGTATTGTTGATGCATTGTCACGTAACCGAAACTGCACAGGATTATTATCGGAGCCTAAAATGACTCAAACATGCAGTCGAGGTGTCATTATTTTATACTGTTTGATTCAGGGCCATGTGGCTTTCCGCAGCATACTTGAAAACTGATTTTTGTTTATTACTGATATACGAAATAGAATTATAAATATCCACTTTTTATGGAGTCACTATACCTTAATAAATAACTTAAAAACCTTTTTTTTAAACTTGTCCAATAGCGTATTGTAACATAATATAATGTAAACTTTAGTTTTATAAATTATGAATATCGATTATGGTACAAGTTTACATTAGAATCTGAAACAACTTAAACCTTGTTTTTAAAACTTCGTCATCACATTTCGACATCGCATTGAGATTAATGTAAGCACTGAGAATTAAACGTCTGAGAAACGTCTTCGGTTTAATAACTTATTCGGAGTATATCACAAAACTTTATGGCTCGTAAACCGCGAGAGTTTCTTCGTATAAACTTCTTTCTCCAATATAAACAGTCATGGGAACTCTTTGAATTCGTACAATAATAATAGTTAATATTGTCTAGATATTATGTTAATTTTATCAAGTTGACATGGAAGGGTGGTATTAAATAACTCTTCAGTGATTACTTATTTTCAAACTTATAGATCATTCAAACAAATAGAAAGACTGCCACTTGCCTTAACTTCTAGTTTTTTTTATGTTAAAAGGGCTGACCCCCTGGAGCCCTGGAACCTTACTCCCCGACAGAAACGCAACACCTCCGAAACGTAGTGTCATTTAACTGTGATCTTCTATAAGGTTACTTTCCCAGACGGACACTCCAATTCGAGCGGAAAATCCGTTATGCCGTACCTCTCTTGTCAAAAATTGAATATGATATTTTTATCTTATTTAAGCTTATTTAGTAACAAAGGTGATGGCACTTAGTTACATAGATAGTATTCTGCGCATTTTTTACTTATCCATCTATTGGTTTTAAGGAGATTAAGTAGACCTTAAGGATTTAAATCATTGAGCGTTTAATTTTCCACATGGTCATCAAATTCTAGAACCTCCCAGCAACAGTAAATAACTATAAATAAAACTTTATTAAAGTGATTCTCAATCTAGAACACTCAATACTTCCCGATTGATGAATAACTTTGACAGGAAAAAACAGCTTACAATTAAATATGCCAAAATTACATGGTCTTTTTTTGCTTTCTTTAAAATTTAATATCTAAAGATAAATTGTCATTGATATCATTTGTTCCTCCTTAATATAATAAGGATTAAAATAAGCAGATAACATTAGTTTTGCTTAAACTAGATTAAATTCTCACCTATATATTTCCTTACATACACAATCCTTCTGCAATTAAAAAGATAAATTGGACCATTAAGCTGATTCATTATTGAGAGATGTCCTTAAATAACCGCGTACCTTCGCAGAAGTGCTGTGTCAGTAGCTTTGCTTTTGGAATATTTTCGTTTACTCGTGTTTAGCGTACTTATAAATACCTATTATAAATTTCTTCTTTTTTCATGGAATAAAAGCGATTGAATAAGCGAGCAGCTTCGCTTGACAACTTGTGAAATAAGGGCATATAAAGACAAGAAGCTCGTCTGTCTTAGTTTATCTGTATAGATTATATTAAGTTTAGCTTTATTGTATAGGTATTTAAGAGTTCGGAATGGATGTCCTAGTAATGACAAACTAAGAGACTGAAGTCATATCTTTTTAAAGTGCAAACTCCTTTAGTGGCGTTGTACACTTTTTTAGTAATGGGTAAAAAATGTTAAACTCGCGTTAGGACAGGTGGCCTGATCGAAAATTCGTAAGACGAAAACAATAAAATTGGAAAGGTTGTTGACTTTCAGTATATTGGATAAAACATAGTAATATTTTATTTTATCGTATTAGAATAATAAGTCTCTAACTAGGAAGTACTGGTGGCAGCTTTATTGCGAAGAAAATGCATTTTTCTACAATAGATGTCGCTAGGTGCGCTTAAATGTGATTCATGTAAGTTGATTTTTCTGGGACATAAACTTTTGAATGTAATATATAATATGTCATGTTAGTGTACGATAGCGCAATAAATAAATATTGTATTCTACCACATAAATGATAGTACTTTTATACTGATAATTAAAACAATTCGTGAAAAAATATTCCCTTACCATTCCAAAATATCAAAAATGCACAACGTTAATATTCAAGTTTTCATTTCTGCCGGCACTCCCTGAGTGCAACCCGTCGTTTTTTTCGTTATACTTTATTACATATATAACGAGCGATACATATTTGTCAGGACATACGAACTAACATAGAAAAAAGGGAAGAGATAGGAACCGAACGGACTGAGGTCGACCGCGTGTCACGGTGCAGCTAGGCGTCGAGCACAGCTTATGTAAAAAATAAAAATCGCTAAATTGCCGAATTGCTAATTACTGTGTCGCTACATCTATAGAGCTCATTATCAGAGATAGAGAAAGACACATGAAAGTTTCAACTTGTATAATTAGTTGTAAGAATTTAGTTTTAAAGTTGACTTTGGTTGCCAAATTTTTAACAGCAACAGTCGTGAATTTGTAGCTAAGTCTTAATAGGTAAATATAGGTAAATGTTAACGAACCGCCACAGGTTTGGTTTCGATCTGTGGCAGAAAGGTACGGTACTGTCCGAAGTCCTGCCCTTTGAATAGAAGAGCATAACATATTAACTCGGTCGTCCGGCCTACATATTCCCACGTTCTGCCAAGCCGCATGCGTAATGCATACCAGCACAAAGAGGGACATTCAATTTATTCATCCTTGCATCGAGAATATTTTAGAGTCGAGGTCTTCTAGTCCTGGCGCAGAACCTGGCGTTTCGGTCTGCAGTCGTGAAAGTTAATTAACTTTCACAATGGCCGGTCAGCGGGTGAGAGACCAAAAATTTATTATTATCAAGTGCTTTTGATGCACAAAGCAGTATGAGCTTGATATATGACTGAAGTCAATACTCAGCATCCATCTGCACATAGCAGTACCTCACTGCTAATTATATTATCTCACTAAGTCAACATGACCACCTGTGTGCAGTAATGTTTGAACATAATTTAGTGCTGAATACACAACGTGCGCAATCTCCGGCACAAGAACGGTAGCAAAGTAAATAGTTATTTATTATACAAGAGTGGAAAGTTCCTTTTTAACCGCGTGCTCGATTTGGATGACCGAGCAAGCGAAGGATTCTAAAGTTGAATCACGAGCGCAGCGAGTGATTCTAAATTAGAATCCTGAGCGTCAGCGAGGGAAACAAACGAGCACAAGGTGAAAAATCTTTCCACTCGAGTGCAATACGTAACTTTTCATCCCACCTCAGCGAGGAAATGACAAAATGAAAAAGAAAACAATTTATAATGACAAAATATTTAAGCAATAAAACGTGAAAAACTAGAATGGTGCGAAGCACGCAAATAAAACAAAGAAACCAAGAAGGTTCCAAATTTAAATTTTTTCACAATTTAAAAAGTTCTAATCATAAATTTGGCACCATAGAGGTTACATTAAATAGGTTTAATGACGTTTTGAATTTACAATTATATTGAGTACTCATTATATGTGATGTTCTAAATTCAAATCTACTTTGCCGCTCAAGCGAATAAAATAGAATTTTCCAGCCAGATTTCGAAGCGCAAAATTACACTTTCCGAGGTGGTGGGATGAAAAATATATTTCTATATAACTGTGTATACGCTGAATGCATGTTTGTCTACATTGCATAAAGTACGTAGTTACTAAATGCTTAAGGAATAAGGTTATTCCTTTCATCCATAAAACCAAATTATGAAATTTATTTGAAAAATCAAGAAACTCCTTGGTTAAAATGCATTTTCGTACCATTTCATATGTTGCATTTTTACACAATTTTATAAAATGTTGTATGACGTACAGTGGCGTTTTGAGTGCTTTAAAGCACTTAAAACGCCACTGTACGTCGTATGATGGAAACAGACGGATAGATTGAAATTCAGTCTGAATTCGGGCATCTTAAGGTATATAAATCAAAAGTTCTACTTTTGTGTTGCCTTATTCTGTACCAGAGCATTGAATAATGTTATCATCAGTATATTGGTAAAGAATCACTCTATTATAAATACGTCATATTAGTTCGTCGTATAAGGATGCAGGTTCGAATCTCGTCTGAAACCTAGACCGAGTGCATTTTTTTCTAGTAAAATTAGACATAAAGAATTGGTGAACAGAAAAACGTGAATTCATATTCGCATATTAAATAGCTGAACATAAAAATATCTTCTTCGCACAGCAGCGGTTTTGGTTCAGTTGCGGTGTACTGTGCGGTCACTATATCATCGTAAATATTGCGAGGTATGGCGTCTGTGCTTTGCCTCTTTTATTTTGAGTAGCATTATTTTTTGCCCCGAATTTTAAAAGCACTCTGCGCTTTTAATGGATTTTCAGTCTAGATATGACGATGAGACGATGTATAAATATTTTTGCGACATATCACTGCCTGTTTGGAAGTGCGTTAAAAGTGTGACAAGGGTTACATATTAAATCATACACTAGCGTTTGCCCGCGAATTATAACCAAACGGAACTATCTGTCCTAGGTAAACGTAATTGTCGACAAAATTTTCAAGCATTGTGTTCAGGTCTTTCTAGGCCGTTAGTATTACGTCATCGGCAAAGCGAAGGTGTATTAGGTACACGCCATTGATATTAATGCCATATTCTTTCCAATCCAGAAGGTTGAAAATATCCTCCAACGCAGCAGAAAACAGTTTTGGAGATATAATATCTCCCTGTCTCACGCCTCGTTGCAGTTGGATCGGATTAGAGCTTTGATTCTGTAATCAGACTGACATAGTTGCGTTTTCGTAAAGGTACCTCAACACCTCGACATATCTGTAGTCTACATGGCACCTTTGGAGAGACTGCGGCACACCGCTCAGGAGGCCTACTCTATTTCAATGAAAAACTAAATTTCGATCGAAATATCGAACGTTTCCTACTCTGTTTCCTTTTCATTTTTCTAAATAGCTTGACAATTAAATTCTCCAAGACTACTCTTTCACACGAAAAGTTAAATTTTGACATATAGTCGAGTCAATTAAGACATAAAACTGGCAAAACTTGGAAACCCGGTGGAACAGCTTCGATTTTGATAATATTTTGTTTAAAAATTTGGTTTTTTTATATTATTCAAAATCAGAAACCTTTTTTTGAAATATTTTTTTTTATTGTTTACATTGTGTAAACATACATTGTTTATGATATTTTTATAAAAAAATCAGTTTTATCGCTTTTTTTTGAAAAAAATATTTTTGTGTGAATGTTAGTATAAAAAATAGTTGTTAAAATGAGGCTTTTAACAATAATTTAATATTTAAACTATTAAAATACGATGTATTGGTCAATAATACGAATGCGTTGAGCACTTACGTTATATTTTAGCTATATATATATATATATTACAGGTGGGTCCGATAAATGACTCCACCCCACCTGATGTTAAGTGAAGGTGAAGTCCAGACGCGAAGATAGCTGATACAGCAGTTCTACCTGCCACACCAGCCATCCTCACCCTGCCGGCCTGCATGTTGCTTCTTCACGCCTCTTTTAAAGGATCCCAGGTTGTAATAGGGAGGGAACACGTGAGCGGGCAGAGCATTCCATTTACGGATAGTGCGACAAAGAAATGAGTCACCAAATTTCTTCGTACGCTTTGGAATTGTGGCCACAGTAAGATGGTGACAAAGTAGGCCAGCGCGCGTGGTCCTCTGAAGGAAAGGGGAAGGTGGGATAAGAGAGAATAACTCCTCAGAACACTCGCAGTGGTACAGACGATAGAACGCGCTTAGTGACGCCACGTCACGGCGTAATTGAAGAGGGTCAAGGTGTTTAATCACCTCCTCATCGCCTATGATGCGGATCGCGCGCCGCTGTAACCTATCCAAAGCATCGAGCAAGTATTTGGCGGAGCCATCCCAGAGGTGCGAGCAATATTCCACGCAGGACCCTGAAGTTCCTGGTACCCCATTCGGAATGTGGTCCAAAGCCTGATTGAGTTCAATGACTGATGAATGATTCTCCCGTTTCTCCTTGGTTACCGCCTGGCCAGCCGCTGCTTGTCCGAGATACCCCGCATGCACTGTACTGTCCGCATAGCAATGAATATTCCCAAGAGGAATCAAGTCATTGATATGCAGCAGAAAGAGAGTGGGGGATAGAACTGTTACCATCCGTAAGGACACGAATTCTACGCTCATGCAGGCAGTCAGCTACCCAAGAACAGAACTGGGCTGGCAGACCGTATTCCGGAAGTTTGGAGAGAAGGCTTTTGTGCCAGACCCTGTCGAACGCCTTGGCAATGTCAAGGCTGATAGCCAACGACTCGCCACGCTTGTCGATAGCCTCACCCCAGATATGTGTTAAGTACGCTAGAAGATCACCCGTCGATCGTTTCGGTGTAAAACCATATTGACGATCATTAATCAGTGAGTGATCCTCTAGGTAGCGGGTCAGATGGTTATTAAGGAGCTTTCCTAGAACTTTACATAAAACTGAGATGACTGCTATTGGCCGGTAGTTTGCCGGGTCTGAGCGATCCCCTTTTTTGGGCACCGGTTGCACGTTAGCATCTCTCCAAGTCTCCGGCACACGCCCCAAAGAATACGAGCATTGGTACAAGCGCGTGAGCACGGGAGACAACTCCGCTGCACATTTTTTCAGTACTACTGCTGGGATGCCATTAGGTCCACTAGATTTCCGGACGTCGAGTGATTGCAATTCGGCACGAACCTCACACTGCCTGATTTTAATATCAGGCATCGTTGTGCCACAGTGAGGTAATGATGGTGGTAGTGCATTGCAATCATCGATTCGGGAGTTAGCCGCAAAGAGTTTTGCCAGTAAATCGGCTTTCTCCTGCGGCTTATGAGCTAGTGTTCCGTCTTGGCATCTCAGAGGTAGCAGCAAGGGCTGGCAGAAGGTTTTTTGCACGGCCTTGGCCAAACGCCAGTAGCTACGGGAGCCCGTAGGATGCGTTATAAGTTCCTGGCCAATACGTGCAACACGCTGGGCATCCGCTCTGATGTAAGCCTTCTTACAGGCCTTGGAAGCAAAATTGTAGGCTGCTTTGAGTGAATCGACCTCGGGATCCTTGAGAGCGCGGCCTCTGATCCAATATATACATATATCATTTTTTTATTTATGTTAATAATGAAACTATTAATTTCTTATATTTCATGAAATATATCCTAACTTTTTTATGTATATCAGCGACATGTGATTATATTAGATAAAAAATCTTATAATTCATTGTTTTTAAAAGTTTTTGATATAATAACATGTAAATTAAAATTATTTGTGATAAAAAATATGAAAACAATAACATAAACATATTTTTTTGTGAGTTTTCAATTGATATTTTATAAAAAAAAAAACCAAAAATGTCATAATAATTGTTTAAACTATATAAAAAAATATTTCCCCCTCTCCAGAGGTTTCTGATTTCAGATAAAATATAAAAAAACAAAATTTTTAAGAATAAAATCATCAAAATCGAAGCTGTTCCACCGGGTTTCCAGGTAAAAAGCTTTATTGACTTGACTAATGTAATTGTTCGTAATTTTAACCTCAAATTGACGAAATGAAAAGTGTTACCTTTTCATTTTCGTTTTGGGACTTTTGTTTAAATTAAGCTTTAGCATGAGGAACATTTTTTAGCATGTCAAATTAACAAATACACAAAATTTTAATTAATTATTATATTTCCAATACTTCAAAGTATTAAACGACAAATTTAGGTTGACATAAAATGAAGTGCGTCAACTCTACAAATTAGTCGGCTAACACTGACAAAGAAGGTTCTTTTAATGTCATCAAAAATTTTGTAGTGAAGTAATATTGTTTCCAAGTAAAACAGGTAATCTAAAAAGTAGAGATAAAAGAACTCACAAACATGACTCATTCCATTCGTTCACGAAAATTGTCTGTGATTCCAAACTTTATGTGCGTCTCCGAAAATGAAATAGAGTAAAGTCATTGGCGAAATTTCGTTTAAAATTCGTTCGTTACCGAAATTTCGTTTTAGAGAAAGAGAGTAGAGCTCCTGGTCTCAATCGTATCGAAAGCTTCCTCGTAGTCCACAAACCCGGAGCAAAGTGCCAGGTTATATTCCTCGGTTTTCTGTATAATCTGCCGCAGCATAGATTTCTAAGTAGAAATCTACCTATTTAACAAACGATACTGACTTGCATCGGCTGAGTTCTGTAATCTCATTTTATTTCACTGTTCCATAAGTAGAAGTATCTTGTCGGAGTGTTTCTTAATTCTAGTACGGCGGCTTTTGAAATACTTGGACCCTACCATACGGGCAGTATCCACTACCATGTTGTTTAGATCGCCCACATCCAGGCTGTTTTCAAGAGCTTCGAAGCGGTTTTGGAGTTCGACTTCAAAACTCTCGGGGTTTTGAAAATTTGCGGGTATTGGTCGGAGCGTAGACCTTATTAGTCGAAATCTTTCCAGCTTAATGTTTATATTCAATGTGCCTCTTACCGAACGGTGATCGCTTCCCGTTTTAATGGCATTGATCACTGAGACATTATCATCATCATCACATTAGCCTTTTCGTCACCATGATAATACCTAAGTCAATCTCATTTTTAACTCTAACATCGGAACTCATCCAGGTCCATCTGCGATTTTGGGGCTTCCTGAGGAAGGAGTTCGTCATAAAGAGGTTTTTGTTCTCTATGAAGTCAGCCAACATCCTTCCTCTGACGTTCCTTTGTCCAACTCCAAATTGCCCCACTCTCAACTCATCATCGCAACGCTTTCCCAACCGAGCGTTGAAGTCCCCCATCACAACTGTGTAGTGGGGTTTGGGGCTATACATGGCTTTAGAGATCTCCTCATACATAGCCTCCACTTCGTTATCTGGATGTGTAGAGGTCGGAGTATAGACCTGAATGCCATTCAACGAATCATCAATCTTTTCGATACCCTGAGTCCTAAGCCGATTTTTATTTGTGTCTAATAAAGGGGGTATTACTTGGTAATATTGGTTGGCGATCGCAGTATGGCCAAGGAATTGAAGGAGAAGACGCTGCTGCCCGTCATCTAATGGCTTTATTTCCGTAGTCGCTTTTACGACAGCCATGGGACGAGTGGGGGTGGAGCTGTTCTAGGCCAGCACACACGGCACAATAATTATACGGTGTACTTTATTAGTATAATTTTATTTTATTCGCTAAATACTTCATACCTTTGAGGCGCTTTATTCGTCTCGTTTTGTAAACTAACCAACGATAAATAAAATTAAGCAATTATTTGAGATAAACAATCAGAGAACATATTAAGTATAAATTTTCTAACGATAATATTTCTTAAATAATTCGTTATTGGTTCGTGCTAAGAGTAATATAAAAAAGGTGCTAAGGGTATATATAAAACTAAAATACTTTGTGGCGCTGCTGTTCAAGTTTCCATACAAAATTTGACATTAACATTTCGCACTCGCAAACTATTCGAATTCGATATTGGTTCGTGCTAAGGGTACTGTTCAGTTTTTAATTATAATTATTATGATAACTTATTACACACAAGTATTACAAACCAAACCATGAGTATTCTAAGCTATAGTTTTTTAATCCAGCATAACATTATATTTTTTATTTTTTAATCATTTAACTGCTAGGTGTTTAAATAAAAAATATTACTATAATTGCTATTTCTTCCTTCAAATGTTTAATACTTGTGAAGGTATTCATTTGACATTGTGGGTTACCTACAATGCGAAGAGATGGCGCTGCCTTGCAGCTTAAGAAAGTCATAAGAAAATTTGACACGGGCATCAAGGCCGTGGTAGCATAATGGTCAGTACATTCGCCCGGATAGCGAAGGGTGAGGGTTTGAGTCCCGTCTGCTGCCTGGTCCGCGTGGATTTTTTCTAGTAAAATTTTCTTTAAGCTGTTACTTTGTCATCCCCTCGCTTAAGAAGGATGCAGTGTTCTCTCAGATAAATTAGACAAGCTCCAGAATGGGATAAACCTGTCTAAAAGACGTACCTACATTAACATTCTTATCCGACCACATCAGAGAGGATAACTCATAATCCTGCACAGATTATTGCTCTTTCACTGTATCTCACCTACACTTCCGAGCTGTCTCCCGCTGTAACCTAATCCCAGTATACTTACTGCGCCCGTAGTTGCAGTTATGATTCATTGTAGTGCCGGTAGCTCGGTAAGCACAACTTATCTCCAACAGACGACACGACGGGAAAAGTTGTGGTTACATTGATAAATTGCTACTGTATTGTGCGAGCACTTCGCATTTGACGGATCGCTGTTATTTGAAACCGAAATATTAGTTTAAATAAGTTTTTTTCGTTATTATTCTCATTCATTTGAGTAAGTAATTTTGCTCGATGGCGCAGTGGTTGGCCCATTTGGTCTACGATTTTAAAAGTAGTACAAAATTCACAAATACCGATCGTAGGATGGGTAACCAAATATTTTTATCTCGAGCTTCTCCGTTCTTCAGAAGGCACATTTTTGAAGTGAAAACTTCTATTGCGGCTTTGTACACTTTTTTTGTATGGGTAAAATATGTTAAACTCGCGTCAGGTTAAACACGTGGGCTGATCGTATCATGACACACAATAAAATTGGAAAGGTTGTTCACTTTCAATGTATTGGAAGAAACATAGTAATATTTTATTTTATCGTATTATAATAATAAGTCTCCATTTGTGACGTCCACGTGGCAGCTTTAATGTCTATGTCTAGTTGTCGCTAGGTGCGCTTAAATGTGATTCATGTAAGTTGATTTCTTTATAATAGATGTCGCTAAGTACGCTTAAACGTGATTCATGTAGTAATATAAATTGTCATGTTTGTGTACGATAGCGCAATAAATAAATATTGTATTCTACCACATACATGATACTACCTACTTTTATACTGATAATTAAAGCAATTCGTGCAAAATTATTCCCTAACCATTCCAAAATATCAAAAATGCACAACTTTAATATTCAAGTTTTCACTTCTGCTGGCACTCCCGGAGTGCAGCAATTAGCCTAGCCTCAAAGTAAGCAATGTAAGGTTTTTGTTCTGGAATACTAGGGTAACGGATAGAATACGTATACTGATACTTAAATAAGTATATTTTTGTTCAATAACATATAAACATCCATGTATAAGGTAAAAATGTTCATATCCATCACACAAACATTTCCGGTTCCTTTTAAACTGTTCTGGCTGCATTTCCGCCTTTTCTTATTCCTCAGACTTCTAAGATATATAGGTAGGTACCCAATATTTTTTTTAAAGATATTATTCGAATGCCCCAAGTCGCATCGCTCAATTACTTTGTCGTAAACTTCCCGAGGGAAAACCTAGTAGCACGGATACAAAGTGAAATGAATTAAACAGGAAAACAAAATATCCCATTTTTCCTTAGCATTGGAGAATGGAGATCTGGAAAGTGAAAACGGGGAAACAAAGCGTAAACTGATTAAATTATAAGATCTATACATATAATAAAATGATAGGATATTTTTTTTAAAGAATACTTGGGGTGTGATCTATTATAATCGATACCGAAGCCAAAAATATAGTTTTTAGAATTTTAGTTTTTTTGTCTGTATGTATGTCCGGGATAAATATTATTAAGAAGTCGGGTCAACATATAGGCTACATATTATTACGCTATCACTTACGGGCTACGAGCAGTGATCTTTTATTTCTAACCAACTCCACGCGTACAAAGTCGCGGGCGGCCGCTAGTAGACAATAAAAGGATGAGCAATAAATGTTACAAGTTATAATGAAACTATAAAATTGAATAGAATAGAATAGATAGTTAATTACTTTTTAAACTTAATTAATATTGGTTTTAAGTAAATCTGGTTTCATTAGATCTGTCAGAAAAGGGATAGTTGCCTAACGTTCATAGTTTTTCGAGGGATAAGTAAACTAAGATACAAAAATATTTGTAGTTATTTTCATAGTATGCTGGAACATGCTGCCGACATTCTTACAATTTTTATGCTGCAGAAGCGGACTGTTCGAGCAATTTACAATCTTAAGACTAGAGACTCTTTAAGACAATAAAATAATATAAATAGGAATTAATAACATTTTCAACACTCACACCAGTTAGCCTAGCCCCAAAGTAAGCACTGTAAGGCTTGTGTTATGGGATACTAGGGTAACGGATAGAATACATATATTGTACATATATAAGTATATTTAAATAGAAATACATATTTAACATCCATGACTGCAATAGAAATGCTCGATTTAGAACAAATTTTGTTGGAAAAACATTAAACTAAGTATTTCATCGATATATAATTTATAGTTGCCCAAA
This sequence comes from Chilo suppressalis, assembly GCA_902850365.2. Lineage (NCBI taxonomy): Eukaryota > Metazoa > Arthropoda > Insecta > Lepidoptera > Crambidae > Chilo > Chilo suppressalis. Next base: position 10,799,065 of record OU963907.1, read on the forward strand.
AAATTCGGAAAAGTGAATAAGCCAACTATCCATTTAGATAATTTATTATTATAAAAAAAAGTATTCGAGAACTTTACATTAGAAATAGTGAAAATTTAACTCCGATGCATGCAAAGAAAGTAAAAGTTTACCCCAGTTAAAAAATGTATATTCCAAAGAATGTACTCATTAATACAGTTTCGACGTTCGTTAGGTTTTGCAACGGAAGTTATTTGCTCACTCGGACAAAACGCTTGCGCCTAACAGTTCACATGACATTAAAGGTTGCGGGAAAGATAATGTTATGAAAGAACACTAACGCCAACAATATCACTAACATAAAGTGATAGTCACAATCTCAGTAATGGGAGGGGCAACGGCAATGGTCGCCAGACGTCGGAGGACAACGGCCGGTACTAGGGACTGGGATGGGCCCAACTGCGACGGGAACAGTAGTGACGGAAAACCGCGTGGCCACCAGGATTTGGGAGCGAATTAAGCGACTCCAACGAGCGAGTCTACCTACATCTGTCACCATTGACCAGGCCCACACTCTGCACCGCACTTCACGAGCACCAAATCCCTCTACCTTTATGGCAGACCCTCATCCTGCCTTACCCCCTCCCACCAGGATGTTACTCGCAGAACCAGGGCTCGCAGAACCACTGTTAAAAAGAGAATAAATAAATATAATAAAAAAAAACAAAGTGATAGAGTACCTACTCAAAAACCGGACAAGTATCCAACTAAAAGCAATTATTTTACCCTTACTCTTCATTCTAAAAACCGTTTCGAGTGTATTATACCCACTCCTATGTGAATAAAAATATTTAGGCATTTTTCCACTTAGTTATCTTAAAGGTCAGTACGATACTGTATTTACATTACATTTACATTACATTTATGTATACAATACTGGATTGTAGTGAAACTGTTTCTGTTTACATGCATACCTGATAGAAGTGCATTCTACTACTGTAGTTTATTAACGACACCGTTTTTCCGGATTTCCGTGAGTTTTTTTTTTCATATTTTTCCCATATTATTAAACAGATTTTAAGCTTCATATAAAAAATATCAAAATCAGACAATAAAATGTTGCAAGAGTATCTGGGTTAATTATATCTAGATGTTTTATTTGTATTACTTGATTGAGAAACCAGAGAAAGAGAGAAGGATTATAAAAAAATCTGTGCCATAGATGGTTTAGAAAAACAGTTAAGAAAATAGACTTAAAGATATAAATGAGCGAGTTAACCAAGTAAAATATATACAACACAGCATGGCATAGCTTGATGTTCAGTGGACAGTGCCACTCAACATTAAGCTTTTCTACTGGATTGTCTTCGGAGCATTTACTGCGTAGCTACGCCGCAGTCAGGTGTAAAAGTATAAAGGATTACATTGTAAGTTCCTATTTCATTGAAACTTGCTCTTTATTACCCTTTTAAGAGAATTTCATTCATTTATAAAGCTTTTATTCATTTTTATTTAAGTAAACTGTATTTTGCTTGCTCAGTCTATTACAAATTAGATATATAAAAATGTAATGAATGTCTGCCCACACATTGACAATCTCCTGGCATGTGAAGTTTATATATTTAATCTTATCTAAAAACTTTTGTTGAAGAAATTCGGCGAAATAATATTTTTGTAGATGGACAAAGTTAATCACCATAGCTCAGTCCTGTAATAAGTTCAGACAGTCAAGGACTAAGGATGATTGAATACGAAAATCCTTGCTTTGTGCCACACAAGTTAGAATTTATGCAACTGCGATACTAAGCAAAAGACTCGTCCAAGGGCGTAAGGGCTCATAGTAATTCCTTGCATTAAAATGAAATAATATGAAATAAAAAAAAATTTTGTTTAAATTAACTCATTAAAAACTCCTTTAAATCATCCTTAAATTTGTTTTACCTGTTCAGGACAGGACATAGGACATTATTATTTATTTATTTATTCTTTATTACCATAAAAATAGTAAACGGCGGACTTAATGCCATAGGCATTCTCTACAGTACCTATATTATCATATATTATTAATATCATATCATATCAGTACATCAAGCATATTATCAGTTGACAATATCAGATGCGTTATTGCGATATATGTTTTAGTACATTATGCATGAGAGCGTCTTCGAAGGAACACACAGCGCCGATATCCATCCATCTATCCTTCAGCCTTTCTCCATCCACTGCAGGACATAGGCCTCCCCCATAGAACGCCACAATGCGCGGTCCTGCGCTATCCGCATCCAGCGGCTCCCAGCACATTTGACGATGTCGTCAGTCCACCGTGTTGGGGGCCGCTCCACGCTGCGTCGTCCGGTACGTGGTCGCCACTAGAGGACCTTTCTTACCCAATGGTTGTCAGATCCTCGAGCGATGTGGCCTGCCCATTGCCACTTCAGCGTGCTAACTCTTCGGGCTATGTCGTACACACCGGTCCTTCTACGGATCTCCGTATTTCGGATCTTATCACGTAGGGAAACACCGAGCATAGCCCTCTCCATAGCACGCTGCGCGACTTTGAGTTTTGTTATGAGGCCAACATTCAGAGACCACGTCTCAGTCCCATAAGTCATCACTGGTAACACATACTGGTCATAGACCCTCCTTTTCAGGCACTGGGGAATTTGGCCGTGAGGATATGCCTAAGCTTCCCGAACGCTGCCCATCCGAGTTGGATTCGTCGGTTGACCTCTTTCTCGAAGTTGGATTTGCCCAACTGGACTATTTGTCCTAGGTAGACGTAATGATCGACAACTTCCAGAATCGCATTCCCAACAGATACTGGTGCTGGAGTGACATGGACATTGAACATGACCTTGGTTTTATCCATGTTCATCCTTAAACCAACCCGTTGGGAAACTCTGCTGAGGTCATTGAGCATTGTGCCAACGTCCTCCAGGGATTCTGCCATAACCACGATATCGTCTGCAAATCGAAGTTGAGTGATGTATTCGCCGTTGATGTTGATGCCGAGTTTGGTCCAATCCAGAAGCTTGAAGACGTCTTCCAATGCAGCGGTGAACAGCTTCAGAGAAATTACGTCGCCCTGTCTGACACCCTTCTGTAATGGAATCGGCCTCGTACTTCTCTCCTGGATTCGGACTGACATAGTGGCGTTTCTATACAAACACTTCAACACTTCGATATATCGATAGTAAATTTGGCACCGTTGGAGGAACTGCAGCACCGCCCAAGTCTCGACCGAATCGAAGGCCTTCTCATAGTCAACATACGCTAGACACAGAGACCGATTATACTCCTCGGTCTTCTGTATGATCTGACGCAGCGTATGTATGTGGTCCATGGTACTAAAGCCCTTTCGCAAAACGAGCTTGTTCGGGAGGCTGGAAGTCGTCGAACCTGCGCGAAAGTCGATTTGTAATGACTCTCGAAAACAACTTATAGACGTGGCTCAAGAGCGAGATAGGTCGATAGTTCTTCAAGCGGGTTTTATCGCCTTTCTTGAAGAACAATACCCCCACGCTCCTGGTCCACGCCTCTGGAACAATGCCCCCGAGGATGACAGAGTCGAATAGCTTCTGAAGGGCCACGAGGACCACCCGCCTTCATAAGCTCCGTAGTGATTCCGTCATCGCCCGGTGCTTTACTGTTTTTAAGCTGCTTGAGAGCCATTCTAATCTCGTACAGGCTGACACTCGGTACAGTGTCGGGTCAGCTTGGATCGTGGATCTTGGACCAAGCCGACAACAGGAGTTTGGGATGTTTTATACAACTGTCCATAGAACGGCTCGACCTCACTCAAGATCTCATCTTTGGAAGAAATGACAGTGCCGTTGTCGGTCTTCAGTCTGGTCAACTGACTCTGCCCAACAGACAGATCTTTTGCGAACACTTTGGAGCCTTGGTTCCGCTCTATGGCCTCTTTAATACGGTTGGTATTGTAGAGTCCAATATCGCGTCGCACAGACTTCGAGATCTGTCTATTTAGCTGCCTCATCTTACCAGGAGGCTGGAGACTGCACCGTCATTTCCCTCCTCCGCTCCATGAGCTCAAGAAAGTGGTCAGAGAGTTTTCCGGTTCTATGACCACGGCGGGTCCTGAAAAATTTCGACCTAACCGTGTGTACAGTTTCCACAAACTTGTTGTTCATATCGTTCGCCGTTTCGCACTCGTCTAGGCATTGGAAGCGATTTTGGAGTTCGAGTCGAAAGCTCTTGGGCTTTTCGTACTCGGCAGGTGTGGGACGTAGAGTAGACGTCATCAGTCGGGACCGCTCGGCTTTGACACGAATATTCAATGTGCCTCGTAACATTCAGTGATCGCTCCTGGTTTTCACCCTGTTGATCACTGAGACATCATTAAATATTTGCCGTTTGTCTGACAAGATAAAGTCTATCTTGTTCCGTGTCGAACCATTAGGGCTTAATGGACCTGCCATTTCCTTTGTTGCGACTTTTTGTAGAAGGAATTCATCATATAGAGATTTTCTCTCTCCAAAAAATCAGCCAACTTCTGCCCTCTCTGGTTTCTCTGCCCGAATCCGAATTACCCTACTCTCAACTCACCGCTTTTCTTTTTGCCTAGTTTCGCGTTAAAATCTCCCGTAGCCACAGTGAAGTGAGTTTTGAATAAGAGGATGGCTTTCGAGATATCCTCGTAGAGAGCCTCCACCTCATCGTCGGGGTGCGTCGAGGTCGGCGCGTAGACCTGGATGACCTTCAGCGAATACAGTTTGGTTATTCTGAGTATCAGGCACGCTACCCGACTCGACACACTCTCAATCCTCTCCACGTTGGCTGCGAGAGACTTACGAACGATAAACCCGACACCGCCCTGCGAAAAGTCGTCGCCTTCCCGGTGATAGAGCAAGTTTCCAGACCGGAGGGTTATCGTGTCCTTCCCCTGTCTTCGGACTTCTGACAACCCTACAATGTCCCACCGAATCTTGCTCAATTTCTCTTCCAGCTCGGCAATCCTCTCGTCAGTCCTGAGCGTGCGAATGTTGTGTGTTACCAGGGCCAGAGTCTGTTTTATTTGGTGGCCGGATCTCGACCGGAGATTCTTTGCACCCTGTACCCCGCCGTTACCAGGCCCGCCACCGTGACCCGGAATAGCGGGGTCGCCGTGACTCGGGGCCGTTGTGTTTATGCCTTTATTCATTTGGGGGGTTATTGCCATAATCGCCACGCTTGGCAGGCGGGTTGGCGATCGCAGTAGATGTAATGTTACTCAGGAGAACGCTGCTACCCGTTCTCCTGGCGATCCCTTAGTCGCCTTTTACGACACCCACAGGAAGAGATGGGGAGGTGCAATATTCTATGCCGGCACCCCACGGCGATAATAACGACGCAATAGAAGTATGACGAATTATCGCAATAACGTATCCGATATTGTCGACCGATAATGACGTGTCTACGGAGGCTTTAAGCTGGCAAGAAGAGCAGGTACAAGAACATTATCACCTTTTTTTTCGTTGTGGCCTACGCCTAACATAATAACTTTAATACTGTAAATAAGTATCTACGTTTGCAATGCTTGAAACGTTCAGAGTTTCATAACGCTAGCGCGCCACATCGTTCGTTTCGCTTTTAATTAAAACGTTACATTTCCGCGATATGAACGAACAACAATCGCGAAATTCGGATGTACACAACCCTCTTATGTAACAGTTTTGAAATTGGAAACAGTTATCGTTTCAATTCGTTAATAAAAAAATGCTCAATGCTAACAATTCCAGATTTTGGGTCAAAAATAGTAGGTAATACTAGGCTAGGTAAACCGTAACAACAAACGTAGTGGTCTAAGGACACTACGAAAACGCGCAAAAAAAGTGCGAAAAAAAACCTTACGAATTTACAGTACTTAGTAGAATATTCTTCCAGGCGCCAAATTACATAAACGTTAAAAAGTAATAAATAGGTGCCTAATGCGTCCTAGTATAATAGTAACATTAAGAAACGGTAACTGGATAAGACATGGGTAACAAATTAGAGAGCCTTTTCGGGACTAGTACGCACTTTAAATTACCTCTGTCACGAACTTGCCATCAGGCCGTGTTTAAATGCTTTGTAAGTTTTGTTTCTTTCGCTTTTATTCTTCTTTTGTTTTTTCATTCGCTTTGCCAATTCTGTTAAGTTAAATCAAAAACCGTGACACGAGGCATGAGAGATGAAACAATGACGTCATCGTTATTAAATTTAATAATTTTCTCGCTTCTGTGTTCTTTCCCAACAATAAATCAAGATTTTATTGATACATATAAGTGTCTAAAGATATGTGCTTATAGCAGGTCACATACGTTGTTTTTACGTATGGACTTATCGTAATAGGCAATGATAATCTAAAGCTGCGTACTGCTACAATAGTCTAAGACGTCGTCGGGATCGTCTACGCGTACCCTGGAATGCCATATAAAGAGTTGCTATATGTATTGCGCGTCCAGGGCATCAACGCGCTATCCGTATTATTTGAGTTTTGTCCCTTGTCACTTTGAATTTTCCAAAATATGTAAGACGATACCAGACGCAACACTATGTCGCTTCAGTTCTTTCCCTTACTTTAAAAGTACCATAGTTAAGTGTGTGTCTGATTTAAAAAGTTACTTTGATTTCGCCTACATGGAAATGTGAATTAGCTTCGGTTCGTAAAAAGTATTTGGATAACCCGACCCGACGCCTACACTACTTCCTGTCTTTGGAGTTTTAGAACTTTAATTGGTAACTTGTTTTTACACATGTCTTTAATTTAGAACGCCAATAAACTGTTTTGTTACAATCTCCTTTACTCCTGTTTTTTACAAAGTTTTTACTATATTCTGAGGCAATAATACTTTATTGTTATATGAATAAAACGTTTCCAACGTAATGTATTCTAATACTCATTTAGGAGAGCACTTCATCTGATAGTGAAATATTATTTTAGGGTATTCTATTTTTGAAATGTAAATTTATTTAGGCACTTTCGGGATGAGGGAAAGGCGTGGGAAGTCATTGAACGCGCGTGATCGTCGCACTTATGATTTATTATTTTGTATATTAAATAGACAATACTTGTTTCACTTCTGTCGTGCAATCCTGTTACTAACAGTTTTTTTTATTTGCATTGAAGAAAGTGAGTAATGGTATAAGGAGAAGCAGTAATCCTGGCTGAAGATATGGACAGAGGATGTTACGGTGGTCCAAGGAGCAGGCAATGTGACAGTGATAGGTACTCTTGTTGTGACATAATATTTTTGAGGTTACGTCCACAGTTATGTCGCATTTTGGAATGATATTTTTTAAACTACTTACTTCTTTTGGTGCATAAGGAAAATATCATTTAATCGCAGTTGTTAGAATCATCAGTTTGTTCGCCAATTGAATTTTTGAGAATTTTGTTTTATACCAGCAACACAGACGTATATTAAAATAAATACAATTAAAACGAAAAGAAATATTCTCAATCTAGAATATTAAATTCTTCCAGGTGAAGATTAATTACATTGAACGGGAAAAAATCCGCTTACAATTAAATATGCTAATATTTCGGTTACGTTCGCGCGGTTAGTGTCCATTTTACGCTTTTCTTAAAATAAATTATTATGAATTAAATTTTTTAAAGATAAATTTATCATTGATCTTATTTGTTCCACCTTAAATTTAAAATTATTAGGATTAAAATAAGCAGAGGGACCATTATTTTGGCTTAAACTAGATTAAATTATCACCTTTATATATTTCCTTACATGCTTAAATATCTTCTAACACTACTTACTGTGTACAATCCTTCTGCAATTAAAAAGATAGATTGGTCCATTAAGCTGATTCATTATTGAGAGCTGTTCTTAAATAACGGCGTACCTCCGCATAAGTGCTGTGTCAGAAGTTTTGCTTTTGGAATATTTCCGTTTACTAGTATTTGGTGAACACGTACGAAAACACATAAATTCATATGATATATTTTTGTTTTTTCAAGGAATAAAAGCGATTGAATAAGTCAGGCATCTCCTGACAACTTGTGAAATAAGGGCATTTAAAGACAAGAAGCTCATTAATTGTATGTAATAGTTTATGTTAAGCATTACTTTATACTAGTGGTCCGCCTTCGCTTAGTTTTTGTTCTCAGGCTTTTATTATACACTGTCCCCCTCTTTACCTTAATGGTATGAAGTAGTTAAGACATATGGTGACGACCTCCGTGGTCGAGTGGTTTGTACGCCGGGTTTCATGGTGTCGCCTACTCGAGAGGTCCCGGGTTCGAATCCCGGTGGGGGCAGATGTTTGTGTGATAAATACGAGCATTTGTATTCCAGTCATGGATGTTTAATATGTATTTCTATATAAATATACTTATATATGTGCTATATATCTATTCTGTCCGTTACCCTAGTATCCCATAACACAAGCCTTACAGTGCTTACTTCGGGGCTAGGCTAATAGGTGTGAGTGTTGGAAATATTTATTTATTATTTCCCGGACTTTTTTGTAGAAACTGATGACCTCTATAAAACTTTACTACATCACTTTGCTCTATTGTCAATAACTTACGCAGCTTACGCAATATAAGGTTATTTTTTGTTAGTTTATGAACACGTTGGTTACATTATCGAAGTGTTCATACGGAACCCTAACTTTTTCGAAAATAATACATAGCCTATGTTCATCAGCATTGCATTGCATTCAAAATGTGTTTTTTTTTTCAAATCGGTCCAAATCTTTATGTTGGAAGTCTTTCTTGTGTGCTGAAAAAGTTATGGCAATTTTAAAAGTGTGTTACTTAGTTTTGTAGGCCAGTGTAGTTAAGATTCCAGAGTTCAGAAGGATGTTCTTGTAAAGGCAAACTAAACGACGATGCCGCGCTTTGTTGAAGCGGTACGCGAGAAAAAAAATCGGGAAATTCTTTTTTCGGATGAAAAAATTTTTACCGTAGAGGAGAGCTACAACAAACAAAATGATAAGGTGAACACACACAGTAGTGAAGAAGCGAGCAACCGTATTCCGCGTATGCAACGAGGTCATTTTCCATCCTCGCTCATGGTATGGTTGGAAGTTTCTTATTGGGGCTAACAGAGGTACATTTTTGTGAGAAAGCTGTAAAAACGAATGCAGTTGTGTATCAAAATACAGTCCTGACGAACCTTGTGGAACCTGTTTCTCATACCATGTTCAATAACAGGCACTGGGTATTCCAACAAGATTCGGCGCCAGCTCATAGAGCGAAGAGCACACAATACTGGCGCTCCGCCAGTTCAGATTTGAGTCCGTTAGATTACAAGATATGGCAACACTTGGAGGAAAAAGCGTGCTCAAAGCCTCATCCAAATTTGGAGTCACTCAAGACATCCTTGTTTAAGGCAGCCGCCGATATTGACATGGACCTCGTTCGTGCTGCGATAGACGACTGGCAGTGCAGATTGAAGGCCTGTATTCAAAATCACGGTGGTTATTTTGAATAAACTTTATTGTCATAAGAATCTATGTTTTGTTAAGTTCATTTTGATATATAAATGGTTACATAAGGAATAAATTTGTTTCTATTATTTTATATTAAATATGCGACAGAATTTATGACCTGACTAGGTATTTAGGTGAAAAGGATCGAAATGCCATAGGTTAGGTTTGGTTTGGTTTAGATAGGATGGCTGTGGCAGAACTGTAAAACTGCTGTGCTCTCCGAAGTCCTATCGTTTGAATAGAAGAGTATCGCATTGACCCAGCAGTCCATCCGACATATTATCACATCCTGCTAAGTTGAATTCTTAATGCTTAACTGTCGAAAAGGGACCTCCAATTTATTCATCCTTGCATAGAGAAAATCACGATAAGAGAATCTCGATGGTGCAGTGATACTTCTGTTAACTTTCATAAATACCGGTCATTAAAAAAAATACTCAGCTTCCTGAAATTACCTAAAAAAACTCAAAAAGGCTTGAAAGTTGGAACTTTAGTTTTTAGTAGGATTTACTCAAACATTCAACTTCAATTTAAAAATACAAAAAGGAGTTTCCATAGCTTCTGACTAAGTTTAAAAACTCCGCATACTTTTAAACTACCAAAAATCTATTTTTGTTGTAATTGGACTTCCAAGGCGGATAGGCTAAAAATCATTAAAACACGATTAAAGCATTAAAAATTATTTTATCTACTTTTTATCATGGTTATGATAAATTTAGCTTAAAAATGTGATTTTAATAAAAAGTTAATTGAAATTCCTGTAAAATAACTTTAGCATGTGTAAATTAACAATAATTTAAATAACAGTATGATTCCAGATGTGATCTTTGTGAAACGGGACAACACATTCCCGAAATATGGATCGGGCGTGCAGGGCCGATCGAATGGACTGCGCGTTCGCCAGACCTCAACCCAATCGAATTTTTTATTTGGGAATTTTACAAAGAGCTAGTGTACGCAACGGAAAGCAACAGCGAGCAAGAATTGAGACAAAAACTTACAGAAGCGGAAAGAAAAATAAAGCAAGAATATTCAAGAAGTTATGTTTTAAATGTCTGAACATTTAAAACATAACTTTTTAAAACATTGTCAATTTTGTATTCAGGTTGGAGGAAGGAGTTTTGAAAATTGACTGTAATAAATAGTAATTTTTCTGACTGAGCTGACTGAGATAGTTTAGAAGCATGCGGAGTTTTTAAACTCCGTGTCCATGCTTCTAAACTATCTCAGTCAGTAGCTATGGAAACTCTTTTTTGTATTTTTAAATTGAAGTTGAATGTTTGAGTAAATCCTACTAAAATTAAAGTTCCAACTTTCAAGCCTTTTTTGAGTAGCTTTAAGTAATTTTAGGAAGCTGAGTATTTTTTTTATTAAAATAACATTTAAGACTATTATATAACAAAAACTCGAAAATACCTACTACGAAAAAATAAATGAATTTTTGAAACCGCGCTGGCAGACATCATTAAAAATACACAAAAAAATTATAACAAGAAAACTAAGAAAAATCCCGGAACATACATGGGATATTTTCGGAAACCCCCAAGTGCTAGGAATCTAAAAAACAAAGTTGACGTCACTAATTGGACCATCCTGTATAATAGAAACTACTAATCTTAAAGCTAATGATATAATATGACGTTATTTGGCTTAATATCAGTTCGAGTGGGCTTGGAATTATGACCAAATCAAAAAATGAGTATGCCACAGCAGCGGCAGCAACAGAAGTTCATTGAAATATCATTATATTTTTTCTCGTTAGTTTCTCTCAATAAAGTTATGTATTTAGTTTTTTTTTTACAACATTCACACCAATTAGCCTAGCCCCAAAGTAAGCACTATAAGGCTTGTGTTATGGGATACTAGGGTAACGGATAGAATACATATACTTTACATATCTTTAATATAGAAAATACATATTTAACATCCATGACTACAGATGGAAAAAACGGCTTATTTCTTAAAAGCGTTTAAACGTTGTACTTTTTAAAATAAGCGCGCTTGAAAAAAAGCTTTTTCGTTTAAACGCTTATTGGCTTAAACGTTTAAAAGCATGCGTAAAAAGCGCGACGTTGTGTTGTTTTCGTTTAGGTATATCGTTTAAAAAAGCGTGAAAAGTTTATTGACGTTTTTAATGGGTTTAAGTGTTTTATTGCGTTTTTTCTTCTTATTAATGAAATTTTTACTAACAAGTTTTTTTAAACCTAATGAATTGATTGGCATTAAAAACGAAAGATTTTCAATTGAATTAAGATTTTATAATAAACATTTTTATAATGGTCAATGAACTCTCCTTCGTACTTTACAAGCTTAGGACTATCTGGAGTTAATATACTCGTGATCCAGGCGTACTTAAAAGTTCATTGATTTTATATACATACTTTTAACTATTTTATATGCACATTAAACCAATACACGAAACGCATTAACACAAGCAAGCATGCAAACACACCGTACAACACCCACGCGCTCTTACCTCGTCACAGTGACAAGCGTACTGCTTTTCGACTTCGTTTAATTAAACGCTTTTAACGAAAAAAGCGTTGGTTATCCGACCAAATTTTAAAAAAGTGCATTTTTTTACGTCGCATTATAATAATTCGCATGCTGTATTAACCGGCTCACGAAAGATGGCACGCCGACGCGGCGCTGTAGTCGCGCGTTCTATGTCTGTGATATTGTGAAATATTTAGTTCCAAGGAATTCCGCGTACCCATTTTTCGATACTGTAGTGGACTAGAAGGATCGAAGTATGTAGTTTCCTGGCAAAGACATAGATGGCGGGATTTGCACTTTTTAAGTAAAAAATATACTTGCACTTTTTTAAGTGAAAAGCTTACTCGCACTTTTTAAGTGAAAAGTTTATAACGCTTATACTTAAAAGCGTGCTTACAAGCTTATTAATTTAAGCTCGCTTATTTAAGCGCTTTTCGTTTAAACGCCCACCGCTAGCCATGATTGGAGTACAAATGCTGTTATTCATCACACAAACATCTGCCCCCACCGGGATTTGAACCCAGGACCTCTCGAGTCGGCGACACCATGAAACCCGGCGTACAAACCACTCGGCCACGGAGGTCGTCAGTTAGTTAATTATGGAGGAGTTTGATGGCGCAGGTGGTTGGGTCCGTCCTGCGTTCGTGCAAGTTGAACAAATTTCGCAATGGTACCGACCATTGGATGAGTGACCAAAAACTTATAATCTCAAGCTCCTTCGTACTTCGGAAGGCACGTTAAGCCGTTGGTCTCGGTTGCATCTGCAGTTGTTTGTACCCATCAATCCGCACTGGGCCTGCGTGGTGAGTCATGGCCCTATCTCCCTATTCCATCCATAGGGAAGGCTTGTGCCCCAGCAGTGGGGACTTTAATAGACTGATGATGATTAAGTTATACGTAGTACCTATGTTATGTCGATTAACTCAAAACCCTCTCGCCGTAGATTTGCGAACCGATGGCGTAGCTTTTCGACATTCACAAGTGTTTATAACAGCCTATACTTAATAAATATTGATTTTGATTTTGACCAGAACATTTTGGAAATGTTTTTGAATCGATTATTTTAAAAATAGCCATGTTATTTACATTTTAATCAGCATCATCCCACTTTCAGGGGATAATCGCTTCAAATGAAGCTTGTAAGGCCCTTCTGTCCCTAAGTATGTAGGTACTACGGTTGTGTTTTAATCAGTAATTAAGCGTCTGACATAATCTTGCAGCCGGCTGTAAGGTATTCATGAGAATTTCACACGCACTCCCGCCTGGGACGAAACAAAAAAAACTACATTTTAACTTAATATACTTATATCCGTTATGGAATTTCAGCGAAATTTCAACTTGCTCTCACCGGAATACAACACTAATCGATTTACGTTTTGGGTTAAACTTTTTTTCCGCCGAAGCAAGATTCTTTTCTACCAATTTTAATTTCAACAATGCTAGACCGCGGACCGGGAGAGCCATTCCGTGGAATGTAATTTACTTTTCGGCATTAGTACGTCTGTGACGCACAGTTGGGGATACAAAGAAAATTTCATTGGGACCTCTTTTTGTCCAAGTCCACAGAGGTACGAATATTCGACATAGTTGAAGATAATGATGAAAAAGTTTTTTTTTGAGACACAGACCTTGTTGAGAATACCTTCCTTTTGTAAGTTCCTATTGTCCTGATGTTCGATTTTCGACCTTACGGCTACAGTCATATTGGAATTACAAAATGTCTATTCAAAATTAAAATTATTACCAACACCAACATTTTAGAGGTCAAACAGAAACTTTATTAAGTTGCATTAATGTATACGTTAAAATTATGTCTAGCATTTAACATACAAAAAATAAGCAATACATAAATTACTTTACCTTACATAAAGCAACACAGATGCGATCGTGAACTTTTTTCCGCTAGTTTTAACTTTAGACGCGTTATTATATAAAGCGTCGTTTTGTAAAAAAAACAACGATAGATAAACCTAGTGAACTATGAGATACATTCGAAGAAAATATGGAGTATAAATTTTCAAATGAAAATAATTTTATAATAACGCCGTTATTTCGTTTTGTTTTATTCGCAGTTTATGCTGAAAATTAATAGAGTTTGCGACGTTGGGGGTTTCAAAGGATATTCTTCACGTTGGTAATGTGTGCGCATGTGTTCCTAACGACTGCACAGAGGCTCGCACTGACTATAACTAAGTTTTCAGCTTTAAGCCTCTTAAAGTATAGTTATTTTTATTTCATATGTTGGTGGTGGCTGGTGTGTAGTGGTTCTCTTAAGAAAATTTCAACGGAATCTGAAACCGCGACGTGTCTTAAAATTAACTTGTAGGATTCAAATAAACTAAACCATTAAAAATACTTTATGTTACCAAGTTAAATAAACGCACTGACACCAACTGATACTATCAAACGTAAATCTAGTAGGTCATGCTCTACCATTGCGCGCAAAAAAGCGAAAATTTTTAATTGCAAACCGGGGATATTGTGGGCTTTCCTCTTGGAATCTCTTGGAATTGCAGAGGCTGCATTTATGTACTATTGTAAAATTATCTACGTTTTTGTGTATATAATACTATTTTTTTATATTCCTGTAATCAGATTAAGATTAAGAACAGTAATGACAAAATCATAATGCCATGGAATGTTATAAACAATGAAACTGGAAAATTTAAAGCTCGCAATAATACTTATAACTTTATTATTGATTATAAAAAAATTACATCAGATATTGAAGTTGCTAGAGCATTCGAAAATGGATTTACTGATATTCCAATTTAAACTACTACATTCTGAACTCAACTCCATTTGCTGCTGAATCAATCTTAAGAAAAAACGTGAAACCGTGAACTAGTAATTTTAATTTCAAGTTGTAATAAAAACGTTTAACTAATTGAATAAAATGAAAACCATGGAATTTAGGGATAATCCCGTTGATGTTACTAAATCGGTAACTGGTACAATAGCTCCTATTCTAGCTTGCATATTTAATGATTTTGTTGGCTGTGGTTTGTCCTGACCTTAAGATGCGTTAAGACCTAAAGATTTGTCTATTTCTCTGGAGTTTGCTCCAGAATAGGATAAACCAGTCTAAAAGACATATGTACATTCACAGTTTTATCCGACCACATCAGAAAGGATAACACATAATCCTGCACAGATTATTGCTCTTTCACTGTATCTCACTTATACTTCCGAGCTGTCTCCCGCTGTAACCTAATCCCAGTATACTTACTGCGTCCGGAGTTGCAGTTATGTTTCATTGTATTGCCGGTAGCTCGGTAAGCACAACTTATCTCCAACAGACGACACGACGGCAAAAGTTGTAGTTACATTGATAAATTGCTACTGTATTGTGCTAGCACTTCGTATTTGACGGGTCGCCGTTATTTCAGAGGGAGACATTAGTTTGAATAGTTTTTTTGTTATTATTCTAATTTATTTGGGTCTCATTCATTTGGGTAACACGTGTGATCGTCACTCTCATGATTAAATATTTTGTATAATAAGGCCCACTTGCAGCATATCTGCTAAATTTCGATTAAACTAAAACTTTAAATAGAGTAACCCATAGCAAAATGTCAAAACAAATTGACATTGACGTTTTGAAAATTTTCTATGGTTTAAAGCAAGTTTAAAGCATGTTAAAGCTAGTTTAAGTTGAATCGAGATTTAGGAAAGGACAATGGCGAACTTCCATACAAATTTATGCTGAAATTGTTTTTTGCGTCTATGAATGAATTACATATTAAATTATATGGTTTAGATTCTCGATTTGATTCGTCTTATTTCTTTTATTAATAGGAAGTCTGGATTTATAGATATTGTATTTTGAAGATTTGGAGGTTATGTCATAACAAGTAATACAAAAACAAAATATGAAAGTATTTTCAAGGGTATTATATCAAAATAAAAAAAACGGAACCATAGAAGTGTAACGGTCCCGTAGATTAGTGACAAAAAAAAATGATTTTTATAATGTATGAGCGGGCGTAGGTACTGACTGACCAAGTGTTATTGAGAGAGTATAGAAGAAGTACATAACAATTTGAAAATGCCCACAGCAATAATAAAGCATGAAAAAGGATTTATAATAGTGTACTAATGGGGTATTAATGAAACATCAAACACAATATCATAGATAGTAGATAAAATGAAATTAAAACCACAGCATGGGACAGAATCTTGTTCAATATCCACAGCAAGAAGTTGTCCAAAATATCAGATTCGGAAGTCAATAGTCAATAGGCAAGCACTACTCAACAGTCGTAGGAAAAGATTATAAAAATCAAAAGGCAGTCCAAGTCACATAAAAAAACAAATCTCAGAAAAAAACATAATACGCCGATTTAAATCTTTGTAATACGCATAAACAAGCAACAATAATGATAACATTAAAAACAACAATTCGATGACAACCATGACAGGGACAGTTATAGTTTATTGCGTTAGAATTGGCGTCATACTCTTTTTGTATTGTGGAGATTATTTATTATGGTTTGAGTATAATATTGAAAAATAATGTTTCCAGATATTTTTGATAGATAATATTAAATATAGATTAAGCGTAAAGCGATGCGAAACAAACAAACAACTTACTTGAAGTTAATTTCAACACGA
Organism: Chilo suppressalis; assembly: GCA_902850365.2. Lineage (NCBI taxonomy): Eukaryota > Metazoa > Arthropoda > Insecta > Lepidoptera > Crambidae > Chilo > Chilo suppressalis. The sequence goes on from OU963907.1 coordinate 10,815,565, forward strand.
AAATCACTTAAAATAAATGTCTCAAAAGCCATGATGCAAAGCCACAATAAAAAAATGTCAATTGTGTTCCCCTTTTTTAAGTTTTTAATTCCAGACTTAGACAACCCTCCCCAAATGTTTAATAAATCTATTGAGATTATTTTATTAACATTTCTGATAATGACATCTATAGACGCTAAAGATTTACTTCAACAAATATTTCGCCATTGGCCTTTGCTAAGAGTGGGTATTAAATACATAATGCTTATTTTACGTCTGTCGTGCAGTCCTACTACTAAGTTAAGCTTAGACCTCGCTCGTTAGATGCAGAAGAAACATTGGATGATACTTGGTCCAAGAAGCAGGCAATGCGACAGTGTTAGGTACTCTTGGTGTGACATACTTGACTTGGAGCAACTGGTTGATCAGCCCACCAGGATTCCAGATATTTCAAGTCAAGCGCCTTCATTGCTGGACCTTCTGCTCACGACCCATCCACAGGGCTATCAGGTTGTGGTAGGAGCCCCCCTGGCCTCTCCAGATCACTGCCTGATATCTGCCAAAGCGCCACAGGCTAAACCTCCGCGTCCAACGGTGGTAAAACGCCGGATCTGGCACTATGGGTCAGCAGATTGGGACGGTATGTGTGACTACTTTGTGTCCGTCCCTTGGAGGCAGCGCTGCTTCAATGACAAGGACCTATCGGCCAGCGCCGTTGCTATTACTGAGGAGATTGTAATGGGTATGGAATACTATATTCCTCATTCCAATCTCATCAGTAAGGGCACACGTAACCTCTGGTTCAATCACGACCAGCGCGTTGCACGTGTTGGTCACGAACTTATAACGCATCCTACGGGCTCCCGTAGCTATTGGCGTTTGGCCAAGGCCGTGCAAAAGAACTTCTGCCAGCCCTCGCTGCCACCTCTGAGATGTCCAGACGGAACTCTAGCTCATAAGCCGCAGGAGAAAGCCGATTTACTGGCAAAACTCTTTGCGGCTAACTCCCGAATCGATGATTGCAATGCACTGCCACCATTATTACCTCATTGTGGCACAACGATGCCTGATAACAAAATCAGGCAGCGTGAGGTTCGTGCCGAATTGCAATCACTCGACGTCCGGAAAGTTAGTGGACCTAATGGCATCAGCAGTATTATTGAAAAAATGTACAGCGGAGTTGTCTCCCGTGCTCACGCGTTTGTACCAGTGCTCGTATTCTTTGGGGCGTGTGCCGGAGACTTGGAGAAATGCTAACGTGCAACCGGTACCCAAAAAAGGGGATCGCTCAGACCCGGCAAACTACCGGCCAATAGCAGTCACCTCAGTATTATGTAAAGTCCTAGAAAAGGTCCTTAACAACCATCTGACCCGCTACCTAGAGGATCACTCCCTGATTAATGATCGTCAATATGGTTTTAGACCGAAACGATCGACGGGTGATCTTCTAGCGTACTTGACTCATATCTGGGGTGAGGCTATCGACAAGCGGGGCGAGTCGTTGGCTATCAGCCTAGACATTGCCAAGGCATTCGACAGGGTCTGGCACAAAAGCCTTCTCTCCAAGCTTCCGGCATACGGTCTGCCAGCCCAGTTCTGTTCTTGGGTAGCTGACTTCCTGCATGAGCGTAGAATTCGTGTCCTTACGGATGGTAGCAGTTCGCGGTTCATGTCAGTGAATGCCGGCGTTCCCCAGGGCTCCGTCCTATCCCCCACTCTCTTTCTGCTGCATATCAATGACCTAATTCCTCTTGGGAATATTCATTGCTATGCAGACGACAGTACAGTGCATGCCGGGTATCTCGGACAAGCAGCGGCTGGGCAGGCGGTAACCAAGGAGAAACGGGAGAATCTTGTCATTGAACTTAATCAGGCTTTGGACCACATTTCTGAATGGGGTACCAAGAACTTGGTTGAGTTCAATGCTAAGAAAACCCAGGTCTGCGCTTTCACGGCAAAAACGTCGCCATTCCTTTTATGTCCTTCTCTTCAGGGCACAACACTGGAGCTAGAGAGCAGTATCACCATGCTCGGTATGGAGATTCGCTGTGACTTAAATCCAAAAAATTACATCGAAAGTGTGATAAAAACAGCCTCACGCAAACTCGGAGTCCTGAACAAGGTGCGGCGTTTTTTCACGCCCGAGCAACTATGCTTGTTATATAAGACGCAGGTTCGGTCTTGCGTGGAATATTGCTCGCACCTCTGGGATGGCTCCGCCAAGTACTTGCTCGATGCTTTGGATAGGTTACAGCGGCGCGCAATACGCATCATAGGTGATGAGGAGGTGTCTAAACACCTCGAGCCTCTTCAATTACGCCGTGACGTGGCGTCACTAAGCGCGTTCTATCGTCTGTACCACGGCGAGTGTTCTGAGGAGTTATTCTCTCTTATTCCACCTTCCCCTTTCCTTCAGAGGACCACGCGCGCTGGCTTACGTTGTCACCGTCTAACTGTAGCTACAATTCCAACGCGTACAAAGAAATTTGGTGACTCATTTCTTTGTCGTACTATCCGTAAATGGAATGCTCTGCCCGCTCACGTGTTCCCTCCCTCTTACAACCTGGGATCCTTTAAAAGAGGCGTGAAGAAGCAACATGCAGGCCGGCAGGGTGAGGATGGCTGGTGTGGCAGGTAGAACTGCTGTATCAGCTATCTTCGCGTCTGGACTTCACCTCCACTTAACATCAGGTGGGGTGGAGTCATTTGTCGGACCTATCTATAAAAAAAAAAAAAAAAAAAATCTTCAATTCCGATGTATATTGTACAATGTTTTCGTCATTTTCTTGAATGCAAGATATAAACTTATGCTGAAGTGTTCAAGTACTTGGTTTCGGTTCTAAGAAGTTTTCTAGTGTGTGAAATATATATGAATATGGTTGGCTGATAGGGTCATTTGGGTAAGATATGTCTTAAGCTTTTGGTGTATTCTTGGATTAAGGAAGGTCAGTAATACTCTTATTTTAGTTCTAGTCTTCTGTGATGTTTTTCAAAGCAATGTATGTTACAAATCGTCGTCGAAAATTTTTAATGGATTCTTCTTCCTGCATCGGTTGAAATGGAATGTTGAGGTTCGCCACTGAAGATAATGAATTTGATGAGGTGGTCGCGATACATACTGATGAAAGATTTAGTAATTTTATCTTCAATCTTAATAGGTGTTCTTCAATTGTATATCTAATTTCGTTTTCATTCTCAAGTTCACTATCCTCTACCGGTTGATCTATTTTAGTTTGAATTTCGTTGTACTTTTCGGATAATTTGTCAAGTGCAGTTTCACGTAAGTACCTTAAATTCATTAGCTGAAATTTCGGAGATCTTATCAAATGTTTCACGTATTTTTGTAATTCGTCCTTTAATTGAAATCCTTGCTTTTTTTTAGCTTTTCCATTATCCTCGTCGCCACTTTTATATTTGTAAAAATAATTGTGTGTTGTTCATATTGAATATTTATTTTCAATGACAGTTGTCAATCATGACATTAGAAATTACAAGTTTGAATAAAATATCAAAGAAGGTCATGACAATTAATATTCTCGATTTTTTTGTTTTCTATCATATCACCTTCATCCATTCATGTCTTCTCTCACACATACGTACACACACTGACTATAGGAGTACCACCCACTTTCATTGGGTCACTTCTGTACCCTTAGTACGAGTTTGAGCTCACGAAAACTATGATAGTTTTCGTAATTGTAAATTATGCTTCTATGTCCATTTTGATGAAAAGTAACCAAATATGCTTAAAATTTAAGAAGACGCAAATGATTTAATGATAGAATTTAAACACTGTTTATTTGTATTAAAACGAAAACAATAAAATCGTAACCCTTAGTACGAGTGCGAGCTCATGAAAACTATCATAGTTTTCGTAATTGTAAAACTCTTTACATGCAAAGCGGTCTCGCTTTGCATGTAAAGAGGTTGGTGTAGCTGAAATCAACCACTCTGTTCACTCTGTCATATTAGACATAAACATTCTATAACTTATGTAATACTGTGAAGAGCAATGAAAATATTTCTACATTTTAATGAAAAAGTACCTACAACTTCTAACGCGCATACGTAGTAAACACATAAATTATTATTTAATTTAAATGAATTTTGTAAAAGTGGTTTAATTTTATTATTGTTGATGCACATTGCAATGTAGCGCACGTGCGACAGAATTGGGATTGTCATTATTATAAAATACATTTAGACTATAATGCGGTTGCGGTCGATTCTCCCGTCTCATTAATTTTCACTGGCTAGCTTTACGCTGTTTTATAATGTAAACCTTATTTTAATATTCGCTTTCTCGACTATTGCTGTAAAAAAAACCTGGCATTTTATAAAATCAATTAGTGTGTAAATATTTTAAAGTAATTAAGTGAACTGAAAGCACATTTTTTAAATTAATCCGATCGAAAAACTAATAATATTTGACATTTTGTATTGATAAACATGTTTATCTTTGATTTATTTTCTATGACTTAACCTTTGCATAGTTAATGGCTATTAGCAGGTGAGTTTATTTGAAAGAAAAGAGCCATCACGGGTCACCTGCCTTGCTATTTTGTAAAAACAAACGATTTAAAATTAGAACACGAATTTCAAATCAGACCGGGGAATTCCCCGGTGAAAAGTGAGTTTTTTACAGAATCGCATCACTGGCATCTTTTTTTTTTCGTCTGGTGAAACATGACAAACATGATTTAAAAACACCCTACAAACTCATTGGTTAATGTAGTAAAGAGTATTAAATATAAACAATTTATCAACACATCATGTACACGGATCTACTAGGCGAAGGGTGTTAGCCATAAAAGTATAGATACAGAAACGGCAAAGTCGTTCTTAAATTATAGCGTGACCAAGGGAAATAGGGGTTAATAGTTTTTATTTTTATAGATTTCTGTGATAGTTTTGCAGTAGTAGATAGTTTTCCGAATGTACACGTTCGTATTTAGTTAATAACCGAACTGTGGAATGTAAAATGCAGGCGCGGAATTAATGGTGCGCACATCGATTGTACGATTCCCCGATTTATTACAATGCGAATACATTTTAGCGGCGCGCATATAAATTCGCCTTTAAAAACAATTTGTTTCACGTTCTGATTTCAAAACGTTTGCCATGCAAATTTTTAGCGGTCGGTAGTTTAAAATGTGTTACTGCGTTGGTACTATCTACCAATTACATATTTTTTTGTTTTAGTTATTGTAACTTTTCTAACGGCCAGTTTCAATATTAATTAAAATGTTCAATAATAAGTACTAAAAGAGCTTTACGTATATTTCGAATGCTATTAAACATGTTCAATGGCAAGGAACTGTGCGAGTCCGAATACAAGACTTACACATTATTGGCACATATTTTTTACCATTTCATATTCGTTATATTTCTTGTTATACGTGCCCAAAATTTTTTGGTTTATTTGTTACAGAATTAACTTTGCAGCCTCCTCTCATACTGCATCTGGAAAACCTTTAAGGAGAATTATAAAGAGTGGAAGTTGATTCGGCTCGAATGTAGACGCACAGAACACATTATCTTAGCGGCAAAATAAATTAATCACTAGCATTATAAACACTGAATGCATAACGTTTGCACACTCAAAGAGTGATGTTGTAAGACGATAGTAGCCACATTTTGTTCGCATAAAACATTTCCGCCGTCGCGTCGTTTGCAATGAATACCGTCCTCCCAGAGAAATATAGACTGTGACACAATCGCCCCTAGAGGCTAAAAATGCCGACACGATGCAATAAAGCACCTTGGTGAACGGTGCTCCAGGAGAAATGTGGGGCAATCAACAGAGATAGGCGACTGTGCTTTTTGTATCGCGCACGATTTGAAACTGTTGTAACGCCACTATAGTATTTGAAACGCAGCGCGCAAGTAAAAAAAGAAACGAAGTGACAATTTGAGAAGATTTGTTACAATAAAACATAATACTTATACAGTTTTAGGTTCTATAGTCAGTTTTTTAAGTTTATCCACTAACTCTATTGTATACTAAGTACTTATTTATGCGCGATTCTAACTTAATCGGATTTATAAATTTCTTTCACGTAAAGGTTTTAGGCATAAATTTAATATCCACAATAATATTAAAAGCAGAACTATAATATCGCAGAATGTGCACTATCAGAATCGTCTCGTGGCATACACATATTAAGCGTTTTTTTGGTTATTTTTCTATTATCTATCAGGTGGCTGGCTGGTAAAACATATTTAGGTCATCACACAAACCTTACCTAACGCACTCACCATAAACACCGATTATGCTTTGCAGAAATTATGCAGAATAGAATTTTGCTAGACCTATTAACATTCTTCCTTCTTAAAACTATGTCAATGTAAAATCGTATAATATGTATAAACAAAATGACATCAACTCAGACAACGAAATTAAAAAATTAATCTTTTCTGAATGCCCATTTTATAATAGTAAAGCTTAGAAATCTATTAAAATGAAATAATAATCTAACTAAATAACAGTAATTATTTAAAGTAATCACACTTACATTTTAAAAAAACAATGTTTTCACCCAGTTTACGAAGGACGCTAGCAATATTCCAGCCTTATGAATGAACATTTATTTAATACTTGATACCTGGAGCCTAAAAGCTTTTTCTAGGGATATATTATTTAAAAGCCATTTTAAATGTTTTACTCAAAGGAAAAATAAAGCATTAATATTTAATCTTGGGAGCCTAATGGAGATTACTCAATTCAAGTTTTAAGTTTCCATTTAATTAAACTAGTTGATTAAATAAACAGTCAAGAGTCAAGTTATGTACATATCTATTATGTTTAATTTATACCGTGGAGCCCTTTTTTACCCGGAGAGAGTCGGTCGGCGACGAGGTTATGTGGGACTCTTCCCCCTATCTCCCGCCCACCTACTCAGCCAACTCTAAGGCTGGCTCTATGGAAACTCGGGATGGGGGAACCTACCTACAAAAGCGCCGGGATGTGCCTGCTCCTTGCCGGCGACGACGACGTGGGCTCCTTGTTGGGAATCAGCCACGCCAACCCCCTGGAGCCCTGGAACCTCTCCGATTGACAGAAATACTTTACCGAATGTTAGTATTATTTGAGTATGGTCTTCTGTAAGGTAGAGCTGACCTCTTACAACTTGGGATCCTTTCAAAGCGGCGTGAAGAAGCAACATGTAGGCCGGCAGGGTGAGGATGGCTGGTGTGGCAGGTAGAACTGCTGTAACAGCTACCTTCGCGTCTGGACTTCACCATCACTTAACATCCGGTGGGGTGTTGTCGCACCTATTTTTAAAGTAAAAAAGAGACTTCCTAAAATGTGCGCTCTAATATAACCGGTAAAGCCATCCGTACCCTACCTTGATACCTTATGCCTTCACCTTAATATCGATGTTAACAGTCTCCATTGTTACTACTGAATTCCGATCGTTGAATTCTCTAAAGTCAGTATTATCATTGTGTTGCAGCCTTCTAAGACACTTACGAGTATTTTTCTGTATACCCTTGACTGTTCCCTTGAGGGTCCATCGCAAAGAAAGTAAACTTTAGATAAATGCGTGACAAAGTTAAGTGTTTATTTTATTCAAGCTAAGAGATTGTCAGAGTGAGGAAGAAAAAAATCATCAAAAGATAAGAATCTGTCTTTGCACGTGAAATAATGTTAAATTGTTGATGGCCCCTAGAGCGACAATCCTCAAAAGTAAAAGCGTAAGATTTTCGTTCGCACGGACTAAATGTGTGCATCTATATACTTACAATTTATATGATACTGAGGTCCTCCTGAGGGACACTTCTGGTAAAACACTATCGCTGCTAACGTCTCTAACATAGTGTATTCAAAACCGAAACTAGTATCCCACTGAGACAACTAACCGGCTTTTACCCTACAGCAACTCTTATAGGGTATAAAAGGTTTACTTTATATTCCATACAGTGTCAGATTGAAACATACCTGAGTAGGAGCGACGAGTAACTTTTTGTAACGAGACGAGACGGTTTTATTTTTTAACCTGTGCGGTTCGTAGCTGATCGGAAATCGATGAATGATATTTTTTAACATGTATACATATGTACTGTGTTTTTTTTATTGGTAGGTAAAATTGATTAATTTAAAAAAAACGGTTTGCACGTTAAATTAAATAACGTCACTCCGAATGAGATCTTTAACACTTTTGAACAGGCTTAAAGCTAAAGTTGTATTCAATTATTGTATGCGTGAAAACAAGAAATTAACATAAGGTTTTCGATGTCTATAATTACCAAAAAACATGACGCAGTACCTAATGCATTAACTAAATTCGTACATACACATAAGCACGACATAAGTGACACTTTCAATTAAAAAAAAGTCCGTTTAAATCTGCAAATCGTAACTAAACGTTCGTATTATGAAGAGCGCCTCATACGAAATGCTTTATACGAAAAAAATTTCACGCCGCAGACATTTGACGCTGATGGATCGACGTGTGGATCTCATACACTCGACCTGGTTCGCTAACAGCCGGCGTGGTTTCAGCTTAATGCGATACTAGAACGACAATAGACCGCTATTTTTCAAGTGTGAAAACGCGGTCTGCTCTCTTTGCCTTATATAAAGCTTTATTTTGATACGTTTTTGAATCTAAAGAACATTTTTTACTAGAAACAATCTAATGGTTCAAAGTGTCCGAACCATCGTGTTCCGCTATTATATTTTTTTTCTAGGTAAGTTTTCTTAAGATTTATTAATCGAACAATGTAATGCTTTAAAATAAAAAAAAATAATAAAATTATTGTAACTGAATACATTTAAATAGTAAAAACTTAATAACTACTTAGAATCCAGAGTACTGAAACCTACTTAAACAAATAATTTACAAAATAAAAAATATGTCACTCCCAGCGGCGCCGGCAGGAAAGGTGCCCAATACATTGGCAGCATTGCCGCGTTGGATGGCAAGGCTGGTAACCAAGATAGCTGTCAGCCTTTTGATCAGCAGTCACTTCAGTGAGCCTCCTTGACATTTCCTGAAAAAGGGAACGAGCGCTTGGATCCCAGGGGCCCATCGTCTTACCACCAAACGGCACAAATATGTAGATCTCATTGCGAGCTGAATGTTTGCGTCGCTTGGAGTACTCAGCAGAGGCCGCCGTCGCGCCTGCGGCTAGGGAAATACTACTTGTTTGGCACGGAGCAAGCGTATCCACGCAAGTTGCGTCCCATACAAGAGGACGACCCTGCTTCCAAGGAATAAGCGTCATACCAACAGGTCTCTTGCCATTGTCACGGAAGATGCCATTAGGCTTAAAGACCGATGGTACATTGACAGCGACAAACAGAGCTCTGCGGATGACGTCATTGATGCATTTGTGAGGCCTGCGCTCGTTTGGCATGAAAGGCCATGAGATGATTTGGCACTGGAAGTGGGTGGATATCTTCAAGAGCACTAAGAATCTCCTGGCAGTTGACGGCGACAGCATCATTACTAAACAAAAGGTTGGCGGTTCCTCGGACATCGTTTAGACTTTACACGTACTGTATTATGTATTACACAATATTATATAAGTAACAAATATACTCAATCTCCACTAGCACCACACAATAAAAAAACTAATTACTCATTAATAAGTATTATTAATATTACTTATTACTAAATAATTACTATGTAACAAAGTAACTTATTCATTTCTTTACACTTGAATTCTTCAATTAAACAATTGGTTACTCAGTCATGAAAATGATATCTATTACTTGGTTAAGAAGTATTATCATCTTTGGGAAGTTCTTATATTAATCAATTTTTTATGTACAAAATGAAAAATGTTGCTCAAGTAATTACTTAAGAAAAAGTCATTACTTTTCTTCACAACATATTAATATCGCCACTGCTATGGCGCAAGTCATCGGTCGGGTCGTGACTCACCACGTGGGCCCAGGGGTTAGAGGGTTCTAACGACTTCAGATTCAGCCGGGCCCGACGGTTTAACGTAACTTCTGAAACACGGAAGAGCTCGAGATAATAAGAGTCACCCATTCAATGACCGACCATTGCGAAAGTTGCTTAACTTCCATGATCGGAATCCGAACGCGCTAACCACTAGCGTCATCGAGCTCTTTGACTTTAAACAATTGAAAAAGCTTGAATGTTGGTTCAAGTGGCCTTTAAAGGGGAAAGCCAAGGCCTATAATAATACGACGCAGATAATGAAAATTAAGCGTTAACTGATCACAAAATATGCTTATGGGATTTGTGTGTAGGATCGCAGCCTTGAAATTTATATTAACGTAAACGTACAAATTTAATTACTACATAAATAAATCTATTCTTGTATTAAGCTAGTGAGAATAATGGTATATTAATGTTTCAATTAAATAGGTAATACCCGATGCTTCTAAAATCACTTACGGTTAATTTATTAATGTTTAGGTACTTCTCTTTAATGGAGTTTTCATTAATTATAGACTAAGCCAATCTGCGAATATATTAGCTGTTTGACGTAAACACAATACTGAAATTACTCGACAAAATCTTTTTTTCTTGTCATAATTTATTTCTTTAAGATTTCATCCTTCACAAATTAAGCCCAAAGTTATACTTCAGTGAAATTTTGGTGGTATAGATAGGGAACCGTAACTCTATGACGATCATAAAACTGATTGGACATAGGTAACTGACGCGGTGACAAGCAAGTGAGAGTTTTAATCACGTTAACAATGAGCTTCATGATAAACACGCTCCTTTTCGTCTCAAAAAAACACCAACGCCCTGGCTCACGAAAGGAATCAAAGTCTTAATGCATAAGAAAGATGTTGCCTAATGGAAACATGAAAGCTGGACGACAGACTCCAACAAAGCTAACTAAGTCCGAACACGTTATCACTTCAATTTGGTGTGTGCTTTATGTCGCCATATATTCATATCTCAGTCGATGATAAAGATCCAGCAAAAGTCTGAAATTCTCTCAAGTCACTCGGAAATGGTAAGCGCTGACAAGAATCTGTCTCTAGCAGCTTCGACTTTAACGAGGAGTTCCTTATACCTCCATTTCTCATCTTCTTCTGGTCATAGTGATTCAGACAAAACTAATACTTTAAATTATCTTTCTTCCTTACCAATTCCAGACTACAGATATGGCAATCCACGAAGACGCGCCCCACTATTCCTCCTAACCGTTTATAGTAAATGTGTGCCAGCTTCCGCCAATATTTGAGTGTTACCGGTACACACTAATTATCTATGAGAATAATAAATAATAATAATATGGTAATTATCTAATTATCTTTTTATCACTAATTATCCTTCAACCAAAAATTGGTGGGGCGCATCTTCGTGGACTGCACTATCTATACTCTACTTCTATTTTTGCTCAATTCTTAGAAGAAGAAGATCCTGTTTTATAACTCATACAATGCGGTGGGGAGTGACAGTATAAGTCGTAACATGTTAATACATAGTCTGAAACACAGGTTTACCTAGTTCAGGTATAAGTTATATATTTTTTGTTACTTATAGAATTAAAGTAATTTATTGTAAACAGAAATCGAATACACTATTATTATTATTAAGATGGCATGTAAAATAATACCACCTTTTGGTGAGTAAGTTTCGGGGGCTCCACGGATTAAGTGTCAAGTCCATCTCGATTTTCGAAATGTAAATTACTTGCTTCCAACACAGATTCAGCACGCATTCTTAGCATATAAAAGGTATCAAAGTCTCTAGAATTCTTAATGCGTTTGTGCAGTTTATGGTACTAAAAGCTAATAACATATTGATAAACAAATAACAAGCTGGGGTTCCTTTAATAAATTATTATATGTGTATCTTTAAGTTGCACATTCTCTTCATTTGTTTTATTAATATCATCAAATATAGTTGCGAATTAATAATAACCAGCGAAAGTGTTAAGCAGTTTTATCACATTGAACAAATCACGTGGTAAGTATTTATAGCCAATGTTTAAAATAACGTCGATAAATATCAACTTTCACCATGCAATTTAAATATTTTCAAAGTCACCTTAAATTATAGCTGAAGTTTCTGCGAACTAAGGCACCTCCAGGACTAATGAAAATTCCTTTAATTAATTAAATCAATTATCTAATAGGAAGGTGAATAGTAACTAAGGCCCCCTCAAATAACATCCACAGAAAGTTAACATCGCATTTTATGAAATATTTATCACATTATTATTAAAAGATATATTCGTATCATTTATTGGTGCAAGTTGGGATTAGTATTAATAGTGTAGTCTAATTTGAATATAGAAATAATATTTTTTTATCGTTTTAGTAGTTGTAGTCGAAAAGGTAGAATCAATTTTTAAAGTTTTATAACAGTTCATTTTTCTTTATTGTTATAACAAAATATTTTCTTTTCGTTTATCCTGTTCTATTTCCTACGTCCTACATAGATGATTTTAGGGTTCCGTACCCAAAGGGTAAAAACGGGACCCTATTACTAAGACACCACTGTCCGCCTGTCTGTTTGTAACCAGGCTGTATCTCAAGAACCGTGATGGATAGACAGCTGAAATTTCCACAGATAATATATTTCTATTGCCGCTATAATAACAGATACAAAAAAGGAATAAAATAAATATTTAAGGAGGGCTTCCATACAACAAACATGCCATTTTTTTGTCCTTTTTAGCTTTATATTGATAAAGACAACAGGTAGACGCTTGAATTATTCCTAGAATTTTTGATTGTATATTCACTTTAAAAATAAATTAAATAAATATATAAGGGGGCTCCCATAAAAAAAAAGTGATTTATTGCCGCCTTTTGCTCGATTTTATAAAAAAGTGTCTAATGTCGTATAGATGATGGTACGAAACCCATTGTGCGCGAGTCCGACTCGTACTTTGCTGGTTTTTTTTAATAAATATTATTGCTACGATTATTTTAAGGCAAAGAGAAAAAATTAACTCAGCCTTTTCTTCTCTTTCCATGTTTTTGGAAAACGGTTTTTAAAATTTACGGTTTTCGCAATTTTTCCTTTATCTGTACTATAAAAAGTTACTTCGTACCAAATATTAAGGTTTGTAATTAAAGGTGGGTGGGGGTGGGCTTAGTACCAGTAAAGTTTCCTTTAAGCAGGGTTGGTCTAAGCACGCCCCTTTTTCACACACCTGTCCGATGTGTGATTAGGCGAATGGCCTTAGGGGAGAGCGCTACAGTCGTGTAGATCCCTCAGGCAAGCCAGGTATATATCCTTCCCGCGGTTGCCACCTGTTACGCATTGTTCAGCCTTTTGTTGAAAAGTGCAACCGAAACTACCTGACGCATCTCCCATAGAACTCCTCACCCATCCCATTCCTATGCATCCTTATCGTAATCCGCCATAATCGACGACGTGGTCACGCCGACATGGGCCAGTCATCCAAAAAACCAGGATGGCAGGTTGAATTTGACCACCCGCGTGTTTGCCGTGCGTGGAGACCCGTGCGGAGGGATGAAGGGATCCTGGAGGTTGAGCTGTTGGTGACCACCACAGCAACACGCCTCTTTGGCCCTGATTTCAGCCTAAACGGGAGGCCTCAGAGTAGCCAACTGGGGTCAATCGGCTCGACTTACTAACATCCAAGTCAGGCGAGGACTCTGAACTGGCGGGAGCGTTTGGCCCGGTTGCGGACCCATGCGAAAGCGTGGCAACCCAAAACTGGTTACCGGACGTAAACCCACGGGGCTGGAGTCCTATATTCCCGGGGTATTTCTGGCGCATGTACACACAATGGTGTGCAGCGTCCCCACTTTGCGGGCTCCGAGGAGGGTGGAAAGCCGCTGGGAACGAAAATTAACACTAACACTCATGGAACATTTAAAACAAAACAAATCCTTGAACAACACCAACAAGCCCGCTGCGTCCTCGGATGCGCAGGCTAAGCAACCACACACGGCTGCGTCTTCGGATGCGCCGAAGCCCGCTGCTTTGGAAGCGCAGGCTACCCACACGCACACCGCCGCGTCTTCGGATGCGCCACGTACCAACACCGTCACGACACGGGAAGTCATGGACCTATCAGCTATCGGTGCCGCAATCCCGGATACTACCCCGAAGGGGACTGCGTCCTGGAGCGTGGAGGTCCGGAGTAGAAAGGTCAATGACAAACCGTCCGTGAGACCACCCAAGAAACCGTTGCCACCGCCGAAGAAGTCGTTGACCGATGCAACACCGGCCAACGTACTCCGCAATAGACGACGCGCGAAAGCGCGCTTTATTGCGAGGCAGATGCGAGCGCTGGAGACTGGGGGAAGTAAGCAGCCAGAGGCTGCTGAAGAGTCCGCTGCGACTCACGCCGCCCGTGTAGGCAAGGAGCCCACCGGTACGGCTGGCGCCAGCCGGCCAACTGGTGAGAAACCTGCCGAAAAGGCACCTAAGAATCCGGACGACGAGCAGCAAGGCGACGATTGGTTGCGACCGCGCGGCAAACGATCGGGACAAGCGCGGAACAACCGGCCAAAGAAGTCCCATTCGATACCCTCGAAGAGAGGACGTCCCGATGACACTATATCGCCCAGAGGGGATACCAAGAGGCCAAAGACAGGTCCGAAGGGTTCAGCTGTAAATTACGCGGACGCATTGAAGGTCAATGACCTCTGCGTCGCAGTAATGGCAGAACCATTTCAGGACCTGACTGAGGTACAGGCCTCTAAAATCGAGGAAGACATCGAGGGGGCTCTGGATGAACAAATCTATGGACCGTCCACGATGTCATCCCGCTCACCGGCATTCCGTGGCAAAGCCTTCTGGTCGGAGGGCGTCCTCAAACTTTGGTGCGAGGACGACTATTCGCTAGAATGGTTGCGCCAAACAATAAATAAGATCAGGTCTCCCATCTCGGGAACCGTATTGACGGTAAAACGTCAATCGGAGATTCCGAAGAGGGTGAAGGCCTCCATTATTGTGCCACGGTACAAGGGCGAAAACCTCGACCAATTGAGGATGAGGCTGGCCGCCCAGAATCCGTGGTACAATATTAATCAATGGGCGCTGTACCACGCGGTGAAGACGGAGGAGAAGGAGGAGCTGTTCATCCTGGTGGGTATACCCCAGGATGATGTGGCGAAACTTCTCGCGAGGGATAGACGCGTTGCTTATAAGCTCGGGTCTATCTACGTCCGCTTCTCGTCGGGGGCAGCCGATCGACCGTCCACGGAGAAGATACCACCGGCCACCATACCGAACCTACCGAGGGAGGCCAACGTAGGACAAGGCGTGAGTATGGCCAACAAAACATCGGCCTTGACACCGACAACATCGGCCTTCAACCCATCACCGGCCCGTCAATCCAGCATGGAAGAGGAGGGTGCTGAACGTATGGACTGGTGGCTAGAGGGTGAAAAGGCGACGGAAGAGGAAGCGAGAGCGGGTAGTTCGATCAGTCAAGATGACGATCAACAACCCAGCCCCTCTCTTTAACATCATACAGTCCAATCTCCAACACAGCCAGACAGCCACGGCAAACCTTCGGCGAGTGTTGGAGACAAACACCAAGACCATAGCCCTCATCCAAGAGCCGTGGATCAGGGGTGAAAGGATCTGTGGTCTATCCAACATTGGAGGCAAACTACTCCTAGACACTACCGTAAGTAAACCACGTACATGCATCTTTGCTCCAAAACATGTGAAAACCGTTTTAATTACCGAGTTCTGTTCCAGGGACCTGACTGCTATCAGGCTCCTCAGTGATACACCTAGCCTCCCCGAGGTGATTATAGCGTCTGCCTACTGTCCGGGCGACGCCGAAATCCCCTTACCGGAGTTCGAAAGGCTGGTGACACACTGTGAGCAAGAGGGACTGGAGCTTATCATCGCCGCTGACTCCAACGCACATCACACACTTTGGGGCAGCCACGACACCAATACCAGAGGTGAGGAGTTTTCTAGCTACCTTTTCTCAACAAACTTAAAAATTATCAACAGAGGCTCTGAACCTACCTTTGTTACATCAAGAGCCCAGACAATAATCGACCTTACCCTAACCAGTGAGAGGATTGCTGAATTCATCACTGACTGGCATGTATCCGACGAAGCATCTTGCTCGGATCACAGATGGATTAGGTTCTATCTTCATATAAACAATAAA
Organism: Chilo suppressalis; assembly: GCA_902850365.2. NCBI lineage: Eukaryota > Metazoa > Arthropoda > Insecta > Lepidoptera > Crambidae > Chilo > Chilo suppressalis. Next base: position 10,831,606 of record OU963907.1, read on the forward strand.
CCACCAGAGCCCCGACGCATTCCACGTAAGACTGACCGCAAGAAATTCTCTTCACTAATCACGGCCAGTCTGAAGTGTCTCCACTTGCCAGCGGATTACAAAAATCCAATGGAAATAGACACACATGTGAATAACCTAACATCAATTTTAACCGTCTGTTATGAACAATCATGCCCACTAGTACAGCAACGCACAACAGCCAAAGGCAAACACAATTGGTGGGGTCCTGAACTGGATAAGTTGCGACGTAGGGCAAGAAAGATGTTCAACAGAGCAAAAAACACCAGACTCGAACACGACTGGATCCTCTACAAGGAGGCACAGTCACGCTACAAAAAATGCATCCGCTTCAGAAAGGCTGAATGCTGGAAGCGTTTCTGTAGCGATATCCAAGACAACAATCATGCCGCAAGAGTGAGGAAAATACTAAGTAGCGATCCCGAGCGCAATTTGGGTTACCTCAAAAAGGCTGATAATACTTTCACAAAAACCGACGCTGAAACCTGTGAGCTGCTGATGCATACTCACTTCCCAGGCTGTAATACTAGAGACGACCAAGACTGGGAAGATGAGATATCCGCGGTTCCGGATTTAGCTGACTGGACAACTGCACGCAAAATCATTAAAATCAACACATTAACTTGGGCCATCAAAAGCTTCCTCCCTTTTAAAGCAGCTGGTCTGGATGGCATCTTTCCGGGCCTACTGCAATGGTGCGAGGAATCGATACTCGAGCATCTACTGCGAATATACACAGGATGTCTTGCCTATCGATACATACCCACCAAGTGGAGAGAGTTTAAAGTTATATTCATACCCAAACCAGGCAAAAGTGACTACACGCAACCTAAAGCATTCAGACCGATAAGTCTCACATCATTCCTCCTAAAGGTGCTGGAGAGAATGTGTGACAGGAACTTGAGAGATGATGCTCTAAAGCGTGTACCACTTCATGCAAACCAACACGCCTACAGCATGGGCAAGTCCACCGAATCCGCATTACACAACGTAGTCAGACAAATAGAACGTGGATTATCACCAAAACAATCAACGCTCGGGGTCTTCATTGACATCGAAGGCGCCTTTGATAAAACAAACTTTACCAGCATCAGCCAAGCACTTGTCAGACATGGAGTTGACCCCACGACTGCGGGGTGGATCAACAACATGCTAAAATACAGAGCAATACAAGTGACTGTGAACACTACGAAGAGAGCTGTAGTGGCACGGGGTTGCCCACAGGGAGGCGTTTTATCCCCTCTCCTGTGGAACATTGTGGTTGACGAATTAATTTGCCAACTCAATCAACGCAACTACTACACAGTCGGCTATGCGGACGACCTAGTTATCCTCATAAGCGGGCCATTCCAGAATGTGCTGTGCAACTTAATGAGTAACGCTCTCAAAATAGTTGAAACATGGTGTACTAAACACCAACTATCGGTGAACCCGACCAAAACAGAGATGGTCATGTTCACGAAAAAACGTAACTTGGATACCGTTAAATTGCCCAAGTTATTTAAAACCGAACTGTCTATGTCAAGCGAGGTCAAATATCTAGGCATAGTTCTTGATCATAAGCTAACATGGAACAACCACTTAGACCAAAAGATAAACAAAGCCTGTATCACGTTTTGGCAATGCAAAAGATTACTTGGTAAAACCTGGGGTCTTGCACCAAAAATCACAAAATGGCTTTACACAACCGTAATCAGACCACTCATCACCTACGGTGCAATAGTTTGGTGGCCTAGAACTGAACTAAACACCGCAATTAATAAACTGCAGCGTTTTCAAAGACTAGCTTGCTCTGCTATAACAGGCTGCATGAAATCTACACCTACAAATGCCCTAGAAATAGCGCTCGACATCCCGCCACTCGACCTGTTTATACAACAGGAAGCAACTATGGCAGCGCTAAGAATGTACCATCTGGGCTTGTGGACGGTAAACCAGGGACCTCACTCCAGAATTCTGGAAAGGGCTATACAATACCAACCTATGGTAACAGCCCGCTGTGATAAAATCCCGACTACTCATACATTTGATAGAAGATATCAAATAGAACTACTAGAAACCAACAAGGACTGGTCGGGCACAGACGAACTACGCATTTACACTGATGGATCCAAAATACCAGGATTCGGATCAGGCGCAGGAGTCTTCTCACTGGACCTTAACATCCATATATCAACAGCACTGGGTGATTACAGCTCAATATTTCAATGTGAATGTATAGCCATTACTCAGACGCCACCGCTGTCATTAATAGGAAAGTCAAAAACTACAAGATACGTATATTATCTGATAGTATGGCTGTCCTAAGAGCCCTTGATAGTAACAGCAAAACTTCTGGGCTAGTATACAAATGTCACCTGGCATTGGAGCACATAGCAACGGATAACAAGGTTATCCTCCAATGGATCAAGGGACATAGCGGTTCTGTGGGTAATGACGCAGCCGACGAACTAGCTAGAAGGGGATCATCACAGAAAGTGGAAGGCCCTGAGCTACTTCTGCCATTACCCTTCAATCAGTTTCGTACATGGATGCGGCAACGAACCACACAGAACCATAACACCCGTTGGGCTAATACCGAGGGCTGCAGGCAATCTAAGGATATTCTTCCCAACCTCAACCCCAGACTAACTAGGAAACTACTAAATCTTAACCGAAATGATCTCCGAGTAATGCTAGGCACCATAACAGGGCACTGCCCACTTAACAAGCATTTACTAACCATACGCGTTACAGATAGCTCTCTATGCAGAGGATGTCTGGAAGCAGATGAAACGGCCGCTCATGTGATCCTGGAATGCACGAGCGTTGCAGAACACCGGGCATCAATCCTCAGGAAGCCGAGGACGCTCCTAGAAGCCTGTGAGAGCCCCAGGAGGCTACTGCGCTTCTGGAAGGAGCTGGGCTGGCTGAGCTAGCTAGCCCAACACACCCTGCACGCACAATGGACCAAGTACGGAGTCTACGTGCGGAAACGGGGGCCCACAACAAGTAACAAGTAAGTAACAAGTAAGGTTCTTAGTTCACGGGAAGTACCCTGTAGGTTTTATTTCTCGTGCGAGTTTCGAAAATTTCCGGGAATTTGCGGCATAAACGGCTGTATCTTTTGATTGCTTTGGCTTAGAAGTTTTTGGCTCAAATGAATAACAAGCAATAACCCAGTGCTGGTGAATCAACCGGAACGAGCCCCCGCAAAACGTAAAGTGAAAACCTAGAAAGTGTGTCGTGAGATCAATGACAATATCTGCATTTGTAGTAGATATGTTTTGATGTTTTTTTCTGAATGTGTTTAATGTCGTTAGATCATGCACTAGCGGCGGGAGTTCGTTCCAGCATTTTGTGGCTGCGAATCAAAAGGATCCACGAAATGCTGCTATTCGGTGCTTAATGGTTGTGAAGACAGGCTCATACTGCCGAACTAGGTATCTACTATCACGCATCCATCTTAGTTTATTATAAAGATAGTTTAGCCTTCCCTTGCCCAGGACCTTAAATAATAAAGCAGCTAAGTACATAGTAAGCAAACTGTTATATATCTTAAATAGGTTTGGACATATTTTTCAATCGTTTACAAGGGCAATGAGAAAGCTCCTTGGTTTCCCGGTATACAGCCTTAAAGTCAAGGTACTGCTTTGTTATTCAGCTGACACTAAAGTGACGAGAGCTGTCGAGGCTATTTTCAATTAGACACCTATTGAATTACCTCTACAGGATGCTCCGTTTAAATTATACAATACGAATCGAGTCTTCTCTTAATGAATACGGTGTATTTAAATAACTTTTAAACGTATTTTAGTAACATTAATACGTTAATTAATTTTTTGGGAAGAGATAACATCTTATAAATCGTTGAGCACCGGCTGCACGCACATAAAAGTGTGACCTTATGTCACGAGTCACGTTATGTAACGTCAAGTCACGTTAGTTCAACGTTTTATTTGTATATTTATACTTTATTAACATAAAAACAGTAAATGGCGGACTTAATGCCATAGGCATTCTCTACCAGTCAACCATGTCATTGGCAAATGTGTACTGATTTCTAGTTCTCGTTACGTCAATAAACTTTGATAAAATTTGACAATGACTTTCGGACTCGCAAACTATTCGAATTAGATATTGGTTCGTACTAGGGGTACTGATAGTATTTTTTTGTAAACACAAATACAGTCAAATTAACAAGGGGATCCCTAACATATTTAGTGAATAATTTTGAAATTACATCACTTGAATAAAGGAATAACAATTTGGGTCATGTCATCACCATTTCCATTCGAAATAACTGTCATATTAGCTTGGACCTTTTTCGCTGTTATAGGCTGCTTCTTAAATTTTTATTGGTCTTTGTTGCGCAAATCGACGTCGAGTTATAAAAAACACCTGTAAAAGAAAATAGGGTAATTTTTATGTATGGTTATTTAACTCCTACTAATATTATAAAAGCGAACTTTGTAAAATAAAAAATATAAAATAATTGAATTAATGGAGACGGTTAAAATGTGTATGGAGGGTAGGTAGATAGTCTCCGGCAGACTAAAAATTTTTATGCGATGTATTGCATTTGGAATTGCATTTTAGTATTGCATTTAATTTTAAATCGTTTGACGAAATACTAGAAATTATTTTATCCCAGGTTTTTTTTAAATAATTATAAGGCTATTTTTGTTGCCAAAGCATCAAATGTGTTCTATTTAATAGGTAACTAAAGCAATGATCTGTTCATTTTTATTACATTATCAAGTATTTTGTGGATATTTTATTTTAAGAAAAATCAATAATAAATTAGTATAATAATTTCACCACGATTTCACGAATATCATGCATGATTGGACTGATTGACGTTTGCTATAGTGATTGAGTTGATGTTATAAGTCACACGTTCATCACATCACATCGTTACAAAATTGTTCAATTAAACTGAAATTTAAATTAATAAGCGACAAATACAATTGTATAGTAGCAGTTCATGTTATAATATAAAATAAGCTTTCAAATGGAACCTGTGGTGATAGGATACGAAAAAACATGGATAACTAGACTCATTTTTAGGATTTCACGCCCAAAGCCTATCACATGTTTCGTCACTGCCGGAAACCGACTACCAGATTTGAACCATCTCCTTAATAACTAAATATTCGGCTCTGGGCAAGCATTCTACATTAGACACTTTTTTAACAAAAATAAAAAGAAAGAAATAATTTGGTGACATTGCCATGCCAACTCAGATCTATCAACATGCATAGAACCGACTCCAAATGTTAATTTGACTTTAGATATAAGTAAGGAAATTTTATTGTATTGTTCCTTACTTTTTAATGGTTTTGTTGTTATGAAGTCGATTTTTATTTTCCACTTTTTGTAAACCAGAATAACACTTAAAATAACCAAATTTGAATTGAGTTCAAGATGACAGAGTGACAACAATAGGGTTCCTTTGGGCACGGAACCCTAGAAACTATGAAATCTACATCATCAAAACTCAAATTACAGCACATTAGAGATATTTCAGCTGAAATTTATTTATAGACACACATTATCACCCCGAGATCTGATCGTTAATGTCTTAGCGAGCTTATCCCCAGGCTCTCGTTACGATGTTGTTTAGTATTCATTTTATTAGGAATTTCATTACAAAGTATGTTACCAACCGGCTCGTTAGGCGCTGATATATTTGCTTCTGTGCATGACCTTTTACGCTTAGACTTGTTCACTGACCTTTCAATGATTTCATTGGGTACGATATAATGATAACGCCCTAATTTTGGCGGTGTTGCTATAGTTATATCTTTATGCTTTCACGAAATTTCCTCTGTAATAAACATTTGTCAGATATGGATATTATTATTATTAACCACGTCTTTGCTTAACGAGAAAATCCGCAATATGTGTGACGTAACTGGGACTAATATTTTAGCACAACCCCTTTCTCCGCTTCAGAAAATGTCGACGGCCAATTCTCGTGCTCATAAAGTGTGCACAATACATCTTTCTTAAGGTTTTGTATTAGCATAAATTGACATAGGGTAATAATGTTGCCTTACGAAAGTATTACATTCGTGTAAATATTTGCCGTACGCGTTCTTGTTACGGTCCAAATACGTGAGAGCTCTCGAACCAAGTCGATGCTACGGTGACCGAGACTTGAAGTAGTGGACTCTCGTTTTAAAGGATATTAGTATTTTTTAAGCTTGTCCAACGTAATAGCGATATGTGTAAGTTCTATAGAAGATATATTGAAAATAACTTACCATTTTGTATTTTTAATTTATTAAAAAGTATTTATTTATTATTCTAATGAAATAAACAATATACAACGGAAATAAAACAAATATATTACCTTAATTAAATGGACAATTTTACAACCCAAATTAAACAAATATAAAAAGAAGTTCAAGACTTTAATAGGATACAGATACAGAGAAAATGGAATTCAGTGACGTGTACTTCAACGTCGTATCAGCGAAATTTTACTGGATTAAAATTGGTTGCCAGGTCATTGCCCATTATTCTCCAAATACTGCCAGCCTTTAGTATCTTAAGACTTATTGGGAAATTATGAGTGATTTTGGAAACTAAAACCAAATGGAATAAAACTTATGTCACTTGAAATGAAAATATGGAAGGACTTGCCTCCTCCTTTGCGGCAAAGTCTTATAATATCCGAAAGCAGTTTTAAGCAAAGGTGTAAACGGTGGTTCCTTGAACAACAACACGAGACACCTATTTATACGTATATAAAACTCAAAGGTGACTGACTGACTGGCATAGTGATCTATCAACGCACAGCCCAAACCACTGGACGGATCGGGCTGAAATTTGGCATGCAGGTAGATGTTATGACGTAGGCATCCGCTAAGAAAGGATTTTGATCAATTCTCCCCCCAAGGGGGTAAAATAGGGAATGAAAGTTTGTATGAAACTTTGTCAATTTTAAACCGATCGGGCTGAGACTTTGCATGCAGGTATAAGAAGAATCATAGATGAATGTTATTGTGTATAATACAAGCCTGAGAAAAAAAATTGTAGTCTACACTTCAGCTCTACACCGAAGCAAAGCGAGAGCGGGCCGCTAGTATACTATATAACATTTGGCAAAACTAAGAAAATTTATAAGTTACAAAAAAAATATTATGCCAAGTGTTTTATGCCAAATGAATTTCAGGGCAACAAGATTGAAAGAACCCTTGTTAGCGTAATTCAGATAATATAGACGTCATACACATTAAATAAATTAAACAAAACAATTAATAATATGAAAATATAAGCAGAAAAAAAACCACGCCGACCAGGCAGCAGACGGGATTCGAACCCGCACCCTTCGCTATCCGGGCGAATGCACTGACCAATTATGCTACCGCGGCCATGATGGCCACGTCGAAATTCTTCCAGCTATTCTTAAGCTGCAAGGCAGCGCCATCTCTTCGCATTGTAGGTAACCCACAATGGCAAATGAATACTTTTACAAGTATTAAACATTTGAAAGAAGAAATGGCAATTATAGTTTCACAGTATTTTTCATAGTGTGCATAAGCAGAAGAAATAAAATGAGTATGAAAGTTCAGCGATCACCAATTAAGCCACGCTCAGTTCAGATCCGTACTGGTTCGCTCACGGATCTGACCGGCTGCGAATCCGCAGCACCAGACGTCATGATGATGCGTAAAAGGAAGGAACCTGATTCCAACCACGTTCAGAAGGGAGACTTCGACGAGTTCAAGAAGGAAATTATGTCCTTCTTACACGACCTTCGGAAATCCAACGATGAACTTCTGCATAATGTAAGGGCAGAAATCTCCGAGATGAAGTCAAAGGTAACATCCGTAACTTCAATTATTAACAATTTATCACAGCAACATAGCAAATTCAAGCTAGAACTAGCGGAGTTGACCAAATCCATGGATTTTCACACAAAGTCATTTGATGATATACGAGAACAGTCGAAGGTTCTATCCAGGGACGTTGCGTATCTTAAGAATATGGATCAAGACATTGAAGCATGCAGACTTCGTTTGTCACAGATAGAACGAGACCTTAATATCCAGCAACAAAGAGAGCGCTTGCATAACTTAGAAATAGTGGGATTCATGGAGAATAAAAATGAGAACCTTACTGAATGCTTTTTATCAATGCGCAAAGCTTTGGATGCTCCAGTTGTTAAGGAAGATTTAAACATTCACCGTGTACCTTCGAAAATTTCCGACAAAAAGTATCCTAAAAATATTATCGTAAAAATGAGGAATCAATTAACGAAAGATTTTATCATATCGGCAGTCCACAGAAAGAAAGGTCTTACATCTGATGACCTTAGTTTAACTACCTCCGATCCTTGGCGTATCTATATCAATGAGCATTTAACGCCATTTTACAAGATGCTGCATAAGAAGACTCGGGAAACTGCTGCTGGTGCTAACTGCATGTCTAGGTACGCAATGGAAAAATCTTCGTTCGAAAAAATGACACAACGCCTGAATTGAGATTCAACAGCGATTTACGAATACAAAAAAAATGTGTGTTAACTGTGTGGTGAATAAAGTACTGTCAAGTGTGAACTGGCATGTAATTTCGATCCCCATCCCGACCCGTACGAATACCTATGATAGTTCCCATATCATTACAAGATACCATTAAAGCCTCTTTAAATGTAGGCTTAGTATAACAGGATAGTGTGTTGTCAAAATCCGCTGTTAATGAGTTGAGTGATCAAAGGCTTTACTTTCAACACGATAATATGGCATTTAATTAATTAGTAGCGTATGTTAAGGTAACGTTCTAATCAATAACATATTCCCCATTTCATAATATATGAAAATCCAGCTTTGTGTGGGTATTTAAATGAATATTTATTATTAAACGCTTTGATGTTTCAGTATCTGTACAATTACGTTGTTTAAATAATACGAGCTTACAGCTTGTTTATATGGCCTTAGTGATTTTTAATCTGTTAATAAATATCTATTGAATTTTATGGATACTTATTATGTAGAAACTATCTCATAATTTAGGTGATTTACAAAATAATACCCATACTTCCTATTCTGCACATGATACAGCCGAACTCTTTTATAAAATACTATGTACTTCTGTAGGCGTAGTGGAACTAGCTTACCATGCAGAGGCCCATGCTTGCTGTAGGGCATGATCGGGAGAAGAGCCACCATTTACCTTGTTTTCGCAGTGGCAATGAGACGATCCGCTCTGTTTGCGTCTACAGAGTGACCTTTTAGCTTCCTCTGCAAATGCAGCTGAGCGTGCTCGCGTCCTAGAGGTATTTCAAGCAGAGTCTAGTTACTGGCTGCAAGCTCTTCCTTCAGCCAATATCGGGACTTTGCTTGACAGGAGCACTGTGTCACTTGCCATTTGACCAATCATCTCTGTCGCTGTTGTTGCGGAACCTGCGTCGGTGAGTTGCGACACCGTAGTCTCAAATGCTAAATAAGCGCTGGTCGAGTCTCCCGCCACGACTGCATCAATGACGTCATCCAAAGAGCTATTGTCCTAGTCAATGTGCCAGCAGTCCTAATGCCTAGCGGCATATTTCGAGACGATGGCAAGAGACCTGACGAGATGATGCTCATTCCTTGGAAGCAAAGGATCATCCTCTTGTATGGGACGCAACTTGCGTGGATAAGCTTGCTCTGTGCCATACAGGTAGTATCTCCTTTGCTGCGGCGGCCTTTGCTGCGTGCTCTAAATGGCGCAAACATTCAGTTCTCAATGATATCTACATATTTGTACCGTTTTAGTGTTGAGACTATGGAAGCAAGGGGTCCAAGCGCTCGTTCCTTTTTTAAGGAATCGTCTAAGAGACTCACCGAGATGGCTGGTGACCAAAGGGCTGGCAGCTACCTTGGTCTACGGATTAGCTTTGTTGTCAAACATGGATATGCTGCCAGCTAATTGCCAGAGAAAATAAAGAGCCCTATTCACACTTGAATACCTATTTTATTATCAGGGAGAAAGTGTAAGAAACTAAAGCTGTAGTGACCAAGTATGACATTATTTTTTGATTGAAAAATTTTATTATTTATTAGTGGTAGTTAGTAGTAACATTTAACTTGACAATCAAAAGTTAAAAACGAGCAAAACCTACTCAACTTTTTAATTAACTCTAAGCATAAAGAAATTCAGTGAGAACTCGCTCACTCAAACAAAAGTACAATAAGCGAAAAACTGAAAAAATTAAGAAAGTATCGAGGTGACAATCGATCTTTTAATAACTTTTCGAAAGCGAAATGAACTTTTCCCCTCTCAACCCATCAAAAGGTAATGGCGCTAAATAAATTATACTTAGCGTAAAAAGTTACTAAAATCAGGGAGCAAGAAGTGGGCACCATCAGTCATAGGAGACCGTGGTCCGGACAGTCCATTTATCAAGGCGAGATCGCAAGACGCATCGTGAGTTGGCCCGAATTCGCTCTTAACTTTTTACACAACTGTACCCGCTACGCGAAAGAAATCAAACGGACCTACACGTTTGAGTTTTTTGTTCGGGTTCGAGTTCACAAGTTCTAGTGCGTGGGTGCGCCGCCAAATCTGACAAGTCACGTTCATTTATTTTTTCACTTTATATAGTTTCACTTAAAAGGGAGGAGCTGAACCTAAAAAAATCTACTGGATGTTAGGCCGGAAAAGCACCTGTCCATGTATAAGAAGCTCCTATAAAGGCAATATCAAAACTATCCTGGAAATATGCTATTGAATTTTAGGGGACTACAAGCAAATCAAACAGTTCTTTACTACAAAAGATACAAAATACAATCCTCAGGATAATAGCAAATGTGTCGTGGTTTATCACTAATTCAGTGATCCATGAACAATTAAATATAACCACTGCGGTAAAGGAAATACAGACTGCCAGCAAATAAATATCGAAAGCTACTCAAAAATCACCACGTGACTACTCATGATTATGCAAAACGTCTGAATATAAGAAACATATTACAAGATGGAACTTCCAGAAAATAATTAAGAGAAGATCCTCGATGCAGGATATACTCGATATGTCAGCAACCGTCATGATATCTGCTCCTAGTAAATTACTGATTGCAGATAAGCCCACAAGAAAAATTAACGATTTCTCATTTAATTATAAGATGGCAATAAATAAGTACAATAACATAATTATCAAAAATCCCACATCTATGTTCTATGTTAAATGATACGGATTCTGCTGTGGTTTATTGGTGTGAGTGTAAGAAATATGCAGGCATTCTTAAAACACACTTCTTCAGACGATTTAATCGTTTGAATTATTGATAATGGTAATCTCAAACTGTATCTATCCAAAAACAGACAGGATAGCTTTACGGGGACGTTACTATTCCGATTAGTGTGCTTTGCAGCAGGGAGTTTCATACAAACAATACTGAATGGCTCGAGTTGATCCGGTAACGATCCCTTTCCGAGTTGATATGTATGCTACGATTATTAAGCGCGGGTAAATACGATATGTCTACCATATATTGATCGGAATTTACTTACCTCACCATAATGCTATTCATATCACAACAGTATTTTATATACAAAAGAATACAAAAGAATCCCTTTGATGTAATTTGACAGCAAAACATATTTTCCCCAAATTACTCCTGACCCAGACACATAAATATCGACAAAGATAATTTATTTATGTATTTCCTGTGATTACTCTGTATTGGTTTTCTGAGTAGAACTACGATTATAATGATAAAAAAAAATGATATGCTTCATTTGTTAGACAGTCATTATGACGATTGATCAAATTCCCCATGAAGTGAACCTTTATATATTTTCGTACAAGACATCTTGTCTCAAGAAGGAAAAATTAATTGTCATCTAAATTCCAGTAAGGATTAAAATCAGGTCCAACAAGAAACTAATTCTTCTATAATATTCAATACCTATTGACAATTCCGTATTTATCACATATTGCTTTCAAAAATAACCTGTAGTTCGTTGTCAAGTTTTTCTTATCTGTGCCGGGAAAAACAGTAGATATCATTACTATAAACCAACTATAATAAGAAACCTTCGTGGCTCGAGTGGTATGTACGCTGGTTTTCAAGGTGTCTGTGCCTACTCAGAGGTCCCAAGTTCGAATCCCGGTGGGGCAAATGTTTGTGTGATGAATACGAGCATTTGTACCTAAGTCATGAATGTTTATAATTACGTATTTCTACATAAAAATATACTTATACATGTACCTATTCTATCCGTTACCCTATTATCCCCTGACACAAACCTTACAGTGCTTACTTTGGAGGTAAGAGCTAGCTATATTTTTTTTATTTCGCTTACCTTTCAATTTATGTGGTAGCACTAACACTCGTTAGAGGTACGAGTGGTACGAGTACTTGTCATTACAAGGTTTTATTATTTAACATTAACTAGTATTTGAAATATTTATCTGCCTGATTTTTAATCTATGAAAGTTGTTTCGTGAAAGTAAAGTCTATTTATTGTTTGCCTCCAACAATCAGTAGTTTCTGACTAGAGGCAATCTCTAACAGTCATTGTCAAACTTTTAATAGCTTTCACTTCGAGCTTAATGGAGATCTATTTCGACCTTTTGATATTGAAATAATGTAACGATCCGAATGTTAGGAAAACTTTATTTCTATATTATTTGAATGGTTTTTATAACAATAAAGTTTAATTTAGCATCTGCTCCATTGTTATTATGTTACATTGTTATGCCTCCTAGCGAGAGTCACGTTCAGAAATAAATGCTTCCTTAGTTTTATCCTTGTGACCGAGCGAAGAAATCGCAGCCTTTGCTAAGCTGACAGGGTTGTCATTAATTAATAAATTATCAAGCTGATGATTTACTAATGACAATAATGTAACGATCCGAATGTTAGGAAAACTTTATTTCTATATTATTTGAATGGTTTTTATAACAATAAAGTTTAATTTAGCATCTGCTCCATTGTTATTATGTTACATTGTTATGCCTCCTAGCGAGAGTCACGTTCAGAAATAAATGCTTCCTTAGTTTTATCCTTGTGACCGAAGCGAAGAAATCGCAGCCTTTGCTAAGCTGACAGGGTTGTCATTAATTAATAAATTATACATATATTAAATGCTAAGCTAGTAATAATTACTAAAGTCCACTTGCAGCAAATTTCCTAAATCTCAATTCAACAAAAACAAGATATAGCCCTTAATGTCAAAATGACATTGATGTATTGTAAATTATTCTATGAGAGATGAGATTGAGCAAAATTGCTGCAAGTGGACATTAAATATAAATTAATTAAATCGCAATTTATTTACCCTCTATCATTTCTTACGATGGAAATTGTCAAGTTTTCTTTTTAGTCCATCTTCGAATCACAGGAATGAAGGGTTCTTGAAAAGTCACGCGATAACGATTTAAGATTCACTTGAGGATAAATGGATGTCCTCAATGTGTCACCTAACCTAGATAAATTCGCAACATCAGAAAGGTTTTCGTAGAGAACTTTATTGCGTCACTGAGAAAACTATTTCACAAATAAAGAAGTTTAGCAAAACAATTCAATTCAACTACCTACTTATATATGCGATTTCTTTTAAGTATTAACTTTCGCCTATATGAACAACGGGCAGTCATCAGAATCATCTCCACTTGGGTACATAATTTGAATAAAAAAGTTGAGGTAATAATTATTCCGATGCTGATCTTATGCCGGCACCTCACATTCGTATTTGATTTTGGTAAACTTGACAACAGTATCTTTTTTTCACTCCATATAGAATATGGTAAAGACAACCTGCTGTCAAAATAACAAATACCAACTATAAAATTTGATAGCCATGTGAAGTGTCAAGAGAAAACCCTAAAATACATAATCCCCAATATCATATTGATTAATTTCCTTTTTTTATTTTTTTGACGAATTTAAATACATCTATACATATAATAAAATGGTAGGAAAGTCAAAACTGTACATTGAATATTTTTTTAAAAGAATACTTGGGGTGTAGTCTACAATTGACTGAAGCCAAAAATCTGTTTATCTGGATGGCATGGATTTACTTCAAATTGGGCACGAATACTATTAAGAAGTCGGGTCAATACATAGGCTCCATATTGTCACAAACGCTCTCGAAACGTAACCGCGAAAGTGCCAGAGATCGAATTTGCCAGATCACCGCGGGTCGCGATAGAGGTCGAGTAATGCGGCTCATTCTAAAATGAGCCTTATGCAGTGTGGCGTAAGGGTAAAAGTGCAACGACATCTGCACTTGTTTACAAGTTATGCGTGTTACATAAGTAGGTATTTCGTACTCGCGGGTACTAGGTAATTCTCAATTTAATAGGTACTTTCTAGAATGCGTCGATCGGCGTTTATAAGCGCGATTGGCGCGGCGCAGAGACAGTTGAGTTTCAACAGCGATTTCGGAGCGAATCCAAAGGCGATCAAAGTGAAACAAAAGTATTCCAGTGCGATAGTTTAGTGACTTGTATAGTTAAATACAGTGTTTAGTGAGTGTTTTGTAATCAACATTGTGTGTTAATTGTGTGAACTATATATAATATAATACAGTCATTGAGAAACTCAAATTCTAGTGGGTATGATGATATATCAACAAAGGTGATGAAATTTTGCAATAAAGAATTAGCTCAAATTTTGACGTTCCTTATTAATCTATCCTTTGAGACGGGACATTTCCCTGGTGCTCTCAAGTACTCGATAGTAAAACCTATTTATAAAAGAATGATAAATCTGACATTAGTAATTATCGCCCTGTTACATTGATACCGGTTATATCTAAAATATTCGAAAAATCTATGCAAAAGAGATTAAAAAATTTTTTCAATCTTCGAACATAATAACACCGATTCAATACGGCTTTCAGAAGGGCAAGTCTACTGCTCAGGCGGGTTTTGATCTAGTGCATAAAATCACATTAGGACTTGATAAAAAACAACGAACTACTGGTCTCTTTTTTGACATGTCCAAAGCGTTCGATTTCGTAGTGCATGATGTGTTGCTTGACAAATTAGAAAAGTACGGCATCCGAGGACGTTGTCTCTCGTGGCTTAAAACATATCTGGATAATAGATACCAATGCATAGAAATTAATAGAATAGATAATAGGAATACAGTAGTCTCGGAACGCTCTAAATATGAAAAAATCAAATTTGGAGTACCGCAAGGTACCGTACTAGGCCCTCCTTTATTCTTAGTGTACACCAACGATTTGCCAAAAGTGACAGAAAATCAATGTATAATGTTTGCTGACGACATCTCGGTTATTATTAAATCTAATTATTATAGTGACATAAGCGATCATGAAAATGACATAAATAAAACAATTTTTGACATAATTAAATATCTTGATGCAAATAATCTTTACGTAAATTTTAGTAAGACCAACTATGTAAATTTT
This sequence comes from Chilo suppressalis, assembly GCA_902850365.2. Classification (NCBI taxonomy): domain Eukaryota; kingdom Metazoa; phylum Arthropoda; class Insecta; order Lepidoptera; family Crambidae; genus Chilo; species Chilo suppressalis. Next base: position 10,846,981 of record OU963907.1, read on the forward strand.
AATGTAAAAGGCCGCTCAAGTGGTGACGTTAACATAAAATATCACGATTTGACTATTAAAAAGGCTGACAGAGTCACATTCCTGGGAATTGTATTGAACGAAAGCCTAAATTTTACTAGTCATGTTGACAAGGTATATACTAAAATTAATAGATTTGTCTACGTATTGAGGAATTTGTCTAAAAAAAACGTCTCTAAAAGTGACCCTGTCTGCTTACCACGGTTATGTAGCGTCTAATATAAATTACGGGATTCTTTTGTGGGGTAATAGTACAGACATTCAAAGAGTTTTCATTGCCCAAAAGAAATGCGTGAGAGCTATATGTGGTAAAGGTCCCTTTAATAGTTGTCGACCACTTTTTATAAGTTTAAGTTTACTCACAGTCCCTGCTAAATATATATTAGAAATATTTAAATTTGTCAGCCAAAACCCGGGGTTATTTCATAAGGCCAAAGATATATATCCCCGAAACACTAGAGATGGTGATAGATTTGTTTTGGACTTTGCACCAAAAAACCTCGGTGTACCAGAAAAGCTCTTATAACATGTGTATTAAGGTATACAATAGAATTCCAAATCAATTCAAGCACGGACCTATAAAATTATTGGCAAAAAAGTTACGGGACTGGTTAATAAGTAAATGTTTTTATAGTACAAATGAATTTTTATTATGAATTAATAATTGTAATTTTGATGACAATGAAGAAATGGCTATTGACTTAAAAAAATTGACATGTATTATATGATTATTATGTGTAATATAATGTATAGTTATTATGACATTTGGAATGCAACTATAACTCAATTTAAATTTGAATTTTTAGATATTTTATTAGTATTTTGTATGCTCTTTCAAGGGCGAAACATATGGAACTTTTTAATATTGTTTACCAGCTGTAACAAACCATGTTTCATGCAAATAAACTTTCATTTCATTTCAACGAGTGGTGAATAAAGAACTGTCAGGCGTGAACTGGCATATAATTTCGAACCCCATCCCGACACGTAACAATATTATCACGCTATCACCTGCGGGGAACGAGCAGTGAACCTTTATTTCTAACTAACTCCACACGTATGAAGTCGCGGGCGGCCGCTAGTAAAATAATATTTTGATTAAGCGACACAACATACTTGCTTGACAACCCTGCTCTCGAAATGTGTACCGAATATTCGGTGCTGTGTTAATGTTTGCGCGTCGTCGGTTAATATTATGTCGATGTTACATTTTCCGTTTCCGAGATTACTTCTTGTTCCTCGCATTCTTATGTCGAAAATGTAATTTTGTTAGCAAATTGACAACATTAGGGCTATTAATATTATTGGCAAATGTAACATTTAACGATTGCTTTTATTTTTAATCAATTACTTATCAAAGATAACCAACAATAGTTTTTGCACTTATTATGTATAATACTCAGATTTCATGTGATTTTTTTATTGTGTAGTGTTAACGCATGATTAAGAAATTCTGCCTGCACCGGAACGTCGCTCCATTTTTACCAATAGAAGCAGCTTTGACCCAGGTGATCAAAAAACCCCCCTCAACACTTATTACTTACTCTCTACGCAATTAAAATTTCGTACGCTCAAGTTTCCTTTCGCAATTTTCGTTTTATTTATTTATTTTGTAATTTTATCGCAATATACGCATTATTCAAGAAACAACTGAGCTTTATTGAAGAGTACGCATAACGCCGATATGTAGATTGGTATAATTAATAACTAAGGTCAGTATGGATGATGATGGAGTAAATCAAACGAAATTCTATATAAGCTGTAAGTAAGATTTTTCAAAAATAATGTACACATATTTTTTCTTTTATTAATCAACAAAAAAAAGAAGATAAGCGCGTAAAAGTTTAAAAAACTTGTGACGTCACTTCTAAGTAAAAAAATTTCCCAAGACGTGACGTCCTCTATAACGTTCTTATTATGTGAATAAAGAAAAAAAAAGTGCCCAATCCTTTTTGATAATCTACCTGATAGATGTAGAAAAAAGTTAGTCGTCATCCCTATTGATCCATGTTAAGTCCGACGTTCCCACGAAAAAAGAAAAAGTACCTTCTATTTTATTCGTAAATACAAGGTTTTATACATTTCACCGAACGCTACAAGGTCAAACGAATTTCCTAATCAACAATTTCTGTAGGTAGCCCTAAATTACTTTGAATGATCAAAGGTCTAATGAAAGGGTCCTAATGCCACTAGTTTTCTGCGTACTGATAATGTGAACGTATCGTCCATTAGGGTAAACTATAATTGAAATGATTTTCAGCGAACCAGACTCAGGGTATTTGTACTGATATTTTTAGTTCAAATTTAGGCTCAATCTTGCTTAACACATTATTTCATCTTTGTCAATTTTCTAAATTGATATACAGATGAAGTGGATTTAAACATAATAAAATTGTCGAACATCCGGGGGGGAAGCGTCTATTGGCTTTCCCCGCTTAAGCCTCGATGACACGGGGCGAGTGTACAAGCTATAAGCGAACTCGCTGGCTTGTAGCTTGTAAACTCGCCCCGTGTCACCGAGGCTTTAAGAAACGATCAATAGATATACATTCCGTGTAAACAAAAGAAATAACTAACTATATATATAGTAATACCTAATGAGAGAATCTGTCTAAGCTTATAAATTTGATTTGAGAACTTTGGTTAAAGTGGGCCTATCGCCGTACTTGAAAAAGACAATTAAACGACGGTAAGACGGTTTCAAGGTGTCGCCTATTCGAGAGGTTACGAATCTCGGTGGGGGCAGATGTTTTGTAATGAGTACGAGCATTTGTACTCCATTCATGGATGTTTAATATGTATTTCTATATAAATATATACTTATATATGTATGAGTATATGTATTCAATCCGTTACCCTAGCATCCCATAACACAAGACTTGCTTACTTTGGGGCTAGGATATTGGTTTGCGAAATATTTATATTTATGCCCAATTCTAGTATAATTCACTGAACTTCCAGAGCAGTCTATTCTTCTCCTTCTCTAGAGAGTATGTTATAGATATGGACACACTGTCGTATTTCGTTTTAAATATAGAAAATGAATAATAATATGCCAGAATTAACCACTGCATGGCTTTCGCAGTCCTTAAAACAATCAACCTGTCGAAAGCTAAACAAATATTTATTTTAAATTACTGAGACTGTGTTGCCATGCCAATACTACCCGATCCCAACAATATACGACGTGAGCGCCAGATGCCCTTATCTGTGAAACATGTTTGAACAAACCCAGTGCAGGTGCTGCCATAATATTTTCTTTTTACCCATCGCACATTATGCCTCAGAATATTAAAAGAAAAACTTTTTGCTTGCTGTTTCTCTGCATATAAAAAGTTGACTACTATGTTTTTATTAACATTGCTTTTGTTTGCAGTTTGCTGCTTAAGTCTGTTGTTATTTTTTTGTAATAATAGAAAATCAAAAAGTTTGTTTCATTGTTTAGACTAATATTATAGCCAACGGGAATTTCTTTCGACTGAGCAAACACTGTTTGCATTATAATTAATGTTATTTTCAAGATCACATACGATATATTAACAACGATTGAGACAATTCAATACTTTGTGCTTGAAATTCGCAAACAACAACACTATCAAAAGTAGTATTCTAAAACCTCTGTAGAAAAAAACGAAGTTGCAGAAAAGAAAGGCAAATCAGCCAGTTGTCAACATCGATTCGAATTTTAAATTAACCAACAACGGGTAGACGATTTGATTTGTTTTTAATTAACAAAGGAGTTTGTCGCCCTGCCGGTTCGTTCACATCTCCAGTAGTTAGTCAGTGTCACTGGCAAAGTCGATAATTACAGCGATTTGTTACGTCACGCAGCCAACGACGATGTCGCGTCCTCTTGCAGCAGATTCTGCGTGAAGTGAACCGTGAACGAGATAAAACTCCCAATAGAAACGGGTAAATTGGTGCAAGTCAAGTCGGCAGATGTTTTCAAGTGTAACGTACTGTGTTCGAAAATTATGGAGTTAAGTTAAGAATAAGTCCGTAGATAAGGCTTTGTGGTAACTCGTGCTTTGTACATTGAGGAAAAGGCTACGAATGAATTTTCAGCATATTTTCTTTTAACACTTAAAGAAAATTTATGTTTTAAAAAACAATCTGTTAATAATGCGTTTATTAAGAGAAAAAATCCGAACCGTATATTACCACAAAGCAGTGAGTTGCAAAATGACTTTCTATGATAAGTTCATGACACCGCAGGTCAACACGCTTGCTCCAATAACGCAAGGAAGATAAATTATGGTATACAAAGCAAAGAGGTAACCTCTTTACACAACAGAACACCTACCGTGGTACAGACCAGGACACGCTTAGAGATACAATATCTCGATATAATTTGAAGATGGTCATCTTTTCCATGATATGGATCGAACAGGCTCAAGTAAAACTATTATTTATATTATTCATTGTTTTTTCTTTTTCAATATTACATTGTTCACCGAGGGGACAAATTGATAGATCACCAACGAATGTGTTGTTGTTTGAGGATTATATATGACACCGTATTTTTTTTAATACCCTTATATTATAATCTATAATTGAAACTGTTTAATCACAATCTGTCGCGCGTTAAATTGTCTACTGTGCGAAGACTATCCATGATCGGTCGGTCTTAATGTATATTGAAGTATATAATTATGTATATATATATATAATATTTATAACAAATCATATAAAGTGCACAGGTGTACCATTAACAATTGGTTAACGTTTCACTGCCGGTTTTAAAAGTCCTCCATCGTTAATCTTTTCCATTTAACATCGAAGCAATACAGATTAAATGATGGTACTGTAATTTAAAATTTCAAAACGAGTTAATATTTTCTGAGTGCTTATGCTCATCCTACAAAACAATGAACAAACTTGATTACGTTCCAACTTAAATTTTCCTTGGCATTTGTAAAGATGAAAGATTTGCTTTTATCTAAATAGTAATGAAATTAAAACTTTTCTAAATAGTTTTAAGTGGATACTGCACAGAGTTATTACCAAACAAAAAGTTTTATGTCAATTTAATTTATGTTGAAATAACGAATAAGCAAAGGAACCCAATTCCTGTAAGACGCAGCGTACACCAGAAGAGGCGCGGCGAAGATACTGAGAAGATAAAAATTTAAGTTGAATTCTTGTATTATAAGTTTAAAAATTTCATCGCAATCATCAAACATTACCCAAGCAACGCACAGCGCTGAGAAGGGGCCAAGAGAGACGACGCGCGACAACCCCGCTCCGTGGCTCTAGGTCGCACACGGAGTCCAACTCGAATACCAAGCATGGCATCTTTGCCACGCCTCTCCCGGTGTGGGCTGTGCCTAAGTCGTCAAACTTTGGCAACCTCATTGACTGAAAGGGTATCCTTACTTATGTTTCCTCTATGCTGTATTAATCTGATCGGCATCATTGGGTCATTTAAATCCCCGTTATTAGCTGCACTTCGTTATAGTACAAAAAAAAGGTGAATTATTCGTGCTGCTTTCTCGATGTACTTAGTTGAATAAAGTATCAGTTTTTTAATAATTTCTATTTTTTTTTTCAGATTAATAAACGTGGATTTGCCGGTTCCAATGGTGTAAACATAAATAAATCCAAAATAAAAAATACCAAAATATTTTATATAACTCTTGACTAGTTCAGAACAATACTAAAATCATATCATTGTCTCAAGCGCCACGTCAAAAAATAATAATGGATTTTCAACAAAAAATGTTTGTGTATTCGATAAAGATCGGTGCCTGGCCTCCTATTTTCTCAATATAGCAGAATGAGTCGTAAGAAAAGAAAATAAAGGTTTGATGTTATTGTAAAAGTTGAAGAAAATTTCTTTTATCAGATATTTACTAAAATATTGTTAGAAGTATTACGCAACTGAAAAACTTGGCGAATGTTTTTAAAGTTATTTCCTTTGTTCCACATAAATATAGCTCCAAGTTATTGTTTGACTATTAGAGAAAATAAAAAAGAAGACTTTTTAGAAATTGTAAATAAAGGTAAGATGAGTGTTGCGACATTGGTCAAGTCTGATATTAGTTAAATTGTCAAATTGACAATTTAAAATAAGAACACCTAAAATGCCATAAATAAGAAATTTAATAATTATTTTGCGTATAAATAAAAGCTTTTCGAGCGGTTATATTAAAACTTTCATCTTCTGTGTTTACTCCAATAAGATTGTCGGTTTTTGGCGCGAACACCGGTCCGGATCCAGATCCGGCTTGTCAGTGGCCTTCTCGTACACACTAGAACCTCGCTACTGTATCTTTTTGGTTACAGTTACAGTCCTAAAAAAATGAGAACGCTGTATGAAAGCGTTCCGGTGACGTTCTGGGGATGAGGTAGCCCCCATTCCTTCCACTAGACCTGATATTAAATGTGACTGGAATCCAGTTAAACAAAACTTTTGTAGCTTTCGCCATTGCTTTCAAACCAACTCAATTGAAATTAAAGGCAAGTCACGTTCCATCAAACCTAATAAATAAATATCAATGCGTTCATTTCTTTTCAAAAGTTCAGTACGTGGATAGAAATCGGGTGTGTTTTGTGAAAAGCAAAGACAGTGTCATACGGGAAAACTTTTTTGAAAAGTTTCTTTGAGTGGAAAAACTTGTACTTAGACAATAAGAATGCATGAAATATTTATAAGCGCTATAACACTTCGAGACTCCTATTTTCCACCTAACTTTGTATGAAGTACTATTGAAATATATAGGTACACATCCGAAAATAATTGTTTTGTCAGAGACTCAGGCCCTGGCAACGTGGATTAAGTTAGGTATAAAAAAAGAAGATTGTAGGGTTCAAAATAATTTCACAACGCTTAAGCTTTAAATAACTTATTTAAAGTAATAATAAAATAAAGATAAACTTTTACAAAAGACATGTATAACTTTATAAAAATATGTACTCCAGTACCTGTATACCTAATATTAATATCATGACAAATAGGTGGTAAAGTAAGCGTGTAAGGGTTTCCTTTAGTAGGTACCGTATATTATTCGTTAAATTTAAATTGCTATATTTTTTATCCGGTATTTTAAAATTGATGTAAAATTTCGTGCATCCATAAGGAGCCCAAGCAGTGGGGATATAATAGGCTGACCATGATGATGAGTTATTATCTTCTTTAAGATTTTTGCTGGATTGACAATATATCTCTGCTTTTCATAAACTTGTCGGTATTAAAATTTGAATTAATAAAAACCATAAACGAACATTTCAAAATTAACGGTAGCCAAAGAGGTTGAATATGGAGCAAATAATAAAAGCTAGTCTGTGCGGAAAGAGAATGGGCGTGGCGAAAAACGGAACTAACATTAAGATTTTTATTTAGCAATCAAACTCAGCAATCTGTAAAACGTCAAAGTTTTGTATTGATTTTTGTTGTGATTTCTTGCGGTTTTTGTATTTAATCATGTCTAAAAGGGGTAAAACCTTACAAATACGGTACAAAAGCACTACAGCGCCCTCCAATCTAAATCCCATTCTCTTTCCGCACAGACTCTAACGGTGTGATGTATACCAGAGAATTGCACTAAAGTATTGACACATCGAAAGGGATTCTCCTTCTCATTGAAGTTGCACAAAGAACTCTTGAGTAAGTATCGGAAATTGTGCAATGAGGACGGTATCTGAGTGTTCTATTCGGATAGTCAAAAAGTAAATAGGAGCTATTAGTTAATCGAAGCATGATAGAGCAGAGCACTTAAGGAGCTTACAACTGTCTTCACTCCGACACAAAAGGTAAATAGGTATGTGAACTGAAATAAATCAGAGAAAAGCATTATATAAGCAACAAATATGTATATACTTTTCTACGATACAAAGGGCAATAATATGTGTGACAGAAATCATATTATTTTCGTTTTTTTTTTTGTCAAAGCTTCGTTCGCATAAAGGCAAGTTCTCAGAAACACAGTACTAAGGATTTCTTTTAATAATAGCGCACAATCGAAAATAATATAAATCCACGACCATAATAATTAATAAAACATCAAAGATTATAAATTTTTGCAGCTCCACTTTCAATGTTCTCGACAAAAGGTCTCACCGAAAATATTAACTTGCATAATTAATCATTATTTTTTATGTTTGTCTTCTTGTGTTGGTTTTACAGATCTTGCTTTTATAGTATATATGTTATGGGCTAAGTGATTAATCGGGCATTATTCTTAATGCCCGGGCAATATGAACAATGCCAAATAAGAGCGGGCAATGTGATAATACATTCAATTTATCACATTGCCCGGGCATTATGAATAATGCCCAGTGCCTATTGGGCAAAGTGATGCAAAGCATGTCTAATACTTTCAAATGAATACTTAGTTACATAGACCGAGCATTACAAGTAATGAAATCAATTATCGGGAAGAGTAATAATAAAAACATGTTTTATAGTTTAGTATTTATTTTTAAAATTTAAATAATCAAACTTCGGTTTTACTTCGATCAATTTACGAAGGGCTACATTTAGAAACTATAGTCTATAGCAGTTTCAATGCAGTTTGTTTGAAAAATTCATTAAATCTGTTAAATGTTCAGAATCTATGGTTCCCTATTTACCAGCCAGTACTTCTGTCCGCGCCTCCGGGCTCTAAAAAACACTCTAGAGGTAGGGCAGACCAAGACCACGGCGTGTCGGGGTTGACCAAGTCGGTTATGAATTAAAGACTGTTGTAAAGCCACATTTACCTTTTTTTCTAAGTGTTGAGCCCATACTATTTTTTATTTACCAAGATCTCAAAACAAACACAAAATGGCGAAACATCTGTCATTTTGACAATAGTACCAACGTTTTGAATTTATTCACACTGGTCCAAGCGATAAATTCAAGCTATCTCAACCACTGACTTATTACATGGACCACGAGCCGTCTGGCATTATTAATAATCACTTGGCCCATATACACGAATCCTGTAAGGGCATCCGAAACATTAATATAGTTAATTTCTTAAAACTAAGTAGTCTTCATTAGTATTCTTAGTTGATATAGTACATAATAGAATATTTTTAAATGATTTAAGCTAATACAGTACATATAATAAATAGTCATTGAAAATTGATAATTATTATAAAATTAAACGAATGACTAATCACATTATATAATTTATTTTTAATTGATTGAAATAAATTATTTAATATGTGTAATACTGCTTCATTCTCATATTATCTATCTTTCCTTAAAAAAAATCTTTATGACTATAGTTATAGTATTTTTTTTAATAAGTAATTGGTGTAATTTTTATTTAAGTATTATAATTTATTTTGTTTAATTTTGAATGTTAAAGTTGAGATTTTCTTATATACTAACTGTGCCCACGACTTCATACGCTTGGATATCGGAAAATAACAACATGTCGCAATATATGTAGGTTACATGATTTTTCCGGTGAAGTGAAAAGCTCTTCTTTGTAGATGCTATTGGATTTAAAATCCTTTAACTTTTTACTTTGGGCAATAGAAAAACTGAAAATGAAATAACAGGTATTAAAGTTCACTTCCGCAATGAATAAAGTCTCGCAACGAGTAAAAATAGCTCTTGACATACCCAAAGACGTGCACTGCTATTCTGTAAGAACAAACACACTTTTCATAGTGTGATTTGAAATTAGAATACGAATTTCAAATAACTTCAATGTCTAATTTCAAATCGCACGCTACTTCCGCGGTAAAAAGTAAGTTTGATCTTAAGAGATTTTTCCATACAAACTTTCTCGATTGATTCCTCCTTGATTTTTATCACTAAAGAATTTATGTTCATACATAAAATTTAATTTTTACTCATTCCCCCTTATCCCTATCTCACGGTGTTTGCCAATGCGTGACAGCAACAGTTTTTCAAATACCTAATTCTCAAATTTCTCTTAGCTCGCGTACAGCTAATGCGTTAATAATGCCCGTAGCCATCCCATACGCAGCAAAAATGAGATACGATTAAGTATTTAAATTGACGCCAATTTTCAATGCCTAGTAAATTGAAGATCTCAAAATGCATTTTAGCAGTTTCAATTTGTTACTTACTTACAGGCACCAATTTCATTTTTTTCCTTGTGTGGAGGATAAGGACTGTATTTTTAATTATTATTACAGAAAATAAAACAGTGGTGGCAGTGACAAGGTAAAACAATCTATTTTAATGTCAAAGAATAACAAACTCAATAAAAAAAGTACCAAAAACTCATAGAGAAAACATAGTGATATAAATGGTGCGCTATCCGGCACATGGTCCCCTTTTTTTTAATTGGAAATGCGATCAGCTTCTTAAGAGGCCTTCGCAGGATTCCTGATGGAGTGGAGACGTCTGCTACCCGAATTACACCATCCTTCCCTGGGCAAACGGCTGAGATCCGACCTCTTGGCCACGATGACCTCGGTAAGGTACCATCGGCGATGATAACCACGTCGCCGACTTTAAGAGTTGGTACATTTCCAGGAACTCGCCTCGGACAAAGAGTTGGCAAATATTCTTTAATCCACCGTTGCCAGAATATGTCGGCCATTGCCAAGGTTCTACGCCAGCCTTGCCTGCTGCAGAGATCTGATAGCTGTAGTGATGCAGGAAATGGTCTTCCGGATGATGAACCCAGGATAAAGTGAAGAGGTGTGAGGGCTTCTTGATCATTAGGCTTCGTAGGAACGTGGGTTAAAGGGCGAGAATTCACGATCGCCTCTACTTCACACAAAAGAGTGGAAAGGACCTCATCAGATGGAGTTCTGTCACCAAGGGAAATTTTCAATGCTGTCTTTACTGATTTGATCAGCCTCTCCCAAGCTCCTCCCATAAAGGGTGCTGAAGGGGGTATAAATTTCCAGCGAATTATTTCAGATGTTGCGTAATCGGAAACCGCTTGGCCGTAAAGTTGTTTCAGTTGCCTATTTGCTCCGATGAAAGCAGTTCCGTTATCGGAGTAAATTTCAGACTTAGTTCCACGACGCGCAATAAACCTTCTGAGAGACATAATAGCAGCATCTGTACACAGGGAATGCACTATTTCTAAATGTATGGCTCGAACAGTGAGGCAAGTGTATAGAGCCACATACCTCTTCTCGCGTCTTCGGCCGATAGAAATCGTAATAGGGCTAAAATAATCTAACCCCACGAAGGAAAAAGGTCGTTTGTGGTGGGCCAACCTTGCTGGAGGTAAATTTCCCATGACAGGTCGGAAAGCTGAAGCCCGACGTATTCGGCAGGACTGGCATGCGCGTGCTACGGCTCGGACAGTGTTTCTGAGGCTCAGGATCCAGTATAATTGTCGTAGCTCATTGACGACTGTCTCATTATTTGCGTGGGCCTTCTTCCGATGGTAATGTAATAAAAGAAGGCGGACAGCGTGATGTTTACCATCCAACATTATGGGAGACTTCATTTCTTCACTTACACCGGAGGCTGCCACAATTCGCGAGGATAAGCGGAGTAAGTGATCTTCATCGTATGAACAAGGTAATTTTGAAAGGCGACTTCGAGGTGCAGAGGTCTGCCCATTTCTAATATTTCTTAGGTCTTCAGGAAATGAATCAATCTGACTTTGACGGAGAATATGTATTTCAGCAAATCTGAGGCCATCTGCTGTCAGAGTGCTCTGATCGCACTGATTCCGTGAAGTTGGTGTCGATGAAAATGGAACGAAGTCGAAAAAGGATTTGCTTACTCTACATGAATAGTCTACGCAAAAACCTCTCTTTTTCAAAGCTCTAATACGCAACAAGAATAAAAAGCGATGAGCTTGGGCCGTAGAACGGAGTAAACGGGTCCAAGAACTGAAGCGTGATGAGTCTGCGGTAAGTGGAACGGGACAATTTTCTTCTACAGTGAGATGAACATAAACTTTTGGAGTAGGCTTACTTTCTAAGATGGGACGGACTATCGCTGGCTCAATAGGCCAATCGGAAGTCAATAAAAATTCTGGACCTTTGACCCAGCGCGAATCCTTATCAAGGGCTCCCCGCTTGAGGCGCGTTGCGTCATCAGCAACATTAAGATGGGTAGGAACCCATCGCCATTCACAGACATTGGTAAGTTCGATGATCTCACCGATCCTATGAGCAACGAATGGTTTGTAGCAGCGAGCGTCATTGCGGAGCCAACCCAAGACGTTCTTGGAATCACACCAGAATAAGCGTCTTGTAAAGGACATGGTAAAGTTTTGTATGAGCGACTGCCCTGGCAATGTATAAATACTGTACTTAGTAATATTTAATGGTAAATGGCTGAATATTTATAATCTCTATGAAAAAAGGCTCAGGCACTTTTCATAAAGTCACAATCTTGAAAATTATGAAAACTCCTACTACTTCATTACCTTACTACAGTTGATAAAAGATGTTGCCAATTATTTACATAGTCATCAATTTCGCATTTTCTTAGAAGCTTTCTTCCCATTTCTGTGATTAACTCTTCACAAAAAGTTTTTAAGCCAAAAAAAATAAATACAAACAATTTGTTATCGTCGGCCTGACAAAAATCTGTGAAGTTTTATTTTGTCCACTTGCAAAAATTAAAGGATTAATTATCATACAGCCTTGTCGCAAGCCTGATCAGAATAGTAAAATCTATTATTTTAGACCTTCAGTGATATGTTATAATAAAAATTAGGGCCAAATATGTCATAGTTTGAAGGAGTTTAGAAATAATATTGTTTATTTCGATATACTTGCACAATTATTTTTTGTGTTCATTTATTTTGTATAACGGAACATTTTGCTTTTTGAACAGACATGAAGTCAATTTTTATACTTTTAAATATTTGATTATTTCACGAAAGTTGTATGAGAATAATAAACACGTAATAATAATAATAAAAAAAAGTAAATTAACGGGCTAGTGCGAAATATTTATACACGTTAAGGGCAGTTTCCTAGTCATGTCCTTTATACCTAGCGCCCTCTACTATAGTACTAGCTAAACGAGCCGCTATTAAAGCCGCCTGAAGCTCTAGCCTAGGAATACTAGACGGCTTTAGAGGAGCTACACGTGATTTACTAGACACTAGTGAGAGTTGTATATGTCCGCTTGGGTATAAAAACGATAGTATGCAACTGCTGTATAAGCCTGTTCACTGGCGTCTGCGAACAGATGCAACTCAATGGCAGGATCTATTAGCTGCATATTATAACAGCGTGGAATTTGCAGTTGTGAAGTAATTATTAAATCTTTGAACCATTCATTCCACGCTGCTACTTCCGGTTGTGGAAGCACTGCGTCCCAGTTAAGGTTCATCTGCCAAGCATTCTGGAACATGATACGCCCACGAATGACAACAGGAGCCAGAATGCCCAGGGGATCGAACACGCGCATTAATAACGACAAAACTTTTCTCTTAGTTAGTCGATCTGGTGAAGCCTGATCGTTATTTTTGGCGGGTGTGTTAAAACTAATGGTGTCCGTAATCGGTTGCCAAATCAAACCAAGTGCTCGAACAGGGGGTGATAAAGAGATAGGCGAAGAGTGTTCGCTATAGCAAATGTTTTTATCTTTAAATCGCTCCTCTACGAGCTCACGAGGTAACAATTTAAGAGCAGTAGGGTCATTTGACACCCAGCCTCTCATCTCCAAACCAGCACGTGCATGTATTTTGACTATGTCGGATGCAAGCTCTGCGGCAATATCCGCTGACTCGACAGATCCGATATAGTCATCCATGTAAACGTCACTAATTATGGCATGTGCTGCTTCGGGGAACTCCTCTTTAAATTCGAGGGCATTTACATTTTTCATGTACATTGCCGTAAAAGGACTAGACACAGCGCCAAAGATCATAGAGGACATTCTATAAACACCTAAAGGGTCCTTGGGGCTATCTCTCCATAAGAAACGTTGCGCGTCCCTATCGTGCTCGATAATTTTGAATCTAGGGAACATCTCTTTGATATCCGCTGTCATAGCTACTCTTCCTTCCCGGAATCGAAGTAAAATATCAAAAAGAGGTTGTAACAAATCAGGTCCAGTAAGCAATAAATTATTAAGGCTAACGCCGTTGCTCTTGGCTGCAGCGTCATGAACAACACGCAGTTTGTTTGGTTTGTTGGGATTTGTCACGCCAAAATGTGGAACAATGCAATTTATTTTAATTTTAGAAACTGGTCCCTTTGCTCCTATTTTTGATGCGAGATCAGTGTCGATAAAAGTAGCCGTTGACCCGTCATCAAGTAGCGCATAAGTGTCCACAGTACCGAGTGAGACCCGCTACGGTAACGGCTATCATTTTCAACAGTGGGCGTAAACTAGTTTGCGGGGCGGTAAAAGAACTGGTATTGTGGGCTACGATGTCAGAAAAATCTTTATGCAAAACTTCGGAAGGATTTTCTATCAGTGAGTGGCTCGCACCCGAAGTCCCAGGTTCGATATCCTCATCGTTTTCACTAACATGAGTTACCAAAGCGGTCTGATCGTGTAAAAGTCTATGATGTTTGAACATGCAAATCTTAACTTTGCAAACCTCCTTTGACATCTTGCAATTTTTATAATTGTGCGAACCTTTTTTCAGGCATTTATGGCAGAGCTTTTTGCCAACTGCCATCTGTCATTAATTGACAAAGTATCAAAAAAGTCACAACAACTCAATGTATGATTTTTACCGCAATATGGACATAATTTATTTACGATTTCTGAATTATTTGATAAATTCGTAGATTTTTTATATTCGTGAGCAATTACGGGAATGTCAGTTAAGCTCGAAGCATGGATTTTCTCTACCTTTTTGAAGGAAATCGAACTGTCTGTTATTACACCAAACTGGAGCTGAAGGTCTACCTCCCGTGAAAGGAAACGAGATAGGAGTTCTAACTTCGTAATACCGCTATTGTGAATGTAGTTTGTGTATCCAAAGTCAGCCCATCGATTTCGTAATATAGGTGATAATTTACTCAGGATACACTGATAGAGTTCCGGTGACTCTAAATAAGGTTTCTGATTAAGCAGCTTAATGACCTCTACACATATACAAACTCGGCAGGCGAACTTGTTCAAATCGGCACTGTTATTATTAATCCGCGGTTAAGCTCGAATTGTAGCTGTTTCCTGTAAAACAATTAGTTCAGGTCTACCAAACCTGTGGTCCAAAGCCTGCACGACTTCGGTAGAGTCTCGCGCAGTAACAAGAAGTACTGCCACTGCTTCATGTGCGGCTCCTCGAAGAGCCATACTGAGACGTAGTAAATTGTCAGCCGACGAATAAAGTGACATAGTTTCTTGAAAAACGCGTTTGAATGCTAACCAGTCCAGTGGATTTCCGTCGAATACAGGTAGACGTCCATCTCCAAACTTAGGCTTAGATTTGCTGTTGCCAGCTAATGAAGTAATTGCTTCAGCAAGTAACTGTATATCAGACAAATTTGTATTATTAACAATAGGATTAGTATTACTATTAGCAGCAATTACACATTGTAAATCAGACCGCAAAGAACTTATATTGTTAAAAGTTCTAACAACATTATTAGCAGATGTAGGATGACATATAGTCTTACTGTTTACCACATTTAGGTTACAGGAAGAGTTTTGTACGTTAGCGGAAACACAAACATTATTAGACACTACAGGTCTTGTGTTGTCCTGCGTATTAGGTGGAGTAGGGTCACTCATAGCTACACACAAACTTTTAGGCAACGTAGGCCTCGTGTTGACTATAATATGATTACTACTCGATACCTGCTCAAAACCGACGTTATGAGATTGCTCACGTACTTCTACAGCAACAGGGATAGCAGAATTAAAACATTCATCTAACCAATTATGCACATCCTTATTTGACAGTCTGCTTGAGAGTTTACTGCTGCTTCTATTACGCAAGCTTTTGCGCTCCTCAATAGCAGCGATCTGCGCCTGCATACGGAGCTGCAACGCATCACGCTCTCGTTGCATCACCTCGCGCTCTCGTTCAAGAGCTGCACGTTTCATTTCGGCAACCTTTTGTGCGCAATCCGCTTCAAGAGCTTTTATAGTTGAGTTAACAGACCCTGAAACAGAACTAGCTGAGGAGATGTGACTTCGCGTTGATGTATGGGGGTTCCCGTGCATAGCGGGCGGAACATTTTGCTCCTGCATCACTTGCTTACGTTTACTTGCTCTTGTCTCTACCACCATTTATGATTCAAAGACGGTGGAAGGACCACAATGTGGAGGATAAGGACTGTATTTTTAATTATTATTACAGAAAATAAAACAGTGGTGGCAATGATAAGGTAAAACAATCTATTTTAATGTCAAAGAATAACAAACTCAATAAAAAAAGTATCAAAAACTCATAGACAAAACATAGTGATGTAAAAGGTGCGCTATCCGGCACACCTGGTGTGACTCAGGACTTTTAAGTATGTATATTATCTACTTAAAACCGCCCCAAAAAAACTGGCAAAGTCCGTTGTGGTTATGCTGCTTTCAAAGCTTTACCATTTGCTACCGCACCGCACCCGCTCCTACTAACATGGTATGTTAGTAGGAGCGGGTGTGAAATCCTCCTGGATTTCCTACAGCCGGCTGCAAGGTTATCTCAGACTCCCCTGAGTAGGGCATGATGCGGTATAACCGACGATCTTTTCAAGTGCTTATATACTTTTATAAAAACGTTACGTTAGCGAGACTCAGAAGCGGTTGCTGTTGGTACTCGCGGTAGCGTTGTGGAAATAATGATATTTTAGTGTGGGTTTTCAATAGTATTTTTATTATTTTGTTGCAATGCAAGGTTTTACGCTACAATAACTTTATCTATGTCACTATTAATGTTTTCTTATAAGGAATTTTCAATAGGTAAGAAATTTTCTTTATACAAAGTTGTACTACTATGTCCCTAAAAGTAACAAACCCATCTTAACCGTTGTAGTTTTCCTTAAAAGTTCATGAAAAACCTATTATCATGAATTTTTCCAAGCTTTTCAAGTCAATAGTTTAGCTTTTAGTGGGGGGGGGGACGTCCTACTCGAACAAAATTAGCTTTTTAGAGTTCAATATTTTGCAAACGGATCCCCAAATCGAAAAATAGCCTTAAGAACCCCTAAGTAATTTCAAAGGACCTATTCAACAATATCCCACACAAAGGGGAAGATGATGAAAAAAAATCATCCCCAGCTTGCATTACCCTTAAAAAATATTTTTAAAAAAAATATTCAACCATTTATCGATATACATATCTCCACAAAATTACAGCTCTCTAGTGCTAATAGTCTCCAAGCAAAACCGGGGACGGATAGACGGACATGATGAAACTATAAGGGTTCCTTGTCAGGACTACGGAATGCTAAAAACGAGTGATGTACTAAAAAAAATATATCCCACTCACCAATCCACATTGAAGCCGCGTGACGGGTCATCGTCCAATCTCTCTATTCCACCTAAAAAATCTCTTACCCATAAATCCGCATTGGGTCTTCGTGATGGGTCATGGCCATCGTATGACATCATAAACAAAAATCAAAACCAAGTTCACAGCCACCGCTGTCAGTGGTCGTCCACCTAGCTGCCGATCAGTTACCCACCCAGCTTGCTGCCTAGATAGCTGCCTCGCTAGGTTGTGACGGAAAAATCTTATATTTCTTTATACTTAACACCCAACCGCCACACCGACCAAAAAGGAACTTCGTTCCATTAAGTACCAAAAAAAGTTGTTTAAAAACTGGATATAATTATACAATTCATGCGATCCACATTACAATATTCTTTGCATTAGTTGTTGTAATAATAATTTTCCATAAGAAATAAACGAAATGTTATGATACTGCAGCCACCTCCATGAACCTTGTATTAATTTTATCATCAATTTAAAATCTGCGTAATGCTTACGTGATTTACCAACTACGATATCTCATATAACTACACGAATTTAATTAACAATACTTAAAATTAAGTTAAATAAAAATATTTAATTTTATGCAAATCTTTCATAACCCAAAAATAAACTTTCGTATTTTTAACATAAGGATTACATATGGGTCCTAATTTTAGCTAAGAATGTGGGACAAAGATGACGTGTTGTCAGTTTCAGCAAATATTGTAGTTATTGCCGGCTCTTTACTACGAAAACCCAGATATTACGAATCATAATTTAACAAGCTTATCTTTTAAGGCTCTGTCTAGAAATTTATAACTTAAACAGCCACCTAGGGCGTGTAGTGCCTTAAGCGGGATCACGGAGCGGACATCCGTCGGGGAGATCCACTCCGTGCTGCGTAACGGGACCTGTTTAACCCGTCACTGGTCCCGTTTAACCCGTCACTGGTCCCGTTTAACCCGTCGCGGGATCCACGAGGCGGGTGCCTCTCGCAGCGCCGCTAGTACAATTTCGATTGCGCGGGTGAACAGAATGGATCATTTTTGTTGAAACCTAGTTAAAAGATAACGTAGACGAGAGCATAGAAGACAACCAGTCGAGCGTGCAAAGTCGCCCGCGGGGCGTGAGGCGGGTCTATGAAGCTAACACGTCAAGCGTGCCCCACTTAACGCAGCGCACGGTCTTAGAGCGTGCGCTGAGTTGAACAAGGGGCCATTCGCCTAACGGAAATGCTTTGGAAAACGCTAATGCTTTTGATTTCATTTTGTTATTTCTGACCGCCGAAGGTTTTCAAATACCTCACGCTCGTTTTCTTTAATATTGTTATTACCAATTCAAAAGAAAAAAAAAGAGCGCGAGGCATTTGAAAACCTCAGGCGGCTAGAAATAACTAAATGAAATCGTAAGCGTTAGCGTTTTCCAAAGCATTTCCGTTAGGCGAATGGCCCCCTGGGCACGGTGCGGGCGTCCGCGCGGCGTGCAGTTTTTATGTCATTTCATAGAGACCGACTGCGCGCGAGACCCGCCCTACGCGGCGCTGCTCCATGAAATAACATGACACAAACACGCCGAGCGTACGCGCTTAAACCTCGCACACAAATTCAGCGAATAGTTATAGGAATATTTTATTTTTATTTATTTGAAATGTTGTTAGCGTATAAGGCTAAACATAATAGTAGAATTGCATAATATTTGACGAGATTTGGCTTTAATTTTTGGGTGCAAGCGCTGATGAATTTATTTATATATTTTTTAGGTACAGACCAATTAACATTACCGTCTTCGGTATATAGTCATGAGCCAGAACTTGATGTATCCCAGTGATGCGTTATCAATCATAGTTATGTTAGTAAATATATATAGTCTTTCTTTCCTATTCTTCCTATCCTATTCCTATTTTAAATCCAGTACTCATGACCTTAATTATTGACGTAACCTTAACTATTCTATCATACTTAATAAACTAAGTAATGGAGTAAGCACCATGTCCGCCGCTTTTGATATAGTTTGCTGGCGGAGAGTGCTCCAGGGAAAAAAACCTTTATCAGCACCTCTGGGAATCTTTTAAATGCACAAGCCTTAGTGAGCTTTCGCAAACTGAGTTAGAGCTTACTCCACAGGGAACTATCGCGATGCGCTGCGATCGGAGGATCTAAGCTATTTAGATAATTAAGTAGCGTTCCTCGTGCAGATGTAGGAAATACTCGTGAGAAAGTTTCCACAATTATTTCACTAAAGAAACATGTGCTATCTTAAGAGTTTATTATTTGTGTAAAAATACTTGATAACAAATTATATTATTGATGGTGATAAAAGTAATTTCTTGGAATGAACTTCCTTTTCGGACGGTATGGCGGATGAGGCGGCCATATCGTCCGCAAAGGAACTTCGCTAGGCGATAAATTTGTAAGATTTTTCAGTCATAACCTAACGAGGCAGCTATCTAGGCAGAAGGGTGGGTAGCTAAATGGGCATCTAGGAGGACAACTACCGATGGCGGTAGCTGTGGACTTGGCTTAAATTCTTCTCTCTCTCTCTATTCTCTTTAATAGTTTGACGGAATCGGGGGTTCGGGCCAGGATCCACCACGCGACCGGACAGAGTTACTCTGGAGTTGCAAGAGCCATGGATCCTGGGATCCATGGCTCTTGCAACAGTACCGAAATATCAAAGACTCGCAAAAACAGGGGAACAGGGTAGCAATTCTGCTAGTAACAAAAATTACTTAATGTTAGTGCCCATGAAAGTTTTAAACAATATATTGTTTAATGTTGTTAAAAACTTTTATTTGTATACTTAAAAATCTTGTTGCTTCATGCCTTCATTACAATATAAAAAAAACTATAGAATATATTTTTTTATCAAAGAAGCACAACAATTTGACGACCACCGTGGCCGGATGGTTTGTACGCCGGATTTCGTGGTGTCGCCGACTCGAGAGGTTCCGGGTTCGAATCCCGGTGGGGGCAGATGTTTGTGTGATGAATACGAGCATTTATACTCCAATCATGGATATTTGATATGGAAATTTATACATAAATATATTTTTATATGTCCAATATATGTATTCTATCCGTTACCCTATTATCCCATAACACAAGTTTTACAGTGCTTAATTTCGTGCTAGGCTTATTGGTGTGAGTGTTGAAAATATTTATTAATTTAATGTGTACATTTATTAAATGTGTATAATGTGTACAATTTCTAAACTACTGGCTTGAAAAACCTGGAAAATTTTATGATAATAGTGCTTTTCATAAACTTTTAAGGAAATCTATAACGGTTAATATAAATTTGTTAGTTAAGGTCGTTAAATTTTTGTTAAAGAAAATTTCTTATCTGTTGAAAATTCCTTAGAAGAAAACATTAGTTCCACAACGCTACCGTGAGTACCATGCTTCCGAGTCGCGCTAATGTTACGTTTTTATAAAAAGTATATAAGCACTTGAAAAGGTCGGCGGTTATACCGCGTCATCCCCTTTTGAGTTTGGGACGCAGTTTGACTTTGATAAAGGTATTTTAGTTGAAATACTTATATTGATATTATTTATTTACTAATTTAGTACACACACAATAAAACAGATAAATACAACAAGAACAAAAAATTTGTACAAGGGCACTGCTTATTTCATATTGAAATTAATTGGTTTTTCTAATTTCCGATATCGAAATTAAAGACTCCTGCTCAAATATATTGTGGTAACTACAGACAACTACGGAACCCTACACTGCGCGTGGCACGACACGCAATTGGCCAGTTTTCTTTTTAATAAATTGCAAAGAAGTACCTTATCTAATTGCCTTTCATCAAGAAAAGATTCTCTTATCCATATTTCATTGGTCGGACAACTTTTTTATGGCGTTGAATGCCATAAAATACATAAATTATAGCCACTGTACGTTTTTTTTATTCGAAAACTTTTAAATACCCTTTGATACTTCTTAAGATTCATTTTCTTAATTACTGTTTCTAAAAGATATATATTCGTTAATTTTAAGATTAACTGGTTTGGAATTTTAAGACGAATTTAATAAGTGATGTGCGTGAAAACCTAAGAAACAAACGTATTACTTGATAGTTGACATTCAAATAATGACTTCATTGAACTTATTTGATATTAATGTCTGTATCTAATTTTGTTAGGTTCTATTTTAAATGTGTTCAACACTATTAAATATACATTTGTCTGGAATAACATAAATAAATATTCGCCAGGATTGTGCAGTGAGAGAGCTCTATGCTCATTCTCTGAAACACTTTCTTTTATCCTTTTTTTATTATATTTTATGTGACTTTCGTTATTATTTCACGGTAACTGTGCAATTTCGCAAACTTCGCAACTTTATTTCCGTGTGCACACACCAAAAATGTCATGAGAAAATTTAATATTCCCTTTTCCTTACTCCAAGCCGAGGAATGTGATTATTTTGATTACGTCCTCGAGCGTAATACGTTATTGTGATTTACTCAGAATTTATTTATGTTTGAAATTTATTTCTAATATTAAGTTTACCTAACCAAGAAAATATTATAGATACCTTTAAGCTGTTCGATTTACTTGATTTCTGTCCAAAATCTGTTATCCTAAGTAAATAAAACATACCTACTATAAGTTCAGTACTCATGTGAGTATGAAGCTCCCTTTTTTGTATGTGTGACAAATGAAGAAAACTTTACGATTAAAGATTTATAACGTTGGTTACGCCCAAACCATATTATTACGATTACGGGAAATAGCTTTCCGGAAATGATCCCGCAGCGACGACGTTTCCACCTGACGTCTTCACTGAAAGGGACGAAACTGAAAGAATTACAATAGGGATATAAAGAGATGTCAGTCAATCTCTTGGTTTGTTTTTTGCGCAAGTAACGAGTAGTTCCAAGAGTAATGCTACATTTCTCCATGTGTCAATATATTTTTGTGTTTATTGAAATACACGTTATTTCTTACTTCGAAAGAAAGAGCAAATATATTTTTTACTCTATTCGACAAACAAGAAAAATGATAAGAATAATCAATTAACCTTAATTTCGGTCCGTCTTCAATCTAATATATAAAATTCTCGTGTAACGGTGTGCGTAATTGAACTACTCCGAAACGGCTCGACCGATTTCCGTGAAATTTAATATGCATATTCAGTAGGTCTGAGAATCGGACAACATCTATTTTTCATCCCCCTAAATGTTAAACCTGGCCCACCCTTAATTTCTTTTTGCCATTTTTTATTTTTTTATTTTTTTATGATACATCATACAAAAATACATACAACCCTAAATTTTCACCCTTCTACCACTAACGCCTATTTTTTATGGCGGTACGAAGTTCGCTGGGACAGCTAGTCAACATGTAATAATCAACCGCTATCACTTGAAAACGGCTTAAGGTCGTAGCAGACATATCAACTCGAAAAGGGACCGTTACTGTATCAACTCGAGCCGTTCAGTATTCTTTGTGTGAAACTCCCTACTACAACGCACAGTAATCGCAATCGTAACGTAAACGCCTCGCATCGGGAGGAGCTTGTCCGAGGTGACAGTAGAATCGCTTTCCGAATAGATATGTCTCCTGGAACCTTAAACCGTTTTTATTTTGTTTTCGAAATTGTCAGGAGGTTTTTAGAACACTGCTGAATTTTTTCAATCTAAGATATTTTTGGTTAACAAGGAGCCTGCTAAAGTTTGGAGATCAGAATTCGACTTATAGTATTTTATTCATTAGCAAAGCCGACTATGGCCGTAAGTTCTTTGAAAATTATATCTCTTCTGCCATAAGAGGCAAGGTTGATTTGTAAACCCAGTGGCAGGCAATTCTCCAGGTCAAACCACGTCAAAAAAGGTTGATTTTAGTTGATATTAAAATCATGAAATCAGAACAATGTTGAAATATATAGTATCAACTACTTGCTTCTTAAATAAGATGTGGGAAAAACCATTTATGTCTATATACAAGCAATTTTTCCCTTTGTGGCAACCACTGTTATTTTATGTAATATTGTCGTATACAATTTATAATGTTCAATAATATTCCTCCCTCCTATTTACTACACCACTCTTCTATTTACTACACCTTCGGATACCTATGCGTATAATAGCAATTCATGAAACAATACATTTTATTGTATGGTTAAAGAAATAAATGTAACGATTAGTTTGGTAATAAAGATAGTTCGAGAGTTTACAAGCTTAGCTTAGGCGCATTATGACGACTGCCCTGGCCAAGTGGTTTGTACCCCAGGTTCCAAGGTGTCACCTACTCGAGAGATCCGGGTTCGAATCCCGGTTTATTAATGAATACGAGCATTTGTACTCCAATCATGAATTTTTAATATGTATTTATATATATATGTATCAGTGTGTATTTTGTCCGTTACCCCAGTATCGCATAACACAGGCCTACAGAGCTTACTTTGAGGTTATTTTAATTGGTGTGAGTGTTGGAAATATTTATTTATTTACGTTTTCGCAGACCACCACGCGATTTTCATTATTTATAGGTACAGTTTAAGAGCTAAGTAAGCGCGATAACTGTTAATTCAGGGAAGACGTTATCCCCATTTGTGCTAGGTACAATGTTGCTGGACTCGACCTTTCTGCTTCAATCGAATCGGACAAGCCAAGCGGAACGACACATATATACGCCGGTTGAGATACATCAATGCGGGACCTTTGACATCCGCTACAAGTTATTCCAATATAAATTGTTTCGTTTCCAAATAAAAACCCTATATTGTTCTTATACCTCGCTATCGTAGGCATTGATACAGATACTGTTTTTTGTGACCTCTTGTTCTTCTAATATTTCACAAGGGAGCAATATGGTCGTCCTCGGCTACAGGGTATGAAGAAGTGTACACCGCTTTCTACTCGCTATCTGTGTACAAAACGTACCAACTCGGGTCTTACGCATGTTTCACTTCTACCCTGCGAGCTTTTGCGTAAACAACACTCCACCCTGGACAACCAATAAGGGCAAGCCAGGGCGCAGATTCTGCACACCCTCACGGGTTCCACTCCTGAAAGCAAGTGATGCGGGTCTTGTTCGATTCTCTGGAGCACTCGGATTACCCGTGGTGTCACCACTCACAAACAGCTCCCCACAAAGCTGCCCTGCGGGCGTATTATTATTATGCCGACATAAGTACGGCACGCTTTTTAGCCACGGATCCGTGGAGATCCGGTCCTTTGAGGCGTTCATGGATCCAAAACCAACATTATTTTATTTAATCTAAAATGTGTTATTATTATCAATTTGCAGTTTCTCATAACATTTTCTTCAAACTTCCAAAAATATTATTTGAATGGAGTCTTTACTTTTCCTTCGATAACCCTTCATAAAATTCCAATATCCATTAAAAGGATATTGGTCTAATTAAGCGAAAGTAGGCTTAAGATGACATCGCCTTTATTATGCAAAGTCTTTAATTATCGCTCTTGAAATTTATTACCTTGGGATTAATAGAAGACGAGTAAGGACTTTTTGTAATATAAAACAACTTACTTTATGAAGTTTTCTTTCGATAATGACGTTATTAAATGTATTTTATGACAATTGGAAATTGGTGACCAATAATAAAGACTCGTCTTAATCGCCTTGTTCGACGCTTCAATAACTAACGCTAATTTAGCGGAGCAGTGAGGGTGTGCCAACATGGCTGCTTTGGAGAGACTCCCTTACAATTATCAAAAGCTGTCATGGCATTTTCTGTCAAAGTGACGGGGTGTGAGCCTTTTACGTTACCCGTCAATAAGGTATATAATGGTTCTTGAGTTTGAGCAGCCGGGGGGAGAAATCGCCTATATAAGTTCAGCATACCCAAAAATCGCCTTAGTTGACGAACGATGGTGGGTACCGGGAACTCTTTGATGGCCTGAAACTCGGATTCCAACGGCCTGGTGCCATGCTCCAAGATACTGTAACCAAGAAATGATACTTCGCTTGCCCCGAACACACATTTCGAAGTATTCATCAGCATCTCGTACTTCTTTAGCCTTTCGAAGGCAATGCGAAGATGCTCCTGGTGGTGTTTGCTGATCTTGAGAAGACCAAGTAGTCATCCAAGAAACAGTGGACAAAATCAAGTCCCCTAGTCATTTCATCCACAAACCTTTCGAATGTTTGGTCCGCATTACGTAGACCAAAGGTCATGTACAGTAACTGAAGGTGGCGAGTCCCGAACAAATCGATCTTGAGCTGAGATATTGAGATTCGTCTTAACATAATAAGACTTGGCAATTACATGTAAATTACATGAAAATACAATATTACGGTACTATTGAGCTGGTCTGATAATGGGACTGGAAGGTGGCTGATGGAACCTTGGACTGCCTACTAGAAAATATATCGAGTTTGGGCTCATTATATTCATCTTACCATATACATATTTGTTTCTTAGGTTTTTACGCACATCACTAATTAAATAAAACGTTTTAACGGGTTAATGCACGAAACTTTATTTATTTATTGACGTTTCGCAGCCTTTTCAGGTCTGCTTCGTCAGAATAATGATTTTTTATTACATTTTGTCGAGCTACTTTCGAAAGACTTTTATTGAGCGTTTGGTTATTTCATTGTTAGATTTTTAAAATTTTATTGTCTATGTATGAATTTATTAGTTAATTTAGTTAAATAAGTACTTTTTTTTGTAATTTTGAGTTTATTTATTTGACCCTAACTACCGTAAACTGGTTCCAAAATTGGGAGACCTTTCTGAGAAGAACCTGCGAAACTAACTCAAGAGAGGCTTTCTATCTCCTTCTTATGTTAAATTATGCAAACTTATAAAATTTTTCAATAATAAATTTTCTTTCTATTGAAACAATATCAATTTCAAAATATCATCTGTTAACCCTCTGTCAACTCTGTAAACTGTAACAACAGGTGTATTGAATCTAAAATCTTGACATATCTCCAATGTTCCATGCTAATGTACATACATTATTAATTAACCGAAATTCTCCGCACCCTAATGCCGTCCGCAAGTACCTACCTTAATAAATTACATTACACACACATCAGACACATTAATATTTCATAGCTGTATTGTGAGCCTGTTAGATTGCGATGTTAGGAACAATGAATTGATTCGCTCATATTTATGATGTGCACTGCACCTTTCATTTTTAACTGGGTGAATAGTTTTTTTTTTATATTAAAGGGTGGCAAACAAGCTTATAGCTTACCTTGTGGTAAGAGGCCATCACAACCTATAGACGCTTGCGATACCAAAATTATCACCCGCACTGTTGCCTACCCTGACCCGATCCCCTACCACGCGGAGACTTAGAATTATGTTGCCAGGTCCGATTTGTTTTAAATTGGTACATGAGGTCAAAAAAATCGGGACTTAGGGTTGCAGATCGGGACAGTAAACAAAATACAGGGGGTTTTTAGGTCTGGGTTTATTAATGGCGTTTTAAACTACTAGTGCAAGTAGAGTATTATATTAATTAACTTGTTTTAATTCTTTGATTAATTGGGACATTTAGCGCATCCCCAGACCCCTGAAAATCGGGACGTCCCGCACAAATCGGAACACCTGGCAACAAACCTAGAATCGTACTTACAGACAGAAACACTACACCACCTAATTGACGACCTCCGTGGCCGAGTGGCATGTACGCCGGGTTTCATGGTGTCGCTAACTCGAGAGGTCCCGGGTTCGAAATGATGAATACGAGCACTTGTACTCCAGTCATGGGTGTTTAATATGTATTTTCTATATAAATTTACTTATAAATATATAACTGACATACGGTCTCGGCCCAAATCCTTTTGAAGAGGTTAGAAAGTATTGGTATACGTGGTAATCAGCTAGCCTTATTCAATAGCTATCTAAGTGGTCGATGTCAGTGTGTTGTTATGCTCCGATAGAGTATGGCGTTCCGCAAGTGAGTATACTTAGCCCAACACTCTTCCTCGTGTACATTAATGAACTGTGCTCCCTCATTGTTCCCAGCGGCAAAGTTGTCTGTTACGCCCATGATAACGCCCTTTTGTTCTCAGGTGACACGTGGAAGGAGGTTTTTGACTGCGCGCAGTCTGGATTCAACCTTGTCTCAGACTGGCTGCGCTGTAATCTTCTAACCCTCAACATCCAAAAGACTTGTTACCTTACTTTTTCTATTCGTTCTCTTCCGGCAACTGTGATTCCTTATAAAATAATAACCCATTCACATTCATCTGATATTCCTTTTCCGTGTTCTTGTCCTTCACTAACTTGTGTAGAATCCATTAAATATCTAGGTGTCACATTAGACAATAAACTTAACTTTAAAGCTCATCTCAAAATAACCTCTGGCCGAATCAGTAAGCTTATATATGTTTTCAAAAAAATACGTCATGTTGCCGAGCCGCATATAATTAAAATGGTTTATCTAGCACTTTGTCAATCTATACTCATGTATGGCATTACCACCTGGGGTGGAGCCGCCAAATCCAACCTTCTATGCTTAGAGCGGCAACATGACGTATTAACCCTTTCGATGGTAATCATAAAATATGCTGTTTATTTAGTAGCACGCGATTTTAAAAAAATCTGTGAATGCAGTTCTAGTTATTATTAAAAATAAAACGATGTCTTCTTTCAGTAAAATATCCTATATTCAATATTTAATATACTTTCCCTCCGTGTGAGGTAGCCGTGGGACGCCCTGTATGTATTCTATCCGTTACCCTAGTACCCCACAATACAAACCTACAGTGCTTACTTTAGGGTTAGACTAATTGGTGTGTTTTTGGAAATATTTATTTATTTTAATAGGTATTGTTATTTTACTGTGATTTACTGTAAGGTGAAAGTTCCTTACCCAGACGGGCGCTCCCATTTAAGTGGAAAATCCGCTATGCCCTACCTCTGTTAACTATATAATGTTTTAAACTTTCATGCTCACGTACATTATAGTAATATATGTTATTAACGGGATTGTTACCATGTAGCTTGTTTTTAGCGTATTTCCGATATTTCGGCACTGTTGCAAGCGCCATCACGGAGCGCCATGATCTCCGTTCTGTTCTGTTCTGATTGTCTACTCAGTAGAGAGGCTTTGCAACCAATTTTAGTCTCTTGGCTGGTCTCATTAATAGTTACACTCAATTAATTAGGTTACTACAAACTTTTGGTTAAGTACCTATATTAACCAATGAGAGACTGCCTTCAATAAAAAGACTAATAATTAGTATTCGCTTAGCAGAGTTATATTTTGATTAATCGAGAACAACATTATAGTTGTCCATATAACTGTTCATTAAAACATGTTCAGTAGGTATAAAAGTTTCGTATCTTTTACATTTTTTTTTTATTTTATTTACTACAATAATAACAAAAACCTTATAGATAGATATGGTTCCCCCTCACCCTTCAGTATTAGACTAAGAGGGATTACTTTGTAATTTTAGGGATAACACCTTACTTGTAATCGATTCTTGGTAAGTAAGATAAACGATAATTGTTTAGTCTAGCTCCGGACAAATGGGGATGTTTATAAGACTTAATCGATTCTATATTATATATAACGAGTATTGTTATGTTTTGAGAATTATTTAATTCAGCTCCAGAGGATAGAGACATCTTTAAAATTAAATTCATTCATATATCTCCAAATCGGCAACACGTTAGTTTTAAATAAGTTAGGTTTGGGCTTCCAAATCAGCAACCTTTGTCTTAAGTTTGTAGTTTAAAAAAATAAGTTTTGAGCTCCCAAAACTTGACTATATTGCTATGCCTTCCAAGGCATATTTGTCGTCATACGCGCTGTATGTTTTAAAAACACATATATACTACTGTTTTGCATTCCAACAAAACAGTTATTGCGTGTGTGAGAAAACACACAGCGCAGCGTGAGCAAGTTTCTTGTAGGTGATTTCTGAAGACTATGAATTGAAAGTGACAACTGTCACCGAGATGCTTCATGAACCAGGACGTTGTAGCATTCAGCCTTATTGATGGGTGAAAGAATTATTTGTTTTATTTTACTAAAGACATACACGTAAGTCCCTTTATTTGTATGTTCCGGGGAACGCGTCTTCATACACGCTGTGTGTTTTCTCACACACATAATAACTGTTTTGTTGGAATGCAAAACAGGATTATTATATTAATCAAATTTCTGCAGTATCAATTAATATGTTAGTTAGCCATACCTAATCCGTCATCGTATTATTTTACCAAAGTAAACCTTATTCTTAATATTATTATTCTTGTTTTAATGTAATTTATATGTCTAAATGGCTGAAATAAATGAATTGAATTAAAAAACCGACCGACATTAATTATTCCGTTGTATACGTACACCATTTCTGCCCGGAGCGGGATTAAATATTTATTTTGTTCTCTTCAAGTACTTAGGTACTAGGTACTTCTTTAGCGCTACCTTTAGGGGTAGGGCTCTCCCTGTTGTCATGTGTATTAAATGCTGTTATTTAATTTTTAATATTAAGAGAAATTGTAAATAGACCCACTCAATTGCTAGAGGTGGTTTTAAGTGGATGTCTGACATTCTACGGTTCTTTTTTTCCTGATAATATTTTATTTATCTTCTCTCTTATTCTAATGTATTTCTATATAAATATCCTGATATATGTACAATATATGTATTCTATCCGTTACCCTAGTATCCCATAACACAAGCCTTACAGTGCTTACTTTGGGGTTAGGCTAATTGGTGCGAGTGTAATATAAAAATAAAAATAAAAAAAAATCTGATAAAATCAACCAATGAACTTTGTGACTAACTTTATCGATATCCAACCAGCGGTTTTCACGTAATTGAGTAACAAACATCCGAACTTTTACATTTATAATGTTAGTTGGATCAACGAAGTTGCTATTGACTCAACAATCACAAAATATAGTTTTTAAAATACAAGAAAATTAATGTCACTATAAAAAAAAACATAACGAAAACAATGACGAATACAGTATTATCTTATCCATACTCTGTAATCACACTTCTTAAATTAAAATTTACGTTTATTTATATTAAGATTCATGATTACTTATATTTTCTCTTAAAATAGTTATACGTAATAATATAACATCATTTTGTTTATTCTGGATTATAAACAAGAAACAACCATTTTATATTAAAACTTTGAAGAGACGTTCACTGTAAAATGTACATAATGAAATGAAGTTACATATGGAAGAACTTTTATGAAGCACTTACTCTAAATACTATTTAAACATCACTCATTCGTAATATTCGCACCTGTTGTACTTAATTATGGACTTCTCCCCGGTTCTCGTAATAGTAAAATGTTACATTACAACTATTTTATTGCACAACTTTCGGCGTTAACTGGTACTTTTATGTTGCAGACAGATGCGGTACCGTTTTTGTAGAAAATGTTTGTATCATGCGGGTAGTTTCAACTTTTGGACATGGAGGACACTTTTTTATCATTACGTTATTTCCCAAAGAGTAATATTTATATTTTTCTCTGCAGGAGCCGCAAAACTGACGGTCATGTATGAATAAGGAAAGGATGTGAATGAAGCGAATGATGTGTCTGCGGACCGTGCCTTAAGAGGCGGAGGCGGGCAATGTTTTTGCCATACAAACTTTCTCGACTGATTTCTCCTTGATTTTTATCACTAAAGAATTTATTTTCACACATAGAATATAAATGTACTCATTATATGCTCCTATGTCTGCCTTTTTTCAATAACTTGTGTTTCAAAGAAACTAGAAGTCTTTAAAAATGCCAAAAATTGAGAGAAAAGAGTCTATTTAATAAGCACTTACAAAAAAAAAG
Organism: Chilo suppressalis; assembly: GCA_902850365.2. NCBI lineage: Eukaryota > Metazoa > Arthropoda > Insecta > Lepidoptera > Crambidae > Chilo > Chilo suppressalis. The sequence goes on from OU963907.1 coordinate 10,878,020, forward strand.
AGAGCAAATGCGAGTCGTACTCGCCATGAAGGGTTCCGTAGCAGCAAGTAACGTAATATAAAATTTTTTGTAATTCGTTGTAACTTTGATCGATGTTTTAATAATAGTGTATTTTTTTAAAGGAAGGTATTGGTGTTTTTTTATTTTTTTATTTGAGTTGATTGAATGAAAGGTAAATTGCGGTTTACAATTTATGACGCTTTAAAAAAACTACTAACTAGATTTCGTTCAAACGAATTTTCGGTAGAATTTGCACGATAACGTACAACATATATTTTTTTAGTTTTATCATTCTCCTATTATAGAAATTACAGGGGGGGGGGACACATTTTACCACTACGGAAGTGTCTCTCGCGTAAACTATTCAGTGTATAAAAAAAAATATTAGAAACCGCGATATCATTTTTGAAGACCTATCCATAGACACTCCACACGTATAGGATTATGATTTTTTTTTTATATTCTGTTCTAAGTATGGGGAAACTCCAGAATTTATTGTTTTTTTCTTCTATTTTTGTGTGAAAATCATAATGCGGTACACAAGATACATCCACTTATCAAGTTTTAACAGTATAGTTATTATAGTGTCACAAACGCTCTCGAAACGTAACCGCGAAAGTGCCAGAGATCGAATTTGCCAGATCACCGGGGGTCGCGATAGAGGTCGAGTAATGCGGCTCATTCTGAAATGAGCCTTGTGCAATGCGGCGTAAGGGAGAAAGTGCAACGACATCTGCACTTGTTTACACGTTATGCGTGTTACCTGCGTAGCTATAAGTAGGTATTTCGTACTCGCGGGTGCTAGGTAATTCTCAGTTTAACAGGTACTTTCTAGAATGCGTCGATCGGCGTATATAAGCGCGATTGGCGCCGCGCAGGGACAGTTGAGTTTCAACAGCGATTTCGGAGCGAATCCAAAGGCGATCTAAGTGCAACAAAAGTGTTCAAGTGAGATTGTTAAGAGACTGTATAGTGAAATACAGTGTTTAGTGAGTGTTTTGTAATTAATATTGTATTAAATGTGTGAACTGTGTGGTGAATAAAGAACTGTCAAGCGTGAACTGGCATATAATTTCGAACCCCATCCCGACACGTAACAATAGTTTCGGAAAAAAGTGGCTGTGACATACGGACGGACAGACAGACAGACATGACGAATCCATAAGGGTTCCGTTTTCTGCCATTCTGCTACGGAACCCTAAAAAGCAAAACATAGAGGCATAGAATAACTACCTATTATTCTATGGGTATGGGCGACAGATCGAGTGTATCTTTTTCATAGTTATATCTTCAGATATACACAACTAGCAATTAACTGCTTAAAAGTAAAAATAAATATTAAGTTAAACCATATCAAAACAACAGATATCACAGGCAGCTACCAAAAGTAACAAAAGGTTAAGGATATCCCAAGCTCATGCCATTAACATTATCTCCGTGTGATGGACGTAATTTTTTTTTTCCTGGTAAATATAAACATGTTTGGCTGAGCTCATCCCATTTCGTAAATTCGTAATAGCTACCAAGTGGATTTCATAAATAGGTAGGTACATCATGAACCATGACGAAAATAGGAAGTCTAGATACCTATTTACGCAAATTATAAGTTCCATCTCATTGTTTATAAAAAAATAATTCCAGTTTTGTATACTAGCTAAAACTAGCCTATTCGACAGATGTTGTCGTGCCCAATAATAATCAAAGAAAACCAAAAACCCGATCAGGTAGAGTTTTTTTTTTATGTTAAAAGGGCGGCAAACTAGCATATGGCCCGCCTAATCGTAAGCTTCCACCGTAGCCTATAGACGTTTGCGATACCAAAAATATCACTCGCGCCGATGCCTACCCTGACCAGGGTTACTACACACATCAAAAGTGTCTAGGGATCAACATATATTTTTGCAATAACTTTTCTCCTGATTGATATTAATTAAAATTTTCTTTAAGGATTCATCAAATAAAGTGTTTTCGTTTGTCACAGTAACGATAAACCAAGTCACCTTTGCATTAATAAAGAAATTTGCCATTTTCCTAATAAAGGGATTTTTGACATTTGAACCACTAACACAAAAGTTCGAAAAAAAGACTGAAATAACAGTTTTCTCTAAAATTTTATTGGGTAACTTAAACAATTAATAATCCGTATTTCTACCGCGAACACTAACAACACAAGAACATCGGTTTGGCATACTCAAAATGAGTTCATCCAAATCACGCTGTGGAATGGCCGCCCATGTTCGTTGCAACAACAAAAAAAGGTCTTCTTGCGACTGGATACCCTCCATATTCGGCAGAGCTCTTCTCTGTAGCATATCCCATGCATGCTCAATCGGGTTCAAGTCTGGCGACTGAGCAGGCCAGGGCAGGACATTGATGTTAGCTGCGGCGAGAGTCTGTCTTACAACTCTTGCGGTGTGCGGTCGTGCATTATCATGCATTAACTGAAATAAGGGACCGATTTGCACTTGTAGAGGAACGATGACGTCTGATACAATCGTCTCAGCATAAATTTGAGCGTTGAGGTTTGCCTCTGATCCAAATCAACTCAGTTCTTCCGCCGATCCAAATACCCGCCCATACCATGATGGTTCCACCACTATAAGGATGGACTTCCTGGCAGGATTTTAATCGCTGTTGGCGTCCAGGGGTTCTCCAGTGTCGTATACGTCTTGTATCCGGTCTCATACCAAAACGAGACTCATCAGAAAAGCACACGAAACGCCATTGTTCTTCTGCCCAATTTCTGTGTTCAAGAGCCCATTGATATCGAATCCTACGATTGTGCATTGCTATAGGTGGTACCCGTAGCGGTCTTCGGGAATGAAGGTTCACTTTATGCAAGCGGTTTCTGACTGTTTGGTCGCTAATTAAGTTCCCTGAAGAGTGATGAAGCCTCACGGCTAACATCATGGCGGTTATTGTTGGAGCTCTTCGAGTTAAGATTTGAATGTATCGGTCTTGTCTCCGTGTGGTGCAGCGATACCGTCCTCCATGGCGCTCAGCCACGGTACCAGTGCTTCGGTATCGTGTCCAAAGTCGACTGATAACACTCTGACTTGTATTCAGACCTAAAGCCACAGTACGTTGCCGGGAACCAGCTTCTATCATTCCCACGGCTCTGAGCATTTCTTCCCTGCTTAAATGACGTCGCCGCTCCATAATAACGTTGGTTTTAATCAGTAGTAGGGAAACAGTAGCACTAATAATGTCTTCAATGCGTTGTATGTTTTTATAGGGAAAATATTGACAGCTGATTTTCATCTTTTACTCGAATTTGATTCACAGTTCCTGATTCAAATTATGAAATGCACCAAAAAGGATCCATATAAATTTATAAAATCATAAATTTATTACAAAGCCACATCTCAATCTCAAGAAATCCGCATAAAAATGCTTGATCCCTAGACACTTTTGATGTGTGTATTTAAAAAAATGAAAAGTCCTGACAAAAAGCCGGTCATTTCGATAAAAGTCCGGACATTTTAATCACAAAATGCAAATATTACCCACTATAGTTACAGTGATATTATACGCGTGGTAGCAGACGCTCGCATCGCGAGGAGGGTCACATTGTTGATTTTTAAAGATAATATACACGGTCAGGTCATAAGTATTGTCACACAGTAAAAACTTTTCTTTTAGAAAGCTGGCCACAAAAAAGTTTATTCAATTCGAATTTCGAATTGTTCATGAAAACAAAAATGTATACTTTAGATACTTTTTAGAATTTTACTCATTTTTAAATATGGAGTGGACGCTTAGAGAAGACCGTGTTGCAGTTATTGCGTTGCATCGTTGCGGATACGCGGCAATTCAAATTTTTGACGTACTGAAAAATTTGAATATAACCAAAAGATCCGTTTATCGTACCATCAAACGATACAATGAAGACTCTAGTGTAGATGACAGGTCAAGAAGTGGTCGCCCTCGGTCTGTTAGGACTCCAGCAGTGATAAAAGCTGTGAAGGTGCGAATTCAAAGAAATCCCAAACGTAAGCAGAAACTGTTGGCCCTTCTGATGGGGTTAAGCAACTACGGTGAAAAGGGTGTTAAATGAAGACTTAACGCTTCGGGCATATCGAAGAAAAACAGGACATCGTTTGAATGCTCGTCTAATGGACCTGATACTAAAGAGATGCCGCGCTTTGTTGAAGCGGTACGCGGGAAAAAAATATCAGGATTTTTTTTTTGGATGAAAAAAAATTTTACCGTAGAAGAGAGCTACAACAAACAAAATGATAAGGTGTACGCACACAGTAGTGAAGAAGCGAGCAACCGTATTCCGCGTGTCCAACGAGGTCATTTTCCATCCTCTCTCATGGTATGGTTGGGAGTTTCTTATTGGGGCTTAATAGAGGTACATTTTTGTGAGAAAGGTGTAAAAACAAATGCAGTTGTGTATCAAATTACAGTTGGGGAGTAAGGGGCGAACGGTAAATAACATCTTAACCGGCCCAAATGTCAACCTCACCTGCACGCGTCATACTGACGGCGATGACCCTGTCGTCGTGGTGCTTCCTGCTAGATAACTGACGAGGCTCTGGCGACCGAGCACTGGCGATATAACCACACCCACGACCGGGCAACCGGTCGGAAGAGGCTTCAGCGACCTTGAGGTCCAAATAACCTCTAAAATATCTGGTGCAGAAAGCAAGGGGAAATTACTGCACTACATTTCCCACAGAAAGTCGTCATGAAGGTACAAAATACGAAGAAAAGGTGGCCCTACGATCCGCTTAGCAACCGGCGCCGTTCTATGTCCGGGGCAGACAGTGTGAAATTGGCTACCGGCCATGATGGTGTAGGAAACCAGGCATCACATGGAAATCATACTACTGGAATCTCTTCTACAGTGAAGATACGACAGCTCCAAAAGATTGGTACGTGGAATGTGCGCGGTCTGCTTCAACCTGGCAAGCTTGACATTCTTGAAAAAGAATTAGAGCGATGTCAAATAAGCGTTTGTGGATTAAGCGAGACCCATTGGAAAGGTAATGGCCACTTTAAAACTGAATCGCACACTGTCTACTTCTCTGGGAACAACGACAACAGCCGAAACGGCGTAGCCTTTGTCCTACCTAATAAAACCAATAACTGTGTAATGGGATATGAAAATGTTAGCGATCGAGTGCTGAGTATTAAACTGAAAGCGAAGCCGATCAATTTGAACATTATACAGTTATATGCACCAACTAGTACATCAAGCGATGCAGAACTGGAGGCTTCCCTAAGAGAGAACTCCTAATCATAATGGGCGATTTGAACGCGAAGATAGGAGCACATGCAAATCTGATTAGCCCATGTGTAGGGAAATTCGGACTGGGACAGCGAAATGAAAGAGGTGAACGCCTTATACAGTTTGCCTCTGAGAACAACTTGGTGATATCGAACAGTTTTTTCCAAAATCATCCTAGAAGAATATATACATGGACGTCACCTAACGGCAATTATCGGAACCAAATTGATTACATCATGATTGGTTCAAGATGGAAAACTTTTATAAGGAATGTTCATACCTTACCTGGGGCTGATTGTGGATCAGATCACCAATTCCTAGTAGCGAAAGTTCAGCTCAAGCTCAGAGCTGCTAGAAAAATTGAGAAGCCGACGAGAATCCAGCCAACGGATAAATCTAAATTTATGGCTGCGATCAAGCAAAACTGGCATCAATGGACTAACAATGATCATCAGTCTGCTTCCCCGGATCAGCTGTGGTGTCAGACAAAAGAGTTTCTTGAAACCGCTGTGACACAATCGAAACAATCTATACCGGTTCATAAACGTCAACAATGGATAAGTGATAGAACTTTAGCCCTTGTAGAAGAAAGAAGAAACATGAAGTCTATTGGCGCCGATACAAGAAGCTTGAATAAAATGTCTGCTCTTATACAAAAGGCCTGCAGATGTGATTGCAATAATTATCTTCAGAAATTGTGTGCAGAAGTTGAAGCTCATGCAAACCGACATGAAACAGGAGACCTGCACCACAAGATAAGATCCATCACAAAGACTCTTTCTTCTAGAACATGGGCTATAGAGAGTCCTCAAGGCCAACTCCTGACTGAAATAGGCGCAATAGCTGAGGCTTGGAAGGGGTACTGTCAGTTATTATTTAAGGACCCCCACGCTCATAACTTTCCTCCAGCAGAGCCCAAGGACGAAGAAAAAGAGCCATCTATTCTTAAAGATGAAATCCGAGCCGCCATCAAAAAACTTAAGAGCGGAAAAGCCACAGGAAGGGATGCTATACCTATTGAAACCATCAAAGCATCGGGAGAGTATGGTGTAGAAGTGTTTCATACCCTGTGTAACAAAGTCTGGGAAACAGGAACTTGGCCCCACGAATGGACTCACACTGTCCTTGTGCCTCTACACAAAAAGGGCTCGACTAAAATATGCAGTAACTACCGCCTCATTGCCCTTATCTCACATGCAAGCAAAATATTACTGCATATTTTGAATGAGAGATTGAAAGCGTACCTGTCCAGGGAGATTGCCCCGGAACAAGCTGGCTTCGTAAAAGGAAAAGGAACCCGTGAACAGATCCTTAATGTGCGCCAAATCATTGAAAAGGCTAGGGAGTTCAATAAGCCAACCTACATCTGCTTTGTGGACTTCTCAAAAGCATTCGATTCGGTGAGGTGGCCAGTACTTTGGGAGACTCTCCTGGACATGGGAACACCAAAACACCTTGTTCACCTTTTAAGAAGACTATACGAAGACGGAACAGCCTCAGTCAGAGCGGACGACATTTTATCCGACCATTTCCACCCCAGCGCCGGAGTCCGACAAGGTTGTATTGTGTCTCCGATACTGTTTAACATCTACACAGATCTCACTATCGCAGTAAAGCCAAGATTATGATTGTCGATCGTGCTAATAACAACTCGCCAGAAATTACTAAAATCGCAAACTGCGATGTCGTTCAGTCATACATCTACCTTGGAGCACTGATTTCGGGCAACGATGGATGTGCAAATGAAGTCAAGCGGCGCATTTCAATCACGAGGTCAGCTATGGACAAACTTTAGAAAATATGGAGAAACAGGAACAAGGAAATAACAGGCACTGGGTATTCCAACAAGATTCGACGCCAGCTCATAGAGCGAAGAGCACATAGGACTGGCTGACGGCGCGTGAAATCGACTTCGTCCGGCACGAAGACTGGCCCTCCAAAAATGATTTTTCTTTCTTTCTTTTCTTTCTCCTCTAGTCCAGATTCGAGTCCGTTAGATTACAAGATATGGCAACGTGTGCTCAAAGCCTCATCACAATTTGGAGTCACTCAAGAATTCCTTGATTAAGGCAGCCGCCGATATTAACATGGACCTCGTTCGTGCTGCGATAGACGACTGGCCGCGCAGATTGAAGGCCTGTATTCAAAATCACGGAGGTCATTTTGATTAAATTTTATAGTCATAAGAATCTATGTTTTGTTAAGTTCATTTTGGTATATAAATAGTTACATAATGAATAAACTTGTTTCAATAATTTTATATTAAACATGTGACAGAATTTATAACCGGACTAGGTATATTTTGTTTTAAATTAATGAGAACTTAATAAATATTATTTGATATAACTTAATAAGTAGTTTTAGTCATATTCCATCTAATTAAAAAAAACCGGACAACGTTCGGACACAAGGCAAAAAGTCCGGACATGTCCGGACAAATTCGGACGGATGGTAATTTTAACCCTGACCCGATCCATGGGTATACCACGTGAAGCCCTAAAACCCTACAAACCGATAGAAACACAACACCACCGAAAGGTTGTGTTTTTTTACTGAGACCTACTGTAAGGTGGAGGTTACACGAGGGAAACAAGGAAAACCAGCTATACCCTACCTCTCATAAGAGTTAACTTTCCTTTTTTATGTGCAAATTCCTTATTTTTTTCTATAAGAGCCTTCTATAAAGTAAGTAATCTTAAGAAAAAGATTAAGTTATTTTTTTCTTAGGTTTTTACGCACATCACTCATTAAAATAAAACTACTTTTAACTGGTTAATGCACGAACTTTATTTATATATGCATTGCATTCATGCATTAACCCGTTAAAACTAGTTTTTTTTTAATTAAGGATCGGTAAAATTGTTCTTAAGTTCAGCATGACCATGAGGGAAATCTTGAAAAATCTTTTTTCAATTTACCTACTACATATTTATTGCTTTTTGATGAATATTTCGTTAATATTCCTTTGGAAGCTACATCTAATTTGAGCTTTTCAACGGTGGCTGCCAAGACATGTGCTCGAGAAATATGTACCTAGGTCTGATAACGTGTTTCAGTTTAGACATATTAGTTTTATTGATGTTATTAAGTGTTTTAAATCTCTTGAACAAAAAAATACAAGTGATTTATGGGTATTTCTACTAAAGTTATTAAAAGTATAATTCCCGTTATTGCCACTTATCTAGTTGTTAAATTTAATAACTGTATTGATCAAGGAGTATTTCCGGATTTGATGAAATACAGTCACGTTATACCTCTTTTTAAATCAGGAAATAGAAGTGACCCTGGAAATTATAGGCCTATATCAATATTACCGGTTCTAAGTAAAATATTTGAGAGAATTATTCTGGAACAATTAATGCCTCATTTCAACCTAAATAAAGTTTTGCATAGGAAACGATTTGGTTTTACCAGAGGTAGATCTACTACTGACGCGGGTGTTGCACTTGTAAGGAGCATATTGGAGGCTTGGGAGACGTCGCAGAATGTTCTTGGAGTGTTCTGTGACTTATCCAAAGCTTTTGATTGCGTTGATCATCACACGCTGTTATTGAAATTAAGTCATTATGGAGTCAAAGGTACTCCATATAAATTAATACAGTCGTATCTCTGTTCCAGAATTCAAACTGTAGAGGTAGTTAGATCATCTGGATCTCATGTGGAAATGGGCGTTCCCCAGATTTCAATTTTGGGTCACTTTCTGTTTCTAGTATATATAAATGATTTGCCATTTTTTGCAGAAAATTTGTGCGAGATAGTATTATTTGCTGATGACACATCTTTATTATTTAACGTTGACAGGCGCAAGAACAACTTTGACGATGTTAATAATGCTCTCTCGCAAGTTTTGCAATGGTTTAATGTTAATAATTGGAATTAAATTAAATAATAATAAATTAGATTTAGTAGATTCAACTACATTCTTGGGTATAACGATAGACTCAAAACTGCAATGGAATCATCACATTACGCTTTTTGGCTGGTAAACTTAGTTCAGCAGCTTATGCCATAAGAAAGATAAGACAACTTACTGATACTGATACTTAAAGATACTGCCAGGACAGTATATTTTAGTTACTTTCATAGTATCTTAGCATACGGCATTATACTCTGAGGAACAGCAGCTGTTACTCCGTGATCATGGCGCTTGCAACAGTGCCGAAATATCGGAGACTTATAAAAAACAAGGTACATGGTAACAATTCCGTTAATAGCTATAATTCCAGTGAACCGTTCAAGTCTCCTAATGTAGGAGCTCGATGGCGCAAGAGGTTAGCGCGTTCGAACGTTGAAGTAAAGCAACTTTCGCAGTGATCAGTCATCGGATAGGTGAGCAAAATTTACTTTCTCGAGCTCCTCCGTGCTTTGGATGGCAATTTAAGCGGTTTGTCCCGGCTGCATCTGTAGTCGTTATCACCCATCAATCTGCACTGGGCCCACGTAGTGGGTCATGGCCAAATTTCTTTATTCCATCCACAGGTATGTGCCCCAGCAGTGAGGACATTAATAGGCTGGTGTAGTCTTTACAAATTAATTGAAACATTTCCAGAAAATTCCATTAAACCGTTCAAGTCTCAATAAAAAGTAGTGTTAATTGTAGTCAAATCAGTTTAAACGATAAATTTATAGCAGAATGAACAACGGTTACGGCAAAAGTAAACAAGTCGTCAGCGTATTATTATGTTATAAGAGTGCTTATCACATTTATGTGGCGCGGCGTTTCCTTGTCTCTCTCGAACGGATGCCACTCAAAAATTCCGAAGAAACATTATTATAACGAAAAAAGCGAAGTAAGCCTGTAACATCCACTTTATCTTGCTCTAAAAGGCTAATGCCATGAGAAAATATTTACGAGAACTCGCTTAACTTTTAATGTTTCGAAATATGGGACTTTTTTCGAATGTTTGACGCAGAAATATAATTTGTAACGAAGAAACTGATTGTGCCCTTATGTTGCTAATGTGTATTTTTCGTATCATACTTGATAAAATATAAAAAGAAAAAAAGCTGTTTCGTTTTTATCTAGTTCGTCTTATGGTGCACTATTTTTGTGTTGTGTTTTCTTATTATTTTTCATGGATCTATCGATAGTACGAATGCCACACAAAAATATTTTACCAAAATGAACCTCTATCTGTACTTTTGAATTCTCACCTGCAGTCAGTTGGACAGCTTACCAGTGACGGCATAGTGCTGAATCTTATTATTTAATGTCCTTCTATCTTTCTAAATAGGTCTTCTGGTGGTTCAAATGACCCATCAATTTTTGCCACGAGCCTGTATTCTACTACTGGATGTTGACTGTGAACTCTGCGTCATCATCATCAGCCTATTAATGTCCCCACTGTTGGAGCACAGGCCTTCCCTGTGAATGGGATAGATAGGCGCTGTGAGGATTGGTGCGTGCTAACGACTGCAGATGCAGCCGGGACAAACAGCTTAACATACCTTCCAAAGTATGGAGAAGTTTGAATATTAAATTTTTGGTCACCCATCTAATGACCGACCACGTAGCAATGCGTATGTTACTTATCTTCAACGATCGCAGCCGAACCCACCACTTCTTAATTCTTCCAATGCGTCTCCCCTCTATCTTTCTCGTCATTATAGTCTACAGAAGGTGATAATTTATTTATTCGTGGAAAACAAACAGCATGTTAAAACTAAGGATAAAACGAGATGATGTAGCATTGATATGCCTTATACAGTTTTCACAAATACAGTCTGTCATAGTCATAATGTCTGAAATTGTCTCTTTCATGTCGTTTTTTACAAACCACTAGAGCCTTTTTAATAAAGTGGGGTATGAATAAAAATAATAGTCACGAAAAAAATGAGCTAAATTGATGAAAGTTTGCGAATTGAATTTTTTCTAGTGAATTTGTTACTTTTTATTTTAAGCAGGTGAATTGTGGTACAAGTAATTATTATCATAGGCCTCCTTGAAGGAAATTAAAAGTCTAAAACCAAGTAATATTTTAAAAGAGATCATTTAATTTGTCGCGATAGACCTATTAGGTTGCAATTACTACAGTTTTATTGAAAAGTGCATGCCCCAAAATATCAAATAATTATTAATAGATCTCCTAAATTTTATTTTTTTTTTTAGATATTGTAACAAGAGTTTAGTTAGCCTCCTTGTAGGACTGGGATCTTGGGAGTAAATAAAAACGTATGTAACTCTAACTTATAGCAATCTCCCTATAAACTTAGTTTTTTTTTTTTTTCTTTTTTTTTTTAGAGGCTTTTATTCTATGGGATTCCTATGATTAACACTTTAACTACCAGCAAAGCGCATTTCCATTTAATAATTCCTATTATTACGATTAGTTCCGTTATTGTGGGCGTTGATTATGGGTGCTCAGCACGTTCGCCCGTGTAAGTATTCCATCATGCGACTATTTGCTTCCTGTCCTACGATATAGGTTTTCCAGCCAATAGGGTGTATTTATATCCCTGTCCCTTTCTTTGATGAAACAGCGAACTGAACTTGCGGAAGCGGTCACGCTTGCTACAAATAGCTGTCATTTGTTTACAGCAAAACTCGAGGAGGATGGATCACTCGACAAGACAATTAATGAATTTTATGGATGTGACAAATTTTCGCTTCAATTATTATCAAAAATAATGAATCACTGTTTATTTTGTGCTCTCAATTAACAGTGTTAGTAACATACAAATACTGAAAAGTTATATTTACTAAAATGGAATATATTTAAACACCCCTATAACTACGAAATATTACAAATAAAATTGCCTTCGGTTTCAGACTGGATAATTCATAGGTACTTTGAATATTATAATGACAGTAGTGACCAAGTGAGCCGCCCTCGCTTTGTGTAGGCTATATATGTATAGTTGTTTTCTCACTTATATTAAGCTTACATAGAAACCTTCCATGAATATTTAATCGTGATGTTAAAAATCTTATCAATATCCGTTGCGTAGCTTAGAAAAATGCTTCAATTTGATTGAAAGTCTGTTTAGATGGTTCAAATCGCATGCGATTTAGTAGTTGATCAACTAAAATCGCGTCATGTGAACCTGGTATTATTTGCTTTTGAAATTATATACGCCCTCACACCTCCCCCTCACACCTACTCCTCACACACGCTCAGTCATGGCACCAGCGGTTATGAGTGAGGAGGCCAGGTCGGTGTTGCTGAACCTTCAGCTATCCCGATCGGAATTTTATAGCTTTTCAAAGGGGACGGTCTGCCCAACTTCTGCGTCTGCCTTCTGCGCTATCCGCATTGGGTTCGACGCCTTCAACGCAGCCCGTCCCCCGTCCCACGCCTTCAGCGCATAATTCCGCCGCTCCTCTGATCCATGAGGACGCCACGTTTTCCCCCGATGCATCTCCATCTAAGATGGAGGTCGTTGACGAGCGCTAGGAGGCCGAAGACTCGGAGTTCCAGCTCGTCACTCGTAAAAAGGGGGAGAAAGGCCCTGCAAGTCCAAAAACTGCACGGATTCCTTCTCTGGATCTGATTCCGAGCAACCAGATCCCAAAACGAAAGCCACCAAAGATGGCAGTAGCTCCGCGCGCCCTGTCTCGCCACGAACCAAGGCTTCAGCTACCCCGCGCTGCACCGGACCTCCGCCTCCGATCTTTATCCAGGGCATTAAGGTCTGGAATTTCCTGTCTAAACTAATAAGCAATAACGCTTTAACTATACCCACGCGCGTACCACCGCAACCGGTGTCTAGGTGGAAGTTGCCGACTCCGCGGGGCACTGAAAGCTCACCGCTTTTCTCCGCCAATCCGGGATTGTTTTTCACACGTACTCTACTTACCCAGGAGAGAGTACTCCGAGTAGTCATCCGCGGATTTCCGAACGAGCTCAACGCAGATCTAATTCTTGAGGACCTAAGTCCCAGGGGCTCCCCGCGCAATCAGTAAACTGCCTATTCATATCAAGGACAGGCAGCCGAATGAACTTTTCAATTGGGCGCTCCTTCTGACCATCATGCTCATTCTCGATCATTCCCTTGACGAATCTGGCACAATCGCTTAATTTATAAGCTATACAAACTCGGGGTGTCGGACAGACTTATGCTCATCATACGGGACTTTTTGTCAAATCACTCGTTTCGCTATCGCGTCGAAGGAACGCTCTCTTCGCCCTGCCCTATACGTACCTCAGTGCTCGCCACTCTCGCCCATCCTCTACTCAGTCTTTTCGAACGACATGCCCAAGACTCCTAAAGTCGATCTCGCGCTTTTCGCGTGATTACACCGCCATGTACACCTTCGATAGACGTGTCGGAATAGTCTGTAATTGACTTCAATCAGCCGTTACCCTTAGCGATTGGTTCCGTAGATGACGTATCGAGGTTCATCCGGAGAAAAGCATCGCGATCCTCTTTAGCACGTCACCACCTTCCACACGCTCTCTTCCGAGCATCCAATTATTTGACCGGGTCATCCCTTGGGAAGATGAGTCAAGTACTTGGGAGTTTCGTTAGATAACCGATTAACATTTGCACCTCATCTAAAGATAGTTTGCGATCGCGCAGCATTCATTCGCGGCAGGTTATTCCACCTCATATGATAAAAGTGCGAAGACCCGGTTTACACACGACATGCTATACCAGGTACAGATACGTACCTGGGTGTTTTTCCCCGCCCCCCGCGACAACGGCTAACTAGAGCAAGATCCGAGTCTCAGAGACGCCCTCTAGTTGAACCGACACTCTCAGATTCGAGTGGTCTAGAGACTCCAGACGGAGAGGAGCCTTCCCCCGTGGGAAGATGCCATCCGCCTGGAATACCTCTTGAGCTACTCGCCAATACTGGACTTGAGTTCCCCCAGAAAACTGGCCTTCCCCAAACCCGGTGATGCTGTAAAGGTCACCTGCGACCAACAGCATACAAACAAAAAAAGAAGTAGCTGACCCGCCGAACTTTATAAGTACCACCTGCTTATAAGTCAATGAATTCAGTTATCTGTAAATTTTTAGCTTAATGAAATTTACGAGTTACAACCGAAATAAAACAAATACATATAAATTTCATTATTAGGTATATTGATAAAATAAAATATAATGTAATATATCTAAATATCAATAATGTGCAATTCAATGGCGTATTATTATTTTAGATTTTTGGGGTTATGCAGTCCTAATGCAACTGTAGTCACTGCGACCTATAAGATCTATTGTGACTCGCCACCAAGTTAAAATATCTCTTTTAGCATGACAGCTTCCAAGAAGTTCAAAAGTTTTTACCTTTTAAAGATTTCATTTCCTCTGCGCGTGTCGTGACAATTATATGTCGTCCCAAATGAATACTATATTTGTGGATAAGATACCTATATTCACATAGAACGTGTTTCGGTGTTTCAATTATTTAATATTTTTGTACACGCATTAATACCTAATCTAACAATACAACATTTCAATAGGATACCTAGGATACCTAAAAGCATCCTCTATAAAAAATAACATAATTGTATTAAATCTAAAGAAAAGTTTACTAGAAAAAAAATCCACGCGGACCAGGCAGCGGACGGGACTCGAACCTTCGATCCTTCGCTATCCGGGCGAATGCACTGACCATTATGCTACCACGGCCCTATTCGCCGCGTCGAAATTTTCCTAGCGTTAAGCTGCAAGGCAGCGCCATCTCTTCGCATTGTAGGTAACCCACAATGTCAAATGAATACTTTTTCAAGTATTAAACATTTGAAAGAAGAAATAGCTATTATAGTTATGATTTTATTTATTTTTTGAAGTTATACTTCTTTAGGCGCGTTATGAAAAAATGATGAGAGTGAAATTTTTAGATGCGCGCGCATCACTGTAACCCAAAAGTAACAGCATGAAGTTGGCCACGGGCGCGTTATGAAAAAATCATGTGAGTGAAATTTCGAGATGCGCGCGCATCACTGTAACACAATAGTAACACCATGAAGTTGGCCGCGGGCGCGTTATGAATGTTAGTGTCTAATAATGGTGGATTATTAACCACTTAGTGGTTAATAATAATGGTGAACCATTATTAGACGTCTGTTCGAAAGGTACTTTGAACGATCCACGGAGCTCCATAAGATGATCGCGTTGTCAAAAACAATGTTGGCACGCTCGTCGCCTCTGATCACTGTTTTCATATTTATAATATTTATCCACATGTTTCTAGTTTCTATATAGACACAACGTGTTTTAGTTACTTACAAGTGCTAATTACATATGGACTAATAACTTAAATTCAGTAGTGATTTTAATTGAATATTTTGAATATTTATTGAATTTTTCAAATTAAAACTGAACTTAATTGACTGTGTTAACTATCCTTTTCCAGTTCTTTTATTATTTTATTGTAATTATTAATTATTTGCATGCAATTAAAAAATATTTTTAATGATGCTAAAGAAGTATAACTGCTAGATGTTTAAAGTTTAAACATCTAGCAGGTAAATGCTTAAAAAATAAATAAAATCATAAACATAATTGTATGTTTTACTTTAAGACATGATTTTTAGTTCGGCCGCTTAAAAACATTTATGTATTGTGAAAATCGCTCAGGTAATGCGTCCATACATATTTAAACATAAATATTTAGCAGGAGCTTTAAAAAATATGGGTGCGTGTACTTAAGTACGAGCGTGAGAAGTTAAACTACTTTTTGGAATTATTAAAAAATAGTTTTTAATTGCATGCAGATAATTAATTACTATAAGATAATAAAAGGATTGGAAAAGGATAGTCAACGCAGTCAATAAAGTTCAGTTTTAATTTGAAAAATTTAATAAATAATCAAAATATTCAATTTAAATCACTACTGAATAAAATTTATTAGCACATATAAATTTCGCATTTGTATAACATTATAACACGTGTTAAGAATATAGAAACTAGAAACATGTGGATAAATATTATAAATATGAAAACAGTGATCAGAGGCGACGAGCGTCCCAAAATGTGCGACTAAGAGATCCTATTACTATTTTGAAGGAAGCTTTTTTTCGAGACTTACGAGTAATGTGCGGTTTAGCGGCCGACTTCATGGTGTTACTTTTCTGTTACAGTGTTGCGCGCGCATCTTAAAATTTCACTCTCATCATTTTTTCATAACGCGCCCGCGGCAACTTCATTATGTTACTTTTGTGTTACACTGATGCGCGCGCATCTTAAAATTTCACTCTCATAATTTTTTCATAACGCGGCTAAAGAAGTATAACTTCAAAAAATTGTGGACAGAAGTAAGTTGCTATTGTAAGTCGAGCGCTACAACTCACCGAAGGCGGGCCCTGAGACTTAACGCTTCAATTTTCAAGTACCATATTACTGTATTTGACCAATTTAAATAATTTCGATGAATGGTTAATATAAAGAACGTAATTTGTAGGACTACACAAATAAATTAGAGTTTGTTCAGTAACTGAAAATAACGAAAATGGATTTTAAATACTTTATATAGTGTATCCATACAGTTTCCGGTCAGAAAAAAAAATCAGAAAACTTCGTAGTTAAAAGCAGAAGAAGTACTCGGAGAACTTGTTCATTAAGTAAGTATCGGGGGCAAATATTATGAACCTTCAATTTTTTTATACAACAGAGCATTAGGTATTTATAGTTTCTAGGTGACAAAAAAGAATTTGCCCGAAAACTTTGCATTTTTTTTTGTCAAATACAGAAATTTATTATGTTCCCATAATACCTAAACGATAACATTGCTTGATTATTGTAAATTGTAATTATAAGTGTAAGACAAAATATAATTCAAAGAAATTATAAAAACCATAAAAATTAAAAATGACTTAATTAAAAGATATTCTTTGTACGATTACTTTCATTTGTGAGTTGGAAATTTGTTTTTATGTATGCGTGTGATTATAAAACTATGAAACTCCATAAAAACATGGACTAAATGTCATTGTTATAATTTTTATTTAACACTACCTTCCTATAATAATAGTTTCTCATCATGCAGTATAGTCACTCACCTGTTGAAAGGATCTTGTTAAATGAAATTGGACTTAAGGTACTTAACACGAGAGAAGCCCGTTAATAGATTGAACGACATCTCCTGTCCTGAACATACTATGTGTTTGTATGAGAGCTATGTGACTAAATCAAGCATTACATATGTTTTTTTTTTATTCATATTATATAAAAAAGCTCTGAGCGCTCCCTATCGTAAAATATATATAAACCTCAATAAATATACTCAGCAACATGAATTTGTCAGAACTTTAAATGTATTTTCAATATTTTTAATATTGATATATTTTTTTAAAAAATAACCAATTTTTTTTTTTGCCTAATGCTAAATAACCCTTTGAATAAATTATCGTTTCATAATGATAATATTGTAAAATATCAACTGATAAAACTGGCAGTTTGCGTAAAAGATGCATGTTGCTTAGACTTCTTTGATGTGTTTATTTGCAGCAAACATTTCTAATCTTAATGGCGCAGTGGTTTATACGTTCGATCTGCGATCGTGGAAGTTAGGCTTGACTTTCGCAATGGTCGGTCACAAGATGGGTGATCAAATATTTACAATATCAAGCTATTTGGTTTGAAAGGCATGGTAGACAATCGGTCCCAGTTCCATTAACAGTCGTTAGCATCCATCAATCTGTATAAGACCCGTGTGGTGATTCAAGGCTCGTTCTCTCTAATGAATCCATAGGATAGGCCTTTATAGAGCTCTGGAAATATTAATTGGTTACTCTTGATGACTATGATATTGCTTCCGTTTAGAACAAAAGCCTACAGATGATATAATAAAAGCCTATAAAAAATATCGTTATCTATAATAGGGAATATGCATGATTATATTTTTCATAGTTTACATTCCCTTAGCATTTATAAAAATATTTAATGTCAAAGAAATAGTGTTCATGTGTCTAAAAAAAATTAAAAAATTGCCTCTTTGTACGATTTTAAACACTCGCTCGTTGTTATGTATTTCTATGTCATAACCGCTCTACCGCGCTTTAGATATTTGAATTTCCAACAAGTTTTGCGCACCTTTCAAAATATAAATTTCTTACTCATAAAGATCATTTAATAAAAATAATGATGGAGGGACAAAATAAAAGTAAAAGTTCATATAAAAAAGAATTGACACAATCGGGTAGGGATTGAACCCAAGCCGGTGTCGGTATGGTTGATTACCAACAAGGAACTCACAACCACCACCGCCAGCAATGAAGGCACATCCCAGAGTATTTAGTAGGCGGTGCTCCCCTATCCAGGACAACCATTGAGTAGGTCGTATGGGCTGGTTAAGGGAATGAACGGGATGAGGGGAGAGGAGTCTCATAGCCTCGTCTCTAAAAACAGCGGTAGGTCGCTGGTGCGTTGCTTAACATAACCACATCCCTTTATTTGCTAATTTAGCTTCGCACGTGGCTACTTGCCACAAATATTTTCATTCTTCATTTCTCACCTTTCTCTCTTCCGCTCTCTTTATTCCTATATATTCCCCTCCCTTCTCTCTCTGGGGAGTAGTGGATACTATTTCTTTCGCTTGTTCTCCTTCTATCCTACCTATCCTCTACAACGGCACATCCATCAAGGGCGCTTGGTGGGTTGCCGGCCACTTCCTGATCCGGGTTGCCTGCTCATTACACACAAATGTAATAAGTAAAATAACAATCCACCTTTCATGTCATCCTAATCCATCAAAAAACATAAATCGTATTTTGAAACAAACTTACAATGAAAAGCCGTGGAGCTCTGAATTCGGTCAGAAACACTACACCTTCCAAGGGAAGTTTTGTTTAATCGTTAGCTTCGTAATGTCGAAGTTACTTCCCCAAATGGTTGCTCTGTGAGCAGAAAATCCGCTATGCCATACCTCTTTAAAATAGATCTCAGAAATGGCAACGTGACGCCAATTTTTTATCGGAAAACTAGCATACAATACACAAGTAATACTAGTCTGTTACCATTGAACAGTGTGAATTATGTAGCGTGTGTAATGTGGCACGTTGAAAAATTGCTCCAATTTCTCATAAAACGAACCCTTCACATAATATATCGAAATCTTAGTTCCGCTACGACAAGCCATAAATTTATAGTTTTATTTTGTATTACACTACCTATACTCTTATAGCAACTGTGTATTTGGAAGAAAAATTTGGAACCTTTATAAAAATTAAAATTTATAAAAACAACCGTAGTAGTTTTTTTCCCACCAAAACTATTTTTTCGGGAAACAAAATATTATCGAAAGCAAGAGGTAGGATATTTAAGAGAGAAAGGGCATAGCGGATTTTCCGCTCGAATTGGAGCGCCCGTCTCGGGAACTAACCTCCAACTTGCAAAGGAACAGTAAAATAACACTACCTTTTGGTGATGATGTGTTTCTGTCGGTGAATTGGGTCAGGGTTGGCATTTAACGTCACCTTCCACAACTACCTATTTGTCAACTGGCTTGTTGAGTCGTGAAATATATTTTATTCACACTCAAACTCGTGGTAGGCGGTATGGTAGTATTCAACGAAGACGAGGAAATTGATTACGAGATTAATATTGCTCGGGAAATACGAGCATCGCCGTCGTTATATAAGCGATGTCAACACCGGATAGAATTCCTTATTAAATTACTACAGTAAGCAACACTTCGGATGGGGGGAAAACATTATTTTCTACATAGTAATACAGTATGAAGACAGCGCTAAAAACACGACACAATAGAAAAGAAAGAAAGAAAGGACAAAAAACATTTATTGGTTACACAGCATACATACATTTAAAACAAAACAGAATTGAAGAACATAAAAAAAAAAGAAAAATAAACAAAAACAACAAAACTAATTTGTTTCTTAGGTTTCCACGCACATCACTAATTAGATAAAACTTTATTTATTTATTGACGTTTCGCAGCCTTTTCAGGTCTGCATCGTCACAATAATTCATTAAGTATATTCATTAATTTAATTGTTCTGACGATTTTATTTTAATACACTTTTTATAGAAGTATAAAAAAACAGAGGTTGAGCGACTTATATAAGTTTGTTATAATAGGAGTTGAAATAATTGCAAACCAAAATTCTTTAGTATTTAGATTGTTGTAACAAATGTCTGCTTAAGCTAAATGTTCCCCCAACTTGACCCCCGATCATAATAACAATTTAGCAATCAACTGATTATTATCTCGTAATCTCGACGTGTTGACTTTAGTCCCTAGAAAGGCAAAACGTCGCTTACGCTGTTGCTTAAATATACCTATAGCTTTATAGCTATATTTAAGCAACAGCCGAAAAACCTGTTCAAGGTTTTCCGGTCTCTTTGAATCCCTTTTCACGTATTCTTATGACTGTGATAATATATGCAAATTTTCTATTCAATTCACCCATGGACATTATCGGTCACAAAACAGACATAACCATGGTCCCACGAATTTTTTCCAATTGTATTAAATAAAAAAGGCAACCAATTATAATTGATCCTAAAATAATACAATGGGTAACGTGATCATTTATATTTTTTTGAGTATCATTTATATATTTCCCAATAGAAAATCCGGTTCTTGATATTAAAATGGCGCTGAAACGCTGTGATTTTTTTTCGCACTTTTTTCTCCATAGTATAGAAAGTGTCTTTCACTGGTGGTAGGAAAAAAAATATAGTCGATTCAATTTAGTTGTACTAAGCTTCCAATTATAATAATAATTGTTGAATTTTGATATACTGATGATAAAGTTCTCATTAAAATTCAAGTTTATTTTTAATAGATTGTAAAAATCGACCCCAATATCGTATTAGCCGTAAGATGCCCACTGTTGACCACAAGTCTCCCCAAGGATCTCTATCCACAACAATTCTATCAAATAACTTTCATTATTCGACTTACAAGCGAAGTTCCAAAAGTTTGAAAGGTATTGGAAAAATTCTGAAAACTTTTACACATTAAAGAAATTTAAAAAGCAAATAAACCCAGTGTCATTTAGCTAATTGTGTATTGTTTTATTTATTATTATAAAACACAACGAAAACCGTAATTCAAAACGTTTAATGCCCAGAACAGTTTCGAGCGAGCAAGCATTTGTTCAACTGAAGACTGCGCAAGATCATTCGTTCCCTAAAGCCTGTCAAACGTCATTGTATTAATTCGTTCGCTCGCTCTGATATTTCCAATTACCGAGCAAGCAAGTGTTTGCTCGTTCAAAACTGTTCTCAGTTTGTGTTGAAACGCAACATCAAACAAACAAACATATGAATGGAGAAATAAAATTAGCAAATACCACTAATTTAATGGTATCCTTTTCGGAAGGGATTCGACGTTCCAGACAAATAAACATAAATCGTGTTTATTTAAATGGCGGGAACACTTCTCAATTGGTCCGTCTTTATCGAGTTAGGCTCGTATCTTGTCGGTGGCGAAACAGGATATCTACTATCTCCGAGACTCGCGTTTACTTCCAATACTCAATATCTGTTACATAAATCAATAAACTTCGTTAGTAAAGGCAACAGCAGATGAGATTACTCAAAACAGATTATCTCAGAATGATTTTAGAATTTAACTCTTGGAAGTAGTGTATTTTAAAATCGACTGAGGGATTTATGTTATAAAGGACAATGGGCAAAACGCACCCAGCTCCGCCAACAATGTAATTAGTATGAATCGATACATCTATGAAAAACTAGCCTTTTTTATTATGACACCGAAAATAAATATCCTGGGAGTCAAAAGATATGACACCGTAAAAATTATCCTGATAGTCAATAGATATGACACATGGGCATATTTAAGTAGCTGAATAAATTCATTTTATATTATTAGTAATCATAATAATATGCCATATCGTACTATACAACCAGATATACGACAAAGCCTGCCGACCATCCTGCGCTTGCTCTTACTGAGACATTTCAAAACGGTTTACGAATGCTGAAGGACTTACAGTTGCAAATAGTCCACTCGTCTTACTTCGTTCTGATTGTGCGCTCCCTGCTACTTGATTGATTTTTATCTAACACGCTTTGGATATTGGAACACGATTATCAGTTTTGTCAATTAGTATGGATAAACTGAAATTGTGAATTCTCCGAAGCGTGGACAAGTTTGTGTAATCTGTGGTTGCTCCGTTTTACATAGAAGACAATTTACTATAACGCACAGCATGTTTAAAAAAAACCCAATCCATGCGGGGATTTTTGGATTTACTCTAGCGCGGCAGAATAACATAAGGGGGCACCCTTGCACCTTATGAAGTATTCCCATAATTCCTGAGCACCCTATGTAGGGTTGAACTAACTAACTAAATTAATTCCCTTGTTTCATTAATGTTCGTTCGTTATAGTACTTCTACATATTTAACTTAAAATAACTAAAGACCCCCGGGATAGAATTTGATGGGCTTTGGCACAGATGATCTTGACTATAATACCTTTCAAACAAATGTAGTTTAAGCCGTCGCGGACGTGGGTGCAGTGTCCATACATTTTTGCCCAATGTCCTTTACGTATTGTTAAAACAGTTGAATTTCAGAAAATTGAAAGAAGTATTTGGTTTAAACAGATATTCCATACAAGCATAGAGCAACGCGGCCAGGCCCCTCCTGCCATAGTGACAAGACACTACGGAAATCATTCTGTCACTTTTTGCGGGGAGAGAAATATGCACACAAATGCAGTGTAAAATACATTCGCAAAAAATTGAATTGTAATTACGACACTCACACATCAAAAATGACACAATAAACCGCCAAATGCTGCATACTATGAAAGTTATGCTTTACGAAATTATGCATAATCAAATTTTGCCAACTTAAAAGGATGCCATTGTGAAATCTGATATATAATCATTCGGCCATACAATAATTATATTTAAAAAAAACTGTAAAATGTTTGTTTAAAGAAGATTATGGAAGAATAACGAAGCAACAAGAAACTGTCATAGAGTCCAACCCGATCGAAAAACTGCTACGGCAACATTTTTCGTAGTCACTGACGTAGCATTTAGTCGACGCTGCTACGAACGAGCTGCTACGTTATGGACGGGATTTAAATTGTAGAACGAAAATGAATACTAAATAATACGTATTATTATAATGTAAAAAGGCGGGAAAAAAAACTATGGTTCACTTAATGGTTCCCACAAACATGAATGAGCCCAAGTACTGCTTCGAGATAATTATTTTTTTTCTCAGTCCCACATTATATCCCGTCTGGTGCCTAATACAAATTAGAATTTCTCTGTGTAAATATTTTAGTATTGTTAATGTTAACATGCAGTTTTTACTATTTCGGTATCCAGTCAGGGATAGCCAATGAATAACACACTTTCAGTCATCAATTAAGTGATTGGGTATTAATAACATAATATTTGCTAACAGAACTAACGATGTACGTTACTATTTGGAGACCTACATCGAATACTAATCTCTTATTGTACTAATTTACTGGTTAAATATTTGGCTGGTTTTTTTTCACCAATTGTTTTAAGTCAAAAGTTCAATGCCTAGCTAGGTCAATTAGGGTTATCACCTTTATTTAGGGCAAATAAAGTATTTTTTCATTTCGGTAAAACAAAAATAAAGTATAAAAAGGAGAAAGATTTATTTAATTATTTGTCCTAGAAAATTTGTAAATAGAGTATTTAAGAGTACTTTATAGGTTTCATAGATTGTTAAATACGGCTACATGAAAAACTGCGGGTGGCAGCCTTAAGGTCAATGTAGGAAATGGACTGTTTCTGTTTTTTGCTAGTTCGCTGGTCATAATACAGCTATGATCATGTTAATGACTACAGCTAATTTGGATTTTATGTCTAATTTCTTTTAATAGCATGATAAATTGAAGAGTTTATTAAATTTGTACTTTTTCGTACATACATAATTTAAGAACTCACAAATATGATCTATAGAACGTTAATATTCAATAATTTACAGATATAACTTAAATATCATTCGTGGCACCTAGGCTGCATAAATATAGATCTTTGATTATTGATTCTCTAGATAGAGCGTCACCTAGTAAACACTGCGATAAAAACCGAGCAGGTTTTATGTACTTGTGTGCGTGACACGCAACAGAAAACACGCGAAGTTTGCATCTTACGCTCGCAAAATGTCATTATTTTTGTCACGGTGCGCATGCGTAAGATACCAGTTTAGGCCACACTCCCCAAAAAAGTGGGTAAATTTAATCCAATCAAAATTAGTATATTGTTCCCACAATTAAAAACCATAGATGTTGAAATATCTGTAAAACGTATAAATTCATACTAAGATATTTGAAATAAAAAGTATTTGCTACAATTTTTTACTGAAAATTGACCTTGTCTTATAATAATCAGTTTAATATTTCGTGTGGATTATGAACAACTTTGAATAGTCATTCAAAAAAATGTGAACCGTCACGGGACGCCTGGCAGATGTGAAACATCGACTTTTTTTGTAAAAGTAATTTGCAGAAAAGAAACACATTGCGATAGGAACTAAATATGGGATAATGATAAAATAAAACATTACGATTTTCTTCCAGAAAATTATGACTGTTTATTTAATAAACATTTGTTTTCATTGAATACAAAAATCGAATTCGATTGCGCATGGCGACTCGTCGCCATACTGTACACAACTACTACATATAAACATATACCATCATTTAGCGTGGAGACGCGTCGCACGGCATGAGTCGCCTTGCCAGAAATCGGTTTTACGTGCGCCTATAGATGTTTTACGTCAATAATTTATTGAAATGATAGATAGGTGAAAAAAACTTTCTTTTTTGTCATGCTAGTATGTATGGATTGACATGGATAGATGAATCAGGTGAGTTTTTGAAAACAGTGACGATATCAACATTATAAGTTGTGTACTTTAACTTTATTTAAAAAAAAGTTGTGTTCGTCAAATTAGAAAAGGATTAAAGGTCTCTGTTATATATCTCTCACTTATCCCGTTTCATCGGTAAAAGTACTCGGTCTTATTTATGTAGTATGTCCATGGGTACGAGACTCTGAAACTCATTTTTTAAGTTTTCCAAAAATCAAATCATTTTTTTAATTCCGTCTAGTTTTCGAGACAGTTAAAATTATTAAAATATTAAAAATCTTTTCTCCATCGCACTGTCGGTAAAAGTTTTGATTACGCTATACTTACTTTATTGAGGAATTTTCTAATGAGACACTGGCATCACTTTGAAAATGTCAAGATGAAGACGTAATTTTTTTTACTAATATGATGATATAGTTTATTTTTTTTTAAGGTGAATAATGAGTTACTTAGCGATGGTAAGTGACTTTGTTGGTTGTTTTATTCCGTCCTTTGTAATTTCGGGTAACTATTATCTCGCATCTCGGCATTTTAAAGCAATAATTTCAACACAAAACTCTGTAATTGTCGTGCGTATGGCTCAGCGTTACATTGAACACTAAGTGACGGGAAACAACTTAGAGTCAAGCAGTTGGCTTAAAATTTCTACGTCAACGTCATCTGCGCTGCCACGCTCTATCTAGGATTAAATAATCAAAGATACAGATATCATCTTTGAGAAGCAGGGAATAGTCACTCAAAAAGGAAAGAGTTATGCGAAATATGAAATTTGTATGGAAATTTGTCATTTCTGGAATGAAAATATGAAAATTGTAATCTACGTAGAAGTCGGTATGTAGGTTATTAATTTTACAATACTTAAGTACTTTAATCAATTCAACTATTGTTTTGTATTTATACTATATTATGACAGTGCAATCAAAATTCCGGTGAGCAATTATTGTATATTTCACATTATGTAATGGAAGGTGACTTCACGAATCATTTCATATTGAAGTCATTTTTCAACTTGACGGCTCTGTATATAATAGTACAGGGAGAAAAAAAAAACAGCCCTTGTTGAATTTCTAGTCGGTTCTTCTAAGTACAAGGTCTCCCGCCGTAGATTTGTGAACCGATGGCGTAGCTTCTAGACGTCATATGTGCTTGTAACAGCCAAAAGTGAATAAACATTTTTTGATTTTGTTTTTTTTTATTTAATGACCATAGAACAACACGGATGCGACTTCCATGTTCCTCTATGATAATGGCAGTTGAGAATCGATGGTCTTTTATTTCCGCCACGCATTACAAGTGTTCGGTGACACAGGTGGTTAACGTGTTCAGCTTGCGATCACAGAATTTAAGCAACTTTCGCAATGTCCAGTCATTGGATGGGTGACCAAAAATTTATTATCTTATTCGTGCTTAGAGAGGCATGTTATTGCGTTTGTCCCCGCTGTATCTGCAGTTGTTACGCCCCTCCTATCCGCACTGTGCCCGCGTGGTAGGTAATGGCCCAGGCTCCCTATTCCATCCATAGGGAAGGCCTGTGCCCAGCAGCGTGGATATTAGTAGGCTGATGATAATGATTACGAGTCCATGCCACCGGCTCTCGATGGACAAGTTTGATTTGCTTACAACACAAAACATACATACTTTTTTGGATCATCCTCAACTGAATAAGTTGTGTGTCAATTGAATGAGATTGTTTTGTACGGCACGGGTGGGTCGGGAGGGGATCATAATATGCCACGCCGGCCCAGACTCGGCCTAATTTACTCTGAACGACGCTAACACGACTCCGATCGGACACTGATTTGAATCACAATGAGCTCACGTGGAAACGCACCGGTTCCACCTGATAAATTTAGCATAGGTACGATCAGCCAATTTGATTTTTGACCCAATCATAAGCTTATTTTGTTACAACCATTTCAAAACAATAAGGTAGATTTGTAAAGAAAATGAAATCCACACGGACCAGGCAGCAGACGGAACTCGAACCCACACTGACCATTATGCTACAGTGGCCCTAATGGCCGTGTCAATTTTTCTCTAGTATTTCTTAGGCTGCAATGCAGCGGGTTCGAGTCCCGTCTAGTGCCTGAACCGCGTGGATTCTGTTTCGATTAACATTTTCTTTAGTTTTAGACATCTAGCAGTTAAATGCTGAAAAATATATATTTATATACGTATAACTTAGGTAGATTTTTGTTTAAATGTACGTATCCCTGGATACAAACTTGTTATTTTTTTGAACAATCATATTTGACGTGACAGATGACAGTGACAGCAAAAATGTTCCGTTTTTACCCTTTGGGTACGGCACCGTAAATACAATAACCATTTGAACACAATGTTGGAGTGATATTATATTACAATAAGTTTTTCAGGGAAATAAAGGGAGAAAAGCATTTTTAAAATAACAACCAGAACCTGGATATTGCGTGGAATTCACAAGGAAAATTAAATTAATCATTTTATTATAATAGAACGAACATTCAGAAATATTTACCTTAAAGCTTACGATTTTATCTGGGTCAAAAACAAAGCTATGTAAATTTGAATTCACATTGTTTATAATTGTCTATTTCACTTGCTGTTTAGTAAATGTATGTATGTACCTACAAACTAAATCATAACTTAAATATCATATTTACTGAATGTAGGTGAGATTGAGATAGTGATATTTGCTTATTCTTGTACTGCACAATTGATACATTTGGTTTCATACATTATTACAATACCTCTATGCTGAATTAATTCCCAATTAGTTATTTTTAGGGTTCCGTACCCAAAAGGAAAAAACGGAACCCTTATAGGATCAATTTGTTGTCCGTCCGTCCGTCCGTCCATCCGTCTGTCAAGACCGTTTTTCTCAGGAAGACGTGGAGGTATCAAACTAAAATTCATATCCTATACTCAGGTCTACTGTCCCTTGGAGCTGTGAAAAAATCAAACTTCTAAGCCAAAGCAATCAAAAGATACAGCCATTTATGCCGCAAATTTTCGAAACTCGCACGGGAATCAAAACCTACAGGGTACTTCCCATGAACTAAGAATCTTGAAATTTGGTACGAAGTAACGTCTTATAGTACAGATAAAGGGAAAATTGCGAAAACCGTAAATTTTTAGTAACATCATAGTCCAGGCAACGAAAAGGTATAGAGGGAATTGCTTAGAACACAAGTTTTGACTTCGTGACTTTGTTAGGACTAGTTAGGAGGCAAACATATCAAAAGTCCCCGCCCGTAGCCCTTAAGCCGGGGGAGCTTGAAGGTCCCATTTTCAGGTTTTTCGCATATATCTCGAAAACTATGCATCCTAGCGACATGAGACTTTCACAAAAGTGAAAGCTGATTCAATTTGCTACAAGTCTTATTCAGTCAAATTTTTTGATATCTTGTATAGTTTTCGAGATATCCGCTCTTGAAAGTCTGTAATTATGGAAAAAAAATTTGTTCCCATTTTTGCTCTATTTGACCGGATAACTCTTCAACAATGCACCCAAAAAATAAATGCCGGCCGTAGGGTTGTAGAGCATTAAATTATCTTTAATAATAAAAACAATTGCCTTTTTTTTTTTATTTAAGGACAAAATTGTTAGTGTAGTAGACGTATGGGGGCGGTACGGTGGGCACTAGGCCGCGTACTCAGCCCCCACGCGCGGGCCGTCCTGCGCACGTCTGTGGGGTCCTCGCGATACCCTGGGAGACCCCTGCCGCGGAACCTCGGCAAGGCCGGGAGGATGCCGGCCGTAGGGTTGTAGAGCATTAAATTATCTTCAATAATAGAAACAATTGCCTTTTTTTTTATTTAAGGACAAAATTGTTAGTGTAGTAGACGTATGGGGGCGGTACGGTGGGCACTAGGCCGCGTACTCAGCCCCCACGCGCGGGCCGTCCTGCGCACGTCTGTGGGGTCCTCGCGGTACCCCGGGAGACCCCTGCCGGGGAACCTCGGCAAGGCCGGGAGGCTGCTAGGTGCGGAGACGCGGAAGAATCCCTAAACGGGGATTCCGCGGCTTCGCACTAAGCAGCTTAGAGGGTGTTCGCAGGGTTTTTTAGCGGATATTATGCCGTATAGCGCCCGTAAGGGTTACGGGGTCCTCAGTGGGCAGCCATTGCTGGGGCTCGTAAGGCTTGCGGGAGCCAGGTGTGAGGTCCATAAGTAAAAAAGAAAGTAAATTAGTGTCATTGAGAAACTGTAATTATCTAATAATAATATCTGTAATAATGATATCCGCTCTTGAAAATCTGTAATTATAGAAAAAAAAATGCTTCACATTTATGCTCTATTTGACCGGATAACTCTCGGATAACTCTTTAACGATGCACCGATGTCTAAATAGCACACATGCTCATTTTAGAATATGTACTTGTTGGCCCACTGACCAGGTTCTTCACACAATCCAGAAAATAAGTTTAAAAAAACTGCAAGAGTTAACTACTTTATGCAAAAAAGGTTATTATAAATTAGATGATTATTTAAATGATAAGATTGTCTGGTGTTGTATTGGTCCAGCTCAACACAAAAAGTAGTATTAACAATGATTAAAATTATAAAACTGGACTTTAAAAAAAATTGAGACGGTAGGGCCCTGTGCCTCTGGTTTTTTTTTCGGTTCTCATTGGCTATACAGGTACGAATACGGCAGCAGTTTTCGATACAATTCACTATGACGTGCAAAAAGAGATTTGTAAAAAAATCCAATATATTTAATTTCTTGCTCTTTTGGGGTGGGAAGGACCTTGATCCTCGTCTTCGTTTACATTTTCTTTGTCTGTGTCATTTTCTCCATCGGAACCCTGTAGGGAAACGGTCAGAGGATCCTCCTGTTCTTCTTCACCTTCGGAGTCAACTTGAGGGACCCCATTCAAGCAGTTCCCCTGGCAATTTTGGCACGCTGGGGAACAGGAACGCAGGACACCCCCTTTAGTCAATACGTCTACTACCCTTTTTTTTTATACGCAGGCAAAAAATACTATTTACAGACGACGGCGCCTTTAAGAGGCACACCGCCGAACGGACCTCACACCTGGCTCCCGCAAGCCTTACGAGCCCCAGCAGTGGCTGCCCACTGAGGACCCCGTAACCCTTACGGGTGCTTTACGGCATAATATCCGCTAAAAAACCCTGCGAACACCCTCTCAGCTGCTTAGTGCGAAGCCGCGGAATCCCCGTTTAGGGATTCTTCCGCGCCTCCGCACCTAGCAGCCTCCCGGCCTTGCCGAGGTTCCGCGGCAGGGGTCTCCCGGGGTATCGCGAGGACCCCACAGACGTGCGCAGGACGGCCCGCGCGTGGGGGCTGAGTACGCGGCCTAGTGCCCACCGTACCGCCCCCATACGTCTACTACACTAACAATTTTGTCCTTAAATAAAAAAAAAGGCAATTGTTTCTATTATTGAAGATAATTTAATGCTCTACAACCCTACGGCCGGCATTTATTTTTTGAATGCATTGTTGAAGAGTTATCCGGTCAAATAGAGAGTTACTACCTCTTTTCTCATGGACGTGTAGAGGTATTAAATTGAGTTGTACGGAACCCTCGGTGCGCGAGTCCGACTCGCATTAGCCGTTTTTTGAAAGCTTAACCAATCGTATACAATAAAACTGTAAGAGAGGGATGGAGATGATATTATTTGAGTAGAACAAAACTTCGCATTGTTTTATAATATTAGTCTGAATTATTTCTTTATGAGTACGTACTCAGCAACGTTTTATTACATCCAACTGAGACCTTTTATCCGTGAAGAAGTACGGGCACGGGAACTTTACAACTTTTGACATTTCTCGTTTACGACAGTTTGTTCAACTGCTTATTCCTACTCGTCTCTGTTTCCGTAAATCTGGGGCGAATTCGTATATATCTGTAGTTCTCTTTGTCTATTACTTTTCATTTATGTTAAATTTATAAGTATTTCTTTATAATTTACTCAGGGAAACCTATAGTTGCGATGGATTTCAGAAAGTTAAAATGTTATTATATTATTAAAATCACTTGCATTTCAATGTTAATAATTATATGAGAGAAAAAATCTTTAGATTTATAAATCTAGCAGTATACATCACACTAATATGTATTATAAAGGCGAAAGTTTGTGAGTGTGTATGTTTGTTAGTCTACGTTTTTAGCCGTTTACGGCTCGAGCGATTTTAATAAAATTTTGTATGGAGTTAGCTAACATCCTGGATTAACACAAGCACAGCCAGATAAAAATAAAAATATAACGAACTACAAATTAACTCATAATTTTAAACAAAAATAATGAATTCGATCAATTTTAATGACGTAAATGCCTTTAGTGTCTTAGTGCAATTAAGTATATCCAATACCAATGCCGTGACTTGTGTAGTTTCAAATGGTCTCTTTGTCTAACTTAACTCCACATAAGCAAGGTAAATAGCCAACTAATGAACACGCCACCAATAAAGATTATGTATCGATTAAATTAATTAATTTCAAGCGCTTTCTAATGGATTCTAATAGAAACTATATCCATACAAATGTTATTAACTGCGAAAGTAACATTACCTCACTTTACTTCAATCCTAATCGATTTTAATGAATTTTTGTATGGCGATGTAAGATACCCCGAAGAAACAAAAGGTAAGTAAGCTACATTTAAACATCTAGCAGTTGAATGCTTAAAATAAAAATATAATAAACTATAAAGGTAACTTTTTAACTTATTACTTTACGCAGATAAAGTAGTTCTATATAATAAAAATAACTGATGTAGCATATTTATAAACCTATGGCATGCAATACTTTTACTATCAACATTAATTAGAGAAAGCAAAATATGAATATATAGACATGTAACATGTGAATATAACTATAGGCGATCTCAGCAATAAAAAAGATGTAAAATTTTACTATTTGGCCTGAAAAGCACTGCCACCCTGTGCAGAGACGCAGAATTGTACCTCCGCTCCAGACAATAGGCGGCGCTAATTACATGAGCCGATAGTCCCTTTATGTAAGAGTTTTTTTTTGTGTAGGTAGCCTAATTATAACTATGGTTTCCGCCACCCCCGAAAAACAGTTTTCTCATTAAACCTACGAGTATTGTTTACACTTTTTTTTACTTACTAATCGATCCAGCACAGAAATATTTACCAAAAACCAAACCAAGCATGATCACTCCATTTACCTTTCCGCCAACATCATAAATATTTATTAATGACTTCATAAAGATTTTGTAATAATGACAAGTTTTAATAACTCATTGTTACCACGAGAACTAAGTACGCTTCGCATTCATAAATCACGATTTCAGTGGCAGCTATTTTGGAAGCTCGAATACGAAGACAGACAGATAACAAAAAGGAACTGCCTACCTATCGAGTACCGAAAGGAATTCTTTTTCTTTCCGTAAAAAACTTCAGAAGTGAAGCACAAAATTGCACGTCTCACACAAAGATGATGATCTCGAAGATTTATCAGGCGAGTTACGACATTACGACCCTTCGAGATATGCAGAGAAAGATGACAACTTAATACTTGAAGATAAACGTATCCATATTCAGGTTTAATGGTTGGAAGGAAACCCTTTTTCTCTTTTAGTAAATACTTCTATAAAACCATTAAGTATGCAGAATGGAAAAGTAGTTGAAAACTCTAATTGACCGGGATAATCACAAGACTGAGTAAACTTGCTCAACAAAACTTTATGCTCTTCGTTCTTTCAAATACTTATTTTTGCTCACGCTGAACAGTGCATCTAAAGATAAGCCTAGATTGAAGTGATTAGCTCTACATTCGTTTAAGATTGCTTGCTAAAAACAAGAGTGAAAAATATGTTTATAGTTCCTTCAATCTTGGTTTAATATATTTTTAATACGTCACTGTGAGCAAATAACGCTACATCACCATCAGAAATACGCATATATATTTGTGTTTCTGTGTGTGTGTTAAAAAAGTGTGTGTATCTCTTGTGTAACTTTGATAAGTGTTTGTAACAACCTAAACCGCATGGCGGCGCATTTACATTTGGTCGTTAGCTCGGTTTCGGGTGCACGAAGACATTACTCGAATTCGGGCACCCGATGCAATAATAATCATAATGTTTTTACTCGAGCTCGGGCTGGAAGTCGGCATCAGGTAACCAAAACGAAACTCCCCCAATACGGACGTACTCGACTTCATTTATTCACACTTAGTCGTTTGTCCTAAATTCCATAGGCAAATGTATTCAGGCTAGCGACCAAGGGTAATTGCGCCGTTGGTGATATTAACTTTGAATTTTAAAAAGTAATTATGATATTTCCTTACATTGATTACCTTAAACAATTTTCATTCTAATTTTATCTTGCTATATCGATATGTAGTGAGATTTTCTCGCTTCTGTAAAAAATACTACATAATCTGAAGCAGGTTTCATGGGGTCCAAAGTACCTTTAACCGACTTTATATTAATATTAGGTATCCGCAGAAATTTAGTCACATCTTATCATTTAATTGCACAAAATCAATTTTATAGTAAAATAAACTGTAATATTATTAAAATAAACTGTGAATACAATAAAAAAAAACACCACTGTAATGAGACATGTTACTTTCTCTAACTAATTGAAACTTTTTTAAATAGGTAAAACAGCGTGTATTTATATTTATATATATATATATATATATATATAAATATATAAGATATTATATAATTAATAAAAGTAGATATATATATATATATATATATATATATATATATCTACTTTTATTAGCAATCATCTCATTTTCCCAGCTTTGTCATCAACGTAACACATGCACATTCTCTCATTACACTAAGTAGATTAAACATTTCATTTCGGGTCTTAAATTATGATATAAAGAAAAATCATGCGTTAATTTTTAGTACAACATAATAATAACACTGATTACCTTCTGTTGGCAAATCCCCTTGCAAATCATAGTATTTGTCATAGATAGCCAAGCGAATCAAACTTGTTTTTTCGTAATTGTGAAGTCCAACACTACAACACAATTCGAACACACAATTCGAACTGCGGCGATATTTACGACAAGTCCTTAAACTCCTCCTTAGTGAATTTTGCATTTGCGTTTCATGGATTATTGTAAGTTAGCACACAAATAACAGTATAAATTAAACGCGCATCATGTTTATATTTAATTTTAAATTTTTTTTAGGCAAATGTTGTCAAAAATTGTGTACTATAACAATACATAATGCGTGCTACTACAAGTGTAAACAGGTGTAACCTCGAAGGGCGAATCACAGAAGTTTGAACATTATTTTATGGAAAATACAAATAGTGTCTTTTCTTTATGTAATTACTGAAAGGGATTACATAAATATTGATTAGACAGAACTTGCGTAATTACGGCAATCGATCACGCTCATCCTCATCAATTTCTTCGTAAACTCTTTGAAACAACAGAACATCAGATTGATTAATTAGCTAATAACTTTGC
This sequence comes from Chilo suppressalis, assembly GCA_902850365.2. Lineage (NCBI taxonomy): Eukaryota > Metazoa > Arthropoda > Insecta > Lepidoptera > Crambidae > Chilo > Chilo suppressalis. The sequence goes on from OU963907.1 coordinate 10,912,417, forward strand.
TTTCTGTGATATTTCCATCGTCATATCTTGATGATTTGCTTCATAACTTTTTTATAATATGATCTCCCGTGTCTTTATCTGCTTAGAATAAGTAAGGTCTTGTGAACTTTCATCTCATATTAAACCTACTTAACATTTAAGTTTCGGGAAAATGTAACCTGTATACTTTCCCAAGATTCCATCCCTTAATCTGCTCTGATCATCTTAATCATTTTATGTATTTATTTAAGTATTATTATGAGTTACATATTAAGTATCTTGAGCAATTTTTGACATGAAACTTTTTTTTGCTACTGTATTACTGGCAGAACTGAACTGTTTCGCGGTGAGCAACAGAAAATTGTAAGACTACATTCCTGCATCCTCTTCAGTCAATATTAATCCAAAAGCTTGTATTAGGATTAGGATATTAACCATCATATCATATTATCATCATGTAATGGATCATACATACCACTTGGCCACGGAGGTCGTAGGTAAAAAATTCGCGATCGAACCACTTGAGTAATCGGACACTGCTTTGGTTGTGTGTCGAGAACAGCAGAGCTAATCTATAAGAACAAACTCACTTTTTACCGCGGTATCCGTGTTGTGATTTGAAATCTGAACTAGATTTCTAAATAAATTTAAAATCACACCGCCAAATTTCGCGGTGAAATGTGAGATTGTTCTTACAGAATAGCACTGCAGGTGTGAGTGAATAGTGAGGTTGTGAACAGTGGTACGGTGGAGAAGTGACAATTTATTTTTGCCCCACACAATGAAAATGTGGAATCAATTATCGCCAGCGATACCTGAAGTTATATTATTTTGCTATGTGATAGCGACTCAGTCATGACTACACTGATTGTTGCAGCCTATGGTTGCAGCGGGCTAAATTAAATAAACCCCTCATATTACATATATTAGACTAGCGGCCCGCCCTCGCTTCGCTTCGGTGTAGAGCTGAAGTGTAGACTACAGTTTTTGTTCTCAGGCTTGTATTATACACAATGACATTCATCTATGATTCTTCTTATAATAATTATAATAATAATAACATTTATTTCAGATTATTCATCCATATTGGTTAGTAACAATTTTGCTTACAAATCTAGTGTTAGTAAATTGAATTCATAAAATAAAATTAGATTAAAAACAAAAACAAACATATTAATAATAAGATTATACTTATACTTGCATGCAAAGTCTCAGCCTGAACGGTTTAAAATTGACAAAAAAAAATTGACAAAGTTTCATACAAACTTTCATTCCCTATTTTATCCCCTTGGGGGTAGAAGCATGCTTAGCGGATGCCTGCGTCATAACATCTACCTGCATGCAAAATTTCAGCCCGATCCGTCCAGTGGTTTGGGATCAGTATGTCAGTCACCTTTGAGTTTTATATATATATAGATAGATATGCGTTGCTTCTTTCAAAATTTCACGGTTGTAGGACAACAGAATATCTTTTGTGGGCATAAAATATATTATAATATGCGTCATAAAATGAGCATATGACACCGTATCTTTTGTTTGCGCTGACTTAAAAGTTTGATTTTTCCTGCTCCAGGCAAAGCCAAATATTTGCTATATTATATTAATTTCAGCTAGGTAGATCTACATGCTCTTGAGAAAAAGGACTTTGACAGACATACAAATGAACGGACCGACAAAAAAAATTATGCTATAAATGTTCTATTTTTTCTACTGATATACGGAACACTAAAAAACAAACTCTATTTACACAATTCATTCATTTTCCTATATGTAAGAAATAGACAGTCTATTTCACTTTTCAGTAAGCCTCAAACTCTTCCCACTGGGGAATAAAGTGTGTTTGTTATTCGTCGGAACTAATATTTCCGAATTTCCATGCAAATCACTCTCCTTACAATCAGTTCCAACTCTGCTGCAATTAAAAAACCACCCGTTACGTGGCGTCACGTACAGGTTTTAAAGCATGTCGCACGCGGGAAGTAACTTTAATTTCAGCTTCAGCACTTATTTAATCCTCACGGGTATCAAATATAACAGTAAAGGCCGCGTTGCTTCATCTATATAGTAAAATTTTACTATAGTTAAATCCTATAGAAAAAAACGATATATGTCAACATTTGATACATTTACTACTAATTTGACGTGGCATCAACTATATGTATATTTGACTATAGATGAAACAGCGCGACCGAGTCACTTATATAAAAAAAGAAAGTTACAAGTATAAGTGGAATGGCCTAACAATAGACTGGAGAGTGGGTAGTCTTAGCGTAATAACTACTTCACTCCAGGGAGCTGAATGAAGTACCAACAATAATAATGTTGTCAACTGAATAACGTTAGTTGAAAATTTATGCTATATTTTCAACTTTGCCGAGAGTTACAATACAACTCTGTCCCAAAACAGTCGTGGAACAATCTTATAACCAACTTTGAAACAACCAGTGCCAATCTGTTTCTTATCCCCTTTTTGGTGCATGAGCTTCAGATAGGACTAAATTAAATATTTTGATTTATTAGCACCAAATCAGACAATCGACCGTATTATATGAATGGTATTACGATGCTATGCCCTATACTTTTATTTATTATTGTATTATACATATAAACCTTTCTGAATCACTGTGTTGCTGAACATTGCAATAAAAGCCGCTGCATAACTTCAAAGATCTGAACATTCAGACAGTGTAAGCGGCTTTATTTTATACTATGTGTATATCACCGTAAAACTGTAAATACCGTTATACATAATCCAACTGGCAAGATTGTAAACTATCGAAAGATAGTAAGTAACATACTGCTAAAAATTTAACGCATTATTTTAGGTAGAATAACATAAGCCTTACAGGGCTTACTTTGGGGCTAGGCTAATTGGTGTGAGTGTGGGAAATATTTATTTATTTAGGTAGATCATAATCTATCGAAGTCAAAACGTGAAATTGTGAAATAGGATGTAACGGAACGATATTCGGGCGCATATAGATTCTAAAGGTTGTGGCAGGCAAATAAAACAGACAACAGACCGGTCAGTGCACAACGCGCCAAAAGGCTAGATTACACAGTGCGAGCTGGAGTGCGAGATGGTCTAGTCAGTTACTGTAGTACAGCTACTCGTATTGTGTGACCTAATCATACGAGTTACTGTCACGTGCGAGTTGGTTAGTAGCTCACATCCGAGTTGCTACAACATGTTTTTATATTACTCGCCACTCGCATTCCCCCACCACGCAAAAAGCAGCAACTCGCACGCGACTCGGACATCGGCTGGCACATCTTTCCATACAGTATAGATGGGCGTTTTTAGATATTTGTGATGTTGATGCGCATCGATACCGGCATCGTTGCCAAGTGAATATCAGTCTAGGTAGTATCGTAATATCACAGGATGCGATGCGATAACGAATTACGACATAAACCGTAATTTTAGCTCTAGCAACACGGTCACTCGTTATATTTCTCTATTTTCCAAGGGAGATACTGCGCTATGCACCCAACGAGCTATAGTGCCACAAACTTATTTGTGCCGGTGACAAAATTGGAATTATAATTAATCCACAGTATTTTGACTGTTTTTTTGTATTGAAACGAAAACAATAAAATAAGTACTCTTAGTACGAGTGCGAGCTCACGAAAACTATCATAGATTTCGTAATTGTAAACTCGTACTAAGGGTACTGGCATCGTTAATGTGCATCGTTATTCTTAAATCGCCCAAGCCTAGCGCACAGACAGTTGCTCGTACGCTCGTGACTACGCCGTGTGAATTCTCTGTTTGTTTTTGTTTCGTTTTACAAAATGGCAGATAGATGTACAGTAGCTGTCTACTTTCTTATCAGTAGCTACTTGTGTGACCGGGTGAGATCAGTGCTACTGCCATGAAAGAACAGGGGTACAGTAGCTGTCTACTGTCACATCAGTAGCTCGCACTGTGTAACCTTGCCTTAAGTGTGTTTGGCGTGCCAGCCAGCGACGCGACGTCCGGCCTTTATGCTAATTGGTCGAAGTTAACACAAAGGCACGGCGGGCCGAGTTTGATCCCAGTTGTTTGTGTTCGGCCATTCGGGGCCGTGCGTGACGATTAACAGTTTAACCTCTTTTGCAGCCGTAACTCTAATTGGGGTTCTTTGGGGTTTTAAGGGATCCAACGTAGTAAGATTAAGGAGATGGCGGTAATCGTTTTACGTGACCGTTTTTGAAATAAGATTGTATTAAGATACAGTCATTTAACTATATAGAGGCAACATCCATTATTGTAATTAATGTTTCCCTTTTACGAAATGGTCTTTAAATGGTTTGGTACACAAAACGGATTACCCTCCTGTATCCGTCCGTCTGTCTGTGAGACTGACAGCGGGCAGTATTTTTCATGAACAGTAAGAGCCTGTGCTGTGTTAAGCGGGGAACGAAGCGGGTGTCCGCTTCGCGTGTTTGTTTCATTGTTTCATAGAGCTACGCTGCGCGAGGCAAGCCTCGCGCCACGCGGTGGACGGGGCATGCTAAATTGGATGTCTTCTGTGCTCATCTGCGTCTTTTAGCTAGGTAGTATTATGAACTAAGATAATCCATTATCGACTGTTCACCCGCGATTTCGAAATCATACTGGCAGCGCTGCAGGGGACACTCACCTAACGCGAGTCCCGCGACGGAGCACGAAGCGGATGTCCGAAACGGATGTCCGTTCCGTGCCCCGCTTAAGGCAGCGCAGGCTCTAATAATAGGTAGACAGCTTTAATTTTCAGAGAATATGTATTAAATATAAAGTCCGACCCACACTTATCCAGTTTTTGTTTTCATTAGTTCATTAACAAAAACAACAAATGCAACTACGCATTTTTGACTAATCTAAAATATGCCCAGTACTAGGCAAGGTCTACGTTACGTAATCTATATCTTCTTTATAAATAAAAATAAATAGCCAAAAAGTATGTACGCGCATAACTTCCGAAAGACTGCACCGAAATGGATATGTTTTTTTTATTGTGTTCGTTAATGATTACAAAATCCTAACATAAAAGCAGCAGTAACTACCTACCTAATTTAAAACAGAAAATGTGAATTTCACTTAATAACATGTCGAAAATACAACCTCATCTTTTCTTCAGACCTACATTAAATTTTCTCTTTGACATTTCAACGTATTTTATGTAAGCGAAGGCAGGAAATGAAACTTTGCAAATGGCGACGTTCGTCGTCTCGAGTGAACGTCCAAGAGAAATAGAAACAGATGTAGAATACAAATAGACCTTGATAACTCAATAAAAAAATACTCAAAAAAATGCTTGCTGGCACACATTGGCAACCGTACATGGCGACATATTAGCGACGGACGCACGTATTGGCCAAACTTACTTTACTCTCCAGGCTTCTATCACAAGACCATTAAAACGCCTGAAAATTTATGATATCATTCTACATGGTACTTTTAACATACATCTTTTCAACTTCAGTATCAGCGACAAATTTTGCGAAAAACGCATTAAAGCAAAGGCAGCAATTCAACGCCTACGAACATTCTACTGGAAAGCAAAAAGTGCCTCGGGAACCGTCCTTGTAGCTCCTGTGCTGGTCGTTCCTATTCTGTAGTGAACTTCGATTCCAGCCCTCCGTTCAACACAAGAACAAAAACAGACGTCTCAGGGCACTTGTTAACGAGACGATTTCTACCCGGGTTTCCTACACTATAGGTACTATGGAGGTTTGTTAACGACACCGGCGCTAGCGACGGTTTGGGGTTGGTACAAACGTTCAAACCGTGCTCGAAAACAAGCTTAGCCGGCACTTGCTCGGGTAGAAATCGTGCCTAGAACCGATGGAAACGGTCGTTAATAAGCGCCCTTAAGGGACGTCGAGTGCCAGAAATAATCTTCAGCAAAGAAAAAAGCTTTTACTCACCCAAAAGCTACCAACTACAAACTCTTCGTCTGTAACAGGTTGGCATTAATTAATTTAATTTATTGACGCATATGATTTTAAAGAGGTAACGAATTGTATGTTTGTGCATACATACACGCACATGAGTGTATTCTCAATTATTAGACGTCTTGAACAGAAGCTGGATGTAAAGGCATCCATCTAACCTATTTTATTGTTTACTTTTACGTGTCAAGTCTCCTTAGTTACAACCAAGTTGAGATGAAGAAATGTCAATCATAGCTAGAGCCGAAAGTAGTCGCTTCGATGAATTCTCTCATACTTGTTATAGATATCACTGACACATGACAGACTCTTCTCTTTTGCTGCGTTTAGCATTAAAGCTTACATTGTTATGAGGTGGAATACCTCGCTAGAATTTAGTTAGTAACTTTATATTGATACCCTCTGTTTACCCATAAATCTACAGAACTGTTTAAATTTTACCAGAAAAAAAACCACAATTCCAGGAAGCAGACGGGATTCGAACCGCATTCTCCTCTAACCGGGCGGATGCACTGACCAATTATGCTCTTCTATTAGCATGCATGCATACAATGGACGGAAATCATCTTTTCCATTTAACAGAACATATTTTAAAGGTTCTAATAAAGATTTCCATCACTGGTTTTTTTTTGTTAAGTAAAATAGTTAAACAAAAACAATATTGGATGATTACTTTTGTGCCACTTTGTGTATAAGATGCGAGGACAACTTTCCACAACTTTAAAGCCAAAATATAAAACGCCTTATATTTCCTCATAAACAAGGAAGTAATTATGTGCGGTGTCGGAAGCGCTAATTAATTTTATTTATGTTAGATACCCCAAAAAAACATTTCTTCCTGAGAATGTTTGAAGATGAAGACAAATAATGGAACACGACAATGACTAATGGGTAAGCGGTGCGGTGTCACCTTTTCATTACTGCGGCGTGATCAATTGGAACAACCGACGAGCCGTAGGTACCGTCAATCAAATATTAACCATGCCAATCTCATTTGACAATAGCCCATTTGATGTCTAGATAGAGCAATCCAAATAAACCACGCAAAGAAAATGCGTCGTGTGACGCGCAATGAGAGCGTGACTCTAATGATTGGCAGCAGTCAATTAGTGCGTGTGTAGCGACGAGCTTTATCTACCATATGTGGTAGATATTTCTTGAGCCGCCGCTTGATATGGTATCTAGGTGCGTATATAATCAAAGCACTAGCTACACCCGGCCGTGTCAACCGCGCTACTTTAAGGAACATATCGACTAGCATATTCCAGTGTTATTAATATTACACAGAGCAAAAGAGGTCATGGTTATGCATTATTTGAACGCAAATTTGATAAACATTCGAAAGATTGTAGTGAGTTAACCTTAAAAGACAGATTATGTTGTAGCGAAGTTTGTAGAACTTTCGGAAGCTCTCAAAAACAATATTTTTCCCGTTTATACAAAAAATATATATTAATGATTTGCTTTTTTTGGTCGAAACGCCGTGTTATAATATTATAGCCTTCTTCGATGAATGGACTGCCAAACAAAAATATTTTATCAATTCGAACCAGTAGGGTCTACTAGAGCTTTGCAGTTGGTTTTTTCACAATCGTATATCGCCAAAATAATGAAACAGTTGAAAAAAAGAAAAGTTTTTATGCAACTCCTTATTTATTTTTTATGTACTCCAGTATTTATAACTAGACCAGTTAGTTATATGATAAATGTATATTATAAAAGAAATATCATTTGATTGGGACACCATTATTAAACTGTAAAGGAATGAAAATTATTGAAAGGCAAAGCTGAAAATATTAAAAGAACTGGCTTTAGGAGTGCCTGCATCATTTGCAAAGTTAAATTAATTTAATTTTTGTGTGAATTGACTCCAGGCTTAGCAAATTCTGAACTGCATTTTGCAAATAATCAGAGGTATGTTTAAATGTTAGAAATAGAAGCACATACCTAATCAATAAAATATCATTGATACACACCAGTTATGCAGTAAGAGGAATTCCAAATCTGCCACTTCCGCAATCACTATTCAATATTGAAATTGTAAGTAAGGTAAGTGATACAAATAAGGCCTACCTCATTTCAAACACTCATATTATGATAAATTATTCGAAGAAGGCGATAAATAAAAGCAAGGCATTATTCTTTGGGTCATAAATTTTAAGGAATTAAGAAAACATATTACAATCTACTATCAGAAAGTACTTAAAAAGAGTTATTTCTGGAAGCTTAGCCTTAGGTCTTTTAAAAACATAGTGACTTAGCAAAGCCTTTGTACTTAAATTATAGGAATGTTGGTATTAGAGTATAAATTATATTAAAATATGTATTTCTGAGCCTTTGATCAAGTGTTTCCATGGGATCCTTGAACAAAATTCTAAGTTATTTTACTTAATATTTTGCTTAAATTGCTACTCAGATTTGAAGTCGCATATTAACAAGAAATAAAGAATAATAATAATATACAAAAAAATATCCATCAGTGACGAAGCGTCCTTAGAACCCGATTCTAATACTAATACATTCTAGCACAAGCGACCATTGACGTATAAAAACGTTAATGCAAGCGACCTAATTACATTGCGCGCTTTGTAAAAATATTCTTCAATATGCTGGATACAAAATACGCCATGTATTTGATATCGCGCAAACGCACACATATCCGCGCCGCGGTAGTAGGCTGCTTGAGCCGCTAATAATATTGTGAATTCAAACAAATAAAATGTAAGCACTTCACGCACACATACAGATTAACTCCACATGCATCCACTTGTCGCTATAACAGCGTCGATCTTAGATAGGCTGCAATCTTTATTTGTCATGTGTTAAGGTTTCGTTTCGCTTGAAGTTTTCGACCAATCAGATCTCGTCGGTCTGTTATGACAACTGAGGTCACAATTTCGCGCGTATTCTCATGGACGGATTCGTATGCTAATTTATCTATTGTGATAAGTAATAAGATTGATTGTGGTACCTATACAGTTCATAAAAATCTAAATTAGTGAAATTTTACTTGCCAAGTGTTGTGTTGTGTCACTGTTAACCCCGTAAGTACGAGGATGGTTTTTACGCAGAGGAAAATTAAAAAAATTGCCTGAAAAAGTCCAAAAACAACAATTTTCTATACTCCCATATAAACGATTCGTAATAATGCTTAAAAGTCAATTTGAACTTTAATATCGTACCATAAATTTCAAATGTTAGTGGCGAGGTTCCGGGAAGGCAAAACAATTGAGTGGCGTGATGTCAATAGAAGTTTGGAAAGGGCAAATATACCATTTTCATTTTTTTTATAATTATAAAAAGAGGCATTTTAGTCTATACTACAGCTCTACACCGAAGCGAAGCGAGAGCAGTCCACTAGTATTTGATAAAAATGAGGCGTATTATAAAAGTAGGCTTTATTTAGTACATTATACTTCATAAATAAGCAGTATTTAATTCGCACATTCTAAAATTTCAAATTTTAAGCCATAATTCACTTTTTGATTAGTTATACCTTTTGTGATCCGTATACCTTACATGAAACAAAACTTCAAAGAATAACGTATTAAAATTCGATAAAAATTACGACAAATTATTAACGCGCTGTAAAAACGCTCGTCTTTCACAAAGTACCACCACTACTGACTCTATGAGCTCGAGCGGACCGCTCGTGCGCAGTTTCCCGAGTTGTAGAACTGTCGCCTATGGGTGTGTAAAGTATTTTAGATGTAAATATATTTTAATAGACTTCTCTGCACTATAGACCTTATTTCAACATAGGCCTTATTTGTATCAGGTACCTTATAAAATATGATTAGAGGTTATTGCCTTCTACTTGCAAACATAGAGAATTGAAACAGAAGAGAATGCTGATCTCTCAGTGAGGCTGAAGAAAAAGATATTGCCGATTCTTCCTTCTAAGTCTTTGTATTGTAGGAAGGCCAAACGGGAAGATCTTCCTCCGAGCTGGGTGATGGTAGCTCGGGGGCCGCGCCGCGGCCCGACTAATGTTGGTCGGGCATTGTATATATTCAGTGTTTGCCTCCGAATTTATCTTGCGCGATGTGGGCTTCCTTACTTATTGATCGCAACGCCGGTAGCGCCATCTGATGAGGAGCCGAGTGATTATTTCATCCTTGTTAGTTATATGTGGGGCATATAGATGTCGCCAGCACATCATAAAACACTCTTTTTAGTACTCACCGTTTTTATTGACCTATATTGTGCGTGGCGGGTTTTATAAGCGAATAACAGAGTAAATAAAAATGGGAACTGTTGCTTCTAAAAAAGTTGATTCATCTTATTTTTTTACTATTGCGGTCCGTGACTTTTGTTCTAAACCTGAACTTCTCTAAACTGAGATTTTGTGGTACTCGATGACGCCGGGATGAGAGAGATTAACTAGAGGTATAAGGTGTTGGTTCCATTTCAAGCAAATGGGGTTTTTTCGCCATACGCGTACGAAAACCTAAAAAACACAATAAGCATTAACATCATTAATACCAAAGTAAAACCGGACATGCGCGAGTCGCACTCGCTCAATGGAGATCTGTATTGTAGGTAACGCAAGATAAACGGCCATCTTTTGTTACGTGAATTTAGAAGTGCGACTTTTTCACAGATTTTAGGGACCGTTGACATGAGTAGGTATATGGTTTAAATTTCAACTTGATACCCTCACGCGTTACCGAGTTAAAAGTCTTTACAGACAGACAGATAACCGTATCTTTTTTTAGTTAACTTAGTGGTTTCATTTTTGCGCAGCTTTAAGGGACTGTATATATAGTTTAAATTTCAATTTCGTACCTCTTCGCGTTCTCGAGAGAAAAGTTAGGACCTAAGAACCTTTTAGGGTAAAGGGTACAGACAGACAAACAACAAAATTATTCTATAAAGGTTCCGTTTTTTCCTTTCAGTTACGGAACCTTAAAATTAAGCAAATACACAAATCCCTTACTATCCTATAATTATGTCAAGACGAAGTGACAAATTAAATAAACAAACAACAAAATAGGATCGAAAATAACACCAAAATAAACAGAGCTCCGCTATCGCAATAAAATAACATTCAAAATGCAATAGGCAATAAGAGCTAGCGGATTTAACCTTAATGATTTGGTACAATTTCCGGGCTGCGAGAGGCGCCCTCAGAGAAATTGTAACAAACAAGGAAAATGTTCAATATCTAATGACACACATTTATTTCCAAACAGTAAGTATTAATTCTTTTGGAATTATTTATTTTGTACACACACAACAAAATATTTGAAAAAAGAGAAACGAGATATGTACACGGGCACTTTCATATTGATATTTCTTCCAGCAGGCCCGCGAAATGAAAGAAGATAAAAAAATGGATGCGTGTACTTATGTAGGCGCGTGAGAAGTTATCCTTCTTTGGCATCGTTTAAAATTAGTTTTTAATTGCATGCAAATAATTAATTACAATAAATTAATAAAAAGTCTGGAAAAGGACACAGTCAATAAAGTTCAGTTTTAATTTGAAAAAATAAATAAATAATCAAAATATTCAATTAAAATCGCTACTGAATATAATTTACTAGAACATATATGTGATTTGCACTTGTATGAAACTCAAACACGTATTCCGAATATACAAACTAGAAACATGTGGATAAATATTATAAATATGAATACCTATAACTGTTACTTTATTACAAAAAATAAAGATGTGGTTTTTGGTTCTACTACACCAATGGTCAAGAGATGGCGCTGTAGTCTCCTGAATCGCGCTTTGGTTCCGTTGTTCCAGATTAATAAATACTTTTGATAGGCCTTCACAATGCAGTCGTTAGCACCCACTAAATAGAGATTCTATTTCTATTTTGTTGGTAGATTTTCTTAATCTGCGGTAAACACAAAAGTAACGCATGATGTTGCTGTTAAAATTTTGTGTTACAGTGATGCGCGCGCATCTTAAAATTTCACTCTCATCATTTTTTCATAACGCGCCTAAAGAAGTATAACTTCAATAATATGTAATTCTAGCGGCCGAACGCGACTTCGTTTGCGTTCACTTTAGTTTTTTGAGAATTTCACGGGAACCTGTCATTTTTCTGGGATAAAAAGTAACCAGGTCATCAACAATATGTATACCTCATCCAAATTCATTCAGTGGTTTTTTCGTGATTGAGCAACAAAAATACAAACACACCAAGTTTAACATTAATAATATTAGTAGAATTTCGAAAATGTGCTCACATTTCAAAGCTCGAAATACTAGAAAAAATTTGCGAAACGGACATCACGGGCGCAGACATACACAGACGTTTTAAACAATGATATTAATTAATAAAAAAATCAAAGACTTCATACGTTCTCTCAAGAACACTGAATATATCCGTCGGTCATTTAAAAAAAAAGTATTAGATAGGTATTTTATAGCGAGTCGACTTTTCCTTGTTTTAGTTATCTATTATCTATCAGGTGGCTGGCGCATCACCGGCCGCTGCCGCGGCACGCTCGCTTTGCTCGCTCGGCTCGCGCTAAGATTAGGTTACAGCACTAACTTAACCTAACCCACTGAGAGTTGGTCAAACGTTCATTGGTCTGTAATTCATTCGGTGAGAGTTATAAAATCCGACCGCCGTTTTATACCCAATTGGGTAGGCTAGGTTAGGTTTAGTTAGGATAAATACAGACCAAATCTGTATATTTTACACATTGCCGGTGGGCCACCAGGTAGTCTATACAATCGCTAGGAATTGCATACATTACCTAGGCAAAGTATAAAATGGAAAATATTTTTATAATATTTCATACATTGCGTAGATGCCCCAGGTATTCTATACATTAGGTACTTAGGTATTGTACTAAGTAGTGACGATTTCGGTTCGTGGTAGGTACTATATGTTTGTTTTATATACCGAATTATGAAAACATACAAGCCAAATAATGAATATTGCTGATGTTTAAAATAATAATATATTAATTTATATTTATATAAATGTTAATCCGATATATCTAAGAAATTAACTTATAAAAACACCACAAAATCTCTATTGTTACAACAGCAACTGTTTAGATAGAAGTTGATTTAACCCGAATCCACCTAAATGGATCATAAAAGGCCCGTAGACGGGTAACGACAAGGAAGCCAAACTATTAAGTGAGTAATTCCAATCCTCGTATCCGGTTTATAGCAAACCCTCTATTTATCGTTTTCCTTGGCCGCAGGCTCCACTGATGTTTGTGTCGTTACAGTTATTACTAGATACACACCAGAGACTGAAGTTTCACTATTGATTTACCAACATATTCCCTAAACCTTATGAATGGAGACCTTCGATTTCTGTTCGATTTTGTATCTTGGTACAAAAAACATCTTAAATTATACTAAACTTTTTAGTCATCAAAATCTCCATAAATTAAATATTGGTGAAAATATGAATTAAAATATTTTGAAAAAGGGAATCTGCGTATAAAGGAGTGTTATTACCTAGACACAAATTGTCATTGACTGACAGATGACTAATTGTGATGGGTTGTATCAAAAATCACGTAACTGTTTTCGTCACATTGCCTATGGATATGACAGTGACACTTAATGGTATTTGTACATAGCCTTTTCGCCAACCCTTTCAGTTATTTTATACAAGCGGCCGCCCACGACTTCGTCCGCGTTAACTTTATTTTATTAATCTCTCAAGAACCGTAATCGGTGAAATTATAAAAGATCCCTATAAATCAAATCAAACTATGACTCAAAAGTATGATATAAGCACTGGAAATCAATTTCTAAATGAAGTCGTTGAGACACAACCGTCAGTTATAGACCGCTCGCGCGTTGCAGTTACCGCGCGACGGCAGCCTTTGTGATATTGATTCGTTGGTAGGAGAAGTGGTGGGAGGCGCCCGACGTGACGGCACAGTGGTGACATGCGCGTGAGTTGCGTGCGGTACTGCAAAATTTCTTTATAAATTATTTAAAATAAAAGATTTTTTCTAAAATAAAAGTAGTCTTAGTTACTCCTTATTACATCAGATACCTGCCAAAAAAAGTCCCGTCAAAATCGGTCCAGCCATTTCAGAGATTAGCCGGAACAAAGATACAGACAGACAAAAATTGTAAAAAATGTTCTTTTGGTGTATGTACCATATATATGTTACCGGCCAAACCCGATTTCAGGACAATCTAGTTTTGCCTAGGCTAAACTGGTTCTTCCTATACGCGATAGGATTAACTAGTATAGCCTAGTCCAAACTAATTTATCCTAAGCGCGACAGGATAAACCAGTTTAGCCTAGGCCAAACTAGATGATCCTGATATAAATACGCACACTCTAGGATAAACTAGTACGACCTAGTCTAAACCAATTTAGCAAAGCGGAAAGTAATTGAACAAACATGTCAGGACTTGTACAGGGCGCGTCATGTAAAAAGAACGCTGGAAGAAAGTGGAGGGAGTGTTTTTTCTGTAATTGGTTTTTGTTTAACTCTTTTGTTGTTGCCGGGAGCTCGGAAGACAGTAAAGCCGGGTACGCATTAGCGATCTGTTACCGTAACATGCGTGATACAGTACGAAGTTCTAGTGTGTACGCTAGTAGCTCAGTTGTGAACGTTGGCTCGCTTCAAACCGCATGCGTACCGTTCTCGCAGCAGGTTATCGAACCACGTACACACTATGCTTTTTGGTTACAGTGCGTGCAACGGTTATGGTTACAGCTCGCCAATGAGTAACTACCCGGCTTAAGAAATTCCGAATCATTCGAACCTTTTACAATTCATCTCACTGTAAACTCAAAATATTTTAAGAAAAGTTTACTAGAAAAAAAAACCACGCAGACCAGGCAGCGGACCGGACTCGAACCCGCACCCTTCGCAATCCGGGCGAATGCACTGACCATTATGCTACCACGGCCCTATTCGCCGCGTCGAAATTTTCCTAGCCTTAAGCTGCAAGGCAGCGCCATCTCTTCGCATTGTAGGTTGCAACCACGCAACCCACAATGTCAAATGAATACTTTTTCAAGTATTAAACATTTGAAAGAAGAAATAGCAATTATAGTTAGTGTTTTTATTTATTTTTCAGCATTTAACTGCTAGGTGTTTAAATCTAAAGAAAAGTTTACTAGAAAAATTAAACTTTTCTTACTTTTCTTTGTATTACTAATTATCCATAACTTGTAACGATGAATCATTATGGTTTTAATAAAAAATATTATTTTTCCAATTACGGATTATTTTATTCAGTTTATCTATTTATTTTGACTTTCTAGATATACTATAATGTTTACACTAGGCCATACTTGTTTATCCTAGAGTATGCGTATTTTTATCAGGATCAACTAGTTTGGCCTAGGCTAAACTAGTTAATCCTATCGCGCATAGGAAGAACCAGTTTAGCCTAGGCAAAACTAGTTTGTCCTGAAATCGGGTTTGGCCGGTAACATATATATGGTACATACACCAAAAGAACATTTTTTACAATTTTTGTCTGTCTGTATCTTTGTTCCGGCTAATCTCTGAAATGGCTGGACCGATTTTGACGGGACTTTTTTTGGCAGGTATCTGATGTAATAAGGAGTAACTAAGACTACTTTTATTTTAGAAAAAATCTTTTATTTATGATGATTTTTTAATGAATATTATTCATATGCATGTAGTAAAAAGCGGATATTTCAATATTACAAACAGACACTTCAATTTTATTTATATGATGATGATGATGTATAGATGTATTTTTATGGGCTTACAAATTATTTTTTTGCAAAAATCAAGCTTTTGCCATAATTTATTAACTGTATTACCATTAATTTTAAAGTTTAATCGACATTATATGTGGTACATGTGGATTATAAATGCCATTTTTATTTTAAATGAACTCGGCGTATTATTCTACACATAAATGCATGATAATACTTGAGGTACAAGACTGGGCAGTCATATGGAGAAAAGAATGTGGATCCTTTAAGCAAACAGTGCTGTTGATTCTTGCATGATTCTCTAAACTTAAAACTAAATTAAAAATCCGTATCTCCTTGTCATTGTGTACAGTGTATGAAAAGGATACACTGTGGTAAAAATTAAGTTTTGGTTTAGAGAGTCATGACCTCATATTGAAGTCATTCTTCAATTTGACGACTCTGTATATAATACAGGGAGAAAAAACAGTCCTTGCTGAGCTTCTTGCCGGTTCTTCTCAGTACAAGATCTTCCGCCGTAGCTTTGCGAACCGATGACGTAGCTTTTCGACATTCACAAGTGCTTGTAACAGCCTAGACTGAATAAACGATATTGATTATGATCATGCCAAAATCGACACTAGTGATTTTTATCATAAATTAGCATCGATCCATCTAAAATTTATTGATAAAAATAAACTTCCAGAAGCACTCCAATTAAAGCTAAAATCTGTTATTCCCTACCCCTCTTATATATGTATACTGTGTCTGTCAGCAAAATGATCTGCCTTTCAAGAGCACTCTGCTGCATGCTTAATAATTAATCGAAGTAATTATATTTACAGTCTCAAAGAAAAACTCGCAAAATTAGAAACTTTGAAAAAAAACTTACATTCGAACTGCATAAGATCAGTGGTCAGAATTGTGTGAAAATTAAATCCCCGAAGGTCACTTTATCACATTATACAGGATGTAAAAAATTCTATGACAAAGACTTCAACTACGCATTCTGTACACCCAAACAAGTAATATTACAAAATATTATACGTGGGAAAAAATTGTATTTTTAAGGTAAAAAAATACATTATTTTGCCCGTATAGCGAGGTGCGCTACTGTGGCGCTACGCAAAGAATGTGACTGTGTGTATGTGTGTGCGTGTGTGTAAGTGCGTCGATAAAAAAGTTCCTAAATAACGTTTTGAAAATATTAATGTATAAATCTTGAAAAGAAAATTTTGACTTTGACCTTCATTATCTCCATAACCATAAATTTCCCAGGTATAGTCCAGAAGAAAAAAATGATCGTCATGATGTGGAAAATTCGTGGCCTTCGACTTCGTTATAGGTTTTTTTACACCCTGTATTTAAAACGGGGTTAAACGGGTTATTGTCTATGCCCAATATCCTCCAAACACAGCCAGCCCTTAATCTCTTAGTATCTTATGGCTTCTTGGCAAATTACGAATTGTCCTATATTTTTGTATATTAAAACCAAACGGAGTACAATTTATGGCATGTTGAAACGAAAGCTATGATATTGATACTTACAACCATTCATGAACAATGAATGAACGTGTATGTTGGGCGATGACGCTGTAGCAGTTATGAAATTCGTTTAGCGCTGACTCCGCTGCGAGTTCCATCCAGCAGTGCTATTTTGTAAGAACAAACTCACTTTTCATCTCAGGATCCATGGTGTGATTTAAAATTAAAACACGAATTTCAAATCACACCGGCAAATTCCACGGTGACAAGTGAGTTTGTTTTTATGCTTTTTACAGAATAACACTGCTGCTTCGTTGTAATATTCATTCATCGTCTCCTTGCCAAAATATCAGCAGGTATTGCGTCGTGTGATGACACGTACTCTAGATTTGAGTACATATGCTATTTTCTTACATTTTCCTTTAGATTTCTATTTTATAATATCTATTGTAGTTACAAAATTAAGCTTTAAACATGCGTGTCGTGAGCTGTCAATTGTAAAAGATAGCGGAATACCAAACAATAGAAAGTATTAAGAAAAAAATATTGGACGTTTCCAAAAAGCTTTCAATAAGACAATTTGAATAAGCTTAGATAAATGATTGGTCTAAACCAGACCAATCATTCACCTATGTGAATAAGGTATATAATTCCATTTCAATGATTTATTGAAAATTAATTTTTTATTGCATTTAATAGTTATTCTGCTATTCGATGCGGAGATTAATCTGAATATTATATATATAATAACTGGATATTGTGATAAATTATTTTTTATTTTTTACTGTTTGTCAAAGTAGATAAATTACTTTATGTATAACATATAATGGTAATATTTATCTTGGAATAATATTGAAGTACTCACAAACATATTTTTAGAATGCTACGACAGCGCCAAATGATTATAAATTTTCCTCCTGCCGAGGTTATCTTCCCGCAAATATATTCAAAATCAAAGTGCTAGGTTCATTCAATATGAACGAAATATAGTAGGTACACTACCGGACTCTCTGTTCTCGTTAGGGGAAATGATCATGAGTATTTATGATCTCTAGGTACCTATATAATGACTCTAATGCTTGCGAAACCGAAATTTATGTATTTAGCGGTTTCATTGCGATGGAGTGCGACATATAGGTATTTACGACTTACTGAACTTGGTCATCGTCAAAAACCGATATAGAATGGAATTCCATTCGTGCATCATTATGCCCCGATACATTTAATATAGGAATCTTCAAGGCAAGAGTAAATAGGCATTATTTAAGTCTGCGTGCTTCAGCTTAGACCACATCGTTGCTTTCTCTAAAAATGACCACAAAGTATCAATACTTTTATTATTAAAACCTTCCTTCTCTTTTAAGAAATTTACTTTTCATGTTTATTTATTATTATTATTTTGTCTACACTTTAATGTATTTATTGTAATTTGAATGTGACATTTGGCTACCTCGGTGGTCTAATGGTTTGTACGCCAAGTTTCATGGTGTCGCCGATCCCGGGTTCGAATCCTATTGGGGGCAGATGTTTGTGTGATGAATACGAGCATTTGCACTCCAGTCATGGATGTTAAATATGTATTTCTATATAAATATACTTATGTATGTACTGTATATGTATTCTATCCGTTACCCTAGTATCCCATAACACAAGCCTTACAGTGCTTACTTTGGGGCTAGGCTAATTGGTGTAAGTGTTGGACATATTTATTTATTGGACATTTTATGCCTTTAATAAACAATTATTATTATTATCTTTATGAAGTCATATTTATCATCATTCCAATACACATAAATATATTTTAGCAGTACCCATTTAAGAGAAAAATGTGGCAATGAAGTCCAGCAGTCTACAGATGTTATTTATCGCATCTAGTAGCTTCCGTGGACTCCCAAGTGTAAAATAATCTCATTATTTTAAATGCTAAGTCATAATTATATAAATTTCATATATTATATATATTAATAAAAAAATCCCTAGGATTATGGCAAAAAAACAATTTTGCATATCATCGTACTATCGTATATCTACGACGTATAGGTAGGTATAGTTAAAAAGAATGAGATTGCAACTATCGAATTCCTTAAGTCTTCTTCTTGAATTCTTTATTAATAATCCGAAATTGTATGAACAAATGTATATAAGTATACTAAGTTTTTAAACCATTTTTTTTACTACATTTGCTTATAATTTGATGAGATGGCGGTGCCTTGCAGCATCACAGCTTAGTAGGTAAAGCATTCACATGACAGCGAGTGCTATGAATGACGCAAGGCGGTTTTTAGTAAGTATTGTTTTACATATCTTAATATATATAAATCTCGTGTCACAATGTTTGTCCTCAATGGACTCCTAAACCACTGAACCGATTATAATAAAATTCGCACACCATGTGCAGTTCGATCCAACTTGAGAGATAGGATAGTTTAAATCTCAAATTATAGTCGCAATTTTAATTTATTGCAAATTATTACTTTTGGGCGGTACGAAGTTCGCCGAGTCAGCTAGTATATATATATAGAGTAATAACTAAAGATTCACAGTCTGTACAAGATCCGTCACTTGAAAAACATCAAAAAGGATTGATATATAAAATCCCTTTTAACTGATTAGCTTAAACCCAGCGGTTTCGACTGTGTATTGATGAATCAATTATCGCTATGTGCATACAAAGCGATATCCCTTTCTAACTGTAGGTACTCAATTAAAGATCAACACTTAGTTATCATTCTAATTACTAAAAAAAACTGTGTACAATTTTGCAGTTGGAATTGCAATAATAAATATTTCCAACACAGACCAGTTAGCCTAGCCCCAAAGTAAGCACTATAAAGCTTGTGTTATGGGATACTAGGGTAACGGATAGAATACGTATACTGTACATATATAAGTATATTTATATAGAATTATATATATATTATATTAAACATCCATGACTGGAGTACAAATGCTCGTATTCATCACACAAACATCTGCCCCCACCGGGATTTGAACCCGGGACCTCTCGAGTCGGCGGCACCATGAACCCGGCATACAAACCACTTGGCCACGGAGGTCGTCGCCAAAACAAAGTCACAACAGTGTGCCCATAACTGGCATACAATGGTAAAATTTATAACTTCAACAGCAATTTAAAATTATATTCAATTAAAAATTACGTTTTAGAGGCTAAATTATATTTAGTATTACAAGTTTTTTTATCATCATCATCAATATCATCAAGACTATAGAAGACATTATTTAATAACCGTATTTAGTAATACGAGCCATAGCCTGTTTCTTCTTAGGCACTTGTCTCACCGTCTACGATGAACGAGAAATGAGTAGAGCTAGAAACTAGAAACGAGTTAGCGAGCATCGGGAAGCGAGTGTAGCGAGTAGATTCGCTAGTTTTATCGCTGGGATATAAGTTAGAAGTTATATCGTATCGTACTCAAGTAAAGATCAACACTTTTGTCATTCTGTAATATGAGCCTTGTCATTCTGTAATACGAGCCTTAGTGAGTGTGCAAGTACAACGTGTGATTACTCGCTCCACTAAAGTCAGGCCATTTTAATAGGTAACATTTGACGTCTGTCAGTTTTATCTGCATAGTGAGGTGACCGGCTTAAAAAAATGATTAAAGTGAATGAATCAATACGGACTTGAAACATATGTGAATTTTAAAAATTATCAGGCGAATCCCTGTCCCATTATTATTTTTCTTTCGTAAAAAGGAGCAAAATAAGACAAGTATTATTAATATTATATAAGTAGACATAATTTTAAAAAAATCATTCGTTCTGTTGAACTTTCAGAACTGTTATTAGTATTGTCATCTATATCACTGCTGTCAGCACTCAGAGATATTATTAATTCATTTTCTATTCTCACATCTCGTTCAAAATCTTGTAAAATTATTTTCTTTGTTTTTTCTACGACTTTTCTCCAGTCTTCTGTAGTGACTATTTCACACGCAGTTTGTAGCAGAGTCATCATTTTAGCAGGACTGAAGGGTGGTTCAGTATTGTTCCGCGCTGCATGACCCTTTATTTGTGCCCAAATAAGCTTTATACTGGCAATGGTAGGGTGGCAATCGAATAACGTCGTGTCCATGCTCTAGGGCTAGTTCATCGATTACATAGCGGAGCTTGGACGGCTTAGCTGCTTTTACCAGATTTTTTAACAGAGAGCACACTAAAAATGCACAGTTCTTCACTTCACTTCGCACAACGACAAAAGTCTGTGTCATGTAATGGCGACATGACATGGCGTCATCGATAGGCACTGGTTAGGTACAATTTAGGTGGGATGTTGCTGGCAAGAGCAACATCCCACCTAAATTGTACCTAAAATCAATGATTTTTCTATTTAGATATTTTCGGTATTTTTATAATTAGTTAAAATAATAATAAATATAATTATGTTTTATTATAATCACAACGTGGTTATTAATTTATGGTGATATTTCTTCACAAGTAATCATTGCATTCGATTCAACTTATCAGCTTTCGATTTTTAGAGTAACATCTCTAGTGTTTAAAAAGAAAAAGGGTTAACTGACCCTAACATTGTAGCGACGTTCAGTAATTTACATCAGAAATTCTTTTTATGTTTAGAATGGTTTATTACCGAATGCAAATCGTAAAATTACTCGTATCGGTCATTATTTCAATAAATATGTTACAAGGTTACGTTATTGAATTATGATGAATTGTCAAATGTTACCTATTATAATGGCCTGACTTTACTTGTGGTGGCCGTCCTTAGGAAAAATGCACGCGCACGCGTTGATGGCCAAGCGAGCAATACATGCATCTCTTTTGTTTATATGGAGTGTATATATACGTTTCTTAAAGCCGATAGTTAGTCGCTTCCTCGCCGGCGGTAGGACAACTGCCTAACCCATTTACGACAACTATAATCTATCTACTACTACTACGATAGCCAAAATTAATCTCGCTTCCGCTCAACCAATAATGTATAAAATATTAGAGCTTAGTAATCTATCTTTGAATAACGACGTCGAGCCTCAATTATGTTTGTGTGTGGATGCCTCAGGATTACATAGCTGTGATGCTACTAAATACTCAAAGGTAACCTCAGCACTCCAGCAAATTGGTTATCATAATTAATATTGTATGTACTGTTAACATTGAAATAATCCTTTGTCTAGGAGTGCTAAAACTTGATGCCTATATATCAAAGTAATATGAAACACTTATATAAATTCTGGACGAAATACTTTCACGAGTAATGGCTGCACTTTGTGAAGTCAATTTACTTTTGAATAATTAAATGTAAATTGACTTCTCACTGTACTTCTTACAAAGAAACAAAGAAATTTAGTCACCAAATATCTTTGTTTCATTCCATTTTGACCACACGCTTACTAGGGTAATTATGCACACGGGCGTCACATAGGCTAAAGACGCCTATACTCAGTTTTTGTCCTTCTATTCGCAAGTGCAATTCTTGAATACCTCCTTTCTACAATCTGAGATCCTTTAAAAGTCGTGAAGAAGCATTTCTGCATGTCGGCAAGGTAACGATGGCTGGTGTGGCAGTTCATAACTGCTGCACCAGCTATCTTTGCATCTAATCTTTACCACCACTTAACATCATGTCGGGTAGAAATAAAGAAGGGTTTTCCAAAAGCCAATACTGACGTTTTCTTTGCGACACAACACGCGACTTAATTAAGCATTGAACTAATTTGGCGTTTAGAGTACGGCTACGGTAAGAGTGCGAAAAGTATTAAAAAATAACCTAATACGTATTTACAAATTGTGATATAACAACAACAAACAATGGAGGATGAAAGATTGTACTAATGAAAAATAAATATACCCATATTATATATGGTAATTGATACCATTCATATACCTTTAGCTTTATGTCATTAATAAAGGTAATCGATACCATTTATATAATAAGGTGCTATAACGGTACTTATTAGCACTCCCGTAAATGCAAAATTGTAAGTAGTGCATGCCAAACTCGTAATTAAATTTTAATGCTTTTTCCACTCAAAAATTATAACATTTTTCCAATGATCAAATACCCTAAATTGATAGAATTGATAGCAAAGAAAATTGCCTTGGCACTTAAATAATAAAGTTAATTATGAGATCCTGAATAAATGATTGTTATCTCCAGTATGATGTTACATAAAGTAATATATCCTCTGAGATATCCACCGTCGTTGAGTGATGGATGGTAGTCGAAAGAAATACGAAATATCTCGTATCGAATAACGACCCGACCGGCCGCGGAGGGACGCATGTCGGTGACGGTGTCAAGGAGACTTGATCTTCTGTCGATATTTTGATGATAACCGAAAGTATTGATGTTGAAATGACGCGCTTATATATGAAAAGAACTTTCGTTTTATTTATTTTTTATTTACTGTGTGTGGGTGCTTTAAAACCTCTATAAAAAATTCTGAAACGGCTTATTGCCAACATTAAAACATACAATTTCATAATGATCCTAATATCATCCAACGAATGATATAATGTTGTACTAAATTTCATAATAACCCTGGTTACCTTTTATTAGACGCTTACAAGATGAATCGCTCACACCCACCTTTATATAAAATTTATGCATAAAACATGTCATTGTGTTCTTTACCCCGAACGCTGTGAAAACTGACTTAACAAATACCAAAAATTTGGAAAACATTCTTGACTTCTCAACACACGTCCTTTTTACACACGATGCATCTATCAGGGTAGTTTTTGAGCTATGTTAAAAAAATAATTAAGATTAAATAAATAATAATAAATAAATAAATATTGCTAACACTCACACCACTCAGCCTAGCCCCAAAGTAAGCACTATTAAGGCTTGTGTTATGGGATACTAGGGTAACGGATAGAATACATATACTGTAACATATATAAGTATATTTATATAGAATTACATATTAAACATCCATGACTGGAGTACAAATGCTCGTATTCATCACACAAACATCTGCCCCCACCGGGACTCGAACCCGGGACCTCTCGAGTCGGCGACACCATGAAACCCGGCGTACAAACCACTCGGCCACGGAGCTCGTCAATTATTCCTCATTAGATCTATAGAACATTTTACTACAAAAAAATCCACTCAGTCCACTCAATCAGACGGGATTCGAACCCGAATCTGCCACTATCCGGGCGGTCGTGACTTGCAGCCTAAGAAATACTAGGAGGTATTTGATACGGCCACTGAGGACTTGGTACCATAATAATTGGTTAGTGCGTCCGTCCGGATAGCAGAAGATGCAAGTTCGAATCCCGTCTGATGCCTAGACTGTGTGGATTTTTTTTCTATTAAAATTTTATGCAGATCTATAAGTCTCAATTAAATGTGCTATAAAAATATAAATAAATCCTCATTGCATTTACGATGGGTCTATGTATATTATATTGTAGTCCGGTCAATTAAGACATAAAAATAGGGATCAAATAACAAAAACCCCGACAGAGCCAAATATTGGTGGAGACCTTTGTTTTACCCTTATAAATAAAAATTTAAAAGTCCCCATCAATCCCATGCGAAAGTTAAAAAAAAAAAGTTATGCGGGGCCAAACGTCAAAATTTTAGGTTTTTTGGCTTTTTCTCAAAAACGGTGTTTTATCAAAAAAAAATTCTCTACAAAAATGATTCTTATAATTTTTTCTCTAAGTATCACCGTTCCTGAGATATCGTGATTGTGAGAGTCACGTACTACATAATATGCACACATTTCCTCACCACCTATGAGGTAGTGTACTCAGCGTGTTTTTTTTAACTTGGTTTCCCCGGTAGGCCTATTCCACTACCCGTTATAATGTAATTTTTAGAGACAATACGAATTTAACTGAAGAAAGATTATTAATATTGATTTTTGTTATTGAATTTAATTGCCGTTCTTATTTCTTTTCATATTTCAATCTGATTCATACTCTTCATAGTCGACTTCAATAAACATTTCTTCTTCGATTTCTTCTTCTTCTTTTTCTTCTTCCTCTTGCTGGATGTTCAAAAATTGTTCAAATGTAGATAAATCAGTTGTTTCTTCATCAAAATCACATGAATCTTCCTCTGTTGTATTCAATTGTACATTTGAGCAAGACTGACCTTGGCAATTGGTACACGCTGGAGAACACTATAATCCTACTTTTCTACAGCCGCATTTGGCACTACAACCTTTCTTGCAATTGCAAAAAATAGTATTAAGTAGTTTTTCTGAAGCAGGAGGAAGTAAAGTCCGTACTGGTTCCAAAGTATTATTTATTAATTTCCAACCCCAGTCTTCAGGGTTCAGTTCATTGCCTTGCCATGTCTTAACTTGATAATATACTCTATACAAATTTTGAACAGCAGATGCCGAAGTTGGAGGAAGACAAGATAATTGTACTTGCTTCTTGTTTCGTGTATTTTTGAGTAAGGTTAAATACCTGTATTTATCAATGCAATTTATTTATTTTTTTGAGCTCCATAAACAGCAAGAAGAAAATGAATTCCTTTTGTAATTCTTGTTTGAGGTGAAGAATCTATATTCATAAATACTTTGGCGCAATCAATTAATTCTTTTTTTTTCAAATAATTTCAACTTTATCTGACTATAACTATATATTTTCTCAATATAGTATATTCATAATATATTGTAATTATAGTTTATTCATAAAAGAGACACAAATAAGTATTTTTGCTTGCTTAAGAACCTGAATATGTATACATGTAACAAATGTGTGCATATTACGTAGTACGTGACTCTCACAATCACGATATCTCAGGAACGGTGATACTTAGAGAAAAAATTATAAGAATCATTTTTGTAGAGAATTTTAAGATCTACAATTTTAGTCTGAGGTATTTTTTTGATAAAACTTACTGATTTTGAGAAAAAGTCAAAAAACCTAAAATTTTGACGTTTGGCCCCGCATAACTTTTGAAGCTCGCATAGGATTGATGGGGACTTTTAAATTTTTATTCATAAGGGTAAAACAAAGGTCTTCACCAATATTTGGCTCTGTCGGGGTTTTTGTTATTTGAATTGTCTAAATTGACCGGACTATTGTACGATGATTTGATAAATCGAAAACGCGG
This sequence comes from Chilo suppressalis, assembly GCA_902850365.2. Taxonomy (NCBI): domain Eukaryota; kingdom Metazoa; phylum Arthropoda; class Insecta; order Lepidoptera; family Crambidae; genus Chilo; species Chilo suppressalis. The sequence goes on from OU963907.1 coordinate 10,938,490, forward strand.
ATAATTAGACTATAGCAATGACATTTCTCAATCTTACTGAAAAAGATAAGATTTTTGCGAAAACGCGAATCGCGAGTTAATATTTTGTTGACTTATTATAAATATTCTAGGGACCCTAGAACCTAAAACTTCTTGAGTTCGGACTATGTCAGGTTAGGCTAGTGTTGTGACCATGACGCACGAGCCGAGCGAGCGTAGCGAGCGTGCGGCAACTGCGGTCGGCAAAGCGCCAGAAAAAATATCGCTTACAGTAAATTGAGAAATGTCATCGCCATTGTCTATTTATCCGCATTTTCGCTAAATACTCCTACAATAATAAATAAAAATACAGTAGTTGATCTGTTAGATAAATGAAGGTATTGCTATTTTGCTCAGGGCAAAAAGGTAACATGTACATATATGATATCTTCGTACTCGCGAATTAAATGTATCTTTTATGCCATTATGTATGTGGAAGTATATCATGATAATGAAGCATTCATGCCAAAAGTTTGATGAACGCGCGTTATCTTAACTTGTGGGCTCCGGCTAATGGGTGCCTCCATTTTTATTGTTATTACACTTTATCTGCGTCCTTTACTTTATGACAATGTCGTGTCGGACACAGCCGTCGCAGAATGAGGTGTAATCAAGGAATAAATGGCTCACAAGTCTACTAAGGATAAGGATGTTGAGCTTGGTTCGTTGAATTTAGCACACTCTTAAGCGCCTTTTTCATCGGATCGTTTCATTTTCATTTCGGTATCGAGTCAGTATAAGACCACAGTAAAATAACACTACCTTTTGGTCGTATTGTGTGTCTGTGAGTAAGGTTCCAGGGCTCCACGGAGTAGGGGATGGGGTCAGGGTAGACAAAGGCGCGAGTGGTATTTTTTGTATCGCAAGCGTCTACAGGCTATGGTGGCTGCTTAGCATCATGCGGGACATAAGCTTGTTTGCCACGTCTTTAAACAAAAAAAAAACTGTACTCGATTCTTTAGGTACAACCACTTTTTGACCAGCTCGATATCGGTGCGGTTTCGTAGCGTTTTGTTTGCTACAATTTTTGTTATTTTCTATTATAATGCCGTCACGTCGGGCGGGCGAGTCGAGTGGTTCAGTGGGACTTGGTAGAGGGAGGTGTGTATGCGCTCGGCAAAGAATCTGTACCGAAACAACTCAGTGAGGAAGTGCTCACTTGATTACATGCACTTGGAAAAGAAGTTGTACAGATTCGGTACAGAAAACAAAACAAAACGATACCGCACCGATCCGATGATAAAGGCGCCTTTATGTAAAAAAAAACGGCCAAATGCGAGTCGGACGCACCGAGGGTTCCGTACAAACCTGTAGGAATATTTTAATAATTATTAAAAAATATTTTTGGAGTTTACTCCTTAAGAATCGATTTGCATATATAAGGGGCCCGGTATGAGAAAAATGTGAGGAGTAAAATCTATCGATGAATGACCTCGTTACGTTTTTGGTGCGCATCCTATGTCGCGCAACTTTGAAAATCAAAGATGACGGATTGACATTAATATTTTTTTTTAAATCTGAACTGAATTTAGATATTCTTTCTGATAGAGCAAAGGGGACAACGAGGTGTGGTACAACCATTGATGCGGTATTTTCAAGATTCGTGAACCACGTATCTACGAACGTCCATGTATCTTATTTTAGTTACCATAAACCACTTGTCACAGAATTAATAATGCAGACAATGTTGATTTAATTAGTATTTAAAAAAATTATAATAGTCTGATAAGAATAATTACATAATTTATCAACATTCCTAATGATATATTTATGCACATCTGAAATTGACTATTGTAAAAAGTTTAATGTAAAATATTTCGTCGATTAGTTATAATAAATTAATATGAAATGAATAAATATATATTGATATATGTATATTATTTTCATTAATTTGTTAATTTACCCTTTCATACAGTATCAATCTTTTTTAAGTTAAATAAACTCTTTTTGCGTCTGGTTAGACTATCGAACTTAAGGAGTAAACTTCAGTCGTTTTTTCCATTTTTTTTATTATTATGATGTAACTAAAAATTTACGGTTTTCGCAATTATTCCTTTATCTGTACTATAAGACGTTACTTAGAAAACAAGTGACGTATTATAGTACAGATTTCAAGATTCTAAGTTCACAGGAAGTACCCTGTAGGTTTTGACTCCCGTGCGAGTTTCGAAAATTTCGTGCGAGTTTCGTATGCGGAAATTTGCGGCATAAACGGCTGTATCTTTGATTTTTTCTGTGAAGCTGTGAAAAAATCAAACTGACCTGACCTGAGACCTGAATATTAGATATGAATTTCAGTTTGATATCTCCACGCGTTCCTGAGAAAAACGGTCTTGACAGACGGACGGACAACAAAGTATTCCTATAAGGGTTCCGTTTTTTTCCTTTTTAGGTAGGGAACCCCAATAACAAGGACACAATATGTCAAGCAATAAAAAGAAGATCAAATTTCTAAAATATTTTTTTAGCCATGACATATTTAATTCGAAGTTCAGAATTGATTGAGATTTGACTCTGCACTAACCCGATCGCTGTTTGCTGTGTCAAATCAAAATGTTTTTCAAATAAAAAATATATTTACCGGGTTAAATAAAAATAGTTAAGTGTACATTTCTAAAAAAAGAAACAATATTTTTAGGAAAATCTTTGTGTGCAACTGTTCTATGTTTTTGTTGACGACTGAGCTCTTTTATTACAACTGTGAAAAGTTTACGACTGTCTCAAGGAAATGTTTTCGATCAATACCCCTAGAACTCTTGACATACTTTTCTCTGGGATTTGATGCATAATTAAAACATAACATGTCGATCACAAGCTTTTTAACAAATAGATAGATTTAGTTTTATAATCTTATTGAATCTCTGTCTCCCATTATAACCAGAATCCATAGAATCAATGTCATAACAACAATGATTGTAGGATAATAATCACTATCACTTCATAGTATAAAGCAAAGTCGCTTCCCGATGTCTGTCCCTATTTTTGATTAGATCTTTAAAACTACGCAACGGATTTTGATGCGGTTTTATTTAATAGATTAGATAGAGTGATTCAAGAGAAAGGTTTATATGGTTATAATTTTTATTTTTTTAAGCATGTAACTGCTTGATGTTTAAATCTAAAGAAAATATAACTAGAAAAAATTCCACGCGGACCAGGCAGCAGACGGGACTTGAACCCGCACCCTTCGCTACCCGGTCGAATGCACTGACCAATTATGCTACCGCGGCCCTCATGGCCGCGTAGAAAATCTTCTAGCCATTCTTAAGCTGCAAGGCAGCGCCATCTCTTCGCATTGTAGGTAACACAAACCATTTTTATTCTCAACTTTTTACGAGAAATAATAGCTTATTTACGAAGCGATTTTCAGCAATATAGCATCCTTATCCAATTAAGTACCATAATTACATTGTGCATTTAATATAGATCAATTTGGCGCTTTACAGCGTGTAATTTAAAGGAATATTTTCGAAGATAGATATTACAGATTTAAAATGCAGGGACATAGCGGTTCCGGCGGTAACGGGCGGGGGGCCAGGTGGCCGGCGCGTGCCTATCGTATTAGAAGAATGTCATTGTGTATAATACAAGCCTGAGAAAAAACACTATAGTCTACAATACAGCTTTACACCTAAGCGAAGCGAGGGCGGGCTACTAGTTTTATTATAATTTATGCAAGATTTTAATATCTAAAATTAGTTTTCGTTGTTTTCGGGGCAGCGGTATTATAGCCTCGTGGATAGCCTACAGCCATCTGCAGGGTTATGTTATGTCAAGCTCTTACTGACTAAAACACACCCCTGAAGCCTATGGCCATAAGGGCCTTACAGGTCTTATCTCATGCGATCATCCCCTGAGAAGGGGATGATGCAGATTAATACTGCACGCAAAAGTTCTTTAATACTGTTACGATGACTACATATTTACGGTAACTACTTACAAACCAAAGCCACGCTTATTCAAATGAGCATAAGCTTAAACAGAGTGAAGGAAAAAATATTTTCGCTTACTATGTAGTTCTTCTACATCTACATTATATATAGTGTCACGTATTCACATCACGATGGTAAAGGTAAATTCACATTCGCATATGCCTAAGCTATTGTGAATTATGTAATATCTCAACATATTAACACTTTTAGAAAACATCTCAAAAAGCAACTATTAAAGGAACAATCAATTATAGCGTAACTTTGTAAGTAATACCTACCTTGATATCTTTTGCTGAATAAAATACGGAGAGGTGCTGCTTCACAGCATTGATGCAAATTGTCCGTAGCATGATTTGGCCTTATACTTTTTGTCACTAGTATGTCCTGTTTTCTGAAGAACAGTATCCTATGCTTATAGCTATTATGAGTAACTGCTATTTTTGGGTGGCGGTTGCGTTATCAACCATGTAAATTTTTAATTTAAATGCTTTTTAGGCTGAAATTAAATGAATTGCTTCGTTTTTATTTTTGCATTGCTTTGCTTGCTAATTTATGTTTTTTGCTGTTTTGATTGACTTTTATTTATTTTTATTTTTTGTTACTTGAAAGCAAAGGATGCTTAGTCCATACATCCTTTCAAGTAATAAAAAAGAAAAGAATAACTAACATGTCTTTTTTGTGTCACTAAACAGGCTCTGCCAGAATAACAACGCTGGTGCGACACAATGTCGCATCAGCTAATGCTGAGGCAGAGTCCTGGTTAGCCCTGTGTTTTTTGAATTTGTATCTGTAAATGTGAAATATCTGTAATATGAGGGTTAATAAAATATATTCTATTCTATCTCTCTATTTTCGAAAATTGCTTCTGGTAAGAACTTTCAAATCAGTTGAACGACTATTACTACTACTTACTCTTAAACCAACAAATTAATCTTTTTTTCATAAAAGTTCGTGAAAAGCACTATTATCATGAATTTTCCCAGGATTTTCAAGCCAATAGCTAGCTTTTAGAGGCCCCCCTCTACGGGGACGCCCTACTCGAACAAAAATTAGCACTTTAAAGTTCACTATTTTGCAAACGGATCCCTAAATCGAAAAATAATCGTAAAAACCCACACGATGGGGTAAATGATAAAAAAAATCATCCCCAGGTTACATTAAGGAGAAATAACCTAAAAAAATATTTCTCAAAAATTTACTGTACTATTTCCACAAAATTACAGCTCTCTAGTGCTAATAGTCTCCAAGCAAAACCGGTGATGGACAGACGGACATGACGAAACTATAAGGGTTTTTTGTCAGGACTACGGAACCCTAAAAATTAGTTTAGGCATTTTCAACCTAATATGAAAGTCGATAGCGACGCCATTGGTTCGCAAGTCTACGGTGGGAGACCTTGTACTGAGAAGACCTGGTAAGAAACTCGGCAAGAGCTGCTTTTTTCTCCCTGTTCTATTTTATAGAGTGTCGTTAATTGAAAGCTGACATCAAACTTATGAGAAATAATAATAGTATAATATAAATAGTAAGAAATAATCTTTATTTATTCATCGACAACAGCAGTACAAAGTTTACATGCATTGAACAATCTAAATAAACCCTTACGGCACGCCGTCATGTGCAAATATTATTTCGACAGAGTTTTCTCGCATAATGTGTTTTGCTGATAGGTGATTTTAGGTGCGCTTGGCATTTTCACGCATGAGCTGCATAAATAAATAGCTTCCTATCTAAATTATATTCCCGAAACTAAAATATGGAAACTGCTAGTTAAGTCGCAACGAGCAGCAATAATCGATCAAGTGTTATAATTTTGATGACAGACCAAGGCCAAAACACTTATTGGTTTCCCTTTGCTCGAAAGAAAGGTAAGGCATAGCGGATTTACCACTCCAATTGGAACGCCTGTCTGGAGAAGAAACCTCCACCATACAGAAGACGCCAATAAAATAACACACCTTATTGTTGGTGTTATGTTTCTGTCGGTAAATAAGGAAGGTTCCAGGTCTCCACGAGATACAGGTTGGGAAAGGGTATACAACGGTGCGATTGATATTTTTGGCATCGTAAGCGTCATACGCTATGGTAACCGCTTACCATCAAGCGGGCTATATGCTTATTTGCCAACTTTTTGACATAAAGTATATTACAGTCTGAAACAACTTTAAAAAAATATCCACATATTATTCTGAATGAAACGATATGTAGATGTGGTACTCCAGCCGAGTGCTTCCGCCCGTGTCGCAGTAAATTGAAAATTTTAACATGACTCTGCATTTGACAAATGATGTATATTAGAGTGAATGTGGAATATATTTAAATTTTTACATCTCCATCCTGAAACGCTAATTTTGGGAGTTTATTGAATGAAATTTAAATAAGTGCCGAATATAAAGTTTCTTTTTGGCCTCTAGAATTACCAACTTTAGATATCTACCTATCTATACAGGGCTTCCCACGGCTACCTCACACGGAGGGAAAGTATATTAAATATTGAAGATAGGATATTTTACTGAAAGAAGACATCGTTGCTTTTTAATATTAATTAGAACTGCATTAACTGATTTTATAAAAATCGCCTGCTACAACAGGGATTCAAACTCGTGAAATTTCGAAAAAAATACACATTATATTTTAAAATATCCATCGAAAGGGTAAATCGTAAGTATTATTATTTTCTTGAAGCTGTTTCCATAAAAACAGCTTCAAAACGTATAATCAAACATAATATTTGGTGAAGTGAGTGTCGGATCGCTCGTGCCGGCACAGGCGGCATCTGTTTCAATGATTCGTTTGAAAATATGACGCCAATCATATTGCAAATAATGCGAATTGAACTATTTTGAATAGAAAATAAAGCTTAAATGAGAAGTTAGAGCTCTTTAATGAAATCTAATTATTGCCGATGTTTATTGATGATACGTCAGATATTTTAAATAATTAAAGATTAAATAAAACAAGTTTCAACGGGTTAGCATCTAACTGATTTTATTTATTTAATGACGTTTCGCAGCCTTTTCAGGAATGCGTCATCAGAATAATTATTCTGACTGATGTGCGTGAAAACCTAAGAAACAAATAAGGTTAAGATTGTTGGTGCTGTAAGTACCAGCTATCTTCGCGTTTGAACTTTACCAGCACTTAACATCAGATGGGGTAGACGTAGAGTCATTATCCTACTTAGCTATATTAAAAAAGTTATAATAATGTACTTTCAGTAAAACTATAATCTGCCTTAGTTTATAGATCTAAAAGGCTTTGTTACCGAGTACACTAAAGAAACGATGTTGAAGTTTGTAAAGCAATTACTTTGGCAACTTCATTATTAATGCGTAAACCAAACAAATCGAATCGACTAGGCCTTAGAATGTTTTGCATTAACTTTTTAATTGAGTTTGTGGTAATAGCGTTATGTTTGTTACATTTACAATATACTCTTAGGACTGCGTAAGGGCTTTGGCGTACCAAACCTTATGGAATAGTTATGTGACTCAGGGCTTCAAAGGGTCAGTTGAAACCGAGAAGTGAAATCGCATTTATGTTTCATTATTAGATTTAAGTAAATAGGGGTTAAAGCTGTGCTGCTAAAGACACAAGCTTGGGGGTTTTAAAGCTTAATTCAAACATTTACTTGGTGGATGGAATAGGATCAGGCCGGCATGGTGAGGATGGTTGGTATGGCAGGTAAATCTGCTGTAAAAGCTATCTTCTTTTCTGGAAATACTTATACAGTATTCAGCTTGGAATTTTGAACATTCCGGTAGCGTTCAGTTTTTAAACAATTATTTTATTTGTAGTTTAAAATATGACAGCTCATACATTTTAATTTGAATCAACTATTTAGGCTTTTACCTCACCGCGCTGCTTTTGACTAGCTTTTAGTGTAAACGATTCTTTATCGTGATTGTCTTTTATTGGTGTTTGTTAACTTTCGTCTCCAAAGGCTTAGAATTCATTTCTTTCATAATAGAGTTACAACTTCGAGCGGAATATTAAAATGGCTCTTCTATTTTCCTGAATATATATATATACCTCTGACTATAGAATCTCATTCAGTAAACCACTCCTTTATTCTCATTAGTTCGATTCATTATCTTCTTTTGATGTCATTTGTTCGACCGTCGTCAAACTTATTTTCTTTTATTTATCCTTTTTCATTAACAAAACCTCTTAGTCTCTTGGTACTTTTTTTCAAATAAATGTTTTTAAAAATATTTATGAATTTAATGCAATATTGAAAGGGGTTACACACCCGTATTAACACCCGTAGTAGAGAGAAATTATTAAAACTTTTATTGTTTTTTATTTGTCGATTAAAATAACTTGGAGCAGAACAAATGAGAACAATAATGTCTCAGTAGTTCGACGGTGGAACAAAAAATAGAAGTTCGCACTAGTTTGACGATCGAACTAATGAGAATAAAAGAAACTGCTCAAGGTACTGACTGTGTAACAGACAAACTAATGAACATTTCATAGAAGTCAAAAGGAAAAAAAAAGCAGTGAAAATGTATCTGTGCTCCTATTGCAAAACTAAGTAATTTACTAGCAGAGATGAGGCAATTTAAATCAGGGCTTGTTAACCGGTTAATTTTCAAACCTAAATCAGTGTGTACATTAGGAGCATTTTATTTAGGTTTGGCTCTACCTTAATCTTAAAAAAAAACGGTTTTCCTAAAAAGCGAAATCAAATAGGTTTTGAATCAATTTAGCGGTTTTTAAAGGGTTTCATTTCGCTCTTACTGACGGCTGAAATAAATACACAGCTACAAAATTAATAACTTGACTCACTAGACGCTAGCAAACGTGTCAATAAATGCATCAATCTCTGAGCATTAACAAGTTGTGACTTGATTAGTTCAAACATAACAAATTTCAAGCGATGCCGACGCGTGCACGTGTCTCTCTGGATTAAACCGGTTTATTAAGGTTTTAGGTCCCGCTTTCATTTAGGACGCACTCCGAACGAAACCTTTACTAAAAACCGGTATTAACCTTTATTTACCGGTATTTTTGAAACCGGTTTCAAGCCCTGATTTAAATATCAATAGTTATTAATTTTAATAATTGTAAATTATGTTTTTAAAGCATTAACTTTAAATTATTTTTATAAATAAATACCTCTGCTTACGATACATTTTGTTATTTTTTCAAAAAGGAAACACCTAAAGCATTCATTACCTACTTACAACAGAAATAAAAGCAAAAAAAAATAAGATTACCTACGCTTTTTGTGTTTTTCACTCTATAGCACCGGTATGAAGTATTTAAACACGGGGTTTTAACTCCTTTGCATAGACTTCATTATCATCAGCATCAGCCTATTAATCACTCCATTGCTGGGGCACAGCCTTCCCCATGGATGGAATAATGAGATTTGTGGATGGTTACACTGCAGATGCAGATCACTGGTATCTTCGAAAGCATGGACATAAAGTAAAATAATACTACATTTTGGTAGTGTTGTGTTTCTGTCAGTGAATAAGTCTCCACGGGGTAGGGGATTATGTCGGGGTAGACAACGATGCGAATGATATTTTTGGTATCGCAAGCGTAAATAGGCTCTGGTGGCCGCTTACCATCAGGCGGGCCATACGCTTGTTTGCCACTCTTTTAACATTAAAAACATACATATAGGTACATACCACTCGCACCACGAGGGTAGTCCAAAGATATAGATAAAATATCTCAACTATACATACTGATTTCACATTTTTACATCATAAGCAAAAGCACCGCTCTTTTACATAATTCATGTTACAAATTGGAGATATGAGGGTTGTGTTGTGAGTAAAAGGACGCAATTATTCAGAAAATACGTCGATGTATTTACATAATAATTCTACTTTATATTTGGCGGAGTGGAAACGTCACAGTGCAAATTGAACCAGCGGATATTATACGCAACATTTTCATCATTATCTTGCCGTCTTTGTGGTGTGTGGAGGCACTGTGCATTACACTTTGCTTGGATTCTCTTTGACTGCTCAAACGCTGAAAGAAAATCTATGAAATTGTATTATACAATCAGACATATGAGTTCGAAAACAAAACGTTAGGCCCTCTTGGGATGGGAGAAGAAGCACTGTACTTACTTACGTGACTTCAAATATTATCAATATTATCATGAAACTAATTTATATTCCCACTGATGGGATACAGGCTTTCCCAATGGATGGGATAGATTGATCGGCCCATGACCAACCAAGCGAACCCAATACGGATTAGTGACCCAATACTGTGGACATTTTACGTTCCAATATTTCTAGTCCTACATATGCATAAAATTGTTTAGTTTGTTTTTACAAAATTATACTACCTTCTTGAAGTTTAAACAACAACTTAAAAAAGTACTTATTTTGATTTTTTAATCAAGCAATTTTATCCGTCAGAACTTAAAGTATAATTTGAATAGCGAAGCATAAACCTATCGTAATAAAAAACAATAAACTCTCGCTTAAAATCAAAACACAAGTCATCCTGAATCGCTCAATTAAAGTTTATGAAAGCATGAGTACCCCTCATCCGAGAAACGGTTGGTTGAAAATTGGAGAATAAAGGCCGTGGCTTACTTAAAAACTGATACAATCTGATGTGGAGGGGTCCACACTCCACATTAAGCTTCGTTCACAGCTTGAGTCGTATTTTTAGGCTCACAAATGTTTTTGGCATACTCATTATTTATTATTACCGACACGTGCATATCCTTTTTGAAGCCTTAGATTAAAACAAAAAGGGTAGATACGGCACTAGCCTCACAAAAGTGATCCGCATGAATTGTGGTCCACGACCCTAATCGCTTTAGTCACAACTTGACATGCAAACGACGTACATGTGAACGCCAAAAAGAAATATTGCTAATATTTTGTGTTTATATGATAAAAAATGCCTAAGTGTGTTTTTAAAAAGTGCTCAAATTGCTCAAGAACTAAAAATAAAACCCACGGCATCACTTTTCATTCGTAAGTACTATAAAATATATTTTTTCATAAAAATTGCTGCTTGTTTTGAATCTTATTCGGTAGTGACGTCGAGTACTAGTCGCGTGATTGGTCGGTAGTGCAGTGACGCGGATCTCGCCGTCTCGTTCGCGCTGCCTTTGAAACTTAACGTGCTGTTTCGTTCAGGTCAGTAATGCAGTGACGCGGATGTCGCCGTCGCGTTCGCACTGCCGTGGGATCGGTTTTTGTTTGATGCAAGTATGAGCTTACCGTATCTACCCTTTTTGTTTTAATCTAAGTTTGAAGCACGTTCAGTCTCCGATTATGGAGGAAGCAAGTTTTGACACTCCATTACAACAGATGGCGCTCAAAAGTATGAAAGCCTACATCACTCAAGAAAAATTCTTGTTCTTCATATATACATTCCACGACCAATCAATATTGACAGGGCTGCGTCCTTGAGCTAACATCATCCAGCTCGGTCGAAGATCTTCTCCTTTGGCTTCCCTACACTGGTCATCCCGACGTGATCCTACACAGCCTACACTCGTGACCCTCGACTAAGCATAACAGTAGCAAGGAACCTTCAACCATCGCAGCGCAGCCATCATTCCTTATACCCCATCCTTATCAGGTCAAAATCATCAGCAGTCACACTGCAAGCCAGCATCAGCCTCAAGGGTTCCATAGCAGCATTTCAATCTTAAACGACGCCTCCTGGTATCTGCGGGAGCACGCGACGGCAACATCCCGACCTGTCTCTGGTGATTGTGATTTTGTAATCGACTTTTGTTATTTATAATATGTTGAAGATTGTAGTCGATTCTTGAGAAACAACGCGAAAACGTGCAAAGGTGTGTCTGTAAGTACCTATAAAAGGATGGATGCAAATATGTAAATTTTAATTACCAAATCGAAAACTAATTTTTAGGTCTTAATGCCTGTCCACATCAACGTGAAACGTTGCAAATTTACGACCAGGTAGGCAGTTTATGTCAACGCACCCTGCAACGAGTGATAATGATAAGATGATGAGATAATGAGAAACATACATAATTATTGTAGGTGAGAAAAAATCCTGATTATGAAAAGATATAATCGTCAATAGAATTGAATATAAAAAAAAATACTTAAATTGAATGAATTGTGAACCTGTCGAATTGTGTCGAACCCTTCAATAATGAAATTTGTAATCGAATTAGGCACTAGTTTCACAACTTCGAAGTTGTTCGGTCTCTGCAATATACACTTCTTCCAGAAACACTTCATTAATCGCTGGCTTCATTGATTGAAAGGCAGCTTCGATACTTCCCGGTATTGAATAACAATACTCATCTAGGTACCTGTTGTTCTATGATATGTAGTAACAAAATTTTATTCTGTACTAGGGAACCCGAAAAACGTCCATTCCGCATACAAAAATATAGTAAAGCTATAACACCATATATGCCAATCAAAAAGAAGTGTAAAGTAAGTTTTATAATTGTCTACCTGAGAGTTAGCAACTTACTGTTTTCCATGAGAATTTTCTAAAAAGTATTAGATTTTTTTAAGAGATGGGTGCATTCGGTAAAGTTGTTGGCAGGTTAAGACATGGCCAAGGGATAAAGGGATATTTTTATTATAATAATTGTGACACGCTAGGTTTCGCACGCATATTAAAAAAAACAAGTTTTGACATTCCAATAGGTACTTAAACACTACTAATCCAGATTTCATAATTTTCTGGTGGTAGAAGGATTTTTAGAAAAGAATTATCCAATCTGGTGCAGTCCTTTGGAAGTTATGTGCGTAGGACCACACCTTTTGGCAATTATTTTTTTATTTACTTATACTATTAAAGATATACAGAGATTTTTTTTAGAGCGCGTAACGCCCACGTATTATATGTAGATAGGTAAATTTCTTCCCACGACTTCGTCTTCGTGTTATACTTCAAATCATTTTTTTGGAAAGCTTTAAAAAGTATTCTAAGATAGTTTATTAGAGGAAGACTTAATCTCAGGATAGAGCATAGAGTATGTGCTTACTTCTTTATTCAAAATTTCCATATATTATAAGTTTCAGTTGATAGGAGTGAAAAGAGTCGTATTATCGTAGCAACATTTAAATAACTCAAAAGAAACTGTGCGATTGTACCTACTCTCGGCATAAATATAACTTCAATAGTCCACTAAACTCCGATGCCGTTAATAGAACCCCATTATCGATAAGTCCAGTGGTACGGTTTCAGGAGAGCATTATATAGGTAACCGGTCTATAGTTCTTTTATTAGTACCGAAAAAGCTAAAACCCGCGTTAGAATTCGGACAGGTTTTGGATTACCTAGATCAGGAACGGGCTTCCTTAGGTGCAGGGCCACTTACGATTTGCTTCAAATCAAAATTTGCTCAGTAACGAATGCGTCTCACTCAGCCTACTGCTTAGCAGCAGGCTAGATACGCCCCTGAGTTTGCTGAGAAGTAAATAGGTAAGTACCTAACTAGGTACTTGATTCGGTTGCTGTGTGGTCTTTGTCGGAATATGTAAAAAAATATAACTTTTTGGTGAGTAGGTACCTTAAATTTAGGTTTGATGGACTCGGACCGAATTTCAACCATTCGAGGGCCGGAGACGGCTCGAAAGTCGTAGTTTGCCCTTCCTTTCCCTAGATGGTAGTCACAGTCTTGGTCGGGTGCTCTGCATATGCCCCTTTTATGCTGGTATTCGTATTTGCTTTATAATATTGTAAACTAGAATGCAGTATTTTAAGGAATTAAAAGGAGTGACGGCTGTCTACAAATATCAAACACAAACACGACCAGCTACGTGAAGTAACCGGCATTAAAATATTATCATATTGATGTCGATTCTGGCACAATTCTCTAAATCTAAACTTAAATTTGACAACAGTGTATCCTTGTTATTCTCTATACAGAATGAAAAGAAGAGACTGATTTTAAATTTAGTTTTAAGTTTAGAGAATCACGCCAGGATTGACACCATTATTATGCTTACCACATTTTTCCCATAAAAGAATCATATCATAAAAATCTGATAAAGCACTTCGAGAGTGTTATTAAATTACTCGTTACAAACTTGCTATCGTCTCCGTGACTCTGCGTCGTTGGTGTGGCAATGGCGACATTGTCATAAAGGTTAATACTGCCAGCTTCGTTTTTGTGACGCGCTACTGACGCGGGATATTCTCAGCACGTGCCGTTGGATTTATGAGCCGCGATATGGGTATGACGCTCTTGTAAGTTTCAACATACGCCATCCACCATCCAGTAAAAAAGTAATGTAACTGCCGAAGTACTAATACATTTTTACTTAATGTTAGAAGAAAATAGAAATTTAAAACTTAAGTTGGAAAGCCTGGAAAAGAAGATACAACTTTTAGAAAAAGACAAGAAAAGCAACAGTATAATAATCTATGGACTGAAAGAGGGTGAGAAATTTATAACAGATCTATTAGAGAATGCAAAGCAAAAATTTCAGGAAGAGTTGGACATAAAAATAGAAAACTTTGAGATAAACAAAATCTATCGTATTGGAAATTTAATAAACAAAGAAAAATCGAGACCTACACTCATATCCTTTATCAATGGTTGGAAGAAGAGCAAAGTTTTGAAAAACAAGAAAAACTCCAAGGAGTTACAGATTTCTAAAGATTACACCAAAGAAACTTTAGAGAAGAGGAAGGCATTACTCCCACAACTAAAAGAAGAACGTAATAAAGGAAACATAGCCTACCTTAAATATGATAAACTCATTGTTAAAGAAAGTGCAGGCGTTAATGATAAAAGGAAAAGAGAACCGTCTGCCTCCCCGTATGCTAATCCGCAACCGAAGAAACAGCAGATGACATCATCTACGAAATCTCACAGAACAAATGCATTTGACTTGATGAGGGTTCGATCTAATTCTCTTACATCCCAACCAATAGGAAAACAACAATAGCAATCAACTATCGGCGAACGGAAACAAGAACACAACCAAAAAGAAAAAACAACTATAACAACACACCCTCCCCCAAGCCGACTGGTCCTCGTGGAGGAAAAAGACCAAGACCCTTTAAAGATAAATAAAACAACTTCTGATATCCACATAGCAACATTTAACTCAAGGTCGTTAAGGACACCTGAGAGACTTCAAGAACTTGAAACGGCCATATCAGAAATAAGATGGGACATAATAGGAATTAGCAAAATGAGAAGATATGGGGAGAAGATAGAAGACTATGGGGATTACATGTTACACCACATTAGCGTGACGCCGGGGCAATACGGAGTAGGATTCATAATTAAAAAGAGACTAGCGGAAAAAATAATAGAAATTAAAGGAGTCACAGAAAGAATAGCTATCTTAAATATATTACTACCGGTTAGCAAAGAAGAAAAATGGTCAATCATTCAAGCATATTCGCCTACAGAATCAAATAAAAAAGAAGATATAGTAAAGATAGAAAAGTTTTACCATGATTTGCAAACAACCATACAAAACGCACACAAACAAACCATTGTAATGGGAGATTTTAACAGTCAGATTGGAACACGCGATAATGGAGAAGAATACACGATTGGCAAATATGGACACGGAAAAAGAAGTAAAAATGGAGCAAGAATAGTCACATTCGCTTTATCAAACAAACTTAGCATTCTCAATAGCTTCTACAAGAAAAAAGAATCAAAAAGATGGACGTGGATTTCGCCAAATGGTCTCTACAAAAATGAAATAGATCTTATCATGTCCAATAATATTAAAGCTTTCAAAAACATCACAGTCATACAGAACTTAAATTTTAATTCAGATCACAGAATGGTTCGTGCTACACTAACAGAAAAACCTATAAAAAGGAACAGGAGATGACAAAATGATAGCTCGGCCTTGATGTGTACTGGAAATAACGAAAAGCTTATTACCAACCTTGCAACATTAGCAAACATAATCGGAGAAAAGACCATATCGATTGAAGAGAAATATGAAAAAACTTTGGAAATACTTAAAACAGAAACGAGAAAAGTAAATAAGATCAAAAACTCTACAGAGACTCAGCATCTACTAGAAGAAAGGAAGAAACTCTTACAAATAAAGGAAAATAATCAAGAGAAGAGAAAAAAAATAAGAGAAATCAGTAAGAATATAAACGAAAGTATAAGAAAAGATAGGAAAACAACAAGACAACAAACACTACAAAAACATATAAACAGAACTGGTGGAATTAAAAAGGCTATTAAAGAGTTAAAGGAAAAAAGTGAATGGGTTCGAAGGGTCTCTACCCTTCTAAGTAAGAATAAAACTAAGAATAAAACCAACACGAGAAAAATACCTGAAATACTGAAAGCAGCAACTGACTTCTATAGAGAATTATACCAAAGTAAGAACCCAAGAGTGGCCGCAGAGATATTTAATTCAATGGATTCTGAGCCTATACCAAAAATATTGAAAGAAGAAACGATTAAAGCAATTACTACACAAAAAAAACAGACAAAACACCTGGATCTGATCAAATTACCAACGAACTACTTAAATCTACTATACCAGCGATTGTTCCAATATTAACAGATTTATTTAACGAGATCCTAGAGACCGAAACTATTCCAGAGGACTGGACAAAATCAACGATAATACTGTTACATAAAAAAGGAAACAAAGAAGATATCGGAAACTATCGTCCCATCAGTTTGATGTCCAATATATATATAAGGTCTTCTCAAAAATTATCTTATCACGAATTACTACGGTACTCGATGAAAACCAACCAAAAGAACAAGCTGGTTTCCGAAGCAAGTTTTCAACTATCGATCATATTCACGTCCTGAGACAAATTTTACAAAAGTACAATGAATACAATAAATACTACTACTTAGCGTTTGTAGATTTTAATAAGGCTTTTGACTCTTTGGAGCACGATTACATTTGGGAAGCCTTACACAGTCAGGGAATACAGCACAAATACATAAGAATATTGAGGAATATATACTTTAGAAGTACAGCACAAGTTAGATTGGAGAAAACAAGCGAAACATTCCCCATAGAGCGAGGCGTCCGACAAGGTGATCCTATCTCGCCCAAATCGCTGGTCCTGGAGATGATATTTCGAAACCTAGAATGGGATGAGAATGGTCGCAATATTAATGGCGAATATCTAAGCCATCTACGTTTTGCAGATGATCTGATACTGTTCTCTGAGTGCCCAAGAAAGCTACAACATATGCTACAACAGTTATCAGATCAGAGTGCGAAGGCGGGGCTGTCAATGAACAGCACCAAGACAAAAGTCATGACAAATTCCTCAAAGACACATAATATCGTAGTAAACTCACAACAAATAGAATACGTAGACGAGTACATATACTTAGGACAACTTATATCACCCAACAAAACCATGGACAAAAAAATCGATAGGAAGATAGCCAATACTTGGAAGAGATACTAGTCGCTTAGTGAAGTTATGAAAGACAGAGATATGCCAATACAAGTTAAAAGAAAAGTCTGTATAACACCTGTATTCTGCCCTGCTTAACATATGGTTCAAATTCAAATTCAAATTCAAACTCATTTATTCAGTCTAGGCTGTTACAAGCTCTTGTGAAAGTCAAACGCTACGCCATCGGTTCGTAAATCTACGGTGGGAGACCTTGTACTGAGAAGAACCGGCAAGAAACTCAGCAAGGGCTATTTTTTTCTCCCTGTTTTGTTTCATACAGTGTCGTCAATTGAAAGATGACATCAAAAATTGAATACATGTGTTGATGTCAACTTCCATCACATATATATTATTAATTAACAAAAGTTAAGTATAAGTAGGTACTATTTTTAAATTTAGAAGTGGCGATTAAAAAATTTTCAACCAAATTAGCAAAGTAAAACGACAGTCTATTATGTTAAGCCCAAGGTGACTTATCATTTATGAAATCTTTTACAGTATAGTAACCTTTCTTAAGGAGACATGTTTTTATACACACTTTAAACTTATTAAAAGGTAAATTAATTATTTCTTTTGGTATTTTATTATAGTAACATATACCTTGACCCACAAATGAACCAAGAACCTTTTGGAGTCTCAATGGTGGCAATTTGAGTTTATCTTTATTTCTGGTATTGAAATTATGTACATCATCGCGCCTCGTATATAAATTTATGTTCTGACGCACAAACAATATACAATTGTAAATGTATTGAGAGGCAACAGTCATTATACCTATTTCTTTAAATTTATCCCTAAGAGAAGTTCGAGATCCCAAGCGGTAAATAGCTCTTATAGCTCGTTTTTGAAGAATAAAAACTGTTTCAATGTCTGCGGCCGTGCCCCATAATAGAATGCCATACGACATAATGCTGTGAAAGTAGCTGAAGTATATTGTCCTAGCAGTGTCGACATCTGTAAGCCGTCTTATTTTATAAATTGCATAAGCAGCAGAACTTAGTTTACCGGCTAGTGTTGTAATGTGAGGGTTCCATTGAAGTTTGTGGTCTAGAGTTACGCCTAAGAAAATGGTTGTATCAACTATTTGTGTCCTTTCTGTTAAATATGATTGCACTAATTTTTGTGCGGAATCTTTTATGCCGTAATGTTTTATTTCCGTAACAAAGTTTGATGATTAACGCAATCAAACGCTTTAGATAAATCGCAGAAAACCCCAAGAGCATTCTGCCACTTTTCCCAAGCATTAAATATATATTTCAGCATAGTGGCCCCAGCATCAGTCGTGGAACGGTTTTTAGTGAAACCGTACTGCGCTCTGTGTAAAAGTTTATTAATGTTAAAATGAGTCAACAATTGTTCTAACATTATTTTTTCAAAGATTTTACTCAATGCTGGTAATATAGATATTGGCCTATAGTTGCTAGGATCTTTACAATTTCCAGACTTAAATAAAGGTATGATTTTACTGAATTTCATAAGATCAGGGAATACTCCCTGATCTATACATGAATTAAAAATATCAGCTAGGTAAGGGGCTATAGAATGTATAATATTATTTATGACTTTGACAGATATACCCCATAAATCAGATGCATTTTTCATTTTTAATGAATGGAAAACTTTAATTATTTTAAAAGAACTAAAGTGCTTGAAATTAAATAATAAACCACACGGAGGTACATATTTTTGTAACAGAGCTGTAGCAGTATCAGACGATGAGTCCAAGTTGGAAGTAGTTTCTAATGGTATATTCATAAAAAAATTATCGAAAATATCTGCGACTTCATGTTTCGATTGTACGAGATTATTATTGATTTTAAGAACCATGCTTTTTTCACGAGGCTTACACTTGCCACTTTCGCGCTTAATGATATCCCAAGTGGTCTTTATTTTATTACTAGATTTTTTAATTTTATCTCTAATAAAATTGGACTTTGCAGTATTACATATGCTTTTAAACAATTTGGAATATTTTCTAACATAGTTAATAAACTCAGGATCCTGGTTATATTCTTTGATTCTATAAAGCTCATACAGCCTTGTTCTACTCTTATATATACCACTTGTCGCCCAGTCACAGAACTGCAACTTCTGTGTACATTTAATGGTTTTCAGGTTGTCAAACATGGACACTAACGAAAACCTTAACAAACAAACTGAGCGTCTGTCAAAATAGCATAGAAAGAAGTGTCATTGGAGTCAACAGAAGAGATAAAGTAAAATTAACAGAAATAAAAAACAGAACTCAATTCAAACAGGCACATTCTGTATATCGAACACTAAAATGGCGATGGACAGGACATATGTTGAGGGAAAGGCTAGAGAAATGTACCAGAATAATAACAGAGTGGTATCCAAGGGACGGTAAAAGAAACAAAGGTGGGCAAACGAAAAGATGGGAAGATGATTTAAAAAGGTGGCTGGTTCAGAATGGATCAGAGTTGCAAAAGATAGAGGAAAATGGAAATCTTTAGAGGAGGCCTATGTCGAAAGACAAGCTGTGTCAGAAAATAATGACCCGAACGCTGATAATTTAGAATAGAAACAAATATACGTACAGTTAATTGGATTAAGAAAATGTTTCAAAGTTTAACAGCAATAAAGGCTTATTTTATTTTTTTATTTTTATTTTATTTATGAGCGAGATCAACGCTCTTGTAGGTTTGAACATAATTCTACTACTACTTCGGGAGTAACATTTTACTGGGAGTGTGGGTATAGCTATTTAGTATTTTTTGCCAATAACTACTGTCGCAAAATATTTCGTGGGCACGTCGTTAAGAAATATTTGAAAATTTCTCAGTTGTGTGTAATGCTTGGCCAAACTATTCTAATATCGCAAACATTTGCCGTTTTTAATCGTCGCTCCTGATCTCAATAGGGGTAACGACGCGGTAAAGTAAACGAAATTCTATTTAGTCCATCAGTTAGATGATCAAGAAATAATGGACATGTATTTTTTCTTTGGGCAATCAACCAAAAAATAACAAAGATAAAGCGCGTCAAAGTTTGGGAGTAGGGGTTCGTGACGTCACTTTTAAGTGAAAATTGTACCAAAACGTGACGTCATGCGACTTTTCAAATCAATATATCTCTGCAATATTTATATTATGTGAAAAAAGAAAAAATACGTGTCCAATACTTTTAGATAATCTACCTGATAAACGAAGAAAAAAAATAGTCGTCATCCCTATTATGGACCAAAGTGCTCAAAGTGCTCAGAAAAGATGAAACGGAACGGGCGTCACACGACTATATTATATATATATTTGTGTATGTGTGTGTGTGTATGTGGGATGCGTGCGCAGCTCTTCCCGACGAGCATGAAAGTTGGAGGGTAACTCGGCGAAGGCTGAAACGCTACTATATATATATATAAATGGCATGAGCTTGGGATATCCTTACCCTTTTGTTACTTTTGGTAGCTGCCTGTGATATCTGTTGTTTTGATATGGTTTAACTTAATATTTATTTTTACTTTTAAGCAGTTAATTGCTAGTTGTGTATATCTGAAGATATAACTATGAAAAAGATACACTCGATCTGTCGCCCATACCCACAGAATAATAGGTAGTTATTCTATGCCTCTATGTTTTGCTTTTTAGTGTTCCGTAGCAGAATGGCAGAAAACGGAACTCTTATGGATTCGTCATGTCTGTCTGTCTGTCCGTCCGTGTGTCACAGCCACTTTTTTCCGAAACTATTGTTACGTGTCGGGATGGGGTTCGAAATTATATGCCAGTTGCTTGACAGTTCTTTATTCACCACGCAGTTCACACAATTAACACACAATGTTAATTACAAAACACTCACTAAACACTGTATTTCACTATACAAGTCTCTAAACAATCTCACTTGAACACTTTTGTTGCACTTAGATCGCCTTTGGATTCGCTCCGAAATCGCTGTTGAAACTCAACTGTCTCTGCGCGGCGCCAATCGCGCTTATATACGCCGATCGACGCATTCTAGAAAGTACCTATTAAATTGAGAATTACCTAGCACCCGCGAGTACGAAATACCTACTTATAGCTACGCAGGTAACACGCATAACTTGTAAACAAGTGCAGATGTCGTTGCACTTTCTCCCTTACGCCGCACTGCATAAGGCTCATTTCAGAATGAGCAGCATTACTCGACCTCTATCGCGACCCCCGGTGATCTGGCAAATTCGATCTCTGGCACTTTCGCGGTTACGTTTCGAGAGCGTTTGTGACACTGCCCCCCTCTTAGACATGCTCGTCCCGAGCATCATTGCTGCCGTGGTAAGGTGCCAGGCGATCGATGTGGATTATCTTGGGCTTCTTCCGATCTCCCTGTCTTATCCGATAGGTCACATCGTTGATTTTCGTAATCACTTTATAGGGTCCTTCCCAGCGGGGCTGAAGCTTTGGGGACTTTCCAATCCTTTTCTGTGGGTTGTGCAACCAAACGAGCTCTCCCTCCACGAAGCCTCGAGCGTCCTCATTCCGATCATACCTGCTTTTCAATTTCTCGCCAGATTTCATGTTCTTTTCACGCACGAGGTCGTGCGTTTCGTCCAACCTTCTTTGCAGCTCTGCGACGTACTCTGCTACTGATTTGGAGGCAGCAGGAGGTGTTCCGGTAAGTAGGTCCACGGGTAAGCGCATCTCTCTACCGAAGTTGATTTTCGATGGAGTGAATCCAGTGGTGTCATGCGCTGCGGACCGGTACGCCATCAGAAAGAGTGGAATGTAACGATCCCAGTCCCGTTGATGTTCTTCTACGACCTTCGCCAAATGATTTTCCAAAGTCTGGTTGAATCTCTCTACCATGCCGTCGGATTGTGGGTGTGCCGGAGTCGTACGCGTCTTATTTATTCCGAGTAAATTGCACATCTCCTGGAATAAGTTTGACTCAAAATTCCTTCCGGTCAGATCGCTGTGTAATTCCAACGGAACGCCGAATCGGCACACTACTTCTTCAACAAGCCTCTTGGCGACGGTCTGAGCCTGCTGGTTTGGTGTAGCAAATACTTCGGGCCATTTGGTGAAATAATCTTGAACCACCACAATGTAATGGTTTCCATCTTCTGTTTGTGGAAAAGGCCCAGCGACGTCAATGGCAATTCTTTCCCAAGGAGCGCTGACCTGGTAAAACTGCATCTTCCCCTTGGATCTAGTACGAGGCCCTTTGACCGAGGCGCAAACATTACATTTCCTACATCAGTCCTCGACATCTTCTCGACAGCGCATCCAGTAGCAGCGTTCCCTTACTTTTACCAATGTCTTCCTTATTCCCAGGTGTCCACCAGACGTACCATCGTGCACATGTCTTAAAACCTGAGACACTTTGCACCTAAGGACCACCGTTTGAAGAGTATGATCCTTACTATTTGGTGACTCCCATTTCCGATACAGCACGTCTTCTTGTAACAAAAGACTGTCCCATTGGGCCCAGTATGCCTTCGTGATTGGGCTTGAAGCGGATATGTCACTCCATGATGGTTTCCGTCCTTCACTTTTCCCCTTCATTATCAGCTGCAGGTCCTTGTCTTCCTTCTGCGCCCGAGATATTTCACCGGGAAGAGCTGCTGTGGTGAAGTGTAAATCACGTCTTCTACGTGATGATAATCATCCTCGATACGATTAGGTCTCTAAGCCCTAAGCACGTCGTATACGTATTGTAAATAGTATATAAGATGTAGGTTAAGTTAATTAAAGGTGGATATCACATTGAACGCTCGTCGTGATTTCTCCCGAGTCACCCACACCCCATCTCCACATGGCGACTGTGACGTAGAAGATCGTGCTGCATCGGACGGGGTCCGTTATGTGAGTTTTTTGGAAATTTTAATCGACCATGGCAGCATACTTCTGAGCGCAAAGACCCAGAAGGGTTCGCTTGAAGAAATTGAAGATGATTATTGAATCACGGAAAACTGCAAACAAATTACCTACGCACTCGGTTCCTCGGTTTCACGTATATGAAGATACATTGAAGAAGAAGATATATTCCAATACTGCAAAAGGGCATGAAAATGACTACGTTATTATGAAGGAAATCATTAAGCTACAATTAATGTCAAGTAAGTTGTAATGTCGTCAGTTTTAGCATTAAGAACAATAAGTAAATATTACCCGACATTATTTTTTGTTTTGTTAAAATAAATTATATAACGCATTAAGATCTTAAAATGCAGCTTAACAGTTAATTCATCTCAATTTTTTATATTACTTGTGTCCCGGTAGACTTTTCATTTATTACTTATTAAGGATTTTTCGCAATTTAAAGTTTTAAGGTTTTCATTGTAAAAATGGCAAGTTTTGATTTAGAGACCGCACTAGCCTTCTTACCTAGAATGACGGGAAAAGAGCATAACACACAATGTTTAATTAATAATATAGAATTTTACAGTAGCGTTATTGATAATAACTCGCAAAATACTTTAATTAATTTTGTTTTAAAAACTAGACTCTCAGAAACAGCAAAAATTTATTTAGAATCTTCTTATGATAGTATTAATCATTTAATTAGTGACATAAAACATTATTTTTTACCGAAAAAGTGTCCATCATCGATTCAATTTAAATTATTTAAGTGCAAACAAGGAAGTAGGTCTATAGAACAATTTGGTTTAGAGATCAATAAACTGTTATCTGAATTAACTATTGCTCAATCGGAAAATGATCAGGAAAAGATTAAAATTTTGCTTCCGTTAAATGAAGCTTTTGCAATAAGATGTTTTGCTGAAGGTTTAAATAGTAGTCGAATAAATTTAATTTTAAAGTGTAGGCAGCCCACGTTATTTTTTTTTTTTTTTTTAATAATAATAAATCTTAATTAACGAAAAGACACATTACATAAAACATGCTATATTAAAAGATGCTATTCAAATAGCACTCGAGGAATATATTACATCATCGAATAGAGAGGAAAATATGATTCAGCAATGTAATTACTATAAGTCAAGGTTAAGTTACAGACCGAGAGTAAGAAATTATTATTTTAAAAATTGTAGCGTAGCAAGTAAAAGGAATGTTTGCAAGACGTTGGAATCTCGCATTCCGCGCGACGGTCAAGTTCATTCGCGCAAAGCGCTAGATAAGCAAAATCGTGCTCAAATCGATGAGGTGTGCTCTTATATAGAAACTTGTAATACAGAGGTAATGAATTCTATAAATAGTTTTAATGACGAGTGTTATGATTTAAAGTTAGACGAATTTTTTTTAGAAAAAGATCTATGTTGTAAAAATAATTTGCTAAGTAAAAGCAATGGTAACTTAATTAAGTCTAACCAATGTAAGGAAAAGCGAAAAGCTTCTTATAAAATACGAAAGGAAAATATGTTCGCAATCGACGAGATCACAATGTCTAATGATAACTCTAAGAAAGAGTTCCCTGCAATTAAAGCAGATTATGTAAAAGCTAGTTCTTATGTAAACGTAATTGTTAAAGAGTATTTTAATGACAAAATAGACAATAAGAAGTATGTGCATTCTAAATATAATTTATGTGTTTATGCACCTTCAAAATGCGAAATATATATAAAGTCTGTGTCATTCCTAGAAGAGAAAAGACTAGCGAAAGATGTTGAATTGCTTTGTAAGCATTTACAAATAAAAGGTTTGATAATTAATGAAAAATGGGTTAAAAGTTTTAATAACTTAAGGGAGAAATATAATGTTGTATTACCCATATTAATTGTAATAAGCGATGTTACACATGGAAAGGATAAAATGAATAATAATATAATAAAAGGGGTTTTTAATATATATCATAGGTGTAAACCCGAAAGCTCGAAAAATAACAATATTTTATTTAATGTTTATTATACAAATAAGTGTAATAA
The DNA here is from genome assembly GCA_902850365.2 of Chilo suppressalis. NCBI lineage: Eukaryota > Metazoa > Arthropoda > Insecta > Lepidoptera > Crambidae > Chilo > Chilo suppressalis. The sequence continues at coordinate 10,963,606 of OU963907.1, forward strand.
GAAAGATTTTATTAAGAAAAGAAATAATTGTTTTCAAGACATGCTATTAAGGAAGGCATACAACCAACGTGATGTTGGAATAGATTAATGAAAATGTAAAATTCTAATATGTTATGTTTTTTTTTGTTAAAAATAATTGTTTAGTAATTATAGTAAGGATTTATATTGATAATAATTGTTTGTATAAATTTTAAGATATTTTTTTAATAAAGTAAATGAAATAATTTAAGTTACATATATATGAGATTAGTAAATCTCTTAAAAAGGTTTTAACATGTTGTTATGTATAATATGTTAATAAATCGAGTTACATATGTTAGAACGTAGAAGAAAAGTGTTTAGGGTCTTCCTTTTCAGGGGAGGGATGCCTAACGTTTCAGGGGAGGTGTGGTGAAGTGTAAATCACGTCTTCTACGTGATGATAATCATCCTCGATACGATTAGGTCTCTAAGCCCTAAGCACGTCGTATACGTATTGTAAATAGTATATAAGATGTAGGTTAAGTTAATTAAAGGTGGATATCACATTGAACGCTCGTCGTGATTTCTCCCGAGTCACCCACACCCCATCTCCACACTGCGCACGCATATATGCTGACCATATATATATATATATATATATATACATATACACCAGGACACTCAGAAAGTTTTGCGAAAAAGTTTTTATGTATGCCCACAGACAATGGCCACAATTATTTTGAAAACTTCGATTATTTAAAAGTAAAAATACCACTGTTCGCTTTTCAAATTTCCCTCCGCATATTTTCGAGAGCCAATTAAATTTTTCTTGTCTCATTAAAAAATGGATCTGCATCGAGAACATTTTCGTGCTATGATTTTTTATGATTTTAAATGTGGATTGAAATCTGATGAGTCATTTGATCGGTTTCGAACTGCTTTTATGGATGAAGGACCTTCAAAAGCAACCATCTACCGCTGGTGTAGCGAGTTCTAACACGGTCGTCTTACTTTGGGGGATGAACAAAGGAGTGGTCGTCATACGACGGTTGTTACCGAAAAAGCGAGCTGGCAGTAAAAAAAAATATTCAAGGAAACAGACTAATTACGTACGAAGAGATTCAGCATACTCAGCAGATTGGTTCAGGAAGTGTTCACAAGATTTTGCACGAGCACCTTTGTGTAAGGAGGATAGTTTCTTGCTCTGTGTGCCGTACAACCTCACCGATGCTCAGAAGCAGGCCCGTGTAGATTGGTGCAGTGATGACACAAAAATTTAATGCAGGCTCGTCACGGCGCGTTTACGACATTGTGGCAAGTGACGAATCCTGGATTTATCTATACGATCTAGAAGAAAAGCGTCAGTCGAAAGTTTGGCTGTTTCAAAATAAACCAACACCTACGAAAGTGAAGCGATCGAGGAGCGCAGGGAAAATTTTGATCGCTAATTTCTTCACTTTGACGGGGTACCTAATTTCAATTCCACTTCGAGACCAAAGCAGCATCAACGCCGAATGGTATAGCACAAAATGCCTGCCAGAAGTTTTTTCTGCAATGAGCAACAAGCGACCTAACACCGGGCTCCGCGGGATCCTTCTTCACCACGACAACGCGCCCGCGCACTCTGCGATCAAAACGAAAGACTTCCTGTTATTTCCACACCAGTCAGAGTCTTGGGACACCCTCCTTACAGTCCTGATTTGGTTGCGTGTGACTACTTTTTATTCCCTTAAATAAAAAATCAGCTCAAAGGAATACATTTTTCATCACCGGAAGAAGTGCTAGCAGCGTTTGAGAAGACCTTGATAGGGGAGTCTGCGGAGGACTAGAAAAAATGTTTTGAAAATTGGTTCAGACGCATGAAACTCTGCATAGAGATAAACTTTTTAATGTAATATAAATTGTCATGTTTGTGTACGATAGCGCAATAAATAAATATTGTATTCTACCACATAAATGATACTACTTTTATACTGATAATTAATGAAATTCGTGCATAATTATTCCCTAACCATTCAAAATATCAAAAATTCACAACGTTAATATTCAAGTTTTCACTTCTGCCGGTACTCCCGAAGTGCGAAATTACTACAGCCTACTTCTAATTTTATAAAGTGATATCGATACCTAAATACATCGATTTCACTCATACCAAACATTATAAGAAATAAACATTTGTGTAGTGTAATTTGACATGAGTCTATTGTAGCGCCCTCTATGCAAATATAAAAAACCTTTCATTTGAAAGAGAATATAAAATACTATACTATGCGATTCATATGAAACATTTCTTTTTGGCAAACCAAAATTTAAACCTAAAATCGGGTACTTTGGGACACCATTAATTTGCTAAACCATGGCGCTTTGATTACTCAAAGTCTCAAAATGAAATTCTGACCGCATATTCATCACCCTCGAAAACATTAATATCAGTTCCAAAATACTAGTTCGAAATTTTACCCAATACAATGGAAAAAAAAGACAGCCTTTATTGCTTCTGAGAAAATGTTGACCTTGTAAAGAAAACTGTATTCGCAATTAACATAACATAATTTGATTTGATTTGTCGAAATACTACCGCATGAAAGCAGTCGGCCATCACTCACAGTTTGCTACGAGTACTTAGACGATTTGTGATTAAACTTTTTGAAAAATAAAACAGCATTTTTTATTCAAGTTAGAAGTTGAAACAAAAACTCAAGGGACCGCGACTAACGAAAATCAGACTACCGTATCTAATTAGCGGTGGGCGTTTAAACGAAAAGCGCTTAAATAAGCGCGCTTGAAATATTAAGCTTGTAAGCACGCTTTTAAGTATAAGCGTTATAAGCTTTTCACTTAAAAAGTGTGAGTAAGTTTTTCACTTAAAAAAGTGCAAGTATATTTTTTACTTAAAAAGTGCAAATCCCGCCATCTATGTCTTTGCCAGGAAACTACATACTTCGATCCTTCTAGTCCACTACAGTATCGAAAATTGGGTACGCGGAATTCCTTGGAACTAAATATTTCACAATATCACAGACAGAACAGCGCCGCGTCGGCGTGCCATCTTTCGTGAGCCGGTTAATACAGCATGCGAATTATTATAATGCGACGTAAAAAATGCACTTTTTTAAAATTTGGTCGGATAACCAACGCTTTTTACGTTAAAAGCGTTTAATTAAACGAAGTCGAAAAGCAGTACGCTTGTCACTGTGACGGGGTAAGAGCGCGTGGGTGTTGTACGGTGTGTTTGCATGCTTGCTTGTGTTAATGCGTTTCGTGTATTGGTTTAATGTGCATATAAAGTAGTTAAAAGTATGTATATAAAATCAATGAACTTTTAAGTACGCCTGGATCACGAGTATATTAACTCCAGACAGTCCAAAGCTTGTAAAGTTCGAAGGAAAGTTCATTGACTATTATAAAAATGTTTATTATAAAATCTAAAATCAATTGAAAATCTTTCGTCTTTAATGCCAATCAATTCATTAGGTTTAAAAAAACTTTTTAATAAAAATTTCATTAGAAGAAAAAACGCAATAAAACACTTAAACACATTAAAAACGACAATAAACTTTTCACGCTTTTTTAAACGATATACCTAAACGAAAACACAACACAATGTCGCGCTTTTTACGCATGCTTTTAAACGTTTAAGCCAATAAGCGTTTCAACGAAAAAGCTTTTTTTTCAAGCGCGCTTATTTTAAAAAGTACAACGTTTAAACGCTTTTAAGAAATAAGCCGTTTTTTCCATCTCTATATCTAATTAAAGATGAAAGATAAAGTCTTCTTATTTTCTTTTCTAATCTGTTTACCCTACTGCCCTGCTTTTTGTAGTAATATCTTCTTTGTATACTTATTTATTAACTAATTTATTCTTATGGCAAACATTTAACAGCAAACATTTCCCATAAGCAGTCCAGGCACCAGACAGTATGTATATTTTTTTCCAGTAAAATTTTCTTGCAGTTAAATTCTGAAAATAAAAAGGTAATAAACCGCAAACCTAAAATAAAGGACGCTTCATAGCCGTTCTAAAAGTGTTGTAAGTATTAGATTTTATGTCAAATTGACACTTTTCTTTAGCATTGCAGGGGATTACTGGTAATCGAAAATAGTCAAAGTTAGCTGCGACTCTATACACTTCGTAAAATATATCATTTACTTTCCGACAGTAATCTGGATTCCCATAACGGAACACCATAGCACTATTCAGCCGTCATAAATCACCTTCGCTCCACTGATAAGACGCCTTAACAGATCGTAAAAGATATCCATCCGTAGAAGGATGAGCCCGGGATACATAAAAGTAACTCGTAGGAACCCATCTGACAGGCTTTTTACAGTCTCACTGCCTGTATACTACTGTTGAGTGGGCTAAAATATACTTACGTAAAGCGATTATCAAAAACTTGAGTTTTTATATCATTTGTCGTATATTCCACAGGATTTAGCTACAACGCAGGACAATGAACAAACCTTATTATAATTATGAAATCTTTTCCAAGTAAAGTCCTAAAATTATGGAGGCCTTTAATACTCGTACGTAATTTTAAGGAGTTAATCCACGTATTTATTTGGTAAGTACCTGCAGGTATATTTTTGTACCTGACAAATAAATAAGCTTATGTAGCTGAACAAATAAAATATGTATAAATTTGTAGAAAAGCTTTGTACATTGCGTAATGTTACCCTACCTACGCAAGTGGGTAGCTATTATAAGAACAAAATAACAAGGGATCGGGAGCATTTTCCCCCGCAAACCAAATTATTGGTATACCTATGGGTAGGTAGGTAAGTACTCGTATATTGTGAGAAATCTCCAGTTACGTAGGTGACACAAACATGGGGACCGAAATACTTACCAAAGATTTATTATTACTGGAATAGACACGATAATATAATTTCATTTTGATTATTAATTGTCCTGGTTGATACGAGAAGGCAGTAACTATGTTTTCTCAACTGGACGTCATTCTAGGGTCTTATAGGTACCCAAAAGATTAAAGATAACGTAACTACCAATTTTGTGACGTGACCTAGATAAATCTAAACCTCCGCTCCTCTGTCAGCGGGCTGTACCTATCTCATCTTGTCATATTCTTAGAATTAATGATTCATAGCAGTTATGCAATTCAAATGTTTACTGTGTGAATTTCTAATATGTAGGTACAGCTAAAACCTATAACAATAACTTGTTATTACTTATTGTTTATTATTATTGTGATACAATAAATTAAAAAAAAGGAAACATGAGTGTCGTGGAGCATAATATTGTTTTAAACCTTCATGGTCACCAACATTATAGCCATTAACGGGATGTTACCGAATAACTTGTTTTTTAAAAAACACAACGTGGAACACTCGGATGAAACGAAGTTAAAAATAACACAATCATGATTGTGACGAATTTTTTTTACACTTTTTCGCCTAGCCTCCATCGGCCAAGTGCGCACCGCCCCCAAAGGAACTTCGTTCCAAATATTGGATCTCTTAAAAAACTTCACTTTTCTGTGTTTTACCTTGATTAAATAAAATAGTTGTAATATTAATGTAATTTTTTAACTACATTAAGTTCGACCGCTCTTAACCCTATTTAGCTATGTAGGGTCTTGGTCTAAAATAGCCAACATTTTTGGCACACCAATAATTATAATATATATTTGGTATCCGGAGGTCTATTCTAGCTTACAATATAGGTAAACGTTCGAGTCTTATATTACTCGATACATTAGCTTTATTGATCGATCGGAGCGAACGTGCTCATTTCTAGATGTCTCGCTTAATAATTGAGCTCGCGCCCCCTAACAATTTTATTTACACCCGATTCTAACAAAAAGTATTAGTCACCCCAAAATACGAGTATATACTTTTCTGCAAAGCCATATTTGAATTTGATAACGGAAATACGCCTTTCGTCACTTGGTAGTAAGGTTCAATTTAAATTAAATACAGTCGTAAAGAAAAATATCATCAGATTTTTAAAGTGAACCTTAGATGGCGCGTAGCTTTACGAAGGATTTTCGATACAAAAAATATTATGTGAAAACCTTATGCCGCAGTTACATTTTGTCGTTAGCCCATATTCGGGTGCACTAATGACATTACTCGAATTTGGGCACTCGAAGCAATATTTACACTGGAATACGGGCTGGAAGACGGTGTCAGGTAAACAAAAGGAAATCTTCCCCGAAGACGGGCGTACTCCGCTCCGTTCATTTACACTTAGTCGTTTACCCGAATTCCATTTGCACTCGTATTCGGGCTAGTGACCAAATGTAATTGCGCCATTCGAATAAAAACGATTAGAAGCCTAGCACTCGCACGAAAAAGGCGCAACTCAAAGTAAGCCAGATATGGCTTAGGTGGTGGTGGTGGGTTATGGCAGTGATCAATGGAGCGTCGCCTCTAGGATTGCCAACCATACTATATAATATAGTATCCAACTAAATAAATCTAGTTTTTTACTGGTTAATGCACGAAACTTTATTTATTTATTGACGTTTAGTAGCCTTTACAGGCTACGTCGTCTGAATCAAATTTTATTTAATTTCGTCGAGCGACCTTCGAAAGACTTTTTATTGAGAGTTCGGTTATTTCATTGTTCGATTTTTAAATTTTTTATTGTCTATGTATGAATTTATTACTTAATTTAGTTAATAAAGTACTTTATTTATAATTCTTTTTGTAATTTTGAGTTTATTTATTTGACCCTAACTACCGTAAACTACCACCGGTTGCAAAATTGGGAGACCTTCCTGAGAAGAAACGGCGAAACAAACTCAAGAGAAGCTTTCTATCTCCTTCTTATGTTAAATTATGCAAACAAAAAGAACTAATAGTATCTGTTGGTCTTGCAGTGTGAGCTCGGGGTTGGGATTTTATCTCCTGTTTAATGGGTTCCTAAGCTGGTGGTATATACCAACCATCTTCCCTATTGAAATTTGGATATTTTTTTAATCTCAATAGCCTCGCGTATCATTCTAGGAACGAAACGTTGCTCAGTTGCAAGGATCTGTGGTTTATCAAATCTAATGTAATGGTTTGGTCCCCCTAATGCATGTTCACACACTGCAGACTTATTTTCGTGCATTAACCCGTAAAAATCTAGTTTTATTTAATGAGTGATGTGCGTGAAAACCTAAGAAACAAATAGTATCCAACTATTTTACCCCTAATATAGTAATATAGTAGTCCTAATATAGTATCCACAATATAACACACCTGGAAACCCGGCGTACAAACTCGACCATGGAGGTAATGAATGTTTTGTTCACAGCAGTTTTCCGGAAATAATAATGGCGGACTGTACGATTATTTTCAGTTTCATCATCACCATGGATTCAATAGGGAGATGGAACCTTGATCTACCACGCCGGCCCAGTGCCACAAATCCGGTATGTCGTTCTCTTTTAAAGCGTTCACCAGTTACAGGTCGCAGACTTTCTGGTCTTCCCTTTTTTATTGGTAAAGCTCGAATAAAGAGTAGGTAATTACACCTATCAATCGGGCTGCTACCAGCCTAGTAAGTATTGCAAATGGTGCAATCATAGCAATTATTTTCCAAATATACTTTTCTACCTATAAACAAAATAAGAATAAGTGTGTATAAATTACCGAATAACGAATCAACGTTTACCAAAAATGCTTAGTAACTTTTAGAAATATAATCCTATTAACTTATTACTTATATTTTAAGCATGTAAGTAACTGCTTGATGTATAAATCTAAAGAAAATATAACTAGAAAAAATCCACGCGGACCAGGCAGCAGACGTAACTCGAACCCGCACCCTTCGCTATCCGGGCGAATGCACTGACCAACCTATTACTTAGTTTATTTTTTAATCTTTTTCGTCAATCTAATATTATTATCCTAACTATCTATACTAATATTATAAAGAGGCAAGAGTTGTATGTTTGTAACAAATAATCTTTCAAACAGCTGAACCGATTTCGAATATTCATTCACCATAAGGTAGCTACATTATTTATTATTATATTTTCAAGCATTAATCTCAATATCGTTGATTAAACTGCTCAATTTATAAATCCAAAGAAAACTTTCACTTGAAAAAATCCACTGTGGCAACTTTTCCGAGAGGAAATTTTTCTAGTCATAATTTTCTTTATACTTAACTACATTATATGCAAGTGACATAAGCTATATTTTATCCCGATAAAAATAACTATCGCCCGTGCAATGCCGAGGCGGATCACAAGTACAATAATATAGATATGCGAAAGTGAATTTGTTTGTTACACTTCCGCGCCCTAATAACTAAATCGATTATGATGAATTTCCTTAGAAATAGATGGGACCTTGGTTCTAAGTTACATTTATCGCAAGCTGATTAATAAATCAAGGTCAATTTACCTACTAGCCATAATAATAGGTAGGTTATTTCTCATTATGTTAAGTAGCCTTTTAGTAACATGAATTAATATCGTTAAAATAAACTTTAAAAGCAGTATAATTCTGAGTTTTTCATTAATTTCAATAATCATGAATACCTATTATGATTATTTATTTTCATCATTTAATAAGAAGGAACTGTATCCCAGTTTTATTGGAAGTACTTCGTATAGGATTAGATACCGCGAATAGCCAATTTTTTTCTTTTTTTCCGATATAAACGTAGATTCTATCTACGTTTATAAACACCAAAATTCATCAAAATTATTTCTCCGACCATTCCCGCAGTCTACTCCGGCATAGTACACCGCGCTCTCATTTTGTTATTGTTGTAACTTTTTAATTATTTGTCGAAAAGACATAGTGTAAACAAACTTTATCGTCTTTAAAACTCAAAAGCAATAGAAAAAAAATAAAAAAAATGTGCATTTTGGAATGGATATCAACTAATTTTTTATTCACTATTTTAGCGATAATGGCTTACACATTAAAAATAGATATATGCTGTATGCGGACTTTTTGCAGCACTATTTATGAGATACATTTACACTTTACATTATATTAGTGCAACTATGTATTTATAACAACTTTTATTGTTTTTGCAGTGCAGGCTGAAATGGCTCGCAGATGGGAGATTTTTTCCGTCTTACGCTGACACTTATTGTTATATTTTGGCCAATTCATTCAATAACTACATAAATTATTATCAATATTTTATTAAAATTAGATTTTTCAGGTTTCTTATCTCCGACGTCTATCACAGACATGGAGGCCAGACCAGAAACGAAGATTTTAAAGAATAATGATGAATTACTTACCTTTTTTCCCCGTCACCCCCGAAGAGATTACCACTAGAGAATGGTAATAAAAAAACTGAGGTGGGGACAATGACTTTATTCAAATTTGCCACCGAAGCCGTTTGCCTCCATGTCTGTGTATAAACTTTTCACTCACGCTAAATCCACTACACTGATTTAAATGAAATTTGGTATAGAGATAGTTTCGACTCTCGGGAAAGGACATATTCTATGTCCTTTTCATCCCAGAAGTTATCCTTTAAGGGTATAAAAAGAGAGGTGGAGGTTTGTATGGGAAACCAATATTTCCACGCAGATGAAGTCAAGGCCACCCAACCCGCTAGTATTATAAATGCGAGTGTCTCTCTGTCTGTTTGTCACCTCTTCATGCTTTAGCCACTGAACAGATTTAGATGTAATTTTATTTTCTTCCAAGCGGAGATGAAATGGAAGTTTGAAGTTTATATGTATGTCACATTTTACATGGGAATAAGATTAACGCTGTGATCTTAGTATCACACTAATCACACTTATATTATAAAGGCGAAAGTTTATGAGTGTGTATGTTTGGTACTTCTTCTTTTTTATTAAAATTTGGTTTGGAGTTAGCTGGCACTTTGGATTAACACATAGGCTACATTTTACTACGGGAAAATATCCCTAATAAACCGCGGGTAGCACCGCGGGGCACAGCATGTAAGTCATAAAGATCAGTATATAATAGACAAGATCGCATAATATCGTGAGGCTATCACATTGCCCCGTTGTCAGTAGTACCGCAATACAAAATCTCTTGCAGACCTCCCTTTACGCAATAATCGGCCATTTACACGAGGCCAATAGCGAAGATAATCCTCTGAGCCAATCTAATAATAGCCATCGTCTAGGGACAATGTTTTGAGGTCAATTCAGCCAAACTTCGCAAACGATACGAAACTAAGTTGACCAAAATGTTTATACTTACCTCAGTCATTATCATAATGTCATTGGTTTGCATCTGTTCGTATTTTTTTAAAGCTATATTAAAATTTTACCAGTCTAGTCCTTTCTACTAGAACCAGCATAAGTTTATAGCTTGGTAATGACCTTATTAAGCTATAACTCAAACGAGAGAAATGACCCCAGCCCCCATAGCATGAGCACCGCGATAAGGCATATCGCTCGTTATTATCACGCTCAATAGTCAAAACACTATGGAGTTTGACAGTTACATGGGATAAAAAAAACGTGCCATATTGTGGTGGTCATGCTACGGAGACAGGGCAATTTGTGGTGTCTCTTTCGTTTAAGATACCATTAACTCCCAGCGCCTCTCGGCCTGCTCATTTTAACTATGAATCTCGAACGAAATCTCCTTTAGGTTATAAGATCTATAAAATTCAGTATTTCTACTTAGCAGCAAACATCTTTAGTAAAACCAAATACAAACTTGGCATTTTTGTACGCAAAATTGCTACTACGCAGACTTCGTTGTCTATTGTTGTTGTATACCACCTACAAAATAAATTATATTGATTTTTTTAAATCCAAGAAATTAAAAAGATAAAGCAGCTTTCGGTTTTGTTTAACATTTATTTGTACATATGTATCTACCTAAAAAGAAGCTATATTATTATAAAACAATACCAGTTCATAATAGTTACACTTATGTAAATACATGCATACATAAGCCAAGAATACAATAATATAATGGGATATTAAAATAAAATTACATTCGATTCTCACCAAAGATATAAATTCTTAGATATAGAAACTAAGGAAATGGGTGTCAACTCTTGAGTTTTCCGAAAAATTACTGTTCGACATTTTCTATTATGATGAGGAAATAATTTTATATAAGTAAAAAAATGGTATATGAAAATTAAACGTACCTGGCTTATTGAGATCTAACAAGATATGATCACATTTAATACATCAATACGAAACAGCCAAAAACATTATATTTTAATACAATAAGTAGTCGAGGTTTTACTATTTTATTTACATGGCGGCCAAAAGGGCTCCATTAATAATGCATAGCGTATTGAACTTTATCAACACAAGACATTGCACGTATATGAAAAGACACGAAGTTCAGCTTTACACAGTCGACATAAAGGCCGAAAAACAATGAACATATTAATTCCTTTTGCTCACCATGTAAATTAACCTTACGAGTAACGTTGAATTCGCAAACTTATTAAAGAGATCCTAAAAATTATGACTTATAACAACGATAATATTATATTGGTGTTTTAATTGCACTGAAATCTCAGTCCTGAAGTCAGATTTCTAATACTATAAATAGAAAATGTAGTTTTTAAATAGAACTTTATTATTAGTACATTTAGGGTTAATTTAAATGTTAACTGTATTCGTACTTTATTGGCTATAAAGAACAATAATATTTGCGAATACATTAAAGACGGACGAAGCGAGAACGTAAGACTATACATATAGAATATAGTAAGTATATTATAAAGAATATTACCATAATAATAATTTATACCTGAATGAAAACCGGTCGAAGGCAATCGTTATTTCGATTTATTAAAAATGCATAATAAGTTACTATTTCCTGATCGAAGTAGCAATATCAACATTCAAGACACAGTGCTCAACATTTATGAATGCTGTTTTGAAGTTAGCCGCGAGTGTTTGAATACTCAATTAAAAGCACAAACTTCAAAGCTACAAACATAAATTGTAAGTTTATTTTAAAATTTACTTAAATGTATTTAGTATTGCGTAATTTATAAGTTAGCACGATCAACTGATTCAAATTATGCTTGCATAGTAATAATACTTATTGACAAAGTAATTTATTTACATATCTGCATACTTGAAAAGATCAAGAATTTTACTGCTTGCTGCTAGCTAGAAGAAGTCAATTATTTTTTTAATGAAATAGCACTCAGTTCTGCTCACGCAACTGATTAACTTCCATTTAAGTAGCTTTTATCATGTCATAGTTGCTATTATAATTAATTGGCTATCTCGAGGAAAATCAAAATCACTGTTTTATATACTAACATAATGTTTTTTTTAGTTCTTTCTTTATATACACAAAAATAATACACTTTTTATTGAAAAAGGATAATTCTACAATTAAAATCTAATAAATTATACAAAAATATTAATTTCCATAGAAAAAATTTAATAAATTTGTTCGTCTCACCTGTGTGACAACTAAATTCATTGTTAGTTAAAATGATCATAGTTTTAGATACTATTACTATGTTATTATACACATTACATCACACCCTAGTAATATAGTAGAATTGTATCATCTACTAATGTTATCAGTTTAAAGTTTCTCATACATTATTTTGCATACAATTTGATAGAATGGTTATACAGGTAGATGATAGCAGTACAATCTTTTAAAATCGGATCATTACATAAATAATGATTTCAATATAAAAATAATTTACCGTAAAGCAGTGTAATCGATTCTTTTGCCAGTATATTATTAAATTTTATTTTAATTAAACAAACACTACATGGACAATGAATTTTATAATTAAATCCACGTAAATCAACTCGTTTTTATGCAATAGTTTTAAACTTATCCCTAAAAAGTATTAATTTACAATTTTAGGACAACGTTCCAAACCACGTAATCTAATATACAAAAAAAAACAATGATTTATCATTCTATAATAATTATGAAGAAGACATATCAAATGATCACATTAGTCAGCAGTTTAACGTAAAGCACCTTTTAAATATTAACATGAACTAATCTAAACGCTAACGTTATTAATATAAAATAATAAATGCTCAAACAAAGGCGAAACAGTTCACAAACGCCGTTATTAACAAAATGGATTCAATAGAATCCACTTTTGTTCAACAAGGGAAGAACTGGCAAACAAAAGAAACCATATATATTAATGAGACTGCCCGTGCAAATAAATGTGCCACATATTGAAACTTGTATTGCATTTGACAGCCAATAACAAAATGTTATCGCAAAATTGCTATTGTGCTATCAACATTTTACATATGAGTCATATTACTCACCACTAAATTTTAATATTTATTTATCGAATCATAAAGGATCAAATTGACAAAGAATTTAAGTTTTAAATTCATTTGGGCAGCCTCAGTACAAGGCAAAACATCAATCATAACGTGCATGTAAAAAAATACACGAACAAGGTTATGCAGTGAAAACAGCGATATGTAAAAGCGCACAGTTCAAATAGTGCCAGGATTCAAAATAATAATAATAGGCAGGATATATTATTAAAAAGCGAACGCAATCTCTCATTCACACAGCAAATATTTTGGATACTACACTAGGTGCTCGGGACAAGGTGAACAAAACGCGGGTATCACTAAAACAAAGCGAATAAAACAACAAATCATACGACAGAACGGGGTAGGAAGTGCATCACGTCAAAATAGGGTAACATATCTACTATTTTTATTTGTTTTTTATCTTTTTTTTCTCTCTTTTTCTCGTGTCTAAAAATTGCGAACTATTTTACAGACAATAAAGAGTTTTTTTTTTTGTTTCGAGCTTTGGAACGCTTCCACGCCTGCGCTTACGCAGCCGTTCAAGTATTCCAACACTCTATGGACGCGCTCGCGACGCGAGTCGCCCAACTAACATTGAAATAACAAGTATCAGCTGACATGAATTACGCACTTTCAGCAAAGAAAAATATGTCAAAACACTACTAACATTTTTTCGACTTGCAACTAGTGAAATCAACTCTACTTGACCATTTATCGATTAGTTGTTTTTTATTTATTCGTTATAAAACCTCGTTAAGTTCGTCCACGAATGCACTATGTTTTTTTTAAATTATTATATCCCTATCTATCATCAGACACATTGTTATCGGTTACACAACATTTTCTTTAACTTTCACATTATCATATAGCCTGTATATGAGATAGAAAGTTCGAACGCTTTCTGCGTGCGATTGACAAATGTTATATACCATGCGTCAATTTCAAATATCACTGAACAAAGTAAACCATATACATAACGTATAAACGTCAATTGATTCGATAGATTTAACATGTAAACACATAACATACATACATTACTAAGTCCCATAAAGATAACATTACAGCAAATGGAATCGCAATATATAAGTAGAACAATAAATTCAACTTGTGGTATATTCAATATGGCAACCGCACCAGTTACAAAAACGTCATAAAAGGATTGCGTAACACGTTTTGTTTCCAATAAATCCTACGAAATTTACCTTAATTTAGCCAATTCTATAAATTAAATACGTTTTTTATAATTTTGATTCATTATTCTTCGATGACGGGTAACGCCCGAAGAAATACGAGTTGCTTACAATGTGATGTGTCGATCGATTTTTGTGGGGCGTGATAATGATGTGATGTCCTTACCAGATTTTAGCTTTGGCAATGTCTTGTACCGTTGAATCTTAGTACTTATAAGTGTAGCACCATCTTTTTCACGGTTCCAGTAAAACATCAAATACTTTGTTTGAAAAATACTGGAATGACTAGCTTGCACTTTAAATAGAAAATTCTGTATTTCTGTGTCCATATCATTCAACTGATTCGATTTTATAGGTAAACTAGCGACTCGTCGGTATGCATATCAACCTTCTTCTTGCATCACTATCTATTGATAAAGACTGCATTAAAATCAGTTGCGTAATTTAAAAGATCTTAGTTTACAGACAGCGGAAGCTACTTTGTTTTGTACTTTGTAAAGAAATGAGATATTGCCATTACTAAAACCTATACTCTATTCAATTTCCTTTAAGACAAGAGGAATATTAAAAAACAGACAAAGCGAAATATTATACGTATGGAAAAGTATGATTAAAAAGTCCTAAGCCCAAACTTTTCCCAAGCTTTGACCGCATAATAATACTACTAAATAGAAGAGTAGAGATAAAGAAAATAATTTACATTGAAATGCAAAATTTTGTAATCAGTTTGGTTACACCGGTTTTATCTAGAGTAAAGATTACTCTCGATAAAATAATAAAAAAACATTGGTTTATACTGCGACAAGGATCGTCATGATGGTGGCGAGAAATGGAACTAACGCCGCCGTATTTACAAACGTCATATTTTGTATGTCATTTACATAGACAGTGGCGCCCTCCCTGAACTATCAGTCACAATCATAAAGGTCCTTGCCGCACTGTATGTGTTTACCTTTTGCCTCAGTGAAAGTTGAATAGAGTATAGCAAGTGTGTTACCAAGCACGCCCCATTCGATAATGTAACGATGAGATTACGATTCGTTGTGTTCGCCTGCCTGTTGGATAAGAATGGTATCTAGAGTTGACATACTGTGAACTGCCCGCGCGCAGTGTCAGCACTACTCCTCTGCGCCAGTGTCCTCACTGATTGTTCCGCCCGCTCTTTCTTGGGAAATGTTTTGACCTGGAGCCGAACAATGGAACTGTCAGTCTGTCTAAAGATGGTGACAAAAAACTTTTTTTTTATAGCGAGGTAGGCAAATGACTCTGCCCCACCTAATGTTGAGTGGTAATGAAGACCAAACGCGAAGATAGCTGGTACAGCAGTTATAAACTGCTACACCAACCATCCTCACCTTGCCCGCCTGCAAAAATGCTTCTTCACGCCTCTCTTAAAGGACCCCAAAGGCTGTATTCTACACAACAAATTAGAAATAATATGGAAGCATAATGGCCGAACAGACTTATGTAACGCGACGCCACTCGACACCAAGCCACGCGTATTGAGTCAAATCAAAATGTACTATTTTCAGTGATCAGAATCACATTAGAAACATCTGACACGGCGCGTTGCGTCGTAGAAAATACGCGTCGCGTGGCGTAGGGTGGCGTCGTCGAGTTTCTTAAGTCTGTTTCTGTCTTTTCTCTCTAATAAAGGTCGCTAAAACATGATTCCAAACTTACAACTAAACTTCGATACTAACACGATACGTACACTTCTTAAATGTTTTATTTTGCCAACAGCATGTCAAAGATCGCACAAGCCGCTCTTCTAGGCCTGCGCGACCTATCGTTAGGGATTGCAATCCGGAAAAACGGATCCGGTATCATCAAACGTTTACCCGATCCGGTACAATATACTGGATCCGGTAATCGGATCCGATGAAAGCAATTTTTGGAAAATATTAGAGCAGTTGAATGAGTACGTACTTTAAATACAGTACAGTACTTAGTGAGCTTGTGTGGTGGTGGTTTACTTGGCTGCTATTCATGATTATTTGCTGACAATAAAGCCCACAAGTTTAGAAGCTGAAAAAGCCTTTTCGACAGCAGGCTATTATAGTTCCATTAGAAATCGTTTGGCGGATCACCCAATTAACATTATGTATTGTTTGGTAAAATCTTTTTTTTTTCATAATCAAAATTGTTATTTTAATAAATTATAACTTAAAATAAAAGTAGAATAATTAAAAGAGATAAAAATATATTAAAGCTCATAATTAGATAGATTCATCAAATCATGATGGTGCCTGTCTTAAATATGAAACTAATTTTACATATACAAATGATTGGTCTCCTTTCCATCAATTGAGAGACCAATCATTTATCTAAGACTAATTTTGTTAGCGTTTTCAAATACTTTGACATTAATGTAATCTCAATTATCATCTCAGAAAATTATATATTATTTAAAAGCAGGTATATTTTAGTACACTAAAATATGTATTTACTTTCAAAAATAATTGAAATATCATCTGGGAAAGAGAAACCTAGGAAGACTGAGGTAACTACTCATAACGTCGTTAAAATTTTACTATTTACCTAAAGTACTAGATTTTAATACTAGTACCTATTATACACTATTACCTATTATACAGGCTCGGCCTAGTTTATGTACTACTGTATTGTAAGTGCTATTTTATTGTATTTTTAGTTTCAAGTAGTATTGTCGCTGTTATTAGGCATTAAGAAAACAATTGTTCTGATTTAATTACGTAATAATGTTGGGGCAAATAAATGAATTTATTATTATTATTACTTGCTTATTGTCGAACGTAAAGTTGACCAGCAGTTCAGTTTGGACTCAAAAAAGCTCGAGAAAGCGAAAATCATCCATATTTGAATAGATTCGGCAGGATCCCGGTCCGGATCGATGGGAATCCGGTCGGATTCGTCCGTATTGAACTTGACGCCGGATTGCAATTCCTGACTTTCGTCTTACCGTCCACACACAAGCTCTTAAGGCGCTTTGCAGACGACGGGGCGGGGCGGGCTTTTTGTCCGCGAAGCAATAAAAACCGCGTCTGCCCGTCGATGTCTGCGGCTGCCCTCACCGCGTACACAAAGCACACGACGGGCGGAGGCAGTCAGTTCAGGACGTTCGTTCCAGTGAATAGTCCATCACTAAAAAGCGCGTGGCGCGGACTGAGCTAGCCGCCCCGCGCCGCCGCCTGCGTTACTGCATATAAACTGGTTTGTATGATCCACGGCGGGCAGCCGCGGACATGCCGCGCCGCCACTGCCCGCCGGGCACCTGCGGTGCGGTCTTTTTGCCCTCTGTGTGCGTTTGTAGTATAGGATTCACTTTGTGCTATCGTTTGCGGCGAAATTGACCGGCCCGCTCCGCCCCGCCGTCTGCAAAGCGCTTAACTACGCATACGGTGAGATCGCTTTCTGTACTGTCTATTTTCATCATCATCGTCATCATCAGCCTATTAACGTATCCACTGCTGGGGCTTCCTTCCCTATGGATGGAATAGGGAGATTGGGCCATGATACACCACGAGGGCCCTGAGCGGATTAGCGGGTGCTAACGACTGCAGATGCAGTCTATTTTGTGCTAAGATAATCGATAACTCACCCTTTTTCGCTGATGAAAGTATGCACTTCTTGCAGCTTATGAAGAAAAAGGAGACACGTTAGAATTGGGCGTGGAGGGCATCAGGTCCATCGTCTTGCACACCCATCCCGCTATGTCCACCTTCTCGGCGTCCGCTTTGCGTATCCATTCGTGATTCTATAAATAAGTTATTTTTTTACTTGTTTATTTCTCTAATGGTGTCGAATCTACCTAGAACTAGTGCCTATATTACAGGCTCTGCCTAGTTTAGGTACTAGTACATTGTATACTATTGATAAAAATCTAGTCATAAGAACATAGGTAATTACTTATTAGTTTGTTAAAATATGTAAATTCGAAGTATCAGTGGTCCATGTATCTTTCGTTCTGAGCCGCAATGCTGTTTTAACCCGTATAAAAGACTACTTAGTATTCACTTTCCTACGTCTTACTCTGGACACTTTTGTTGGGCCGTGTGGTGTCATAGCAGTATTGCGGTAGCAAGCGAAAGAAAGATTGTGTTTTATAAGTACCCCCTGTTTAAGTAGGTATACAAATTGTAAAGCTCATGTTAATTGCAATAAAGCATTATTATTCTGGCATGATTCTTTTAACCTTAACTTAAATTAGACAACAGTGTGTCGGATTACAAATTAAATGGCAGATGGAACGCACCGAGCACGTAAGTATGGCCACCAAAGCTAATACGGAGAGAAAAGTAAAAAAAAAATTGCCTTGTAAACAGTTTTTCAATAGAAAAGTTTACTAGAAAAAAATCCACGCGGACCAGGCAGCAGACGGGATTCGAACCCGCACTCTTCGCTATCCGGGCGAATGCACTGCTACCATTATGCTACAGCCGTGTCGAATTTTCTCTAGCCTTACGCTGCAAGGCAGCGCATCCGGGCGGATAGCAAAAGGTGCTGGCTCGAATCCCGTCTGCTGCGTAGTCCGCGTGGATTTTTTTCTAGTAAACTTTTCTTTCGATTTAAAAAATCTAGCAGTTAATGCTTCATAAATTAAAAACATATTTTTTGAAGCATTAACTATATCGTATACAGTCTTGATAAAAACTTATTATTCACGAGGGTATCTACAATACGACGCGTTGTAGCGTACTGACGCGAGATTGTATTCGCTTTTGACTTCGTATTTGCTTTGGTGGCCGCACTTCTTTTGGTGGCCATCTGCCTTTTGTTCTGTTATCTGAGTCCTTGTCATACTCTATACAGAATGAAAGGAGAGACTGATGTTAAATGAAGTTTTAAGTTTAGAGAATCATGCCAGAATTGACACCAATATATAAATGTAATTAGGTATATTATGTTAAATTTTAACAACCTCATCGACACATAATATAATAAAGGAGATTGCTCAAATTGGCCTAAATGCACAAAAAATATTGACATATACGGTAATTCTTGGCGTAATTTATACTTTATTTTACAGTCATTAGATTTTAACGGACACCTTTGTATAATATATTCATTTTAGAAAGAACTTTTAATTTTACCGGTTTGGAAAACATACGAATCATTTTTAATGGCTATGGGTGTAGTAATATTTAGCCAAAGACTGGTCGATGTTGTTTATATAACATAAAATCAAATCTATTTTGTAAAGATCGATATAATAAAACATTGTTTTATTACACTGTGGTATTAATATCCACAACTATATTATCATTTTCACTACATGCAAATGTGCTAATACAATTATTATAGATGGTAGGCGACATCATAAAGTCTATTGCCATACATTTTTCGCCAAACACCTCCATAAACACATTATTAGGTGTGATACACTAAAAATCAAAAATATGGTTATAATATAAACATAACAAAAATAATGAAGCTACTGAAGATATGGCTGTATAACCTAAATCTCTTAGCTTTCTTTGGTTAACGAGAGTTTAAAAATTCTCTCTAATCTGTAGCTCATTCACAACCATCACACAGCTGAACGCACAAACCGTTCATGCCATAAAAAAAGAAAAAGAAGAAGAATCATCACACAGTTTCTGTCACATAGTAAGTATTTGGTGGGTTCTTATGTGTACATACCATTAAGGTCTTTAAATCTGCTCTTTCGTCAGGATTCTTCTTCAAACAGCGGTCGACGAAGTCCTTGAATTCGTCGGAGAAAATTCCCGATGGTAGTTTCGGCGGTGGTTCATTCACTATGTAGTCTAACAGCTCGAATATAGCCATTGGCCGAGGGGAGTTGGGTGCCTGTGACAAAAAATTAGCAGACTTTTATTCATGCTAGCACTGTAAATGCCTAAGTATTTGTAAATTTGACACACTAACTTCAATAATAAACCTTTACTGTGTCTGATTGACGTGTTAGTTTTAAATAGATCTGTTCAGAATTCAGAAATCATTGATTCTAAATTGTGTTTGTACTAAACTGATTTCTCACAAACTAAAGCTACCTAAGTAGTATTTGCGAAATTGAAAAAACACAAACAAGCCCTTAAATAAAAAAATGGGTGCGTGTACTTATGTAGGCGCGTGAGAAGTTATCCTTCTTTGGCATCGTTTAAAATTAGTTTTTAATTGCATGCAAATAATTAATTACAATAAATTAATAAAAAGTCTGGAAAAGGACACAGTCAATAAAGTTCAGTTTTAATTTGAAAAAATAAATAAATAATCAAAATATTCAATTAAAATCGCTACTGAATATAATTTATTAGAACATATGTGATTTGCACTTGTATGAAACTCAAACACGTATTCCGAATATACAAACTAGAAACATGTGGATAAATATTATAAATATGAATACCTATAACTGTTACTTTATTACAATAATAACATGAAAGTATCATTGAAAAATAAAGATGTGGTTTTTGGTTCTACTACACCAATGGTCAAGAGATGGCGCTGTAGTCTCCTGAATCGCGCTTTGGTTCCGTTGTTCCAGATTAATAAATACTTTTGATAGGCCTTCACAATGCAGTGGCACATTGTGTTATTTCACCTCAAAATTACCACTCCCTTGATTAAAGGTGAATCAGATAAAGCTCTTCATTCTAAGCGCAAGAGTGAAACTCCCACGATTCTAACTATAATAGTTTCGACGAAATCCCGGTTTTTCTTTTTTTGTACCACATTGTGAAAAAGAAATAAAAAAATTTTTTTGTCTAAACTATTACAGTTATTTTATTTTTTACATTGTATTTCAAAAGGTATTATTTTTATCCATATTATGAGTCTTCTATGGCTGCCCTAGAGCTTGTAGGAACCGAGAAATCGGCGATTTAGTGATTTTGGTATTTAATTTTTTGTGCTCATGTTATGCAATATTAAAGCTTATAATTTAGTTCAAAGTGTAGCTAATAATGTAGACTATCAACTCAAAAAATAACAAGCTTTAACTCGGTGGTATATCGGAAATATTAAGAATTTAAATTTGTGGGACAATGTCCCACTTTTTGAAGACGTAGTTATTGTACTTTTTTGCAAGTATTAACATAATTGGATAATGTTACTCATCAAAAGAAGTACTTGCTATCTTTAAATTTTTTTGCGCTGTATCATGGTGTACGTGAAGCTATCGAAATTTTGTTTAGATTTTCACGATAATATCTTTTTCATACTTATTCTTACTGGGACGATATTTTCTAGCGTATTGATGATGGAGTTGGCAAGTAGCCACAGAAACTCTGTAAGGAAAAGATATGGGCAAGTTTATTTGTGTTTTAGTTAGTTAACTAACTGATTTTGTTAATTTGCACTTAATAGGGAAGAACTTAATGCCTGTGTGCCACATTTCATCCAAATAAGTTGGCCCACAAAAGTGGATGATTATGTAACAAACATACCAAACACATTTATAATCTTATATAAATAGTAAATAATATAATAACAACGTATTTATATAGTTATTATAGTATAATATTTAAAAAGTAGCATAACTACGTTTTCAAAATTGAGTGTTCAAAATGTGGGACAGTGTCCCAAAAATTTAAATTCTTAATATTTCCGATATACCACCGAGTTAAAGCTTGTTATTTTTTGAGTTGATAGTCTACATTATTAGCTACATTTTGAACTAAATTATAAGCTTTAATATTGCAAAACATGAGCACAAAAAATTAAAAACCAAAATCACTAAATCGCCGATTTCTCGTTTCCTACAAGCTCTAGGGCAGCCATAGAAGACTCATAATATGGATAAAAATAATACCTTTTGAAATACAATGTAAAAAATAAAATAACTGTAATAGTTTAGACAAAAAAAAATTTTTATTTCTTTTTCACAATGTGGTACAAAAAAAGAAAAACCGGGATTTCGTCGAAACTATTATAGTTAGAATCGTGGGAGTTTTACTCTTGCGCTTAGAATTAAGAGCTTTATCTGATTCACCTTTAATCAAGGGAGTGGTAATTTTGAGGTGAAATAACACAATGTGAGTCGTTAGCACCCACTAAATAGAGATTCTATTTCTATTTTGTTGGTAAATTTTCTTAATGTGCGGTAACTGTGATGCGCGTGCATCTTAAAATTTCACTCTCATCATTTTTTCAGAACGCGCCTAAAGAAGTATAACTTCAAAAAGAAGAAAATTTGACAGTAAAAACATGCAAGAATGGATATATGGTGATAGATGGTGTCTATATTTACGACTATAATGCCGGCACTTTACTTGGCTATTCATGATTGTTATTAGTAAACTTGAGATAAGTCTGTCCATGAAAAGGACCTTATAAAGCATGATAGACTGTTGTCAAAGATTACAAATAGCCAATACGAATAGCCAAGTGAAGTGCCAGCATAAAATACATCCATTAACCATTATTCGTCTTATTGTCACAACAAAAGGTAGCATTATTGCCTCCTATATCTTTATACAAAATTCATCAAAACTGCTACATTTGTTTAGGCGTAAAAATATATAAGACTATGTAAGTCGTCATTCTCTACCTTATCTATTTAATAGGACAAAAACAATATGATTTAACTCACTTGCCCAGGCGAATGGTCTTCATTCTGTCCGCCGAAGATTGCGGCTAAAGTTTTCGCATCAGGCGGCGGTATAGGATACATGCCGATAGCCATCTCAACGAGCGAGAGGCCCAACGACCAAATGTCAGACTGCACTGAATAGTGGGTGCCTTGAAGACGTTCAGGCTAAAAGAAACAATACTCAACATAATTTTAGAATCAGATATATTATTATGGTCTGCGTAACATAGATTTACAACTGCATCTAGTAACGCAGACGACGGATTAAAAGTACCGCGTACAAAAATTCCCCCGAACAACCGAGGACCCTGAGAGACCGAGGTCCCCCCAAAAAATAGAATTCATATGATTAGGCGCAGCGCAACACAGAGATTTTTAGTTATGTTTTTACATATTTTTAAGCATTTAACTGCTAGATGTTTAAATCTTAAGAAAAGTTTACTAGAAAAAAATCCACGCGGACCAGGCAGCAGACGGGACTCGAACCCGCACTCTTCGCTGTCTGGGCGAATGCACTGACCATTATGCTACCGCGGCCCTGACGGCCGCGTCGAATTTTCTCTAGCCTTAGGCTGCATGGCAGCGCCATGTCTTCGCATTGTAAATAACCCACAATGTCAAATGAATACCTTGACAGGTATTAAACATTTAGAAAGAAGAAATAGCAATTATAGTTATGTTTTTATTTTTTAAACATTTAACTGCTATTTGTTTAAATTAATGTATTTTAATTTTAGTAAACTTTTCTTTACATTTAAACAACGATTTATAGTTCGCGTTCTATCTGATTTCAAGTGGACCCAGTACTGTTGACCTGAGAATACTTATTTCCATTACGTACGCTTTTCTAAATTTTCGGGGGGAAAAAGTTCGCACATCGTGTGCTTTGAGACCATAACAATTCCTCGGGGGACTTCGTCTGCGCAGGCCATGAGTGTCGTGCTGGAACACTCGGCTGTTACGAAGGTAAAAAGTTACGCTACGAAACATCTGACGGTCGTGACGGAAAATCTTAAACTCGTTTTCGCCTATCCCCCATCCGCCAAGTTCGTACCGCGCGTTATGTTCGTTCCAATAATAAAATTTGTATACGCGTTCTGAGATGCGCGAAGGAGCACTGTACTTGTGTTACCCAGTACCACCATACTGCTCAAATATTATCATCACTTTAGCTTAATAATATCCCTATTGCTGGGGCACGAGACTTCCCTAAGGATGGAATAGGGAGAATGAGTCATGACCCACCAAGTGGGCCCAGGTAAGATTGATTGGTGCTAACAACTGCTAATGCAGCCGCGGCAATGAATTAACGTGACTTCCGAAGCACAGAGACAGAAATAGTGGTAACATCGTTGTTCTCACGACAATAAAACGTCATGAGGAATCATGATGGTAAACCATGACTCATTTCATGGTTTGCCATCATGATTCCTCATGACGTTTTATTGTCGTGAGAATCTGTCATAACAGCAAAAAATCCTCATGGATTACAATAAATCGAATGAAGTTACGACCCGACGCAACATACAGTAGGTTGTATAGGTACATTAACAAATAAACTTGCACAGTAGACGTTGCTGTATCTAAAACTGGTACTGTGCTGGTTCCATTTTCTTTGGTTCATGCTAAAGAAGTTTATCGGGTTGTATACTTACCGACATATAACTTCTGGTTCCCACAAAGGAGTTCGCCATGGAGTCGATCAGTTGCCCTGACACACCAAAATCGCAGATCTTGATCTCGCCATTGCTGTTCACGAGAATGTTGGACGGCTTCACATCGCGATGCATTATGGCGTGCTTATCGCGGAGGTAACTTAGGCCTTTCAATACCGCTGAAGTTATTGTACCTGAAGCAAATGGGTAGTTTATAAATTTATTAATAATTTAAGAAGGCAAATTTTATAAATATAAATTATTAAATATGAACCAATAATTAACCTTTTCATTTTGTATAACAGAGCATGCAAGCATGTAGCATGATGAGGATACACTGTTATGAAATTAAATTTTAGGTTTAGAGAATCATGCCAAAATCAGGCCCTTTATATATTATTTTAGTCATGACATGACTCAACCCAAAAATATTATAGGTCCATCATGGTCATACTTGATTGTCAAGATCTGTAAGAGCCCTTACAGCAGGCGACACATCAAGACGTCGACATAACGACGCAAGTTTCAAAACCAATCTGGTAAAAGTCGCGCGATGCTTGCTATTATGGAGCAGACAGGGACTGCTTTAAAGCATGTCCAAATATAGCATGATTATATAAGGCGCAAAAACCAACTAATCACAACATGGCCCCATATGCAGCATATACATTGTACTGAATTGATTCTAAACCACAAGATTATGCTGCTTTATGCTGCTGCTACACCATTGTACTTTTGTTGTTTGTACTGTTACTGCCTAAGTGGCAAAAATATATTGCAATGCAAATGAAAATCCATATATTTTTTGTTTCATGCTGCTGCTACACCATTGTACTTTTGTTGTTTGTACTGTTACTGCCTAAGTGGCAAAAATATATTGCAATGCAAATAAAAATCCATATATTTTTTGTTTTTTAAGTTTTCATGAATACCACTCATTAAATAAAACACCCTTAAATGGGTTTAAAATTCATCTTTTGTTTAGCATCTTTTTCAGGCTATGTTGTCTGCATTGTTTTTTTTTAACAAAATATTTTCATTTTGAACCCATTTAAGCTTGTTTTATTTAAATATCCTTACTGAGAAATCCTTTAAAAAGCCTAAATAAATCAAAACAAACTTAATAGTTTGTATTTATCAATAGGCTAAGCAGCTAATCTTCACTCATTTACCTAGAATTGATTCAGGTATTCTTCCAGCCTTTTTTAAGATAAGATCTAGTGATCCACCATCCATGTACTCCATACAGATAGAAATTTCACCATCACTATAAAAGGCTCCATAGAAACCCACAATGTGTGCAAAGTTACACTCGTGAAGAACCTTGAGCTCCCTGATAATCTGTTTCTTTATGGCTGGTTTTACTTCTAGGTGTATCAGTTTTCTTGCCATAATAAGACCCGTAGACTTGTGGCGAACCTTCATTACCACACCACCATTGCCTTGGCCTAAAAAAAGCAAAAATAAATTGAAATCTGACTGTTCTTATGGTAAGGTTATAAACCTACAAAATCTTTTTGCTTAAAGGGTTTGATAAATAAGTAAGCTTAAAATACTTTTACTAAATAGCATGTACTCAGTGCCATCTTTGTCCTATTAGAGGCCCTGGGCATATTAGGATAATGGGGTTTATATGACTTCCGTTTGGTGATTTAACAGGAGCTTGGGATTTTGTATTTGATCTGAGGGCCCCCTATTGATCGCGGGGCCCTGGGCACTTGCCCAAAGTGCCCACTGGGAAAGACGGGTCTGCATATGTACTGAACTGAATTATACTGCAAATTGGTTTGATATTATGTCCATAGTATTATTTTTATACAGCTTTTTTTACATTAAGGTAAGTATTTATTTATTAGAGTTCATAAATAAACACTTCAGTCTCAATTTGACAGCTAAAGTACTACTTGGTAAAGCAATAAAGAACTATATTACTTTTATGTGAATATCTTGCCCCTCAAGGTAGATTTAAACTACAACTAGAGGTTTCATTGTGTTGTATGCAATTAAAAGATTATACAAGACTGTATCAAAACCATTGCTTACCTAGTTCTCCCAGTTTTTCAAAGTCATCATCGCTCAGCTCCCCAATCTTCTCTTTCTGGCATAAGAAGACTTCAATCCTGCGTCGTTGTGTATCATCCATCTCAATCTGCTCGAGCCTTTCCGTCAAAGCCTCGATGCTAGTCTTTGACTTGCCAGCCAAACCCTGCCGCCTATATACCCATTATTATTAGAATTAATATACCTCAATAGAAGACCTGTGCCCTAACAGTGGCGACATTCATAGGCTGATAATATGAAATCAATTTAAATTGATAGAGTACACAATGGGTTTTCTGCTAGACTTAGATTTTAACAATCTCCACGTCCGAGTGGTTTGTATGTCGGGTTTCAAGGTGTCGCTTACTCAAGAAGTCCTGGGTTCGAATGCCGGTTGAGAAGCCTGTATGGATCTATACAAAATTCAAACAACAAAAAATACAAAGAAACTTTGAATGATTCACCATATGACACTAACCCAAGTCATCTTAAAAATCCAAATCAAAACAAAGTTGCTTACTCCGTAGCAGTTGCTGACTTCAGCTGGGGTGTCATATTCGACGGGGTGATCGCCGGAGCTGTGTCTATTGACCCCGGTGGAAGGGTGAGGTTCAACTTATTTTTCGACATCTTACTCATGTTGGCATCACTTCAAAAACCACATTCACTGAATAAATGTCACACTTTTCTGCTACATGTGTAACACGAAGTATTCGTAAGTTTCAAGCGACATAAATATAAAAAGTTGCCGAAATATAGGCAGGCAAACCAAATTCATTCAAGATTTTTGTTCACAGATTTCTGTCAAGATGAATTTGTCAATAGCACAGATTTTTTTTGTTTGTTTTTCGCTACTCAGGAAAGGCAAGGGGAACAAAGCCCATACAGCCATTGTCTTTAGAGGATATAATTCTCTATTATATTATATTGACTTCTACTTAGATACTACGGTCAATAGCGCAGGGATGCGTGCGTTTCAAACCTACACTCAAGGTACAACAAATGTCTGAATTCTGACTTATGCTTTATACAGTATTTGTCAAAATTACAGTGCGACCAAGATCTTTGTGAATGTGGCGAAAATTGCAATTTTATTAAGGCCGCAGTGTTTGTAAACGTCATACTATGTCTATGGTAAACGTCATCTTTTGTATGTCATTTAAGTAGACAATCTTGCAGACAATGGTGCCAATTTTGGCGTGATTCTCTAAACTTAAAACTAAATTTAACGTCAGTCTCTCCTTTTCATTCTGTATAGAAAATGACAAGGATATACTGCTGTCAAATTAAAAGTTTAGGTTTAGAGAATCGTGCCAGAATCAATACCAATAACGCCCAAAAGAACTGTCATTCACATTTTTATAGATCTTGGTCGCTAAGTTTTTGGCTGGATTTCATCGAGTGCGGTTGGCGTCATATTTTAATTATTCTTTAAATTCATTCATAGTGGATAATGTGAAATAAAATTGGTGTGATTTGTGTAACAATCGTCTGCGCAACTGAAGAACAGTGACGGCGCTAGGCGTCGGTGACGTCGGCCACCGGCGACGGCCTCGCGCCTGAGGAGGCCTCGCAAAAAAATTACCTATTTATTGTCGTTTCTTCGGGCTTGGCTTAGGTAGCCGACCCCGAACAATTCGGGGGAAAAGCTAAGCAGATGATAATGACTTTTATTAATTTCGAACACGTGCGTGATGGAAGCGAGTAGTACTTTACGAGTATTCAAAATCGTTTGTCTGGCAACACTATAAATCAACAATAAAACTCGTTTACTCATACGTTATTTTATAATTTGGCTCACTTAATATAACGGTTTATTACTGCGAAGTAAAATAGGCCTCGCGAACTTGATGTCGCCGACGTCCACATGTGGTCTAGCGCCCCGCCACTGCTGAAGAATGAACGGAATCTTTAAAATATTCGCTATAGGATCGATCGGTCAAGTGGATGTGAGAACTTTATTGTAGTGATGAATATCTCACAGAAGCTTGTCGAGAAAGCTTGACTCGATACATTTTGTGCCAAATACTCCAAGAAACATTAGAATGCGTCACACCCACATTCTAATGTAAAATAAAGGAAGATTAATACAAAAATAAGACGATGGCTGCATGGCTTTGGCTTTGCCTTTCCCATAAGGGGAGAATGAAACTAAAAAATAAAGAACTTGGTCGTGAGTCCGCATTGTAGAGTAGGGATGTCGAAAGTTGAAAAAAATATCGATATATCGATACATCGACATTTTAAAAAAATATCAATATCGGCTTCGATATATCGCGGAAAAAACATCGATATATCGATATATCGGACCAATTTTCTCAAAAATATATTTAGGTCAGCCTAGCACAGTAATAATAGTTCAATACAAATTATAATTAAAGAAATAATTATTACAGTACGAAATTGCCGCTACACTACATGACAGTACAGTATCTCACGAAATATGACACGCGGAGTAATAATGGAACGAAAATTATCTCCCTAAAAATAGACCCTATTTCAGAATGATGAAAATGATTGCAGGGCCTCTCAGCTGCCATCTTTCGTAAACAAGACTAGACAGTCACACACTTCCACAGAATATATTAGAAATCAGCACAACCAATTCACCAGCGAAACAGATTTACAAATGATAGACAATACTAAATACAGCATCCAGTCCAGATCCAGAGATCCAGTCACGATCACAGACATATAATACTATAGCAGACGGTGCATAAAACCTAGTTATATTTATGAATCAAAACATGATCTTTTATCCCTTTTGTACTCAGCTACAACTCGATAGTGGCATCTCATTCTTCCATCTATTGCAATACTGACTCACACATCAACAAATGTCAACGCGTGTCAGTTTTATTCCTCGCCGCCATTTTATTCATGACTTATCGGACATGCGACTTTTCGATGTTTATTAAGAATAAAGCTTTGATGAAACTGTATTACAAAACGAGATTATTCAATTACTATGGTCAAGTACAGTGCGTATCGATGTGAAAGTGCTATCTACAATAGAACACCAGGATTAACGTTTCATCAGTAAGTTTTTATGTGTCTTTGTTGTGTACTGAAATGTCTTTGAGTCTTTTCGAAGCTTATTTAAATATTATCGTAACATGTAACATTTTTTACGTAGGATTATTTATCTAAGATACTACCGGTGAAAACTAATATCCTAAAGTAAAGAAATAGAAGTAATTAGGATAAATCATGATAGGAAATTCCAATTCTGACAACTGAAGTACTGTTGCCTTAACAGAGGACGGACTCGGTATCAAAGACAAAAAGTTTTTCGGCATTAATTTTGTTTGCATTGCATTGTATTTTGAATGTGAATGCAATCAAGAACGTAAATATATAGGTACCTATTACAGACTACCTATTCATATTTCTTGGAACATTGGCATCGGTAGGTATATTACCCAAATAACCACATAAACAATTTTGTTCTAGGTTTCCAAAGGATGAAAGTACTCGAAATGCATGGTTATTAAAATATATGAAACTTCAGGATTGGCAACCAAATACTTATAGTGTTAGTGTTTTTTGTTTTAAAATAAACAAAAGTAATGATTTTAACAGTTTGATTAAATTCATTTCATGTGATTATGTCTATTATTCAATATTTGACTCGAACAATCCAGATCATGACATAAACCATGTCCACTTGCTTATTAAGGTTGTTGTCAAATTTTATTTTGATCTTAGATGTAAACATCAATGTAAAGAAACAAATGTATCTCAGAGAAATTTTCTAAAAAAACTTGTATAATTTCAAAATTAAATAGATAAAAACTATGCCTTAAATTTTTATTTCAATTTTCCTAATTGTACCTATGGCCTTTCCATGGGTTAATTCTATCTCCGTGCTCAATTTCATCATTATCGGTTCAGCGATTTCGCCTGGCTAAATTCGCTATGAAGATATTAAACAGACAGATTTTTACATTTATAATATTATTAGCATGGACATCACATTAGGACCATCTATTCGGATAGGTATTTCATGAAACAATAATGAAATCCATTATTCTACTATACTAAATGCGCCCCATGCTTTGGCGAGTTTCAATGTGTGTGTATTTGCCACGCTGTTTAAAACTGAATGTTCCGTCTGCTACTAGTTATATGTCTGTGGTCACGATTTATCCAGATACTAGTTAGATCGTAAGCCGCTAATAATTAAAAAAATATCGTTTTTGATACGAATTTCGATATAGGTTATTTTGTATCGATGTATCGATATATCGAATCAAAATATATCGGCAAAAAATATCGATATATTTTCAACAAGCCTATTGTAGAGTAATATTGTTCTGTGTTGTAGAACGTCAGAGTGAAAAGTTGCACTTAGGGATGGCGATTCTTTGAAAGAGGGATTTTTTAAGTCGTTTCGAATAGAAACCTAATGCATCGATTCACAAAAAAAATTGAGTCCAAAGATCTTTTATTTAAGTTTTTGTTTATAATGTAATATATACCTATTTTATTTAATAATATTATTATCAGTAAAGTCAAGTAATTCCATGATAAAAATCTATTTATTCAAAGATTACAAACGTAACTTTTTTTATTAAATAGGGGCGAAGGAATCCATACATATAGCCATCTCGGCAGTTTTTGATTAATTAACTCTTTAACCAGCAGCATTCTTATAATACGGGCACATTCAATAAATTGTTAAAACTTTTTTGGTTTATACCAAAAAATAAAATAAATTCGAATGTCGATTTTCAAGGGTGAATTGTGATTAATAAATCTCAGATCGCCATCCCTAGTGGCACTCGGAGCGTAGAAAGTTTTAGGTTTGGAACAGCGACAATCACAGATTAGAGAGATTCGACCGCCCCGTTTCCTGCTGTTCAGCTTCATTTAGCTCGAAACCTGCTTTATGGAAATTGTTCCTATATTGGAATAGAAAAATGAATTGGAAGTATATACTCCTGATTCCGGAATGATCTCTAAACTAAAAAAAAAGAGCGAGCATTACAGTAGTCGCGTATGATGTGTACAATTTGAAACATCACCTTATATTAGTAAAAAAAGAAATAAAACCTACTGCAAAAGGAATAAGCCATTTGAACATTATGTTCTAAAATCAAATCAAATAGTGTGCGCTTTCGCGACTTCCTGGTACACACTTCCGTCACATTTCACGAAATCACTACCACAAATTGCAGCAAAGCGAGAGGAAAGATGTTACACATCAAAAACGAGCGAGCCTACAGTAGTCGCGTATGATGTGTAACATTTGAAACCTCACCGATTATTAGAAAAAAAAACCTACTACAAAAGGAATAAGCCATTTGAACATTATGTTCTAAAATCAAAGTAAATAGAGCGCGCTTCCTTAACTTCCTGTTACACACCTCCGTCCCACTTCACGTAATCACTCCCAAAAATTGCACGAAAGCGAGAGGAAAGATGTTACACATCAACAACGTGATAAAATGTATGATGTAGTGCTCATGCTACAGGAGCTGAACTGGTTCGAGGCATCGTGACCGTGAGTGGTGTCTCTGCGTGCGTTGCTCGAACGCACTTTTGTATGTAGATTACCTTCTATTTTGTGGTAAAACTAAGTTAACTTTCTCTATGGTGTGAAGAAAAAAGAAAGTATGATTCAAATTATAAATTTATTTAAATTCTTACACTAATCTTACTCCCCCTTATTAATAAACGAGGTATAAGCTTAGACTAGTTACGCCGTCTTTTGTTCATATCACTCAAATGGCATTTGTCATTCAATGAACAGATACAAAACATAGAGTAACTAATCCAAGCTTATTCTGCGTTTATTAATAACGGGTAAAAGGTATAATTATAAACTTATTTAGAAAAGTATTTACAATTTTCTTTTTATAAAGACGTAATGTCCCACGCCTCACTCAGAAACATTAATAACATTTCATGCTTTATTATGTCATGTGTTGTCCTAAATCTACTGTTATCGCAAGAAACTGACATAACTTAGAAGTTACATGACATCTATGAGTGTGGCTGTTAAGTTTAAAAATGTTTTACACATAAATCAGCATAATCAACCAGTAATCAAGTTAAACAAGTTACACGATGATACAACGATACAAGATTAATTCAACAAAATGCATCATACATATGCAACAATAAAGGCTATATTGTGTTTTAATGTTAAAAACTTTGGGTTTTTTTCTAATTGATTATATTGATGATCAGACCATGATCAGACTAAGGGTCTGGCTAACGGTACAAGTTTGTATCCAATTGTAATTTAAATAAATCATGAGTTGATTTGAATAACGGGACATCAATTCCTGTTCATCAGACTATGCCAATCAATATAACTAATTAGAAAAACGCAAATCCTTATCAACCTACAAAATTATAAACATTGTACAGAAAACAACACACATCCCAAAATGTCAACATTCTGTGATTCATTAAAAACTTTGAACCCAATGGCTAACATCCAAAATCTATAAGAGAATGTAAAAACATTTGATTAGTTAATGTTTCAATTATTCTTTTTTCAATTAAAAAAATAGCACTCTTTTGTCACTAATATTTTTATTTGTTCCCAGTACTACAGTCCATCATTTAAACAATTATTTAGGAGACCTAACAATCACATAATAAATTATTTATTTATTGTTACTGAATTCTATGCAATAATAAAATAAGAATAGTCTATTAATTTAATTAACATACACACATGTATACATTTTTTTTGTATAAAAAATAACTCTTGCGTAGGATGTAGGTAAATGCTTTTTTATAGAACTACCCCACTACAGTTATTTAAATAAAAGTAAATTTGATGTTGGATGTTCACAAACAATAACTGCTGTCCTAAAACTTGTAATACTAAAACTATTTTTACTGAATTTCCTTCTAAAATGTTTAAGTATTGTTTTTCACTTTCTTTAAAAATGAATTGATGCCAGGTTGATTCTTCTTAATCTCTGGGGTGTTATTTTTTGTGTCACTTTTAACTTTGATTTCTTTGTTTTCCATTTTAGCTCTCTTCTTTTTATCACTTTTGGGGCTTTGTTTGTCGCCTTCGCTGGCTACCTTTTTCTTTTTAACTTTCTTCTTCTCTATTTCTTCTGGTTCACTTGAAAGTTGAAGGAAAGGTGTTGGATCATTCATGATCATGGACAATTTTCCGAAATAGTTCCATAGGGCATCGACACAATGTTCTGGCTTTCCACCCTCATTTGTTTCCCATAGAATACCATACAATCTAGGTTTTAATTTCTCCGTTGGCTTCTTCATTTCTGTTTCGAATTCATCTTCTAAGTGCTTCAGTCTGGCTTTTTGTGTTTCTGGCGATAAGGACAGTACATCATCATCATCCATTGTAGCTTCCTGAAATAAATATAAAAAAATGTTAGGCTATGTTGGAATCGGTTTATTTAAAGTCGCCAGAATTCGTCAGATTAAGGGATAAATTCAGGCCCTTAGTATAATGCGATTCAACTAGGAATAGGACCGACTGGGCGCCATATTGTGACGTCATAGCTGTCAATTCAAACCAAATAGGTAGAGTGAGCAAAAAAAGTTTTTATTTAATAAAACTTATTTACTAAGATTAAGTGAGAAAAACATCAGTTTTTTTAATAAAATTTATTTTATAAGATTAAGAAAAAAAAACAACTGATTTTTAATAATATTTATTTATTAAGACTGTGGGGAAAATCATTATTCAGAATCTAGCTCTTCAATTCCGCTCATCTCTGCTTTACCGCCGGAGTAGTTATGAATAATCATGCACTATTACTAAGGCACATACGAACATACATCCTTTATGTTACTAGTTTTAAATCGAGTTTGTGAACGCAACCTAAAGTAACATTTGGTTGGCGATTTAGGCTATCAACCATTCATAGCCAAAGCTTAATAAATGAAAAAAAATCAACAAATATTAATTATCAATATTTGTTATTGTTCGTTTACAATTTTTTGGTTTTTATTCTTGAATTAGCACAGGGCTAAAAAAGGGTTCCAAGAATTTTTTTGCAAACCGTACTTTTCAAGCGACTTTTGACAGATGGAGATACTTTTGGGTTCAACGAAAAAAGAAATCATAATTCAAAGTAAGCTTTTTGATGAAACATTAGACAATTTGATAACTTCAATCCGAGGCCATACCTCAGGCCCAAATTAAATCGTGACTGCATGATAGAACTCAGAACTTACACTTGACAGAGTGGAAAACAGGTGAAGGATGCCGGCAAACAAGAGACTTGCCCGCACCCTTACCAGACTTAATAGGGACAAACTCCGCATAATTATAGGAACGCTAACTAGTCACTGTCCCTTAAAAAAAAAAATGGGTGCGTGTACTTATGTAGGCGCGTGAGAAGTTATCCTTCTTTGACATCGTTTAAAATTAGTTTTTAATTGCATGCAAATAATTAATTACAATAAATTAATAAAAAGTCTGGAAAAGGACACAGTCAATAAAGTTCAGTTTTAATTTGAAAAAAATAAATAAATAATCAAAATATTCAATTAAAATCGCTACTGAATATAATTTATTAGAACATATGTGATTTGCACTTGTATGAAACTCAAACACGTATTCCGAATATACAAACTAGAAACATGTGGATAAATATTATAATATGAATACCTGTAACTGTTACTTTATTACAAAAAATAAAGATGTGGTTTTTGGTTCTACTACACCAATGGTCAAGAGATGGCGCTGTAGTCTCCTGAATCGCGCTTTGGTTCCGTTGTTCCAGATTAATAAATACTTTTGATAGGCCTTCACAATGCAGTTGTTAGCACCCACTAAATAGAGATTCTATTTCTATTTTGTTGGTAGATTTTCTTAATGTGCGGTAAACACAAAAGTAACAGCATGAAGTTTGTCGCTAAAGCGACCAACTTCATGCTGTTAATATTTTGTGTTACAGTGATGCGCGCGCATCTTAAAATTTCACTCTCATCATTTTTTCATAACGCGCCTAAAGAAGTATAACTTCAACAATCACTTATATACAATAGGAGTAACAGACAGCCCCCTATGTTGAGGATGTATGGAGGCAGAAGAAACGTGACAGCATGTCATCATGGAATGCAGGAGTGTGGCCGACCAATGGGCACAACTTCTCCAGTCGCCAGCATCGCTTCCGGAAGCTTTCAGCAGTCTGCCAAGGCTGCTATCCTTCTGTACTAACTTAGGCTGGCTGGAGTAAATGGGAATGTTTCAAGACACGCACAGTGGTCCAGTGATTAGGACTAAGAGTGGAAACCGCCCTGAAAAACTAACTAACTTCTTCAATCCGAATAGAAATTTTACGATCATATTTTTAAGCAATGTAAAATACATCATACCATTTTACCAGCTGTGATTTTAAATATGCACCTCATGATCCAGCTATATCATACCCATGGTAAATTTAGTTTTTTGAGAATTCCTCAGGAAGTTAAATTTTTTTCGAGGATAAAAAGTACCCTTTGACTCAACAATCCAGGTAATAAACTATAACAGTATGTGTGCCAAATTTCATCCAAATCCGATCAGCCATTTTTGCGTGATTGAGTAACAATTATAACTACTTTCACATACATACTCAGTCTGTCTGTTACCTCTTCACGCTTAAACCACTGAACCGATTTAGATGAAATTTGCTATAGAGATAGTTGGAGTACTTGGAAAAATAGTTTTATCTCAGACATCATCTTTTAAGGCGATCTAAAGAAAGTTTGTATTGGAAACAATTTTTTCTACATAGACAAAGTCACAGGCATCCACTAGTCTATAAAGTTAGTAAGCTTATCTCGTCGCTCAAATATCCGTGGGGCACAAACACCTCGTTATCGACTACGTATTCGTCGTCGCTGCCGTCGATACCTTCGCCTACGTGTTCCTCTCCCTAACCTTTTTTATTATCTCTCTTCCTACTCCATAATATAAATACAGGCAGTCCTCGAATTACGTCGTTTTTTAATTTCCGTCTTTTCAAGTTACTCCAAACAATGTTTTGACACTATTCCTCAAGCAAACGTAAATTGTGTTGATTTCCGGCATAGGAGAATTCACTAGTCGCGAGGTCAACGTCAGTGGGGATGTCTCGAATTACGTCGCGTATTTCGAGAACCTAACATGCCGTAAGTACGAGGACTGCCTATAAACAAAGAATGCTCCTCTTGCCATTCCTGATATTTCACTTTAGAATAGAATCTTTCGCTTCGCTCTGTTTATGTTACACTAGTTTATAAAGTTAGTAGGCTTACCTCGTCGCTCAAATATCCGTGGGGCACAAACACCTCGTTGTCGACTTCGTATTCGTCGGCATCTTGTTCGTCGTCACTTCCGGCGGCGCTGCCGTCAATACTCTCACCTTCCTGTTCCTCTTCCCATTCCTCGTCGCTGTCTACCTCGTAATCTAGCTGTTTCTGTAACAGAATAGAAAATATAAACAAAGAAATATTTCCAACACTCACACCAATTAGCCTAGCCCCAAAGTAAGCACTTGCACTGCACAAAGGCTTGTGTTATGGGATACTAGAGTAACGGATAGAATACATATATAAGTTATATTTATATAGAAATACATATTAAACATCCATGACCGGAGTACAAATGCGGATTTGTACTCCGGTCATGGATGACGAAGGGATTCGAACCCGGGACCTCTCGAGTCGGCGACACCATGAAACCCGGCGTATAAACCACTCGGCAACGGAGGTTGTCACTCAAGCCGAATGGTCGGCCTATTGCAATACAGTAGTGTCGATTCTGGTATGATTATCTAAACCTAAAATTTAACTGACAACGAAGAGTATCCTTGTCATTCTCTATACATAATGAAGAGAGACTGATATTGAATTTAGTTCTAAGTTTAGAGAATCATGCCAGAATCGACACCAATAGCCCACTAATGTCTGATATAATATAACACCAATAGATTTCTGTACAAACGTTTAGGTACAGTGAGTATTATCGGTCGTTGCTTTCGTCTGGATAGCAAAACGACAAATTAATTTAATGCTTCATTAAGTGACGTGCTGTCTATTTTTACAAAGAAATTGTCGACATTAACTTTCGTCAAAAGTTAATTAACTTCTCTGAGTACGGCCGTAAGATTTTTAGTGTAATGGTGCATTTACATTTGGTCGTTAGCCCGTATTCGAGTGTAGGAAAGTCATTACTCGAATTCGGGCACCCGATGCAATATTTACTTACATTGTTTTTACTCAAACACGGGCTGGAAGACCGTGTCGGGTAACCAAAACGAAAACTGCCCGAATACGAGCGTACTCAACTCATTTATTTGTTCATTTACACTTTCGTTGTTTGTTCAAATTCCATAGGCAATCGTATTCGAGCTTAAGTACAAGTGTAATTGCGCCATAAGAGGTAATGGTAAAAACCGGCTAAGTGCGAGTCGGGGTTCATACATCGCGCATCGAGGGTTCCGTACAAACCTGAATTTTCAAAAATATTTTTTATTATATGATATAACTACAAATTTACGGTTTTCGCAATTTATCCTTTACCTGTACTAAAAGACATTACTTTGTACCAAATTTCAAGATTCTAAGTTCACGGGAAGTACTCTGTAGGATTTGATTCCCGTGCGAGTTTCGAAAATTTGCGACATAAACGGCTGTATCTTTTGATTGCTTTAGCTTAGAAGTTTGATTTTTTCGCAGCTCCAAGGGATGGTAGACCTGAGTATTAGAAATGAATTTCAGTTTGATACCTCCACGCGCTCCTGAGAAAAGCGGTCTTGACAGACGGACGGACGGACAACAAAGTGATCCTATAAGGGTTCCGTTTTTTCCTTTGGAGGTACGGAACCCTAAAAATGAAAACTTTATGTAAGTTCAAATGTACACACCCCGTCTTGTCCAAACGGATTCCTTGGTTTGATAGCTACACTCTTCTTCCTCCAAGTGCCCCAATACGGAGGTCGCCTGTTGTCATGGAAACTAAGCAGTTTCGGCCTCAATTTTTCTCGTATTAAAGGATCGCATGTTATGATCTCACCCCCTCCATCGAGTGGTGGTAATTCATCCTCTGTAAAATTAAAATTGATTTTAGTATAATAACATTCACAAAAGTCTCATTTCGTCGAAAATTATGAAGAAAGTCTGGAACTGGAATGAGGTTTAAAAAGTTTTTACAATTTAACATATTATTAAGTAACAAATTAGGTCTGATTAGGAGGACAGATTTTATTTGCCATACAATGGTACTATATAAACTCCGCAAGTTTTTTTTATAAAAAAGTTAAGTAAATAAATTAAAAGAAAAATATAAATCTTACCAATAATCATAACATCATCGTCTCTCTCGGACAACGGCCACGTTTTTCCACTGGAAAGGGGTTTAGTGGAACCGTCTTTCAGATTTCTTATGTACAAAGCTGATTCAGATACATTTTGTTCTTCCATCAAATTATCTAATTTATGTTTTTTCTCCTCTGTCAAATCCACACGAACGGTGGGTGCTAGCCTCATATCGTTTTTAATCGCGAAACTTGATAAAACGCTACTCTTGCTGATTGTACCCAATGCATGCTGATCTTTATCCGATTTTTGTTTTGGTACAAAGAAATTGACGAAAGCTTCAGCCGCTTTCTTCTTCTTTAATTCTTGCTCCTGTTTCTCTAATTCTTGAGCTTCTTGTTTCTTACGCTTCTCTTCGTCTCTGGCTTCTTTCTCTTTCCTTCTTTGTTCTTCCTTCTCTTCTCGTTCTTTTCGCTTCTGATCCTCCTTTTCCTCCCGTTGTTCTGAAATTGGAAGTAATATTTTTTATTGTAATGGATAACATCAAACGTGATCATGTATTAAAAAACCGGACAAAGGCGAGTCGGACTCGCCCATTGCTCGCCCACCTAAGGTTCCGTTGAACTTTATAGGTACATTTTATAATTGCTAAGAAAAAGTTTTAAAAAATCTACAAAAAACTTGGTCACCCATACCGTTGCTTAGCCTTGATGATTGTAATAAATGTACAGTTTTCAGATATTTTCTGGTACTTTCAGTATAAGACGATATTACTTGCCAAAATTCTAGGTTAACTGAAAGTACCTTACCAATTTGATTCCCTTGAGAGTGTGGAAGTATGTGTTTTTTTGCAACATAAATGAGCGCATCTTTTTACGTTTACTTATAGTTTAATTTTATCACAGCTTCCAGATACCTCCACGCGTTCCCGAGATTAAGGTTCTAGACTAGACAGACAGACAACAGTGTTCCGTTTTTCTTTTAGATGTACAGAACCCTTTTAGGGTCAAGCAAGTGAGGGCCTCATGAAATGTAAGGGTACGTAGTTGCCGAGGCACAGGCCTTCCCTATGGATGGAATAGGGGTATAAGCCCATGAACCACCACGCGGGCCCAGCGTGGATTGGTGGGTGGGACCAACGGCTTAACGTGCTTGCCGAAAAACAGAGGAGCTCGAGATAATAAATTTTTGGTATAACCCATCCGATAAACGGCCATTGCGAAAACTTTCTTAACTTCCGCTCATCATCAAATTATGTTATATTTGTTTACAATTTCGATACAAGATGTTGGACTAGAAAAATATATAAAGACTCATGTCACCCCACACATCCACTTGTAGACACAGAAAGATATATTTTTATATAAATATTGACGTACCGAAAGACCATTAATTTTAAGGAGTCAACACATTTTTGCCTTTATTCAAATTGAAGACAAGATTGGGAAAATTGTACATTTCCTTTTTTTTATGTTAGCCTCAAGTTTTTTTCTTTTCTTATATTATTTATTGGTTTTGAACACTAAGGCAAACGGGCCACCAACCACAGTCACCGGTGGCCAGCGACAAGATGTTCACACACGTTTTCATACATTTTATTGACACTAGCCGTACACGCGTAGCCTGGACTCACCGCTTGTGGTCATTGCGTAACAAAAAACACAGGCGGTGACGGAGGTAACGACGTCGTCGGCGTATTAACAATAGCGCAGGCAAAATTTCCGTGTAGGAGTCCATCGTAAAATTGTGCAGCTGAAAGCGGGTTATAAAATATGGCGGCTTCTGACAATGTTAAAAATGTGGCGGTAGCGCGCGAGAGCCACCGGTAGCTGTGATCTCCGTTTGCGCCGAGCCTAAAAGTAATTATTTTTTACACACTTTTTTCTAGCTCCCTCTGCCTATCTTTTTCTTCCTTTTCTTTCCTCTTCTGTTCTTCTTTTTCTTCTCGTTCTTTTCTCTTCTGTTCCTCCTTTTCTTCCCGTTCTTTC
This sequence comes from Chilo suppressalis, assembly GCA_902850365.2. Classification (NCBI taxonomy): domain Eukaryota; kingdom Metazoa; phylum Arthropoda; class Insecta; order Lepidoptera; family Crambidae; genus Chilo; species Chilo suppressalis. The sequence continues at coordinate 11,004,402 of OU963907.1, forward strand.
TTTTTCTGCTCCTCTTTTTCTAATCTCTGTTTGGCTTTCTCTTCTTTTTCTTGCTGTTTCTTCTTCTCTCGTTCTTCCTTCTCCTTTTCCCTCTCTTCCCTCTTCTTTGCCGCTTCCAGTTTTTTCTGTAACTGTACAATATTGGATTAGTAGCATGCCAATTTCAGAATGTAATTTTTATTTACTTAAAAACAGTAGCAAACTTTTTATAATATCATAGTACCTTCTATGAAATACAGTTGAACATGTATAAACTAATGGAAAAAACGACGGATTGCACTCCGGGAGTGCTGGTAGAAGTGAAAACTTGAATATTAACATTGTGCATTTTTGATATTTTGGAATGGATAGGAAATAATTTTGCTCGAATTGCTTTAATTATCAGTATAAAAGTACTATCATTTATGTGGTACAATACAATTTTTATTTATTGCGCTATCATACACAAACATGACAATGTATATTACATTGAAAAGTTTCTCTCAGAAAAATCAACTTACATGAATCACATTTAAGCGCATCTAGCGACATCTATTGTAAAAAAATGCATTTTCTTTGCAATAAAGCTGCCACCTGGACGTCCTAGATAGAGACTTATTATTATAATATGATAAAGTAAAATATTACTATGTTTCGTCCAATATATTGAAAGTCAACCACCTTTCTAATTTTATTGTTTTCGTCTTATGAATTTTCGATTAGGTCACGTGTCCTGATGCGAGTTTAACATTTTTTACCTATTACCAAAAAAGTGTACAATGCCGCTGAAGTTTTTATTTCAAAAACAGGTAAATATATAAATGCCATATCCCTTGAATAATAGACAGAGCACAGGTGCACCATCTCAAGATATCAATTAAATTCAGATAAATATCAGAATTAAAATAACAGATTCAGACTGTAAGAAGTTATAGCAAAATTTTGTCTCGGTAAATATGGTTACAGGTCACCAGCGTATAATTTACAATTAATCATTGGTCAGCCATATAGTTAATGTAATCAGTTTTTATTTATTTTTACAGGCTTCCAGTCTAACATTACAATTCAGCATAAATAAAACTCTTGAAAAGCATTGATTTGATACACTATTAAGAAATACCAACTGAAGAACATGAAAATGTTGTACCATGGTGCAGGATTTTACTGCTGACATACACAGTAAAATGAGTCAGTCGTAAGTAAGTTTCTAGCACTCTAGAAAAGCTATTTTAGTAGTTGAGATTGTGATATGTATAAACAAATTGAAAAGTGGTCAGTAATATCACTAACTTATATAGGTATATTTGAAAAAAATATGGAATATGATAGAGTATGCCGAAATAGAAATGATGATGGGGAAATATGATGTGATGATGGTACACTGAAATTGATGACCATATAGATGAGAAGAGCTGCGAGATAGTACCAATAATGAGTAATCAACTGTTGGTGAACTGAATGGTTTCAGCATCAAATGGAAGGATTGCAACAGAGATACATGACAATTCTTTGGTTTGTAAGTTGACAGAATAAAAAAAAAATGGGTGCGTGTACTTATGTAGGCGCGTGAGAAGTTATCCTTCTTTGGCATCGTTTAAAATTAGTTTTTAATTGCATGCAAATAATTAATTACAATAAATTAATAAAAAGTCTGCAAAAGGACACAGTCAATAAAGTACAATTTTAATTTGAAAAAATAAATAAATAATCAAAATATTCAATTAAAATTGCTACTGAATATAATTTATTAGAACATATGTGATTTGCACTTGTATGAAACTCAAACACGTATTCCGAATATACAAACTAGAAACATGTGGATAAATATTATAAATATGAATACCTATAACTGTTACTTTATCACAAAAAATAAAGATGTGGTTTTTGGTTCTACTACACCAATGGTCAAGAGATGGCGCTGTAGTCTCCTGAACCGCGCCTTGGTTCCGTTGTTCCAGATTAATAAATACTTTTGATAGGCCTTCACAATGCAGTCGTTAGCACCCACTAAATAGAGATTCTATACTTATTTTGTTGGTAGATTTTCTTAATGTGCGGTAAACGCGCCTAAAGAAGTATAACTTCAAAAATCCAAACTATAAACTTAGGCAGTGCTCTCAATTCCAACAAATTCAATAATCTGACATTGCCCTCTAAAACTTTAGTTGGACTATCTAGTAATGTTTTATCCTACTTGGGTTAATATTTTTCTTAATCCAATGTAGGTAATAAATTCAAAATCAAATAGTGTTAAACATACAAATGTTGATAGTATTTTTGTTACTGAATGTAAGAGTTTGCATTAAATTTTATTTAAAAGTATTTAATGTAAGTACTTTATTGTCTTTATTAATCAAATATTGGACATTATTGACCTGCCCTGTCCATGAGCAGGGTATATTTACAAGAAATGTTGAGATATCCATATGAAATCACCATCCTCATTTACAAATTCTCTGTGAATGTGTGAAGTTGACTCTTTTTAAAATTAATATCATAGAAAAGGTTTGTCCTGACTATGGTGTCAATTCTGGCATGGTTCTCTAAACTTAAAACTAAATTAAACAACAGTCTCTCCTTTTATTTATGTACAGAGAATGACAAGGATACACTATTGTCAAATTTAAGTTTAGGTTTAGAGAACCATGCCAGAATCGACTCCAGTAACAGTACAATCAAAAAGAATTATCAAATTCAGTGCAGTATTTTGGTATTTGTATGTAACATAAATTTTATGAATTTATATCAATTTATAATATAGAATTGGTAAAACATTAATAATAATAATAATAATAAAAGTTTTAGAATGCATTTTGGTGTCGAAATATTTTCAGTAGGCCTGGTTTACTAATTTCATTTCATATGAGCTAACAAACAAAAAAGTAACAACATGTTGTTTAACATTATAACAATAAAAGATAATTTTATACAGCTTTATATAATCAAAGCTAAGCATGATTTATCATTACAAATGCCATCTCACTATCTATTCTTGTATTTTTTTCTAAGATATCATAAAAATATGTGTGGCTTACCTGTTTTGGTGTTAAATTAGCTGTAGAAAGATTAGATTCATTCAAAGAATCATCTAAACTGGTAGTAACAGATAGGCTTCTGTTATGTTTTGGTGTTCCAGGGTTTGATGTCACAGATGTCACAGATTCATCTCGCTTTGGTTTGCTTAAGGTTTTTTCATCTAATTTAGCTTTGTTTCGGGTGCTCCTCTTGGCAGTCATTGGACTTGCTCCTTCTGCAGTCTCCTGTTCTAACTTATCAGTTTCCAAATCTTTAGTAGGTTCAATTGTAGTGATAGGATTATTTAGCTTTACTTCAGTCTTAATATCTTTTTTAGGAGAATTTAAGGTGTCATTGCCTGTTTCATCAGAATCATTACATTTTGAACTATTATTTACTTCTAAAAATGTTTCATTAGTATTTTTTTCTGCGGTCTTGTTTGAACTACTGACTTCAGAGTTTATTGTAGGTTCAAAAATATAATTTGACTTTACCTCATCAGATTTGTTAGAATCTTCTAAAACAGTTGATTCTGAAACAGCCTCCCCTTTCAATTTATCTTCAATGTCTGATTTTGAAGACACTGCTGACACCTTTGAGTTCCTTGCAGATTTCCTACTTGTTTTTTTTGATTTGGGTGACCCATTAGTTCCATTTTTTGATGTATTTTCATTTGACGCTACATTACCATTGCAAGTTCTGCTTGAATCAATGACAGGAACTAAATCTACTTCCATAGGTGCATCTTCATTTTTTGAATCATTCCCCTCTTCTTCCTTTGTTTGAGTTGGAGTATTCTCAGAGTCTTTGTGCTGAGAAGATTTTTTTTTGTCTGATTTCTTTTTCTTAGATTTTTGAATTTTTTTCTTCCAGGCCGTGTCGACTAACTTTACGAACGGATTAAGCGGTTTTTCATTTTTTACAGTCTCTTTAGTATGTGAGGTCTCATCATCACTAATTGTCACGACATCTTCAACTACATCATTTTCTTTGCAGATCTTGCCTACTTTCGGCGCAGATTCAGCTTCAGCAGCTGAAAGTTTTCTTTTTCGTGTTTGTGGAGTTACGGGTGACACAGGAGCTTCGCTGATGAGTTTGAATGGGAGACGCGCTTGCTTCAGTTTTTTTTTAGATGGTGTAATTTCGGTATTCTCAGGTGATTTACTAGTTTTCATTTTAGCAAAAGATTACCATGCACTGATATCAAAACAATAACTTAAAATGACACCACTTTAAAAAGAAGTTCTTCAGATATTCAAATTATTTATAATTTTGTAAAAACAACCATTTTTCTACAGAACATTAGATTTCAGGGAACAACAAAAAGCACACCAAGATGAACTTTTGACAGTCGTCATAAAACGCGGGAAATGTTATTATTTTCATTTTCGTACTATAAAAGCAAAGGATACTGAGCCAATACAACCTCGACTTCTCGTATTATTCCTTCAAGACGAGAGTGTCTACAGTTTTCCTTAAATAAAGGAACTGATTAAATAGTTAAGCTGCGCTATGGATTTTAAAAATCAAATTTGACATTTACAGATTCAAGTTCATTTTACTTTAAAAAGATAATACATAAAATATAATTTAAAAAGATGCCATAAAGACGCAAAGCCATGGCAAATCCGAGCACAGTGAGATAGACATAATACAGGTTCTTTGTCTCGTTCTTTGAACATCATAATAACTACACATAATCCTTATGAACTAGTATATTCGAATCGAATTTGCATTGCCGGCATCTACATAATATAAAGTTTCGTGCATACGGATAGGACAGCGCGTACGTGGGTACGATAAAATATCTGCTTTTTTAAAAAACTTGGGGTGTTTTTGTTTGTGGAAATCTCTACTTTTTGATGGTATAAAAAAAATATACACTAGTATGATAAATGTTCTCAGAAAATGCAAATTAATAATGAAAAAAACTCCAATCCGAAAATCCTATTTTTAATACCTACTTACATCAACTATTTTTGCATGTTTTATGGATTTGTAATTTTTCTGTTTATCAATATAACATGAAATTTTACGTTTTTCGAGTAATTAAAGTGTAAATTTTAATAAATAGTTCAAAATTATACATAATGATTCAATCAATTTTTCGGATTGGAGTTTTTTTCATTATTAATTTGCAGTTTCTGAGAACATTTACCATAGTAGTGTATATTTTTTTTATACCATCAGAAAGTAGAGATTTCAACAAACAAAAAACACCCCAACTTTTTTAAAAAAGCAGATATTTTGACGTGAGAATTTTCGATTGAAAATAAGGGTGCTTTTTCGATATTAAGTCAAAATAAGGTGAAAAAATGAATATTTTAAATCAAAAAAAATACTGTATGTTTGGGACATACAAAGGTAAGTTTTCACCAAATTTCGTGAAAAAATATTTTTTTTTGCAAAAAATTAAAATCAAAAACCAAAAACTCGGTTATTCGCATTTTTCACATAAATTTTGAGGTTATGTGAAAAAAGTGTCGACACAAAAGTTGTAGATCTTTTTATTACCTACAACTTTGCCATTTAATTTTTTAATTAACCATTTTTTTACCCTTAGAAACTCACCCCCTCCCCCTTCCCGACCTCAGATCGCCCGTAATTATTTTTCCTTTCATTTTTGTTATATTCTCTACCTTTTGTAATGGGTTTCATCCTACTATAATTTTTTTTGGTCTCAAAAATTATCGACCCTGGTCTAGTAGGCCTATTCGCTAACATGTTTTGACAGGTGGAAGTGATGATCACTGAGCTTATTAGTGTTTTCTTGTAACGCCATTAAGAAACTTGTTCTGAAAGGCATCGATGGATATGCAATTTTCACATCAGATACACACTCTAAATGTCAAAAAAAATGGGTGCGTGTACTTATGTAGGCGCGTGAAAAGTTATCCTTCTTTGGCATCGTTTAAATTTAGTTTTTAATTGCATGCAAATAATTGATTACAATAAATTAATAAAAAGTCTGGAAAAGGACACAGTCAATAAAGTTCAGTTTTAATTTGAAAAAATAAATAAATAATCAAAATATTCAATTAAAATCGCTACTGAATATAATTTATTAGAACATATGTGATTTGCACTTGTATGAAACTCAAACACGTATTCCGAATATACAAACTAGAAACATGTGGATAAATATTATAAATATGAATACCTATAACTGTTACTTTATTACAAAAAATAAAGATGTGGTTTTTGGTTCTACTACACCAATGGTCAAGAGATGGCGCTGTAGTCTCCTGAATCGCGCTTTGGTTCCGTTGTTCCAGATTAATAAATACTTTTGATAGGCCTTCACAATGCAGTCGTTAGCACCCACTAAATAGAGATTCTATTTTGTTGGTAGATTTTCTTAATGTCCGGTAAACACAAAAATAACGCATGAAGTTGGTCGCTAAAGCGACTAACTTCATGCTGTTAAAATTTCGTGTTACAGTGAGGCGCGCGCATCTTAAAATTTCACTCTCATAATTTTTTCATAACGCGCCTAAAGAAGTAGAACTTCAAAAAAAAATGTCGCAAAGAACATTTTATTTTAGTGAAAAATTTCGGTCCTATTTTGGTTAATAGCGTGTGCTTTAACAATCAGCTCAGCAAAAATATTTTAGCAATCAGATTCAACGTTGTCTGTAGAAAAGCACTTAAGCTTACTTTATTGCAAAATTAGAGCTAATATTGCTTATAAAAACATCGAATTATGACTTGTTTAGAGCAGCGAAGAAGTATCCACGACCAGGCCTTAGTTTAAGCAAAAAAAATGGTTGCCTGTAAAGTCGGTTTTACGGGCGAAGATTTTACGTGACAACGTCTTTTTCTCGGTAGAATATTTATTGATATGAATATAATTAAATTGCACAATAGGAACAAGGAATTGAATGAAAATAAGAATTGCACAAATTTTAACTATAGAAATATATTTTGTTTACTAAAACATTGTACATGTAAACTTAAACTCATCGTAACGTTACCGAGCGTTACACTTTTTCATAAGTGACTCCCAGCCGCAACCTAATTTAAGACGTTGTCACGTCAAAAATGGTTGCCTGTAAAGTCGGTTTTACGGGCGAAGATTTTACGTGACAACGTCTTTTTCTCGGTAGAATATTTATTGATATGAATATAATTAAATTGCACAATAGGAACAAGGAATTGAATGCAAATAAGAATTGCACAAATTTTAACTATAGAAATATATTTTGTTTACTAAAACATTGTACATGTAAACTTAAACTTAACACGAGAGACTCATCGTAACGTTACCGAGCGTTACACTTTTTCATAAGTGACTCCCAGCCGCAACCTAATTTAAGACGTTGTCACGTCAAAAATTCAACAGGGCTACAGGTCACGCACGGGTAACGTAACGGATTATGCGTACCCATGTGCGGACTGTCCGTCTGACCTGCGCAGCTTAACATTCGCTTGTTTTTCCTCCGTGATTCGCTTCATCCCTACATTGCTCCTTTCACACTGGTATATATGCACTTTTGCTAAGAAAGTGAGGAAGCGAATAACGTTCAATTAAGCACAATTGCATTACTTTTTGTTTGTTGCAGTTTTTACGCAATGGTTTTTCGTTTTAAGATGTTTGCTGTTTTTTCTAGTCTATAATAAAGAGTAGTAAGAGCTTATGCATGAAGTCACAGAACAACTGTACGGGACGCCGGGCTGTCGCAGTAGCGGACAGTTACCGACTCGTACTGAGGGGTGGAGGAAGTTACACGCAGGAGTCTTGACTGTAGTGGACTGTAGTTTCGGCGAATAAAACCCCTGGTGTTCGGTATTGAAGAAATCGGTGGGCGCTGATAATGGATGGCCGGTGAGAGGAGGTTTCAGGTCCAGAGTGAACCGCTTGTGTGTTTCTTCCTGTTCCTTAGGGTAGGAGCGCCTGTCGCTGAATGCATGTCGGAGCATGTTCCGACTCGAATTTTATATGCTAGGACTGAGCTGGCCAGCGATCCATTACCTCACCCACGCTATACTTTATTTTTCATTTTCTCAAAAATTACATTAGTGCGAGCTTAAAACTAATTGTTCATACATCGGGCATACATATAGGCATATTTTTAACACAATTATGTGTCCGTAAGTATGATATTTTAGGTGTGGCGCGAAAAAATAGGTCTCCGCAATATTTATACTTTCCCCCTCCATAGGGCTTCGCCCTGCCACGGGGCTCCGTTGCCCCACCCGCGCGCTCCGAGCGCGCCGGGTGGGGAGCGCAACATGTCTTAGAAAATCGTTCTATACAAACAGATTTTGTCTCCTACACGGTACATTTTTACATTTATTGATGTGATGCCTATTTATTTATGTAGTCCTATGCGTTATCTACCTAATACAACAAATTTTTAATAAGAATATTAACAAACAACAGCTCCACGGCCCTATAAAGTTTACAAATTAAAAAGTCTTAAAAAACCTATTTACATTCACTTAATGCCTAATATATGTCATTTTATAGAGGAAGTAAAAATATACAAAATAACATCATTATCATAACAATTATACCTATATCCTATCGACTATTCGTAAAAAACTATTTCTAATATTTTCCTTAATTACGCCTAAACTACTAATATGATTTACACAAAACTTTGATATTTTACTCTTATAACTACCTATTTTCTAATAAGACATAAAATAAATCAATCAAAACATAAAACATACTATTATCGAAAACTATCAACTCAGGCAAAATCTTATAAGATGTGAGACAAGGACAGCCTATCGTCTTTGTTTCTCCTATAGGTCGGAACTATCAACATTGCATTTATTAGAAACTAGTTTCCCCGCGCCACCGCTTGGCGTCGTGGCGATCGTTTAGACAAATTCTTATAAGATTGTTGGAGAGAACGGGACGGAATATCGCTCTGAACTATCAATTTTACAATCGTTTACTATGGGCAAAGCTATCTATTATTGCGATATCCGACTCATTCTAATAAGACAACAAGGGAATAATCATTTTTAATGTGTAGACAACCGATACATGTGAAATTATAGATACATTTTATAAATCAATCTTGTGTCGATGTTTCTTCCGTTGACTTTATTTCTTCTCGTTTCGGTCGTAAGGCGGTCGTCTCGTACAACAACAAAAAAATAGTAGCATCAATGCTACTACTACAAAGTAGTGAATTCTTCGTCCATGAACATCACCCTACAACCGGCCAAATATCTTGGATATTTAAAAATAATAACTGACATATCAAAGTATAAAGACTTTTTTTCTACGTCTATTTAAAACCTTACATCATGTCAAAAAAATGGGCATTTCGAGATGTATCCATTTTACTACAAGAGATACGAAATTTCTTATTAGGCAGAAAACATACACTGCACCCACGTTTTCCTCTAAAAGTTTCACCACGGAGTATTCCACCTGCCGATATACCTCGAGCTCCAGAGTACAAGTACTCCAATCAGTATTATTACGAGAGAAATGCTTTTGATTCAGTAAAACCTCCGGTAGTTGCGCCAGTTGCTGAAGGTGGTGGTTTATCGCGAAACACTGTGGCAGCTGAAAATGTGAGTATTACGTGAAGTTATGCTGACTTGACTAGTTCTGAGACATCGATCTCGCGGTAAAGTCCCTCAACGGGATCTCGCGGTTCCGCACTTAACAGCGTAGAGGCTTAGAATAATTCCATCCGTAGAGGGTATTCGCAGGGCGCTAACGTCTACCCCCCACGAATGCTGTCGCCCGTGTTTCCACCCTCTTCTCCTAGGAGATGTGGGCGACCGGGAGAGGGGAGAGGGACGGGAAGAACTACGCTTCCCCTCCCGTTCCCCCCTCCCAGGAATGGCGGCCCCCTCTTGTAGTTTTGTCCTATAAGGGGGACGGCGGAGGGCTGCTTGGACGGGTACGCTCAAGAAGCCCTCCGCAACGGACGGGGGCGGTACGTTGGGCACTAGGCCGCGTACTTAGCCCCCACGTGCGGGCCTACATGCGCACGTCTGCGGCACGGTAATATTATCTATACAGTATTGTGACTCTGCCCTGTCCTTGAAAATAAATGCCTATTCCGAGCGCTGCATTAGCACGCGGTAGGGCCGCCCGCCTACAGTATTTTATGTAGTTTTGTTTTTAACGCGAGTGTAGGTAGATTACTCGTTTGTCTCTTTTTTTATCCTAACCACTTATTTACATATTATTCCAGATATTTTGCCCGATGGAAAAACCGAAATACCTAAATATTAGAAACAAATTACGTAATAGTAGATAGGTACTTATATAAAAAATATTCTATAAAGGTAAGACACCTTTCCAATATTTCAGGTAATTTAAAAAATGATATCTCTGGGTGTGTTATTGAAGAGTTCAAGCAACCAAAAGCAGCAATTGTGCTGTTGTACGATATTGATCGTCGTTTGTTCTTTTCCATACTAAATTATGTAGGTATCTACTTAATTAAATCAAATATTTACAATACAAAACGCACGTTTAAAAAGAGGTCCAATGGGCACTTTTTGCGTTTGGGTCGAATCTTGAGGTTCCAATGGGTACTAGACCCGTTTAAGCACGGCTAACTGCATAAAAACAATTCAGACCGTTCGGTCGTCGTCGCGGCGCGGCGGCGCATTCGCGACTGGGTGCCCGTTGAGAGCACATCGAACTCGAGTGGCGTAGGTATTACTCGCTTTCCGACCGTTTGTATGAAGGTAGAATACTGTATGATATTATTACCGTGTCTGCAGGGTCCCCGCAATACCTCGGGAGACCCCTGCCGTGGAGCCCCGGCGAGAGCGGGAAGCTGCTGGGTGCGGGGATGCGGAGATATCCCTCATCAAGGGGATCCCGCGGCTCCGCATCAAGCAGTGTTGAAGGTATTCGCAGGACTTTTTTAGCAGATATGATACCGTAAAGCGCTCGTTAGAGTTGCGGGGTCCCCGGTGGTCAGCCACTGAGGGGTGCGTAAGACTGGTTCAACTAGTCGCGGGCTCAAACTCACTCGTGGACGCGGCCTAAAAGCACGCTGTCTCATCTAGCATTGTGTCTAAAAGAGATAGAATTAGTTATGAGCAGTTAGCAGCTAGTCTACACGCATACTTCTAGTCGCACGCACACAAACACCGTCTCGAAGTCTGCCAAACTGAAACGACGTTAGACGATGCACGGCTTTGCGCCGCACCGCTGTGCCGGTCGGAGTGGGGGGTGTTAAAAAAATGAAAGAAAAAGAAATAAAGAAAATATTTTTTGTAAACTCTTAAAAAATACAACATGTTAAAAGGTACTCATACAGTAAGGGCTAACCAGGACCCTGCCTCAGCGTTAGCTGGACGACATGTGTCACGCCAGCGCTGATATTCTGGCAGGGCCTGCTTGGAGTTATACAAGCTGGCGGTTGCCGGGCCGCGCTCATCAGCGGTGTCCGGGGTGCCGTGCTCCGAATCCGTGACCCTACGCAACAGTGACCCTGCGGCGTACACGCGCGCCTGTCAAGAGGTCGTCGCGCAGCTGGCGGCGCGTCTGGCGCACCACCACGTCCCGCCTGTCGAGAGTCACTACCAGCCGCAGCAGCCGCCCAGCATTGTGACGCTTTGCTCCACGCTGACTCCCCTCTCTTCGGGCAACCCGCCGATCTCCAGGTCGGACAACAACGTTTCCTGATCGCGGTCGTTGCCCTCGGCGCGCAGCTCGGATATGGTGCGCTCCAAGTCCATTCTACCAGTTGCATCAGGATCCACTTGATGCTGCTCCGCTCGAAGGAGTCAAGTCGAGCGGTAAAAGAACTGCGGAAGGCCGCCATCTCCGAGTGGAATTCCCTCATCTCCTTCATGCAGTCGGCCTGCATACTTTTTATATCACTGGTGTGATTATTTCCGGTGGCGTTCTCCTTGGCCTTACCCTGGACCTTGAACTGATCTTCCTTTGGAGAGTCACTGGCCAGGTCGACAGGTGTAGCAACCGGTTTTTCGGGCTCGTTAGATTCGCTGATAACCTTTACAGGCGTATGCGTATTATCACTCCTGCGTGTGCTCTTTTTGCAGTTCGGGCATATCCAGTCCTTGCTGACACACGACTTTTCAGGGATGGCGAGGCAGGCCTTATAATATTTTACTGGGCAAGCACTGCAAATAACAACATTGCCCGGCGCCAAAAAACTTCCACAAGCTCCACAGTTTACCATCTTTAGTCCAAAATTTTAAATTATAATTTTAAAATCTAAATAAAAGGGAGACAAATAAAAATAAGAACAGGTGCTGGGGGTTAAAACAAATATATAAAAAGGAAAAGGAAAAAATAATAATAAAAAGTAAAAATAGGTAAAGAAACTTTTTAAGTTAAACGGTTTTATGTTAAACATACATTGCAATGTTTAAGATAAATGTACTAAAAACCAAAAAATAATAAAATATAGCTTGTTTCCACATTCTAGCCCTACTTATCACACGTCCATCGTTGTCGGTTGAACAACTGCCTAATTATAGTGTAACATTACAAAACAAACATTTTAATCAACGATTGTAGACAATTGACGTGCCCCACGGTTTTATTTTAGTCTAGTCTATGCATATGTTTATAATTCCCACGACTGTATCTATTTTATTATTTTTTGGTTTTTAGTACATTTATCTTAAACATTGCAATGTATGTTTAACATAAAACCGTTTAACTTAAAAAGTTTTTTTACCTATTTTTATTTTCTAGTTTTTAATTCGCATTCTGTTTAATTCATTTAGTGCTTCATTATTGCAAGGTTTCTTGCCCGTTAGTTTATTGCAGTCCAACTCCTCTATACGTAGTCCCTGCAAAGATCTTACTCTACTAAGAGCCACGTAGGCTTGACCTTCTTCAAACAGTTTAGCACCTAAGTATACGACTGCGTGATCCACAGTGCTGCCCTGCATTTTATGTATTGTAGAAGCCCATGATAGTATTAAAGGCAACATTAACGCCACACAGTCCTCAACACGATACAAAATCTTGACTTGGGTGGTGGATTCAGGCTGGATTAATCAGATACCTAAATTACAGATTCAATTTCTAAATTTAAATCTTATTATTATACGCCATTTAGTGGCTGCGCCCATCTTAAATATCGAGGTTGTATAGTGCACTGTATTCTTCTTGTCAAGCTCTTTTATTTGATACCCATATTGGTGGGATTGATAAAAAATTGTTATCAGCCATTTGGTAGCGGCGGTCATCTTAGATTTCAATAAATAGTATAGTAAATTGTATTCATATAGCATAATAAATTGTATTCTACTTGTTGAGACCTTTCATTTGATACCCATATTGATGGGATTGATAAAACCTACGTTATCCGCCATTTTGTAGCGGCCGCCATCTTGGATTTCAATTTTTTATAGTATATTGTATTCTGCTTATTGAGCCCTTTCATTTGATACCCATATTGATGGGATTGAAAAAACCTACGTTATCCGCCATTTTGTAGCGGCCGCCATCTTGGATTTCAATTTTTTATAGTATATTGTATTCTGCTTGTTGAGCCCTTTCATTTGATACCCATATTGATGGGATTAATAAAACATAAATTATCCGCCATTTTGTAGCGGCGGCCATCTTGAATTTATAATGATAATGAGTAAACATAATTGTATTGTCACCAAAATCCAAAGTGTATACAAAATTTCAGATTAATCGGTTGACAGGAAGAGGGTGAAATTTGAATTACTAAATTTGACCCAAGAATAAAACAAACGGGGTGAGCTAAATAAAACCGTTTAATAAAAACGGGGTGAGCTAAATAAAACCGTTTAAAAAATACGATTGCGGGGTTTGAACCGACAACCGCGGTGATGCGTCGAACGTTGGTCCCGTGGCAAAAATTAACACACTGCACCAATGCTGGAGTGGCAAAATTTGTGTTCATATAGACTCGTAAGGTTTTTTTTTATTACGGAATTTCTTGATACGGTCGCCGCGCTCAAAGCCGGCGATAAAAGCTATACAATAGCTTAAAAGGTCTGTGTTTAAGAAATCTTTGAACATAGAAATCTTTTGCTAAATTATTTAGGTAGGCGTTCGCAAGAAAAGACTTACCTACATCAATGGTCGATGTGGCACTTGGATCATATTATCAAAACTATCTATGGGTTCAGTGTTTCAACCTTTCTTACATTATCCATTACTTACCGTGGTATTAACAGACCACGAGGATTGTCAGTTGTTATCAAAGAGATTTAAAATAAAACATTTTATTAGTACTTTAATGTTTTTAGGTAGGTAATAATGAACTCTAAAGTAGCTAGAACCACTAAGAACCAGCACACCAAACAGAGGAACTCGTGACGGAGATAGGTAGGTATCTTCCTAATTAAGATTTCTCACTCAACATTTAGCTTGCTAATTAGTGACGACGATCGACATTACATTAGATATTTTTAAGGCTCTGTCACTGTACCTCCGAATTTCCCTCTATTTTCCGCTATATCCGAAAAATTAAATTACGATGATTCGGTTCGGTCTGCGATCGTAGAAGTTAGGCAACTTCTGCAATGGCAGGACACAGGATTGGTGGTCAAAAATGTATCTAGAGCTCCTTCGTGCTTCGAATAGATCCCAGCTGCATCGGCATTCAGCAGTCACCTCTTAAAAGCGGAAGTGAATGAGGTAGAAGTGGTAAGTGCGCCCAGCCCAACGTCTCGTGTAACATTTTCAAATAATTATTGTATCAGTTATTTAAACAATAACCCCCTTATTATTAAACGAGGATTAAGCTTAGACTATTTACGCTGTGTTTTGTTCATATCACTCAAATGCCATTTATTAGCATTCAATAGAGAGATACAAAACATAGAGTAATTAATCCAAGTTTATTAGGGGGTTAGTGACTCGCTATGTACGTTTGTCGGGTCTGAGTCTGAACATGACAGGATGTGTCTGGAGAATCCAGATATTTGTGTTGATTCTGGCATGATTCTCTACAATTAAAAATAAATATTAATATCAGTCTCTCCTAATCATTCTGTACAGATAATGAAAAGGATATACAGTTGTCAAATTTAGTTTAGGCGATTTCCCGACCACCTGGGACACTAATAATTAACTATTATTATATATTTGACGACCTCCGTGGTCGAGTGGTTTGTACGCCGGGTTTCATGGTGTCGCCGACTCGAGAGGTCCCGGTTTCGAATCCCGGTGGGGGCAGATGTTTGTGTGATGAATACGACCATTTGTACTCCAGTCATGGATGTTTCATATTGATTTTCTATATAAACATACTTATATATGTACTGTATATGTATTCTATCCGTTACCCTAGTATCCCATAACACAAGCCTTACAGTGCTTACTTTGGGGCTAGGCTAATTGGTGTGAGTGTTGGACATATTTATATTTATATTTATTTATTTTATTTTATATATAGACTAAAATAATTTAAAAATTGATTTGATTTTCCAATAATTTATTTCAGATTTGTTTATCAAGATTGCCAACTCCAGGTCACCCGTGGGCGTGGGATGGGCATAGGTACTACGAGTGCATCCCAGACGTGGACAATAAGCCCAATTGCCCACCGCCTTCGCAACCCCTGCGCCAGGAGCCTTCATCCTGTTCGGAGCCAACTCCGCCTGCTAAGAAATGAGGAAACTGATCACGTACATATCGATTTTCTAAAGATATTTGTGACAGCTTGAATGCAAAAACTAAAATTAAAAAAGTACGTGTTTTTTTTTTATCAAATTAGTACTAAATGTATCCCGCGCTTTTTTCGTATGGAATTTTGTTGTAAAAAATCGTTATGAATTAGGGTCCAGGAAATCAAGCAATTTGGCTCCCAATTTTCTTTGTCCTACATGGATTTATGTACTTGAAATTTTCACAGGTCATAATGAAAAGCCCTAGGATCAAAATCTATATCATGCTGAGGGGCGCTTTTATTCGCGGGGTGGTTGCCACACCATCTCAGGGGAGGCTTCATTTCCTGGACTATAGGTAGTAGGCACCTCAATATCTAGTCTATTTTCCCTCGAATACTTCTAAACTTATTTTGTTGTTTTTATTTATGTAATTATAAATATAAAAATATATATATGTAATTAACATGGGATGATTGTATAGTAGTATATTCCAGCAGACGCGAAGTTTCAGCATATTGTCACATCAGCATTGACTATCCTTACCACGTCAGCCTGCAAAAATGTGTCTTCACTTCGCGCCTCTGCCTATTTTAAAGGCCCCCAGGTTTTAAGACAGGAGGATATATATCGCGATTTGCGAAAATTAGTGCGACAAAGAACAAGATTGTTTAGATTGGTGTTGGGCCACCAACCAGTTGCTACTGAAATTCCATAGTCATTTGGAAAGTCAGTGGCAACGGTGGTAAAACACAATAGCATAGGTAGGTACTTAGATTAGAATGCTCGAAGATGGCGGCCGAAAAATGGAAAAACTACAAAAAATTACCGGGAAAAATACAAGAGAAGTAGTGTTTCTTTACCTGGTGCAACTCTTTAGTTTCTGCATCACCGACGGTCGGTTAGCGCCAGAGAATTCGATTTCATGGGCTCTCTAGTCAATCAAAACTGCTTAAACTAATGTAAATATAAATGATCGACATATGAGCTCTGTAGATACCACAGTGTGTAAACAGAGAACAATTTAGCTCTTTTCGGAAAGATGTGTTAAAAAATCGTTCCTTTTCATGTATAGGAAAAAATGTAAATACAATTACATTTTTCTTCCCATACATGAAAAACATGAAATTTTTCTTAAAAATTCGACTCGCCAAGCAATCTATACATAAAATACCAGAATTTCAGTTCTGTAACTCATTCTGTTTACGATCTCAAGACCCGTAACATACGGACAGACACACAAACAAGTGACACCAATAGGGTTCTTAGCCTTTGCGTACGGAATCCTAAGAAAACATTTTCTACTGCGTGATTTTTCAGTAACATTATCAAAATAATTTTAGTAAAATATAAAAAGTTTTTCTGTAAAAAAATCCTGATAATTTTCATTTTAAATACAGATGCCTACTATTGGTACTTTATTTTTAACACTGTCAAAAACCCAACTTCTTGTGAGAGCTACCATATCTGAAGTTAGTCATTCTATATTTTTGTGTGCAGAATGTTTCTGAGCGCTAGTTCAAAATAAAAATTCTTGACAAGCATGTTTGACGTTGCTTCAAGCCTCATCTGGCGTGCTGCATCTCTAGTCCAGTCATTATGTCGGAAAAATCGGGTTAGAAATGCAAATGAACCGAGAAAGCCAAATTTTGGATATTACGTGGGGGGTGGCTAGAAAAGCTTAAGTTCAAATTGTCGACCAAAAAAACCTTGTGGGTTTTCCGCCATCTTGAAAAAAAGGGTTAAACTCAGTTTTTTTATCATAACTCGGTTCCCCGTCGAGATACGAAAATTTTTATAGAATACTTTTTTGTTGCTCTTTGTACGATCTACAATTAAGGTCCTATACATTTTTCACGTATCGACCATCGTTGTCGAGATATTGATAAAAAAAGCCACAAATTTTGGGAGAAATTTTTTTTTTCGCTATTTGCTTCTTTCTCACGAAAAATACCGAAAAATGTTTCGAATAAAACTTGTAGAGCCTGTTCAGACCTACAAATTCGTTTTTTAATTTTTCATTTTCGAGAAAAATTACGACCTCCAGCGCGCCGCAAAGTCGGCGCCAATGCGCCCGACGCCGGAATGTGCGTCGCGCCATGGCGGACGTGCGACGGTTGGAGTGTCTGCATGGGTCAGGAGGCGTGAGCGTCAGAATGGCCGGTCACTACCCATATTTTACATCGAAATAATTATAGAAAGTTGCTACCTAGTTGCTTCTAGTTGCTACTAATCGTTAAATAGTTGCTACCCCCGATTAAAACAAACTTTTAAGCTTTTTAGGGTGACCAGCCATTCTGACGTCAGAATGGCTGGTCACCTATCCAGTGAGAACAAACTGCGTCACTAAATGGAGATTTTTTTAAAGCAATAGTTGCTACTAGGTTGCTACCTTTATATATATCGTTTTGGACCTCCCAGCTTTTAAGGATAAAGAGTTATAATCAATTGAGCGTTCAGACATTATTAAAACTGAACGCCTGTAGAATTATACGAGCAAATTCGAAATCAAGTGCATAATGGGTATTGCATAAGCAGGCGCTGCGTAATAGAATTTATTGTAAAATTTGTCTACTATACATTATGTAATGTTTTTAGTTGTAATAATATAATGAATAATATTATTATACCGTGCGAAACAAGACAAACTAATTTTAATTTCTGTATTGAGTTATTTTTGTTTGTTTGTAAAAAATATTTCTGATGAAGGTAGCTAAATTTTTACTTTATTATGCAGAACAGTCTACTGTTATTTCTGGTACAATTATCGCATTCAAAGCGTTGTATTGTTTTATTATAGTAAGTTAATACCAATTGTTGAGGAGCTCGATGGCGCTAGCGCATTTTGCTGCGATTGTTGAAATTAAGCAACATTCGCAATGGTCGATCATTGGATGGGTGACCGAAAATCTTCTATCTCGAGTTCCTCCGTGCTTCGAAAGGCACGTTAAGCTATTGGTCCCGGCTGCATCTGCAGTCGTTAGCACCCGCCAATCCGCACTGGGCCCGTGTGGTGGGTCATGGCCCAATCTCCCTATGCCATCCATAGGGAAGACCTGTGCCCCAGCAGTGGGGACATTAATAGGCTGATGACTACCAATTGTGTGACGCCGGGCTGTCGTAGTAGCGAGAAGTTACCGACCCGCACTTATTAGGTGGAGGGTCGAACGGAGGTGTCTTGACGATGGAAGTGGACTGTAGCTGGCGAAATAAAACCACTCAAGATTCGTTGTCGAAGAAAGTTGGTGTGCGCTGGTAACGGATGGCCGGTAAGAAGTCTTCAAGATCTAGGGAGAACCGCTAATTATTCCTTCTTCTTATTAGTAGGAGCGCCGGTCGCTGAATGACATAAACAAATCTCAGTACCAAACAAATCGCACCAGTAAAGTTAGTTTTAAACAATAATCACTATGAATTGATTTCAATTATTGAATTTGTTGCACCTGGATTTGGTGAAATGGGCCATTACAAGGCACATTGCAAACGTGGGAATATATGGCAGTGTTACAACGATCTGAATAATAGAATTACAAAAAGTAATAAGAAAGTAATGTGCTGTATAATATGTTTAAAGAGAAGAAACACAACTTCTTTTTATTAAATTATTATTGTTAGTCAATATTTGTTTTATTTACTGCAATAATGACTTTAAATAAGTTTGGGTATTGCATAAGCAGGAAGTGGCGCCTGTTCAAGCAATACCCATTATGCACTTGATTTCGAATTTGCTCGTATAATTCTACAGGCGTACAGTTTTAATAATGTCTGAAAGCTCAATTGATTATAACTCTTTATCCTTAAAAGCTAGAAGGTCCAAAACGATATATATAAAGGTAAATATATATATAAAAAGCAACCTAGTAGCAACTATTGCTTTAAAAAAAATCTCCATTTAGTTACGCAGATTGTTCTCACTGGATAGGTGACCAGCCATTCTGACGTCAGAATGGCTGGTCACCCTAAAAAGTAGTTTATTTTGTTTTAATCGGGGGTAGCAACTATTTAACGATTAGTAGTAACTAGAAGCAACTAGATAGCAACTTTCTATAATTATTTCGATGTAAAATATATTATACTGCACATTACTTTCTTATTACTTTTTGTAATTCTATTATTCAGATCGTTGTAACACTGCCATATATTCTCACGTTTGCAATGTGCCTTGTAATGGCCCATTTCACCAAATCCAGGTGCAACAAATTCAATAATTGAAATCAATTCATAGTGATTATTGTTTAAAACTAACTTTACTGGTGCGATTTGTTTGGTACTGAGATTTGTTTATGACATTCAGCGACCGGCGCTCCTACTAATAAGAAGAAGGAATAATTAGAGGTTCTCCCTGGATCTTGAAGACTTCTTACCGGCCATCCGTTACCAGCGCACACCGACTTTCTTCGACAACGAATCTTGAGTGGTTTTATTTCGCCAGCTACTTCACGTCCACTTCCATCGTCAAGACACCTCCGTTCGACCCTCCACCTAATAAGTGCGGGTCGGTAACTTCTCACTACTACGACAGCCTGGCGTCCCGCACAATTGGTATTCATCATCATCATCATCATCAGCCTATTAACCTCCCCACTGCTGGAGCACAGGCCTTCCCTATGGATAGCATAGGGAGATTGGGTCATGACCCACCACACGGGCCCAGTGCGGATTGGCGGGTGCTAACGACTGCAGATGCAGCCGGGACTAATAGCTTAACGTGCCTTTCGAAGCACGGAGGAACTCGAGATAGAAGATTTTCGGTCACCCATCCAATGATCGACCATTGCGAATGTTGTTTAACTTCAACAATCGCAGTCAAATGCGCCATCGAGCTCCTCAACAATTGGTATTAATTTACTATAATAAAACAATACAAACATTGAATGCGATAATTGTACCAGAAATAAAAGTAGACTGTTCTGCATAATAAAGTAAAAATTTACCTACCCTCATCAGAAATATTTATTACAAATAAACAAAAATAACTCAATACAGAAATTAACATTATTTTGCCTTGTTTCGCACGGTAAAATAATATTATTCATTATATTATTACAATTAAAAACATACATTACATAATGTATAGTAGACAACTTTTAAAATAAATTCTATTACGCAGCGCCTGCTTATGTAATACCCATTATGCACTTGATTTCGAATTTGCTCGTATAATTCTACAGGCGTTCAGTTTTAATAATGTCTGAACGCTCAATTGATTATAACTCTTTATCCTTAAAAGCTGGGAGGTCCAAAACGATATATATAAAGGTAGCAACCTAGTAGCAACTATTGCTTTAAAAAAATCTCCATTTAGTGACGCAGTTTGTTCTCACTGGATAGGTGACCAGCCATTCTGACGTCAGAATGGCTGGTCACCCTAAAAAGCTTAAAAGTTTGTTTTAATCGGGGGTAGCAACTATTTAACGATTAGTAGCAACTAGAAGCAACTAGGTAGCAACTTTCTTTAATTATTTCGATGTAAAATATGGGTAGTGACCGGCCATTCTGACGCTCACCAGGAGGCCTACTCTATTTCAACGAAAAACGAAATTTCGATCGAAATATCGCACGTTCCTTACTCTGTTTCTATTTCATTTCGAAAATTCGTTCGTCGTTCGTAATTCTGTAGTGGACAGACATGCGACAATGTCGCCAAAGTCGAGATATTACTCAATGACGATCACGATGATGAAGATTACGATTTTTCGACCGTCACAGCATCATTTCCTGCGATTGAAGAATTTACCCGACTCGAAGAGTGTACCGAGGAGGAACTTCAACAGCAGCCAGGACCATCAAAACGAAGAAAAACGTGTGACAAAAATGACCACGTGTAAGATTATTATTTTTGCTGCATAAACATTTTTTGATTAATAAATTTCATGTGTTTGATTTATAATTTGGCTGGATTATTCATTTATTTTGTATAGCAATAAAACCCTTAACCAATAATTAATCAATTTTTACGTTGTGGATACAACCGTGCGAGCGGCTAAATCGAAACCGGGCACAGTCTTACTCACTTTGCGGCGCGCTGGAGGTCGTAATTTTTCTCGAAAATTAAAAATTAAAAAACGAATTTGTAGGTCTGAACAGGCTCTACAAGTTTTATTCGAAACATTTTTCGATATTTTTCGCGAGAAAGAAGGAAATAGCGAAAAAAAAATTTCTCCCAAAATTTGTGGCTTTTTTTATCGATATCTCGATAACGATGGTCGATACGCGAAAAATGTATAGGACCTTAATTGTAGATCGTACAAAGAGCAACAAAAAAGTATTCCATAAAATTTTTCGTATCTCGACGGGGAACCGAGTTATGATAAAAAAACTGAGTTTAACCCTTTTTTCAAGATGGCGGAAAACCCACAAGGTTTTTTTGGTCGACAATTTGAACTTAAGCTTTTCTAGCCACCCCCCACGTAATATCCAAAATTTGGCTTTCTCGGTTCATTTGCATTTCCAAATGTATATAATGACTGGACTACTCATCAAGTTTGACATGCCTGTCGAACAATTAACAACAACACCACTAAGAACGAAATTTGACCACACAATTTTGATTGTCTAGGAACCCCATAAGCTCGATATCGACGCGTTAAAGCAAACTGATACTATATTTACAACAAAATATAGGTATATAGGTATCTTAACTTGGACGAATAAACTTCAACGATTTATAAATAAAAATATTTTTAGTCAAATAAGATAGGCATGAACTCCTCCAACTTGGAGGAGTTTGTGGCGGACACGAATTAAACTAAATTAACGCCACTGTTCAAATTAAAAGGTCACGCACGTGTAAGCAAGTTTACAGAGTTTGTGCGTGCCATCCGACACTTCAATCATTTCGTGTGGTCAGTAAGTTTAGATTGTTAATTAACATGTGAAAGTTAATTTATTATTCTCAGCAAGCAATCACTGCTTACTTTTATATCAGGAAGTGTACACTTCAAATTTAATGATTTATTTTAACGACTCAATTTAATTTAAATGCTTCGCTAAGCCAGGTCGGGTTGTTTGTTTTTTTTTTTATTTCAAAGAAAGCATCAATTTTAAACAAACATGACTTAATAATTGCACTTACCTGAGTGCGGCAAGATATTTTCATGGACGTAGTCATTACATAAATGACTGTGTATTTTGCCTTGATTAACTATTTAGTTATATTTTTATTTTTAAATGTTTTATATATTAAATGACTTACTATACTTATTTTAACTAGTCGTATGAATTTTACTACCATATTAGCGACACCAGTTCCTGCTGCAGAGAATACAGAATATAAAATTTCTCCAACTAACTGAGCTATATTGCTTATTAATAAGACTAATAAGGTGTATGTGACTAATAGCCGGCAACGCGTGATTGGTACCCTTGATGCTGCAAGTGTCCATGGGCGGCAGTGACCACTTACCACCAAATGGACTGCCATCTCGTTTGCCTGCATAAACATAAAAAGATGCTCAATTCATTAACATTTGCCAATTTGCGGTAATTTGCGGTGTACTGACAATGAGCCAATTTTATTCTAGACCATAAGCTTATTTTGTTACAACCATTTCAAAACAATAAGGTAGATTTGTCCTTAAATGTACGTATCCCTAAAACAAACATGTTCTTTTCTGAACAAGCACATTTGACGTGACAGGTTTTGCCGCCTTTCTGTGACATAATTTTGATATTAAATAATTTGGAGTTTTGCTCATGGGCTCATTTTCCATTGGATTTCCCATAAGTTTATCAACGTTTTTTATAATGTCAAGAAATCGAAGGAGTTTCTGTTACATTTACGATTTTAAGTGTTTTCGACATTCAAACTGCTATTCCAATTTTATTAAAAACATGATCTATTGCTTTGAAATTAAAGGTAAAATTTCAAATACCTTTGATCCATATTGATACAGTTTCCTTGTTGTTAGAAGCTCCTGTCCTAAGTTCTAAGTGTAATTACGCAGTCTCTACAAAGGAAAACTTGTCTGTTTTGACATTTTTAAGCGAATTATCGGGCAAGTGGGTCGGGATTAGGAATCAATTGGTTTGAAAGTAAGTATCTTCATGTCGCAATAAATTCTTCTAAATGCGCATCAATCATCCTTCACAAGGACATTAAAATATGGAGAATGTTAGTACTAGTTGTTGTTGAAGAAGTTAGAATGTTAGTTAGTGTTCTGAGGAGTTATTCTCTCTTATTCAGAGGACCACGCGCGCTGGCTTACGTTGTCACCGTCTAACTGTGGCTACAATTCCAACGCGTACAAAGAAATTTGATGACTCGTTTCTGTGTCGTACTATCCGTAAATGGAATTCTCTGCCCGCTCACGTGTTCCCTCCCTCTTACAACCTGGGATCCTTTAAAAGAGGCGTGAAGAAGCAACATGCAGGCCGGCAGGGTGAGGATGGCTGGTGTGGCAGGTAGAACTGCTGTATCAGCTATCTTCGCGTCTGGACTTCACCTTCACTTAACATTAGGTGGGTTGGAGTCATTTGTCGGAACTATCTATAAAAAAAAATGGGTGCGTGTACTTATGTAGGCGCGTGAGAAGTTATCCTTCTTTGGCATCGTTTAAAATTAGTTTTTAATTGCATGCAAATAATTGATTACAATAAATTAATAAAAAGTCTGGAAAAGGACACAGTCAATAAAGTTCAGTTTTAATTTGAAAAAATAAATAAATAATCAAAATATTCAATTAAAATCGCTACTGAATATAATTTATTAGAACATATGTGATTTGCACTTGTATGAAACTCAAACACGTATTCCGAATATACAAACTAGAAACATGTGGATAAATATGGAATACCTATAACTGTTACTTTATTACAAAAAATAAAGATGTGGTTTTTGGTTCTACTACACCAATGGTCAAGAGATGGCGCTGTAGTCTCCTGAATCGCGCTTTGGTTCCGTTGTTCCAGATTAATAAATACTTTTGATAGGCCTTCACAATGCAGTCGTTAGCACCCCACTAAATAGAGATTTCAGAAAAATAAATACTTTTGATATTATAAATATGAATACCTATAACTGTTACTTTATTACAAAAAATAAAGATGTGGTTTTTGGTTCTACTACACCAATGGTCAAGAGATGGCGCTGTAGTCTCCTGAATCGCGCTTTGGTTCCGTTGTTCCAGATTAATAAATACTTTTGATAGGCCTTCACAATGCAGTCGTTAGCATTAGCACCCACTAAATAGAGATTCTATTTCTATTTTGTTGGTAGATTTTCATAATGTGCGGTAAACACAAAAGTAACGCATGAAGTTGGTCGCTAAAGCGACCAACTTCATGCTTTTAAAATTTTGTGTTACAGTGATACGCGCGCATCTTAAAATTTCACTCTCATAATTTTTTCATAACGCGCCTAAAGAAGTATAACTTCAAAAACTTATTGGCATATCTCAGGCTGTTTCAGGGGCCTAACTTAGCCCTTGGGATACGATTTCCGACGAGACTTAAAAATAAGTACTTACCTAACTTTTGCTTCTGCAAATCCAACGTTTATAATAGTTTTACAACCGTCTCATCAATTAAAGTGAATCATGATATTAAAATAGCAAGGTTTGTTTCATAATGTGTTTGTAAGCGAGTACCTATGTAACATCAAAAAGGTAAAGATTTTTTCATAATTTCCGCTCCGCAATGCCTTTCGTCTACGAATAATAGAAGCAGATATTGTTAACAGGCTCGATCTTCCTATCGGTGTATACTAAAGGAGACACGTGTTTAGCAATTTGCCTTTTTCCTTTGTTTCTTTTATGCGGTAACACGACGCCTCGGTCAATTGAATTTGCTCATTTTCCCCTGTTACGAAGGGAACATTCGTATTCAAAGAGGAACATATTCCATCAAACCGCTTTCATCTGATTCTTATACAATTCTATAAACACGTTTAAGGTATGTTGTGTGAAAGTGCTACCGCCTAGTCGGTCTGCAACTCTCGCATGATTTCTGATTATTAAGATGCACATTGGTAGACACTGGTGTCGATTCTGACATGATTCCATAAACCTAAACTTAAATTTGACAACAGTACCTTATCATTCTCTATAGGTACAGAATGAAAAGGAGAGACTGATGTTAAATTTAGTATTAAGTTTAGATAACCCTGCCAGAATCGACATCTTTATTTAATATTATGTGAATATCAAAATTTTAATGTTATATTTAAACCCATTATCGTCTTCAACCCTTGCATCAAGTTCTACCATAATTCATGAACTCAACCATACTGTAAAACGTGATTTCATTAACCACTTACGAAGTTTTGACTTGAACTTATTAAAGGTTTGGCTTTTAATTTTCTTCGTGTATCAGATAGATTACCAAAAAGTGTTGGACACGTATTTTTTCTTTTTTCTCATAATTAAAACATTACAGAGATATATTGATATGAAAAGTCGCATGACGTCACGTTTTGGTAAAATTGTACCTTGTAATTGTACTTAAAAGTGACGTCACAATCCTCCACTCGCAAACTTTGACGCGCTTTATCTTTGTAATTTTTTGGTTGATTGACAAAAGATAAAATACTTTTCCATTATGTGTTTTTAAGTTACATCGTTACTAACATTCTATGGACTGTATAATATTGTCTGAGAATAAATTATTATTATTATTATAATTTTTTGAATCATCTGACGGACTTATAGAATTTCGTTTACCTTACCCCGTCGTCACCCCTATTAAACATTATTTCCGAATAGATTTTCAAATATTAATAAAGCCAGTTAAACCCATCCTGATTCCTTATTTTATATCATTCTGCTTGTTAGGGTCACGTACTTAAATAGTAAAAACGGAACTCTATTGCTGTCACTCTGTCGTCTGTGTGTCTGTCCGTATGTCACTGGTATTTTTTATTTTACATGAAAAGGAGACGATTTTTCTAACGATTAACTCAGCATGTAACACATCATTGAGCTGACTCAGTATATGAGATAAGTAAACATAATTTTTATTAGTATTTATTTTAAATAACAAGGAAATGGGGGGTTGTCATAGTTGTGATTTTTGGACCATTTTTATTACAGGGTTTATCCTGATTTATCTCAAAATCAAAACTCGTTAAAAATGTGAAATGTTGGTATATGATGTCCCACATGATGTTTTTAAACAAAAAATAGTGAAAACGCCGATTCAACATGAACTTTTTAAGTTTTGATGAAAATAAACAAATGATAACACGGGACCCTAATACAGCGAGGCCAGACTTGCGCTTGTCCAGTTTTTTACAGACTTCTGTGCTGTAAATTTTACGACTGTAGTTATCTATATAAAGGAAAGTATTTAACTAAACAATTCAACCTAATACGTATAAGGGTCAAAAACACAACCACAGACACCATTTTTTAATCAACCATAAATAAAAAAAAAGTTACGTCACGTTTATCTTACATATAACTTTGTCCTATAGTTTGTAGGTCACTTCGTCAACGTAGTCTATTTTGCCAAAAAATAGTGTCCAATTAAGTCATTGAAGGCGCTAAGTGAAATTTCTCAAGTGAACGCAACGTTCAGCTGTTTTATGGCAGTTTTCAATTAATTTTCTCGGTAAGATTATTTCAGTTATGTGTTTTGGTACCGTACATCAATAGAACAGGATAACTATATATAATCATAAATTCATTAAAATGCTTTTCTATTTCCGTCAGTGTTGTGTATTGGCGTCCAAAAGGAGCGACGATTATTTAAAATAATACGAAGCTCTGAAAAATCAAAATCATTTCCATTATGGGTTACCTACAATGCAAAGAGATGGCGCTGCCTTGCAGCATATGAAAGGCTAGAGAAAATTCGTCACGGCCATCAGGGCCGCGGTAGCATAATGAACAGTGCATATTTGCCCGGATAGCGAAGGGTGCGGGTTCGAGTCCCGTCTGTGCCTGGTCCGTGTGGAATTATTTCTAGTAAAATTGTCTTTACATTAAATCATCTAGCACTTAAATGTTTAAAAAATAAAAATATAACTATAATTGTTATTACTTCTTTCAAATGTTTAATACTTGTAAAGGTATTCATTCGACATTGTGGGTTACCTACAATGCAAAAAAAGATGGCGCTGCTTTGCAGCCTAAGAAGGGCTAGAGAAAATTCGACACGGCCATCAGGGCCGCGATAGCATAATGGTCAGTGCATTAGCCCGGATAGCGAAGGGTGCGGGTTCGAGTCCCGTATGCTACTTGGTCCATGTGGATTTTTTTCTAGTTAAATTTTATTTAATCATTTATGTTTTAAAATAATATGTTCCCTGAATTATGTTATATAATTTACTTAAATTTTTTCTTTACAATTTATTTGACTGTTAAAATAAAAGGCTTTTAATATTCAGAAAAAAATTCAATGATAATGAACAAAACATCAACAAAAATCTTACTTTCCAACTGGAGAGGAATATTTCATCTAGCTTGGTACCTATTTTGGATTCTAATATTTCTACTCAAAATGCAACAGAATACATTAAGATCGTAAGTTACACATTGAGATCGTTTCCTCACAGTAAGTGATTAGAGTTAACCTATAGGTACCAATACCAATTTATGCCTCCACTATGATCCACCTGATAAATTTCTAGCGCTGAATTCGATGTTCACCGCACAGTTTACATCCTGTGAGCAGCCAACTTCTCTCAGAGCACGCAGTTATGTACGGTGAATACGCTTTCGTTTCGATTTCGTGAACGTGTTTAAGGTGAGTCCACTCTTCGGCGCATGATCGGAGCCCGGACGCTTTAACACACAGTCAGTACTTCGATAGACGCAGGTCGAGGAGCGCGTCGCGCATTCTGAGAGTCGGTAGTTCACAATAATGACTGACAATACCCCCCGCGCTAATCAGCCGTCTGTTACACGGAACAAGTGAAGGGTCCGACCCTATCCTAAAACTATGGCAGGTGCCAGCCGTTCGTAAAACTAGCAACAAGTTAGTTTTCGTGTGTCTGACTTTAAATCAGTGAAAATTGAAAATGATACAGGACAGTGATACCATAGCCCTCGCTGAAAGGGTCGCCGCCTTCAAAGGCGACCCAGAGAAACTACGGCAAGCTACAGAATTTGTAGATCAACTCATACAGCAAGCTAAGAAAGAGGCAGAACTAAAACAAAAAGAGAAAGACAGAAGTAAATTCGTAAGTATCAATGTATATTTAACAACGTAAGGAAAAAGGAATTGATAGGGCGGTAAGTGTTACGAGGAGTGTAGTGCTGCTGTAGATTGCAAAGTTCAGCTTCTTCGATATAGCAACGCTGATTTATCATCACAGATTCTCTTTAAAAGCATACATTCTTCTCGAATATTTTCTGCATGCTTCACATCAAAATGTAAAAATAACGAATTTTCCACCACTCATCTACACTACTACACTTCACTAGACAACGTTAATCAATACGCTTCGTATTCACGATGAATCTGTATTACCACATAAATTGTTCGCTCCACAGCTATAAAAGCAGACGTAAACACACGGAAACCTGAAAAGAGATTTTTTTATGAACAATAAAATTACATAGGTACCCAAACAAACTTTGTTTGTGGGATTGTTAATATTCCATCCTTCGAGCGTGGGATCTAATCTTGCTTATCTGTATTTGACTTACAAATAAGCCGATGATATTTTGGTAAAACTGTATTGATGTTTATGAGATTATACATGGCACATTTATCTGATAACCGCGTATAGTTATTTGATCGATGGTGGTCTCTTGCTTTACAATGCATTGCTTTGGCTGAGTACCAAACGATTGGCATGTGACATTACAGATAGATCAAAGTAGGTTCGCTTTAATCAGTTCATCGTTACCGACCGGTTAAGAATTTAAACAGTGTTTGCTGAAAAAATTAACGATCCTGTAGTAGGAAAGCAATCAAATGTTATCTACATTTACGGCCACACCCAGAGGCGTCAATTAAATTAAATGGTTGTCAGTATGATATAGGTAAATATTTACAAAACGCCGAAAGGATACAAATTCAACAGCGTTAAGACATCTTATTTGAAATCTCAGACCACAGACTAATAAGTTTTTATTAATTCTAATAGTTCAGGCACAGTTTTTAATTACATACCACTTTTCATAGTTTTATCTAGCTTCGACTAATGTTTACAGCCATTGTTTTCAAACTTTATTGCGTGATTACGGACTATTATCTTTGCTACTACAGCTCTCGCAGTAACCATTATTCTACCAATTTTCTCGACTGCCATCGCATAGTTTCCATAAAAACAATAGTAGCTTTTTATATTATAATTTATTGGAACGAGATAGATATTATTAATTAGATAAGAAATGTTTTAAAATTTTATTGATTTTTATAATAACATTAGACTTGAATTGCTGGCTTTTGCAACGATTTTATTTAAATCTTTAATTTCATCACATTTTTATACTTTTTTTTTATATTTCAGGAAGCACAAGAAGCGGCTGCGGGTAAGTTATTGAAACTACAAATTATATAGTATATTACTATAAAAAACTAAGGACAATGATAAAAAAACCCAAAACCTACACAAACGACCCGTCTACTGGCCTGCAAAACTAAGTATCACATTGTTTTAAATTTCAATTATTTCTAAACTATAGAAATAACAGATTTAAAATAAAAAACGTTTTTTAGGAAATTTTATCAGCTTTCTTTTTGTATTACAGATACAAAATTAAACTTATTTTAAACTCCTTTTTATTTTTTAAATATATCTTGGGTACTTAAAAAGTTATTGCAACTTTGAAAGTGTGATACTTATTTTTGCGCGCGAGGTATCTCTGATTTAACTGATCAACAAAATTTTAACTTTTTTTTACCACACGTAAACTTATACAACATTTTGAATGTACTGTGGTCACTAAACAATAATAAATCAATGGAAAAAATATACATATCAGGTTTCTTTGTGACATCAAGTCATATATTTTCATAAAAAGTACAAAAAACACTAACACTTAGATATAATATTCCCCTAAGTACAATAAATAGCTATGATTTTCGTGAATGTTTGGTTTTTGGTAGGACTCTTTTAAGTTTCCAACAATAATTAAATTAGGTTTCCTAGACTCCATTTCCCTTGATAGCGCTTTTCTATTAAGGAAATGTCTTGATGAAATCCCTTGCCTTATTTTTCAACACCCAAATTCGCGGAAAAGTAATCCAGATGAGATTACAGATGATCATTTACTTTATCTTTTAATTCCGTCTAAATCATTGATATACCAAAAGGCAAATGACTAGATTCTTGTTTAGCCCAATCTAATAGGAGTCTCACAGACGCACACAACATATATGTGTGGAACCCAGGATTTATTTTAGTGGCGCACAGGAGAGCCAAAATAGTCTAAATAGCACTTTTCCATTAATGGCGTTGGCGTATTAAGTTAATAGGCATGATGACGGGGTAAAGTAAACGAAATTCTATTAGTCCGTCAGTTAGATGATCAAAAAATAATGGACGTATTTTTTCTTAGGGCAATCAACCAAGAAATGACAAAGATAAAGCGCGTCAAAGTTTGGGAGTAGGGGCTCGTGACGTAACTTTTAAGTGAAAATTGTACAAAACATGACGTCATGCGACTTATCAAATCAATATATCTCTGCCATGTTTATATTATGTGAAAAAAGAAAAAATACGTGTCCAATACTTTTTAATAATCTACTTGATAAACGAAGAAAAAAAATTTGTCATCATCCCTATTCTCCACACACATAACAACAAGTGTCTGGGTTATTACAACACTTTCACGGCATATTTATAAAGCATCAAACATAAGTGTGTTAAATGCAATTGTAAACACAAAATGAGGCAAACACGTAATGAGGTCAGTAATTAATATATACCGTCACAAAAAAACTGGATGTGATTGAAACAAAATAATAATTATTTTTGAATGAGGGTACATCAAAACTAATAAAAATTATCATAAAGTTCGGTGTGACAAAACCAGTGTTTACCAGTGTTTTAGTAATAATAAGTGCTTAAATATAAAAGTACTTAATCATGGAAAAATAAGTAAAAACATTTAATAATGCTTAAAATCTAAAATATATTTCGTTTCTGTTGGGCTTGGGTTTTTTCCATTCAAAATAAACATTATCTTTTAGTATCTAAGCTGCATATACTTTATAGAGCTTAGTTAAAATATTTAGGCATATATTAGCAGTTACAAATTTTGTAGCCTCCTTAAATGTACACCTGGGTTGCAAGTCCCGGGAACTGCTCAGAGTTTCTCTCTCTACCACACGATGGCCCAGCACCCGCACGGTGAATCCATGTAAGAAGTTCATCTCCTCTCTGAAAATATACAGTGCAGGGTCGGATTTAAGGCAGGGCAGGCGGAGCTGTGGGGGTCCCCACAAGGGTTAAAATCTTAAGTGGTCCGGACCAAATTTAGGGGCATCTACTCCTTCGATGCCCAGGACAACCCACACTTTTAAATCCGGCCCTGATCCAGTGTAACAGTAGTTACACTTCAGATTTTTCTGGAATAAATTAAGGTTTCTTTTAGTTGTTAGTAAGAAATATATTATAATATATATTTAAAAGTATATATCTTTATATATATAATTCTTCTGTGAGTGTGTATGTCACTGAACTTCTCTTAAACGACTGGACCGATTTTGATGAATTTTTTTGTGTGTGTTCAAGGGGATCTGAGAATGGTTTAGATTCACAATTTTGTCCGCTGGACAATGTTTTTTTAATTAAATTTTTTTATGGCGGTACGAAGTTCGCTGGGTCAGCTAGTGTAATATATATATGTATATGTAAGTGTATGATAGACAATTATTATTATAATGTCAATTATTAATTTAAATACATATATTATAATAAAAATGCGTTGACGATTTGTGTGATACCTAGAGTAAAGTTTCAAGAGATGTCAGGGCAAGTCGGGGACACATCAATGTGGATATTTAGTATTTTTTTTATTTATTAGTAATTTTAGATTATTACGAAGGGAATTGCGGCAAAACCGTTTAAAATTCATTAAAATATTCACATTTTCACAAACGCTGTTTTCCATCGGAACCACCATCATTATTTATTTATGAAAGAACAGGAATTGCCTAATTTGAATACACGGCCTTTGATGTTGTATAAAACATCAGTTAGGTCGTACAGAAAGCTTTGTTATTTTCCAATAGAAAACATTCATTTAAAAACCATTTATCTGTCAAACTGCAATGCAATTTGATGTCAACAGTTCCAGTGATATATTTTTTTTCCATTATACAATATAATAATTACACTAATATTATAAAGGCGAAAAATTCTGAGGGTGTGAGTGTGTATGTTTGTTACTTCTTCACGTCGAACGACTAGAGTGATTTTAATATAATTTGGTATTGAGTTAACTGACACGGACTGACACCCTGGATTATCACATAGGCTACATTT
Organism: Chilo suppressalis; assembly: GCA_902850365.2. Lineage (NCBI taxonomy): Eukaryota > Metazoa > Arthropoda > Insecta > Lepidoptera > Crambidae > Chilo > Chilo suppressalis. Next base: position 11,037,337 of record OU963907.1, read on the forward strand.
TACTGCGGGAAAATATCCCTAATAAACCGCGGGTAACACAGTGGGGTACAGCCAGTAGTTTTATATAAGTAGAAGTGTATGTCGTCATCATACTATTCATTTAAGTATCGAACTAGTCGGGCAATAGTCTCGGATACGGACAAACTGATAGACAATGTTTCTCAAGTTTATGTTCAAGAAGTATCACTTTATAATATTTTTTTATTAAGAGCATTAATCTGCTCGATTCATTAAATCTAAAGATTTTTTTTACCACAAAAAATTCAACTCTGTCAAGTTTTCAGGTGGGACTCGAACATGCGTCTTCCGCTGACAAAGCTGATGCATTAACTGCTGTTAATAAGAAGTAGGTTCAAGCCTGACTGAAACCTTAACCAAGTTGATATTTGGGTCAGGCCGTAGATTTTGCCACAAATAGCGCAATGGTGTCGCAAAAATTTCTACGAGTCCATAGCGCAGAGTGACGTAAAATGGTAACGCAAAATTGTTAAGGAGTGCATACAAGATATGTAACGTAAGGACAGTGCTACAAAATAAAACACACTTTTAAGAGGTAAGTATGACAAACGTCAACTTTTATTCTTATCTTTAAGTCTTAAAAGGTGTTACAAAAAAGCGGAGAGTTCTATTGCTAGAAATACAATTCCTTCACAGGAACTAAAATCGAAACCTCAAAAAAAAACACAAATATTACAAAAGCTAAAAAAACACATGCAAGCCTATGTGTGTAAGCTCCTTTATTTGGTAGCGTAAAATTAGTAGCGCAAATTCTACGCCCCTGGTATCGCAAAGTTGCATAAAGTCATTTTTGCGCAACTGTTGCGCAAACAAAACCCATTATATCTTGATATATAAGCTATTTTTTAATGTAAATTAAGCCTTGAAAGATGTCAAACATTTCATTAAATCGTGCGCAATAATAAGTATAGATATAAATCAAAAACTTACCGTGATATATCAAAAAACACTCTCCGCAAAAAATATGACACTTCCTTCTTTCAAACGATGTTGATGTTGGACTGACAAAAAATATGACCGCTGACAGCGTATTGACCATAGACAAAGTATATTCGGTGTTGCCACTACTCAGACTTGAATACTGCTATTTTTAAACACAACCAAATGGGCATTTATTAGTTGCGGAATAAAAAGTAGCGCAAAGGAATGGATTTTAACGTTTTTCGAAAATGAGTGAAAATTTATGAAATTTCTTAGGTAATAGGAAACGATATTTAAAATGTGGCTAGCTAACTATTATTGTATAGCGTAAAAGCAAACAGACTATCAAAAAGATTTTTATTTTTGATTTTACTGATGCTCAAAGTGCACCTCTACCGGGGCGGATAAGCGTATTTTACGAAAAATTCATCGCTTTTTATAGCAAAATATTTTATAAATTTCTAAGGTTTTGAAGATATTTAAATATATTTATTGATCTCGATTCATCATTTGTGAGGAAATATGATTCTGTTATTGAAAAAAATGTAATTACCGTACTTTTTTTTTAAAATGTGGCGGAGAGTTATGTTATATCTAATGTGGCAAAATTTACGGCCTGACCCATTTATCTAGCAAAAAAATCTGAAGTATCAGTTTAGTTATTTTCTACTTCACTCACAATCTCTACCAGCTAGTTGAACGCCACTTAAATAGTTCGCATAACCAGATTCAGCTCATTAAGATAAGCGATAAGAGGCTTCTTGAATTTAAGCTTCAAAGCGTTTACTGTAAAGAGTAATAAAGTTTCTTACTTGTCAGTCTTTTGCAAGTTTACTATGGAGAGCGTGTACTAAGAGCTACTCGTATGTACTGTGATTTATGTATCGAACGGTATAGTTATCAGCTAGTCAATGATAAAATACAACTAGTTTAGCCGCAACTTTGTCTGCGTGGAAAAATTGGTTTTCCATATAAACCTTGAACCCTCTTAAAAGGTGATTTTTTGGATAAAAAATATCCTTTGTCCTTTCCTGCGACTCCAACATATTCTATACTTACCAAATTTCATCTAAATCAGTTCCGCGGTTTAAGAGGTAACAGACAAACAGACAGACAGAAATACAAAGAGACAGACATACTTTCGCATTTATAATATTAAAGTTTGGATATTTCTCAAATCTACGCTAAAGACGAAGTATAAGAATTTATTTGGTGAAGCTAAAAGACTCGTCAGCCAAATACCGGCTGGCTGCACTCGACTTAATATATTGCAGAGCCAGAAGAATCGTTGGAGATATAATGGTGCTATCTCGATATCGGCTGCAGGCTGTAGATGCAGACAGCACTTGCAGCGGCTGCAAAAGGGCCTGCGGATGCAGAAATGGTTTATATCCATTTGTGTGAAATACATTTCACAATACAATAAATAAATTCCACTTGCGCGTGGTGCCTGCAGCCTGCTGCCGAAATCGGAGTAGCACCTTAACTGAATATAGCTTCAAAGCCTCAAATAAGTAAAGTAACAATTTAAAGCAATATTAATTTCTCAAAATAAAAAAATATATTATAATCAACATACAGAACCTATTATCATTCTACGCGAGTTTATCTTGCAGTTGCGGGGTTTTTTGATTGAAAGCATCTTTGAAGAAGACATAGTCATAACAAAATGATTAAAAGCCTAAGGTTTGTGTCTCAAACGTGACGGGGCACTGCTAGAAGTTTTTCCATTTAAAATTTTCCTCGAGATACAAAGTTTTCAGTGAGTTTGTGTTTGGACTTTGTGCTTTATGACAAGAAACATTAGATGAAAAGGAAAGTTTAATTACTTTAAACCTCTTGTTTAAGCAGATTTTAAATTTCCCAAGGTTTCGTCTTTGTCGGTTACTTCTAAATTTCAGGATATCTATTAGGAAATGTTTGTAATAGATCATTAAATTTTACCCCTTTCATATTTAGTTCAAAACTAATAATAAAATATTCTTCACGGTATTCCGTAATCTTGTGATACTACAATTTGTTTTCAACAAGAAAGCATTCATAACGAAAATAAATAATTAACAATCCCCGATCGCGTTGTATGAAACATTTTTTTTTACATTTACTAGATGAAATATAGTTAAAATGCCATGTCAAATGGTAAATGTGTAAAATTTTGGCAATTGGTTATTTTTTCTCTAGTATTTTAAAGTAGTCTTTTACTATGTTTACTATAAAGTCCACATTGCATTAACTATAGTCACATTTGATTATCGATAAAACAACGCGGTCTTAATATAAGTAATTATTGTCAATCCATTTTATTGTGGTATTATTACTTAGATTCAGGATAATAAAGAAAATTTCGTTTTTCCATTGATCCTACCGAACGGATCGGGCGGGACCTCTAATATTTCGACCATGCGGAAAAGAGATGTGCTTTGCTACCCTTTTATTCAGGACGAATAATAATGAAATTTGAGTCTTAACAATATCGTAACAAGGCAGAAAGTTAAGGGACTTTAAAAATATTTATTCCATGCCCTTGTATTGAGTACCAAGGCTTTTTAAAGATGGAAGTTATGACTATCACTGGTAGTCGCACGTTCCATGGTTCTTTTGTTGTCTGAGTTGGGTTTCGCCAGGTGTGAAATGCACGACCGACTATCTACCTTTACCTTTTAACCTTTTATGAATTTTCGCTTTGAGAGATTTAAATTGAGCTTCAATTTGTGCCTTTCATCTTTTTTTCTTACAGCTCAAAGACGTCCTGAATGAGTGTTAGGAAAAAAATATTGGTCGATTCAAAAGAACTTTGAATGAGTTAATTTTAATAAAGTTTCAGTATAGCCATTTAATTTTACCCTCAAGGAAAAAGCTAATATTAGCAAACTACCTTGAAATTAAGTAAAAAAGAAAATATGAATTTTGAAATGTACTTATTAAACATTATATTGCTATTATGTTCCGTCAATAAAAGTTGAAGAAAACTTTGAATCCCTTTCGGAAGATTTTATAGCAAATATGCACTATAGCAAAGTGAAAAATAAATATGAAATAAAAGCCTAATTATAAATAAGATGCACCCAAGAGCAACGAAAAAGGTCGGTAATTACACTTATATTTTTTCTTATGAAATTGAATGTCAATATTTTCAAATAGGTACTATCGTAACATAAATTAAATATTCTATCTACTATCAACAGAGTAATAACATAAAAATATCTGTTGATATCGACTAAAATTAGGAATAAACAAGACTAGAAGCGGATTTCTGAAATAAATAGGGGTGACCCAGATGCTCATCAGTTTATTTATATACAACATGACCCAATGAAACAAAAGAAGGCTTTAGTACTTAAATAACAATAACATAAATATGCCTTTTATTCATAGGGGAAGGTTTAATAGTCCTTTTATATGTCCAATAACTCTTTCCGAGTTATTGTAAATTAAAACATGCCCTTAAGTGAAGAGATTTTACCTTCTAGTAGCAGTAGTCCTGTTGTTAGTCCGGTACACCGAAGTATTCAATTTTTCAGTTGCGATGGTTCGGTTGTATAAAAGATAGATAGTGCAATCCACGAAGATGCGCCCCACCAATTTTTGGTTGAAGGATAATTAGTGATAAAAAGATAATTATCATATTATTATTTATTATTATCATAGATAATTAGTGTGTACCGATAACACTCAAATATTGGCGGAAGCTGGCACACATTTACTATAAACGGTTAGGAGGAATAGTGGGGCGCGTCTTCGTGGATTGCAATATCCACGTCACCGGTATTAGCGGAAAGCTGCATTTGTTTGTGATTGTCTTTTAGTTGGCTCGTACAAACTGATGAAATTTATCAGTCTCAGTATGATTAAGGACTAGGTAATATTTAGTTTTGAAATTTTAAGTAAGTAAGCGAGTTCTACTAATAGAACAAGATGGAAGAAGGTCTTAACAATATGAAGAATATATAAATAATGAATATGTATAGGTTCATTTACTGATAAGAACAAAATATTTTCAGGAGTACTTGGTTATCACGAGAAATAAATGGAAAGTAGGCAGTAACCTCCTTTAGACTTATGTTATCTTGGTACCTACATCCGATAAAAAAAGGTTGTTTTATTCCAGTAAACTTAAAGATTTACTAAAAAGCGTTTCGGTCAACCGAACTAAAGGACATTCAGTAACAACATCTCTCCGCCAACACCGAACTACTGATAGAAGGTGAGGCTCAATAGTCAGGGTGACGTGTACAACCGAACTACCGCAAATGAAAAGTTTCTGTAGTTCGGTGTACCGGACTGTTGCTACTGGAGGGTAAAATGTCCTTACTAAAGGGAAGCTTATAATTTACAATAACTAAGAAAGAGTAATAGGATTATATAAAAGTCTTATTACACCTTCCACTTTAAATAAAAGGCATATATAAATTATTGTTATTTAAGTACAAAAGGTTTCTTTTGTTTCTTTGGGTCATGTATAATTGTTGTATATATAAATAAACTGATGAGTATCTGGGTCACCCCTTTTTATTTCTGAAACCAGCTTCTTGTTTTGTTTATTCCTAATTTCAGTCGATATTAACAGATATTTTTATGTAATTAGTCTATTGATAGTAGGAATATTGCAACTAGAGGGATTTTACGAATTTTGTAATCCTCATTTCACCACTTATTCACTAGCAGTGCCCTCCTGTCAATGCCTAGGGATGAAACAATACGAGTAAATACAAGTAACGACTCGATACTTTTCTGTCGATAGCAACTACTTTTGACATCGATACTTTAGAACTGAGAACAAGTAGTATCGTAAAGTAAGTACTTGTATCGGTACTCGGTCGGTCACTCACCGAGATGTATAAAAAAAAACTCATAGGCAGTTTATTTACTCTATGGTAAGGTTATCCAGTTGCAATTTTTGTTTTCCGAACGCATCTTTTGTACTGCTCAGATAGCAGCCTTGCGTATAATTTATATTTATTCAAGTTTATTCCGTCAGTCATTCTTTCAGGCATCGATACAGTATCGAGTAGGTAAAAGTATTGATACCTAGATGGTATCGTTTCGTCCCTATCAATGCCGTCTAAGTGCCACAAGATCTTGGTCGCGCTGTACCTTTAGCTATATTATGCCCGGCTCTTAATCTGCCCACGAGCTTACAAGGTTACGTTTGTCGCGTATCGTGTACCGGAAATTCTTCATTATTCGAAGCTGTTTGTTTCGCCTAAATTCTTAACGAAGATCGCACAACTCAGTAATTTAACTAGGTCACTACGTTTTCTAAAAAAAAATTTTTTTAACTTGCTTATTGCTTTGCAAAAATATGCAATCACAAATTATGTGTAGTTTGAGACATCATGCTTGGGAAAAACCAAAAACGTAGTCCGCTCTCGGTAGAACGTACGTCTGAATTTTCACAAAGAAATAAAAGTCTTTCAGTACTTACCTATTAAACAATTAAAACTAAGAATAATTTAAAAATTGATGAGGGACCCTATATAAGGAAACACATTTTTACTCGACCTTCAATCATTGTATTTTTAAATGTTAAACCTCGTACGATGGTACGGATCACTTTGTATCTATGTCCAACTCGCACTTGGTCGAATGTACATCGTTTTCCAGTTTAGGACAACATTTTTGTTGCCTCTAAATATAATGTTAAAAAAAGTATAAGTTACACTAAAATATCTTTGCTAGTTCGAACTTGAAAGAAGAAGCTGCAAAATAAATGATTGCGATTTTCAATTACGTACATACTTACTCGAACTTACAAGCTATACGAACATACATAATTAGCCTAGTGTCCCTACCGTTGGGGCACGACGTTTCTGTATGGATGGAATTGGTAGGATAGACTACACGCGTGCACAATTCTGATTGGTGAGTGCTAACGATTGCAGGTTCATTCAGGATTGGCCGGGACTAACGTTTTAGTATACACCGTGAATTTTAAGTTACCTGAGAAACTTAAAAATCGTGTACCTATATAAAAATAGTGCGAACAGTAATTAACAGTAAATGTTCGTACGTTTACACCCCCATACTAAAATATTGATTTTTATAATTTTTATTTTTTTAAGCATGTAACTGTGTGATGTTTAAATCTAAAGAAAATATAACTAGAAAAAAATCCACGCGGACCGCTGCCTTGCAGCTTATGAATGGCTAGAAGAATTTCGACGCGGTCATCAGGGCCGCGGTTCTATAATTGGTCAGTGCATTCGCCCGGATAGCGAAGGGTGCGGGTTCTAGTCCCGTCTTCTGCCTGGTCCGCGTGGAAGATTTTCTAGTTATATTTTCTTTAGATTTAAACATATTGATTGTATTCAAAATTTCCTAAAATGGCATAGATCAATACGGCCGACGCTATGTAAAACGGCGACAATTTGTAAATAATATACCTATTAAATTAATTATTTCCTTTTTATTTTTTATTATAATATTTATTATTTTTAATATTATAAATCATTAATTTTTATAATAATCCTAAAAATTTAACAATTTAAAATAAAAAATTAAAAATGATAAATATCATGGAATTATTATCCGTTTAAAGTATGTCCGATCCTTTAAGTAGTTTTATTTTAATCAGTTTATGACAATTAAAATGGTCAAGGTTTCAAATCTGCACAATTAGTGCATGAAAAATTTCGATAAAATTTATTAAAACATTTTTTTGCGGAAATACAACCAAAATCATTGTCTGAATTACCTTTCGTTTTTCAGGTAACTCAAAAATCACGGTTATTATTGAGCCTTCGGGAACACGGAAATGTTTGGTCACCCATCCTATGAGCGACCTACAATCGTGTAAATTAAGCAACATTCTGAATGGCTAGAATGTTGCTTAATTTATACGACTGTAGGTCGAACGCGCTTACCATTCATACGAACCATATAGTTAACGTATATATAAAGGCTCCATTGTTCTACGAATAAGGAAGCCTTATCACTCCTAGGCAGACCCCCATAAAAGTTATTAACTCCTAAAAGGGTCTTCTACTCACAGGGCTTCATATTATATTTAACAACTAACAGAGAAAGCCAGAAGGAAAAGGTAGCCACTAAGTAGATAAACCAAATGAAAGCAAGTTGCATTAGGTATATAACATACTTACTTACTTTTATCACTTTAATGAAAATACCTATAAATAAGAGACATAGAAGACGTATTGAGACCAAATATAAATTAAACTCAAACCTCCTTATTAATATTTGAGGGATAAGTTTAGAATAGTTACGCTGTGTTTTGTTCATATCACTCAAATGCCATTTGCCATTCAATGAACAGAGACTAAACATAGAGTGACTAGTCCAAGCTTAGTCTTCATTTATAATAAGGGGGTAAATGTACTTTGGATACAGGTGTATTATTATTTCTTAACTAGCAAACCAGTGAACCAACTTCGGATATTTTGTGTGGTTTCGTTTGAAATTCGTGATTTCTCGAAAACTGGAAGTGCTACGTTACTCAAATCCGGTTTGTAGTCTTATCAGACTATTCTTAACTTATAACTTAAATATTCTCTTTATCTATCTCTTACGGTTTGGCCGCTGAAACAGCACCACAGACAGAGGGACGGACGGACTTGTCTAATAGATAAGAGATGTTTTTGTAATTTTATTTTGACGAAAAAAGTTTTTGTGTTTCTAAAAATATATTTAACTTTTTACAACATCAACTAACTAGTAAGGCACACTCTGGCTCGTTATTTTTTTCATATTAATTAAAATAACCAAACAGAATATGTTCATTGTGCCATTTTTTTGTTTTTGAAGCTATTCATCAGATCTTAACCAAATTGATATTCGTTACAATCGGACTACACATTTGGAGATATGTGCGAAAAACAATAAAAATAATACTCCGACGAATTAAGACCCTATTCCTTTTTTAAGTCGAGTAAAATTTTATCAGTAAAGACGATAACTTAAGGTATATTAAAGCTTTGGAAAGGTGTTATTTTTGTATAAGAAAATAAAATCATGTTCTCATAGATATAATCTATACAATATTTTTTATGCGCCTCTTAGCATTTCAAATAGTATTATAGTAATATAGCTATTACTGAATACTATTGCTTAGTATTAGTTACTTGAAATGCTATGAGGCGATATTGTTAAGTGAAAATGGGAACGAGGCCGCGAGGCTACCGCCAGAAAGGACTAAATTTTTATCCATCATTGTTTTTACAACTTTATTAAGATTAAAATTTGTATATTTTCTAAGGAGGAACTAAGGATTTTTGACGACCTCCGTGGCCGAGTGGTTTGTACGCCGGGTTTCATGGTGTCGCCGACTCGAGAGGTCTCGGGTTCGAATCCCGGTGGGGGCAGATGTTTGTGTGATGAATACGAGCATTTGTACTCCAGTCATGGATGTTTACTATCTATTTCTATATAAATATACTTATATGTGTACAGTATATGTATTCTATCCGTTACCCTAGCATCCCATAACACAAGCCTTATAGTGCTTACTTTGGGGCTAGGCTAATTGGTGTGAGTGTTGGAAATATTTATTATTTATTATTATTTTATTTTTGTGTGTAGAAATATTTACTTATATCAAAACTTTTGTTGAAAATTTACAGTACCATTCTGTATCTAAGAAGGTCATGGCTAGACTGCGATCGAAAAAATAACAATACAAAAAAAATGCATTAGTTGGTACTGAACATAAATACGCTTCCTTTTTGTTTCTTGTGGTGGCCCCTGTTTCCGCACGTAAACTCTCAAGTTAGTCCATTGTGCGTGCAGGGTTGTGGGACCAGCCAGCTTAGCCAGCCCCGCTCCTACCAGAAGCGCAGTAGTCTCCTGGGACACTCACAGGCTTCAGGGAACGTCCTCTGTGAACCGAGGAAGAGCGCCCGTGGTTCCGCCACACTCGTGCATTCCAGGACTACTTTTTAGATTGCCTACAACCCTCGGTGTTGATCTAGCGAGGGTTGTGACTCTGTATGATTCGTTGGCGCGTCGAAGCACAAAGTCGACTGAAGGGTAGTGGTAGTAGTGGCTCCGGGCCTTCCACGGTATGCATTGATAATTCTTGCCAGTTCGTCGGCTGCGTCATTTTCCATAGAGCCGCTATATCACTTAATCCATTGCAAGATGACACTGTTGGTTATTGCCATTTGTTCCAGCGCCAGGTGACATTCGTATATTAGCCTTGAAGTTTTGCTGTAGTTTTCCAGGGCTCTTAAAACAGCCATGCTGTCAGAAAGTATACGTATCTTATAATTGTTGACTTACGCTTTCTTTATTGAAGTGTTCATGGAAAATGTGAGAGTTCTCTACAAACATGTACCTATAGTTATATAGTTGTAGAGCTATTGCACATTATAGTATATTAGAGAAAATTTCTAATTATGAGCATTTAAGTAAAGTTTCGGAAACCATTATAAGTAGCTAGGCACTTGTTGGCTGGGGTAACTTTATCTCTGACATCAACTCTGCTTCTCGACATCATCTTTTCCCTTAAGCTTCGCTATACCGCGAAGGTTGTCTGGAAGAGATCGCTTTTCGCGATAAGACCGCCTTTGCCCACATTATTGCTAAATGTATTCTTTGTAACTATGTCCTTTTGTATGTGAGCAATAAAGTGTTTATTATTATTATTGTTTAACAACTGAGGCTCCAAAAATTTATAGATTGAGATTTAATTAGATTTCTTGTCTTTACAAAGTATTGTTAGTTTAAATTTTATTGCAAAATTCTATTAAACGTTCTTCTTCTAAATACTTATCTTATATTACGTCCCGGTTCTAAAATATGTAAGACCTATTACTTATATATCAGGCGTTTACACATTAAAGTACCTGCGGTTTTGTATTATCAAATCAAACTGTATTTTTCTTTTATCAAGAAAATGTTCTCGCTCAATTTTCACGTCACGACTTGTTATGAATTATTGTATGAATATTCATTGCCTTATTACCTAAAGGATAGAAATGGTAATGTTCCAGCTACAAAAGGTAATGGTCTCGTTCGTATACAAATGCAAAGAGGAAGTATGTCACGTGACGTAATACAGTGTTATTTGTAAGTGTCCTCTAAAAATGGAGGATACCTCACTTTTTGCTGTGTTTTTTAATACGGAGGAATTATAAGGAAACCCAGAATAATATTGGCACAGCAAGGTAATGACACTGAATGTAAAACATTGAATTACTTTCAAACTTTGTAAATTGAAAATGGTAGAACGAACTCATTAGAACTTGAATAACGTCAATAAGTGTCTGTAAAGGTTTATGGTCTTATGTTGAATAAACTGATTTTTGTTAATTTTGACTAGGAACCGACTACTTACATTAACTTGACTTTGACTTTATTCCAATAATGTTTTTCATCGAAAATTCTGGTAAAACTATGTGTTTTTTTATCTATTAAAAAAACTCTTAAAAAGAGAAGGCTAGAAAGTTAAAAAATCTTTCGATAAAAATTAGTAGTACTATAACTTATAAAATAATAACAATTTTTGTAGGAAAACACAAAACTATTTGGAACAAAGATGACGCACTGACGCTAATACGGGTAATTTGTGTAATAGTAACATGATAAAACAGGACTAGATAATATCCTTACTAATATTATAAAGGCGAAAGTTTGTTTGGATGGATGTATGGATGGATGTTTGTTCCTCTTTCACGCAAAAACTACTAAACGGATTTTAATGAAACTTTACAGTAATGTAGCTTATAGATCAGAATAACACATAGGCTATAATTTATAAAGATATTGTGTGAATTTTCCAAAATATAACGATAAATGTCATTTAAGTCTGAAAAAATTCTGCAATCTGCGAGCTATTCAGGCGTGTGCTGCAAAAACAGTTAGTGCTACATGTATATAATGTATGGTGAAAATATTTATCTTAAATAGTCCTACAAAAAATTCTGCGACACCATATATATCTATCTTTTATGAGTAAGCCATTATTGTCAAAATAGTGAACCATAAATACATATATATATATATATATATATATATATATAAGGCTTTTGAATATTTCCGACTGCGAATCTGCCAATATTGTTGCGAATATACCTACACCGAACACATTTATATTATGTTTTTGCAATAATGACATTGTCTTATTGTTATACTTAGTACACTCTACAAGCATGTGCTGAACGTCATCGACTGAAGAACATTATTTAAAAGTCGGGTCAACGTATAGGCTACATATTATCACGCTATCACCTACGGGGAACGATTTATGAACCTTTATTTCTAACTAACTCTACGCGTACGAAGTCGCGGGCGGCCGCTAGTAAAAAATATAATTAAAAAATTCCGTCGCATTGCGTTCAATTTGCATACTTCAGTCGAGCCTAATAATCTACGCTAAAATGAAAAAAGAGCATTATGATAACGTTGCAAATTAATAACGCGACCGTAACAAAGAACGGAGCATTTATAACTTTACTCTGTTTAAAAAAGAGCTTTATTTCAAAAACAAAAGGCTTTCTATGCAATGAGTACCTATCTTCAGTTGTCGTCTGCAGATTAATATTTTTGACACACCGCAATTTTTCAGTGGTGAGATGCGAGTGTGCGTTCCATTGTTACTACCTACGTGTGGTTGGTTTACAGTTTACAATGAACGCGAGTACGTATGTATGTACTTGAGTAGATGTGTGGTAGAGAAAGGAGAGAACAAGTAAACATTTATGTAGTTTAAAACCAAATGTATACATACTTAACTAACATGCAAACACTGTCACCACAAAATGTAGAGTTGGTAAATTAAAAACAAAAACAAGCAAGAGATTCGCGCCTCCTATTGCTCTCACCTCATTGGATGGGAAACTAGAAGTAACAAAAGTTATTAGGCATGCAATTTTACATACCTTTTATTTTTATTTTTGATGTGTAACATCTTTCCTCTCGCTTTCCTGTAGTTTGTGGGAGTGATTTCGTGAAATGGGACGAAAGTGTAACAAGAAGTCGCGAAAGCGCGCGCTATTTGATTTGATTTTAGAACATAATGCTTATACCTTTTGTAGTAGGTTTTATTTCTTTTTTTACTAATATAAGGTGAGGTTTCAAATGTTACATATCATATGCGACTACTGTAAGGCTCGCTCGTTTTTTTTATACGATGACCGTTTAAGCGCGGAGAGAGCGCAACGCTCAGCCGAATGAGATATTTTAAAAGACCGACGCGTTTTTGAGGATACTCCTTAAATAATGTAAAAAAAATAACTTTTATGACATAAAAACAAGAAATTTATTTTTTATAAAAATGGACATACCTACGTCAATGCATTGACCATTTTTCGCATTAGGTTGTTTTTGACTTCGTCTTAAATTATTTTTATTTATGACAAATAATACATATATGGCAGCCACTTTAAAAATAGTGAAATGGCCAAAATTTTTACTACTGAATAATCTTAATTGCTACCGTAGACTACCGGTAGTCTACCTTACTATTTGGTAGACAACGGTAGATTTATTTACTATTGATTTACCTTGATACATTTATCTCTATCTGTAGGGATTCTATTATCTATATAGGCTCGTATTCAGCGAAAAAGGTTACATAGCTTAGGTTTTCTGCTGTTGTCTCTCCTCGACGTTTCATATCCGTCTTTATCGCGTCTACATTTGCATACAGCTCCGGCGATAACCATCTTTGTTTACGGCTCATATGAACGACAGGGCGAGAGTACTTACTACGCCTCGACCTTGCCTCGGCTGTGTCAGATATGCAATATTCTAGTCGACAGATGTAGATGAGGAAAGGATGCTTTGCATTGTTATTCATTTGTTTTTGGCATTATTGGTTTAATTTCATTCATACAAAAAAAAACTATAGTTGAAATATTTAGGAAGCTGGTTACTGATTCGTTCCAGGGTACGCGTTATTGGCTGCGCGTTCCCTGGAACGCCGTATACATGCTTCTACTCTACGCGTACCTTCTACGAGTTCAAGTAAGTATGGATAACACGTTCCAGAGTACGCGTAGCTTAGTACGTGCTCTGGAGCTCGCTTTCCGTACGCAGTTTGATAGAGTAACTTCATAAGTTATCCTAAAATATAAAAGCAAAATACTATGGAGGATTTCATTTATGGTCTATTCGTAATATAGAAAGATGTTGAGCTCCAGCCCTAGATACTCCACATAAATGACATTTAATATAAATGAAAAATTCACAGGGAACGTTAAAAGTTATTTATAAAAGTTAAAAATATTAACGCAACAAATTACAAAAGAAAATTAAAGGAAAATTCTTTTAGCACAACGCGCGGAGATAATTCGTTTTTCAGATGTGACAGGGAATAAAACGAAATTGTTTTTCTTGGATTCGCTCGTCCATCAAACGTGATTTAAAAGTTAATAGTGTTTTTCTATGTAAACTTGTATTTGTTTGAGCATATGTGTTTTTTCAGAACAGCGCAGTCACAAACACATCCTCTTATCAACTTAATAATGAAAGTCCTTGGATTTTTTTATATGTACCACATACCATATATAACATTATCTACAATATAGTGATACCACACGTAATAGGCACTGTAATAGTTGAAAACCTTACCGACAAGGTCGTATTAATCTCAATAAGTATAAATAAATCAATAGAGTCAATCATACGAACCCGAATAAAGCATCGTGAAAACCATCTTAGAACACCCGAATCCAATGATCTACTGCAGATGTATATTAAATGTTGACTGCTAGCTCGTTTGCCTGCATCAACATAATAAAGAGACTGTCAAAATTCTATAAGTATGTGGAAGTGAGTCTAATTACATCAGAAAATAAGAATACATAATTGGGATAGGCTTCCTTTAAGAAGTTTTTCATTATCGCGAATTTTTCCGTGGAATTTTTTCTTATGTCAAATTGGAAATTCTCGTGATATTAAAGTGGGGCGTGAGGGTGAGAAAGACAACCAACCTTATTAAGGTACTGTATCTAAAGCATTTAATTATTGCAGTCACGCTACATTTAACATTTTTAAGTTATCGTGTCTGAGCGGACATTAAAAATTTTTATATAAAGATAATTTTACTAGAAAGCATTTGTCCTCGGTCCAGCTATCAGGCTGAAACCTCGCCACCGGGGGTTGCGACGTGTATATGTGAAACTCCTGCCCATTCATTATAACCAGCTCGGGGCACAGCGGGGCCTTACTCACTAAAAACAGATGGACTGGTACAAGAGCATCCTGAATACTCTGTATAAAATACAGGAAGAAAAAAAACAGACATGTGCTGTTCACATGCGACAGAAGTGAAACCTACCAAAATGTTAACACGTAAAAGTCCTTCAGCCGCCAGCGGCTTTATTTGTTACCAGCTATTTTTATTTTATTTCTTTTGTTACGTTTTTCTTATCTTAGGGTTTTTTCGAAATATTTATTTATAAAAAAAACCATAAAATTGCAAACATTGGAAAGGTAAGGATTGTTGATAAAAACCAATCCTGTATTGTAATAAACAACTTAGACACCTAACAAATGTTTAGTACTTAACTATCCAGGTATTGTAAAATACTGGGCAATTTAAAATAAATAACCGAGCCACTATCTAAAACCAACACGGGCTGTGTTGGTTTTAATTGTCGTAGTCGTTGTTCTGTTTTGATTAAGTCATTAAATAATAAATACGTATCCAATAATTTTTGATAATATACTTGATAAGACGATGAAAAAAAATAGTCATCATCCCTATTGTTTTAATAAAGATGTAGCTAGGTACCCCACTAAATCATAGTATATGTATACCATACTTTCTCAAAATGTATTTGCTACATACAGCTGTAGTGTATAGATAAGTACTGTGAATTACCCTCAATCCGCTTGGTATTCGTAAAATGCTTTTGTGCCATTAGCTTATCAATAGGAGCAATGAAATGTGCTCTGTTTGTGCCGGAAAAAGATAAGGGCCGTTCGCGTATTATTCGCAATAAAAAGGCGAACAATACGGTGAGCAATCCTAAGAAATCATATTCGGTATTTCGGAATAGAAAGACTTTATCCGAGGAAACGTAGTATTATCCTTTATGTAGGTTATTTCAAAGGTAGACAGGACTTGCTCCATATAAGTAAGTATAAGAAGAATACATGACATGGCACAGGATGAGACAGGAGGTTTCAAGAATTGTTCCTTTACCTATAGAAATAATAATTATTTGGTTTTAGTAAAATATTGTTATGTCGAAAAAGCTATTATGGTATGTGATTAATAGAGTTTGACCAGGAGCATCACTCCCATGTTGCTTTAAAAGAATGAAATTAGTTTAGATATAATTACAATAAGAATTTTTAAAACCGGCCCTAAATTGTGTTAATGCTGATAAGTTTCTTGCACCCTTGCTTCTTATCAGCTAAAAGATGTCCTGAATGGGTGGTATAAAAAATAATAGACGTGTCAAAATAGCTTTCTATAAGTTAATTTGAAAAAAGTATAATTTCATTTCATTTCAGTGAAGGAGAATTCGCGTTACAAACAAACATTATATATCATACAGTCGAATTGAAAACCTCCTCCTTTTTAAAGTCGGTTGATGGGTAATGAAATCGATTTTCGCTTCATATCGATATATTATATTAACATGTACGTGAAGATACTTCATATGTTGTACACAACAACAACATGTTCCATTTCTTCGTTTCTTTCTCCCTACAGTAGGCATACTGGCGACAAGATCACAAAGCTAAATTTACTGTATATAAAAAGTCTCTGACGCCATAAAACTTTCCATGTTCTGGCCTTATCTAAACGCGCCCCATTGTGACTTATGGTCTCTCCAGGGTGCGTCATTCTCTATACGTCTCGATATTATCGAAGCCCAGCTATTTCAATCGATAACTGGTCACAAAGGTCAATGGTAGTTCCCAATATTCCGCACGCATAATATCACCATTTCTCGCTTGATGCGTATTTACACAGAAACCGTTATTCTACTGATAATATCTATCTGTACTAATATTTTAAAGAGGAAAGATTTGATAGTTTGTTTGTTTGCATTGAATAGGCTCTGAAACTACTGGAACGATTTGAAAAATCCTTTTACATTAAAATCCTACATTATTCCTGATGAATATTTTCAAAAAAGTTAGGGTTCTGTATCAAAAATTCGATAGTGGAACTCAGGGTGTGACAAAATATCTTGAAATAACCTTATATCGCTGACGCTGCGTTGACAATAGAGCAAAGTGATGTACTAACATTTTATAGGGAACATAAATTTCTACAAAAAAGTCCACAATATCATATGTCTAACTTTTACAGTTATGCCACAACTAAAGGTCCACTACGGTTTCACCCGCGTTAATTTGAGGAATATATGCATATGATGTTGCGGACTTTTTTATAGAACTTTTAAATGAGAACAATTCCGTCATACATGAGTTTTGTGTAACTTTTATCATTTACGCAGCGCATACAACGGAATCTCCCAAACTGAATATTTTTTCCCGTTTTTGCAACACTTTACATTGATACTCCGTTCCTTCGTCTTCTCCAAGCAGGTACTATCTAACACAAAAAGATATTTTCACATCGGTCCATTAGTTCCCGAGATTTAAGCATTCAGCCAAAAAAAATAGTGCATTCGGTACAACGGGTCCTAAACTACGCAACCAAATTTTCACTATTAGTTAAATAATAATTATATAAAGACATTCATTGTATAATACAAGCCTGTGAACAAAAACTAAAGTCTACACACCAGTACCCCTAGCACGAACCAATATCGAATTCGTAACGTTTGCGAGTCCGTAAATGTCAATGTCGAATTTTGTATGGAAACTTGAACAGCAGCGCACAAAGTAAGTAACGAGAACTAAAAATCAGTACACATTTGACAATGACAGTTTGGACTCGCAAACGTTACGAATACGATATTGGTTCGTGCTAAGGGTACTGATCTACACCAAATTTAGGCGAGGGCGGGCCACTAGTGGTTTATAAATCTAAATAAAATATTTCTAGAATAAATTCCACTTTCACATTTAATATTACTTAGTAAGAAGTGAAAGTTTTTATACTTGTTCTTCTTTGGTCCCTGTGGAATTCTCAAAAAACTGAAGTTAACGCGGACGGAGTCGAGGGTGGCCGCTAGAGTCTATGAATAAAATGTGGTTACTTACGTACAAGGAAGATTATAAAGCATTTATTGAGCGCAAAAAGATAAGAAGATGACAAAAGAAGATGACTGATACAAATTCAAATATCTATTTATAACTAGTCCGTCCGCAACTTTGTCCGCGTTAATTTAAGATGTTTGGGAATACCACAGAAACTTAATTTATATCCAGGAAAAAAAAATATCCTATGTCTCAATCCAGGCAATAAACTATATGTGTACCAAGTTACATTTAAATCCGTTTAGCCGTTTTTGTGTGATTGAGTAACAAAGATAGGAACTTTCACATTTATAATATTAGTAGGATGTAGAAAGACACGGAAGAAAAAAGTTATGTACAAAATCAATCGGGCCTAATGGCGCAAGTACACTTGGTCGGTAGCCCGTATTCGGGTGCACGAAAGACATTACTCGAATTCAGGCACCCGAAGCAATATTTACATTCTACAGAAAATTTTACTAGAAAAAAATCCACGCGGACCGGGCAGCAGACGGGACTCGAACCCACACCCTCCGCTATCCGGGCGGATGCCTGACCATT
The DNA here is from genome assembly GCA_902850365.2 of Chilo suppressalis. Lineage (NCBI taxonomy): Eukaryota > Metazoa > Arthropoda > Insecta > Lepidoptera > Crambidae > Chilo > Chilo suppressalis. The sequence continues at coordinate 11,055,901 of OU963907.1, forward strand.
ATGCTACCGCAGTCCTAATTATCTGTGTCGAATTTTCTCTAGTATTTCTTAGGCTGTAAGGCAAAATTTAAACATCTAGCAGTTAAATGCTTAAAAAATATAACAATATTTACATTGTTTCTACTCGAATATGGGCTGGAAGACGGCGTCGGGTTGCCAAGAACTGGACTTTGTGCATTTACACATAGCCGTTTGTCCGAATTCCATAGGCAATCGTATTTGGACTAACGACCAAATGTAATTGCGCCATTATGGTAGATAATCATTTAACATTGGTAAGCTCCGTATTAGTTCTATAGCGAAGTCTCATCTGAATAGGCTATTGTGCCTATTAAAATGCTATTAAACAACTAAGTAACTAACTTTGTACACTTGTGCATTAAGTATAAATAAATAAATAAGTAAAGTACCTACACTGTGTTCGCGTATATTTAAGAAAAAAGGAATGGAATTGTACAAAAACTTAATTGTTTGCTATAATGGGCTTAGCGAAGCCGAATGAAATAAAAAAAAAGTGAAAAAGAAAATTGTATTCTGCTGGGAAGTATTTGCTGCTACAGCGTTTAGTAAACAAGCTTTACGAATTTTGCTCTTATTTCTACTTAATAAAAGCTCCGTCTATCTTAAATGGTATTCATTCACCAATCTTGCCCTGATTGTGTTTATTTATAAAAATAAAAAATCTCGGTTCAAATTGAAAGTATATTGCAAATCCATCCAATCCAATTTTCCATATTATTAATGTTATTTGTAATAGTTTTTTTTCTGTTTTACTATAGTATTCTTAAGTAAATATAGTGATATTTATTATTGTTGATAGTGTAGGTATTTATCGTATATATAAATATGTTAAATATGTATTTATAAATATGTTATATATATATATATGTAGTTATTTAGGTATATTTATAGATGTTACATTATGATTATTATATTAAGTAACATGTAGTTTTATCAATTTAATTTTGTTTTTCTTTCTCTTTTACTATAATGCTTTAATTTACTTTACCGCATAATGTCTCTGCTTAGCCCGATGGTTGACTGGTAGAGAATGTCATGTGGCATTAAGTCCGTCATTTGTTACAAAACAATAAAGAGTAAATAAATAAATAAATCCTGAGTCTTCTCAGTCAGAAAGCCTGAAACCTGGACCAAGTAGATTTTATTCTAGCAAAAAATTTCTTAACATTTATACTTTGCAAATACATCGTACACGCTATCATCAGCTGGAATAAAACGTTCATACATATTATTGACTTTGCCTTTGCTATAGTCACTAATAAATCAATTTAGTTGTTATTAACAAAAGGTAGACGTATTAAAATTATTAAACTTTCATCAAAAGTCCAAAACAGTTCATGTTGCTTAGACTCTTTTGATGAGTATAGTTGCTTAGTTAACTTTTATAGCGCTAGTACTTAAGGCCGTCGGGAAGAACAGATATCTTCAAGCAGTATGTACGTCGTAAGGGTATAATATTAAAATATTAGTCTGAAATCACTTACATGAACAAAAGTTGTTTCCATTCCACAAATATTTGTAGAAGCTTATGAACAAACATCGCCTGTTAACCAGATTTTTGGTAAGTTACATAATAATAAAGCGGCCGAAGTATTCTCGTCTGCCAGAGCCAAAATCGATAGACCTCTTTTCCTAATTAGGCACGCTCCCCTCGCAATCCCTCTAACTCAACTCAACTAAGTAAGACTTATTTACCTTTGAAATACTCCCGTTCAAATACTGCTGGATGTAAAATTATGGCTACATTATAAATGTTGCCGCGTTGTTTCAACTGAAGCTAAATTTGACTATATGTAGTTAAATAAAAAAAAATTGAGACATTAACCATGTATTTGACACTGTGGCATAGACTATAGTCAAATTTTATAAATGAAACAACGCAGCCATGCTTCTTTGACACTTGCGCGACGAAACTTCGAGTGGCTTTGGTTCGAACGCTAAATTTAGCGCATTTTCGTACAAAAATATCGTCACGCAGGGGTGGGATAAGCAGACACATACCAGAAATTATACATTTAAACAGCAATAAACCTGGAAAAGTTTTTACTTTATGGCAACATGAACGCAGATATAAGTAAATTATTTTTTATGATCACAGGATTATTTCGAACTGAGAACTTTATAGCTGAAGTAGATTATCCGTGCTTTAAAAAGGTTAAATTAAATGTTAATTGCTTCTAACAAACTATGGACATGTTCTCAAAATAAAGGATATTATTTAATTATTTATTTACTTTTTAGAAAACAAACAGTTCATAACAATAATAAAAAAAGTGATTGTGCTTATCACCCATCAATTCGCCCTGGGTCCGGTATCACTGGTACATGTTTTTTTTTTTCACACCAATTAGCCTAGCCCCAAAGTAAGCACTGTAAGGCTTGTGTTATGGGATACAAGGGTAACGGATAGAATACATATACTTTACTTATATAAGTATATTTATATAGAAATACATATTAAACATCCATGACTGGAGTACAAATGCACGTGTTCATCACACAAACATCTGCCCCCACCGGGATTCGAACCCGGGACTTCTCGAGTCGGCGCCGCCATGAAACCCGGCGTACAAACCACTCGGCCACGGAGGTCGTCTTGATTTTGTGAATGGTATTGTTCATTGTTTATCAATGAGTCACCGATGACACTAATAGTAACGCGAAATCGTAACACATTCGCCAGTTTACCCCCACTGTGAAATGAAGTTCTACTTCAAAAATACATTAAAACTTAATCAAAACATAATTCAAAATAACATATCTAAATTCCCGATCGTTCCGGTACATGGGAAAAAAATACTCGAGGTCAAAGGTAAAAAAAATGGGTATTTCCTTATTTTCTTCAAAACGCTAAGTTTTATATTAAAATTATTTTAGACAAAAAATGTAGATCATACAGTTATCTATAAAAATGGTATTAATATTTTTTTTCATAAGAGCCGTTCCTGAGATATAACGATTGTCATAATATGTACGTCACGTATATCTGTAGCTGTAATATTACTTAAAATATTTTTCTATCGGTGATCGTAACTTAGATTAAAAATATACATATGTATAACTTTAAGAATAATGTTCTGAAGCTTTTAAAAAAAGAAATTCAACTCCACAAGTATCGATATGCATGTTTGTTAAAAACACTCGAAATAAAAAAAAAAGTTTTATTTTAATAATATTTTTATTCAATTATTTAAAATATTTCTCTTTAACTAGGTTATTCTTATTCAAATTTCAACGTGTTTAATAATATATAGCAACGTCAGTTGCTGCTCATCAACGTCTTTTTCGGGTATGTATATTACCAACTTCAAGTGTGCCTTGGTTATCAGCTAGACCCAAAAAACTGGGGTTGGAAGTTGGTCGACAATACATTAGAATCAATTCAGACTTTACTCCTACCTGCGCCGGAAAAACTGCTAAACACAATTTTTTGCAACTATAAAATGGGATGGAGTGCTAAATATGGTTGCAAAAAAGTTGGACTGTTTTGTTCTCTGGCATATACGAATTGTCAAGGCCAGTTGTGTTATAATGTGGAATCACCAACAGTAGAGGATTCGTTTTCTACCAACGAAGAGACATAAATGATACTTCGCCACTGATGCAAAGCACTTACACCTAGGATGTAGAATAAGAAGATCAAGGAGAAAAATAACAAGAAGAAGTAATTGAAGATTATGAATCAGACGAATAACTTTTTCTACTGTTTTTTAATTTGCATCGCATTTATCAATTCCAACCCTTGATTAATTTGATAATTTATTATGCAATGCTTTCCAATTAAATAGAATCACAACAGACCTGTGGAATAGGCCTACTGGGGAGACCACGTTAAAAACGCGCTAAGTACACTACCTCAGAGGTGTCGTGAAAACGTGTGCATATTATGGCGTTTACAACTTTGAATCATTATTTCTCAGGAACGGTGGCTCTTAGGACACATAATACAAATACCTCTTTTATAGATAATTTGATGATCTACATTTTTGTCTCAGATAATTTTACGATAAATCTTACCGTTTTGATGAAAATAGCGAAATCCCCTTTTTTTTGGAACAATTGTACTCACTTTGCGCTTGATGGGAATTTATGCACCTTCACTGTAATTTTTCTGTCTAATTTGACTGGTCTATTATATGTATTATATAACTTAGTTTTCGGTTTAATTGTGGGCTTCCTACTAATTGCGGGTTCACTTACTCTTAATGAACGTGGGCACATGAAATAATTATATGGGGTGTGTTTCGCTTTACGTGTATCGGATAGCATTGTATGGGCATTTCCAATTAATTCATATTAAGTATATACACTCAAATAATACCTTCACTGTTCATTTTCATTTTATTAATTTTCGTTTTATTCTTTACTTGTTTAAGAAAAGTTAATATTAACAAATTTTTTGGATCAATAATATAGCTGATTTTCGCCGAGGCAACAACATGTGCGTCATGATTGTCGTATGGCGGCACGAGCGGAAAAAATACGAGATGGCAAAGTCGAAATTCAGGAAGAGCACCACAAAATTTAGAAATTTACCAATTTTCAAAACTCTCGGAAAAATTTCCAGATAAACACTATATTTCTCACCAAATGACTGTACTATATGTCCTTCCCCGGGGCATAAACTATATATAAAATTTCATCTAAATCAGTTCAACGGTTTAACCATTAAGAGATAACAGTCAGGCAGACAAACACACTTTCGCATTCATAATATTAATATGGATTGAAGTGGCATGCAGTGATGCCGCACAGTGTTGTCCCGGCGTTAAACAGCCATTACAATAGTAAGCAATATTAACAATAAATAAAATAAATTATTATTTCAATATTGTCGGTCTATTTTCTTCTTCTTTGACTTCTTTTCTTTCTAAGATTGATTCTTCTTGAAATAAAATGCCCACAAAATACCTAATAATTTAATGAAAGATGATCGGAATAATATTATCACTGCTTTAGTTACCTTTTGAATTGAATATAATATAATTTGACACTGGCAAAAAAAAAAATAGATAAATAAACTTGCCATTTGCCAAAAATGCCTAATTTTAGTGTATAAGAACCTCCTAAAAAAAATGTGACGACCTCCGTGGCCGAGTGGTTTGAACGCCGAGTTTCATGGTGTCGCTGACTCGAGAGGTCCCGGGTTCGAATCCCGGTGGGGGCAGATGCTTGTGTGACGAATACGAGCATTTGTACTCCAGTCATGGATGTTTAATATATATTTCTATATAAATATACTTATTTAAGTACAGTATATGTATTCTATCCGTTACCCTTGCATCCCATAACACAACCCTTATAGTGCTTACTTTGGGGCTAGGCTAATCGGTGTGTGTTAAAAAAAAACACTATATTTCGGTAAAGCGTGATCTGGGGTTTATTTCATTTGACCTACAGTGACTAAAACTAAAATATCAGCAATTCTTTTAAAATTCCGAGTAAATATTGTCTATCATACATATTAAGCAGGAGAAAATATGAAACTCAACCAAATAAACGAAATTGCTTCTCTGAAAGATGTGATCCCGGGAAATTTGCACGTCGGCTTTATTCACGGTTCTTCGATTTCCCATTATATGTGGTCTGGCTTACGGAGCTCGTCTCGGTGATTTATTTATTTATGTCAGATTTACCGTAAAATATTTTTCTTTGATGTGTCAGGAGCGTCTCGTTCTACTTTCCATAGCATAGGTAAAGCCAGGAGCTTAAGTTCGGGACCCATTTCCAAGAAGTGTGCTTTGAACATTAGAACAACAATTATGTCGTAATCTCTAGATATTGATAGAATATTGATTGCTCTTATTTTATTTATTGGGTTTTCCAAGGATAACCTCCTGAAATTGTACTATAATGTATTCTGTGATAGCGCTGAAACGACAAGTGGAAATACTTTTGAGCTCTGATAAAAATCCTTCTTTATAAGGCCCTATTCACTAAAACCACCAGATAATATACTCCTGATAGACTTTTACTGTCTGCACTGGAATTTCACAAAATCAAAAATCATTTATTCAGTCTAGGCTGTTACAAGTACTTGTGAAGGTCAAGAAGCTACGCCATCGGTTCGCAAAACTACGGCGAACTACCTGGTACTGTGAAGAACCGGCAAGAAACTCAGCAAGGGCTGTTTTTTTCTCCCTGTATTGTTATATACAGAATCGTCAAGTTGAAAAATGACTTCAGACATACTTCTAAATTTACCTTCCATTACATCATTTAGCATATAGATATATATGTGTAGTTACAATAAATTTTATAGTTAAGTTTATATTTAGTATATAGGAAGCAGCATCAGATAGGCACCAAATATTACTGTAATGAAAATGAGTAATACCCATCAAATAACAAATTACAAGAAACACCATGTCCATGCATTACGATCATTTAGATACTCATCAACTTTATAATAGCCCTTCTTCATAAGAACAGAAGCTGACACATTCCTTATTTTTCTTGCACTCGCAGTTTACCATGACCAATTAATGTTTACCTAGTAATTCCTTACTATTTGTTACAGGTAATATGAAGCGGCGCCTGGGTCGAGCGCGTGGCTTCGTACTCCGCATGTTTGACGCGCTGTGTAACTGCACGCAGACAGCTGCTGCCGCCGCGCGCACTACGGCGCGCAACAATCCGTTCACTAAACGCTAATTCGATTGTGACTCCATTACGAACCGGTAGTAGGAGCTGCTTTTTTAATTTGAAAGAGAGAACTTGGGTAATACTGAGACGATGAGATAGTTTTTGTTTTTTTCCTAAGCTTAAAGATATCAAGATATTATGCTTAATGCAGTTTTTATATTGATTATTATTGATTTAACAATTTCACAGTGTGCGTAACATCGAATCGAGTTATTAAACACTGTTAAAGTTTTGGATAAAGCTAATATTATGGCGATGAACTCTACAAACATACATAGTTCAAATTCTCTTCTCTACGTTAAAATAAATATATTAAAGTTAAATATGTCCGTCTCAAGGGATTGAACAAAAATACATCAGAATAATCCATCATTCAATTTATATTTAGCAAAATAAAGATGGAAAGACATTCGTTCTTGCTGGCGAGGTTGTTGTACTAGAAATTTGATGAATGTATTTTTTTACATATCGTGATGTGAGAGGTATTTATGCAGGGATAATGGCAAGATAACGGATAAACATGGGAATTAGCGGTTATTGAACCAAAGATCTAAATTAAACGTATTATATAACATAAATTAAGTAAGTATAAATAAAAAAAAATCGATCTAAGATATAGTCACAATTATGTCACAATTCTCATTTGTAGCTTAATAGTTATACATAAGCACATTAAAAAAAAACTACAGGAGATTGTGTTAACAATTTTCGCGCATCATAATTTATATATTAAAACCTCTCAAAAGCTCATCGAAGCTTTTAAATACAGACTTTAAGAAATTAACTGTGTTATATTTATATGAAATTAATAATAACATCGTTTTTCCGGGC